>OX463755.1:109186255-111586255 GCA_949824845.1 Rhingia rostrata | reverse complement strand
AAAAATCAGCTAACAAAAATATATAAAATAAATTTAGCAAATTTACCATCGTCGAGATAATCTTGTTTGAAAGCGAATATTTGCCAATTCAGTTCATCGTTTAATTAATTGAGAGATTCTCTACCGCATTACGCTGATAAAATTATACAAAAGCTAACAATCGAAAGAAAGTGATTTGGTTAAAAAAAAAATTAGAAAATTCTACTTGCATTGTGCAACTTTTTTTTTGTAAAGAAAAATTGTGTATCCAGCTTTCTTGGGAATAGGAAAAGGAAAAATCAATAAATTGATCGGCAGCCATCATTTCACGTCCTCTCTTTCTCTTTCTATCTTTCCCTGTTTGCCTGCTCACATTAGTTTTCTTAACGCTACAAAAAAAAAAAGAAAAGAAAACGACATACAAAAAAAAACTTCGAAAAGAAAATTTTCTAATACCATCTACCATACCTCATGATGACAAACGCTCCTGGTGTTGAAGCTCAAACTATAATACAAGGAGCCAATCAGCAAGTAACTCAAGCACAACAACAAATTCAACTGCAGCAGCAGATACAACAGCAACAACAGCAGGTCCAGCAGGCCATAATGCAAGTACAACAACAGCAGAACCAGCAAGCCGTCGCTGCGGCTGCCGCTGCAGTTTCCCAACAGCTCCAACAGCCAAAATCGCCGATTAGTCAAAATGGCAAAATGGACACGGGCGAAACGCGAACCAACCTAATAGTTAACTATTTACCACAAACAATGACCGAGGATGAGATTCGAGCACTGTTTTCCAGCATTGGTGAGATTGAGAGTGTAAAATTGATCAGAGACAAGTCGCAGGCATTTATCGATCCGTTGAATCCGCAAAATTCACCCAAAGGCCAGAGCTTGGGATATGGATTTGTTAACTATTTGCGGCCCCAAGATGCCGAACAAGCCGTCAATGTGCTAAACGGTTTGCGATTGCAGAATAAGACCATCAAAGTCTCATTTGCCCGACCCAGCTCGGATGCGATTAAGGGAGCCAATTTATACGTTTCGGGACTGCCAAAATCAATGAGCCAACCCGAACTAGAGGCTGTATTTTCACCATTCGGAACGATTATAACATCACGAATTCTACAGAATGCCGGCAGCGACAACCAGACAAAGGGTGTTGGCTTTATTCGCTTTGATAAACGAGAGGAAGCTACGCGTGCAATTATCGCTCTTAACGGAACCACCCCTAAAAACTGCACAGATCCCATTGTCGTGAAATTCTCAAACACCCCCGGCAGTACAAGCAAAATTATTCAACCACAAATCCCGGCATTTCTGAATCCCCAATTGGTTCGTCGCATTGGAGGTGCCATGCACACTCCGGTCAATAAGGGTCTGGCTCGCTTTTCACCCATGGCAGGTGATATGCTCGATGTTATGATTCCGAATGGCTTGGGTGCAGCTGCTGCAGCTGCAGCTACCACATTAGCCACGGGACCCGGTGGTGCGTACCCAATTTTCATCTACAACCTTGCTCCCGAGAGTGAAGAGAGCGCACTGTGGCAGTTATTTGGACCGTTCGGTGCTGTGCAAAGTGTTAAAATCGTCAAAGATCCAGCCACAAATCAATGCAAAGGATATGGATTTGTTTCCATGACAAACTATGATGAAGCTGCGATGGCAATACGAGCGCTGAATGGCTACACCATGGGCAATCGAGTGCTCCAAGTTAGCTTCAAAACCAACAAATCAAAGTAAATATTTATTTTAAAAAAGCAAAAATATTATCTTTAACCCCTATTTTACAAGAAGCAAAACAGATAAAAAAAACTCACCCCTATTCCTCTCTCTTCTTTTGTTTGTTTCCCCTTTCTCTAGTATGAATGCAGTTTAGGCACCTAGGTAGAACGCGACAAACACGGAAAGTATCTCATTTAAGTCTCCAAAAAAAAAGGATTATTAACGAATATTAATAGGTGGTATTCGTTAAGTCAAGAAATTCGATCGCAAGTAAGAGCCCCTGGATTTTGTCAAAAGTACGTAAAGTTTTTTTTTTCGATTTTTAATTAACAAAAATTAAGTACCCCGAAGTGCATAATTGAAATGAGATGTCTTCAAACAAAAGGCTATTTAAAATTACAAAAAATGGACGTCTTCGAATAATAAATTTAATATTAGGATAACATATTTGATAACGAACAAATTAACTGTCGGCCATTGCAAGGATCGGTGCGCTCTTACTTTCTTTTGATTTTTTTGTAAATAAAATACAAACTAAAAAAATATATTATAGGGCTACTAAAGAAATCAACAAAATTCGAACATATAGTTTGTTCATGACTATATGGAAAACTCGTTTAAAAAAGATTTTTTAAATATCTTCCAAAAAAACAAAAAAAAAAAACATTTACAAGATTTGTTTTTTCTAAACATTAAGCAAAAAATAACAATAGTGATAAAATATATAAAAAAGTAATTTAAAACAAATAAAAGTAGTAATTTTGATTTTTTCGGTAAATTTTTTTTTATATTAAACACACTAGACTTAACAAAAAAACAACATATTTATCAATAAGGTGTCAATGAATATTTCCACTTAAAAAAATACAATTTGCACGATAGTGTTTTCAAGAGATCTAAAAAAATACGTTTAGTAAAATAAATAGTTGTCATCTTCTTGTCGTTATGTGAGTGAGATAAATTAATTAAAAAAATTTCCCTATCCACTTACACAAAACCATCAGTTCACGGAGATTTTTGTTATAAATTCGTTACAAAAAAAATTAAAAAAATTATTTGCATTTTTAGTTAACTCAAAAGGGAAAGTGAAAATAATTTATTACAAACTTTTTCCACAAATATAAACCTTTTGGGGGGGATTTTTTTCATTGTTTACAACCAAAGTTGTGCATTTTTTTAAATTGCTCCCGACTTGTTTATTTTTGGGAATTACAAAAAATGAGGCTACTTCAGTATTACATTGTGTTTAAGTTAAAAACTAATCGAAACCATTTTTTTTTTTGTTATTGGTAAACAAATATCTCAATGTTAGTCACTTTTGAGCAAGTTTTTTATTTGAGAGACATATCTCTGTAAAAACAAATGTACCAAATTTAGTTGATTTCTTTGGTTGACTTAATAATACCGGCACACGCTCATTGATTTTGTCGTCTTCTTCTTATTTTTTTATAGCAAAGTAATGTTCTAAAATATTTATTGTAAAATATCTCTTATTAATTTTCGGTATAAGAACAAGCAAATTTTAATTATACCTATGTATTTAAAAATATATAAGAAATTTCTAGTCAAGAATTATATAAAAAAGGAGAACAAAAAAATCTACAAGAGCATAGTAAGTTTAAATTTACTTATTCATACATGCAGCTTACAAAAAAAATACATAATGTAACTAAACATTTTTTTAATATTATTCTTTATTTTTATTTTTTTTTTATTCTCATGTGCAAGAAGGGGAATGTTAGCTGTAGGTAACTTAATAAACTCTGCAAAGAAAACATATTTATTTTTTAGCATAAATGTAACAAAAAAAACTGTTTTTCAAAAATATGATGCTATGTTTATATAGTTTACTATAACAGAAAAAAATGTGAAGCAAAAAACAAAAAAAAAAGATTATATAATTTATCGTTTTTTAAGACATTATGTTGTCCAAAGAGAAAACATACACAAAGTTTACTACATACTTGTAGTTTTATTATTGCTTTCGTATATATGCACTATTATATTTTCAATTTACACTTTTAATTATAAACTATTTATTACGTATTTATATTTTTAGGAAATTTTTTTTTTTAGAATTTTAATTGCGTGCAATAGAATTTATTTATGTATCCCAAAAAAAAATTCATTAAATTTACAATTAGTTAACCAACATCGGACTATTGAAAAATGACAAAAAGAAGTAAGCAGAATGAACCATCCACTTTTAGTTAATATATCTCTAAAAAAGAAACATTGCCGTTTTGATTTTTTTTTATTATTTGGTATAATTTTTTTTTTGTTTTTTTTTTTAAGTAATTTCCTTTGAATATTGTAATTTATTATATCTTTTGTAATTCTCTTAGGTTTTTTTTTTTTAATTAATAATTATTGCTATCATCATTTTTTTTATTTTTATTTCTGTGTCTTTTTTTATTATGTTTAAATAAAAATGGATTAAAATTTGTAATTATTTGTTTGTTTTTCTTTTTCTTTTTTTAGTTTTTCGCATTTGTGTTTATTTTTTTATTTTTATTGTTTGTTCATTTCATTCCATTTACACTATCCCTTCATCCTGCGGTCATGAGAGTTTTGTTTTGCGTTCATGCTGGTCATACAGTTTAAATTGTTTTATTTTATTAAATAAAATAATACAAGACTGATTTGTTTAAGTTCAGTCAAAGAAGTGTTTTTTTAATTTTCATTTTATCATTTACAAAAAAACTGTTGTAAATTTATTCGTCTACTTTATTCTAGTCAGAAAGAAGAAAAAAAAAATCACAATACTCATTTTTTTAAATTAAAAAAACTATTAATTTATTTAACGTATAATAATAGGTATATAATATGTACTATTTTACATCTGTATTTATGTACCTATAATTATATCTATATATTTAGTAAACATGCATAAACTTATTGTTTAAAATTTGTTTAATTATTTATTTCCGTGTGTGTTTCTGTATTTTAAGAAAAAAAACTGTATTTATTTCATTTGTGTTAGATTATTTATTAAATTTTTATATTTAATTGCAAATTTTCCATGTTTTTTCTAATAAGTTTTATTGGTATTATTTTTCCCGAACAATGCTGATATTGTATTTTTTACCACGAAAAATAAATAATAAACTTAACATTCCAAGGATAAAAAATAAGTGAAACAAAGTAATAATAATAAAAGAAATATTTTAATTTAGATTATAACAAAAAGAAACCAAACAAATTATTTAATTTAGCATATTTTTATGTATTTCGAATTTGATGAGAAAACATTAAATTTAACCTATCAAATATTTCATATTATAAACATATAGATTGAGAAAGAAAACAACAAATTAAAAATAATTTATGAGTTTTTTTTCCTTTATTTCGTTTTATGGATTCGTTCAGTAATTTTCTTCTTTTATATATATATATTTGGTAAAGTTTTGTGTATTTTTGTGTATATTATGGTGAATCGCACATGTTTCAATTTTGCCCTCTTTTTTGGTCCTTTTAAGTTTAATCATTGTATCATTTTGGCATAATATCCTTTATTTCTAACATAAAACTCTGCAGTTGCTATTTCTGAATAGGCTTCAAACTTTAAGAGCTAAGGATTTAATTTACGGAAAAATTTGAAAAAAAAAATAATTTCTCCTAATTTAAATGTAAGAAAGTGATTATTTTTTTTTTAAATTTATTTTAGTTATTCTTATAATTTGTTTTTCTATTTTTGGTGGTGATAGAAAAAATGGCGCTGTGTATGATTTTCTTCTTATTCATCGTTTGACAAGAAAAATTCCCAGAATGTGCAATTAAATTTTGTTTTTAAAATTCGACTTAATTTCTTGTACTGCTAAAGCATTTAGTTGTGATCACTAATCGAGTTGTGTTCATATTTTGCGGATGGACTAGTTTTGACAAAGAGTATCTCCTGTGTAACGTTCGTCGACAACATAACATTCCATGGAGTACTTTTTAATTACTTGTATTGTCCTCTTATAAAAAAGTTCTTAATCAAAATACATTTTTCAGTTGTGTGTCAGTTATGTGCAAAAAAAAAAATAATAATAATAATACTTGATTTAATTTGTTTTTCTAAGTGTTTTTCATTTGATATAATTTTTGTTTGTTTTTTTTTTAAAGAAAAACAATTTTAGTGTCGTTGCTTTTAATTTTTTGAATTTTTTTTACAAAAAAAAGAAAAAACATTTCAGTATATAAAAAAAACATGTTAATATATATTTTCGGTAAGTAAAATTATTATTTTTTATTCATTTGATTGTTGAATTAATAATATTTATTATTGTTATTATTTGGTTAATATTCAACTCGATATATTATATAGAAGTGGCAATTACGATAAATCATAATTTTTTTGGTTCAATTGTAATTCAATCTTCTGCTAATACCCAATCGAATATTAATTCTTTTTTTATTTTGTAGAACAAAAATGCTATCTTAATATATTGATTTATTTACAATTTTTATAATTACATATTTTTTTATTTTCAGGAGAGCTAGTTATTACTGTTTTGTGTATAAAACATTATGTATAGTTACGTAATTGTTTTAATCGCATCACCAGTCGGTTTAAAAAAAATAATGAAATAATCGACATCCGATTTTTAAATAAAGCTTTTATTTACTGTACATATTGAACAAACAAATTACTCAACTCTTTTTTCAGTTTTATAATTTAAATGTTTATATAGTATTGTTTTAATTAATAAAGTATATTTTCATTTTAAAATATATATATTTAATTTTTCTAAATAAATTGAATTTGATACAATTTAGTTTTCTAGATAATTTGATTATTTTTTTCAATTGTTTTTTTTTTTGCATTATTCTCTTCACATTTATGTTTATTTTTTTTTAAACTACATCCTACCTCAGGGTAATATTCAAATTAAATAAAAAAAAAGTAAAATTATAAGACTGAAAAACTGTGTTACAACTGTGATATTTAAAAAAAAACAATATATATACATAAAAATAAAATATAGTATTTTACATTTTTTTTGGTGTATTTATTCAAAATAGTAAGGAGAAATTGTTAGTTTTATAAAGTCTAGAAGACAAACTTAAACGCATTGTATTTAAATATTTATTTATTACGTAAAATTTATTGTAATTAGTTTGCAATTTCCGGGTAAAATATTTTTAACTAAAAATGTCAACTCTATCTTTAAATTGTAAGAAGTGTTTTATCAAAAAAAAATATTTTATTTAAAAAAATTTTATTCAACAGTTTGTGGCCCACCAAGATATACTTAGTACCGAAAGAAGTATGGTAAAAGTCTGCTAATGAATTGAACTTTTCGTTGGTTAACGTGCTACCGTGCAGTTAAAGCAGCTTTCCATCCTCTTCGATACAGTAAGCGTTGCTTCTACTCATTCAGTCCAGGTGCGATGGGCTCTAAAGCTCGAAACGAGCGGCAAATAAACGATGCAGAAGTAGGTATAGTCACGACAAAGTGCGATTATGTAAAAGGAGAAATCATTGGCAGACACAACAATATTTATGACAGCTCAACGAAAACGAAAGCTTTACGGATTACAACTGCCAAATGTCTGTCGTTAGAAATTACGAGTATCGGTAAACCTAAAACGATACTTGTTTTAAATCGTATTTGAACGATGACGTAGTGATTTCAATGTCATTCGTTTTACAAAATATAGGCCCTGTTATCCGCTATGCTTGATCCTAAAACCTTGGTTCAGTATTTGGTGACGTGTCTAACTTGTTATCGATTAAAACATGACTGATTTAATTTACGAGATTCGAATATCGAATTTTGGCATTTTGTCATCAAAATAAACCTACTTTATTTTCATACAGGAGGGTTTGTGCCAGTTTAAATATACCGTATGAACCCCGTCGCTTTTTTTTTTGTTCTGTTGTCATTTAATTTTAATAAGCCGTTTAAGTTGTTGGAAACAATTTCATTCATTGGAAGGAAACGCGATTTCAGTTTATTATTTATGATGTCCAATAATCGATAAAATATGTTCACTTTAAACTAATTTTCCGGATCATCGAAACTCCGATCTTCGCAAAGTTTGTCGAAATGATTTTACCTTCCTCTGATGAGGAAGAAAATTCAGTGTTGATGGATCAATTTTTTGCTACACTATTAGTTTAAATTTACAAATTGATGTCGATACATTTACATTCTTTTTAGTTAAATTTTCAAACGTCTTAAGGCATTTTAAAGATCGGTGGCTTAATACCGAATAGCTTTTAGAGGCTGACACCGATAGTTCTAGAATTCGGCTATAGAAAACCAATAACATAATAAAATTGTAGTTCTCGATCTTCTTCTCTAGTAAAATAGCTTCCATATCTTTCATCTCTTTGGAATTCAACAAAACGAACTTTTAAAGCAAAAAACAGCATCATAACGTCCTGCCTATCTAGTAAGGTTCCATGTTTTTAATTGTATCGAAGTTGAGAAAGAGATAGAATATTTTATCAGGTTTTATATCTAATAAAGAAAGTAAGCCTTCTTTATTAGATATAAAACCTGATAAAATATTCTTTCTCTTGCTACTATTACCCGAAAAGGTTATACATTTGTTTTTGCAACATTAAGTATGTAGTAGATTTAAGTTATGAGCAGCTTACTATCTTTTATGAGTTTTTGAACTCTACCATACGTGCTTTTCATAGTGTTAGGACCATCATGTTCTTATCATTGAAACTTTTTAGAGGAATATTGTCGTAATTTATGCATTTGATAATTTAGTTAAACATTGCTAAGGCAGTTTGATTCTTAAAACAACTCTTTAATGTTGAGCGCCTTTTGGATTTCATTATCAAATTTTTTCGATCGTACAATAACGGTAAAGTTCGCATATATGATCATTTTTTGAATCATGAGTTGTATAAAAATTAGCTCATTTTGTATTTTTCGGCTTAACTATTTTATCTGGCTCTTTGTTTTCCTCAACTACTTGAAAATTGGGTTGTATTTTCCTAATAACAAAACAATTCTCATTGTTATATGGCTTTTCCCTGTGGTCACAAAAGGCACAGATTGGAAGTGTCACAGTAACATCAAGCAGTCTAGAAAGTTCTTGGCGCCAAAAAATATTTCTTTCTTGATCTTGAACTCTTAATTTTGTGTTCCTATGGGTCGCTCGACTGGAGTATTAATGTTCATTCGCTCGATGTGGCTTAGATCTTTGTTTGTTGATAGCATATACTTTGTATTTCCCTCTATAACTACTACAACAACGGATTACACCTGTTCATCAGTAGTTATAAATCCTTCTTCAAATACACGATGTCGATATCGTTTGTGTATCGGATTTTTTTTAAGATTGTGATCCGTACTCACACCTTCCCTGCGACCTTTCTGTTTTATCACGAGATTGACGAAATCGTAAGATGGTACATATTTGGCTATATTGCGAGTGTCGGTCGATTATTGAGCGAGATAAAATATGTGTTGAGTTGTTGTTTTATAAATCGGATAATTATATACGGTTGAGTATAATTTTTATATTGTTACGTACCCAGGATGTCATCTAGTTGTTCTTGCAAATTACTTCTTTTTTTTTATAGCACTAAACATCGACATGGGTATTCTGAATTTGTTGTCAATTAAAAAAATATTTTTTGCATGTAATAATGTTTCCCGATTGTCGACCAAAAAAACAAACGAACGATTGAATCTGAATTATAAAAACGCATGCAAACGTGAGCCTGGTTTAATATTTCCTTTTGACAAAAATAAGACCCCAAAATTGTATAAATATTTTTTTCTTGCCAATGTGCCATAGGAAAACCCAACTTAAAGTGGGCGTGGCTCAAAACCGCCATTGACAAAATGTAGATAAAAACAAACACTCAATTAATACATTTCAAAGGAATAAGGTTTTAATATTGTTCAAACACTATGTTAGAAATTGATTTTTAAATTTCACTAAACCTTTACCAAAAATTGTTTTATTTGAAGAAAAAAGCCCAAGAAGTGGTTGTGTCACAAAAATATAACGAACTAAAAACGACATGTTTTAGAAAATTTTTCACTCGTACTGGTAACATCAAGGAAGAGCTGATATAAAAAGATTTCCTCATCTTAGTTACTTTTATTTAATGGGCTACTGTCCCGTTGAGGGTATCAGCCTTCCATCTGAACACATTACTTCCAGTCGATCAATCTTTTCATCTGGAATCAATTGACCCTTAAACCGTAATTTCATTTTCCTATCTTCACTTGGTAGCGGTTTTCATTCCCTTAATTAAGTGATATTAAGTGAATAACATTCTTTTTATGATCTTACCCGATCAGATACCTAAAATTGTATGACAAAAATAATCTTTGAGAACACATTCACATCTAGAGAGAAAATTTAAAAATAAGAATTTTTTTGTTTAAGTCAACGTGAGATATGTTTCTGCTTTATTTAACAAAATTATAACAAATACCAAGATTAAATTGCGCACATTTACAAAATAATACCGAGCTCTATCTATCATGACCACATGACTCCCAAGATGTTCCGCTCTCATCAACATCCAAAAACTTATGTGGGAAAATGAAATAGGCGAAATTTGATCGCCATTAATCGAAATTTAGCAAAGACAGGTGATTTCGTCAATCGATGCCTCATTTATATCTTATACATTCTCCTCCTCTACTAAATGATTTTTTTTACAAAATTGTTTTTACATTGTTACAAGAAGATGAACGTAGAACAGAACAGCACAACTTAAAGAGCTAATTCTTATGTGTACAAATCGCAAATCCCAAAGATCTTAAATGATGAACATTTTAATAACTCAAAAGTAGGTGTTCTAGATTGTCAAGGTCAGGCTTGTGCAGCTCAAACTTATTACATAAAGCTATTCTGTAAATTCATAAACGTCAAACAATTGTGCAGTGATGGGTCATTATAAAAGTCAATGTGGGTGCAAGGGCCTATTGGTAAGTGTGCTGGACTACTTAGCATGTGGTCCCTGGTTCAAATCCCGAAAGTGACAACACTTACGATTTATTCACTGCTCAACATTTTGTGAAAGTCTGGACAACATCCAATACCATCACTGAGGAGCTTATCAAATTTACCGTTCGGATTCGGCGTTAAACAGAAGGTCCACTTCTGTGTTGCAAAAATAATAACTTCGCACACACAAGCTAGGTTCAAGGCCTTTTTTTTGTGGACTGTTAAAAAAAGGCATTGTTGCAATCAAACATTTTTACTCCAAAATTGGGTAATAAAAGTTTAGATTGATAAAAGGTCGAATTTTTGCTTTGAGTTTTGGTTTTGTTTTTAGGATTGATTTACGGTTTTGCAACATACACCTAATTATTCAAAATGCCAAACCCTTTAACCCTTTTTTAAATATATATTGTGACGACTTTTGTATACGAGGTTCGTTGAATTTAAAATCTTATGTTAACTAAACATTTATGTTATAAACGACTGTCCACAATTAGTTCTTAGCAATATGATTATAAGATATTGTTGTTATAACAAAATCACACAAGAAAAAAAAAATTATTGTTACATACCATACCTACACAGCACATGGTACACAGAGTATTGCATTTTATTTAAAATTTGTAGATATAACTAGTTTAACAAAATGTAAGCAAATCTGATATTAACATTTGTAGATGCAAAACAGATACATCTACAATTTTGTTGCACCGGTAGATTTGGATTTAAGAAGTTTTTTCTCAATAACTGTACTTTGTAAATATTATTTTAAAATTCCCCATTTTTGGTATATAAAATAATGAGTATCAGTAATATTTAATTCATACATATTATAACTACTAGTCTAGACATTTTTTTGTATAGAACCAATTACGGTGTTATCTTTAAGTTACATTTTAAATATTACTGTATAATCAAGTGGATCATGAAGCTAAGTAGATGTGCAGAATATATATTTAATTTTTCAAAATAAATGCAGACATATTTTGGCCGTTGGGGTTTCCTAGTTATCTTTTATCAAAATCGTTACATCAGTGTCGACGAAATTTCGATTTTTTAATAGGCGTTTAAAAATTATTTACAACCTGCTAAAAAATGGGGAATATAAATACATGCTCATATGTTGCACTAATAATTGAAATGTCATACTTTTTATATTTAAACTTAAAAACATGTATGCTATATGTTGTTATGATTATGGTTTTCCACAATATAGTTCTTTTGAAAACCGCATTGGAAAAATATGAACACTTTGTAAAAGTGGATATGTTTTCGTATTTTGGCAATTTAAACATATTATAAACTTCTTATACGTTTTGGATTGATCTAATTGTTCATGAAATTCAGGACTGTAATAATATTTAATGCAAAAGTACGGGAGCAAACCTATTGAAAGTATTGGTCAAATCAGAACTTCATTACGTTAACCATTTCAATAAAAGTGTTCCCACATACGCCCTACTTTCAAACCTGTCTAGAAGTTTCACTTTTTGTTAACATGTAACCTCGATACAAAGGTTATCCAATTTTAATTATTTTTGTTTCTAAATTTTTTTTTTATTATATAATTCTGGACACACTCAATTTTATAATTTTCTTTAAATACTCCACCACTATAGCGTTTTTCGAAACAATTTGTATAGAAAAACAAAAATTTCCTCAAATCAACTACCAACGATTAAATTCGCGCACTATTATCACTTTTGAAAATTAGGTAATTCGCTTAGTCAACACTATTCAAATCACGTTCAGGCCAATTATGACTAACTGGCTGGTTGTCGTTTTACATCTATTTATAGCACTCTACATACTGGTCTAGAAAGAGATGGCATATTCTCGGATGTTTCCGCAGTTTCTTGATTGTTAGAAACTTTTGAATTGATATGGGAACCCACTAAGAGAATTTTGTTTATTAACCATATTATAAATACCATATTCTAAATTGTGAGTCAAGAGATTTAACTCTATTTCTTTCGAACAAAATAATTATGTTTTTATGGTTTTTTGTAGCGCAACCAATGGCCTTGTGTTCCTTAGCAAATCTTATCGTAACATCGTCAATGTAGATTTTAGTGGTATTGAATGAATGTAACACCTGTCCGTCCGATTTCTTTGCATCCTGGTTATATTCCAGAGGCGAGATGGGTATTTTTCGGGTTGACTTCAAGACAATTCATCCAACAACCAAAGTGCGTACAGCTCGAAATATTGAAAATATTGCTGCATTAGCAGAGACCAATAGAGTACTTCGGGAAACTATCTCCCTTACAAATTCGTTGTCTCTTTCCTACGAAATGTAAGATGCTTTAAGTAGAAGGAGTCAGGCGGGACTGCGGGAGTACTGATTGTGGAATTTGTTTTGATACAGATGTCATTTTTTATTTGACACTGACGTTGTCCCGAAGTACTCTATCAATTCGCCGCCGTTCTCAAGGGTTGGCATCTCCTATGAACGTTGTGGCGTGCGTTGGTTTTAATGCGTATAAGATACAGCTCGCACAAGAATTGAAGCTGGCTTAATTTTGTTTACATTTCAATTTTGGTTTTTGGCCTTGGAACAGCTTCAAGTTGATTCATATACTTTTTTATCGAAAAAATTATTTTATCAAACTATGTTAATTTTTTATTAAATAGCAACATCAACACGCGTATTTGGGCCATTGAACCAGAGGTAATCCAAAAGCTACCAATGCAACCCAAAAGATGCCATGTTTGGTGCGGTTTATTGGCAGGTGACAACATCGGATCGTATTTCTTTAAAATTTGCATGGAGCACGTGATAATGGAGATGGCTACTAAGCAATGATTAATGAATTTTTGTTGCTGAAAATTTAAGATATTGGTGTAGCTAACTTGTGGTTTCAACAGGATGGCGCTACATGCTATACAGCTAACGAATTAATCGAACGCTTGAAAACATTATCTTATGAAATGGTCCAGTCAATTGGACCCTAAGACCTTGTAATTTGACAACATCGGATTATTTTATATGTGGAGATATAAAATCTCTTGTGTACGTCAATAAGCGTGAAACGATTGAAGCTTCGGAAGGCAACATAACTCGTGTTATTCATGGAAAACCGGCTGATATACTTGAAAGACTGGTTGAGAATTGTACCCACAGAAGGGACCATTAAAGAGTTAGCCGTGGTCAACGATTGAATGAATCCATCTTTAAATATTAAATGACATGAACCAAACTTACACCTCAAATAAATATTTTACTCAATACATTGATTTTTTGTGTGTTTTTTTTAAAGCTCTTATAAAGGGTGATAAACCTTTATTTTTGCAAGATCAGTTCCCTCATTCCGTTAAGAGATAATCGTTTACAGTAGGATTGGTCATGAGGTCTCGTCTTGAATCAATTTGGATGTTGTAGAGACGACTGAAGCATATTTCAAGATATATAAAGCTATTGATAGCATTTTCATATGTTTTTAATTTAGACCAATATTACGTTCAAATTCCGGCATTTAAAATTGATTATGTATTTACTACTACTGTCATTTGAATATTCTAAAAGTTTTATTCTGTTTTATGTACATATGTGTCAAATTTAAACATTTACCAAAGTTTGCAAAATGTTTTACTAAAATGACAGTTTGCTTCGCCGTAACTGACCTAATAATAAAACATAAGCATTTGCATATATTGTTGTCATGAATTGCTTACATTTTGTAATTTTTTTTATGAAATTGTGCGGAACCAAATACATACAAATACAAACGTCATCATTTATCAATGCCATTTTATATGACAATGACATCTAATGAATTTTACTACAGTTTGAGAACTACTTACCACGGTTTGAGAATCCGTACCTCAAATAAACGATTCGCGATACTAAAGGTGTCGAGTTACGTGAAGAAAATTGATGACGAAATCGCCATAGGGTGATAGTTGTTTTCAAAGTTATGGTTATTATGGTAAAGTTAAAGGTAATTCCATTATGCCTCTCTCGTAGAAGCTGTCTTCCCTATTTGTAAACAACTAGGATTATAATTTTTAGCCTAACTTAAGGTGTATTTTTCAACACAAAATCATTCACTGGACAGGAACAAGCGGTCCAGGTTCCGACTATAAGGTGAGAACCTCTCAAACAAGCTGCAAAAGCTTCTGGTTTATCACTATCGATGTGTGTGTGTAGCCTTGCGTTGTCCTGATAAAACACGATTCCTCTCATATTGGTCAATGCTGGTCTTTTCTGGGCGGTTGTTTCCCCACAGACCGGACTACTGGAATATAATCCACGAAACCAAAACTGCTTATGATTGGCTGTTATAGTTATCGCGAATTAGTTTTTCCGATAACCCTAATTTTCAGCCGTCTGGCTTTCGTAATTTCTCTTTGCTATCCATCTTTGACCGCTGCTAAACCTGAGTCAACCTATGACAAAACTATCAGACAAGTTTTTTTTAGTCCGAAATGTTATCCCATAGGACGCGAGGTACAGATTACTAAAGCCATCTTTTGGAAAAGTAATGAATTTCACCTCTTATTTGCGGTACAACTCGGAACCTGCAATTTACCACCGGTTAGAAATGGCAATTTAAAATGTTTCTCATGATTGTTTTATGAAAAATGTTGGTGTTGTATTTCAAGGCACTAACAACTTAACCAATGCTCATATCTATCTAATCTACCTTAATAGACACTTTTCGAACAAAAATTTCCCCATTTCATGCATTAATTTACTCACCAGTTAGGAGCAATCTTTTCAAGATTCATTAGTGTCCAATGCTTTCTTAATTCTTTCAATAAAAACGCAACCGGCATTCCGTGAATGTTTCCAGATTGCGAAGTAACGTTAAGATTTATATCAGCGTGTGCATCGATCCAGATTAACGATGTATTAGGATTTGCCAGCAAATGTCCAGCAACCGAACCTGTAAAACAAAATAATGTCTATATTTCTGGGCCCGCAGTTATCTGTTTCATCATACCAAAGCCAATTGAGTGATCACCACCAACAGCTAAATACATATCGTTTTCCTTTAGCATTTCCTGCACCTTGCTAATGAGCTCTATGCTACATCCCATAAAATCACTGCAGTTTTTCATGTTGTCTAAGAGGCATTTGTTTTCTAATTGCTTATATATTATGTCACCATAGTCTTTGACTTCTAGTCTATCTAAAAGTATATTTCTTTTTAAGTGCACATGAGTAAATACTGTTATAAATTTCGCTTCAACCTTTAAGAATGTTCACCAAGCCGGCGTTTCGCAGCAATGCCGGTGCATCTTCCACGCCACTTTTTGCCTGTCCCTTGGCGAAAGGCACACCAATTATACCAACAGATTTCTTTGCAACCTGTGAGAATTGCCGACTAATTGCGGGTTGTCTATAGACGTTAGCTAGCATCTTTGTGCAGAAGTTAATTTATTCGCGGACAATGTCAAACGTATCTATGGTTTGCGAATTTCACAAAAAAAGGGAAATATGCTTATAAAAATCATCAATCGTAATCGATGTGTTATTATCAATGAAAACTATAAAAAAAGAACTTCTTGATAACCTGCTGATCCTAGGCATGTTATAGTTTTATTTCGAATACCAACTAAAAGTAAAAATAATACAAGAGTGGAAGCTGGAGCTTATCAACACCATGCAGTAACAGTGTAAACATTGATTGCAGAGCCAATGGCCCTTAGGAACGAATTTGAAAATTGTTATTCAAGTTTCATGGACATACGTCACATATTTCTATAATCTGACATGTTATGATAAGTGATATTTATTTTTGAAAACAGCTGTATCACACGCTATTTCATTTGTGGGGTTGATACTTTAGAGGGAGATAAGTCCGAGCTGAAGATCGACAGACTTTCTCAACTACAAACTTGAAAATAAATAAACACGATGTAGGTATGGTTAATAAATTAAAATTAAAATTTTTGTTTTTATATTTAAAGATGTATACATCCAAGGCATCGTAATTTTCCCTTTGCTGTGGTATGCTTAATATGCATGCGCATTTGTAATGGTGATTAATTTAGAATGACTTTACTCATTCTTCGCATTTTTTGAGCGTAACTGCGGCTAATATGATCCATTTCAGGTGGTGGTACTTTGCCGATATTGCCATTAAACAATAGCAAATGAAATATATTCTGACATTTACGGCAGATGTAGGGCTTTAAGCCTAGCTACTACTTTCAATTGTGTGTGGTAAGTACATCATTATTTTAGCCACAATGAAGAGGACCTCCTGTTTAACGCCTAATCCGAACGGAAAATTTCAGAAGCTTTTCATGACCCTGTTAATCTTTGATATTTGTAAGATGTTCACAAAAGGTGGAGTAGTGAATAAAAAGTAGGTGTTGCCATTTCGGGATTTAACGTCTTTTTGAACCCTTGCGCATTGTGTTTTCGAAAGGAGAAATAATGTAAAACGATTTTTCTTTTTGCTCGAGAACATGTTGGTATGTAAATGGAAATATTTCGTTGACTGTCGTTAATAATTAAGTGTTTGTTTTGTTTGCTTCATGTTCTAGGCTGAACTGTTTCCGGAACACATCCTTAACATTGAATGGGACGAAACATATGTCATTGAAGTTGCTCATTATCTGGATGAACTGATCCGCGGACGATCAAATGTAGTGAAGGAAACATCCTTATCGATCGTGGATTAGATTCCAAAGTTATGTTGCAAATTGCAAAGATTTGTTTAGTAATGTTTTCTTAAAATTCAGCTAATGCAATCGAATATATCGATTATCGCATTTTCAAATAAAATCCCAAATTGAAAAGATATTGAGGAAATAATGATAAACTTGAACCAACAAAAGTTCTACTACGCTAACGAAAATTCGTTTCAGTTGCATAAAGAAACATCAGAAATTATTGCTTAGCATCTCCAATTAAAAAAATGTTGAATGACGGGTTGAATTTTTCAATCATTTGGACACTGACTGAAACTGTGAATATAAGGAAATGTAGACTATTGTCGAATTTTTCTCATGTCTTCCCGGTTCGACTGTTCTAGCTGAAAGAGTTTTTTCAGTAATGAATAAATAGTGGACGAAGGAGCAAACACATCTTAGAATTGAAACATTTATTTAAAAATAAATTCCTTGGAATTTTACTAATCAGTTGTAAAATTCCCAGCTTTTAACCAGAAGTGCTTAAAAATCCAATAAAGTTAAAAGTATTCGGAAGGGGTTGAAGAATAATAAGTTAATTATAAAATTAAAAATAAAATATAATATGAATATCCTGCTTTTTTCTTTTTTAATTCCGATAAATGACAAATATTTTCCAATTTACAATAGAAACAACTACTTCAAATAGGTTTAAATTTTTTTTATTTAACTAACATGTTTAAAATTTTGTAGAAATATACGTATACAGTAAATTTGTTTTTAAATTTCATTGGTGAGATTAGATCTTGTTGTAAGTTTTATTGTTCACTTTAAGGCAATTGATGCTGTACACTTTTATAAAACAAATAAAAAAAGGAGTCGCGGTACCTATGCTCGATTTCGCATTGGTCAGTCTTTGCCAATTTTAAATGTGTTGTGCATTGGGATAGATTTACATGCTTCTGCATCTTGATTCGGCATAAGTAATAAAGGAAACCCACACAAATACAATGAACTTTACCAATTTGATTTTGTAATAACGTACGGTTGTTAGGAAAGTATCCATTCGTATAAGTTTCCTTTATTTTGTAAACCGCTTAGAATTGAATAGCCAACCTCTTAATGCAAAACATATAATCGTTTTTAGTTATTTTGTTTGAATATCTAATAAGGTCTTTGTTAATCACAGTATTCTGATTTTTTTCTAGTTTGGTTTAGCATGATTATATCCTCTTCTTCACTATCGTCGTCGTCAATGTCATCGTCTGAATTGATGACTTGTTCTAAATCATCATCGTAATACGGCTTTAAGATCATCCCCTCTGTAAGATTACAAGGTAACATTAAACATCACATTCAAACAAATATTTATGTAGAGACACACTTTTAATTGGTGAACGGAAGAGTTCGGTTTCACCCTGATCGTCTTCTTCAAAGAGTTCTTTGGACTTTTGTGGGAGTAGTGAAAAATCGTAATATCGCTTATTATGGTTTCTTCTCGTCTGAACGCATTGAATTGCAAAGACACAGGCAATCACAGCTATGACTAATATACATCCAGCTACCGCGACGAACAGCAGACGCGGTACACCCATGACACGTTCGTCCTTTTTCAACTTGAACACCATATTACCACTTCGTGTTGCAATATAAACTGATCGAGATGTAGAATAATGTCCAGGTGCTTCCACCAGCAATGTGATATTGTGGCCCATCGGAACATTTCCCAAAGTGTACTCTCCACCAGCGTTTGTAAAGTTCTTAAGCGCCTCATTTTTGGTGAAGATTTTTGCATTTTTAATTGGATGATTGTCGAAATCCAAAACGAAGCCTTAAAAAAATTGATTTAGATAATTTTGAAAGATGAGGGTGCTAGTGCATACCTGAAATTGATGCCGAGTTGGCCGAATGTAATTCAGTCACTTCGCTTTTACCGACGGTGAAGTAGGCCTCGGAACTAAGCGTCAACTCACCCAAATCCATAGTTTGGCGCTGAACGATGGTGACATGAAGAAGCTTTGTCTTGTAGCCCTTGCAGGAAACTTGAATGGCATACACTCCAGGTGTAAGGATAATCTTAAAGTGGGCCAGATTTTTGCTTACATTGTACGATTTGTCGAATTGCACAATATTAATGAACGCGTTACGCAAAGGTTGACCGTCCTCCGACTGCACACGTCCCTTCACACCGGTGTCAATTAAATGCATGAAATTCATTATTTTCTCGAGATTCTTCCGCCAGACTGAAGCTAAATCCTTTTCTAGCGGCATGCGACAACAAGAGATGCCTAAAGTAAACAGCGGTACGCGATACATCTTGTAGAACAGATTTGTTATGCGTTGCGTGTAGTCTTCTTGTGCGGAGTGGCTTGAAGCCATCGGGCATTTTAGCTGTGGGTAGTTTATATCGGTTTTATCGACCGAGCGAGCATAATTTTCATAAATCCCCTCCTGAGGATATCTGTAACATAAGGCGTTAATCAAAGTTTTCCGAATGAATTTGGTAATACAAACTTTAATTCAGAATTTCCCGCAGAGAAGGTTAGTATCAAATCAAACTCTCCTCGCTCTATCAGCTGGAGGAATAAATCGCGGTGTTTTTCCGATTCTGGACTGAGGATTCTGTCCGCCAATTCATTCCCAATCACTGGATCGCATAGGGTATTGCTGGGAATAAAAAAATCAATCACATTCATCGATTACATCTACAAATACTAACTTCATTTGGAAAATCTGATAGACTTGGTCAAAGTTGTCCATTATTGGCAGCAAATGAATCACGCTGCTGTTAAGAATTTTTAAAATAGCCGGCTCTTGGATGCGGTAGCCTTCAATCAAATGCCGTCCCAAATTCATGGTCATCTCACGACCCATCGGAGAAGTTGCGTCAAATAATGAACTGATTACGAGAACCTGATATTTGGTTTCCTCTGGTGAACCGATCTGTTGAAGAGACGATTTGGATTATATTTAAAAGTAAACTCCTAACACAACCGTTACCTCCGAGGTGAGCTTGAGTGAGTGGTAGTTGATATCGATTTCATTGTCCGCATATCCGAAGCTGGCAATGTCAACATTAGTATTCTCCATAGCAGCCAACTTGTTGTTTATTTCTTCATTCGAGTGATATCTCGTTTTTACCACGTTTTGAATGATTCTATAATCATGCGCGGATGCCCAATGTTGAGGATCATCACGCATTAGGCTTACATCAAGGCGTAGGTCACAAGTGCCATTGTTTGGTATGACAAAACTCTCCTGATGTGGTTCATACCTGTAGAAATATAACTTCACACCGGACAATGCCACAAGAAATTAAAGCAATCCATACCCATCAGCAATAACGGTGATATTGTGTATTCCTGGCAATGCTAGTCTCCAATAATCGCCAAAAGCTGTGCTGTATGAAGTGTGTTTTGCACCATCAATCGATATGATTGCTCCCACCACGGGACTACCGATTGAACTCCGAATAAATCCATGCACTCCGCAGTGTACTTGCTCGATAAATTGCAAAAGTGGCTCACGATTGGCTTCCCAATATTTGGGTAACTCCGAAGCCATGGGAAACTTGTCACAGCCTAACTCAAGCGTAAGCTCAAGAACACCCGCGCGTACGTAATTCCAATCTTGCATACCCCCGGTAACACTATACCACTGAGCACCATTTGTAATGCCACCTGGAAATACTTCATTCTTGAAAAGAGGACATGGGTTCCCCATATGCATGGTTGGATGCGCCTATTACGAGTACGAATTAGATGAGTTTCAAGCGGCGCCTATCAACATACCTTTGAGTACACATCGGCCAGATGTCGGAACAGCGCATTGTCTTCGGTTGGATTTGATTTGCGGTCACTCAATGGTGTACGAAGTCTATTGGCTGGATCCTTAAAATCATTAGCATTGTCATCAAAGGGGTAGTTAGCCACCAATGAGCCGCCATGCAGATTTGCCGACAACACAAACGGAATTGATAGAGTCCAGTTCATGAGAGCTTTTACTTCCGGTTCGGTTTTTAAATTGTACGTATCTGTGCCATACTGATCAGGAAAGTTTCTATTCAAGTCGACATCGTGTATATTGGCCCTGCCTACAGCACCCGTCCTGTCACCTAGAATTTTTTTAAATTTATGGAATTCTTGACACCTGTGATAGTTTTATTATCCAACCTTCCATGGGAATCTCATAACCGTCCGGATTCATACTAAACAAAAAGTGCATGCGAGTATTGTTTACGATCTTTGTAATCCTATTGTCCCGCAAATAGTTTTCGCACATATACTTCGACAAATAGAGCAGCATTTCACGCCCCACCACTTCGTTGCCATGCATATTGGCTACATATTTGAATTCAGGTATTCCGGGTACATGATTTCCGGGCTTGGCGAAAATTTCCATAACCCACAGATCACGGCCTTGGACACTTTTACCGATCGAGTAGAGTCTAGTTATTGAGGGGTAACTGTCGACTATAGCACGAATAAACCTAGCCAGGAAAAATCACGATTAGATTGAAGTGTGAGTAAATTATAAAAAAAAATATATATATAAAAATAAAGGCATAGTCCTGCAACCTAACACAGATTGAGAAGAGCTGTTTCAGTAAATCGAATTTATGACTTCTATAAGTCGTCTACAGTATTTTTTTCCATTCATATGAATAATTTCGTTGACTTCACAAATATTATGACGAATTAATTTCGTCACATTGCAGTCAGTCATACGAGCGTTGTATTTGCGACAATCTCAAGGTTCTGGCGCGGAGAAGTTCACAAGATCATCAGTTAGAACATTATTGCATTGACTATGGTGCTTGTGAGCAGAATTAGCGACCAGAATCTTTATGATTACACAACATTGGCTCACGCATTGTGAAAACCCATATCAAGGCCAAATTCATTGGATGGCCAAACATATCTAGCATCTAACATTTACTTACATAATTTCCTTTCTGCAGGCAGTTTGGAATATGGATACCTAAACCCCAAACCCCACAACAACGTCATAAGACTGTTAATACAAGATAATATCGATACCTTTAGGGAACGTCTATCCTTCGATTTCTCGATTAATTTAACATATAAATGCATCCATGACCTAAATTGATTATAGCGCATGCATCAATGGTGTGGTGTAAGGTCTAAGAAAAGGCCACGCACAACAAAGACTGAATTCCAAAACGTCAAAAAATGTGCACTGTGATACTTTTGCGCTGCTTTGAATTTTTGTGCACCATAATCATTCATGGTGTCCTTTTAGCTGTTTTTTGTGCATTTACAATTTTGTAAATGTATGCATTACATTATAGCAAAGATGATAAAGTCATACAGATGACGCATTGAGCACAAAAAACAGAAACTTTTGCTCACTTGCTTCATGATACGGGTGGTGTGCACGTGCAAATATGGCGGGTTGTGCCATTACGACCCGCCAATGGACAATTTTTCTTGTAATCTGTTTGCGGATTGGAACGCTCGATTAAATAGTATGTACTACAGAAGTACTCCGGTTTGGATTTCAGCAAAACTTAAAAAAACAAAAACATATTTGTCTTGCCCTGAAATAACACACCCTCAAGCCTTTTGTTACTTAGAAGCATCCACCCTTAGAAAATTTTTTTTTGTTAGCTGCTCTGCCATTTGCCAGACATTTGTTCGAATATGTAAAAGACTAACAAACAAAATAAAAGGTCCGTTCTACAGATTTATGTCTACGTAAGCACTAACAGGCGTGTTCCCTTTCTGCTTGCCAAACACATTCACCTATTCGGCAGTAGACGTTAAATGTAACCAAAGATTTCTAGTAGGAAAAACAGATTGCGTTTAAACAAATACTTATCAGTTACAGAGGTCATGAGTCTCTGCCGGTAGCTACATCTACGTGGCAAGTACAAAAGGAACACGGCCAAACATAAATTGATTATACACACTTTTCCATCTGCGTAAAGTTGTGATGCACGAATTTCGTTTTTGATGCAAAACCATTGTCCTCCGATCTCTGCACTTTGATCTTCCGGTATGAATCTGTAAATGTATTTCCGGAATCCAATGTTTCATTTTCTCTTAATTTGTATATATATTATGCATGTAGATGTATGAATTCAATTAGATAAAGCGATGTGTAACAAAACAGCGTTTGCTAAATAGTGAAAAACCATATCCCAGACATTAAAAACAAAATAAAACCACATCCCAAATCCCCAAGCTAACTAGATTAACATTCAAAAATACAGTTCCTTGGTATTGACTTCGTACTAATGTTAGAGGTATAGGATTTTCGAATACATATTTATTTGCCCGAGAAAATGTATTGAAGAACATTTATTGACAATTGTTTCTATAAATATATGCGCATATGTGATGAAAACTGAACTTGTAATATATTGGATTTCTTTCAATACAAAATAATTGTACATATCATAATAATTATTTCTTTGTTCATAAGTTTATTATTACTTCTTTGACAAAAGCCTTAAATGCAAATATGAAAATGAAAATGCAGTTGTTATTTCTGCATTTATATTTAGTGATTCTCTAGATTAATGCGGATGCCATTCAACCTTAAATGATAAATAATGTTACCGTGTTAATTGAATTTAAAAAAAAAGATAATAATAAAACCAAACGATATATTTGAGATTAACAAATAAATAATAAATACTGAACAGTTTACGTTACATAATAACTTTTGATAAAATGAACAAAACACCGTATTCCCTTAGCGTGCACCATTTTAAAAATTAATGTCTAAAATAGTATGGACTATAAAAGTTGTTGATACCGTCATTGACTGCCTCCGCTGGTTTTAGATTGAAGTCGAGACGAATGGGACCGCTTTCGTTGGTGATTTCAACATGTTGCACTGGACTTGCTTCATAACTGGAAGAAATATGTTAGAATGTTAGACGAATTATGATGGCACTCACTGCAAGTAAAACTCACCCAAATGCCAGCGCTTGAATGTTATATGTCCCTGGAGTGAGGAGTCGCCAGTACTCCCCACGTTTTGTGGTCCGAATCATTTTTTCCTCAATACCTTGAACAACGATCTTTGCGTCGTTGATAGGATAACCATTTATATCCTTGACCAGGCCTTTTACACCGCTGTGCGCTAGCTTAAGCAGGCTGATAAGACTCCGCTTGTTTTTATGCCATTCAGTGGGAAGTGTCGATGCCAAGGGGTATTTGCAGCAGGACAGTTCAATTGTTAGTTCAAAGCAATTTGTAAAGGCATAGTTAAAGTCTTGCATTCCACCGTTTAGTTCGTACCAATAAGCACCGTTAGTAACACCATTTGCAAATGTTTCATTACAGTCCTTGCCGGTTCGCATGACCGGGTGGTTATCAGCATACGTGCGAGCTAATGTTTTGAAAACCCTGTCGTCGGGCGTGAGACTTTCTTCACAGCAGTCATGGTGGTTCCTATTAGGTTATTTGAAGAGAGATTATTAATGAGGTAATCAGAATAATTAGTTCAAGCTCACATTGAGTTATCGTATGGATAACTTGCTACAACGGCACCACCATGAAAATTTGCCGACAACACGAAAGGATTGTTGATTATCCATTCGATAATAGCTGAGGTCTCTGGCTGCCTCTGTTGGGCTTTTAATTGGATCGTGTGTTCATCCTCCAGGCGATCAGGGAAGTCTCGGTTAAGATCCACTCCAGCTGCATTGTGCCGTCCCACGTAATTGCGCAACGAATCGCAATTTCCCTCCTAAGAAAGTTAACACCCCTTTAATTTGAGAACTACAACACTTAACGGTATAACGGTAATTTATTAAAACAATTGATTTATTGATTAATTTTTTTAAAATTCAGGATCGAAACTAAATCAAATATTCTCATTTGAAGAATGCGTATTAAAAAAGCAATAAGAATGTCTCTGCAGCGCAGTCCTCAACTAAAAGGATTTGTCATAGGTGTCTAAGGAAATGAAAATCATCTAGAAAATATTTTCATTTGTAAATATTACATATTAAATTATAAAACTGTCATTCATATCAAGTGTTCATGCAAAGCCATGGTTTGACGATGTACTAATAGAAATAGGAGGGTCAAATAAATAACCGTGTTCCGGACGCAAAATCTTACTGAATGGTAACGTAAAATGTTAAACTATGCCTACCCTTGTTTTACAATTTAATTTTTCCATATTTTTAAATTTGCATTATTTATCTATTCAGAATAATTATTTCTTATCAAAAAGTGAGTACTAACTTGAATTAAACTATAATATTGGGTAAATTTAAGGCCCAAACATAGCTATCATTGAAAAACCTCATTGGAAATTATATGAATTTTAGATTTGTGATTTATGAATTTTAGACCATGATTATAAAAATATATTTCAATTTTGAATTTTATTTTTGGCAGAAAATAACAAATAATGAAAATAATAAATAATATAGCTGTCATTAAATAAGAAAATTATGCATTACATCATATTATTTTGATTAAGCAGTAATGCAGAAGTGATGCGTTTTGGAATACACATCTCCACACGTCCACACGTGGCACCATACGTTACACTTCTAATGGATTGTTATTGACAACGTCAGTGACAAATGAATAGCTCTGTTCCCAATTAATAGTATTTTTACAAACTGTTTTTGACTTTTTGTACGCAAACATTTGTAAAGGAAAGAGCTTAAGAGAAAGGAAATAACTACCTCTACACAAAAATCGGTAAAAAAATAAACATCAGTAAACTATATGTTTGTATTTCAAATTGAAAAATCAATTGGTTTTTTTATATGTTTTATGTCATTTGTCATTTAAATAATTTTATTCTGAGAGAATTAACCAAGACTCCAAAAAATTGGAAATGTTTGCAGTAAAAGTAAAGTAATATGGATAAAATTTAAAAAAAATTTAATGTCAAAATTTTGAAACTATTCTAGTATTGACGAAAATGAAAAAAAAAAATTAACAAAGAAAAAAATTTGTTTTGTTTATTTTTTATGATTTTTTTTAGGGAAAAATTTGGCCGGCGCGAAAATGAAAATTATCAAAGACTTCTGACAGAAACAAATAAAATTAGACCTGTTTCCATACTTTTGATGTAAAATTTATTGAATTCTCAAATTCTTTCGATAATGAGACATTTTTACTGTAATTATGCAAATTAGAATAGAAATATCGTTTCGTGCAGTTTTTAAACGGCAAATGATATAAAACACATGTCAAAACAAATAACTTGTCAATTTCTGACGATTTACGGATTCTTACCAACAGAAATTTCTGCAGTATAAATAAATATATGTACATATTCACGCTTTTTTTATTTATGCGTATTAAGTGGCAATAAACAGTAAATTTTAGTAAGAATCAGTAAAAATTATATTGTACGGGAAAAGACCTTTTATTCTTTGTTTTAGTGGAACTATGCTCGGAGATAGGTACGATTTTTTAAGTTGATTAGGTTCATACTCAATAATCATAGAAAATTTGACTAGCAGCAAAACACTAAAGAGGAGAGTTCAATTTAGAAGTCTTCCATTTTTCATTGCAAAAGTTACGGTAAATTTTCTCTCGATATTGCAAATTGGACAATTTTCATTTAAATAACTTTGATACTTTTCTGTCATACTTCTTTGAAAGCCCTTGTTTTTAGTTAAATAGAAACAAAAATGTGGGAAACATGGTTCCCTCTAACAAATATTGTCAAATAAAACAACTTCGGATTTAGAAATACTTTATTATGAACACGGTAACCATCGTTTTCAAATGGCTTGGTAGGGAAAATAATTGAAAAATATTGATGGAAAAGGACAAAGGACGGCATTAATTGCGTGATATGTTGTGGAGAATCGTTGGTGACACAAATTTGTCGCTACGTACTCTTTACTAATTTCCACATTGCATTGTTTTTGCATAGTATGTAGTGATATAGCCCTCCTATGCAATACAATACACGTATCCATAATATAAAGTTTTTAAAGCAAATAAGAGAAAGTATTAAATAAAATGGCAAGGAGAACAATTTTCTAGATAATAAATTGAAATTGAGCTTTGAAATGTTTTTTGAATAAAGAAATATGACAAGCATGTAATTACATTTCGCGGTATGTATAAAGGACAATTCTTTTGAAAAATATAATCAACAGTTGTTTGGTTTCAAGTGAAGTCATATTTGATACAATCCGTGTTCGTGGAAATTCAAATTTATAGTGCCTTGATATCAACACCCACTGTGACGCCAACTTGAGGCAAAAAAATGTATTATAAAATAGATAGAATGAAAGAAACAGAGACAACTTGTAGAACTGCAACGCTTGGAGATTTAAAAAGTGTAATTTTTTTTATTATTTATTTTAAACAACCGAATCGTAAAATGTGCAAATAACTATTGTGAGCCCATCTAAAACCTATAGGTCAGCAAAAACTCGTAGCAGACAAATGACTTAAACCAAAATACAACAGATTTGCCGAAGACTTTAGCGAACTTATTGATAATAACCAACAATTATTCTGGGAATAGCGTTTAATTCTAGTAAAATAAGCTAAATTCCTATGACTAACCTATCTTTGACCTGAGAGTTGATTTATATCCCTTTATTTGAATTTTATTCATAGAACCGGAAAGGCTAGCTGCCTTTAGGAAATAGCATTTTTTGCCTCAGTTTTTGGTCACGTAATTTTACAATCGAACAGCCAAATCGAGCTTTATAAGCAGCGCCTAGATGTGGATGTACTACAAACGGTATAAATACATCCATGTAAGTGGATTGGTCACATTAAGCGAAAGGAAAGTAAAGGAGCGGTAACGAGTGCACTAAAAAAAACGTGGACGTTAGAATTGCGGATGCTAGGGCGCTGAAAGTGAATAACTGAAAGCAGCATTGAAGAGGATGTAAGGCTACATTATCTCAGGAAGACTCTCAAAAACAAAACACATTGTCCCGGCAAAACAACCAATTTTTTCCATTAGGTGGAAAATATCCGCCTTTTTACATTTCCAAGCAGCATGTTGTGGCTCTACACGAGTGTCAAGATTCGCCTTACCTGAGGGAAGAGAAAAACGCAAACAATAATTATGCCAATTTAGTCACAGCAACAAACTACAATAATACGGATGGCAATTAATTATACGATTGCAATCTCCACTTTAGTTAGAGGAAAGTACAAAACAACTATACGCGATAACAGAAAGGGTAACTAATATACATTTTATTTTCCTACATGAGCTAATAAATGTTATTGCAATTCAAGCTGACTTAATCGAAACGCCGAGGCGAATAACTTTCCACAGGTCCTTTATCATGTAGTTATCAGTTCGGTGAATATTTATCACAAGCCATATTGGGATACTCTATTTGGACAATAGCCGAGCAAATACGAATGATGGAACACATTAATAAAATTTCGTTATATGTACCTAAATTCGGTTGAGGTATGTACCCACAGATATGCGTTTTCAGTAATCATACTGAGCGTATGCGTGTATTTGTATTTAATTAGATACATTTCTTTATTCACAGGAATCACTCATGCCGACAAATAATTTGTTTATAAAAACTGAATACGATTTGAATACCCGACACTAAATGGAAGTTATCATATGAGATAGGGAAAACGTCGTACTATCTTGACAGGGTATACACGTAGCAGTATTGATTTTTTTATTCCGATTTCCGAGATGAAAATAACACTACACAATATGGTTCTGAATATGCAGGTCTATGCGGAGTGAGGAATGATATTTAAGAGATTCATTTACCTTTGATCGACCAAATCCATCGGGGTTCATCGTTGGCATTATATAAATGTCAGTGGTGTTAATTAAATTGGAAACCTCTTCGCTTTTTTCGTAGTTGTAAAGCAAATACTGGGCCAGATAAATTAGCACTTCTCTGCTGACTGTCTCATCACCGTGCATGTTCCCAATATACTTGACCATCGGTGTAAGCAGATTACGATGGCGAACATTCTTGCCCAATTGAAGAACTATTAAATCGCGACCCTCCAGCGAACGCCCGATGGTGTGTACTTTAGCATACTCGGGGAAAGTCTTTTGTAGACGCGCGAAAAGGTCTTCCAGGTCCTCTTGGGTGTGATAGAATGGATTATCAATGAAATGTTCGTCATCTTTGATAATGTACGAGTGCACAGTTAGCACCAGCACGGTGTTGAATAAAACAAAACGAAGTAACATTTTCACAACGAATACAGAACTCGGGGGGGGGTTTCTCTCTTGTTTTTTTTTTTTTTTTTGTTAGCAAATGTCAGTCTCTTGTCTTTACATTTGTTTAGGGTGAAATTACGGCAGAAGAGAACCTCCAATTGCTTCGCCTAACGAACAATCACTAACTAAAGCATTTTCGGTTCGGGTTCTTCACATCCTTCAGCTTCAGCAGCGCTTACCCAGAAGTCAGTGCAGCAGCAGCAGCTCAGCTCTATTTCTATAGTCAAGTGATATACCGTTTAGAAAAGCTCGAATACATATTCGAAAGGGGGAAGAAAGAGAACACGATATATGCCTTGATTTCCCGTCGAATGGTAAACAAAACGAGAAAAAGCCCCGGAAAAGCTTTTCTAATACGGAATGACGTCACTGAAGAAAGACAACACATTGGAGTAGGTGTACATTTGCACGCTATGACGTCTGGGAAAATGTTATTGGTATTGGGATAGTAATGGTTGGCTACAAAGGCCAAAGAGTGTGGACGTATTTAGGTATGCATTAACATGTTAATCATTGTTCAAACTCACTTAATTCCGCCTAACGTATCGATATATTTTCTCGACCCAAATCCATCAAGAGGCTATTTTGCATTCAAGAATTCCATGTTTTCCATGTTGAACACGGTGAATACATTTTGAAGTCTTTTTCATTTTCGACCTGAATGAATTTTAAAAGGCATAATGATGGAGAGACAATTTGTCTTTAGTCATCCTGGTGTCGTTCGTTGAATGCGGCAGTCCTTTGGAATACTGAACGAGAGTTTGGAGAGTTGATTTATTTTATTTATTACTGACCGGCTGTTGTGCATAACATTTATATTTCTGATTAACCATAGTTAATAATCAAGTACACGAGGACGCCAAGCAGAGTATTGCCCCAAGGATGCAACATCCCTAATTATCTTCGCATACCGGATTGGCTTTTATCTGTTATAAATTCTTACCCATATTGAACCCTTGCCGTGACAGGGTGGCTTATGCAGATTCATACGTAGAGGTATGTGATCACAGGGCATCGTCGAAACTCCATAGTTAGTAGTACTTTGTAACCAAACATCTATCAACAGAGGTATATTCTTACCTCACCGAAGCTTCAGTCTTCAATATCTGGAGGGAAGCAGACAATTTTATAAGATAAAACAAAGATGGCACCCACAGGTCCAGACCGAACGACTTCGTGAACATATTGTATCATTTTATATCATAGACGGATAAGGGCCGAATCATCCTTCCCCTTCCTAGAAATGTTTTTACGCTGTGGTGCTACTTCGTGGTTACATATTTTCTGAAGTAGAAAGGATCGAAAGACTAAAACGACGATGCTAAATGAAAAACCAACGACGTGCGTATCTGCATAATGCCTAGGTATGCAGAGTATGCCGTGTATACAGACCAGATTTTAGGGATCTAATAAGTAAAAATGCAGAGAAGGATTTATTTAGGCGAATTCCAATAAGGAATATCTCAAATTTTTCCTGTGTTGATTGCCGAATTTTTTTTGCTACAATGGAACAATATTTTTAAAAATTTGTAAAATGAAAATTTCCTTCACTTCAAAACAAATAATATGTCTGCGTTTCTGAGATTTTTCAGCAAAAATTTCCTATTCCGAATCCGTGAGAATTTGTTTAAGTATTAAGCTGCCAAATTTTTAGTCACACAAGTTGTTATTTATTTAGACCGTGAGAATTTGTTTAAGTATTAAGCTGCCAAATTTTTAGTCACACAAGTTGTTATTTATTTAGACCGTGTGTCAATTCCATTAAAAGTTTATCCAGTGGCTAATTTTTGACATTTAGTATACCTACTGAGGAGTGAAGCACGCGAGTCGGAATGGATTATTCTTCCTCGTTTCCAGTGTTCAAATAGCTATGGTGGGAAAATAGTATATCATTCAGATTATTAAAGAAAAAGCAAAAAAACATTTTTTTGTATCAGGCAATGTAAAGAAAGTTGTAAAATAAAATAAAATTGATTTTTTTAAAAAAGATGCGTTTTAAAAAATATTATGATATGTGCAATGTGGTAAACATGAACAAAGTAGGGCGCAAAGTAGGTACGAGCACAAATTGTACAACAATAACCCATAGCATTGGATGGAGTGGCCTAGTGGTTATTGGGTTGGACTATTAGGCACAGCCCCCCTGGTTCAAATCTCGGAAGTACAGCACCTGCGTTTTTTTAATCCCTACTTCTTGTAATAGTTTGATAAACATTCAAAAGTATGAAACTATCATGAGATTGCGATTGGGCATCAATGCTCCAACCCGATGGTAATTTATTTCTAACTAGATCGTCGACACAGATTGTAAAGAAGAAGTTAAACTGAATATAATAAGGAATTTATTTTACTAAGCTATCGCAGAGATTCTGTGTACTGCGATCTTGACTTAAAGCAGATATAAGATTAACAGGTTATACACCCATGTTCATAGACTAGTTTAAAGTTAAATGGGCTACATACTCATAATGAACTCTATTATAATGATGACTTCCTTAGATACTCTCTACCGTACTATTATCTAGTTATTTTTAAGTTTACAAATAGGACCGACATTTGTGTAAACAAAAATCTTACCTTGGCTGAAGCAAACCCATCTGGATTTATCGAGGGCAATATATGGATATCAGTTTGATTAAGTAAAAACTGAACATCGGGTTCGTCATAGTTAAGCACAAGATATTCCGCCAGATATACAAGCATTTGCCTACCGATAGATTCGTCACCGTGAATGTTCGCGGTTAACTTCACCATTGGTTTAAGAATTTCGCGACCGCTGATGTTCGCGTCTTTGCTGATCTGAATTGCATTCAGTTCGCGACCCTGAATACTTTTCCCAATGATATAGTTTCTTGCGAGATATGGATTCGCTGTGGCAAGGCGGTTAAAGAGTTTACTGATTTCATTGTTCGTCAAATATTTTGGTTTATTTAAAAATTGCTCATATTCGTCGCCGTATGCAAATCCAAACACCAACACACTAGTAATAATTATTAAAAAACACTTCACCATGTTAACAAAGTTTACCATTACACTAGAATATTATTAATCACATTTGTAGAACTTTCTTTATTTGAGAAAGTTACTGATTGCTATTACCGATTAACATGCACATAAATATCGCAATTTTCTTTAAATACGCACTCAATAGAAGTAAGACAAATTTATATTCAGAAAGGAATGTAATAAATATTTAAGAAATTTCTTTGCCGCGTATCGATAAATTTACCTAACTCTAATAAACAATTGAAACAAACAAAAGAACGCAACAAATTAGCCAAGTTGGACGAAAGCTTGCTCTTCTACAAAACTGACGTTCAACTGAGAACTGAATGTTGTTCTGAGATCGCAGTAATCTATTACATTGTGCAAAGAAGGGAGTAGATTGTGTTTTTAAAAATGTGGATTTATTTATTCAGCAGCAAAGCAGATAAAACTGAGTCAGGCGAATTCCAATAAAGAATATCTCAAAATTTTCCTGTGCTGATCGCTGAATTTTTTTTTTGATTCAATGGAACAATATTTTTAAATTTTGTAAAATGAAAATTTCCTTCACTTCAAAACAAATAATATGTCTGCGTTTCTGAGATTTTCAGCAAAAATATCCTATTCCGAATCAACAGGGAGAATCTGCCAAATTTTTAGTCACAAAAGTTGTTATTTATTTAGACCGTGTGTCAATTGCATTAAAAGTTTATCCAGTGGCTAATTTTTGACATTTAGTATACCTACTGAGGAGTGAGGCACGCGAGTTGGAAGAGCGCTCATGGATTATTCTTCCTCATTTCCAGTGTTCAAATATGGTGGGAAAATAGTATATCATTCAGATTATTAAATAAAAAGCAAAAAAACATGTATTTTATATCAGGCAATGTAAAGAAAGTTGTAAAATAAAATATAATTGAATTTTTTAAAAAAAGATGCGTTTTAAAAAAATATTATGAAATGTGCAATGTGGTAAACATGAACAAACTATGGCGCAAAGTAGGAACGAGCACAAATTGTACAACAATAACTCATTTACTGACAATAATAAATAATTAATTGACTTTTGATGATCTTTCTCAAATGTATTTGGTATTATTTTATTACAAATTCTTTTGGGCAGTAATGAAAATTGTATTAAAATAATAATATATCATTCTGTGAATTTAGTTCGATTATCGCAGGATTTTCGGTGCAATAGAATATCATATATGAAAAAACAAATCTCTTAAAATTGAACTGACCTATTGAATAACTCCGAATTTGACGAAGATTCAAACCAGCTAGGAACGAGCCCCATTCCTGTATGTCATCATTTTCTGACTGGAAACAGATGTCAAAATAGGTTTAAAAAAAAAGAAAAATCGTAGAGACGTCCATTATAATTTTATTTATTTTTTGTACCTTATGAAAAGTTTAATAATCGCTTAATTATTCGTGCAATTGATACACTTGATAAGTGTCATTAATGTGTTTTATAGGCACAACCAATGTAATTGAAGGGTTCATAACTAGTAACCTGCTAATAACACCAACGAACTCAACAAAGAATCGCAAAAGCGATCAAACAATCGCGAATAAAAGTATAAGCTTCATAGTTTAATTAATGCCAACAATGCCACATTCGGGCAGAGCAGGTGATAGTGCAGCGGCTGCAGTAGCTTCTACGGTAGGTCCTCAGCCCCTTGTTAAAATCGGGCATTACTCTCTGGGTGCGACCTTGGGTACGGGCACCTTTGGAAAAGTAAAAATCGGAGAACATCAACTGACAAAGCACAAAGTAGCCATCAAAATTCTAAATCGACAGAAAATTAAGAGTTTAGATGTTGTTGGCAAGATTCGAAGGGAAATTCAAAACCTGAAACTATTTAGACATCCGCATATTATTAAGTTGTATCAGGTACATATACATGACTTCAATTTCAAATGATATTTTATTCGTTTTATTAATTTTTTAGGTGATTTCAACACCGTCGGACATTTTCATGATTATGGAATACGTCAGTGGTGGCGAGCTGTTCGATTATATTGTGAACAACGGCAAATTGCAGGAGCATGAAGCTCGTCGCTTCTTCCAACAAATCATATCAGGAGTCGATTATTGTCATCGACATATGATTGTCCATCGTGATTTGAAGCCAGAGAACTTGCTACTTGACCACAATATGCACGTAAAAATTGCGGATTTCGGATTGTCGAACATGATGTTGGACGGAGAATTCCTACGCACTTCGTGTGGATCCCCCAACTATGCCGCTCCAGAAGTCATATCTGGCAAACTGTATGCCGGCCCGGAAGTAGACATATGGTCGTGCGGAGTTATATTATATGCTTTACTCTGTGGAACTCTTCCTTTTGATGACGAGCACGTACCTACACTGTTTCGTAAAATTAAATCTGGCATTTTTCCAATTCCCGAGTATTTAAATAAGCAGGTCGTCAACTTGGTCTGTCAAATGCTCCAAGTGGATCCCCTAAAACGTGCAAATATTGAAGAAATCAAGAAACACGATTGGTTCCAGAAAGAGCTTCCGTCGTACCTGTTCCCGTCCTCTATTGAACAGGACAGCAACGTAATTGATACCTACGCCGTGTCGGAAGTGTGTGCAAAATTCGGCGTAAAAGAGAGTGAAGTTCACAATGCGCTATTGAGTGGTGATCCACATGATCAATTGGCTATCGCTTATCATTTGATAATCGATAACAAACGCTTTGCTGATGAAGCAGCTAAAGCTGAGATAACCAATTTCTTTGTGGCTGGCAGTCCACCACCTGTTGCATACTCTCCAAACGAAAGACCACAGGATGCTGCAAATGTGTTGTCTACCGCAAATGCTGCAAATAACACCGGCTTTAGGCCACATCCAGAACGAATTGCACCGCTTAGAGATCGTCAGATGGCAATGTCACTGCAGTCATCGGGAGGCGCTGTTTATCCTGATCGCCCCAAGGGCACCCCAATAAAGCGTGCCAAATGGCATCTAGGTATTCGTTCACAAAGCAAGCCAAACGATATAATGCTTGAGGTCTATCGGGCTATGAAGGCACTCGATTACGAATGGAAAATCATTAACCCCTATCATGTGCGCGTTCGTCGGCAGAACAACCTCAACGGAAAGTTTTCGAAAATGTCCCTACAGCTATATCAAGTAGACGCTAAGAGCTATTTGCTGGATTTTAAATCGTTAACCAACGAAGAAGTTGAACAGGGTGACGATGTTATTATGGAAAGCCTGACCCCGCCACCGCTAATGAATTCCGGAATAATGCCCCAACAGCCAACGGGACATCATACAATGGAATTTTTTGAAATGTGTGCCGCCCTTATTATTCAATTGGCACGCTAAGATAGCCAACCAATAAGGCATTGTCGCATCGATTTAAAATTCTTTTAATTTTTATTTCAATAATATTAATATATATACACATACCTATGCATAATTACATACCTATACCAAAACGAACTTTGAGTTGTAAAATTATTAGTATTAGTTGGAGAAAAATAAAATAAAAACCTAATTTGAGGAAACTTTGGTTCAGTTCTTGTCTTGAAACTCCACCGTCAGTAATAAAATTCCGCTGATCAGAGATAAAGCTGAGAATCAAGGACATATTATTGCTCTTACGAATGGAGCAAATAACCATAAATTGGGATGGTGGTTAATGACATTTTTAAATAAATAACCTTGCCTAGGTACTATTTCCTTAATCTTTAGGAAGACTCTCACGTTATCGTGCACAATTACGTACAAAAGCGGACGTCATCGAACATAACGAAGCATTTCCCATACATAAACAATTTTCTAGTAGCCGAAGCGGATACTAGCCCGGAAAATTATTGGATTCGTGATAGATTTGACTAGGATCAGCTACAAATTACCAATTTATGTTGCAAAAAATCATTAAGCATGGTTTTGCCGTCAGCCTGAATCTGAAATAAACAGACGTGTGGGTTTACAACAGCGACCTAGAAGAAGTCAGCCTTCAATCTGCTCAAACACTACATCTTCTTCGAAGCTTAAGTCGCCGCCATTCAATAGGCTCCCGCTTAGTTGGAGAAAAAACCCGATAGCATGTAGTAATATTGCGATTTTTATCAATAGCCAACACACCCTAAAATCTAGAAAAGTGAAAGACTGACTGACCATTTGTTCCAAGACACTCCAATATTTCAGGGCACTGCTCAGCTGATGTGCTGACAAGGGAAGGTTATCAACACCTAAATACAAGACAACAACTTAAACACTTGACACCGCCAGGTCGTAGTGCTTATTCAAATATTGCGGAATACTGCACGCAAATTAACCAACATCGTCGTAGGGAGGTGTGTCCCTGGGCTATGTGTTGTCTATGACGATTTTTGTGGAACCTGTTAGAAGCAGTGGAGCAATATATAATAATGCTTACCTTGTAGAAACGCCAATATAGGTGAATTCTTACACTCAATTAAGTAGCGCTACGGTCCGGAATGAACCTGGCTCTAAACAAACATGCCTCTACAATAATCCCGGTCCTTAGCTAATTGATTTGAGTTGCGCCTTCAAGTTTGTTGTTCTACGTGTGCTAATTTAATAGCTATCTTTTCGTTGAATCTTTGTCACAAAAGCTAGTCAACGCAAACGAGACAAACGATTTTTCGCTTAATACGGCCAAGGATTTCTTCATCCGCTTTTGTTGGGGTTCATGCTTTAGCGCCGTGCGATGATAAGGGTCTTGTATAGGATATCCTTTGTAGTTCGAGTGACGGCTTTAATACTTAAACGGCTTCTTACACACCCAGAATAAAAAGTGGTTGGCAAAAGTAATTCTTTGTTTTATTTCTGACAAAATTTTATCTGGCAATTGTGACGTTTTGTCCAATTCGTCGAGGTTGTGGTTGCCGCTTTATTTTCTTTATCAGCGAACTTGGCTATGACATCAAACTAAGTCCGACCAATGATGTCAATATCGTCGGCGTGTGCATCGAATTCTGTCAGATTGTGCATTTGGTGTTGGCTCTGAAGTTTTGCACAACTGTCTCAAGAATTATGTTAAAGGAGTCAAATGACAGACATTACATCGCCTTGGCAAAATTGTTTTTGCCAATAGTGAAGATTTGATTAGTTGTGGAATTTCCTGGCCTAAAACCACATTAATAAGGGCTGATCAGGTTGTTGGCAAACGGTTCCACGCGTTCATATATTACGGTAGTCGGGATGTTGAGGGCATTCTACCTCTGCAGTCATATACCTACAATGGCTTTTCTATTATTACATGTTAATTACGTTACTTGGATGCCACGAATGCAAGTTTTTGGCGACAGTTTTATTATCCTAGGTCGATGCGTATTGCTGAGCCTTTACGCATCACGAGATTGCAACTTGTCGTTATAATTTGTGCTATACGCCACCATTTCTGCTGTGATAGGGAATAATTGTTAGGATCCACAAAAGATTGCCAGAGCAGCTCATGCAGGATGAGGTCTAAACTAATCGACGCTGACCTTGGAATATACATTATAAGTTCTCTGATGTACTGCAGACCAACAAAAATCGAACGCAATTGTTTTAAAAAAATGTAATTAATTGATTCAAAAACTTTTTGAAAGAACATATTATACTGTTAAAAGAAACTTAAAGCTAACAAGTTTTGTGTAGAAATCGGTTCTAATAATATAATCATTTTTTAGTTGGTTTTAGCTTTTCTATCAACGAATCTATACTATTTGCATCGACCAAGCCAATGAATTTATCCACAACCACACCATTGCGGAATGCCAACACTGCAGGCACAGCCTTTACTTCAAACGTTTCTACTAAATCAGAATTAAAATCTACGTCTATTGTTGCTAGGTCGATTTCGTCCGAGTTCTCCAATAGTTCAGTCATTTTAGGCGTCAGAATCTTGCAAGGATCACACCATTCCGCATGGAAGTTAACTATAACCGGAGTATCACTATTTATCACCTACAAATTAAACAAAAACCAACCGGTCAAAATGATAATCAATGATGTAATCATTCGATAAACTTACTTTTCGGTCAAATTCGTAATGATCTTTAATGATATACGATTTGGCATAGTATTGCGTGTTAGATAAATGTCTCCTGCTAATGACCGCTACCTGGTTAGCCAATGCTCGAGTTAAATGTCTAAACATGTCCATTGCTAATTGTCACTATGTTGGTTATGCACTTGACTTTAGTTGATTGCTTCTGGGGCTGGATGAAAACAGAGAATTATAATTCATCAACATATTGATGGTTTCCAAAACTACTTAACTCACCTTTGAAATTTCTTCAAATTACGTTTTCCATTCGAGTGAACTTGAATTATGTAAATCTTGTTTATTTTAAAGATACATATGTATTATCTTTGTTTGTGGAACATAATCACGTACAGGTAATTATCAGCGATAAGCAAAATCTTAAGGATAACAAGCACTCTAGTAATAATCACTTGCAAGTTGTTATCGTAGTCAGGTAGATTCGAAATATGGAAATCCAAATCATTAAGCCAAAATAAATCACAAACGATGGGTGTATAACACTATTTATTTTCACATTAATGTTGAGCTTCGTAAATAAAATATGCTGACAGATGAACAAAAACGATTAAAGTGAGTAATTTCCCCAAGAACTCGTAAATGCCAAGCCAGATTTTCAAAATTATCTTTCATTGGAATCATGGCTGCGTTCCAGGGTGCATAAAATGCACCATTGGATATTAGCGCTGTTTTGTTTTAATTTGTGTGGAAGCTATTTTAGAACAGTTTTGTTTTGTTTTCTATTTTGAATAATGATGATTCACAAAAACGGTTGTTATTTTATAAAGGCAATTTAAATAACCAAAATGATGGATTATACATTTTGTTAAATTATAATTTATCTCAGCTCGGGGAAGAATTTACTTCAAAGGTCTGGTTATGTTCAGCACTGAGTTAACTCTGAGTTAAACCAGAATCAACTAACCCTGGATTAAATTTAATCAAGATGTAACTGATGAAGCGTCTTCATATTAGGTACTTCAACTTTATATTTCAAAATAAATAGTAATATCATTATTATAAGAGATCTAAAAACTAAATAATAATGGTATTCATGCAACATTATCATTTTACTACGTGCGAAAGATTGTAATTTTACGACGACGTTTCATGAACGAAATAAAACTGTTCCACTAAACAATGCGGTAACCCACTGCATTCAATCGCAATTAAATTATTTATTAATTGATAGAATTTTGTTCTTATTGTTCTCTTCCGTTCTACATAATTTTGTTCAGTTCATATGTCAGAATAGCATTTCAAAAAAACGCTTACCATCTCAGTTTACACAGTGAGAAAACTCCGATATTGTTGGAAGAGATTTCCCATACAAATTTTGACAGTTCATTTATCACGTCGTAATTTTATCACGTTTACAACGACTTTCCGACGTTGCAAACGCTTAATAATGACTATTATAGTAACAAAATAAAATATAACATTCGTCGTGTTAATATAAAATGACGTTATGCTATAATTCACAAATTATCTTATCTGTTGATTAAAACTTAATTTGTGAAGATAACTTATTAATAAAAAATAAAATATGCCCATTTAAAAGCTGATTCACGTTTATTGACAAATCTATTACGATCAATAAAAATGTCGCTGTTATCCTTTGTAATATCAGTTTTCTTATTCTATTTTCAAAGTAAATTATGAAGTTGTTTGTGAGTATTTCTAAAAAACGGAAACTGAAATAACAAAAGGAAAAGAACCGAACATTTGAGACAAGGCGATATAGCATGCAAAAATATATATAGCAAATAAATAAAGCTTCATAATTCGTATAAAATTTTTTGATAAGAACTCTCAATTATTGAGATTAAATGTGTTTACACCAACACAAACTGACTTTCCCAGTAACGTAACCTACTTAAAAAAAAAGTATGACATTCCAGTTGACATACACTTCCGGCAAATTTCAGTATAATTTCTCGTTAGTTCACATACTTCGGGGAATTATGTAGTTAATTTTATGTTAGATAATTGAAGCCAATTATCTTCAGATATTGTGTATAAATAATATTTCTCATTTAATTCAATATTAATAGAAAATTCATTGTTTTACAAATGAAACCTTTGTAGGATATTTTTAGAAACTCCAATATTACAATAAATATCAAAACAATAATATTTCCACAAATTTTTGAACCCACCAATACTTGAGAGTTTTACATAAACTCTAAGATCGAATACACTTATATAACGTGTTACGAAATGGTACATATCCAGGGTTTAGATTTGCAAGTATTAAATTTAACTCTCATGGTATTTATATGCGTTAGTGGATCTGTACACTAGAGCAGAGCAGAGCTCACGTGTTACAGATGCACTAACACTTAAAAATACCATGAAAGTAACATTTAATACATGTAAATCTATAACCCAAGTTAATATTACAGTCATGTTCTCTATGTTTTATACAGAATTTATTCTTATGCTCAGCGAACACACCTACTTGAATTGTACTAGATGACACAAGAACTGGAATAAGCTCCAAAGTTTTAGCTGAACGCAGATGACAGTTCAACAGCTGATTTCAATATGGATTTTGTATTTGTTTTGTTTTTCATTTCTTAAATTCTCGTCGTGTGCCACACATTCACACAAATTCCCGTTTCTCCCGCATGACCCTGGTATTGTTTAGTTGTAATAAATTATTTTTTAATATCGGTTGACTTTGAAATGTTTGGTAAAGTTCCACTGCAGTCTATTTCCTTAAATGTGTGAATTATGGATAGTCAAGAAAAAAATTCCCGAGTATCTACCTTCCTGCATCAAAGGTAAATTTATTTAAATATAAACCTTATGTTCTAATCTACTTTGGTTTATTCTTACAAGCGAGCTAAATGATAATAGTGTGCTGCTGAAAATCTGTGAGGATTCTGTTGATTCTCAGCATTTTTTAGCACCAAGTGCCAATAGTAACAACTTGGCAGATGTAGTTACCTACCGATTAATTGACAAGGCAAAACAAGAACCCGACGACGCACAAAACAACTCAAATTTTCTACACAAGTCTCCTGGCACAGAACAATTTAAAAGCAACTGCGGCGTGTTTCTTATAAAGGAATTTCAAAATGATAGTCATATCGCATCAGTAAATCCATGTGCAATACGAAATAATCCACGTCCAATTGCTCCAAAGTTCTCCAGCTCAAATTGCATTAGCTCTGTAAAGCGCAATTTTGTTATTGAACCATATAAAAAGGTAATCTCATGAATACGTCCATGTGTTATCAAACTTGTACTTCTCAATTTCTGTAGCGAGATGAAAAAAAGCGAGCAACGCACAACGAAGTGGAGAGAAGGCGCCGTGACAAGATAAATAGTTGGATTTTTAAATTAAAAGAGCTCATCCCTGAGACGGAAACAGCCAACTCACCAACTGACTCAAAGCAGAAGACAAATGGGGCTGATTCAAAAAGCCAAATTTTAATACGAGCCTGTGAATACATTAAGGAAATGCAGATAGAGTTGAAGAGGTAAGTTTCTTACTGACATGATCTCAAGTATTAGGTGTGTTTTGTTGGTACACAGGGTGTTTTGCAATGAAAACACTAATCTAGTAAATAAAAAAAGTTTTGGATTTTAAGCACAAGTGAAAAGTTTTTCTACTCTGGCAGTCCATTTTCGTTTAACGAAACGCAAGAAGTGTCAATCTATGGAAGGCCTACCAAACTTTGAAAATCAAAAAATTGTTTTCAATCTTACTTTGCATAAAAAGGTAAAGTAATTCCCAGTTATTTGTTGTATTTGTACTCCATGTTAAATCTTGGATTATATTATATTATATAAGGGAGTTGGAAGCAAGTTACAATATCACTGCGGCCAAAGTTGGTCCTATTGTGATTTACTGCAATGAGAGCTCACTCAAGATACCGGACTTTGCGATGAATTCTAATAAATCTTTGAGTGGGCTGTCAGATATATCCTCTGCCTTAAGGTAGTGTTTACCTAAATATTTCTGGCTAGTATATCTGCTATTTCGTTGCCTACGAGTCCACTGTGTCCCGGCACCCAGATTAGATGTACTCTGTTTGTGCTGGCTAGCAATGTGAGTAGTTGTAGGCAATCCGACACTAGTTTTGATGTTATTTCGTAACTTTGCAAGGCTAGGAATACTGCTTTGCTGCAGAGAAAATATATATGTTCTTGTTTGCTATGAAATTATTTAGATTTTTTCTGAGATCTATTTCTCTACCAAAGATTTCTGCTGGTCCACAGAGAGATCCTGGCTTTGTCTATAGTTTTTTTTTGATGTAAGAGTTTCAAGTGAGTTGTTAAATCTTACTTCACTTGGTAGTGAAATCTCAAGAAATCATGCCACTTATCAAACTTTACATAAAAAAAAATTAAGTTAAAAACTGAGTAAGAATTCTCATCAAAACAGACCTCTTTGGAATTCCCCATCAATACATGGTTGAGGGTCAGTACGGTTTCAGAAAGAGCTTAGAACTAAATGATGATTGATGTTTCTTTTTTAAATTCCAAATAACGCAAAAAAGTTCGAATCTAGCTCGTCGATGCGGACGTTCCAATCGTAGCTAGCTTATTCACAAACAGCTAAGACTTTACGTAGCCCCAAAGGAAAAAGTCTAACGAAGTGTGAAATGAATTGTTCACCGAAGCGGTCTCTCAATATGTCCATTGTTTCACGGACTGTGTTACATGTAGCGCTGTCTTGTTGGAACCAAATGTTGTCGAGATCAAGAGCGTCACTTTCAAGGAAAAAAATTGTCCGTTACCATGGTGCGATAAAAAGCCCCGTTGAAAATAACGTTGGCGTCAGCCTCATTTTTGAAGAAATACTGACTGACCATAACGGATGTTTAAAAATATAAATAAACTCTATTTAAACTTACATTTTTCAATTCCAGTCTCCGTGAGTGCCTTATGAAAAATGACAACCTACGTTTGAGCAACCAACAAATGCAACTTGAAAGGGATGTACTTAAATCGTCTAATACTCATTCTACAGACAATGTTGAAGAAAACTGCGAAGGAACTTTAATAAAAAATGATAATAGACAAAAGGAACTTTGATTTATAATTTATTGTGATACATACATTGCCTTATGTAAGTATGTAAAGTGTACAATTGTACATATTCTAAGTTGTCTAGAAATGAACAGACAAATAACAACCCAAGTCGTATATTATTGTTAGTAGTATATAATGGAAAACATTAAATGAATCGATAAAAACAAAGTAAATGATAGTGTTTCGCTTGAAGTGGACAAATATTTTTTTTTTAACCAGTTGATCTTATTAGAATTAGAATTATGTAATAGGTAAATTTGTTAAAATATATTTAACTGAATATGAATATTGCTTAAAGAGATTTTTTATTTAAATATATAAGTATAACTAACCGGACTTCGCCCTGGTACAATTTTAATGACGAACAATTTGATTTCTTCCAGTTAGACCTGAAATGCTTCTCGAACGCTCACAATTCATACACTATTTTATATTATGTATAGATGTTGGTATACGAAGAGAAAAAACACATAAGCATTTAAATTTCAATTTTCAATCTTGTTACGGTTTCTTAACATCCATTGTGCTTGTTTTATCTCCCTCTGTTAAATGTCGGTTACGTTCGTGTCTGCATCTGGCATTTTGGAACCTTTAACAGAATGGGTGCAGGCAGAAAAGCAGCTACAGAAGGTCATATGATGTTACTGATTAAACAGAAAATAAATATGGTAGGATACAGATAATGTTATGCTTAACCTGGACACCAAGCCATTAAAGCTCCTTATTCACGGTGGGCCTACCCACATATCAGAACCATAGAAAAGTGTTGGTTAACCTCCCATATATATAAATTTGTAATAGGTATTTGTAAATATCAAATTAACATTGTTGGTTTATCTAAACAAAATATAATGGAACAATTATTTTTATTGACTACTCAAAACTGAATCGAAGGCCATTTCACATATCACACACAGTTTGTACACGCAGACGGTGTAGTCATGGATGAGCAATATAACTATTCCTAATTGTGTTGTCGGATATAGCGGAAACATTGTGACCGCCAGCTGGTAATGCTAAATTGTAGTACTGGCCTGATTGCGGATAGAAATTGGGATGCTTATAAAAGGTTTTGGCCATTGATTTCTTCGGTAGTCGAGCAGCATTTTCTTCTTCTGACGCTGCTGCTCGTTTTATTCTTCCGACGAAATCAAATCATGTTGTCAAATTGTAGGTATTGTGGGTAACCATTTCAAATATGTTTATCTGTGTTTATCGTCGATGAACACGATCCGAGCATATGCTTTGGTAGCCCTCTTTTACGGCAGCAACTAAAGATCCATCATCCTTCTTCACAAAGTGGTATATTAGCTTGTTTGTACAAGACGACATTTTGTTTCAGCTTCTTTCCATATATTACTGTTGGATGCATGGCTGACATCACTTAACGCAGACACATGTTGTGGAATATTTCGGATGATTTCCATTTCCAGCTAGTTATTTATAAAGAAATGGACAAAAACATCATTATCACACGTACGTTGTATGATTTCCAGCAATATTGCTGTGGTTGCTGTTGGTCAGCTGTCTGAAGTTTGTGGAGTTCAATTTTATTGTTGGACATCTGCTTATGCTGAAGATCGTCGAGGCAAATCGGTATTAAAGATAATATTCCGTTTTGAAGATGTATCTGATGACATATTGCTGAATTAATTATTGCCAATTGTTTTTCGTATTCCTATTGATAACTAGATTAAACCAGTTTCAAGCCATTGTGTCGAACCGTGGATATTTAACGGCGAATAGATTTTTAATGCTCGATAACTATTTGATTCTCAAAAAAATGTACAACAAATAACAATAGCACTAATCACTAATAAGGGTAGCATCGCGATTTAATGTGCACGATTATATTACTGAATTGAGTCCAACTTGTGTACAATGGTCGGTTAAAATCTGTGCGCAAGGGTTGGTTAAAATCTTATGCTCCTTTGATCGAAAGTTCTTCCGATATGAGAAATTTCTCGTGTGGCTAATGCAAACAACCAGCATTGGGCTGCGAATTTCACGACACAACGAGCCACGATAATGTCGTCTGTGACATCATAGAACATACTATAAAAGTGCATTTCAAAAATCGTGTTGTTCTAGGCACGAACTTCATTCTTGGTAAGTACCGAGGGTATCTGCATCTCTTGTATTCTAAAGTCACCACCAACTTTGGAATACCATACGTTAATACGACTCTATGAACGGTCTATTGAAAATTATAAGAATTCTGTCGATAAAATCGATTTTATGAACCATAAAAATTCTGTCGATAATATCGAATTATTTTTTAATCGATTTTATGAACGGTCTATTAAAAACTATTAAAATTCTTTCCATAAAATCGAACTACAGATTTCTTAATCAATTTTATCAACGGTCTTTTAAAAATCTTTTTAAATCGATTTTATGAACGGTTGCATTTATCTCTTGGATATTATAAAAATTCGACTTATTTTTTAATTGATTTTATGAATGGTCTGTTGTAAGGTACAAAAATTCTGTTGATAATTCGTTTTTTTTAATTCAATTTTATGAACGGTCTTTTGAAAATAAAAATTAAAATTCATATAAAATATAAAATTCATATAAAATTCATATAAACCAAAAATTGAAATCCATATAACGGATTTTTTCATTTAGAACATTAACAAATTCTCGCAAACTTTTTCTTCAAATTGAATAAAATTTAATTTACAACTAATTTTTGCTACAATCCCACATAATTAGTTTTGGCCCAACTATTTATCTCTAAAACTAATTTTCAGTTTTGACCAGCAACAGGAAACCATAGAAAATGTTCGTATAATCACATTTCGACCTTATTTATACAATTTTTAGCTTTATTATAAAATGCTCTCATGAGATTTGATCTTACAACCCAGTCGCGCACCCCCACCACTCGATTTTATTCAATTCGTAAGTATGCAAAGTATTAAGACTCTTGGTCGTGGCAGAACGATATTATCGCCAAAAGAAATCTTCATCATATACCAACAACAGTGTAAAACGAGTTTAAAAACAGTCGTTTCCCATACATTCAAAGCTCACCACTGAAAATACTCGGCGCATGGTCGGTCTAACACCAGATTTGGCTTAATTTTGCAACTTATGATGACAAAAATTTCCAAAACTGACAAATTACATCAGGCGATAAGAATTCCAGAAACAGCAGCAGGTATCATTTTTCAAAAAAATCATTGCTAGTCTACCTTTTCATGGCTTAAAATACGCCTACGAAGCTACTGTAAAATAGATTTACGTGTTCCTTTAGTTATCTATCGAGCCTAGTTGTATGGTTATCAGTATGGTATGATATGACTTTCTTGGTACCAGCAATATGGCATGCAATTTCTTTGTTCTAAATAATGATTGCATAGCCTACTGCTGGTGGTGACACCCTACTCTTATAAATATGCTTTGAACAAAATATTCTGATGGTTTCGTTTCATGATTGCATAGGCTACTGCTGCAGGTGACACCCTACTCTTACAAATATGCCTCGAAATATTTGAACAAAAAATTGCGATTGTTTTGAAGGCTACTTATTAGTTGTTAGGAGTAGACATCTATCTATCAATATGATCCTTTTTTATAGTGGTATTTCAGTTGTTGACAACAAGACCCAATACCTACAGCTGTTTCTAGTAGCCTGGTATCTGGGTGTGAGTTGTGTCGTCCGTCCTGTTTTCGGATTCGATGCTCTCGAATCCCAATGTTGCTGTGTCAGTGATTCTCGCTTCTGACGTCGTCAAAACCGCTGCGCGAAGTTTCTGAAACTGGAAATTATACCAGGTGACCAGAAACAGCAGCAGGTATCTTTGCCAAAAATCATTGCATAGCCTACATAGTCCTATACGCATTATAGAAGCGCGGGTCTTTCAGATTTGGCTCAATTTCCTCGGCAAAATTTCCAAAACTGACAAATACACCAGGCGATCAGAATTCCAGAAACAGCAGCAGGTATCACTTTTCCAAAAAACAAACAAAACTGCATAGTCTACCTTTACATGGCTTAAAATAAGCCTACAACGCTACATACAAATAGTTGTACGAGTTCGTTTATTATGTATCGAGCCTACTTGTATTGTTATAATAGTCAACTACCATCAGAAAGGTATGCAATGACTTTCTTGGTACCAGCAATTTCTTTGTTCCCAATAATGATTGCATAGCCTACAGCTGTAGGTGACACCCTACTTTTACAAATATGCTTCGAAATATTTGAGTAAAATATTCTGATGGTTTTGTATGTATGAATGGATAGCCTAATGCTGTAGAGGAAACCCTACTCTTACAAATATGCTTCGAAATAATATTTGAATAAAATATTACGATGGTTTTGTAGGCTACTATTAGAAGTTGGGAGTAGACATCTATCAATATGATGTTTTTATAGTGGTATTTCAGTTGTTGACAGCAAGATATATACCTACAGTTGTTTCTGAGAGCCTGGTAAAATCTGGATGTTGATTGTTGGTGACTTTTGTCGTCCGTCCTGTTTTCGGAGTCGATGATCTAAATATGACCTAAATGGCAGAAAAAGTTAATGTTGGTAAAAAAGACAAAATAAAGGCAAAGTCAACAAAATACGTTCCGACATAAATGATTTCATTGAATGTTGATTCGAACAACAAACTGACTTTATGGCAAACGCGGAATATCTTGAAAAAATTGACAAAACTATCACCTTTGATCACGGGGCCGCCTTTTCACAACGAACCTATCGAATTTAAGGTTATCGATATTATTGCTCATATTCCCATTCCTTCTGCTGTCTTGGTTCGGTGTTAACTGGAGAACAATGCTTAGATAAAAACACAAAAAAAACTCAAAATATATATTTTGCTGTTGAAAAAAAAAAAACAATTTACACTGTGTATATAAAAATTTATTTACGATTGAGCACATTACAAAAATTATTATATTATTTTTTATTTGCTTCGCAACTTATTTTAAAAACTAAAATGGACGGCAGTTTATGAGTGATCTTTGCATTATGCAACCTTAAACTAAATCAAAAATAGAATATTCATGATTTTGAAATCTTTTTTAAGTCGTCAAAATAAAATGCAAATGACTTCATTACAATGGTACATACTTTTCAGTTTTTTTTTGTGGGTTTTTATGAACTTTATATAATATTTTTAGTCTAGTAAAATTCTACTCCTAATTCTTAATTTAAATATTAAATAATATTGGAGTTATTTTTATTATTTTTTTTCCTTAAAATTAAGAAATTATCATTTTAGTTTTTTTATACAAAATTATTCCAGTTTAATTTTCCAAACGTAATACTGCGAACGATTATTTTACGTTCTTGTGTGTGTTTTTGTTGTTGCTTAAATATTTTCAATTTTAACTTATACATACAAATAAATTTACAACTACAAACAAAAGAATAAAAATAAGAAAAAAAACAATTAGGATTAAATAAAATTAATACTATCACATATACAATTTTTTTTCTAACTTTCATTTCTATACAATTAAATATACATACATACATTATAAAGGTGTGTATATAGATTTTTGTGTTGTTTTTTTCAAATGTTGCATTTTGCAGTCAAAATTAACTAATTAAGTGTGATATTGCAATGAGATGATGTATCTATTTTTTTTTCCTAAAGTACTATTTTGAATAAAATAATTACAAAAAAATCTACAAAATAAAATAAAAAAATAAATTCTAGCTATCAATTGGTTATCGTGTTATCTGTAATTCTTTTCTTTAAAATGGCAATTGTGGTGCTTGATTTGAATAGATGGTCCCTTTCACGGAGGTGTGTTTTTATTCTAGGGAGCCCTCGTTTCAAAGATTACCGAATTCCATTCAACCACTGAAACGAGATATAAATAAGAAGAAATAAACAAAATAAATGTTTGTTAGAAATATGCTCATAAATAATTGGATTTTTAATTATTGTATGTTGTCAGAGTTGTTATAAGAATTTAATCTTTCATGCACATTTGCTTAATAGAGATGCATTAACGTGCGTACGTTAATTTTGGATTTCTGTATGTTTTTTGTGTAATTTTGTTGATTTTAAAATTTCGAATTTTTTATGTGTAACTTTTATTGTTTTTGTGTACCAATGTATTTTGTATTAAGTGAAATACGAGTAATGTAAGAAAATAAGATTATGGAAAGAGAAGTAATTTAGAAAGCAAGCCGAAATTATGATACGAGTTGATGACATAAATGCATGAAGTAGAATAAAAACAGATAGAATGAAATAAGCCTATATAGAAGCATTGTTCGAGCATGCTTTACTTATATGATGACAAAGACAAAATAAGGTTGCAAGCAGTTTTCATTAATTTTCTGTTTTAATCCAAAACTAAGAATGGGTTCTTTAAAGCTATGTGGTATGGAAGACTACATTTAATTTTAGTTTTTAAGTTTTAGGTAGGAATACTTTCACATTATCATTAATAAACATGTACAGCTGTCGGAGTAGTGCGTTGAACTACAGCTCGCCACTGGTCCTCGGTTCAAATAACACGATCTGATTGGCTAAATCTAAATAACATTTCAGAGTAAAGCTCCAAATATTGATGTCAATTAGACAATTGAAAATAAATCAAAAAGAATTTTGTGTAAAGGCCAGGTATGGTAAAGAGTGGATCGTCGGGCATGATGAGAAGTGTATGGTTTGTGTTCTAGAAACTGACCTTACCGAGATCTTCGAAAAAATCCGGACCATAGATATTTTCTTCAATTTGCAAATACTAAAACTTGTTGGATGTATCTCCTCACCATTTCTGCTAAAAGGGTAGCTAGTTATTGGCGTATTATGTAAGAAATTTAACAGAATAATATGGTGCGAAACAGATCGCCTCGACTGATTTTGCACTTAATCAACAACACTCATCTGATTTATTTGACTAAAATATGGGATCCGTAAATGGATATACCACAAAAGAAATTATATTTTGAGCAACCCACTATTGAACAATTTTCTGTGACAATCAGAGCTTAAAGTTAGGGCGATACCCGGGAGCAAGTATACCCAACTGAGTGCTTCAAAATATTTTAAAATAATGTTGAAGACACCTATATAGTGTCAACGATGGCAATACCACAGGACGATAATACGATATTCATAAAAGTGACAAGTGAAAGAATTTGCTAGTTGGCAAGAATATGAACTGCAGCCGACCATGACCAAGGACGAAACTACTCTGCGAAAATGAATGGAGTAAGATCAAATGAAAACCAATATAAGATGTAAGTCAGTCGAATACGACACGAACTGGACCAACAAACTTATACGATTCGAAAAAAACCTCGCTGTCTCAAGAATCCACACAAATTGATTAATATTGCAAAATCTTAAGCGCAAAATATGTATCGAATGGAGGAGAATATACAACCGCGAACACTATGAGCTGTACCAAGATGTGGATGTAGTCCAAAAAGCCAAAACACCATGCTCCAGCTATGAGGGTCTTCGAATCCCAGCCCCCAGGTTCAATGCAGGTGCTTAGATTAAAAGGCTTTCAAAAAAATATCACGAGGTTTGAATTTGGTAAAATACTTGCGTTTGAAAAATTGCCTAGTAATGATGACATAATGTGAACAAAAGATTTCAGCAGAGAAGCTGCACAAAAATTGAGCGCTTGCGAATGAACGTGAGGAGTCGAAAAGTTACATAAAAACCCCTAAGGGAAATTTCGGAACACAGGTCCTTCTTTAAAGATCATGTCTAACAACAAACGAGTGAGAAAACAAGCCGAGCATATAAGGACTAATGCCAAGCGATGAATAGTCAAATGCAGTCAATAAGAAACCTGCTTGCAACAATAAGCAAGTCCCATATGGGCATCGGCCAAATGTACTGAATTGTAAATGAGGGTGGGCTCTCCTCACAAAAGATTATCACAGAACGTACATTACATGAGGTATAGTCCAAAACCACATTGTTTTAATGATAATGGCGAAGTGGCACCAAATTTAGTGTAAGAAACTGCAGGGCAGAGTCTTTTCAATGGTCCTCCTTTTGCGTTGATTCGACAAATTATCCGACGAGTATCAATTTTCAAGAAAAACTTATCTCAATTCTGCACATCGGTTTTGGCATAAATCAAACGGAAAAAAAATAGATGTGTCTCAACAAATCACAACTGAGCGTTGATATACCTCATTATATTTTTTCGATGTAAAAGCATCTGTTACTAAACAAAGTATGTACTATATATACTTCCAAAAAAAATATATATTTTTAATTAGCACGCGCTAAAGGGTCTTTGGGTTTTTGATACCCTTATAGTGTTTGAGCACAGAGCAGGCATTAAGGAAATTGAGTGGAAGAAAAGAGGAGATACCGATGAGCGTTGGTTTTAAATGTTCGTAAATTGTAATCTGAAGGAACAACTGAGTTGGGTAAAGCATACCACATTTGTGTTGTAAGGTTTAGGAATGAATCTCTATATTTCATAGTACGTCATGACATAGCGAGTATTACGAAGGGGTGGAAAGCAGCTGGCTATTTCATTTGAGTATTTTCTGTTATAATAACGGTAGAAAAGTGTAAGGCAGGAGGTATTTCTACGATGTTCAAACGAGATTATAGATTTCGCTACGGTTTAATCTTCTATAAGTTAAATCGCACGCTTTTGTATCCTATCCAGTAGGTGCAATTATGTTTTTGCTTTATATATTGAGGCTAGATCAGAAGGGGTGAAATATTTCTTACATCGACTGAGGAAACCTAGACATTTCGCTGCGCTTTTAGCGATTTCGAATATATGGTCTTTCCAACGAAGGTAGTTACTAACACACATGCTGAGCATTGATTTTTTTTTCAATTTCGCCGCTGTAGGCTGTATATTTTTTGTTTTGGACACACTAAATTCCACTCTGTTAGATTTACCCAATTTAATTATACTGTCAAGGTCGGGATTTAATGAGCTTAACATTTTTTGTCGCTTTTGATCCACGTCCGAAGGAGAAGGTCGTGGATTCGAGAACGAATATGAAAAGCTGAGGGTACTGTCATCAGCAAAGAAATGGATTGGATTAGACAAGAGGTCATTTATAAAAACGAGAAAGAGTGTCGGAGACAATTACCTAATCTCTGATGACTAGACTATAAAGCTGAAATGAAAAGGGTATGAAACGAGTTAACAATACTTAATGATACCACGATGGGCTCGTATGCACTTAATAGTGCCTGGGTAGAGAAAAATATACTACAGGAACAAAAAATACCTATTTTCTATTTAATTGTGGAAAGATAATCATATATATAGTTTTCATTTAGGATTTAAAAATGATATACCCCTGGTTTATAGCATTTTTTTTATAGAAAAAAGGCGATTTCAAAAACAAATTTCACTTTCGTGACACACTTGATAGAACAATGTGTACTTAGACAAAACTTCTGAAAATAAACAGAATGGTTGAAAAATTCAAGTGATCATCATTTTAAAATTAAACTATCATTTCATGAAAAATATATTTATATGGATGAATTAGATAGATTATTTTATTTATGCAAGAGTGATAGACATTTTGAACAGGAATTTCGCAAAAAGTCACATTAAAAAAAGGAAAACAAATAACAGAAAATAGTTAAGCTTAAACGTGGGTAAAAAAAAGTTGGAAGGGCTCATAGAGCATTGTGAAAGTTGATAAACAAATTGCACGATTAATTTATTTTTATTGAAACGAAATACTCTATGACAAGGCACGATGTGAGGATAGTTTTCAGAAGAAAAATAGTCGAAGCAATACGGAGATAGAAAATGTAGAAGATAATGAAAATATCAAAAGAAATATCGAAAGAAGAAGAAATGTTGATATAATTTTTAAGGTACTTCACATATGCGTTTGATTCTTTTTCTGAAAATGCACATTAAGTTCATTTTGTTAAGGATCGAATTGGATTATTGTTTTCTTACAAGATGCAGCCATGCAGATTTTTTTTTCCATTTTGGGTGTATTTAAAATTTTATGTCATTCATCCATTAGTAAATTTTGTATTCACCTCAATTGTTTTTTAATGAATTATTTGATCTCAGTTTTTTTTTTTTCTGTTATAAAATGAATTTCCCTCTATATATTTTTGTTTTGTAAAACATGCTTAATTAAATGACAATGCACATGCACAACTAAGTCAAAATGAAAATTTAAACTGAAATACTAAATGACAGTCAATATATTGCCTCGTAAAGTGTGAATGCATTCGTTTTTAGTTTGCAAATTCGCTAAAAAATATATAATTCTGTTAAAAAAAAAATGAAAATTACAAAAAAAAATTAATTGATGCTTTTTAATGATATCAACTGCTACCAAAACCGCATTCCATGTTTTGTTTTTAATAAAACGCATTTTTTTAAAACCATTTGTTTTTAATTTAATGATGTCTATCTATTTTCCATATACTTTATGTATTTTGTGGATTTTGGGTTATTTTTAAGAATGCATTTTTTGTTGTTTGTTTTAAACATCTTTTGTCTTACCACATAATCCGGATTTTTCGATTCGGATACTGTTTATTTTGAATTTTGTTTGGATTGAATTTCGCTTAGAAAATATAAGATGTTGCGATTGGTTGATTTGTATCTATGAGATACAACAAATTTGACAACGTTTAACCAATTCTACTACGTCTATCTCTGGGAATGTTTATTGGTAAATTATTCGTATTATCGCCAAGATAGTTTGTTGTGTACGCTGGTGGTGGTGCTGGTTGTTGTTGTGGTTGCATTTGTTTACTACCGTTATTCGTACGTTTTCTGAAGTACGTATCAAACAGGGAACTCCTTGTTGTCGAACGTCCACCCAGTATATAGCTTCGGTGTGTGGTTGTTATCCTTGCAAAGGATGTATCGTCAAGTGTTTCATTACTATCGCCATCTTCGGTGGTATTAACGACATCTCCCGATGGGGCGGTCGTTGGTGTTGGTGGTGGTGATGCTGATGATGGTGGTCCTGCTGTTGTTGAACTATAATTTGGAGGATGTTGACTCGGGCTAGTACTATTCGAATTTATATGGTTTTTTGATAAAATATTATTTAAATACAAATCGTTTGTGTTGCGCAGTGCTGAGATATTATTCGCAAGTGTCAACGATGGTTGTGGTGTGCTGTTGATGACAATACTACTACTACTATTGCTACTAGTAATGGTACTGCTTGTGCTTATAATGCGACTTGTTGTAGTTTTTATGTGTTTTAAATATGTTCGTGTCTTATTGTTACTCATGTTTCGGAGTCGAATTTTACGATAGAGTTTTATGGGTCTGACTGTTTTTAATAAAAATGATTCGGGTGGTATTGTTGTGGTGGTAGATGTTTCTGTTGTTGTGGTGGTAGATAATTCTGTGGTTGTTGTTGTTGCTGATGGTGTGGACTGTGTTGTAGATGTACTTGAGCTAGATATCGTACCAGTGATATCGAGCGATGATGCCTCATCTTCACTGTCGATATTTTCGTAATAATCTTCGTTATGATTATCATCATCGAAGTCCTGCTCAGCGCTGCTAATTGTTTTAATAAATTTTGTTAAATTTACATCAAATTTGTTTAATTTTTAAGGGAATGAATTTCTTAATTATATTTCTACAAGGATTCGTTTGATCATTTTTTTTTACATAAAATACACATTTCGGCTACATTTTGAGGGAAATCAATTGGTGAACAAAATATTTGTTTGTTTGTCATTTATATCTCATTTTGTTAGAGGGATATTAGCATATAGGGTAAGGGAATAATATTGCATTTTGTACTTACTTATAAACAGCACGATACTGATTGCCATAGTCCTGTATAACATTTGTTGGCAATGGCGTGCATCTACCATCCAGGCAGTGCTGTAAATTATTTTAAAAAAATTGTCAAATGTAATGCAATTTTTAATAAAATTAAAAAATATGAATGGAGTATGTAAATAATTATGGTGCATGTATTTTATAATTAAAAGTCTCTCTTCGTGGTCGATCGTTGATTTCAAAAATAGTAAAGGAAAAGCAAACAAGTAAAAGTATAAAAACCGCTGTAAATATGACCCACCGAGGAAGCAACATATACAAATAATTGGATTATAAATGAATTGTCCTGCTTAGTACTAAAATGTTAAAATATAAATTATAAGATCAGGTTATAAGAACATTTCTGTCTCGAAAATACTTGCCATGAACGTACATTTCCTTGTGCAAACAAATAACTGCATACACGTAGGCTCATTATTCGAGTTTTTTTATGTATGAAAAAATGAGCAAAAATAAATTTAGAGCAGCAATCATCTACTCTCCAATGTACCTTCACTCTATATTGCAGTAAAAAAAACCTTGATTTAAGCTACCAATCACATGATAGTATGATTGTGAGCAATGAAGCACGCAAGTAACGATATCAGATAGAAGAAGAAGAATATTTCAAAAGAATCCAAAACTATGGAATCACTGAAAGAGCTCGGATGCAGAAAAAGGAATGAGAAGAAACTCCTGTGTAGGACAAAATAGAAAACACACATAGTCCCAGGTTATGAAAATCGATTAGTCTTGCGTAAATTTAATGAAATGTACGAAACATGTGCGAAATAGCCAAAGCACCGCAACGAATAGAAATTTGTTTAAAGTCCAATCTTATCTACGTTACTAAATGGTGGTAGAGCAGGCAGACTGCTTGCCGGCTCTGTACTTCGTACCAAATCATAAATCAAGGGTGAATGCAAATATATGACTGCGAGAGCTATATTTCTTCCCTCTATGAGGACACGAGCCCATGGTCAGTAAGAGAAGAAGGTTTGTAAACATTATTTTGTTGCTGGTACGACTGAGAATCTAATCCAGGGCCTTTGCGGGGCAAATCATCACATTAACTCTGATACATATCCCTGTTAGGTATCGCAATTCACATCTTACCTCGCAGATCGACCAAATGTTCCCACTTTGGCAAATCTTTGAAAATTATATCTGATTGCAAGCCGAAAATTATAGCCTTTTGCTCGACATCGAAGCATCGTTTGATGACAAAATACATTATAGGGAATGGCAGAATTTGGATCCCGACAAAATAGGCTACTAACACGTGATGCTGCCTAGTGAATTATCCAATTCCTGATCCAGGTAAGATGGAAGGTAGATGCAAATGGTATGGATCCCGTTAAGTGAATACATTAAGGATGGGATATACAATTTACGCTGAACCTTGACATCTGGATTGTACTGATGTCTGGGTACTGCAGTCTATTTTTATAAACATACAATTTGAGTTTGCCCAATGCCTCTTAATTCAAGTCACTTAACTACAAACAAAAAGTAGATAATAAGTAACCTCATCACATAATACCACAAAAAATATACTTTATAAAGGGTACACAATACTCACCACTCCATTACCGCAGGATGAACCCTCTGCTGCTGGCCGATACGCCACACAATACCCCGTCTGGGCATCAAAACAGAAAAGTTGCGCACACACTCGCTCGTCCTTAAAGCAAGCATACGTACCACGATCCCTACGACATTGTGCGTCCAGTGACAGTAAAGTACCCGGCAATGATCTTCCCAACGCGTTATCCTCATGTGGAGCATTGTGCAGACAGCTTGCTGTGTCACCACTAGAAAAAAATCACATTTGTAACACCAACCACATAATATCACGTCGCTTCTACTCACTTCAAGAAATGATGAAAACTTTGCACGGTACATGGCGACCATCGGAATCCCCTTTCTGTGTGTCTCAAATCTGACATGATGTAACCATCCTCCCAGCGGCATCTTTCTGCTCCCGGACCGCCTAGATAACTTGGTGGCGGCGAGCCATCATGCACGGCTCCTAGTCTAAAAGAAATAAATTTACGATGACATTTTATTACGATTTACCAACAAGTTAACTGTAAATCTCATGTTTTATCCTATCGCACTTACAAGTGTCCAACCTCATGTGCGGCGACAATAATTCCGCTGAAACCGCCGGTATCCTCAATGATAGCGACACTGTTGACTTTTTCCAGACGTTTGTTGACCACGCACGCTCCTCCAACATATGCAAATCCTATGATTTACGAGACACAATCCCGTCAAGGAGGAGGAAAAAAAAAGTGTGGTGTTAAAAAAATATATGCTCGAGTTTTCCTTTCCTTATTACAGGCATCGTAAGTAAAGTGTATTTGTGTGAATTGGCATGCAATTTAGAAGCTTTATAAAGTTGTTAAGAGCTAAGGTGAGATAGCGTAACCAAAGATAAAGCATTCACGAGTTGAATGCTTGGAATGTTAGTGGTATCCTAATAGTAGATTGGCAAGCTGTTAGTCGTTCTTTAGCTGGGGATTTTTTTTAGGGAAATTTGAAAAGTGTTGAGTAAAGTGGATTTTTTTTAACATCTAAGGAATTATTTATCTAGGGTAGCATTAGATTTAATTGGCAAATTGTTAAAGAATTTTACAGAATTACTTATTAAGGACAAGGTATACATTTTCGACCACACAAGTTCGTTAAATTGTTGCCTTTGAGGCTGAAAAACATTGCTGATTGTAAAGACCACAAGCATTCAACGTTGAATACATAATATTACGGATGGTATTCAATGTAGTTACATGAATACACCACACATCTTTAGCGAGCCAATAAATACCAACTGCTCACATAGCTATATTATGGCCACCGCAGAGTGCATAGTACCTTGAACTGAGGCTGTGTAAGCAATCCCATTGTTAATCCTAGGCCGCAACAGAGGTTTCATATCCCCATTTCGTGTTTTCAGACAACAGCATAGGTCAAACTAAAAGGCATTAATAACCTGCTCTGACATAACAGCTAGAAGTTCGTTGAAGAATGTAAACGGTTCAGTCAGGTACCTTGAACAGGGATGGTGACGGATGAGCTGGAACGAACAACTGGAGAACTCAAGCCAGTAGTGGTGAGTGGTGAGACAGTGGGCATACAAACACAAACCGGAAGAAGGGAGTATGGACAGGCAGAATAGAGTGGTTCATCGATCAATCAATTAAAATCTAGAGTTCGAGAATTTGCATGTAATTTCCATGGTACGAGGAAGTTAAAAAGGACAATGATTATTGCAAATTAGGGTCCAGTTGTAGCTATCATTGAAAACCCTCATTGGAAATTTTCTTTTACTTCGTGCGGCTTTTTTATAAATTTATTCATTGCCGATTTTAGTGTCTCTAATGTTTGTTTGTTGATTAACACCTCCTTATGTCCCAACTACAAGAAAGGCGATCCAATATGTTGCTCGATCTATAGAACAGTATCACTCCAAAATATCACATATAAAACCCTATCCAACTTAATTTTTGAAGTTCTTGAACATATAGTGCGTGTAAACGAGAGACACAACTTTCTTAACGTATAACTTTGTAATGTTAAGTCTCTGTTAATTCTCATCTTAAGCCCATATAGGGCTTACACGGTATTATTCAGGCGTTCATTATAAATAAGATCCCAATGGCACAGAAATTAAAGCCATTAATAATGGAATAAAGAAATTATTTAAAAAAATAAAGAAAAGAATTTTGATTTTTGTGGTACTGTGGTTTTTGTGAAACCAATGTTTATACATAAAGGTAATCAGCTCAATAAAGGTATTCGTTAGGGGGAATTTTCGAAACTAAAGGCAGTTCCAGTCAGAACCCAGTTTACTTCTGAGGTATTCATTGCGGAACAAAATAAATCAATCTTACAATCGCGACCGATGGATTCCGCATAAATTCATTGTCAGGCAACTTCAGAAGAAATTCAACGGGTAACTGTCAAAAATTGTTGTCATAACGCATAACGCCTTTGCGCTATTATTTGTGACAAAATTTCGTCGGAAGATCTGTTGGAATTGTAATCGAAACGGAAACTTCCATAGAGTTCTGAAGGGATACTTCGATAAGGCTAAATGTTTGTTGTAAGACTAAAATGAATAAGCCATAATTCTGAACGCTGACTCCTATTGATAGAAATTGGCGGGGCTTTGGTTTAAGAAAGATACCGCTATGGCTCACATATTTCATTAAACATTCAACGGAATTTAGGGAAAGGAATAATTCGCTAAGAAGAGAACTTAATTATCTACTGAGGGATTGAGATTTAGACTAAAATATAAGATATATATTTTATACACCAAATTTAAGACACAACTTTCAAAGTGAGGTGACAGCCATTAGTTATAACTAAAATTAAAAACCCTCATTAGACCTTTTTTTCTTCTTGTTGCTTTTTTATAAATTCAATTACTGGCGAGTTGTTGCCAAAATGAAGCTTTTGAATTTTCAAACAACATTATCGAAAAATATTTCTATTTTGAATTATAGATTTTTGCAGAAAATCAGTTTTTGCTTTTCAATGATCAAGTTTTATTTTTGTGAAGTAATGTTTGTTATTCCACGAAATGAAAAGGAATTTTCCAATGATTCCTATAGACAGATATGGAGGTAAAATTTCAATTCCATCATGTTTTGATCGCAATAAATTTGTTTAATGATAGCATTCATTATATTAAACTGTGGAACGAAATGGTGGTGTTGACATGACCGATTCCATGCATAATTGGTTTGAGAGGAACGTTAATGAGGATAAAATATTAGCTTAAAGAGGTTTGAAGTGTATCTATACAAATTTTTATTTTTCAAAGAAATCTATGAGTTGAATAACATTTTTATTTTTTAATAAATAATTTTAAATAAAACTAAAATCTAAAATGTTTCACAAAGTTAAATAGCTTCAATATTTAACTTAGTCAAAAATAATAAACAAATTAAACACTTCTGTACAAATTTCTAAATATGTATGTAAGTTCATATATTTTTAATTTAATGAATTCCCAATTCGATGCATAATTACCTTATATGTGCCGTCCTATATAATGTTAGTAAGCCCCCTCCAAAGTAAGCAAATCAATTAAAATAGAAACAAATTAGTCAGTCACCAAAGTTATATGTTAATAAAAAAATACAAATATATTAGAAAACATTATCCAGACATAGCGCCAGACAATTATGTAATGCCTTCCTAATACGGCTTAAGAAGTTAGACAAAAATAGTTAAAAAAAAGAAAGGAGATCCGGTGTAGAGAATTTACATACAAATTATTATTTTGATAGAAATTCGAAACGAAACCATTCCAAAACAATACGAAAGGGAAATACAAATCAGAGGTTGGTATTGGAAAGAAAAAAATATTCCTGCTGCAGCGAAGAATATTCCGATTCCATAAAAGTATTATATTTCTATACAAAAATAAGTTCAGCATTTGTAAAACAAGTACCAAATTTATTATTATTCGAGTGAAAAAAAAAATTGTTCATCATTTAAACAAATATTTGAAAAATAAAGTAGAAGAGGATAAATGTACATTTGTACAAAAAAGGATCACTGTACAAATATTGAAAAAATAGTATGCAGACCATTCATATATTTTACAGAACATTCGCATGTACAGTACATATATTCAGAAAATAAAAACAATGTAGGTAGTGTAAAACATCAAGAAGTAGAAAAGTAAAGGTAGTAGAGTCAAAAGACTGATGTCCAGAAAAGTTGTAGTGACACATTTCCATTGGAAAGAGTGTATTCTTGAATTTTTGTAATTTACCTGCTGTACCACGTTTACATTCACCATATGGTAGTGCTCGTCTGCACATATCAAGCCTGTAATTGTTGATTCAAATAAGGACATTGTTTTAGAAATGTTTTTTTTTTATAATTTTGTTGATAAATAATTGTTTTTTTTTTATTTAATTAAAATGCCTTCCCAAGAGGAGAAAATATCTTACATGGGGGCTCCTGACGTCACACTGATTTTTGGCAAAACCAAAACTCACGCTTTTTTGAAAAATATTTGTTTGTGTTTTCGCTTTGAAACTCAAAGTCTATTCAAATATTTTCGACACAGTACTAGTCTAGTCTATTTGTTCTAATTTGTTTTAAAAACTCAAGCTGCAGGAACGGATTGCCATTTTATTGTAAAGCCCTAGCTGAGTGGAGAGTTCATAAGCTGGATCGGTCAAACTACACTCGCTCCGGTACAGTCCAAAAGGGTATACATTGGGAGTCATTGCAAATCTTCTAAATATCTGATATCATAGTTGATAGTAGATTGTGGACGGACTGATGGTACTGAAGGTATAAAAAAGTGACACTTTGTTTTATTTTTGGCATGTGTTTTTTGTCAAAAGCTACACGAATTTTATCAAAAAATTACCAATAAAAATAAGATTTGGTGTTCAAAATCACATTACCTTACTAGTATACTTAGATGTAATCCGAGTTTTTGAACACGACAAGTATAGGTGACGGTCAATTCAATAATTGCCTATTTTACGCGATTTATATTTTTTATTTTATCCTATCCCATATATATTAGTTTTGCTACATAGTTCTTAACATAGAGGAATAATTTAACTTGATATACTCCAACTATATGGATCGAGTAAGACTCCCTAGCTGAGTCGAAAAAGCTATCTATCCGTCCGTCCGTCTGTTCGAAAAAGTGTAAATTTTTTTTAAAATCCGCCCACTATTTAAAAAAAAAATGTCTGGTTAAACTGTTAATTTTTTTGAAAATGTGTCTGATTTGGCATTATTTCACGTCAACTAAAAAAAAATAGGTTAGAATTTTTTGAAATTTTCTATCTTAAACAAACGTCAAAAAATTCGTTGTAGAAAAGTAGATCTATACATAGTATAAAACTGTTAACATGTATCAAGGGAAGATTTTAGTAAATCTGATGAAAGCTCATCACGACATTGCGCAAGAGTTTTGTCAGTTATAGTCTGCACACAACTTAGCATCCAAATCTATTTGCGAGTGGAAAATGGTATGGGCCGGTAAAAAATAGTAGGTATGTACGCCAGAAAGCACTCATAAAAAAAATAAACAAATAAAACTGATACCGAGTCGACGGTGGGCCAAATGCTGACTACAACTTTTCCATACTGGAACGTGAAGCTTCCGATCTTTTAAAACTACAAGCAAGCATTTAGTTTGACAAAAATATATTAAAAATCAATAAAATTAATGGTAAACATTTGCATGTAAAACCAAACAACAAACGAATAATTCATTCCACTTATATGTTTTAAAGTAAAGTTTCAAGTTGTTCCTTAGTTTTCCAAGGTTTTTATGTTTGATAGCTGATAATATCTCTGCTATCATTCTGTAGTCGATATCGTTATTTTAAGTAAACAACAATTATAAATCATATGTATTATGGTTTATTAAAGAAACTTTTTTTTCTTTAAGTTCTGGATTCATCAAAACAGCTGATTTGGAAACTAACTTTAGAAAGTCATCTTCCTGAATTCGAAGAGGAATTAGTTTTCCTGTTGATATGAACATTTAATTCTCGATAAAATTCATAATGCGTATAGGAGTCTTTCATCCAGATTTATCTTTTTTGTTTCATTCGTTTTTACTGAATGAATGTGTCTGCGAAAAAAAAATTATTATTTCACTTTGATTCTCAAAAGAAAAGTAACTTTGAGCGTCCAATCAAACTTACCGGACTGTATAGCAAAAACACGGAATTATTTAAATTCAGCGTTGTGTCAACATCAAAAAGCAATAGGTGAAGAACTTTCAGGGGTTAAAGATTTTGAGGGAACCAACATTTACATTTTTATTTATTAGGTACATTTCATTGCACGAAATGTTCGCTCGGTTAAATTCGTGAAAAGTTAAGGAAATCTAGGCTGTACCGTTGTTTTATGAAACCACGAATTTGCATCTCAACAACACCTACTGCATATGAGTAGGTAGTGTTTCCTCGGTCATGGTCACATAACCCATCACGATGTCAAAAAAAAAAAAAATCACGTTCAATTGTTATAGGCACTTGAATTAACTCTCTACCTAAAGCTGAATAACATTATCCGCACCGTATTGCATATTTTGCAAGCTTTACTACATAAAAGGTTATCAATAAAATTGCACTCTCTAGTCATACACCTCCTTACCACAAAAAGTACTACAACAAGGCCACGTTAAAAAAAACAACAACTAAATCTATTATTGTTATTAATTAATTCAATTCTCTCTAAACAAACGCTAATTATTAAAAAAAAAATGTAAATAATGTTTTTGTGTACCTGCCCCATATATGCTTATGTTTTCTTTCATAATATGTGTGTTTATGTGTGCTAATGCGGCTTTTTGTTAAGCTAAGTGTTTTTTTTGGCTTGTTATGGTTTTTTTTAAGAAGTGTATTTTGAATGTTTACCCGCAGTGCCTTTGGTACAACGACCGCCTTTTCGTCTCCGGCACATATCGTATCTAGGAATCAATAGGACTTTGATGTAAAAAAACGTTTTTTTTTCCAAAAGTAAAACAACAACAAATCTCTCTCTCACATCTTCTCCAGAGAAGCTTAGTTTTCATTCCAATCGCATAGAGAAATATTGTGTGTACCATTGTCCTATTTGGAAAAATATACTCACTTGGTTATCGCCACCGCAATATCGTAGACGGGCAGTCTACGTTCCCGGAACAGATATTTACCCATATCGGTTAGAGCGGCTGCTGAGTCAATGGCATCCCTACCGACACGATTCCTCTCGAGATATGGAGTTGCATCTCTGCCCTAAAATTAAACAAAAAAAATGGAACCATCAGATAAGACAGAAGTTTACAAAGTAATTTCATTTATTTTCTTTATATGTTCATACGGTTAAACAATTTAATTGCGAGGTAGTACTCGTGTTTTCGTGTCGGAATCACGAATGGCATTCTAGATGCAGATTGTAGATATCAACTAGGTAGACGGTAATAAATTAATAAAAATGAACTTGTGACAAGTTTCTATCCACCGTTTAGCACCTGTTCTCCCATTTGAATGCAATTTGCTGTCGGTAATAAATAAACGGATTCAAGAGTTTGGTTGGAAAATGATCGTAAATGTTATGTAGCGGTAGTAGTAGTAAGCAGCGTAAACACGGAATGTATTTAGAAACATGTATGGTGTAATAGATTTTTGTAGATCCCTGCAATAAGCGAGTGAGATAGCGCAGATTGTCGTATGCAAGTGTGTAATCAGGACTTCGAGGTAGACATGTAGAAATTGCCAAATCACGGGGAGTGTCGACTAGACTTTTTAAAAGATACTAGTAGTTGGGATAGCGCTTAATCAATTCGTCTGTCTTTGGTGTAGAGATTAACGGCTTACGGTTTCTATAAAGTTGTTGAAACGAGTCATTAATGGGTGGTTGCGATCATTTCAATGTATAGGCAAACGCTAAATGAAAGGAAGTCGATATCGCTATTTACGAAAAAGAATAGAAACTTGACATTGATGGAGCTTGCAATGGAGAAGGCAATTACAGTCAAATGGAACCTGGAAAAGCTTATAATCCCATGATAAAAATCATTGATGTATTCTAAGCCAGAGGTAAATGAAAGCGAACCTAGTAAATATATGATTATGGATGGCGATGGAGAATTTTCGCTGCTACAAAATGTGTTTTCTTTATCATAATTCTTTAGAAAATTGTGCAAAACTCCCGAGGCAACATCAGATGCACAATCTTCCAAAGATCAGTACAGCTTCCATAAATTCGCCAACGATGTTCATTGGTCGAAATCAACATGATGCCAGAGCTACGTTTGATAGTAATAGAAGAGAAGAAAGCGGCAAAAATGGATTTAGCAGTAAATAATGCTAAGAATATGCTGTCAACACGAAAAGACGCAAAGCATTGGCGAATTGGAGAGTACATTACCATTGACAGACATAACTTTGATGTAGTGCAGAACTTTGTCTACATCGGCTCCGCTATTAACTCTGACAACAACATCTCGTCGGAAATAAAACGAAGAATTACCCTTATGCCAACCGCTTTTTATTCGGGCTAGGAAAAAAATGTAGTAACATAAATCTTGCTCTAAGGCGCTGAAGTATGGTCGTTTGGAAATATACTTAATCATGAGCTTGTACAGCTTGTAGTACAGTGAAATGACGTGGTCAAAAAAATTTCGAATTTGACGTTTCACATGGCTGGAACATGTAGAGCGAATGGACACCAATACTAAGGCTCGCAGAGTCTTCGTTTCACAAGCTGACGTTTTACGCGGCTGAGGAATATCTAGCTTTAAGTGGTGCGCAACTATTAGGATCTGACCTAATAGTACGCAACTGGCGACAGTTAGATAAGGACCCTGCTAATTGGAAAGACATTTTGGTTGTGGCCAAGGTTCATTCTGGACTGTATCGCCACTTAAACTGAAACTGAACAAAATATTGAGACAATGATATTTTTTATTTCATCCACATAAAGTTATTAGCCACGCCTACTTTTTGGAGCTCTTTAATTTAAGGACGTGATGGGATAGGTTATTAAACTGTTCGCATAGCGGATAGTACCTTCTCAATGGTATGCTTTTGTTTTCTATAATGAGGTATTTCAAACAGTTACTACAGCATCATGATCAATGACATTTTTATTCCTCTATTAGATGCATTCAGACTGTATGGATTGTGGTTCCAGAGGGATGGAGCAACAGCGCATTTCCCGATCGCTGTTACGAGTAGATATACATTATAAGGTCGATTACATTGGTCGATTGAACAGAAACGCTCCAACTAAGAGCATCTTCGAATCCCAGCCTCCAGGTTCGAGTTGAAAGGAAGATCGAACCTTCGATCCTCGGATGCAAAGGCAGCTGGAATAAACGACTCGAAACAACGTTATCAGGATCAAAGAAGATGGAAGTCTGCCTTGCCTTAGGCAGAAATCCACCCCAACGGATCGGGAACCCGTCAAGTAAAAATAGGTAAGTAAGAGTTTACCGTAAGATGTCTTACACTGAATAAAGTGTGTTCAGGAAACACTGAGAACGAGTCATCAACCGACTTTAACAGAAAATATCACATACGTATGTAGTTTTGCTACTCCATTGTGCGACCTATCTTTCAAACAAAATACACCAACACAAATATGTTTACTGAACGTCTCATGAAAATATCATTTAAACGATTGCCTAAGGTGTCAACAGTTATTACGACATCATGCAATTATAAATATTCACACAAAGGTCACTCACAGATTCAATCACCTGTACTTAGAATTAGATTGATGACCACTTTCCAGTATTCTTTCGTCAACTTGCACAACTTATCTAACTAACGGCCTTGTCCCTGTGAGAAAAGGTTAACATTTCCATACTGCGTTGCATAACCAAACGCTATTGCACAACAAGTCTTGTAAGTGAAGAGTTGTCTTCAAACGTCTCCGATAAGAGCACATCACTTTTGCATAAGAACTTCCCGCGAAAAAAAAAAGAAGTACGTAGCCTTCTTCGCACACCGCCACCACCAGCCACCACCGTTACCACAAAGTAACTTTTAAAACGTAACATTCAATTAAGAGGAAATTGCTTCTAAGCTGGTTAAACACATAAATTAACTAACTAGTTTCTTATACAACCGTCCAAGCTCATTAAAGAGAAGATTCTTCTATGCGACTTACAAGACCTTTGATTTTTTCACATCCAGATGCAGATCGTAGTTTACGATAAGGATCTCTCTGCGGCTCTTTGCATGCAGCCAATAAAAGGGTAAGACTCCCTAAAGACTACTAAGTATCTAATAGCTGATCCCTGTTGACAGATAACAAAACGAAAATGAAACTTGATATTTAAGTTCAAATCAATTGTTCGGTTCAGTGCAGACGAACAAAAAAAAACGAGAGTAAGTTCACGTTCGACAATTGAAGACGAGTCGTGCTACCAAGTCGCGAAGCAAATACATCTCACGTATTCCGATCGTGAGTGGGATTGCAGAAGCGCTTCGCAGATAGATAGATACACTCAAACACAACAATCAAAACAAAGCAATAATTTAATGTAGCGTTTCGTGTGCTTTATTACCACAAGCCGGTGCCGCCGAGCGACGGTTATCATTTGAAGTTCAAACAAATTGTTTGTTTGCTTTTTGTGCAGAACCGTGTAGCCCGAGATTGTTGGCATGGGGAGACTATGTAAAGTGACCAACTGGGCACCTTAAGGCGTAAGTACGTGTGGGAGTACCAACAGATTTGCAGATTCAATTTCGTTTTGTGTTTATGGGTTTCCAATTTAATGGGAAACGTGTTAGGAGTGCTGGTTTGCATTAAGATCGTTTACATTTGCAATTCTTGGTAAGATCTGGACTTTTTGTAGATGTTCTTAGTTGTGCACCAAAAGAGGTGTGGTATATCCGCATTGGAGATGGGATTAGTTCGTTTCTATGGCATATTCCAGGTGTGCTTTTACCCACTAGGAAAATGATATAAAATTTCTATGTGTGCATACAAATACTTAAAATGTTTTTGCACACCGCGGATATTAAAATAGGAACGGGATAGATGAGAGAAATACCAAAGATGGTAGGGTTAGTGAAAACTTACTACATGGCATCGATTTATAGAAATCTGAAAGATCTATTCATCCGTTAATATATTTTAAATGTAATACAACAAAAAAAAAAAAAAAACGAACTTCTTTGAGCATTTATGAGAGAATATTTTTAGCATATCATGAAAGAACATTTAGCTTTACTATAAAGTGGTTGGACCAGTATATTCCTTTCCATTACCAAGTACGCGTGGGAGATCAAACAATTTGATCGAAAGTAGCAATCCGTTACCAATGTGTAAATTCAAAGCGCACCCAGACTTCTGTGGAATGAAAAAAGGCGACCCTACAATCATCGCTTTCAAGAATTCTTCCAGACATCGGTGGAACCAGGGACAGTCTTATTGTACGCAGCACCAGTATGGGCTGACGCAGTGGCACGAATAAGCGAGAAAACTATTAAAGGTGTACACACTTAAGAATGATTTCCGCTTTTAAAGAGCAAGAAGAGAACCCACGTCCAGTCAATGAAAAACTAGTTCCACCACCTAGTAAAGAAGAAGTTGGATTAGCTATAAAAAAGCTTAGGAACAACAAGGCCGCAGGCTCTGATGGCTTACCAGCGACGCTTTTTAAATACTGTGGTGATGTTTTTGTAGGGAGCATGCACCGAATTATCAACCAACTATGGGTGGCAGAAAACATGCGCATGACTGGACTATCAGCTCCATATGCCCCAACTACAAAAAAGGCGATCCGATATCTTGTAAGAACTTTCGAGGCATATCCCTGTTAATACAAGATCCTATCCAACTCACTTTGTGAACGTCTAAAACCTTTCTGCAACACACTAATCGGCACGTACCAGTGCGGCTTCCGGTCAGGCAGATCGACTATAGACCAAATTTTCACACTGAAGCAAATCCTAGAAAAGAGCAACAAATTTCAAGTCGAAATTCACAACCTATTCATCGACTATATGGCGATGACCGGATTCGGAATCCCGGCAAAACTGATTTAGCTGCGTCGCGTGACGCTGGAAAATACGCGCTGCAACGTGCAGTTTTGAAGTAGCTTTTCCAGATTTCGATAAGGAGACGTGCTATCATGTGACTTCTTCAATCTCGTATCGGAGCAATTAGTACGAAGGGCAGGTGTCAAAACTGAAGGGACTATTTTCAACAGGTCCGTCCAGCTGCTGGGCTATGCGGAAGATATTGACATCATCGGTAGCTCCCAGCGCAGCGTGTCGTGATAGAAGCGTTCTCGACGATAAGAGAAAAGGCGAAATTGGTTGGCCTTGAAGTAAATGAGTCTTGTCCTCCTAAGTACATGCTTTCAACAAACAAACAAGAAACTTTCACCACCTAGGACAAAACGTCACTATTGATAGCAGCGATTTCGACGTAGTTAAGAAGTTCACCTACCTCGGAGAAAACATAGACTCCACAAACACCACCCTAGAGAAGATCCGGCGAAGAATTATCCTAGGAAACCGTTGCTACTTCGGTTTGGAGAAACAACTGGGTTCAAAACTCTTAACGAAGTACGAAATGTTTGCTCTGCAAAACCCTTATCCTGCCGGTTCTGCTTTATGTCGCCGAGTGCTGGACGATAAGCAAGAAGGGAGAGACAATACTGGCCTCCTTCGAGAGAAAAATACTTCGGATTTTTGGTCCTGTGTGCGAGAAGGGGAAATGGAGGAGAAGATACAACCGCGAACTCTATGAGCTGTACCAATATGTGAATTTAATCCAAAAAGCCAAGGCACGTCGACTACATTGGCTCGGCCACATCGAGCGAATGGACAATAATGCTCCAGCAAAGAGGATCAACGAATCCCAGTTCCCAGGTTCGAGAAGGCAAGGAAGACCGAACCTTCGTTTCTGATTGCTCTAGACAACTGGAAGCAGCGAGCCCGGGATTGTAGAGGATGGAAGGCTGCAGTGTCTCAGGCAGAGACCCTTTACTGGTCGGGAGCCCGATAAGAAGAAGAAAATGAAGAAAAATGACCATTGACATTCATGCCGATGAAATGAGGAGATTTTAGATGAGGACTTACACGTAGCTCTCCATGCAGAGCTGACAAAAACGCTGGAACAAAGCTACCACAAGAAGATGGACACATCAACCTATCCCTGGAATAAAACACTGGACGAATAGCAAAACGGGAGATCTAAACTCTATCACGTAGTTTCCAACATACCATCGGGTTCTGAAAGTACCTGCACAGATTCGGACACGACACCTCACCAAAGTGTGTAAGACGTCCGAGTGAAAAGAAGAAGCAGAGCATGTAATTTTCTACTGCCCACGTTTTGCGAGAATAAATGCAAACCTCACAGCGACAAACCGTACAGTTGACAAGATGATCGTGTCAGAGGAAACAAGGAGCAAATTAAACCTTTTTGTTACCAGCGCACGTCTTAACGAGTTGATGGTAACTGAAGACCCAAGACAACAGGTTTCACATGAGCAGCTAATACGCAATACTATGAATCGATTCATGATCATATTTATTGTTGATAATATTCATCCAAATCGAGCCCGTACCATGTTTACATAAGAAGCCATCGCCGCTGTAGACGTGAGTGTAACCCGAATTTATCGATCCAATGCCGTTCTCAGCCACTCGGTCTCTGGCCGTCCACTACTCGGAAAATTTTGAGGAAAGATCTTGGCCTACATCCATATAAGATTACCGTGAATGGCGAACGCTACAGGTAAATTATTGGTGATGTTTTCTATCTCTCATGTCATTGGAAATCATTTGAAGGAAAAATAGTTTCAACAAGAAGGCGCAGCATGCCATACAGCGCGTGCAACCGTGAATTCGTAAAGCCAAACTTTTGGTGACCGAATCATCTCAAGAAAAGGGCCTTTGAATTGGCCACCTTGTTCTTGTGATTTGAAACCTTTGGTCTACTTTTTGTGGGGATACTTCAAATCCCTGGTCTATGCTGATAAACCAGAAACGATTGACCACTTGGAATCCAACATTCGACGCATTGTTGACGAAATAAAACCGGACATACCTACTCGATGGTTGGGTGTTGTAGAACGAGGGTAGACTCTGATTGGCTTTAACTTGGCAATGCCCAGTGTTGTAACTCTGACTACACATCAAGTGCTTATTTTTACCTCCAAGTGGTAATCATCGGGTACTGGTCTCATCCAACTGGATTTGACTTGCTAAACGGTAAGTGCGAGTGTTGAAAACACGACGAAAAACAGCAGCACTATAAACAGCCAGGTCAGAATGGCACGGAATGAATACCCGGCCTGCTGTCCCAGGCGAACCTAGACAAGCTGCTTCGACATATTCGGACAACAGGTTGTCTAGGAATTTCAAGGGTTAGTCAGGCCCCTTGAACAGAGCTGGTGGCGGATGAACCGAAAGGCCAACGGCAGCGCTTAATCCCGTAGCGGATACTGATGGCCCCGTGTCCTAGGGGTATCTAATAAATTGGAACTGACCCTACAGGTTAAAGGTTGTGCTTTGGGTTAACTACCCAATCATGGCAAAATCTAACGGTTACGAAGCAACCAATAGCCTCGGAAAGGACTGATTTTATTGTTGACGACATGGCTAACGAAAAAGGACAACGACGTTCGTATCTGCACCTGGAATGTGAGAACAGTAAACAGGGAGGTGCAAGCGAACAACTAGGGGAAGCCCTAAACTGCTACAAAGCAGACATTACTGCCATCCAGGAAATACGATGGGATGGGCCGGGCAAAAAGAGGATGAAAAACTGTGACATCTACTACGGACCGTGTTATAGTGAGCAGAAACAGCGATTATTTGGATGCGGATTTGTTATAAGTGCCAGACTTAAGCAAGAAGTCTTATGTTTCCAAGACATTAGCGAACGCATTGTAACGATCCGCATCAAGGCCAAATTCGCCAACATTAGCCTTATATGCGCTCACGCCCCAACAGAGGAAAAAGATGATATAGCTAAGGACTGCTTCTATGAGTTCCTTGACAAAACCTATGAGCGACTACCGAAGTACGATGTTAAAATCGTACTGGGAGATTTTAACGCAAGAGAAGACATCTTTAGCAGTATTGTCGGAAACCATAGCCTACACGACAACACGTCTGGTAACGGACTTAGGCTAGTTGACTTCGCTATGGAAAGAAATGCCACTACAGCCAGCACACGGTTTCCTCACCTCGATATCCATAAGGGGACATGGCGGTCTCCAGATCAACGAATGGTCAATCAAATTGATCACATAGCTATAGACAAGCGCCACGTATCCAGTATTTTGGATGTCCGAACATTCCGAGGAGCTAGCATCGACTCGGACCACTACCTTGTTGCAGCCAAGTTTAGAATGCGGATATCCACTACGCCACAACAATCCAGAAATACTGTAAAAAAAATTTAATGTCGAAAGACTGCAATCGCAAGAGACCGCCAAGACCTTCGCGCAACGCGTATCCCTAAACCTATCGATTTACACCATACCACCAACATCGAATATCGAAGAACTATGGCAACGATGCCAACAAGCCATTAGATCAGCCGCAACTGATGTGCTAGGTTTCTCGCGCCCACCAGCAAGAAACCCCTGGTTTGATGATGAATGCCGACAGACGCTCGCAGTCAAGAACGAGGCCTACAAGGCTAAGCTGCAGGTGAAGACGAGAGCTGCCGTTGAGCTCTTTAGGCAGAGAAGAAGGGAAGAACACCGGCTTTTTAGAAAGAAGAAAAAAGAGGAAGAAAAGCGCGCGATCGAGGATATAAAGAGGTGCCACTCCAGGAAAGATGTTCGCAAGTTTTACCAAAGTGTAAAACGTCAAAGCCAAGGATACAAGGCTCGAACAGAATCCTGTCGAGATGAACAAGGAAATATCGTAGTAGAGACACAGTCTATGCTGAGGATATGGAAGAACCACTTCTGCAGACTGTTAAACGGCGATGACGAACAACATTCCGCTGTAAGGCAGAACGAACCATTCAATATTGGCAACGACAGCGAAAGCTGCCAACCACCCGACCTGAGTGAAGTGAGGATAGCAATATCTAAACTGAAGCTTAATAAGGCTGCCGGAAATGACGGCCTTCCTGCCGAGCTTTATAAAGCCGGCGGAGATGACTTGGTAAGTAACATCCACCAACTCATAAGCCGAATCTGGTCGGAAGAAAGTATGCCTGAAGAATGGAACCTCAGCATCGTTTGCCCGATCCACAAAGAAGGAGACCCTCTAAACTGCGCCAACTACAGAGGCATAAGTCTGCCCCATATCGCCTACAGAATCCTATCTGCCCTAATATGTGAACGCCTGAAACCGTTTAATAACAACCTGATCGGCCCTTATCAGTGTGGTTTTAGGCCAGGAAAGTCCGCAGCCGATCAAATCTTCACACTTCGGCAGATCCTGGAAAAAAACCCAAGAAGTCCAAATCGATACCCACCACCTATTCATCGATTTCAAATCCACATACGACAGAATTTATGGAGACGAACTATACAGAGCCATGTCTAGTTTTGGTATACCGCCCAAACTCGTCCGTTTGTGTAGGATGACGATGGAGAATTCTCCTTGCTCCATCAGGGTCGGAAGTGACCTCACTGACACATTCGATACCAAAAAAGGATTTAGGCAAGGCGATGCGCTGTCATGTGACTTCTTCAATCTGATTCTTGAGAGGATTGTGCAAAACTCACGAGCCAACATCAGAGGCACAATTTTCCAAAAATCTGTACAACTACTAGCATACGCCGACGATATTGACATCATTGGTAGGACCCAACGTGATGTCATAGCCACGTTTGCTAGTACAGAGAAGGAAGCGGTAAAAATGGGTTTAGCATTAAATGAGGGCAAGACGAAGTATATGCTGTCAACACGAAAGGACACACAAGATCGTCGAATTGGACAGAACGTCACCATTGATAGATATAACTTTGAGGTAGTACGGGACTTTATCTATCTCGGTTCCGCTATTAACTCTGACAACAACATCTCGTCAGAAATTAAACAAGGAATTACTCTTGCCAACCGCTGTTTCTTCGGGCTAAGAAGGCAATTCAGTAGTAAAGCCCTCACTCGAACTACTAAGGAGATCTTATATAAGACCCTGATCATCCCAGTCCTGATCTACGGCGCTGAAGCATTGACCGTCTCAAAAGCGGATGAAGAAATCCTTGGTCGATTTGAGAGGAAAATTCTTCGAAAAATCTTCGGTCCCGTTTGCGTTGACGGGCTATGGAAACGAAGATTCAACCAAGAACTATACGAGCTGTACATCGACATGCCCCTGGTCAAAAAACTCCGCATTGGACGTTTAAGATGGCTAGGACATGTAGAACGAATGTAGAAACCGACCTCAACCAACTTGGAGTGCGCAACTGGAGGCAGTTAGCTAAGGACCAGGCTAATTGGAGAGCCATGTTGGTTGAGGCCCAGGCTCATTCCGGACTGTAGCGCCACTTAAGTAAGTAATACCTACTCGAAAAAGTTGTACAATTTGGACCAACAAAATGGTGTTCATAAATGTCATAAAATTTGTTAGCTTATGAAGCCAAACTGTTGGTCATTCCATTGAATTTATTGCTTTACTTATTAAAAAGTTCTATGACTCTAAAAAAAAACACCCTATATAAGATCAATACAGTAGCACTGAAATTCGGGCTAACATTCTTCGAATAAATGTTCGGTATCATTTGAATTCACAATGGTCAACGACTTTCTTTACAGGTGTATATCAACATAAAACTAATCAATGAACTATATTGTGGCAATCTGAGATTTCTAGGACATGTCAAGCGAATGGACAATTCGACACTAATGATCCTGCCCGAGAAGTTTCCAAAACCCAACCAATTGATTCGTGCAGTAGGGAGAATTCGATTTAAGTGGAACAAATTATCTCAACCTAACATTGGGTCGTGCTAAATGAAGGACAATTTGATTGTGTTTCATAGATCAGCGATCAGTTAATTACTTAAGCGAAGCTGCAGTCCGAAATCAACCTGGGACTCAACCAAAATACATCTCGGATGGTTTCTACTTGTGCACTCATCGCGAGTGAAGACCAAGTGAAAAGCCATTTTTGGCGTTGATAGGGGTGATAAATAAAACGGCAATCAAATCGATCACATTATTTTAGACGTAAAGCCATGAATCAAGTATTATGTATTTCCGGATATCGCGAGGTGGACAACAAGCCATAAGATCGACCGCAACTGAGGTGTGTACGAAAAGACTAAGAAAAGCGTGCGATCGAAGATATAGTAAGGTGCCAATTAAGGAATGATGTTTGGAAGAGTGAAACGTCAAAGATAGGGATACAAAGTGCGAACTGAATCCTGTAGGAATGAACAAGGAAAGATCGTAGTCGAGACACAATTGATAATGAGAAAATGGAAGAAGCACTTCTGCATACAACTGTATTCCGATTTCAAGCAAAATAAACCTTTCGGTGTTAAAGATGACAATGGGCACTATCATTACTGCTCGAAGAGTCTTTGATTTCCAGCCATACCTCAGACGCAGTAAAGGAAAATGAAATTAAATAATATCCAGCATTAACAACATTTACAGGGCTTCAAACCTAGCTTTTCCGTTCACTTGTTTGTCCAAAGTTATTAATTTTTGCAGACCTCCTGTTTAACGCCAAATTTCAACGGCAAATTGGAGAAGCTTCTCATGACAGTGTTACTCTGGTTGTTTGTCAGGGACCCCGTTCTTAGTAGTCAATCGCACTAAACACTAGGCCAATAAATGTCTCGCTCTAAGTGGCGCGCAAAAGTACAAATCGATCTCAATTGAAGTGTACAACTGCAGACAACTGAGGAGATATGGTGGAAAAAGTTGCAGGACTGCAACGTATTGTATAAAGTCATTATCTTTCTGCAGATATTAGCACATGTGTTTTGGGCTCAAGATAAGTGGCATCATGATGTTTATTATTATTTGGTGCAAGTCACCCCATTGATCAAAAATTCACTCGCGTTCGCCGGCGGTGTTCTCCACATCATGTACAACAATTACATGTAGAACACTACAACCTCTTTCTTTCTCTATTGAACAAAATAGGTACCAAAACAGATTACATAAAAATCTCTCTATATATATATATCGCAATGAGAACAGGATAGCATATAAAACGGAGAACAAAAAATGCGAAAGAAATACAATAAGAAAAGAAACAAGGTTCGAAATTTGAATTAACGTATACTACACAACATACACAATACACATCACCCATGCAAAAATGTAGGACAAAGCAAAAATAAATTTCGATGAACTTTTCCTGAAATGTTACGGATTCAGTGGCAGTGCTGGCTGCTGCAGATTCCTTTGCTGGGCACTGTTTGTTAGGTGGCGCTGTAGTCTGTGTTCTGACGACTTGGCTCTGGATGATACCTACGTAGTAAAAGTACACATCCATATTCCATATATACACATGATATAGGTAAGCATGCAAATAATGTTTACGTCATTTTCTTTCGGATCACATTCGCACTACTTTCCTGATTGCTTATGCTTTCCTTTTGAAGTGGTGATTTGGTGAACTAACAGTCAACCTCAACACTCAACAGTGTCATTCAAAGTTTCGTAGTGGGAAGTTCGTGAGAGTCCGCGTGTAGGCAAATTGGAATTTTCTTTTAAATAAGGTAAACATAATATTTGTTTTGATAATAGCATAACATTAAATAAAGGGAGGTCGTAGTTAAAAATGAACAATAAACAGAGACGCAACTACGACCAGAGAAAAAGTCGTTCGTTACAATTCACCCAGGACAAAAAAAAGAAAGAGTTTGTAACAAGGTATAGACGAAACCCGGACTATTGTGCATCAGTAGCTTCAAATGCTTGACTTTATGAGCTAAGGATTGAAAGATAATAAAAGTAAGATTGTCGAAAAGGCTTGCAAAAATAATTCAAGAAACTAGTACATGCAACAGTACCTGCTAGTAATGACATTGTGGGACAGCTCCATTCCGAATATGAGAAGACAAGTCCACCTACTCATTTCGGAAATACACTTTAACGTTGATTTGATACATAAAATTACACCGAAGATTGGTAAAGTTAATTTAACCGCTTAAAGAACTGCGCGATGAGATTTAACACACACGATAATTCTGATATGGCACGATCGATCAACTTCACTAATCATTATTTACTTAGAATAACACTAAATAAATAAACTGGGGAAACGAATGCAATGCAAATAGTAACAAAAATTACCAATTTCAAAAAAATATGTATTAGCGAATAAATTGCAAAATCAAAACTGCATAACCACAACAAACGTCAATGTCACTTGCGTCTGACAGATCAAAAACTGTTATCATATTTAAAGGTGGAAACACAAAATCAACTGTTACCATGGTGGGTCACATGTGGATGTGAATGTCGGTTGAAACGAGGCAATCATAGACGATTTTTGTTTATTTGTCAATTGTCATACAACATATTTAAGATTTTCACGCAGCGTCGTAATTTTACTACGTGCGAAAGATTGTAATTTTACGACGTCGTTTCATGAACGACCATAAGACTGTACAACTAAATAATGCGGTAACCCACTGAATGGAGTCTCAATTCAGTAATTTATTGATAGAATTTCGTTCCTATTGTTCTCTTTCCGTTCTACATAATATTTTTCAGTTTAGCGAATACGTTAGATATGTGAAAAGGACTGATTAAATGTCAAAATAGTATTTCAAAAATTTACAACGTTTACCATCTCAGTTTCCTGTGAGAAAATTCCGATATTGTTGGAAAAGAATTTTCATACAAATTTTGACAGCTCATCTATTACGTCTTAATTTTATAACGTTTACGACGACTTTTCGACGTTACATGAATACCCTTATTATTTTTGTTATAATCTGCGGGTTTCTCACTTTAAAGTGCACGAAAGTACCACTAGGTTTGAATGACTCTAAACAATAATAATTGGAACGAAAAATAGAGTTTGGTAGAGCATTTCACATTCGTGTTGTTTGGTTCATTTTTGACAAAAGAAGTTAATACCAAACCCTGCTAAATGTCTTTGAAATATCAAGCGTAGCAATCTTACTTTCATTGAAGTTGTGGGTTGCTGGGAATAAATTTTCGGTGAGATATATCTTCAAACACCAGCAAAAAGCTGAAAAGCACACTGTCTATCATCGAGAATTTTTATGTGTTTTGAGATATTTCTTAGCTGACGATTAAACAGCGTTCCTATGGACTACACATATATAGGAGACTATATTCGCGCTGGCAGTATATATTTAATCTCAGATATTTCTGTTCACACAGTGTAGGACTGAGTGCAGAACTAACGACATGTTAAGCTGTGAATTCAGTTGTAGTGTAATTTCGAAATAATTTACCAGAGATTAGACATTGGACGTGTTTTCGTGAGAATTATGCAAAGCAAAGTAAAAGGTTCTCTACAAGACGATCAAAACTTTATCAGCTATTTAATATTTGGTTGTCCTACTAGCCATTTTTCGTTGCAAACATTTTGAACGAGTTTAGATATTTTTATATATATTATTAAAATATAGGTGAAACCGCATGTTACAAATTTCGTGATTCTTAACCAAATTGGTTCAGAGGGTGTTTCAGAATCATGTGTTGTTTTTTATTAATTTTGTGTAAAAAAAAGTTTGTGACCAAAATATACAAAGCTTTTTAAAAAAAACTGCAAGATTTTTCTAGATTTTTACTTCATAACTCTGAAAATTGTCATAAACAAATTATCTTTGATTTTAAAAACAAGGAAACTTTGACTACCTGTATATGTAACAGCCGAATTTTTAGACTAATTTTAAAATTTCGTTTGGCTTTTAAAGCTTCCAATATTTCCCCATTCAGTAAATAGATTAGTTTTGGATATTAAGAACATTCGAAACATAGTTTTTGCAAGGACCATAAAAAGTTGACCCGCTGCGGCCATCCATTTTCTTTCAACGAAACACAAGGGATGATGCCAATATATAGAAGAGGTACCAAACTCAGAAATTTGTTTTCAGCGACCCATGATGTTGGGTAGGATGGACTGTCTATCCCAACTCAATCTATGCATAAAAAGGTAAAGTACTCCGTGTGAAATCTTACTTCACTTGGTAGCGAAATCTCACAAAAACACTCCTATTGTAATGGTGTTTCAAAATATCAGCCTCAATTTCTAAAAATAGAAACAAACTCTTAAAGGACCAAATTTTCAGAAGAAGAAGATTGAAAATGCGATGTAAAAAGTTAGCTTGTGGTAACATCAAGGCAAGGAAGGAAAATGAACACTATTATAAAAACGGGCTCAGTGGCGCGATGGTTAGTGCGATGAACTGCCGCGCAGAAGGTCTGTGTTCGATTACCAGCCGTAGCAACACTTAAAATGATTTTCCACTGGCTCTCCTCTCGTGATGATCTGAAAAATCATCCGAGTAGTATCAATTGTCAAGAATAGCTAATCTCAACTTCGGCGTTCGGAGTCGGCATAGAACAGGTGGTCCCGCCATCGTGCCGAGACGTACACACGCACACATGAATGGTTGTGAAAAGGTCTGACCTAAACAATATAGTTCTTGTTCGATGTATTTACAACGTTAAGACTTACGTGCACATGACGTTAAAAACGAACGTTAGTGTTGATCGATTATCCACTCGTATAGTGCGATCGTCTCGATCATGTCTATAGATTTTATTTCGGTATTTGTAAAGGCAATCGACAGAGGTCATGATTATTGTGAATATAGTAATGACAGCCACTTGAGGCACGTAAATTGATAAAGACATAGAGCAAAGTGAAATTTGCCATTCTCGGTGTGAACGATCTGCGACAAATGGTCTCAGCCTAAATCGTATGTTGTCAGCTTCAATATCACCTAAAAAACCAACGCTTGACTAAACAAACTACGTTCCACAAATGTTAAGTTCTGGTCATTTGATTATATGATAGCCGCTACCATTTCTCAGTTCGAATCCGCTACCATTTCTCATTTCATCGAAAATTCACAGCACGTGTACCGAAAATTATATAATCCTGCAACCATATCTTGGCAACCACATCACAGATTTAATTACACATCTACCAGTCAGATATCCCATTTGCCTCTCCATTCTATAAATCAATTTATTAGCAAAACTTACGACTCGATTGCCGAATAGTATGATGAAATCCTGCGAGAATTTGAGAACCTTTCCCATGGTGACACGACCGAAACGGGCCATCTGATGAATGTTAATCGTTAATCACTTGATCGTGATTTGTATAATAATCAGTTGCCTGATTATTATTAGTTTGTCTGTTTTACTTCGACAACAAGGTTAATATCATATCACGAAGTAGAAACTAGTTTCTGCACAGTCTGGCCGACTATAGACTACGCTGAGAGAAGGTTAATGGTATTTTTGTCAGATTTCGGGATCAAAATTAACTTGAAGATCGTGGGTGAAGATTTCAAAAAATTGCTTTTAAAGATGGTAACCAAAAACAAAAAAAAAAAAAAAAACTGAATGGCTTTGGCTTTGTAAGTCGTAAATCAGTTTTTTGTTTAACCAAACTTGTCCCCTTCTTTAAAATGTGTATGTATTTGTAGTCTAAGTCTAAGTTTCACTTGTACAGATGTCAAAACAAGATGCAACGAAGGATGTCTTGCAGCTACTGCAGGAAGGTAATAAACCCTATTCGGTGAATGACATTATTGAAAAATGCAGCAAGGAGTTTGGAAAGGCAGCCATTCAAAAGTAAGATCGAAAATCATTATCATAGCCACCTTTTTACAGGTGCTTTCAATTTGTATTGCAGAGCTTTAGATTCTCTAATGTTTCGTGAAAAAATTACGGAAAAAAACTTTGGAAAGCAGAAAATTTACTTTATCCGTCAGACAGATTGTGATCCGAGAGAAATAAAAGCGGAACTCCAAATGCTTACACAAAAGAGGACACTTCTAGAGTCGACTTTATGTACGAAGCAGAATCAAGTTCGTGAACTTGAGATGAAATTAAAGTCTTTCGCAGCGATCCCAAGCCTGAGTGCATTGGTAGATGAAAAGAAAACACTGCAGGAGACTGTCGATGAAATGAACGTGAAATTGGATCACATTAGGGCTAAACAGGGTGTGAAGGTACGTAACGAACAGAATGATGCTTTGTATGTAAGTAGTTAAAGAGCTTCCACTACAAGACATTTTAGGCTTGACGTAAAAGCCACTAAAAAGTAAACGTTATTTACCATATTTTATCATAGTAGATCGATAGATCATTGCTAGATCAGCTCAGAGGCAGATTGACTAAGAGTCCTTTCTTTAAATGATAACACGGGTTAGAATGAAATACATAGCTATACGATTTTTTCCAGATATTATAAATTAAAGTGCAATAGCCAAAGCCCTTCTTGGAAAACTTTTAATGACGTGTTTTCAAATGAAACTTCTTTGGGCTCGTCGGGGTAGATCCAAACAAACATGAAATTTAGACACCAAAACTCATGGGTAAAGGAAGGCAAGCGTGCTTGGACACTGACAGGCAAACGACAAGCAAAAACTTGTTTCAGCAAAAGAGAGCGACAAAAAAAATGTGCGACGAAGATGAACAATAACATGCAAGAGCGTAAGCTTAAGAGAGCTCTCTGTAGTGAATGTTCGTGGTAAGTAGAGGCGAATAATGCGTTTTGTGTCATTGTTGTGTGTGTTGCTTTTGATGAGTTGTGATGAGTGAAGCAATACATTTTTTTGGCTTTGAGGTGATGGGAGGTAGCCATCACTACTTAAGTTTATTTTGTTCTTTTGATGATGATGAGGAAGGACTTCTGTTATTTGAGAAACGCCGATACTCGAAGTTTGACTTCAACCTCGTAGCACTTTACGAACTGTTTTTTAATTAGTGTAAGTTTTTAGGTAAGGGAAAGGAAAATCCCGTAATGAGAATAATAGAGAAAACAACACCACCCACCCCACAATGTCTTTGAACAATCCGTGAAGCTGTGAATAGGGTTTATATTATCAGTTTATCAACTGATAATATAAACCCGATCGATTCGATCAATGTATTTTTTCTAGTTAAGATGACTGCATACGAACTGAGTTTCCTTGAAAAGGTCACTATCGATGTCTATTTGACAGCTCTTTACGCTATTTTCCAAAAATACCTTAGCGCACTAGTTCTAGAGCTTTGCTAATGTAAATAATAAGGTTGCGCTTTGTTCTTAAAAGTTTAGTTTAGTTCTAATGAGCATTGGATATTATCATAACCGATTTTTTTTTAAGATTTCAACGGAAGATGTCAAAAAGGTTGAAAAGCGTCATGCCAACTATCTCTCCGTTTATCGTAAACGAAAAAGGATCTGCACGGAAATGATGGATGCAATTCTGGAGGGCTACCCTAAATCAAAGAAGAAATTGATTGAAGATATCGGACTGGAGACCGATGAGTCGGTGGGATTTTCAGCTATTAGGTGAAGTCAGCTTGTATCCGATTTTGATTTTTGAAGAATATTTCAATTGTTTTTTTTTTTATAGTTCAGTAAATAAAAGCTTCTGCACTGAAATAAAAAAAAATCTTCAAAATACTGGTTTTAAGATGACAAAACATTTACTCTGTAATTACAGATTCTTGGGCTGGGGCAGCAAACAAAAAAAATGGTTTAATGGGAAGCTTAACTGTATCATTGACGAGGCTTTAACGTTATCGCTTAATTTATAGGCGGTTATTTTGGAGTGTACTTGGATTTATACAAAAAACGATTGGGTTTCGATATGAACTTCGAAATTTACGGTAACTTTAATAGAAAGAGTACTTACTACGGCCATATTAGTAATTGTGTGTCACCATTTCAATCGATCTAATAACGCATCGAAATAGCCTTATTACATTTCAACATTTTCGAGCAACCTTCAAAGAAACAAATTTCAAAAAAAGGTTCGCCACTGGTTGTGTTTAAAATATAAATCCATCAAACAGGCTTTTAAAAACAAGGTTTCCTTACACTTGCGGAAGATCATGGGATTGCAACCACATTAGTATATGACAGCGTGAATTGCTGATCATTTGTAGTCGATATTGTGAATAACAATGTATTGCTGTAAAACGATAGGGTTGCATTCCATTTCTCACGGGTAATAAAGAAAAAGAGGTATGGAATCGTATCAGGATTCAAGAATGTTGTTGAGATTGTTATATAGGTCAGAGCTAAAATTCTGTGGAGCTAAAAGATACAAAATTCACAAGGATTAAAGTCTGTGTTCGATTCCCAATCGTAGCAATACCAAACTGTTCTTCACTGTCTCTCCTCTCTCGATTATCAGACAAATTATCCTAGTACTATAGTTTGCTAAGAAAAGCTTATCTCAACATAGCTATCAAGCATCCGCATTAAATAATATGTCCTTCCATCGTGGACAAAATTCAAACACACATTCCAATGAATACCGTCATGAAAGAGATAGGCTCTACGTCCTGAAGAGTATGTTAAGCCAAGAATGTTTTTAAAATCAATTACAGAAAAGAAAAACAATTCAATGTTTACAAGTTTTTAAGTTCACTTTGTTGTATTCTTTCTGAAATTCAATTAATTAAATAAAAAAATTCAAATTCTCTAAGCATGCCACCGCTTTTTATGAAGTTGTGAGGTTCGTATTGGTGCTACAATGAAAAATTATTGAAAAAAGGTCTCAAAAACGAGAATTGCCTCAATGTTGGAAGTTTTTTTTTATAAAGAAAAATGTCCTTTATTTAAAAATGGAAACATCACCACACGAAATAAAGAAAAAACTTAAAATAAAAAAATAATTTTTCTCCAAAACGGCGGCTACTATTCTTTTTCGGGCTGAAAAATTAGATTACCTTTTAAAAATTTCGTGCGGACAAATGTTTCCGAAACGAATTTAGCTTTGTCGGCGTGGAAAAATTAACACACCACTTATTGCAATAATAGAAAATGCAAGTAATAGGTATGAATATTTTATTGTACGGATTCAAGAAGGAACTAGTAAACTCTACACCGCATTTACAATTCAATTGTTCCTAACAATAGGTTCGTTTTACGAAAATCACAATTACCTATTCCACAATTCCAGTGAACATGTCTTTTGTCCAGCTAATGCTAATTCATTGGTTTCTCGACATGGGCGGTAAGCTCAGAAAAGTAAAAAAAAAAAAACGAACTTGTTCCGAGGCATTTGTTTATGAAGATTACCAATCGACTCGGTCATTCATTAGCAATAACACGACCAGATAAGATTTAATGCTAATGTCCAACCAGCATTGGTGTTCGCGCCAAGCTTAATAAGTGCAAATTTGTGAAATTTATTTGCAGTATAGGTGTAAGGCAAGGTTATTTGTTGAGGCCTCCATGAGAACTTGCTTGGTTGGGATTTTATCGGTTTTCGTTTAAACGATAGGTACCTAGACGAACTAGCGATTCAATGAATATATTTTTAGAATCTAATGAATGTAGAAACATTTTTTTCAGAGGTCTATTCATCACACCTTCCAATGATTGAAGTCGAAGGAGACCAAAGGAAGTAAATATTTACCTTTTTTTTATAATTTGCGGTGCTTCAAAGAGTCATGAATGGCTTTGAACTATTTTAGCGTCACGCGGTTTTATAAGGGAGTGATGATAAATGTTGGATGAAAAGTTGACATGTATTGTATCCATGATTACTTATTGCCAAGTATTTACCGAACGTTTTTTTTTTAAATTTTTATTTCATTACAACATTAAAAACTCAAGAAGACTATCACTGAAAACCACAAACGGATTTCTGAAAAGTGAATGTAAAAAAGCTTTAAAGCCTAATAACGGGTGGCTAAATTTTAAGGGCCGATGTTGAATGTGAACCACACCTTAAGGCGAAGTTTTTTTCTGCATTTCATTTGACTTTCTCAATTTTAGATACACAATCGAGCAACGCGTTTAAGTTACTCAGGCTTATTATGAAAATGCATTCGGTCAATTTAATCGTAACGTGCGTACAAACGGAAAAATCGTGCAAAAATTTGAGCAAACCGGGTCTGTAGGAGATGTGAAAACACAAGTGCATGCTCGTGCAGCTCGTACTGCAGAAAATATTGCTGCTGTTCGCGATAGTGTGGCTGAAGAGCGGTCCACCTCAACTCGTTGTCGTGGCCAACAATTGCACCTCTCACGCTCGTCGTTGATGTGGACGATATGTGGGACGGTGGCACTCTCCACACAGCTAACGAAACAATGGCTTTTTTGCGCGACAAATTCAATGGCCGTGTTATCTCACGCTGTGGCGATGTCAATTGGACGCCAAGATCATGTGATTTGACACCGTTGGACTTCTTTCTTTGGAATTATTTTAAAAAGAAAAGGTGTACGTCGATAAGCCAGCAACAATTCAAGAGCTAAAGGATGAGATAAATTGGCACATTAACGGCATAGAACCTCAATTATGCCTCAGCGTCATTGAAAATTTGGACCATCGGATGGAGGTGTGCTGCCGAGGTCGCGGTAGCCATTTGGCCGATGCGTTGCTGCTGCGTTGACCCTCCGTGGTGGACTCAAAAACTCGAAGGGTTGCGACTCTGCTGTCCCTATGCACCACGTATTCTAGCTATCTCATCCGCTGAATTCGAAGCTTTCTAGCACACACTCGATCGATACAAAAAATCCTCCTTTCAAAATAATCGAGAAAATTTTCATCTTCTTTTGTCAATGACCATGCTTCTGCGCTATATAGCAGTACTGGGATGATGAGGGTCTTATATAAAGTCTCCTTGGATTGTTAAGAGAGGATTTTACATCTTTGATGTCTTCTTAGCCCAAAGAAACAGCAATTGTCGAGAGCAATTCTTCGCTTGATCTCTTGACTGACGTCATTTTGCGTGGTACACCGCGGGACATAGACAAAAGCCTTAACGACATCAAAATTATAGCTGTCCATTGAGACGTTTTAGTCGAATCCACGATGTTGAAAATCATTTCTCGATATATATTTCATTTTGTCATCATTTACACCCAAACCCATCTTTGCAGCCTCCAATTCAATATATGCAAACGCACCACTGACAGATCGCAGCGCTCTTCTGATAATGTCAATATTATCCGCATATTCAAGTAATTGAACATACTTTTGAAAAATTGTACCTCTGGTGTTGGCGTTTGAGTTTCATACAATTGCTTCAAGTCACCATGTCTTAAACCTTTTCCGACATCAAATGGTTCGGTGGTTTTCTTGCAGATTTTGACGGAGCAGCGAGATTTCTTCAACGTCATCCTGCATAAACTGACGAGTTTGTTAGTGATGCTGAAACTTAACATGACTTGAAAGTCGATGTTTTGTATCGATTTGAAACTTCGGAGTTTTTTTCAAGATCTGCCGGAGTGTGATGGTTGATGATGGTCGATTGTTGACTTTCCTGGCCTAAAACCACACTGATTAGGACTAATCTGACAAACGGTGTTAGGCGTTCACACAGCATGGCTGACAGGCTTTTTACCCGACGTTTAGGAGACTGACTTCTCTGTATTTGCTGCGTCGATTTGAGATTATGGCAACTTTTGCGTAGCGATATTGGCTCAAACTTTTTCAAGATCAAATTACTCAAGAACTGAACCTTCTTGATCATTTCTTCTTGCAGCCGTATTGCCACCGATGGGCGTCTGCAAACATTTAAAGAAAATCCAGATTTTTATCCAAAAATCATTTTCAGCGATGAAGCTAATTTTTTGATTTCATGGGTTCGTAAATTTTTTTTTTTTTATAATTCACACGTACTCAAGGGGTTATGAATACCCTTTATATGTTACCACAGTACGAGCGTTAGAGAAGGAGAAGAAAGAGAGTGATAGGAAAGATTTTGGATGTAGTGGAGACTTAACTCCATGGGTGGTGTCCGAATTAGCTTCGGATAGTTACTTTTTTCTTGTGTTCGTTAAATTTGAAGAAATTCAAGATGGTGTGCATACTTTTAGGTATTACACCGACCTTTTTATTTCTTTTAAATAAAAGTGAAATGGGTTTTGGCTGGGATTGAACGCACAACCTTCCACTCAACAGACGAACACATTACTACTACACCGCGGCCACCGAAAAGCAGGAGTAAATTTACAGCAACAACCTACATGTTCTTTAAGAGAATCGATTACATCCACAAATAGTGGCTATGTGGAGTAGATTTCATGCCGGATGTGTGATTTTGCGTCAATTAAAATGAAGAAAAAACTGCAGCGAAGGTCTGGATTCGATTCCCAGACGTAGAAACACCTAATTTTTGTTTACTAGACCTTCTCTTGCGATAATCCTAGTACTATCAATTGAAAAGAAAAGTTAATCTCAACTCATTCAAATCCCGAAAAGTACGAAAAGATGATTAGTTGCAAGAATGCTAGGCAATAAGTCCCAAAATCCCTGTTACGCTAACAATTTGTTCTTTTTTCGGAAATTCGGTTAAGAAATCAACCGGCATTAAATAACTTATGCATAGAATTGTTTGCTATCACAACAACGTTAGCGAAGCTCAATAAATATGACATGAAATTTCTGGTATTTACGACCCCATTCTCCCTTTATTTTTGTGGGCAAAGTTATTTTTTTTTATACAAAGAATAAAACCTCTCCTGTTTAATGCCGAATTTGAACCGCAAATTTGAAAAACTTCTCATGTCAGTGTTAATATTGCATGTTTGTCAGACTTTTGCCAGAAGTGGATCAGTGAAAAAAAAGGTTGCTATTGTCACTTTCGGGATTTGTCCCACGGATCCCCCGCTTGGTAGTTCAACGCACGAACCACTAGGACACTGCACCCAAGCTCAGTAACAATATCGACTGCGAAATTACGAACGTTCTGTACGACATGTGAGGAGGGGTGATGGAAAATTGAATCAAAAAAAACCATCGATACATCTGATCGAATTCTATGCATACATCATAGACTCATATTTGGGTCATATGTATCATGACAACAATACAACCTTTATTGTCAAAACCCCAACTGTCAACATAGTTTCCAATCGAGAGTTAAAAGATATTTTGCACCAAGCCGGCCCATCTTTTCAATAGAATAAAAATAGGACTAGACATTTATGTTATTCCCATGTTTTCAGAACAGAGAGCACACGCATTAAACTTGCTGGACTTATTTTTAAAGATACGAGCTATTCGCTTTAAAGACGGTTCTCTTCTTTCATCTTGAAACATAGCAGATGCTATAACAACATACGTCCAGAAGCACTTTGTGAAATCATCTGGGTCTTTTGCATGATTTATGAGACCAGACGAACAACACAATACCAACATCATTATTTGGTTACAGAACAAGCTGCACAACTCCCAAAGAACTACAATCTCCGGCATTTTCAGTCTTTTTGGAGACTTGCTTTAACTATAAATACCCTGACATACGAACTATCTAGCCTACTCAATGTTAAACAAGGCTTCAAAGGTTTCGTTTGTGAGTGAATTAAGGTTGAGCAATATTCAGACGGTTTTTGTGTTCAACGTTTGACATTTTTTACACCAACCACAGGTAGCAGTTACTCTGAAGGACTCCAACTTCCCATGTCCATAATCGATTTCTCATACAAAAAACATGTTGCCACTCATTTGCCACATGCCTTCTCTGAACTCGTTTTAGCAGCCAATTATTTCCAACACGCACTCTGTCGCCGAGTCATAAGCCTCAACTTTTGCTATCTTATATCAATTCATAATTAAAAATTTGTCAAACAATTTGTGAATGCAATTAATTTGGTAATGATTTCCAGCACAAACGAGAATGACCATACACACCATGGAAATGTCAAATTGCGTTGGCGCTAATGCTCCTACGCGGTCATTTTTGTTGACGTTTGCGTTTTTTTTTGTCGCCTTCGTAGCTTGGAGATGTTTTGCAATCCCATCAGCAAGTCTGATGACTCTTGACAATGTAGAAACATTGTTTGACAGATGATCATCGTAATTAACCTCAATCGGGTTAGTCAATATTCAAGTCCTCAAGGCCTTACGGTTCCTTTTTCCGAAAGTTGCTTTTTCCGTCACGCACAGGTTTCAAACTCATTTACTAACACCCCAGTAAGTGGCCATACATCAATTTGACAGTATTTGCATTTGGTTTCCTAGAATTTGTCCAAAAAAAGAGACATTTCTCAGAGGGCGCCACAGCCTCCGACCGCAGCCAACTTGTTGGCAATGCGTCTGTCCGGTGTGTCGAGAGTGTGTCCCAATTTATTTATTTTTTTGGCTAATCAAAAGTGGACCGGTTTCCTTTCCTAACTAACTGTAGCATTAAATTTTCCTCAAGGAAAATAAAAGCGTTGTGCTCAATAAAAACAAAAAAAGGAAATACCCGCAACTCAAGCTCTAGCACTGCCACTTATAGATAAAAAAAAAACATTTCGTCCATATCGCAATTGCGAAATTCATTTGCCTGCCCACTCTGAAAGTCCACTCAGTCTCCTGTGACAAGCGGCGTCGTTGCGGTTTGCCTTGCTTTGATAAGGCCCCAAAGTCAGCCGATATACATAGCTTTACATTTTATTACGATTGCCCAATATAATCGGCGTGGTAGCAACACAAACAGATACGGACCACAACAGTATCCTTTTGATCGCATGCAACTGCCACAATGCGGAACAAACAATGCGCCATAAATTCGATGGAACGCCCTCGCGTACACACCAAAAAGCCACCACCCACTATCGCTTGATTTCATATTTAATAACGCACACGATTGATACATGGGATATTGGATATGGACATGGAATCGCATACATTATGCACCTGGTTTCAAGGAATCGAGGTTGAGGGTGACCTCGACGACAGCAGGAAACTGTCGCCTTGGTTTCGTTTTTTTGTTTGTAGTTGTTGTGGTTATTGATTGGATTAATTTAGTGGAAGGCGAATGGCTTGGACCTAGCAGTAGCTTGGCTATTGACAGAAGGCATGCTGTGCAGTGCAATGGTTGACAAGGGATATGCGATCGTATTTTCTTTTTAGCGGAGATCGTTAATCTTTTCGCTTGTGAAGGCGTTGCTGATAGTAGTTCGAATGGAACACAAGATTGCGTAAGGTTTCGTGGAAATTTAGGGTTGAACAGAATGTCGTTAATTGGGTGTAATCAAGATTAGGAGCCACCAAGGTTTCCAATTGAACATGGGTCCTAGGTTGAGTAGGATAACCTTTTTGGAAGTTGAATTGAACGGTAGCGTTATTGTTGTGGGTCGTTTAAAACTACACAAACTTGGACATTTCTAGTGGGCTGATTTTTCACTGGCCCTCCTCAATCCGAGTAGTATCAATTGTCATGAAAAGCTTATCTCAACTTAGCCGTTCGGATTCGGCATAAAACAGGAGGTCCCGCCATTGTGCAAAGAAATATACACGCACAAGAGAAAGGTTGTGAGAAAAATGCTAGGCCCTGGGTACTAACGAGCCTGTTGCGCCATAAATCTATTTTTTTATCCTAAGAATATACTGTTGAGTAGCAATCAACTAAATCGAAACAACTTAATTTCCATAAATCTGAAATCTCATTAAGGCCTTTGGAATCCTTCTCGAATTCGGTACAGAAGGGCGCGAAGAGCTTGGTAATTTACCGTAAAGGTTCTTAAGAAACACAGAATGGGTAAAACGAGACATTAGACAGCGACTAGAGATCAGCTAATAAGGTGTTTATGCAGACTATCCAACATTCGAAGATTAAATACTTCCTTTCCTGTCGAACGAGAGTTACAGAATCTACCAGCGATTGCTTGCTTATGGAAAAAAGACACGAAATACACGTTACCATTTTTTCGTTTCTTCAAATTTAACGAAATTTTTCAAATCAAATCACTTTTTGATAGAGTGATAAATTATGGCACATGTTTCATATGAAGTAAGTCATTTTCAGAACCGCAATATCCCGAGCAGGGTAGAGATGATGTCAGGCTTTTTGCAGAGCGGCAATTAGTCCTTCTATAGATGGTAATATTAAGACCCATCTTGTAGATGGAGGGAGCTTTCTAATCCCGAAAATTGTTCTACAAATGTCGGACCTATTGTTTTGGTAGAGGGGTAACTTACGCCAGGGAAAATAAAATCATATGTCGATGAAATAATCACTATAAGTTGCCGAATCGAGCGGTGTGGACGAAATCCGACCAAAAATACTCAGGGCCTTTGATGAAGAGTAGCTGTTTCGTGTCGTTTCAGTACCCCAGATAATTGTCCATCCTTATAACAGGGGTTGCAAAGAGACTAATTCAACTATAAGAGTGCAAATCTTGTAAGTATTGCTCGGATGCTGAAAGTGAGTTCAAGATAAATTAGTCAAGTTTAGGTTTGAATGATTAGTAGTGCGGCTCAACTGATCAGCTGTTCAATTTAAGAATTCTAATTAAGAAGGCATCACGAATCTATCAATAAACGATTTAGGGACATTTTCTCGAGGAGAATTCTGAAGTGTGTGTTAGGAGTATGGCATGGAAACAAAGGCTACCTCCATACACATGCTGTAAAAGCTGAGATCAGTGTAGCAGTATTTGCGTTTTGTGGCGCAGAGTCATAAGCCCACATGCCGAATGGACTTGGGTCATAATATAACCAACAGTGCTAGTGTTAGTAAAAAATTAATAAAACTGATAAAAAAGTGAGATATAAGATCATTCGGTTGGTTACAACTTACAAGTCCACAATTAGTTAGTAGACTTATAGCCCATCTAGGTCATCAATCACATTATCACAACTGATGCTGAGTTAACTAATTTTATTGGCCTAGCTATTTGAGTTTTGAGTCAGGAAGGCTAAGCTGGGTTTAGTTTTGAGTCTTAACTCGTGTGTTTTAACCAGCTTAATCCCAGATTACATTTTAAGTAATGGCCAAAAAACAATATGAAGAGTTGAGATTCTTTCGTTGTATTGTTGGAGAAACAATTTGCCTTTGTCTATTGAAGCGGGCACTGAGTTGATATTACATTCAAAAACTAAATGAAACAAATAAGTTTGAAGGGACCAAGTAAAATATAAATTCATCACATATATAAATCATTTTTTTTTTAACATTATTCGCATACCGACATAAATGATGGTGCGCACCGCATTTTAAACAACACCAGAGAGAGTGCACGAGTCAATACTTCTCCCAACCTAACGTCCCAAGCTTCAAACAATTTTTTGCATATCCTCAATCGATTTCACAGATGTGCCATGAATGCTGTGTCAAATCCATGATCTGTGATAATCTCGCCACAATGCTCCAACCTTGCGAATCTTCGAATTCCAGCTTTCAGAGACGAGGGACAAGGAAGAACGAAATTCCAGTTTATGGATTAAGCGATCGTTGATGCCACAGCGCTTCCCGAGACTATCAAGGGGTCGGAGCCCGGTAAGTAAGTACAACATTAAATGAAGACTTCAAAAGCAAATGCATATTTGTGGCGGAAGGATTCTTTAGGATCCAGAGCTCTCCAAATAATTAATGTGGGCGTGTGTACTTGTTGTACGATGCCATATCATACAGTCTTATGCTGAATTCGAACTACCGTGAACGCTTTTTTTTAAACTTTATACTACTCGAATGATTTGTCAGATTATCGAAAAAGGAGGGCCAGTGGAAAACATGCGATTGTTTCTAATACTAGGATTCGGACCCAGACCTTCTGCGCGGCAGTTCATCGCACTAATAATCGTTCTCCTGAGCTCTTCAATGATGACTTCATAGATCAAAAGTATGCACTTCTTTCACTTCCAAGGGAACTCCACAAGTGTTGATAGTCATTAGTACTGCACCCTTCATTTTCCCTTTAGCACCTAAGTCTTCGATCAATAAAAGTTCAAATCATCTGCCTTTCGGCTAAGCAAAGTCCTTATTTCAACTTCAACTGTGTCGTGACTAGATGTCTTGCACCTGGCATTACAATCCGATGAATAGATAAAGAAGCGGAAAACACAACCGTCTCGTTCGATTACATAATTTACAGTCTTTAACCGCTGACATATAGATTTGACCCAGTGCAGAGTGTCTAGCAAGCCGCCACAACTCGCATGATGTGACAATAAAGCACTTGTAATCCACCATGAGTACATACTCAGCGTCAATTATGACTGTCAAAACGGGTCGAATCGATATTATCGATCGGCAGTGAACAATCTGGTAATGAGGTGTCTTACAACCGAATGGTATTCGGCAGGGGCATTCGATTGAACTATATATACGTGTATGCAAATGTTGGCAAAGTTCTATTGAGATTTGCAATTTGCCAGAGACTTGTCGAAATATCTTTTGTCGCAATCGAGTGTTACAACGTATCCAAGCATATCGAATTGGAACTTTTACACCTGCTATTTGGATAGATGATGTGGGTTCAGTTGAGTCAAGCGGCGAATCGCAATCAAATCGGGTGTAAGGGAAATTAGGCTGCGATTTGTCGAGTGTTCAGTTCGTTGTGTCGAAATGACACATCATGTTTGTAGCCTAGCCTACAAATTAAGATCCACTGAAACTTGACCAAAGCGAAACAAATTGAACGCCATGGTACACGTAGCAATACTTTGCCAGTACATAAATCACTTCAAGGAAGTCGCACAAAAGCCACAAAGCCGTGCGGTTTTATCTGCGAAATAAAATTTGTCGGCAACAAATTGCTTTGTGGTGGCTGTGTGCAGTGCTCTCCTGGTGCATGTTGTAGCTGTTGTTTCTATATGTTGTGGTAAAAGAGATTCCGTGGTAGTATTACTTTCGCTTTTTTTTCCATTTCGCTGTCCAAACGATAGAGATCTGTCTATGGGTTTCGAATTGTATTGTGAGGTCCTATAGGATGTGAATATAAACCCAGCTGTTTGACTTGGGAGAAAAGTAATTAGGAGATGAACGCCATTCGAATGGCAAGCACTTTAATATTTCTCAAGCTTTGCTTTGGCTGGCGAAAAGTGAATTCCTTATTTGTGGATATCCTAAAGCTGTGCATGACAGGTCGTGATAGGGGCTTTTTTTACTGACATAACTGTGGTTAGAGAATAATGATTTCCGGGTTATGTGTGGCAATGCCGAGCTAAATTGAATGATAGTGAGGAGATCATTTGGAGTTGAATGGATCTGTTTGAACGGGGCTTAGATGCACAGAATAAGGTCGTTTTGACAATTTTAGTTCTAATGCTGGACTTTATGAATGACAGAACCTGAAATTCACAAGCAATCCACAGAATCCACCAGAAACCCACAGCGGACACGTAGGCAACGAAATAGCAGATATACTAGCCAGAAAAGGATCGGCATCAACTTTAATAATGCCAAGACCATTCTGTTGACTACCCATCCGCACTGATAAATTCCATATTAAAACACGGCTAAGAAACAGGGCCAATCATTATTGGACTAAAACTGAAGGTAACAGACGAGCCAAAACTTGTTTGCCAAACACTTCAGACACAAGAACGAAACAACTTTTACGTCTAACTAGGAACCAGATTCGGACTGTTACAGGGTTTCATACTAGGCATTGTCAAGTCAAAAACACCTCACGACTATGGGAATAACTGAAGACAATACTTGCAGACTATGGAACGAGGATGAAGAATCTGCAGAACACATCCTGGGCCACTGTAACTGCCTCATCAGATTACGTCAACGCAATATGCAACCATAAACACTACATTGAGGCAGATGGCATAACTAACAGCCCACTCAAAGATTTACTAGAATGCATCACAAGGTCCGATATCATTAGTGAGCTGTAATTGGAGTAAATCACGATAGATTCAACTGTGGCCGAAGTTTTATGGTAACTTGCTTCCAACTCCTTAACCTAATCTAATAAGTGCAGCATATGCAGCATCCGCCATTTTTCACACCCGACGACCACGGCGAAACGATACAAACTAATATCTGTGCAGCTGCAGATTGTGTGCAACGTGTGTAGCGAAGGCATTTTTTACAGAATTAAGGTCTGAATTAAGACTTAGGTGTCTGTGTCGTATATGGGCCCTGTAACTAATTTTGCAACCATATGTCAAACACAAAATACAACGTAACTAACAGTTCAGATGAACGTAAATTAGTGCAGCGGACAATTTTTCTTCAGTCCGAAGAAGATATTGAAGACCGAATTATATTCAAGACCAAAGAATCACTCTTGGACACGGCTTGTGAATCAATGCCTTAGACGGACCAAAGTATTTTTTTAAAAATAAAGTTGAGCAGTCAGACGTAATTACTCAAAATACAGCGCACTACTATTATAGAGCCTTAGGTATATACTCGTTTCTAGTGGCCTTAGACATTTATGGTACGCAGCTTGGATCTTGTACAGCTATTTGCCCAGAAATGTTTGTACAGTCTGTTTAAAATCTTCTATAAGCTAAACATAATAAAAGAAAGCACTAATAAGCAAGCCTGATTTATAAGACAACTCTCGAATCTAACCCAACCTACTTTGAAGAGATCGCCAATCAGTATCAGATATAAACAATGAATGATAGTCCGGCAAGTCTACATTAAGTTGTATAGACATATGATAGATCCGCGCGGTATCTCGCAGGTCCAAACAACAAGCGCGTAATAAACTTCGACCACACAAATTAATGGAAAAATTATTTTTGAGCCCTTTATGGACTGTTCATGGCAGATGATTTAATTCAACCTATCTGTAAGTTACTGATAAGAGGCTCAACTTTGAGTAGTAAAATGTGGTAATTCACTAGGCAACTACCACATAAATCTCTTGTAAGGAAGACATAGAGTTAGTACGTCCAAGACCCACGTCTGGATCATCGTCAAGTCCATTAATGGATATCGAATCTCTAATTTCCACCCATATCTGGTACATCCAATTTGTCAACTTATCTTCAGTCAAAATCGACACATTGGAAGCCTCTCAAAGTTTCGAGTTAACGAGATTGTTATAGACCCACAAGCTTAGCGACCCACTTGACATTCACAACGGCTAATATTACATACCTAAGTTGAACATCAAAAACGTTTAACAATCTTAATAAGGATCACATGAGTACAATTTAACATTTATGGTTCATAAGATAACAATTGCAAGTTATCTCTGATGATTGACCATTAGTAGGTTCCCAGAAAAAGTTATAAGCTCTATCCCTTATGCGACTCTTTCATGATTGGTTGGAATATGCGAAGATCCTTTAGAAGTTGAAAAATTTCAAAGCTGCGGACAGTTGAATTAAAAAGTTGGTACAATTTACCCTAAGTACCATAATCCTTTTTTACTTCACTTGGAGTATTAACCAGTATACCTGTAAAGTTTGAAAGCAACTATGTATCAAGCAAGACCAATAAAAACGGATCTAATCCAACGTCATGTGGTCTAATTAAAATTCCACGGATAGGACGCAATGTACATACCAAATGAGTATAAAGCTTTAGTTACACAGTTCAAGAAGTTTCAGAGAAGCAAAACCTGATTTCGAAAGCCATTGTGGAAATAAATAAATAGGCCCTTCAGGAAAAGTGGTGTTTGAAACATTCTTCCTGGTGACAAGAAAAAAATAATCATAGGCGTAGGTTGAGAAAGGATTCGCGCAAAAGTAATACTGAACGAATTTATGAGAAAATGCAGAGACAATTTTTCAGTTCATTTCAACCACTATATCCACTATATGCCACATGTGTATGGAGCTTGCAAATAAAAAAACATTTAGTGATATCCTTTTTGATGGGGCTTAAACATAAAGATATAGTTGTATAGCCTTAAGATTAAGGACAACGTCGCCAGGAAGCACCAGCCCAACTAGACAATTAGAATTTAGTGTCACGATCCGAAGTACCAATTTTCCTGCCTTTAAGAAATTAACTCACACTTTTGGAATACCAGTACTTATAATAGGCCAGATGGCTGGTCGTCTGAATGTATGAATTGGCTTTGTCAGTCTGCCAATTGGATGTTCGTGTCTTCGTTTTGTGCAATGCCAGCTCTTTACTTTAAGAACAATGCCAGACAATCCATTTTATACTCTGTCTTCATGTGGTTGTAGTCATAACATATTGGCAGTCGGGGAAATTTTTAATACTCTCTTTGGTTTTGTTTTACTTTGATCACCTCGATCACCGCTATAAATTCGAACAACTATGTACATACATTCAAACTAATCAAAACACATTTTAGGCGCAACAGGCTCTTTAGTACACAGGGCCCACCTTTCTCACAACCATTCATGTGTGCGTGTGTACTTCTTTCACGGTGGCGGGACCGCCTGTTTTATGGCGACTCCGAATGGCTAAGTTGAGATAAGCTTTTCTTGGCAATTGGATCTACTCGGATGGTTTGTGAGATCATCACAAGAGGATGGCCAGTGAAAATTCATGTAGGTGCTGCTACAGCTGAGAATCGAACCCAGACACTCTGCACGGCAGTTTATCGGACCAACAATCGCTCTAATGAGCCCGCATATATTCGTACATTAATCAGAAATCAACTTCGCTAGTCGCTGTTTTTTTTAACTAAGAAGGCGATTGTGTAACAAAACCCAGCTAGGACTACTAAGGAGATAATGTTTTAAATCATAATCACATAAGGCTTTACGCTGCTGAAACATATATCGGAATCTATAGATAAAGAAATGCTTAATCGTATCGAACGCCAATTTTTTTGAAAAATAATGGTCCCGTTTGGGTTGAAAGCTATTAAAGAAGACGAATCATCGATGAACTTAGCGACATGCAGAGTTAAATCGACCAAGTGCGGATTGAACTTATTTAAGATGGCTAGGGCATGATTAGCGAATGGAAACCACTCCCCTGAGTCGCATAGTCCTCGATTCCCAAAAATATGTTCGATGCACTAAAGGAAGATATTGCTCTTACTAGCATATCTGGATCTAAGTAGCTTGATCTCAAACTGTAGCTCTTAATCAGAAGATCACATCAAGATTAAAATAAATAAAACTCACCCTCGAAATGATAATACCAGCTATACTAATACGAATCCTTGGTCCTTTTAATAAGCGATATCGCAAATCAACTCCATTCCAAAATGAGATGAAATAACGTTTCACCTAAGAAAATAAATGAAAAAAAAAAAAATTAAAGAAAAATTTAAAATTCCCTCCACAACGCATGACAAGCCCATGCAGAGCAGACACAAGATGATTTATCGCATGCAAAACCGACTCTTACAAGCAGTTTCATATCAAAAAAAAAGAGGACGCACCTGTAAATTATCACCGCCATGCAGTCTGTAGCCATCGTAGTCCACGATAACTAAAATCTCTGGATAGATCATATAAGGTGCTTCACGTTTTGTCCGACTCGAACGTTCTTCTGTTTCATCTTGAGCGGCAGATCGTTTTGTTCTACTTGAATGTGAAGCGGATGCGCTACTAGATCTGCGCTGCCTGTGGCTGGTTTCAATGTCATCGGGCTCCATAAAAGCTGCAAAGATTAATGAAATGTACCCCTCTATATTGCTTGCAAAAAGTATTTTAAGATTTATGATAAAAAAATTGGCAAACGTTTAATTTGAATCACACACAGTGTCGGAAGTATAACTCAAGAGCGTGAGTGATTGCATGTTGATAGCCATGCCCATTTTGAACGTTTAATTGGGTAATCGTGACCTTTCAGAATGTGAGGAAAGAATATTGAATGTCATTGAATAGTTCGTCGGCCTGGGTTTGTGCCTAGACATGGAATTACTCAGAGGACGCGACTGTTCTTCAAATAGTTGTGATGGCGAACTTCTTAGGTCTATAGGAGTTTTGATTAAATATCTTGCATGTCATTTATACCTTCGGAGAATTGGAACAAGCATACGTTATAAATGGTTTAGATAATAGGCCGAAAGGCATTAGAATTAAGTTGTTATCATTTAATTTAGGGCGCCCGCATAGGGCCAGTAAGTTATTTAAGTAGTTGATAAGTAAGCTAGTTTTTCATGAATTTTTGTCTAGCATGTAAGTTAGTTTTAAGATAAAGTAAAATAAAAATGAATATCAAAAAAAAAAAAAAAAACGTTATAAATGGTGTTCTATTCGAAGTTTTTTTTTCGGTGGGCTGGTGGAAATCTTCATAGACACGATGAGCACGTGCCAAAAGTAATGTAAGACTTTAACTCACTAAAACCAACACCCTTTTTGTATTTGTATTGCAACTAAGTATGCGACTTATATAGCAATTTTTTTTATCACGAGTAATGAATGTTTGGCAGTCACCTTTCCTTTGAGAGTTCCTGTCTTTTCCGCAATTTATAGCGCGGTTTGTTATTATCGGGCCAAATCTAAGGGCTCAGTTCTTTGAAGACGCCGTAATAAATTTGTTTCGTGAAGTTGAACCTTAGCATTGATTATCCGATCTACACAAATGATTCTCTGAACTGCGTCAATTAGAGAGGTATGAGCCATCATCAATATCGCCTACAATATTTTGTTTATCAAAATATGTTAATTTCTAAACCATTTATCAATAATCTGATCGGGACCTATCAGTGTGGACTAAAGTCCACAATTTATCTTTCCTTTGCACTTCGATTGACACAGCACAACGTAATTCCATTAATAGACGTGTGTTGTAGTGGCTGCATTTTGTGACAACAGTGCTATAGAATTTCTCTCTTCCTGCATTGTCATTCGTCATTCAAAATACTCATAAGAAGAAGATCGTAGAGATAGTCCTCAGTAAAGCCATCTTTTTCTCAGTTGACAAATTTGGTCATGGTGGTGAGTTTGTGTAAGTTGACGGGCTCAGTGGCGCGATGGTTAAATCGATGAACTGCCGCGCAGAAGTTCTGGGTTCGATTCCACTGGCCCTCCTCTCGTAATGAAATCATCCGAGTAGAATCTATCAATTTCCAAGAAAAGCTTATCTTAAATTCGCTGTTCGGAGTCGGCATAACACAGGAGGTCCTACCATCGTGAAAGTAGTGTGTCCGTGTGTACTTCTTGCACTATGGTGGGACCTCCTGTTTAATGAGAAAGCTTTGCCCTTGGTTATGGTTATTATGCGTTTGCTTCGATGATTCTGCTCACCATCTCTTTTATTTCAGGCGCTGAATAATTCTTGAAATTCCAATACATGCTGTTTTTGTATATAAGGGCAGCGCATGAAAGTAAGTAACTATACCCAGATTAACTAGAACTGTCTACGCCTGCGTTGACTCCAACTTGGCAATTATTGCATCGACGCAAAAGTGCGCCAACTTAATATTTTATTTTAGATATTTTTTATCACCGAAAATATAATCACATTAATGCATCCCTACTCAGTGCAATCGAAAGGTCTCCCGGTTTTGGATAGATTCATTTCTTTGTCACTATTAAGCTTTAGTATTGACCTATAGATTAGACACCTGTTGCGTTTATGTGTTATTTCGGGTCGAGATTTTATGCATTCATTACTTCAGAATGAGTTTTCGTTAGATATATACATGAGGATCTTTCATTAAAGACTTGACAACTTTTTTTTTTAAATAAAATGCAAACTACATGAGATATCTAAAAAAGGGTATTGACTTACTATCAAAACATTTATGAATGGAAGTCGGGTTTCTTCATAAGTCCATGAATGCAGCGGTCGATACGTTGTACCTAGTTGTCGATGATTCGACCGTAACGACCGCTATTTCTTCAATATTGGCTCCGAGCTCCTCTAATGTTGTCGGGTGGTTGGTTAGACCAATGATTTAATGTAGCCCGATAATACAAATTTTAGAGGCGTTAAATCACAAGATATCGACCGCCAAACGACGGGTCCGTTTCTCGAAATAAGACGTTCACCGAAATAAGAATTCAATAACTCGATTGTTCCAGCTGGTGTGTGGCTTGTGGTACCGTCTTGTTTGTCTTTGTAGCGATCACCATTTGTCGTAACGTGACGGTCATTTTTATCGATGAAAAAAAAAAAACGGCTCAACGACTCCACCTACCGGCATTAAAACCGCACCAAAAACTGACTTTTTGCGGATGAAGTGCTGTTTCATGAAGCACATGAGGGTTCTTTCTGTTCAGTGACGCATGCTTAGATATTGACAAAACCGTTTAACCAAAAATGAGCTTCATCGCTGAAGCTCATTTTTCGTCATTGCCAGAGCTCAATTCGATAACGTACGTCATATGATCAAGTGGCTTTTGTTCACGAGTCAGCTAGATATTGTAAGAGTGTATGTCAAGATCCTCCTTACGCAAAATTCGGCAGAGAGCTGCGAAATTGACTGATTTGGCTCATTTGCGACAGACGGATCTACGGCAGTTATAATCTCGAAACGTAGTCTTACTGACACTGCAACATCAAGCAGTGAATATTGTGACCCAAACGTGTTCACTAAACTATGAATTCCTTGTTTACTAGGACGAGAATTATGGACGAAAATAATTGGCGTTAACGGTCCTAACGTTGCGACCACCGACTCGGAATTTCAGTGAACATTTTAGTTATATGTAAACTTTGTTCCTTGGTGTTCTTCACCATGAAGAAAATGTTGGTTTTAGTGAATATTTTGATATTGACAGTTCGGTTATGGGTTTAATTGTGCGTCCACACTGAAAGTTTAAGGTTGTGAAGTCGCTAATGAAAGACCCTCATGAAAGACCCTCATTATGACAACTGATTGTATCCATATAAACTCTTTAAAAGATGGGTTATCTGGCTTCACGTCGATCAACATTTCTTACTTGACATGCATTACCAAATGAATAGGGACCGATCCACTCTTTTTGAGTGTCTCTGATGACAACCAAGGCCTGCTAGTCTATCCTGGAGTTAATTTTCCCTCATTCACTTTTTACATTGTCAGAGCTGCATCTGATTCTTGGATTCACACTTAGTTTACGCAAGCTCAAAGGGTTATGCAGTTATTGGTGAGGAGTATTTTCAGAGCGCAAGCGTTTATTGGGAAGTGGATGGAACAGCGAAATTTGAAGACTGTTGGGTGAAAACTTGCTCTATTGGTGGTGTGGGAACTATCGGGTTGGGCACGATTTGCCGATTTTTAAAATGTCGATTTAAAAAAATCGACCGTCATAATGTCGACTTTCGAAAAGTCGATAGATATAAAATACCGACTGATAAGTCGATTTTCAAAATATCGACCGGTGAAAGGTCGACAGAGGCAAAGTGAATGATGTTCACATGAATGTGGCGTCGCATGCATGTGAACATCATTCACTTTGCCACATTTTTAACACAAGCCACTCTCGAATAATTGTTAATGCTTACATTTTTAACATCATTTTAATCATATAAACCTGCAAATCCTGTTTTATTTTAAATAAAAAAATTTACTGAAAACTTTTCAATTGACATTTAATAATCTGAATCTTAAACTGTCAACTTTTTTATGTCGATCAAGCTTTAGTCGACATTTTAACAGTCGAAGGAATTAATATATTTCCAGTCGACGTTTATTTTACGCTTCCCGCGGAATTGTAGCATTGGAAAGTAGGTTTTCGTTATTCAGTACATAACTCGGAGAACCTTTTTTGAAAGTGGATTTTTTTTTAATTTACCTAGTATTGATCCTACCGCTCAATAGTCGCACATATTAGCACCACGCCGGACACATTTATATATGAATAAGTGAGGAATTTCTTTATTGAATTTCGAGCCAACCTTTTTAATAACTTAAAGAATGACTGATGAAGTTATCACTGCTTTTTTTTTAACTTTTTGCCGTTGAAAAACATTTTTAAATAAATTTTTGGAATAGGCTAAAGTGTTTCAGAATCTAAAACACTATGTTAGAGGTCCTTTTGGATAGCCATATGCTCATTTACCACAAAACGTTAAATTTTCTCGTATGGTGCCTTCATCGTCATCAAAGAATGAGTTAAGCGCTTTGAAGTCCGCCACTTTATCATCCGCCATTTTATTTATAAAGGACTGCAATAAATGACAACAGACTTAGCATGCTTTCCTAGTGAACAGTAACTTTGATTGTAAGCTTTCAGAGATTCTGGGAAACGTAGATCTCTAAAAATCCTTACTGATTTCACAGATCAAAAGTTTTAATAAAAAAAAATACAAATTTTTGGCGCAGCAGGCTCGTTAGTACCCAGGCCGAGCTTTCCCACGACCATTCATGTGTGTGTGTACTTCTTAAACGATGGTGGGACCTCCTGTTTTAAGCCGACTCAGAACGGCGAATTTGAGATAAGCTTTTCTTGACATCTGATATTACTCGGATGATTTGTCAGATAATCACTAGAAGAGGGGCAGTTAAAAATCATTTAGGTGTTGCTACGGCTGGGAATCGAACCCAGACCTTCTGTGCGGCAGTTCATCGCACTAGGCATCGATCCACTGAGCCCGTCAAAAGTTTAAACCCGAATAAATAATATACCTTTTACATCTGAACTAGCAACCATTTTCAAAGATCATTGCATCCTGGGCAGAGTAGGACTAGAAGCAAAAAACGTATGACACTAAATTTCTTCACCTATCCAGATCTCCCAACCATAAGAACAAACCCAAACAATGGCAGCTACAGCTATTTCAATTATCTAAGCAATACCATTGCAAAAAAAAGTGGTGTAGGGATTGCTGTGGTAACCAACCAACCTGTTAATTGTATTCGTATTCCAATTAGTCTACCTCCAGTCTCCAGTTTAAAACTTGACAAAGTTCCATACTATGTCCACAGAGATTAAGATCAAACATTGATCAACCATCAATTACAGCCATCAATTTCTAACCCCAAAAAACACAACAGATCTCCAAAAGAAATACGTGTTGCCAATTAGTAGCATAAAATTTCTTTATCATACGCAACAAAACACAGAACAGTTAAGTTCGGATTTAATTAAATCATCAGGATGCACATGACAGCTGAACATGGTTTGCACTTTAATATACGCTTTCTCTCTCCGAGCATCTCCCGTAGTATCTGTGTGTAGTGACTAGTGCATATGTTTATCATGAGCCAAATGTTATCCACGTAAATTAATTGCTTTATCTTATAAGCCAACACCTCTTCTGGGGGATGAGATAATGCTACACGGGTTTGGTTTTTTGGTTTAAAGGTATCTCACAAGTGTTGTACTTGTATTGGATTTTTTTTTTGGTGAAAGTGGGAGAGGTACGTCTGAGAAATGTAGTGCAATTAAAAATGCAATGAATATATCGTGTCAACTTTAATGGAACTTATGTAACCTGAATGGATTGACTTGTATCTCGGTATATCTGGAGTTAAGTGGTATATTGTACCTATATATCTGGTTTAGTTGGTGCAAACTTGTTAACGAAATTAATTGTTGTGTATCTATAGTCTAGTTCAATGTTGTTGAAATATTTAAAATGCATGCGTAGAGACTTATAGGGACTGATAAGCTACAGATAATGTCAAGGGTTTTTTATTAAACACTACCTATTTTTAAATTTAAATAAAAAGTGTGTGAAGCCTATCGATGCCATTATGTATGGAATATAACTCTCCGCTGCGTGTTCTCTGGATGACGCGAATCCAACATTTCCAATCATCCATGACTATGGCGCATAAACCAGGCTGAATTCAACTGATGACATGGGTTATGTTGGCTTTGAGGGCTGCTATGATTTGTGGCTAATTCGCATAGAACTGCGACGTCAAAAAACCCCACAAGAAAAACTATAACGGGGTCGAATATCTCGATCTCGGTGACCAGTTCATATCTCCTCCACTTGAGATGAACTTGCTCACGAAACGCAGAATTTTCAATGTTGCGTGAGTTGTGTGGCACATAGCTCCATCCTGTTTAAAACACAAGAGGTTGGTTTCCAGTCCATATCATCCAATTAAAACCAAACGAAGCTGGGAATCATCGACCTATAGCACTCGTCGTTAACAGTGATGGCCTGGTCAACATCGTTCTTAAAGAAATATCCACACGAAGAAGTAACTTTTTTGGGATGCATTGGGCGCTTTTTAATCTTATGAGGATTAGTACCCATTCATCCAGAAAAAGGCCTCATTCCTCAGGTGATTTTTCGATGAAAATTATGGTCAGATTTTATCTACTCTAGAGCCCATTCAGCGAACATACGACTTTGTCTATGGTCGTTTAACTTCAGTTCCTGGGTCAGTTGAATTTTGTATGGGTAAAGGCTCTGCGAAAGGCCGAGTTCTTGTGAGCGATTCGAAATCGACATCCTCGGATTCTCCTGCGGCGATGTTTTTGGCATATCTTGCGTTTTGTCAACGTGCGGGTGCTAGTTCGCAATCTTCAAAAAGCCTATCTGGAGAGATTAATTTAAGAACGATCTTAAAAAGATCAACATTTCAGACAGATCAGTCATCACTCGCTTTTTTTTTGTAAATGATATGCAAACAACGGATTGAACCAGGTTTATGTACAACAGTTTAAGAGAGGAGCGAACAAAGCCAGCAGTGATATCGGGAGATTCTGGGTTATAAGTTCGTTTCACATGAGAAATGTGCCTAAAAAATGGCAAGCAAAATTTAGCGAATTGCTCCTGGCAATGTTGTCCAAAATGTTCTGTTCAATGTGGTAATTGAAATTGAATATTAGACTGGTACACACCAATATTTTCGCAGATGTTGGTAAGCTCCGATAATCAATTGCCGGTGATTATGTTTTGGATAAAATATGTCTCCTTACAAATTGCAGATACTATGTTAGATCTTTGGTCGTTTTAAACGAAAAATTCTTCGGAAAATCTTCGACGAACCTTACGAGCTGTATAGCAACATAGACCTTGTAAAGAAAACTTCTGCATTTTATTATGACATGAAGCGCGAAGAGACACCAGATTCTTTAAACCCTAGCTATACGTCTGACCCAATAGTCGAAAACCCTGGCTTTTGTAGCGCGCATAAGTATAGTTTGTCCTTAACCAACTTGAAGTATACAACTACTGCCAGTTAGCTAAGAACCGGGCTAATTGGAGATGCAGGTTGGTTGAAGTGAGGCCCAGGTTTAAGCATCGGCTATATAGAAATTTTAAGAATCTAAAATGAGCTGTATCTGCTGGCAACAGAATGGCAGAAAAAAAATGCTGACATCCACTTGCACTACATTTCTGTACTACGTTCAGAGGAAATTTTAAATGAAATCTACGGTGCAGTGCAATAACCTTTGTGGAATTAAGCCCCATGGGGCTAAATTCCCAAATAAAAGGAGATAGCTCCCATGGGGCTTATTTCACTTTCGAAATGGAAACAAGCCCTGCCACCATAAAGCATTAACATTTTTTGGGGAATTTAGCTTAGCGGGGTTTAATTGCACTGCACCGAAATCTACATAAGGTAGGCCGGGATTTTACGGCTATTACGGTAGGTGAAAAGCACTACCTATGTTTCTTGAGAGACGTGGAGCTTTTCGACATGGAGTTTAAGGAGCTAATTTTATAATAAACTGCAACAATTAACCCTTATTCTTTTTAAATTTAATTACAAAGAATGGCTTAGGTTAACGGTATCTTAAATTGACTTACCGAAATCACTCATATGATCCAATGGATTGGCGTCTCTCTTAAATATCACATGACGAGGTTTATCCTGATCTGCATTCAGTTCAACGGGCAGTGGCTTGATAACCATTTGATGGCCTATGCTTCCCTCCTGAAAGTAAATAAAAATAATTGTTTAAAAATTTGTTTTAACGCTTGACAAACACGAGCGAATATCACATTTCCTAAACAAATCGAAGTCATGCTTCGAGGACATTATTAACGTAATTGCTGCACAACTAACTAATTGATGCGTTATCTCCTGTGACGATTTAATTTTGTAGACCGATTAATTGCTTTTGCATCCAAGCATATCTCCTTCTCTTCTGCAACATTTATCGCCTCTTGCATAACCAGCAACAAAAAAAGTTAAACACTTTTAACGACGCAGATCAAGTAACGACAAATCGCTTTTGAATGCGGCAATTTGGTTATCTCGCAGAAACTAGGAAATACAGCATGCCACCGTTGGTATACGAGTCGGTACCGCCCACCAATTTAACCCACCACGGTAGTGATGGAGGTGTACATGCGGACAACCTGTCGTTTGACAATGTCATGCAGTCTGATTATGTGCGAACGTGATTGACAGGAATTCAGTGGCAATTGTTGGCGTGCTGATTTATGAATGTCTCTCCATCCCCCCGCCACCCTCCAGATCAATTAAGTTGTTGGCACAGGATTGCGCAACTCGATATCCTTCTCCAGTGGTGTCCAAATAACAAGAACACACAAATTTGCATGCTTAGGCGGACAGAGAATTACACAACACCCTTTGCCAAAAGAAACACGATGGCGGGTAAAATTTGACACTTTTGCACACACACACCCCATGATGTCTGGCGTAGGAAATTTATTAAACCCAAAACTGTTAAGACACTGAAACGCAATTAATTAGACAAAAATGTGCGTCCGCATGTCGATTTATGGATGCCAGGAGGGCGGGCAACGCTACGGAAAATATTCTCTGAGTTAGCAGTCGTTGCGTTTTGGACGGTCGTCGCTATTTATAAACTCGACCGGTATTGCATAAGGACATATAATATGTTTATTAGGTTATTAGTTAAAGATAAAAATGGTATATGGTACTTGGTGCAGGTTAGGCGCAGCATCAGATACCAACTGGTTGCAGATAGGCGTATGGATATGTGAAAAGTTTTTATATTCACAAGTGCTGGTAGTTAGAGGGGTTCGATTCTGTTGGGGCAGATATTAATGATGTAACGCAGCAGGAGGCCAATTACCAGATTTTGTAAAGTTGAATAGTTTCCAAGGGTGTGCAGACAAAGTTGCAACGGCAGTTGCTGACATTTGCCGGCGGCATATATAATGTTAGATACATGGTAAGAGATATAACAGATGATTGTGTCAAAAGGCGATCGCAAATTTCAGATATCAGCGTCATCTAGTCATGGTGGCAAAAACTGCCCTCTACTGTACTTGAACATTTTGGAAAGATTAGCTGTCACTTTGGAAAATCGTGAGATGAAGACAAACAACTCTGAAGAAGCTTTCTCTTTGACGAATTAAAAACTGAAGGAATTCGTAAATTGCATATAGAATTACTTTTATGGGTGATCCTCCAGTCTGGGGTTGATTTAGGCCTTAAAATGTTTAAATGGACAATGATGCATAGCACTCCAACAAAAAAAAAATGGATTTTGGATTTGTGAAAGGTGAAAGGTTAAAGAAAATCTAACCATATGGTTTAGAGATTTGAAAGGACACTGATAGTGTAACTCAGGAGCTAAAGGTAACAGAAGCATTTGCTCTAATGTTGGGCTGAAGGGCGAGAAGATTAAGGTTGAAGGTTTGAACTTTCTACACAGAAACATCGCTGAATAAGGTAAATCTAATAATATTCCTTAGATTTTCATTCAAAGTTATGATTTCCTATTGATTGTTCTTAAGAAATATCTGACTCAGTAGTTTAAATCAAAAATAAATTCTTTGCGCAACAGGTTCGAAAGGATCTATGGCTTAAATTTTATCTAAGAACTATTTTTTGAACGTTTCTTACGTTGGTGGTACCTACATTTTTATTTAAAATCCGAGCAGCTAAGTTAAGAGAAGCTTCTCACCAATATAAATAGGCAACAAAAAATACAAATACAAATTTTGGTGCAACAGGCTCGTTAGTAGCCACGGCTGAGCTTTGTCACATCCATTCATGTGTGCGTATGTACTTTTTGCACGGTAGCGGGACCTCCTGTTTTGTGGCGACTCCGAACGGCGAATTTAAGAGAAGCTTTTCTTGATAATTGATACTACTCGGCTGATTTGTCAGATCATCACGTAGGGAGGTAAATCATCAGGACCGGACTGCATACCAAAAGATATCCTGATTATTATTATGAACAACTGCGTGAAGAACTGCTACTTTCCTTCTCGTTGGAAGACAGCAAAGGCGAATGCAATACCCAAGAAAGGAAGCTGAGGCAACGTATCTGGATGCAGGTTAATACTTCTCCTCTGTAGTGTCAGCAAAATACTTGAGGAACGTATTCTCAGGAAAATAAAGGATTTCTATTATTATTTTACGTACAACGCCAAAGCAGACAGTCATCAGTGAGACGTATCGAGGCAGGGGTAGCCCAAACTCGGACCGCTACTCTTCAAAATTTTTACTTGTGACCAACCATGGCTAGAATCAACCCCAATGCTGTCCGTTTGCTGATGATTCACTCACATATGCCAGCTCAATGTCACCAAAAGAGCCATACGTAAATAAGCTATGGACATATTTTCATAAATAGGGCATACGAATAAATCCAGCAAAGACCGAGCTAGTCTGCTTCAGACGACCAAATGCCGCAACACAAAATTAACACTACCAGACAGATCTGTCATCCCCACAACAGAGAAAGTCAATTACCTGGGAATAAACAGTCATTAAGAGGGCTAATTATGCATTTCACAGAATCTATCCATTAACGAAGAAAGAAAATGGACTCAGCCAGAATGCTTTTATCCACGCAACTCTTTAGACCGGTCATCACATATGGATTCCCTATATGGATCACCATTAGCAATACCCATATGAAGGAACATTCGAACGAAAAATTCTAAGCATATATACAGGCCGAACATTTAATCCGATTACTAAGAAATATGTCAGTAATAAGAAGCTCTAACAGGAACCACGAATCCGATCGCAAATTACTTAGTGCAGCTCTCGAAGAAATTCCTAGAAAATTCTAGTAACTACCCGAACCCACTCGTGAGAGTTATATTACGACAAGAACCCATTCTAAAACACGTTTTGTTGATTATCAAACTAATATCAAAAAGAGTATCACCATTGGTGAATGTTAACGATATTCCACATTAAAAATAGAGCACTCATCCTCAATCTTATATACTTGTATCCCGACATCTGAAAACAGCCGAAACAATTTGCAGACTATTGTTGCAACATTTATCTCATTGAAACATTTTCTCCAAACGACCTTGCTCAAGTGTTTACTCGAATTCTCCATTAACAACGCGTACAGACAACCCCAACTACAATGAGAAACAAAAAAGAAAAACGTCCAAAACACAAATTGACCATGAAGTAACAGCTCTCCAGAGTATCTTTTTTAAAGTGTCCTCCTGCCATTTTTGTTTCTCTCCTCTTCTTCTTCATTTTTTTTTTGGCAACAAACACTCCAGGCAAATTGTGACACAAGGTATCGTCTCATCGTAGTGCACGAACCAGCACTCGTACTCCATTAGCGAAATTAATAAAATAAATACCGTAATAGGTAAGCTTGATGGGAGGTTGGTTATTTTTTTTTTGTGAAACCAACTCCTTGTGTAATTAGTTTAAAAAATTACCAGTCATTAGTATCTTTGCACGTATGCGGTACAATGAGAGACATCTCATTTGCAGATTTTGTCGGTACTCGATCAAGGTATCACGATGACAAGAAATTAAACTTCATAGTACTACGCAATGACAGCGATGGTATAGTGCTTAAGTGGAGATTGCAATTGACATTTTATACCTCCGAGCGGTAGGCTTGGGGTATTGGGATTAGTTGTTGACATTTACATCGGTTCAGGAAAAAGAAATTTTCGTATTTAATAATTGAAATTGAAAGAGATGAACGTATGATAATCGGTGACAGTTTGATAATTTTTTAGAAGTTTATAACAGGTGGAGCTTATAATGGGCCTAAAATATAGTTTCTCCGTTTATTTGTGTACACATATTAGCATATTGAATGAGTAGTTCGAGTGGCAAAGATATTTGCCAGTGAGGTGAGGTTGTCATGGCTACGACTGTAACCTCTACTGCTAAATCAGCAGCTGCTAAACCTAGCATGCTTTTTGGATGTAAACGATATTTTAGATAATCCCAGTCCCTCTCTTCCTTGTTCCATGAGGTTCAGGCGAGCGGTCAACTTCATAGAAGAGTCTTCCCTACCATTAGATTTACTTGTATTCACAACAGATTTAGACAAGTGTGCACCGAATCGCTGGCAACCGCTATAACCTAACCTATTGTTGTGGGCTACAAAAGTCAAGCGATTTTTGATACAAATTTCAAATATTTCGCTGTCGTGTTGTGGAAAGGAAAATTAACTGTGCTATTTACAATAAAGCTGGGTAGCGTGGGAATATTTAGCGTCCTAGATGGCTTAAAGCAGGTGTCTTCTCCGACAGGCTAAGCCTCAGCCTATCTTTCCGTCTTCCTGATCATTGCAGCGTGTTGTAGCCGGAACTCATGTCGATCAAAGAAGCCTTTACTTGGCTGGAAGAGAATGTAATACCTGCCAGGGACAAATTCAAAGACAACCCTAGATTGCCGCTCATCTCATCAAAAGATGTCAGAGCAGTTTAACATTCACCTATGCTGGGTGCCTGGGTATAGTGACATTCAAGGGAACTGTAAGGCTGATGAACTCGCCAGACATGGGACTAAGTTAGCAGTCGTAGCTGACATGGGTGTACTAGGTATTCCCATCGTTTTATGCAAAAGCATACGAGAGCAAATCAAATCTCAGATGGAGTCTTTCACTATGGGTCGAATAAGCAAACGAATTTGGCCAAGGCTGGATTTAAGAAGATCCAAGGGACTGCTTTCTCTCACCAAGGGACTGCTTTCTCTCACTAGGCCATATACTGGCGCCAGCATAAATGTCATCACTGGACACTGTTTAATAGGTAGGCATGCCAAAAGACTAGGCCTTCACTCAAACGACTTCTGCATAAGCTGGATTGGCGAAGAGGAAGAACTATCCTGCCCAATCAAATAAAAGGAAGCTGCATCTTGGAACTTACGCTTACGCTTTACCGAAAGTTAGCGGGAGGACGACTGTCAGCCACTCTAACGTAACCTAACATAGATGGCTTGGTCTATCCGAACCCATATATGTATAACCGCTCGCAAACCTAAAGATTTTCAGGGATGACCAAACCTAAGGTTACATGGCCTTAGAGAAAAACTCAACTGATACCAACAGTTGACTTGGAGGCATTTTTAGGAAAATGCTGAAACAATCCGAGTAGAAGCATTGGTAGTAAAAAAGTCACAAAATAAATCAAGTCCTGCAAAGGTTTAGGTAAATCAGATCGTTTCAAATAAAAATAAGTGATACGTGTTATACGGAGCATAAAACAAAAAGTGTTATTCCAGAATTACGGGGTTGTATTTCAGACAATTCATACCTATGGCAACGATTTAAAAGTTTGTGACGCATTGATACGCAGCATTTTAAAATGTTTGTCAGACAGCACGATTAATGATAAAGAGGCCTATGCTAAGTTCAGACGGTGTATAATTCTGAGCATTAGCATAAGCAATATGCTATTTGATGAAACTTTTTGCAATTGTTGCCTACAACTTTATCCAACTTTCAAACTTTAACATCATCTGGAGAAAGCTGGAATGCTACAAAAAGAAATACACTATTTATTTAATGAGTTTAAGCCAGCAATATAATGGCATAGACTTTCTGAGTTGGAGCTTAGGCAGTACAAATGTGCTATAGTGTCTTCTATGAGGCCCCCTTGCGACCCCCTGCTGGGACTCACTGTTGAATTTGGGTTACGTGCGAATTCGGATGCACGCAAAGGAAATAAGCTCCGCATATAAAAGGCATTAACAGCAGCAGGACTTTTTTTTCGAAGAGGAAATATGACCCGCGTGGGTTGCTAGGCTATATAGTCCCACTAACACAGCCATACAAAGCAAAGTCTACTGAAATCTGCAAGAAGGGTGAACATTCGCCTTTCCAGGAAGATGTATATATTTGAAATAGAACAGGTCAAAAGCTCCAATTTATAGCGGCACATCACCGTGACCACACAAAATATTCGTTAATTGCTAAAAAAGTTTCATTTAAAAAAAAGTTAATAAATTAGGCTTTTGAAAACTGCTAATCTACAAGACGAGAGTGTTGCTACAAATCAATCTCAGGTAAAAACGTACGCAGTTCAACAGTGTGAATGAGATTAGAAAAAGTCTCCATCTGTTCTACAATTGTGGTTCTAGTAAGCGTTTTAAAATTGTTATTTCGTCTATTCTCCTGCTTCCAAAGAAATACGTTCGATTTCTACCTGATTCCCTGACTCACCTAGTGCGAAAGTCCGACATTTTTATTTCCTTCCAATAATCATGCATTAAATGTTATCCCAAAGTATGACATTAAACACCGTTAAAAATATATGTGCCAAAATCCGCATATATTATTGCCAGCACAAAGGTCAGTAACCTAATCTTACCAACGTAAACTTTATACCTTCCCTGGTCACATTTCAGTCGACAAATCGTGATAGACAGAAAAAAATACACCGACAAATAAACTTCTTTGCGCAACTCTGTGTTCGACTACAATCAGATTTATTTGTCGAAATGTCAGTCTCATATCTCATTCTATCTAAAACGTGGTTGGTTATTGCTATCCACCTGCTTCCTTTCATTAACCAAGGGAAAAATACAAACGTATTACAAAACGCATTTTCAATGCCGCGGTCGCTTAGAAGAACATTTCCACTCGAAAACCGTCAATGCAAATCGAGTTCTAATCAAAGAAAAAAAAAAACAAAATAAGAGTTACAACGTTACCCACTACTCAATGACTAACCTTGACCAAGATGGTATTTAGACTGCAAAGATACTGTTGTACAAACGAATTAAGAATCTATTTGTCTAAATATACCTACACCTATCGCACGAAAAAAAAAACTCAAAATTCAAATCGTAATCCACTCTTGACGTGTCGATCTTTAAGATATTTATCTTACATGGCGCAACGCGAAATGCGTTTTCTCGATGCGTAATTAATTCGATTTTAAAGCGTTTTTCATTGGTTTTATCTTATGAATCGGTGGCAACACTGCCACTGCTATTCGGGCCAAACAATGATGACGTTAATGAATTAATGTCTGAAATCGTTAATGAACAAAGAGAAATAGAAAAAAAAAGTTGCTACTCATAAGTACACTTATAAAGTTGACATTGAGTCAAACATTACGGTAGTTAAGTAACTGTCCAATTATTGTTTGCTGTTGAGCACTTTGTGTCGTGTCGTGCCAGAGCGATAACACGAAGAACGACGACCCTCTTGCGATGGCCAGAAGGCGATTGGCCGCTGTAGAAGGTTTATGTTTTGGGGTCGATGTTTGTCGACAAGTGCATTTGTGCTGGTTGATTGTATGACAATTGAATGTAAGTTGCTAGGATTTGTCAAGGTTGCATAAGTTGTAGGGTATTCCGTTTCCTCACTTTCGTTTTTGTTTCGTTGCGAAGCACAAAATATGTTAAGAACAGACTTTATTATTACTATTATAATACATTTATTAGCTGGTAATAAATTACACAATTAAACTTATGTCTACGGCACTAGTTATTAGGGCTTTCAGCCGCGAACAGACTTTAATACATCCATCCTATGCCAAGTGGTGAATTTTAAAGTATTTATGAAAGTTTTCTACCCATGGCTGTTGGGCAAACTTTCGTAAGGGGGTATAATATTTCAAATGTTTCTATGAGCCCGTTACGCTTACCACTGAGAGACTGCACCTGTTCCTTATATTTCTTCCTGGTAATACCAACATTAGCTCTTAAATTAGAATAAAGACATATTTGTATGTCCTGTGCACTTCCCTTAGTACCATATAACTTGACGATAATTATACATTATTTAAACAAATCTGTCATTTTTCTTATATTTCTGAATATTAATATTTTTATCGACTTACTAAATACGTGTACAAGTCAATGCATTTACGTAGTGATACATTTCCCTTAGTTTGCACTTCAACTCTTTTGTGCCCATCGTTAATATCGGGTGTTTTTTTTGTAGAGGTTGGTTTTTCGAATAGAGATAAAACTGACATTTTGTGGTCAAATCTGGTAACTCTAATGTCATTTATGCTTAGTTTGGATTGCCATTTCATCACGAATAGGTTGACAACGCTTGCAAATCGTGCAAATTTATTTCGAAAATAATGGTTCAGTTCGCGAAGCTTACCGCAAGCTCCGTCTATTTTATAGCATCAGAGACGAGGACCCGAATGAATCGATTCGCCATCATGCGCAGCAATTGGAGCTTTGTCCATCCACTTTACAGAAGATTTTGTGCAAAGATCTTGGCTTACGACCTTACAAGATCCAGCTTGTGCAATAATTAAAGCCGCGAGACCATGCAATGCGTCGTGATTTTGGTGTATGGGCCGAAAATGAGATTGAAATCGATGCTGATTTTCATCGCAAAATTTTGTTCAGTGATGAAGCTCATTTCTGGTTAAATGGCTAAGTCAACAAAACTGCCGCATTTGGAATGAAGAGAATCTACATGAGGCCCTTGAGACGCCAACGAAAAACTGACTGTTTAGTGTGCTCTATGGGCTGGTGGGTTTATTGGGCCATACTTCTTCCGAAATGATGCTGGAGAGTCAGTTACCTTTAATGGAGACCGGTATAGAGTCATAATAACCGACTATGTTGTTCCCCAGTTCCCCAAACTTCTTCTGTTTAATGTTCTCACATTTCACGTATAGATACGAATGTCGTTGTCTTACTTTAGTCGTCAAAAAAGTGTCTGTGTGTCATATTTCATTCAAAAAAATTAACCATACCAATAACGGGTTTCATTTCTCTTCTGAATTTTTTTGAAATGCAGGCTTCTACAGAATACAAATAAATAAAAATTGAACGGTACATTATAAGTTCCAAATTTACTCCAAAGAAAAGGGAAATAAGACAAACGGAACTTATTTTTGAGAAGCTTATGGCAGTTTTCCCATATTTTTAACTACTAAGCCTTGAGCTCTTCAGTGAGATATCATGTATATTTTGAGCTTGGTCTGAGCTTCTCAAATGCTATTTGAAGTATAATAGGTAAATAGGTAAAGGTAAACAAAACTACTTTCAAAATTTCGTGGAAGATTTGGTGCAGCACCATAATAAAATCTTTAACAATCTTTTAACAAAATTACCGAGCTATGACTTTTCACTTTCAAAAGTCAGTCCTGTGCTCTTGGAAAATGAGAAACTCCATCATAAGAAAGCTGAAAACATTCGCAACTAGCACTATCGAAGCTATTTCCCCTCCATTAATATAAGCTATATAAAGTCAAAACAGCTTATGCTTCTCTATCACTACGGCAGAAGTACCAAAAAAATCTTTTCAACTGTACAAAAGAAGAAGAACTAGAAGAAATTACTTCTGGAAATTGGAAATTTATGCCTTATACAAGAAAAATTGTGAGTTGGGATATAATCACTAGTTAGCATCTGTATAAGTAAACAAAACATAATCTGATAGGTACAACTATTGCACAAAAACAATGGTAGTGGATTAGTCAAACACTTTGAGGAGTAACAGTTACATGATAAGTTACATATAATCCGGTTATCAAAGATGGCATTAGTCGGAGAGGATCGAAAGCAGCAGGAAATACATAGCCAATAATCGTTGAAATTTTGTGCGTTGGCATGGTAAAGGACCTGTTAGAGAAACACTTATGTCAGGTAAGGTACATCACTTCATTCATAATCTGTATCCACACTAAAATTAGACAATTAAGGTGAACTCATCAAGTGAAAAAAAGGATGAACATAAAGTTGCAAACTTAACCCCTTTGGTAAACTTTTTTTCAAACAAAACTATCATACTTACAGCTGCTGAGGTAACTTGTGACTTTCATTCAAACCATCAACACAATTTCTATACAACATCTCCACACTAATTTCTATTTCCTCTCATCTTGGTTTTCTTTCCTTGACGATGCTGTCACTTCATATTACCTCAGTTAATATCTCTCCCATCTCCGAGAGATCACTTTTCCTTTAAAGAATTGAATAATACTGCATAATGTAACTCGACACTCGTTCCCCACGGACAACAAACAGACACACAAACACTCAACCGGATTATCGCAGTAGCATCTGATTACTATTGCCGCTGGTTTGTGCTGCTGCATCTTCGCATACGACTTTTACCATTATTCTCTTGCGTCCTTCCCCTGCGGTCTTGCCAGGCTATTCAATTGCATGGCATGACGTTATTTCGTGCATCTCTACCGGTACAGACATTTATTACCCCTCCGGGCCATCATCATTAAAACAAACACGAATTTCGATATCAATTTAATTTTCCACCAAATTAGCGATGAAAAGTGGTGGAATTGCCGAGTTTTCCACTGCTTTTAATATGGCAAATTGCCAGTAGTATTAAGAGAAAGATTCGACATTTAAATATCACCTCGGAGATTCAATGAAGATGAACAAAAAACCACTAAAGATGACACCTCCTAACACTGACCTTCCACCAAACAAGAGTCATTGCAGCCATTGTCAAAGCATATAGGTACATGCTAACCACTACAACCGCATAAAATATGCCATAACGCGATGTAAACAGAAAAATCAACAACAACAGACGAACTTTCATTTGGCCAAGAGAAGTCGTTGGCCGTTCATGTCTGCCGATCTATCTACGACATTTGAATATTTACAACTTTGTTCATGGAGTCGTCATCGTTGCATACTCCCTCGTCGCCGTGCGTCGTCTCAAAGAAATGTAACAGCAGCATTCGTGTGGGCAGTAGTAGCGCAACATCGTCTCTATTTGGCCAAACAGCGGCTGTCATCGGCGAGCTAATTTATGGAAAAATGTTGGCTTTTGAAAAAAAAAAAAAAAAAAAAAAACATTTTCACTTGGTATGCGTTACAGATCGTAGGCTCTGTGTAGAATGTGATGGGGTTTGTGTTCGCATGAGAGTACCGCCCAAAATTGAGAATTTAAATGCGCGAATTGTCATCTCGGTTGGCGCATGGATCAGCATCACCAGAAGACTTAAGATTCTATGCACACCGTCGTTTTCGGAGCAATTTAAGTGCGTCGAGAGCAGAAAGTTCCTTGAAGGCAGAGTGAATGGTGTATGGAGTGCGACTGAATTATGGACTTTGAAGTGATGCTGACGTGTGATTTCCTTGATAGAGGTAGGTCAATGTTTAATGGTGTTAAAAGGTCTCGAGGTAGGCAGTTGATTTATCTACGTGAGGGAATGCGTGGTTAGGCAAGTAATGATGGAAGGGATGTCCCTCGTAAGAAGGACTAATCAAATTGGATGCGATCAAGACCTTCAGAAATTTAGGCATAACCACCCTTTAAGACGAAATACTAAATTTAGCTTGCAAAAATTATGCAGCAAAAGTTATTGCAGCACTGCACTTTCCCAATTTTTGGAACAGACTTGGTGCGAAGACTGCAAAGTGCTTAGCCATTCGATCTGGTATACTAAATAACTGGTAATCGAAATACAACCATAGTTTCGCGATCCCTGGAAGAGATCACTATTTCATTGGCCCTACAAGAACATTTTACCATTAGCAAAGGTAATATGTTTGACTGGCGATAAAAAATAATAAAGACCGCGAACTTTTCGAAGCTTTTCAAGAGTCGAAGGCTATGTTAATGTGAGCGTAATGAATTTGATTGAAATTGAAATCTTAAGCATATGCTGACGTGAGAGTATTGACTTCGACCGCTTAAATCCAGGAGAACATAATTCCAAGAAAAAAAAAATAGCAAAAGTTAAGCTAATTCTTCTCTTTTGATTCTTGATAGGATTGTGTAAAACTCCCGAGCCAACGCCAGAGGCATAATTTTCCAAAAATCGGTGCAACTACTAACATACGCCGACTATATTGACATCATTGGTCGTAATCAACATAATGTCATAGCCATGTTGGGTAGTATAGAGAAGGAAATGGCAAAATGGGTTTGGAAGTATATGTAAGTATGAGCTGTCAACACGAAAGGACACACAACATTGAAGAATTGGGCAAAATATCACCATTGATATCTACCTCGGCTCAGCTATTAACTCTTACAACAACATCTCGTAAGAAATTAAACGAAGAAATAGTCTTGCCAACCGCTGTTTCTTCGGACTCGAACTACTAAGGAGATCCTATATAAGAACCAGAACAGCCCAGTCCTGCTCTATGGCACTGAAGCATGGACCTTGTCATAAGTGGGTGAAGAAATCCTTAGCTGATTTGAGAGGAATTTTGATTTTTCGAAGAATAAATATTCGGTCCCGTTTGCGTTTACGGGAAATAAAGACTAGGATAAAACGAAGAACTGTACGAGCTGTACAAGGACATGCTGCAAGTCAAAAAACTTCGCATTAGATGTTTAAGATGGCTAGGACATGTAGAACGAATGGACCAATTCATTCTGGCTTGGTTAGGAGAAAAAACCTAAACATTCGAAAAATTCGGACGGATTAAAGAAGGAATAAATATTAGGTTGCCAGCAGCATTGTTTGCCCGATCCACAAGGGAGAAAGTCCCTTTCAACGCACTTATTACAATAGTTGAACTGGCCTCCTTATCCGCCTATAAGACCCTGTCTGGTGTAAGGTGTAAATACCCGAAATCTTCCATCATCAAAGTCCATGGATGATCCAATCTTTTCAGAAAACCAAGCAGCCAAAATCGGAATATATATCATACATTGCTCATGAGATGAGACTGCTTACGAAGCCATGTCGAATTCGTGCATTTGCATATTCGTCAAGTTTGGCAACGACATCGGCGAAACGCTAAATAACGAAAAGGATAACATCGATTTATATTTTATTTCTATTAAAAGTGAAATACAACCTAGCTGATAGACAAACTAAGCCAATGTCAAATGATTTATTCTAAACCTTGGTGAAATCTTTGATATCTTCGTTTAGATTACGCTTACGATATTAACCAAGATGTCATCTCTGCATATCGGGTATATAGAAGGGATTGAGTAAAATGGGTAAAATGGAAGGAAATGGCAGTCTAATATCCAGAAAACTCTGACCAAACTATAACCAGAAGCTATCTCTCTGCTTGATAATGCTTAACAGATAAAACATCAAAAACATCATCATCCTTACATTACACTTTTTAGGTCTACATGCAAAAATACTAGGCCTATTTAGCAATTCCTCTACAGAAGCTGCTTGGAAGAGGAAAAGCAGGAGTGTATTTCTCACCTTCTCTGCTCTTGTCCAGGTCTCCCCAACTAAAGAAAACTACATCATTGACAATAAAGGTAGGCTTGGTTATATTAATGTCAGAAACTTCATCGGCTTTAGCTCGAAATGGTTCAATTAGGAAACGAATATCATAAAAGGTCGACAGATCCATGTGGTATCAAGCCGGACCTGCTTCGCGTGCAACCACTATAACCTAACCTAACCAAAAGATGGATTTATGAGTATTCAGGCAGATTTACAAGATTGGATAAATATATGGGAGGAGTTTTCAGAAACAGCAGTTTCGGTTTGGACTAAAATGCAAGTGTATTACAGAGTCTTCGATTCTCAGCCAGACGTAGGACACAGCAGAGGAAGAACTCGCCTTAAGTGGCGCGCTCAAGTAGAAACCGACCTCAACCAACTTGGAGTGCGCAACTGGAGGCAGTTAGCTAAGGACCGGGCTAATTGGAGAGGCATGTTGGTTGAGACCTAGGTCCATTCCGGACTGTAGCGCCACTTAAGTATGTAAGTATGTATGAGAAATAATTGTCGCATGAAAGTTTACCTAATTAAAGAAATCTCAGCAACGATTGTATAATCTAAAAGAAGAATGAACTTTTGAACAGCGCAAATAATAGTTATATAGGTTTTAGCAAATTCGCACTCAAGCTCTTTATATATGTGACCGTCTGAAACCGTTAGTCAACAATATGGAAGCCACAATTGGTCTAGTTTTCTATGAGAAAAGAAGTATAAGTTTCTTCGAGTTTGAAGTCAGTTTAGTTGTTAAGTTGTTGGTTTGATGTACAAAAAGAACAGATCAAGTAAGGCAAGCTAAATATCATTGAAGGGCTCAAATTTATTTGATTTGAACTTTTGGATAGAAAGTTTCGATGAACGAATACATCCGAATTATTTTCGAATTTAAATCTACGCCACTATTTGTTTGTTTCTTAATTCAAGTTCACAATTTCTGTTTAAAATTATTGGAGCTAGCGGCTTTCGAGCAACAGATTGAACAGAATGCACAATGGACTTTAAAGAAAAAATGAGGCTTTTAGTGGTTAGTAAATGACATCAACCTACTTGGAGTGCAGCAGTTAGTTAGGAAATAGAGATGTATGTTTGGCTGAGTCTTACGTTTAGCCTAAACTGAAGCATCATCTTAGAAGATAAGTATGGTAGTAGATCAGAAATCAATCACTATTATGGCAGACCAGTTAGACTAGGAACGTGTTCGTTGAAGATGCAATTGTATCATCTCTGAGATGTCCATATATGAAGTGCGCATATAAAAGATATTTAAACCTCGCTTATGATACGTCTATCGTAAGCAAATTATTACTGATAAACTTTAGAGTCCATCGCGGAGTATGACAAAACCTTGATAGAACTGAAGACATAATTCCGGATCTCCTACCCAAATGTTCTGCATGGTGCAGTGCAATACCCCCTGCGGAATTAAGCCCATGGAGCTAAATTCCCCAAAAAAAGGGAAATAATCCCCATGACGGTTATTTATTTTTGGAAATGGTAAAATAAGCCCTGCCACCAGCATTAACACCGGCGGTTGTTATTGTCAATTGAAATTGGCATTCCAACATTTTCATGATTTTTTCGTCTTCCCAACTTTTTCGACAGTAATGTCAAGTACTTTTCCAAGGTTATGAGCGGCTCTTGTATATTAAACGTTTTCAATCTTTTCATTTGGCAGTATAAACAGGTGGGAAATAACTTTTCTTGAATATTTTCAATCGATTTTCGCAAAAGAATCTTCTCAGTATGGTTGAGCCAGACAAACAAAATTGTTTTCTTTACCCTTAACTCAGATCATGGCCCTCTGCTTGATTTGGGTCTTTTCCGTCAGACTTTTGAGAAATATTTTTCACATCTATTGTTAAAAGAGAATTTTGACCGAGATTTTATTTGGGATCCCTTTACACTTATCACTTCTTTAGCTTTATGGACTCAACTTAATTTTTACCGTGATGGCAGATAATTTGGGGATTTATTAGAAAAATTTAATTAAATATTGTTTTTGGATTGAAAACAGGACAGGGTCAAATTATATATTATTATTATCATAGAAAAAGTTTTAAAGAAAATATAAATTCTTTAATTTGGACCCTTTCAAACATTAAAAAAAGGGGTGCGCTGATAAGGTCCGTTTACGGCTTGCTTACTCGATCACAGCTTAATAATGATGCTTGTAATATGAATTTAAAAATAAAAACCAAATTTTTTTTTATTAAATTTCAGATTAAATATAATTTTCATTAAAGCAATCCGGGATTTATAAACATATCATGTATACACATGTTTGAGACAAAAGAGTTGATGTGCAAACTGACTACATATGAGAAAACAAATCTGATTGCTTGAAAAATATAAAAATAAAAAACTGGTATGGCTGGAATACCTCCCCAAAAATTAGTTTTCTGATGTCTTCTTCCTTACCAAACGTTTCTCAAAAAAAAAAACCTAACACTAGCAAACAAGAGTACTTCCCCAGCATCCAGACTCCAATCTAATCTACATCCGTCAAGCAAATACATTTCATCACGTTTTAGCCACCGAAAAACGCCCCAAAACGCCTTGCAAAATCAAATCAAACGGTATTTCCAAACGCCGCGTAGTTGATAAACTATTTCATAAGCTCCTGCACCAATTACATTCACGAGTATCTACTCGAACTCGTAGTCATATGATAATCAAAAAATTAACAAACCCCATCGAAACAGAAAAACAAACCGAAAAAAGGAGTAAAACACCTTCTTTATTGCCATAAACGATTACATAAAAAATTAACAACAACATAACTAATCTGGAGCACATTTTCTACGCTGCACCGTGTCAACACGAATAATCGCCGCCACACACCAAGCGTCCACACCACGTCGTCTGTCGTTGTCGTCGTCGTCGCGTCGAGACAACATATAAGAGCCGGTTACCCCTCTTTTTCTTAAGGAGTTAATGATGACTTGGCCACAGCCCAAGACACTCTTTTTTTGCACAATGGCATCCTATGCATGCCAGAGTGCCACAGCACCACCATGGTGTTTCCCAACATGGACTTGGTACAAGAAGTTGAACTGTTTTTTTTCTGTTGCCCCGTTTTGCTCTGCAATCTATCAGTATACGGTAGAAGCAAAGAAATTGATAAATGGCTAAAAGAGAAGCTTAAGCCGAAGAGAATATGAAATAAAAAAACAAGTCGTGGGGAAAAAGGTGTAACCTAGGGTATGGACATGCAGAGTGTTATGCAACAGAAAGTCGAGTCAGTTCAGTTCAGTAGATTGGACAAAAAGAATGCTTTTCTGTTTGAGGTTTGTACTCGCTCGACTGTTTTGTCCTGCCGAGATATTGTTATCGGAAATATTTTTGAGTCCTATTTGGCGGTGACCTCAGCAGGTGTGGTATCAAATATCTGTACACAGAATATTGTCACAGGTTATGGTTTTGTTTTAATTAGCATGCGCTGCGCATGCGCAACTTTTTATCATTTATAAGACTTATGTCACACGCAAAGGTCTCCCATTCACTTTCCATTCTAAGTCGACCATATGCGCATACCGTGGGAGTAGGGCGCGTTACGTGAAATGTCGCCACTCTACTAGTAATTGAATATTTCACAAATACTTGTCGATACTCATGGTATGGGTAATTTGCATTGAAATTCATTAGGATTTCAATTAAAATCACATTAGCTGCGAAGTTTTATGGAAACAACTCTTTGCACTTTTTTACCTGTTCCTCTTCGTTTGCTGCTCTTTCACAGCAAATAGTGATGCTACTTCTGCTTTAAATATCAAGGCTATCTGGTTGGTGCATGAAATGTATTCCTTCTTCGTTTGGGATGCAGCAACAGCAGCAGCATTTGTTGAACAAGAAGATTACGAAACTCAAATAAAATCATCGTTAACAACATGATCGGTGTACCGCTGAGACAGACAGACAACAGATGGTTATGCAGGCAGAATGTCGATGGAGATGGGAAAGAGATTAAAGAAGATGGCGAGGAAGAAAACAAAATGTGAACACAATTACGTGGTAAGGTACTAGTACCGTTCTGCAGAAGCTACAGTGGATGCTGCACGAAAATGTATAATTACCAATTTCCCGCTTTTATGGAAATGTCCATTAAAAGGCTGCTGAGGAATGGCCTTGCTGCCAAAGAAGTGTTAATGGTAATTTTATAATTATTAATGAAAATATGGCTATGCCCTTTTTAGCAAATGACTATAAGGCTGGAGGCAAGTCAAATAAATCATTCGAGTGATTTTCGAGTTTAGACCTCTGTGTATGAAGCGTTTAGATTGGACTTTTTTTTACTGTCGTGAGTAGGTTTTATGATCGATGCGTTTGTGTTTTGTCGAGCTATTGCCAATCTTTCAAATACTATGTAAGCCGTCTGGGTTAAATGTTGTTTGAGATACAACGTTATGGGAGACCTATTTTGTTGGGAGTAAAAGAAAAGTACTTGGGACTTTAAAGTTTGTTGTACTGAAGGTATGAAAGGGAAAATTAAATTCAAATTCAAACCATCTTAATTTGAGAGCTACAGAGCAGTCCTTTGGAATTTCAGTTTCATACCATGTCAATTTTTTCTTAAATACTCATTTCAAATGCCTATTAAACACATTTGATTATATTATTTTTTTTGCTAAATGAGGAAGAAGTTGAAATTAATTATTCCAAACACACACAAAAAAAAAATGACATAGGAAATTGCAACTGCAGACATTCTAAGATATCAAAAAGAAATAAAACAGCAGATGCATCGATCATAGTGAAAAGAAAACGGCAACGAGATACATTTTCATAAAAAAATTGTTCACAAAGATTGAACAAGTTCAGGCATTTTTTGTTAATACTTGAATTTTTGTCGAAACTAGAAGAATGTACTGGGAGTAAGCTTAATTGCACAGAAGAGAACCGCATACCCGCAAGCAATGAGAACAATCTGCAGGATCCTTCCAGCTGAAATAAGTGCTATAACGAGATGTGATCAGTTCAACATAAATGAAAATATCGCCACCCTAGTACTGGTATTTGCGTAGACAATAGGCAAAGAACTAAATAGCAATCCCATAAACTCACAGATATTCTATACACTACATTCACAAGTTCGTGTTGTATGGCTTGCTACGGTTGAATCTTCAATCTGTTTTATCGCACGCTTTTGTATCCTATCCATTAGGTTTAATGATGCTTTTGCTACATCTAACCAGATGTGGGCGTAACTCAAGTTTGGGGCATATATTGAGACCGGATTAGAGGGGTTGAAATATTTTACTTTAATTGGGGAAACTTAGAAATTTCACTGCATTTTTAGCGATTTTGAATATATGTATGGTCCTTTTAACGAAGGGTGTTACTAACACACAATTCGAGTAGTTTTTTTGGTTTCGGCGTCGCAAGCGTTATTCATGGATAATGGCTGCAAATTATGGTTTCGCTTAGATGACAGCATTGTGTTTTGGAAGCATTTAATTCCACCCTATAAGAGTAAACCCCTTTAATCGTGCTATCGAGATCGAAATTTAATGACCTTTAGATATTTTGCCGTTTTTGTTCCACGTCCAAAGGTTAAAGGCGTGGATTCTAGAACGAATATGAAAAGCTTAAAGTACTGTCATCAGCAAAAGAATGGATAGGATAAAAAGATGCAGAAAAGAGGTCATTTATAAAAATAAGAATTAGTGTCGGAGATAGAATAAGGAGCTTTATTGAACACCAGCATTTATTTGGTGAGTAGCAGACTAAAAACGTCCAGAACCACTTGAATTGAACGTTTCGGTAGAATAGTTTCATCGACACCAAAAGCACGCATTTTGCCAAATGCCTTTGAAATAGCAAGTGCAACAATCTTGTTTTCGCCACCAAGTTGTATAAATCGGTTTCACTTTTCGGTGAGATATGTCATCAAATCATCAGTGGAACTGTGGCTACGCAAGCCATATTGTCGGTCATTAAGGAGTTTTTGTGATTCAAGACATTGCATAAGCTGACAGTTTTTCTGCGTTTCCATGACCTTAGGAAGAAGGGAGGTAAGTGCAATTGGTCGATGGTTGGAGAGAAACAAGTATCGCCTTTTTGAGGGACGGGCTGGACAAATGCTGTTTTCCATCTACCCGGGAAGGGTCCTGATGAATAGGACAGATTGAAAAGCTTAAGCAGTTGTTTCGCCACCGTGGAAGAACACCTCTTCAGAATTATGTGGTAGATATCATCTGGAACAGACGATTTGTGAATTTTAATATCTAATAATACTTTTGCGACTGTACGAGTATGGAAGTGAATTGGTCCCATAGAATGTTCAACGTTCTCAAGTACACGAGGAAACTGGGCACTGATAAAGTGAAACTGGCTGCAAAATGAGCGTCAATCAGATTGTCTTTGTCTGTGGAGGTGACAGCTGGAATGTTATTGAAAATGATGATGAAAGATGAGGTAAATTTTTTTTTTTGGAACAAACGAACTAAAGTGTTACTATTTTTTTTGGATCAATACTTAAAAGATTTTTTTTTGAGTTGGCATGATAAAGCCAAAACGAGGGGTACCTATAAGGCTTTTGTAAAACTAAAATTTATCAAAAATGGCTATAACGCCAATATTTAAAAATTAATTGCGTACCGAGTTTTTAGAAAAAATGGTGGATTTTTGTATTGAAATTTACAAGTCTTCCATTTCTCATAAAAAAAATATTTTACTATTGACTATTCTAACAATGCTTCAGTTTAAGCCTAAAAGTCTTTGAAAATCTTATCTAAATCTTGAAAATAATTTTAAATTTTGGCCAATAACGAAAAATCACAATTTCCTGTCACATGTATGCATTCATGATGCATTCACACTGATTTCCTTTTAATTTAGTAGTAAGAGCATTTATAATCACAGATTAAGGTCGAGTGCACGAGGTTCAAGCATGCACCACCCAGTCATGCTCCCGCCGGCCGCTTTTATACCTTATCCCATATGGGTATATTCGTTTTGATACATAGTTTGTAACATAGAAAAATAATTTAGCTAGATCTACCTAAAAGTAATATAAAACGATTTTTTGGTAAAATTTTTAAGAAAATCGAAAAATGTTTTGATGCAAAATTATTGGCTATGATAATATAAACTTTTCGTTTATATGTCATTTAGCCCTAAGATGTTGTGGCAATACCATTTTCTATATTTTATCGCCATTAAATCCACATTTTGGAATTTTAAGAATGGGATGGGATAAGGTATTATACGAACCGCACAGCGGATTGCAGCCTTCTTAAATGTTTTACTCTCAATCTCTATAGGGGTGTATTTGTTTTGACATTAAGTTCATAATATAGAGAAACAACTTCGATAGAATATGTATCACAACACAATCACCATCTGAGTTGATCTAGCCCTGTTTATCTTACGGTCCGCCTGTTTCTTCGGGATAAGAAGGCAATTTAGTAGTGAAGCCCTCACTCGAACTACTAAGGAGATCCTATATAAGACCCTGATCATCCCAGTCCTACGGCGCTGAAGCATGGATCGTCTCAAAAGCGGATGAAGAAATCCTTGGTCGATTTGAGAGTAAAATTCTTCGAAAAATCTTCGGTCCCGTTTGCGTTGTTCAACCAAGAACTATACGAGCTGTACAGCGACATGCCCCTGGTCAAAAAACTCCGCATTGGACGTTTAAGATGGCTTGGACATGTAGAACGAATTGACACCAATACTCCGGCTCGTAGAGTCTTCGATTAACAGGCAGACGTCGGACGCGGTAGAGGAAGACCTTAAGTTGCGAGCACAAGTAGAAACTGACCTCAACCAACTTGGAGTGCGCAACTGGAGGTAGTTAGCTAAGGACCGGGCTAATTGGAGATGCATGTTGGTTGAGGCCCAGGTTCATTTCGGACTGGAGCCCCACTTAAGTAAGTAAGTAAGTAAGGCCTTTTATAAGCTAACAAATTTTTTTAATTTTTGTATTTTTTTTTGTATTTAAAAAAAAGTCTTATGTAAGAAAATAGCTTCCTAAACGTGCGCCAAATTTACCGCCCATTCACCGCGTTCTTATTCCACGCAAATGTTATCTATTCTATATCTTTAAGCAAATCACTTTCTAATCGTAAAATGAAGGAAGTATGCAAATCAGCTAATACCTGTTGAAACAAATGAACATCAGGAAAGAATCACATACCTATGTTAACTGGAAAATACCATTCTTTATTCAAGGCTCACGAAAACCTAATAAATTGACCACTCCTTTAAGCTTAACTTTGGCTTGAGCAAACAAACTTGTTTCATACCAAAATGGGTATTCTACAACCTCTCATCAGTCAGACTTTTACTTTCAAAAGAAGCATGTTCCAACAAAACACATTCATTGCTCTCATTAAGTCAGTGAGTCTACATCGCCAATCTCTCGAATGAAGCTCCCATTAGCACGTATCTATCTATTACTTCAAACCGTCATAACCACAAATTTGAATTTAATTAATTCACTATGATCAGAGAACTAAAAAAAATTAGTGACATCCAAAGAACATCGCATAAAACTACTCCTAGATACATAACACGCGTCATACAACTCGCGGATAATTTTGAAAGTCGTTTTTGCGGTTGCCAAATACCGCCATGTACCACAATTTATCATTCATCTTAGCCATTAAGTACGATTCGTCGTCCTCGTTGTCGACCGTCGTCATCATCATCATCAGCGCAACAGCACATCTTCATATGGAGCTGCTCTAGCCAATGATTAGAACCTGAATGCGTGATCTCGGCAATTAGCTGTCCGAATGGTTTAGCAACGGATTGCGCGTCAACTTACGAATGAAATTAAATAATTTATAGTTTCAGCGTCAGACCTGATAATATAGCCCGGTACAGGGAGAGAAAAAGTGGAAACATTTGTCAGTCTTATTTGGCTATCTGTTTGTGTGCTATGGACTTTGGTGTGGCTTAATGTCATCGGTAATTGTCGGTGAGTGGCGGCAGAGGTGGACACTGGTGGATGGCAGTACTCGCACTGGCTATCAGCTGAGTAATGTCAGTACAATAGCCTTTGACATCGAGACTAGGAGAAAGACAATTGCCATGTAAGCTTTAAAAGTTAGACACAAAAGGTCCCTTGGGTTAGTATTAATTAAGAGCTTGCATTAGGGAATTCTTTTAGGCACCACTGTTTGCTGACTGTCCATACAAGCAGATGTAATAATTACGTAATTGGTGTTAATCAATGATGACGATGGTAAAGCCCGCTGGAGACCATTCAATTGGCGATTTTTAAGGCCAACAACATTTGACCAAATCAATGATTTCTCTAGTGAAGATGGCATATACAGAAGTCGAAACCGCTCGCAACTTTGTGCAGATGTTGAAATATTTATGAGATACCATGCAGCAGCCGCCATCTCATTTTTTTTTTGGCCCCAAAGCAATCTTGTTATGGCCCATGAAACTGGAAAATTGAGACTTTAACCTTTTCGTCGAAATGGGGTATCCCCTTCTTCTTGTGGCACAAAGAATTCGATTAAGAAGAAGACACACGGCAATAGTTTTCGCAATAGCCATTGCCAATTGTGTACAAGTACTTGTAGTCGGAGTCGTCTTCTTCAGCCTCAAAGTGTGTTAATAAAATGCCGAACACTGTCGAGTGTCGAGATGGCAAATGTAAACAATCAACGAGTTGTGTGTGCTGTCTGATTTGATTGAACATGACGGCACGGATTGCTACAATTTGAGTCGGGGAATCAATCACGTACACTAGCTAACTGGCACCTTCATGTTGGTGGATTCTATGATTGTCTTTACAATGCCTAGCTATGTCTATTTGTTATGGCCCGGTGACTGGCGCGAGAATGCGTGGTATAATAGCGTGCGCTCATTGGAGAACAGAATCATTTGTTACGAGCAATTATGTGGGCTTACAGTGGTAAGTACGGATAAATGGTTCTCTGTTGGTAAGTGGCTTAGCTGGCGGTAGATAAACATATAGCTGGCGGTAGCCTGTCATAAGTGATGGAGCAGATGAGATCAATTATCGTTAATCGGATTTTGAGTGTTGAGAGGCTTAAGCGAAGTTGTGCAAACAGAATGTCAAGGGGGCAGTTGCAAACAAATGTATTCGAGATTTGGATGGAGAACATTGCGAGATGACACTAAAAGTGGTTTGGTTTCTGTGATTTACCAAAACCTATGCACTTCAAAATATTAGAATTGTGATGTCGGAGCGTGAAATTAGCAAACATTGACTCATAAGACGCTTCATCAGTGAGGAAATCAGTGTTTAGTTTTTGGGCATACTTTGGGAGAACTAAGGTGCTTCAAAATTGAAGACGGACTTCCAGGCTCAAGTGTGATGGCTTATAATGGTTTTGAAGTTAGAAACTGGAATGCAAAATCAGAAAAGGATTCATTATCATGAGCACTGTTGACTATCCATTTGAAGGCTACTCTGATAAGCTTTCTACATATTGATTCTCAATTGTAAAAGCATTGGTAAAATGGATTAGAACAGATCTCTGCATTAATACTAGAGACGCCACGATTATAAATGCTTCTTAATCCAGACGGATTAGGCCTTATTTATTTAAGTTAATCCTAGAGACATGCCAACTATAAGCTCTAATCATTCACCCACGCGGATTTGGTAAGAATTGATCCAGTCATCTACTTCTGTGAACGCGTACCCGATCGTACGAGGAACAAACTGTCTAGGAGACCAATCCGGGGAGGGGTTGGGATTTATTTCAGTTCGTTGAAAGAAAATTTAATCGGCATTGGTTACTCGCGTACTCTCGCTGTCTAATACTTCGAAACTTTAGCGAAAGAGTTTTCGCATGTAAGAGTAATAAAAAGTAGCACTCATATGGGGACACTAACACATCAAGCTAAAAGTTTTGTATTTTATCAGTAGAAAAAAAATCGTTCACATGTTGAAGGAAAGTCCGAAAAACAACGACTAAACCTGTTAATACTATTGAGGTGTCCTGGTAAATTTCTATTGGACGTTTAGAAAATAGGGTTCTAGGAACACTGCAATAAAAAAACATCATTTGCAATGCAGTAAGTCCATCAATAAGTGGCAAAAAGAAATAAACGTTATAAGCATTCAAATGTATTTTGGTTAAGTTATTATCTTTGTTCTTCGACTACGTTAGTCTTAGACTTATTAATAGGAGAACCTCTGGGTAGCTTCCTTAAACCGGTGCAACTACTGGCATACGCGTCGACGATATTGACATCAATTGTCGGACTCAACGTGATTTTACATCCACGGTTGCTGGTAAAGAAAAGGAAGCGGCAAAATGGACTCATCAGATCATAAGAGTAGGACCAAGTGAAAGAAGAAATCCTTGTATGTTTTGAGCAAAAACTTCTTCGAAAAATATTCGGTCCCGTTTGCGTTGATAAGCTACATAGACCTGGACCAAAAAACACCGCATTGGACTTTAAAGATGGGTAGGACATACAGAACTATTGGACACTAATGCTCCGACTCGCAGATTCTTCATTTCACCACACGTCATACGAGTAGAGGAAGACCTCTCCTTAAGGGGCGCCTCACCTCTCTTATCCGTCAAAATATACCTCATATATCCTTATATAATATTTTCAATCTCTGGCTTAGCGAAGACTTGCAGAAGGTCTTTCGCTTTATTACGAATACTACTATCAAGGCAGATGATCTGAAGAGCTTTGCTTTGATGTATCACATTTGAACGACCAACAAGACAGATAGTTGCAGCACCGTTTTTGTTGAAAAAAAATACCTGAAGCCTAGCATACTAACAGATAACCATAAGAGAAAATGCCATGCTCTGTTAATGATATGCATGATATGCTCCTAAGGCGAGAATATTTTTGCGATAACAAAATAAGCCACTAAAACACTTCAAGTTTTAACGTTGGAGGCATAAGTGTTGCTAACTTAGATTTAGAATCTAAGATTACAGAGTAATCTTGTGCGTTACTACACAAGCTTACAAGATATTTAAAAGCCTATGTTTTCAAAAAAATATTTCAAGTCATTCTAATAGGGTATCGAAATCGCCCCCTATTTTTAAGTTGAGGGAGCTCAAAGCGTTGTTAATACCTTCATTGTGTTTTAGTTACTTTAAAGGGGTCATGGCTGGAGTCAATATTAACATTATTCACTCAGCAATCCAACAAATAACCACTGCACTAGGATGTCCTACTTGGCAAAGAATTGCTCATTTTAAGGCCCGTTATCTTTTGAGGTATCTCAAGCTGATACATTGGGAGTTGAGAGTCAAAGAGGAATTCAGCCAAATTTTCATATGATTATTAAAAAAAGTCTGGAAGTCAGGCAAATACTGTGAGGACTTCCAAAAAGCAATGCGATACAACAACAAAAGATGAAAGACATTATTGTTACTGAAACCCTGGAATTGAAATACGATTGTTGCAAAGAAAAAGTATGCTTCAAAATCTGCTCCTAACAATGATAAAGTTCACGTTAGACTTAAAATATTTCATATGAAGATGTACTGTTGATAAATGCCAAATGCAACCAATCAAATTGAAATATAGACGTTGCAAAGAAAGTCTTTTCAAATGCAAGCCGAGAGTACATACAGCCTTCATCGATAGTTATAGGCATTATCTTTTTCAGCAGTCGAAAAATATTCCATTTCATCCACGAGATGCAATAACACAACTAAAAAGAAAGAATCATCCAACACTGGTACAACTGGATACCTGAGTGGGGCCAAACTAGATACGCTCTGAATTCTTGAAAATGATGGGAGACATTAGGCGGTCCAATACCTAATGAGTGAAGAAAAAGTTCCCTTGCTATGCTGTGGTAATTATAAGTCTATGACGCTTGTTAAACACACCATGATTGCACATCATGTTGGTTTCATATATATGAAATGATCTCAGAACTCAGAAGCTAGCATATTCAGAGGAGTATAGAGAGCAATAACAAGAGAAGAAATTATCGCATAAATTCCAATAGAAAATTAATGTTCATCAGACCCAAGTTCATTGCTGGTCTTCATCCTCTTCCAAAGCTTAATGTGGAGCAGCTTAATTCAAAAGGGCGATCCTCAGAACCTGTCAAAAAGGTATTACCAGCGACCAGATTTTGTTGACCTTGCTTTTTTTGGCTTTTTTTCTAACCTTTTTGGTCATATTTATCAGTTTAAGCCCATCCAATCTAAATTTGGATTTTTAGTGGACCCGAAAGAGCATATATCCAAAAGTTTCGGAAAACAGGTCATTTCAAGTATTGTGTTTTAATTTATATTGTCTTTTAAGAAGCCGGATTGGAGATATTTTAAGTATTTTGAATGGGGGTTGACGAGAAATTGTTAAAAGCAAAAGGACCAGTTACTGAAGCTGTGGTAAAAATGTCCAATGTCATCTTTTCTGCAAATGAGGGACTCAAGACTATCAAAGCAAAAATAATTTGTTTTAAATGGCGTTGAAGACTTAAAATTGTGTGACGTCTTTTAACTGGGCTCCACTTTTTTCTGCCCAAGAGGAGAGGTCCTTCAACTCTTTCAAAGCTAACCTTAGGGACAATCTCAGGCGTTTGTTGCCAGAAATTTTTAAAGTGTGTTATTAAAGTCCTTAAAACCTTTTTTCTTCCAAATGAATGGCATCTTTGCCTGTTTCACAGTTTAGTTTTTGGGTATCAAACAAATGCAACAACAGAAATTTGAAATCAAATAAGTTACAGATACTTTTTAGATTTAACCAGAAAACACTGCAGGTGCATCAGCAGATGAAAAAGTAAGGAATTACTAGCTTATGATTACTAGTATCGATCGTTATCTTTGCCAAAAAAAAATCAATGCAAAAAGAACAGAATTCAGAAAATAAAGCAAATTGCCTCGATTCGATTTTAAGTCGTAGTAAAACCAATTACTGTTTCTTTGCTGGGTTCTCGCCGCCATTATCCGACAAAATCGTCCGACTTAAATTTAAAAATCCCATTATAATCCCATTAACGTCTACATGAACGGTTGTCAGCTAAAGCTAGGGCCGAACAAGTCTGTTAAGACACAAAAGTTTACAGGAGGAACGAACGTTTCTTACCAAGCCTAGCTTTTCAACTAAACGCGTAATTTTTTGTCTACCGAGTTTCTATAAAATATTATCAGAAAGTATTTTATAATTTTTGAGCTCAAGGTAGCTTCAAAAATTAAAAGACATTTGAAATCGTACACTCTCAATTTTTTGTTCCCATATATTTACATGGTGTGCAAATTCAACAAATAACAATACATGTCCTTGTATCCGCATTTATATACGAAACGCTTGATTGCTCAAAATGTGCTACATATTATAACAGTCGACTACACTTCTGAACTATATTCACCCAAGGCATAGCACCCTCAAAGCTTGAGTCATCATGTATTTTGATTGATTACATAGACATGCCACTTTTGAAAAATAAGATCATAACTTACTCTACATACTAATGTTCTGCACTGATTTTCTTAAACGTTTTTTCCTTGAAATTCCCTCGTCCAAGCTGAGGTCCCCTTCCCCCACCACCCCAACTGGCATTCTTCTATTTACAATTTAAAAATAATTATACCTCAGATAGCTTACACCTCTCTTGCGGATGTCGACACTGAAACTGAACTACGTAGCGTGTGCTAACTGCTAAACCAAACCGCAAGACACAACAACGAAAAAAAAACAGACAATAGAAATTAAGACCCGCATAATTACCGCCGCGCGTCAAACAATGGACGGTTAAACTCGAAAAAAGACCCCATAAACCTGCTAAGCCTCAACAGAGCGCCGCGCCAGAAGGTGGACCATTACTCGTCGCCATTGTCGGTATGACGGTGGAGGCTTACATTTCAAGAACACGCTATATTATTAGGTACATGATTACCCAAAGAACCAGAAAAGTTGTTTACCTTTCCAAGAGCATTTTGAGCCGCCAAATGCAAAACAACAAACAAAGTACGTACCCGCACTGCAGACACCCGTCGCCGTCACCTTGAACGATGGAAACACTTGGGACAGCGTACACATGTATCTGTGTATATATTCCCACGTGTATATCGGTCAAGGTGGCTATATGTTCACTGGTCACTTCAGAATCCAAGTACTTCCCACGTCTCTTGAGCAGTGTACCTTGGTCAAAAGCTACACCATCGACATTGATTTGTTTTCGACCTACCACGAGACATGTGCTGACCAAAAAATATCGAAACAAGAACTACGATTCTAATTGGAATCTAGCCGGGTGTTTTTTCATTCCGAACCCAAGAACAGGTGCCAAAATATATGCCTCTGTGAAATAACTTACCATAATAAGATCACCGGTCTGCATGTGGCGACGCATTAAAATCGCGGCCATATTATCCTCGTCCTGAAACACTTGTCCGATTTCCTCCGGAGACTGCTTGTCCTAGAATAAGAAAACACACCAAATGATTAGAACACTGCAATAAATAAATGTCAGAACAAGAGCAAAATGGTTATAATGTGAAGACTGTCAATTTATGGGCATGCACCTGAGGCGCTAAAGTGATTAGAACAACCGAGATACTTTAAGAGATACATTGAGTTAATTAAATGAGGCGATGTAGATACCATGTATCTCAATCTCAATGAAATTTGTTTATTTCGAGGTCCAGGTCGAAGTGATGTATGAGATGGAGGAGCTTTAAGTAACGCAAGACTTGGCAACGAGAATGTGTTGTCGTTCTATGAATGCAATGGTTAGAAAAAATAATAATTCGTTAGAATTCCAATTTGCACTGTTAATGACCATGGTAGTGTGGTTTTTGTGGCTGGTGTTTGCGAAAAAGAATGTCCATTCAGGTGGTGATAGGATTACCCACGATGTGCTGGACCAGTTTAAGGTAATCTACTTCAATTGGCAAAGAAGTTTGCAGGCATTTGTGGTATTTCAGCTTAAGGATAGAAATTATCAACAGATATCTGTCATTACATATGTAAATAATTTAGATGGCTGGGTAAGGAGTAGAAATGATAAATGGTGGCTAAACAAAACATGTAGCGGATAGTCAAACATGGCCATAGCAATGGACCATTAAGATAATTAGAAAGGGTTCTATGTGGACTACTGATATTGATACCCCAGTGTTCACATTGCTACCCCAGTGTTCACATTGCTACCCCAGCATCAAACAACAGAATAGCCGACGAATACGATCGATAAAATTTCCCCTTCGCACTTACCGCCCGCGTTTGAAACGGCTAAATAACTTGTAGCTGTGATGTGTACTCTATGTAGTTCTTTACTCTTTGGTTTTACGTTAAAAGTAATAATTAGAAAATTAAAGTCGTAAGTTAAGACTCTTTAAGTTTCGCTGAACCGCCTGTTATTACAAACATATTTCATTGCGGACAGAGAGTTGCAGAGCGCTTACTTGTCAGTGAAGCACTTCCGGCACATGTTGATGGGACAAGTAATTTACAAGCATCTACACTGACCAGAAACCACTCATATTCGCATTCAAGCAAAACTCCGAGAAAGCAGCGTCAAGATATCTAAGTAATCTTGACTGAGTCAATCAGTTCACATTGAAGGGAATGAAAACGTCATAGCTGATACGCTTTCACGCATAGCTACAATTTAATCGCTAAATACGACTGACTATACAAAATTAGCTGAAGACCACGACCAAGATGAAGATCTTTTACAGTTGAAGCAGAAAGGTGCTACATATTTGTTAAAATTAAAGTTATTTCCTGTCCTTTCAATTTCCATGTGACGTTACTAGATCCAATGCTCGACCGTTTATCACCAAACCGTTTCCATTAGCATTCAATAGTGTATGGCATATGGCATCCTTCTTATAAAGCCAAACTGATGGGCATTAAAACGATTTTCTTGTGTTTTATTTCAATTCAAAGTTCTATACTTCAAAAAAATCGGGTTTTTCAATAAGAGCGCTACAAAAGTTTTTTTTTAATAAAACAAAAACGGTTTTGGATATCAATGAAAAACATAATTCCTGTAAAAGTACATTCGATGCCATTATGTATGAAACTCGATTTCTTTTGCATGGCTACCATGGGCACGCTTGCAGAAGTCCAGAACCCAATTTTCGACGGTTTTCAAGCATAAGTCGGCCGATACTGCTGCAATTTCACTTTCGATATTCGTACGAAGTTCATCAATCGTCGCTGGCTTAATGGCATAGACCATAGACTTGACGCAGCCCCACAGGAAATAGTCTAACGGCGTTAAATCGCAAGACCGAGGCGGCCAAGCGACTGGACCATTTCGTGAAATAACACGTTCTCCAAACTTGGTTTCTTATTGATTGTGGCATTCGCTGTGAGGCTTGTGGAGCCGTTCTGTTGGAACCACATATCCTCCAAGTCCATATCATCCAAAAATATTCGGTTAACATTGAACAGTAGCGATTCAAATTCACAGTAACGTGCCGGTCTTGATCATCACGGAAGAAGTGCAGCCCAATGACGCCGCCGGCCCATAAACCACACCAAACCGTAATTTTTTCGGAATGCAATGATGACTCATCGAGTACGTGTGGATTGCTGCCTGACCAATACCGCATATTTTGTTTATTGACGATCCCATTCAGCCAGAAATGAGCCTCATCGCTGAAGATGATTTTTCGATGAAAATCCTAATCATTTTCAAGTTGTTGCTCAGCCCAATTCACGAACATACGACGCTTCGGTGGTCAAGCGGCTTCAGTTCTTGCGTCAATTTAATCTTGTAAGGATGTAGGCCAAGATCTTTTCGCAAAATTCGCCACAACGACGTCATAGAGATGCCCAACGCTTGAGAACGACGTGTGAGAGACACATTTGGGCTTTTTTCAACTGAAGCCTCAGCGGCAGCAATTTTCTCGACACTATGGACACTTCTTTGTCTCACTGGCACGGGAACATTCTGTACTGTGCCTGTGGATTCAAATTTTTCCACTAGACGCTCAATTGTTGATCTGCTAGGACGATTATGACGACCATAAATTTTACGTAGCGCTCTTAACGTTGAGGCCACTGACTCCGAATTTCGGTTGTAAATGTCAAAAAAGGCGTCGTTTGCTGTCCCTGTCCCTCAACTTTTGTAGCGTCCCTGTTGAAAGACCCGATATATTACTTCGGCGGAACATCTTTTCAACCGTCACTTATACGCACATCGCCGAATGCTTTTAGAAACCTTATAACATAAACTGTTCGTGCCTTCGCCGTAGGTGAATTGAAGCTTCGCCCTGGAGAAAATATCTTCGATTTATTGAATACGGACGTAAACAGTCTCAGATGAAGGGAAATAATATTATAATGGAGGTTATATTAGCTAATTTCACCAAATGTTCGCAAACAAACATCTTCTGATAAATAAAACCGATCATTAGTTTCCAGCCGGCCAAAGATTGTTCGTGTATTATGCAAATTCTTTCTGTGTTATAACAATCTATGCCTCCATAGCTATACATCGATTTAGTCCCAAATCGACAGAGACTACATCAAAGCACTGCCCAAATCAATGTGAGAGCTTAGACAATCTTCACATCACCTTCATCACTTCAACGTTACTCGTTGAAGTTTTAAATATTATATCCTCTGATCTCATATGTCACCACATGTCAACAGCATAAATCACACGACACTCATGACACTCTAGCACATGCAAAAGCTGTCAAGTAATATAGCAACCTGCTTTACGCCTATAATTGACATTCGACACTATACGCCGACTGTAGACTGACATAAGGCACCAGCTTAACCGTAACCGTATATGCTAATGGTCAAAATTAAAACAAATGGAACAATTTATTACATCGAACTTTTCGTGGCTGGCGACTTGACATGAATGAACAGCGCCTTCGTCTTTCAAGGTTAGTCTTAAATTGTAACAAATTCTCAGCTACAAATGCACGATTCTACGACTTCAAGTGGATTAAGGCAAATATTTGCCAAAGTAATTTGCAAGTCGAAACTGTTTCGTGCAAACACGATTCGCGGTCAAAATAACATGAAGGGTAATACGAAATCTTTAAGGTACGTACACAGGGGTGGTTGTCAGGTCGTGGTTACCATTCGATTCGATTCTTTTCGGATAGATAAAATCGAAACGAATTGATTTATTTAGTCAGAGCTGGTAGTGCGATAACCAGAGCATTTAGTTATATTTTTATAATTTAGGTCGAAGTTTTGATTTATGCCTGAAATAATGATAGGAAATTGTTTCTTTAGTTGGTTTTAAGTGGTATTGTTGGTAGTTCCGATTGGCGGATGCCACCGTTGTAGAGCCCCAAGCCTTTGCTGTGCAGAGTAATTCGAAGTCTATGTCTCAAAAAGTGAATGGGTTTAGTGCAAAAACACGAAGAAAAATTGACACCGTTTGGGTCAAGTTTAAACAGAGATTAATGAGATACATATACAAGTAGATTTATGGAGATTAACGAGTTGGGTTTTAACTTTTTTTTTTTAAGGCAATAAATGGACTTCCGTTAGGATTAAAATGACATGTTGAATAATGGAATTCAACTCCAGGTGATGGCAATGCTCTTTCTTACAGGCGTAAGTAAAATAGCGGAGAAGAAACATTTGACGATCCATAAGATAGATTTCGCACAAAATTAATTAAGTTACCAAACGACTTATTAATTATTTTTATGCGAAGAAATCGATGGTCGTCCTCTGCCAAAAATTCTTTGTTAAATCTTGAGCGGTGCCACCCACAATAGAGTACCCCCAAAAATGTTTGAAGTTAAATTTCGACCTCGAAAAAATTGACGAATTCTATCCATTAGGACTGCAAAAAAAATCCACTGGACCTGGCGGGATTCCATCTATTGCACATAAAATAAATGCTCACCAGAGCTTTCACCAGTTTTTTTCCGATTATTTGCCATGTCATATAATAACTTAAAACGAAAAGTATAAAGCAATTAGTGACACTTCAGCATTGAAATAAATTATTTTTATTCGCCATGATGGTGCAATAAACTAAAAATTTAGAAAATGAGGGTTACCCCACTCCTGTTATCAGTGCCTCATATGATCAATATTTTCTCCTCAGTCAATGGAAACGGGTGGAATCCAACCGATTTCCAAAAAAAAGAAAGACACGCCTGGAAACTACAGACCCATTGCTTTACTCTCCACACTTTTAAAGGTAATGCAAAAACAATTACAATTTTCGGTTACATAGAAAGGTGTAGTGCAAATAAGCAATAGGTTCCGTAACAGACCGTCTATAGAACTTTGCGATGGAAAATCATGAAGAATCGAGAGCAGTCGCCTTGGATATTTCCAAGACTTTCGATAGACTATGACACAGACCTCTTTCAGCTAAATTGACAGCATACGAACTTCACCAAATACTGTGCGGCTGGATGGACAAACAACTCGGTAACAATTTTTACATAATTAAATATTAAGTTTAACAAAAAAGAATCTGACGAATAATGAGTCTTAAGGCTGAACTATAATAGAAGATGGTTGTGGACGACCACGTCTGTAACTGTGCGAACACATGCAATTTGTATTTAACGACCATAATAACTAATAAGCTTTGATTCGTTCACTTTTTTTCACTTGCGGAAAAGCGAATTCATTTGCTCATTCCCTTTCTTTTGTTTTTTCATACAAAAATTTGAAATTTCACATCAACAGCTGTGTACATTTAAATTTGTAAGTTCATAAATTTGTTTGTTGTAACTCTGATAATTGCTTTCATTCACAAAAGTCTATTATGGGCAACTTGAGTAAATTACAGTACTGAAGAAAACTTAACGTAGAATTTTGACTTTAGCTCCGAATGCTTCCGACTATCATAGTTCAGCCTTTAGGTTCAAAACTCTACTTAAAACTCCAAAATACTTGCTTTACCGGTTTATTAAGCAACAAGTTGACAACCTTATCGGTCCGATGGTTAGTGCGATGAACTGTTCTCACTCACTGTTCGATGATCTTACATATCATCCGAGTTGTGTTAAGTATCCGGAAAAGCTTATCCCAACTAAGCCGTTCGTATTCGAAATGAAACCGGAAATACCGTAATCGTGCAAAAAGTGAGAAAAAACGATCGTGTTGCGCCAATATCTGTGGTGTATCTTAGGAGAGTCATCTAAGAAACTCCTTACTGATTTCCCTGCTTGCACAGATAACTATGCGATCATAGAGATGGATACTCATCATGAATATAAAGGCTTTGATTGGCTACCCATAAGGTATGATGAACATTAACAGCCGGAACACCCAACAGAATCAAACCACCGAAAACAAAGACAGGAGATTTACCATGACCAACACAATAACAAAATTAAGGCAGTGTAACACTTCCATAAAATTCATTGAGAATGAGCGTTGTGCTATTGTGATCTCCCACAAAAATGAATACAGATAACTCGTACAAAGCCATCTCAGATGGGTACACTACCAATAAGGTATATACAAATTCCAATGAAAAAGTACCTTAAACTAATACCTTGCAGGGCTCGATGAAATAATCACAGACTTGTTGAGCTTTAACAAGCACAAAAATAAGTCAGATAATCAAATCAGAAGACTACCGATTCTTAAGGCCTTTTCAACAAGCAGTTCACACTGAAAAATGCATACGAAAACAGAAGAGACAACTCACAACTCGTAGCAAAACAATTTATTCCGACATGCGGTTCATTCATTCATTCATTTATGGCGCAACAGTCTCGTTAGTACCCAGGGTCTAGATCTTTTCTTACAACCATTCATGTGTGCGTGTGTACTTCTTAGCACGATGGCGGGATATCCTGTTTTATGCCGAATCCGAACGGCCGTAGAATGTCAGACATGACACCAAACTTAAATAATTCGATGACAGGTTACCCCTTTAACTTTTAATCGAGCTTAGAAGAAATGTTAGCTTTAAAATTCGTTAAAATTATAAGTTTTGCTTCTATTCCGTAAATTGCACTTTGGTGATAGCAACGGTAAGACAATAGACAATAAATAAACTCGTGTTATGAAATTTTTTGCAATTACCTTGTGATCAAACAGATTTGTTTGGCCTCTTGGTTAAGACACTGGTTAACTCAATTGTAAAAGAAATCAGGAAATGCAAAGTCTTAAGGTATTCCATATATCTAATCCCTTGCCATCGATCAACTCACACAACCCTTAATGGCATTAATTATAAACATATGGCATTGACAAACAGCCACCCATTTAACCATGCATTCCTTCGGTGATTACATGTCTATAGCAGATGACCTAGACATTAGTAAGGCTAATCACCAGCTTATATGACACGCAAGTAACCATCTACAATTCAGATGTTGTTAACATAATGAGACTCTGAAGAAAAAAAAACCAACAAAAGGTGACAAGGTTTTCGAAACTCATTTGATATATGATGGACAACGTTTGTTGCTAATAATCAAACGTTATTACAACTTGCAATGCACACGCACAATTATTACTTCCACTCGAAAACGAAAGGCGTAACCGCACAAACCTTGGCATTGTACTCGACCATCAAATGTTTGCCATCCAACGATGACGAATGACATCTTCCCTTTCTACCGAAAATTCACTTTCATTTTCAAAGCACCGCCAGTGCATGATAATTCGTGAAAAGCTTTTCACCAAAGCCCCACAGTTGAACCTTTACAAATGCCTTCCGGCAAAGGTTCGTATCTGTATCTACTTAGTTTCCACTCAATTAAAATGCCAAAGAATTAAAACCAAATGGAAGAGGTCCAACAACAACGACGGCGACGCTTTGGCAATTAATAACAATTGTTCGGAGTATCCAGGTGTATGCCGTCGTGGCGTTCCGGCGCTTTATGAAAACTCCCAAAGCCATTAAAACATCAGAGTAGCGGGCGTGTGAGACATGCAGTTCACTTTCTTTTGTCTTAAGAGTGCGAGTGTAAGAATGGCCGACATTAGGTGGTAGCATACTACCCAAAGCACTCCATTTCCGTACCGTACATTGGTGAGCGCCCCAATGCGCTTTTTTTTCGGTCTGAAGTGACGCGGAAATGTTGCGGTGAATTTTAACGACCAGCAGGGGCTCGTACTTGTACTGTGTGCAAATGGAAATTAATATCCACGGTGATTGTGTGTTTGGCCCAAACAAGGAATTATACCACCAAACACCGAATAGTAATTTTTTTTATGGATTTTTATGGACTTTTAAATGGAGGTCTCGAGAGCGGCGCTTTGCCTCAATGAAAGTCTGACCGAGTGTGACGGTGGTGTGGTTTAGTGTTTACCTGGTATTATGCATTCAACGACACACAATCAAATTCACTTTCTTTTGGATATTACGCTTGTACGATTTTGGGAGTTTACTTTTTGGTATTGTATAAGTGCACAAGTATAGTTGTGGGTGAACACCAATTCAGATGACATTAATATTTTAAACGAACTCGCGAAAGTGAAATTTCAATGTTGGGGACGAAATTTTGATTGGTTTTGTTGTCTTTGGTGATTTTGAATACTATTTGCCAAAAGAAAGGTCGATTTGGTGTCAGGTGGTTAATCTGTAAAAGAGAAAACAACGCAATTTTTTTTGAGTCAAGGTCGAAACATCATTGTACCTATGAGGGCTATGCAAAATTCAAAATTCATTAGTTAAAACTAGATCTTCTTAAAATCTGTGTAATTCGAGTCATCGCCTCGGTTTACATTGAGGGGATATGGAGAAGATTATTCGAGGATAAACCCTTCAAACCAAATTACTAAAATGTGTCCCATAATTCACGCAAAATGTATTTTTGATAGAAAATACGGGTTTTCAATTAGAAAGCTTTATTTTTTTATTGATTCATAGAGCATACATATTGGGGTATGTATGGAATAGCACATAAGAGAAATGGCCGCCACGGATTTGTTGGCAAGTGCGAACGCTTTTATTGAAAATCTTTAACTTTCATATTTTCATGCTTTTGACTTTAAAAAAAACCCAGACAAAAAAGTCCAATTGCTTTATATCACAAATGGATGGTCAATTCTGATCGAAAAAAACGGCCGATTACACGATAAGGAATTGACTCATACAGTATAATTGAATTGTTTGTATGGCATGTAGCACCGTCTTGGCATGTAGCACCACGTGTTGGTTACATCCAAATCTTGTATTTTAGGCATTAAAAACTGGGTTATCATGTCACGATAAAGAAAACCATTAATTGTTGGTCCGATGATGGCTCTAGCCCAAAATCCTCAGCAAGTCGTCACGCGTTGTGGATGCATTTGTTTTTCAACAATTACTCGTGGGTTTTCTGAACCCCAAATGCGACAATTTGTAGGACTAACGAAGGCATCAGATAAAAATGATCTTCATCACTGAAGATGATTTTATTTGAGAAATCGGCATCCACTTGTTTTTGGTCAAAAGTTCATTAAACGAACTCTCTTTGCGCTGCAAGGTCAGAAGTCTTTAGTTCTTGAGTCAATTGGACTTTGTAAGCATGAAGTTTCAAATGCCCAATTCTTGACTTGGGTGCCGAATTCATGTCACTAGATTGTCAGAAATATTCACGCAAACTGATGCGATGTTTTCTTGTTGAACGACTTGTGGTAGGATACCCAGAGTGTCTAAGATCACTAATTGCTCCGGTCTCCCTGAATTTTTTAAATATTCTCTTTACAGTTGATGGCTTTTAATCACATTGACGGCCATATTTTGTACAGAAATCGCGGACTGTTGATATTTTTTTAACAAAGTGCTTAACAACTAAAATGCATTGTTCTTTCGTAAAGTGCTTTTTTTCGTTGGCAACGCAGTACTTTTACTGGCGCAAACTTTGAATTTTGCGTGAATAATGGGACACTGTTGATATAAACACTGGACATCTAAGATCACTAGCAGATGTTTTACTTCTACATAGATGGTATAGATGGTCAACGCATTGAAAAACGACCTCCCTATCAAAGAAGAGTTAGTTCAGAACCGGATTTAATGGATATATTTTTCATTTAGAAATATATCCACCCATATATATATTAAAACCTCATAACAAAGTTGCGTAAGTAACTTTCTAAGATCGATATGCTCCGTGCTCAGAAGATCTGAGTTTTATTCCCAAACATTGCTACTTGATAAACAAAACTGAATTCACCTGCCACTCAAAATCATTGGCATAAGATAATAGTAAAATTTGTGATATATTCAATAAATAATAATATTGGAGAACGTCCTACCAACAGTTCAATCTGCAATCACTCTATTACGAAAATACGAAACAAAAGAGTTGTGCTACAAACTGTTAGTCCGCGGGCATGAACATCTTGAACATGTTAAGCAGTTGCTTCATCATACATTTATGCACACATTTTAGTCAATTTATTAAAAGGTTTACTTGGATAGGGCTCTCAAATATGCTCTCCATAAATTTCGACTCCCTGAAACCGATTAAATGACATCAGGGACTAATCACAGACGAGATTAGTACAGATCATGGATACTCCGAAAACGTTTACCCAATATTACTACGGATGTTTCGAAGTAGGACTGGAGGTTTGCAAATGAAGCAAACAAAAGAAGCATCGACCAAGCCATACAATTAAATTCTATTTGACGTAACAAAAAGTGGACAGATTATGTTTGACGTAAAGCAGTAAAGCAGCTCTGCATCCGAATATAAAAAAGTGACGCCACTACCGAACATAATTGTCTTGAGCAATTACACAAACATTATCCTCCACCCAAGACAACTCTCACTATACACACAACCAGCAAACAAACAAAATGGGATACCTAATGAAATGCTAAACAAAATAATTTGCAATACTTCTACGATCCCATTGTATGGCGGTAAATCACGAATTCAACAACAATTTCGTTTGCATATTTAACACAGCCGTAGAATTACAATCAGACAGACAGATGGACAAGAAAAACATAACAAAAGCGCGGCAACAACCAGCACCAGCAGCAACGTAACGAATTTGTTACCTCCGCTTGGTAATACTTTACGACCCAGTTCCGTGGTGTGTTATACTTATAAGAATCGAATACCAGCGCCGCCAAAAACCCACGCTCTGAAAAGTTCAAATTTGCAAACCTATTCTCTGGGTTTTGGTGTGGATTTGTGCAAACTGCGCGAAGGTGACTATTCTGCGATAATGTCGGCGAATAGATATGAAGATTGTGGAGCAAAATGCGATGATTTTGCATTTAAGAGTTTCGGATAGACTATAGCTTGTCTGTGGAATGGTGCTTAGTCATGAGATTGGTATTGTGAAGTTCGATGATGGTTGTTTTTCTTAGGGTGGTTTGTCTTGTTAATCAACTTTGTCTATGAGGGGTTGTGTTTTAGTGTATTAACAGCTTACTTCTGGCAATCATAAATAACCTACATCTTCATCTTTACACATCCTACCTACTGAACGAGAATCTTGCCAAATTTTGCAAACATATCATTAAACCAGTCACTCTTGCTTGAACATAAAAAAAAAACCAACACGCCCTTCTTTCACGAAACTCAGTTAACCATAAACCACGTTTCCTCAGTCATACCTCTGATTCGAGCACTTGAAACCCCATAAAGCCTAATTCGAGAATAACACAATTGCCAATTCGTCCCAAAGAAACAAAACCAATCAACGTTTGGATAAGGATCATTGGACATTACATTAAGTAATGATACCGGAACTAAAGTTGGTTGCTTTCATTTGTTTTTTTGTTGGATATTCTCCTACTTTACGCTTTGAGATACAAACGGTGCGGTGCTGAAAGACAGATTTCTATCTTCTCTCGCTCGTAAAGACACCGAAGTCAGTGCTCCATGGTTCAGTGAGTCACCTAGTTAGCTTATATGAGGAGGTCCAAAGAATTTGCATACAACCTACTACCGCTGCTACAAGTCGTGTGTGAACTTTCACGTCGAGGGTTATGTCAATTCATTGGTAGATACTTTGTTTTGGTGAATTTATGGCGTGCTACCAGCTTTGGTCCGAAATTATAATGACCAGCAAACAGCCGAAACAGCCGGCGTAATGTAAGAAAGGCAGCTAAAATGCTTCCGTCTTTTGAACTGGTCCATAACTTCGACAGGGACTTGTGTTGGTTTTCGGGACAATTGCAAGACAAGATAAATGGCTTGAGATTTTATTTTTAGTCAAATTGACTGATTGTTTACCGAACTTATATGAGCTCGTTTAGGTATGCTGTTTGGGTTCGATTGGTGCTGCGTGACTATTTGCTTGATTATTCGAGTGGAGGTAATTTTTTTATGGGGACATTGAACAGAGAGAAATTTGTTTTCCTTACGCTTACATATTGAGTGGTAGTATTTTATTCATTGAGTCTAAGAAGTTGGGGTTGAAGCAAAATAGGGAAAGACTACTTTTAGGGACCATCACGATTATTATGTTTAGGTCATATTAGTATGCTGACTGCTGTAGTGAAACCTGGCCAATTCAAAATAACTCTTGTACGTCTCAGATGGTTGTCCAGCCATCTGCCTGTCTTGTAAGCTGAAAATGATATTAGGAAAGATTGAATGTATGAAAAGACGCTTTAAACGAATGACGGCATCGAAGAACATCCATGTATGTCTAAATTAACCAACATTTGTTGTCACGACAGTCAGTGAAGTGATAACTTGATATGGAGCTACCCAAAGCCATCAAGAAACAACTGCTTTACAACACATCAACCCAAACAAACTACCCGAATGCCAAAAAGTGCACAGGTGCACTAGTTTCATAAAAGAGTGAAATCGATTAGAGTTAACATGAATGATTTGGCGAAATCGGCCATAAGAACTCTTCATGACCAACAGCAATTGAAGAAGTTTTGACGCGTTTTTTTATGTCCTCGATAAAATGACTTGAGAAATACCTTCACAAAGAGGTGAAGCCATTTCCTAAGCACTTGTTTTTTTTTTAATATCGTTAGGAGATGAATTATCCCTTATTTTGACAAGTACTATATTCTAGCCCCCAGACATGCGCTAAGCGGAGAAGCTGCCAGTTTAAATTTGGCGGAGCATATCCGAAGCTGAAAGCTGATACGAATCATAGCCTTGCTCATGACTTAAAGATGATAGAGGAGGAGGAGGAGTCTATGTGTTACGGTGTTGTTGAAAACTGTAATATCTCCGATCAATCTACGACTTTAAGGCTATGCTTAAAAAGTTTGCAATCCAAAGTTGAGGCAATAAGCTGAGGCTTGGCTAACCTTGGCCACCAGTAGATTTGAAAGCGATAAAAACTTAGGAGTGGTGCTAGATAAGAAGCTGCACTTGAGTTTAAATTTGAAAGAATGTCCAAAGAAGGCAAGTCATATAAATTTTTTTGTGGAACCTGGAGATCAACTACAAATACACACACATATTATGGTGACAGGCAGCATATAAAACCAATGATCTCAACATTTTTACGAAGATACAAATGTTGTGCTTCTGTTTAACCGAGGTAAAAAGATTGACTCCTACAGCTTTATATATATATCGTATCTGTCGTGATTTAGTTTAGTTTAGTTGTATTGGAGGAGTGGAGCACTCTCCGATATTATTCAATCACAGATCTATGGCATACACATGTTGACATACCACAACTTACCATTTCAAGACTATAAAAGAACAGCATCGCAAGTTGCTTTCTTATTAGAAGATAATTTTGGTTATAAAATGTGCAAACCTGTTAACGAATGGTTTCAATCTGAACCTTTAGGTAGACTGGCTGCTTTTCTAAAATTTGGAGTTTCTATGGATCAGGATTTCAGAACAATATTACATATTTCTAGGCATTAGCAGCAATTGTAGCCTGAAAAAGATAGTAGCGGCGATAGTAGTTTCAACTTTAATACCCAGTCCTGTGTACGTAGTCTAAGTCAGAAGGGTTGTATTTAAAAAATGTTTACTCGGAAGACATAATGGCCCACTGCAAGCCCAGTGATGCGAATAACAGAGTCACATAGGTCTTTTGATAGAGGTTTCCATGCTCCCACGAAGGACAAGCGGCGTTCTTATAGAGCTGGTCAATGGCAAAACAGATCTCACAAAATTCATATCCATGTTAAGCCATGTTTCCTATGGTGCACTTTTTGGTTATTATCCAGAAGTGTAGCTGGATTTGGCTTTCCAAAGGACCGATTATAGTAGCCCATAGTGTTATACCTTTGTTCTACGCATTTTTTATCATCTTTTTGAAGGCATGTAATACCTGCCTATCACATCCGAACCACGAGTACGCGGTTCTGGCAAATTCATCGGATTTTGTATTCCATTTCAGTACGAAGTGCCTTCCCTGGCACTTCCCGGCACATAATATTGCGCAGAGTATCACCTATTGATAACTCGTAGATCTTTAATGGTGCTTCTCGTGAATGTTGTATTCTCTACGATACTTATCATTTCATTGTTTGTTTTATGCCCAGCCGGCATAAGACAGGAGGTCTCGCCATTATGCAAGAAGTAGGCAAGCACACATGAATGGTTTTGAGGAAAAACTAGGCTCTGGGAACTAACGAGTCCTTGTGGCAAAAAAGTGTATAAAAGTGTAGGTGCAGCAAAAACATCATTGCACGTACTGGAAATGACACAAAAGTCTGCGATAAAACTGATAGGAGGTTCAACCGTAGTCAACCCTATCACCTCTCTTGAAACCGTACAACACGAATGTGGAATGCTTTTCCAAACTCAGTTTTGGCTCTCCATTATAATTTACAGAAATTAGAAACCAACACACATCGGTATCTTATATTTTCTTCCCCTCTATTTTGTTAATGTTTACGGTATGTTCAAACACGTTAAGGGTTTTCATAAACCCTTTAGCATTTGCATACTACAAAAAAAGAACACCGCATTTACGGAACTTGATCACCATTATCTTTTCAATAACGACGGGGTTAAGACTATGATTAGGTCGTTACCATCACACTTGACTCCATCCTTTATGGTCATGTGCAGTTTGCCATTGCATTCGATCAATCCCATTTTTTTACGACATTTGTGATCTCTAGACTTATATGCAAGGTACTCATATAGGTACTGATCGATTCGTTTGATTTCAGTGCTACCAATTTTGTTTTAAGTATTTGTTCTTGCTTTAACGGATGTACTTATAAATAAAATTGTCCTTAACTAATCTTTCGAAAGACAACTAGTCATTGTCATGCTAGACAACTCCATGAAAATCCGGCCCAATTACCATTGACATCTGTTTTGTGCCGCCTTTTTACGCTTTCTCAGGCAAAATGTCAACAAATCCGACTTAAAAAAAAACACCATTCCAACGTTTGTTTTTCCATCTGATGCCTTTCAGAAAAAATGAGATAACAAATTCAGCTCGAATTCCAAATCAAATCTGGACAAAGCGTGGGAGTGGACTTCGCTCAAAGCACCACATGCGAATAACAATTCGACATCGACACTTTCAATAGTGGATACCTTTTGCCTTCTGTAGGTGTCCAATTACTGGGTGTATACATCAAAAGGCAGCCGCTCTAAATTTATTACTACCATTTCCTTCAAATACATTCCCTTAAAAACGTCCATCAAACTTGGTAAAACTGTGTTACTCCAGTTACTGGCAACCAGCCCACAATCACATTTTCCTTCTCATTGAGTATTCTTAACCATTAACCAATAAATCACAAAACATAAAACAATACCACCTCTGTTGGGAAGCCTGATATGAATTCACAACCGTCAAGCACTTTGGCAGCGTTGATTGCTGATTTTGCTACCATAATTGCCGCCGCATGTTGAGCGGGAACTAATATTAGTGTGCCAACTAGATGCAGATGGTGGGTGTTTCCCAGTTCCAACATCTATTCCTTTCGAATGGCAAACTGTACTCACTCAGCGTGTTCAGCGCCGGCGCTTGAGTGAAGGGAGCGCAGGCGCACACGCACTCATACAATGAGTACCTTCCGGTTGTTGCTATCAATTTTACGGGACCAAGTATTTCGCAACATCGCAATAAGCTAAGGGGAAGTGGAAATCAAGATGAAAAAAAAAACAAAATGGGTAAATGAATTGAAGAAGAAGAAAACAAGTAATTTGCGCAGCCCCTTGAGCTTTTAAGTTGTAACAATTAATTTTTTGTTCATTCGCCATTTCCTGCCTCCATTTGTTTTTTTTTTCTTGCAGGTACTAGAATTGTTATTTTAATGACACCTATTTGTATGAGACGGGCATGTCTGCAATTTACGTCTCCGGATATTGGATAATGGAATTGAATGAACATAATGACGTTAGTAGTTTAGCTGGTTGTCGTTTTACTAAGTCTGCCAATTTTTAGAGGTAAAATGTGTTTCTTGAAGCTCAATTTTTATATTAATCGTAAAGCTGTTATCCTTGATCAGAGTCTTAACATGATTTTAATGAATCCACTTGCTAATCGCTAAGCAAGTTGTTTGAACAACAATCTACACATTGCATCCTTTTCACTTTGATAGTTTTGACATGCAATGGTGGTAGGGTATTCGGTGTTGGTTTGTGTTCAATGGATTGGGCTACTGACCTAGAAGTGCTAGTAAAAGTGCTGGCAATAAGAACTCCTACAGTTCTTCCCTACTTTTGCGGATGTCTGACAAACAATCAGAGGTATGGATGAAATGCTACTAAAATTTTCTGTTTGAATCGGTGCAAAATTGGTGGTCAGTTAATTTGTGCAACAAATTGTTGGGCATTCTAGGTGAGCCCCTATATCTGCCATTTATATATAGAATTTTCCAACTATAATGGCAGTAAATATTTTAACCATCCAAAAAAAAGCAATTATTATGTGAGGTTATTTTAGGGGCAGGAAGATATACGCAAGCAAACATTAGAGTTGTGAGTTCAAAAGTCAGAAGCTTTAAACTTGGTAAGGTGAATATAAAATGGCAAGTAGTTGTAATTTGTGTTAAAGAAAGAAAATACTGAAAAGCTCGAAATCTAAAAAGTTTCTTAAAACCTCAAAACTCACAAGATTTTAAGCTATGCCAAACGCAAAAAGGTACGAATATAATCGATACCATCTTATCAATTGTCAAGTGTTGCGATAGTTCGGTGTCTTTGAAGCTGAAGATAGAAGATGAGGAGGCATGGAATATTGTTCGGCTATATCGTCACCTGAATGCAATAAGAGGGTAACTTCACTTTCCACAATTTCGAGAAACCGTCAAAAAAGTGATGCTACTTTTTTAGCTACAAGATATTTTTTTAATCTGACACTAGTTGAAGTTAAAAGAGTTAAAATGCGACAAAAAATAATATTTGAAAAAGGACAGCACTATTCAGTTTTATTCACTTACTCTTTCTAATCGAATAGGTGGCAGCAGATCAGGAAAATGAGTTCGTTGGTTACTTCACTACATTTATATCGAATCAAGGTATCAAAAAACGTAGATACATATCTCAAAGAAGGAAACAAATCGATTTATCCACTTCTTGCATTCAGGTAACGATATGATACAAGTCAGATGCAAACTAAAAAAAGGGGTTCTGTTTAGATTTTTATAACCTTATAAGGGCCGGCCTAAAAAGATGTCTAGCTGAGGAGATTTGAACATAATGTCCAGAAAAAAAAAAACAAGGCTATGAAGAATCTCATTGCGCACTATTATACAGGGTATCCGCCAGGAAGGTATACTACTTTGTTTTGCCGCCATTTTTGTAAACCTCAGTCTTGACAGTTCATATTTGGCAGATAAACCAACGTGTTTTAATCGTTTAAACATTTAAGCAAAATCAATCTATTACTGTGAGGATGAGAAAGTTACGTGAAATTTTTGGGAGAAACAACGAGCCAACAAAACGCACTATTTATCGTTTAGTGAATGATTTCGAAGAAAGAGGGTCTGTAGATGAAAGGCCCAAGCATTGACCACAAGTACTGCGATCCATCAGCATCAACTCGACGCAGTACTCAGGAGCTTGGTTTTCAAAGAACAACTTTGGCCACAATGTTGCACAAGGATTTTCATGATTAAAAACATTTTAACGCCACAACTGCGTGCTTTGAGCTTGATTAACATGTGGTATCAAAAAGACGGTCCCACATACATACAGCATACAGCCAGGATTACAATGGAATTATTGCGAGATCTCTTTCAACAAGTTATTTCAAGAAATGGTGACGTAGATTGGCATCCACGCTCGCCTGATTTGACTGCTCAGGACTTCCGAAAAGCAAGGTTTATGCAAACAAACCAGAAACGCTTGAGCAACTCAATCAATATTCGTGATGAAATTAATGAAATACCGCGTGAAATGTGTGAGAATGTAATGAAAAATGTGCTCAAAAGGGCTCGCATTTGTGAGACTAACATAGGCGGACATTTACCTGATATTGTATTCCATACATAATTGCCGACATTAAATAAAACATTTATCAATATAAGATCCATTCTCATTCATTTAACCAAAAATTATAAACAAACAAAGAAGTACACCTTCCCGGAGGACACTTTGTACGTCGAATCGGCACCTGTTCATATACCACTTTCTTCAAACAAAGCCGACACCTAGTCCCTTACAGCAGTGACGTCAATTAAAACCTGATTTGTCACCATTTGAAAACAGTTTTGTAAGACCTCGAGTTGAAGATCGCAAGGTGATCGTGGGAGGGGCATTCTCAAGAGGAATAGTTGCTTCCATTTAAACAAAAAGAGGGTAGGATTCATCGCAATTAGCAAGGGTAACCACCCTGTAACAAACATCTATCTTGTTTAGCGTGAATTGTCCAGAGCAGCCGAGATTCCTATTAGATTCTCTCCGGTGGTCTTTTTGAACTTTTTCAGTTCACGCAAGAAGTACCAGAAATGAGACTTGGCCACAATATTATCTGGAGCGAAGATTCTCATTTTATAGAGAGGACTTTGTGGCTCATTCTCTGATGGCAATTTGCGCCTGATGACTTCGTATTCCTTCAACTGTCCTTTAGCTTTCATTTTGGCAGCATTCTCGGAAAAAAATAGGAACTGGGAAAATGTAGATGTCTGAAACCGACGAGGCTTTTCGACTGACAAATTGAATATATACCCAATTTTCCCAATGAAGAAAATGTTAGAAGAGATAAACGAACTTCAAGTCGGGGCCTACGATTTAAGATCGCGTTTGATAGCATCATTCTCCTTATGCTCAATAAACCGATGACTTATTGGGGATTCCATCAAATTATTTTAGAAGCATGTTATCTGAACTTTTACAAATATTTCGGAAAGAAATGCTGGCATAGATAGTGCGTTTGTAGAGGAGTTTAATGCAATGAACAGTCGAAACACGTGGGTCTTGTATCTAGTTAAGGAGAAAAACAAAAAAAACATAGCAATCGACCCATCATTTTCTACAAAACGTTACTGTTGATAGTAATTGGATTTTAAAAATATTCAATTCAACATCAACCACACGAAAGGCAAGTGAAGATCCTCCAAGATTGACCCTATAAAATCATTGCTACTTTGACTTGGCGACTTTTTTTAAACGAAAAATGCTTGCTTTTTCAGATATTTCCAGCCTTCGATTTTTGAATAGTAACCGCGTTCAGTTTGGTACTGTATGCGAGGAATTCAAAAGCTATGAGTTATGCCAAGATGTGGATATACTCCAAAAGATGTTTGCATCTTTCCTATGCCAAATTGGGCGATTGAATAGTGTCACTTCAACCAGGATAATCTATAAATACCAATTTAAGTTTCAAGACGAATTCCGGTTTTAGGATTAATCGATCGCGCATAGCTCGGCTGTTGGACTTTATGTAGGGAAGCCCAGTATTAAAGACGTTAGAAGGATGTCTAAGGAAAAGAGCCTCAATGGGTGGGGATCCCGGTACTTATCTGTCTACCTTGTCATCGTTCGACATTCTAATTGAGCTAAATTTGATTTTGCGTGCGATGAACCACTGAACATGCTGCAGATCTGTGTTCGATTCCATGTTGTTGCGATAACAAGCTGTTTTTCACTGGCTCTCCTGTCTTTGAAAAATCACACGGGTAGTTGTAATTGCCAAGAAAGTCTAATATCAACTCAGCCATTTGGATTCCCAATAAAACAGGTCCAAAAAGGATAGACCTTCACATGAGTACTATGAGCTAGGCCCTGGGGCGTAATTAGTTTAAGCAAACTAAAAATTTTCAATGTATATAAGACCGCGCTGATGAATGGACTAGAACACATTTATAAATCAGATTGTGATAGCAAACACTTGTATACATAGAAACATTTACTATGTTAACCAGCCTTTATTAAAAAAAAACCGCCCGAGTATTTCATAAGCAATTACGCAAACTAACCTCATACAATTAATTGCATATTTCATTGCCAATAAAGTTAATTGACTCCTGTCTATCAAATGAATAAATTTCATATCATAAAATGAAGTCATTAAATCACGATTTCAATTACACCCTGTTCAGTGCAACGTGAACAGACTCATAAGCTTTACCCCACACCGAAGCTGAAATTAAAAGAAACTTATCATCATCGTTACAATTTCCTTCAATTTTGTGTTAAAGTTATTACCCAAAAAAAAAACCGCTAGATGTGCATTAAACCAGAGAAAATAACGAATTCAAAAAAATTTGGACATAAACACCATCTCTCGGGCAAATGAATGACCACCGCACTTATAATTTAATTGAGTTGCCCTGTACTTGTATCCACACAACGGCACGTTGAGTAACTCAACATAATTGAGTTATCGGCTAAACTGCCGGAATTTGTGTTCAATCAACCCGCGAAACTGACCTTTCAATCTCGTCGAAGAAAAAACAAACCTTCCTCTCTCCATTAAAGCCACGGCTTGATGTAAACCAATAATCTAGAGACTCGACGACTTATGCAGCAAAGGCCTTCTCTTCCCATCCATCCATTTGGTTGTTGGAAATTTATAGTCCATCTAGTAGATTTCTGATTGAACTGCCCCATCCGAACCGGCAAGAGTCAAAGTCCAATTAGGTTCGAAATATTTGCACTCGATTTTGACCAAGTTAACAGCTTTGTCTCTCTCTCGTCCGGGGATTTGTGTTATTTGATAAATGTGTAACGAGAAGTAACATTTAAGCCCGCTTTTCAATCACCCACTGAATGGGCCTAAACAGACATTTATTTATCCTTTAAACAAAAGGTGCACTCACTAGTCACCATGCACAGCGCACAATAAAATCACGAACCGCCAACCGAATGCTAACAACAAAATTACAAAAAAAAAAACAAAGGAGAAAAAAAAATGGCTAAGAAAGTCTTATTTACGATTATGCAATAGTGGTCTCGGCGGTAACAGCGGCATGGCGCTGGCTGGCGGTGGTGGAGCTTAGATGGTCGCTGGTCTGAGAGTTTCTTGGTATAAGCCACACACAACATGACCAGTTGGAGGCGATTTTTGCTTTTATTTAGCTAAGCTCCCCGTTGGTGTCCGTCTGAATGTCTAATTGACCAGACAGAACTTTCACTGCTTAAATATGCCAGCCCGCATTTCGCAGCCTGCATAAAAATAGATGTGAATAAAGTTAAGAAAATGTAAAAAAACGCGCACACACACACACATACTGAGGACTACTCAAAAATGGGGTACTAATGGATTTTTAATTCGCCTTCTGTTTACAAACATTAAACCGTGTTGAACACATTTTGATGAGGTTTGAATAGATTAAGGTCTGGAGGGTTTTGGATAGGTGTGATAGCTGGTATTGTGGGGATGGGTGTAGAAGTATGGTTTTCATCTATCGTATTGGTGATGATGTGGCATAGATACATTCATACATGGGTGAAAGGGCGTTCATTAAATGGTATGCTATTAAATTGTAGCATTTTTTTTGGTATGCTATTAAATTGTAGCAATGTTGTATCCCTAGTTGCAACAGGAGTTCCTTTGAAAAATGTACGTTTTCGTATTTACCATGGTTTTCTGATGAGACAATCTACTATCGACTGACGAACGACAAAATCGCATGGCATAGGCATGACATAGTCTTTTCGCATCACCATTCGTGTGGCCTTCTTGCATAAATCACAGGACCTACATATTCATAGCGAATCTGAACTGAGATATGATTTTTCATATCAATTATTCAGGTTTAAGAATTTTTCATATCACATCGACAAGTTGCTGAGGTTTTCTCACAGTGATATCCAAAAAGAAAACATGCATGAAGGCCCCCAAAACAAATCTTTAAGAGAACTGCGAAATATTTTGTTGGCAAGTTCAATATTTTATAAGCCTGCAATATCAAGACTAAGATTTTTTTCATTGACGTATTTCACAATCCCTCGATAAATCTTACACCGCCGACCATTTCACAATCGCTCGGTTAATCTTAGACTGCCTGCCACTGAAGTGTGGAAATGGGGGCAGTTAACCTAAAAGTCACTATTCAGAGTTTTTTATTTTTTATTTGCAAATTAAAATTAAATGTTATAATTAAATATAAAACCGGCAAATTTAAGCCCAAAGGAAAAATAAAACAGCTAAATATAAGCTTACAGCGCCCACTAAGGGCCGATAAGTTAGATTAACTAAACCAGTTATTGATAAGTTAGATTTAAGCATTTTTGTCTAGTAGTAAGTTAATATTTTAAGTAATAAAAAATGAATTTAAAAGTCAAAAAATGGGGCAGTTAGTTAGAGACCAATTAACGCCTGCTTCAAGCAAAGAATGATGACTATACAAGGTAATGTTACAGTCGTGAGCTGCTTAAGAAGCCATTGTCGAGCTAAGAGCTAGAAGACCTTTTTTGAAATATAAGACAACAGAACATGAAAAGCGCGGGATTAAGGATATAGAGCGGTGCCACTCATGGAATGATGCTCGTCACTTAGTTTTATGAATTTGGAAGAGCTAGTTTTGAAAATTGTAAAACGGCGATGGTGGGTGAAATATCGGTTATAGGCAGAAAGAACCATTTAATATCGACAACAACAGCGAATATAATAATCCACTTGGTCGTCAAGGTCGTGACGTGAGGGATATTTAAACTGATTTTTATTAATCATAATGGCCTTAGCTGTAAATGAGGGTAAGACCAAGTATATGCTGCCTAAACGAGAGGACACGATACGATATAAACAGCATATCGTCAGAAACAAAACAAAGAATTGCTTTTGCCAATCGCTGTTTCTTTGGGCTAAGGAGGTAATTTATTAGTAAAGTCCTCTCTCGAACTACTAAGGAGATTCTATTAAAAAACCTTGATATGGTAATTTTTAAACCAAATATATTTGAAAAATTGTTACTTCCTTTTACGTGGTCGGGTTTTTCGTTTAAGAACGTAGGTTTAACGATGACCTGGTCAAAAAATAACTAATTGGGTGTACAGGATGGCTACAACACGCAGAGCACTAATGCTTCTCCTCGATATGCCAGAAAAGTGATCGAATGTCTTCGTCCATCAAACGAGGCATAATCTCGCAAAATTTTATCATGTCATTCAATTCATCTTATGGAAGTCATATTATCCATCCGGATGCAGATAGTTTTTAGGAAAGGACGGTGTCAACATGGAAGGCATATTGGATTAACAAAAATTTGGTTTGGCTTCTGCGAAAGCAAACAATTTCTATGTTATAGCTGGTTTCTGACATAAAATGAAAAAAAGAAGATAACTTCTAGGTGAAGGGGGTTTAAGTTTACTACAACTCCACGTTTCAGTAGAAATGTTAAAAAAAACTTAGAAAAAAAACTATCAATCCTGTCAGTCGCTGGTCGATAAGTAAAGAAGTTTGCTGGTCACTTAAAAAATCCTTCGTCGAATATTTGATCATGAGGGCGAAGAAAGAGTATAAACAATCGCGAATATCATAATCTATATAAACAAAAATCAAATGTTGTTCGTTAGGAACCGCATCACTTGAGAACGGTTCCACAATTTGGCGATTTTTTAAAATATTTTTTATAACCCTACTTAGGTTTTTACGGAAAGAAAACTTTACCAAGCCCACTTTTTTTTATTTAACTAAAATTGGAGAACTGCTGCACTGATTTGGTTTTATTTGCAATTAGCTTAGTAATCCAAATTAGGCTTTTAAGGAAAAAAATAGACCACGACCATTTTTACGCCTATTTTTTTTTTTTTTTTGTATAGGTATCTAAAATTGGTTAACTCATGACCTATATGGCTTATTTCTTTTTATATTTATAAAAGTGCACAAGAGACGACGAGTGCTTCTATTTGTGTCACGTTCGGTGCCCAAGATCTGCGAACTATAAATGGTATGTAGCACGTATAGATAACGTTTGCAATTGTTAGAGAAAGATTAGTATTCCACCCTCAGAGATACTGTGTTTTCGTCAAATGCTCATCAAATCCAAACATTGTTTTATTCCGCCCTACAATGTTCCGCAACGCATACTTCGTCGGAGGCTAAAATTCCATCCGAAATATGTGTCATCGGAAAAAAATCACTTCGGTACAATTCGTGAGAAAATTCCGGGAAGAATTTATGTCGGAGGAAATCGAAAAATCAAATGCATTTAGCTGTCAAAAATTGCACGAAAAATGCACCTGAACGCCCTTCAACGCAATTCGATGGGATGCGTTACAAAATGTCGGGGAAATATTCCAAACAGCTTTTCGGAAGAATACCTCGAAACTGAAATGCTCCGAATCATACATAGGGGGAGAATTTTCCGCTCCAACGGATACCACGCTAATTCTGATTATAGATTAACAGGTTTCCCATCTAAACCTGACTGATTTGTGCCATGTGTGATGACATTTTGCATCAGATGGTTATTACAACATTGCATCCAAATATACAACTAAGAGAGGAAATGCACAAAGATGATTTTAATAGAGGACAATGTATGTCGAACAAGATATTCCGCCCTATCATATCCGTTTACTTTCCGAGAGAAACATTTTCTGATTTTGTACGAATCCTAGAATTTTGCTTCATGGTTATCGTTTCAACATTTTTCCGACAAAGAAAAAGTTTAGAACATTTTTCCGACAAAGCGTAACGCACGTTTCATTGCGATGGGCTGCATTTTTTAATCTGTTTTTGACAGCCACACGTTTCCAACATCTGATCATCACGGAAATATTTTTAAGTGAACGAAATGCAAAAGGCCTGGGTTCGTTTTCCAGCCGTAGAAACACCTAAATGGTTTTTCACTGGCCCTCTTCTCGTGGTGCACACATGAATGGTTGTAAGAATGTTCGGCCCTTGGTACCAACGAGCCTGTTGCGCAAAAATTTGTATTTGTATGTTTTTAGCTAATTGTAAGCAAAAAATAACTAAATTAAGTTTTTGTTGATTCTTTTGTTAAAAACTGGTGCTTTAGGCAAAAATCAAATAAAAAAAAAGCTCGGAATTTCACGAAGAGGACACCAAAAAAAGGTTGCCGATTTTCGCTGATGTCAAATGAATGCGTTGATGCATCTTTAGAAAACGGATACTATAAACTTAAATTCAGTATCTCACTGGATTTGTGTTGCGTAGAAACTTACTCTTCGAACGGATATCACGATATGGCCGATTATATGACCTAAGAATAACAGCCCCCAATGGCCCCATTCGCAACGCATTTAATCAAGAGTTGCGACGCAAAAAATAATATAATTGCGATAATTTGAAGGAATCAGTTCGAACAAAATTTGCGCTGTTGAATCGACAACGAAAATATGCGTACGATACTCAGTTGTGAGCGAGGGAACTGCACGGATTTTTTTAAAGGCTCTCGGTGAAACTGGAAAAACTGTTTTTGATCGAATTGATTTTGTCAACGATATGCTCGCAGAATGATATTGTGTTTGCACTTGGTTCACAGGTATTGCAAACACAAATAAATGAAAATCCAACGTGCAACATATCTAAGAACAATGCGATGGCCAACATTTTGCAGCAAAGCAAAAGTGATCGTTTGGGATAAGTGTACAACGGCGCATTAAACTCCTTGGATGCATTAGACAAAACGATTCAAGATTCATGAAACAATCCCAGATTGTTTGGTAGTGCGATGATTCTATTGGCAGGTGATTTTCGGCAAACATTTCCAGTGATTCCATGGTCAACGCCAAGCAATGAACTTAATGCATGTTTTAAGTCGTCCGTTTTGTGGAAACGCTTCAAAAAAACTCAAACCGATATGATTGTAACGGGTGGCTAATTTTAAGGGCCGATTTTGAATGTGAACAACACTTCAACGTCGAGTTTTTGTCAGCATTTCATTTGACATTTCGCAATATCAGACTAACTCAATTTCAGCCATGGAAAGATACACAATCGAGCAACGCGTTAAAGTTATCAAGGCGTATTATAAAAATGGGGGTCACCTCAAATCGTCGTCGTGCCCAACACGCTTACAAAGTGCAATTGACTCAAGAACTAAAGCCTCTTGACCATTTCAAGCGTCGTCAATGGTCAGAATGGTGGCAAGAAACGGCAACAGTGGATGATTAATTTTCGAAGAAAATCATCTTTAGTGATGAGGCACATTTTCACCTCAGTGGATTTGTCAATAAGCAGAAATACTACATTTGAATGATAATCCAAGAGTGATTATCGAAAAACCAATGCAACCACAAAGAGTAAGTTTTTGGTGCGGTTTATGGGCTGGCGGCATCATCGGGCCGTATTTTTTCCAAAATGAGGCCGGTCAGGCAGTCACTGTGAACGGTGTTTGCTATCGTGAGATGATAACGAACTTTTTATGGCCGAATTGAAATATATGGATGTGGACGATACGTGGTTTCTACAGGACGGTGCCACTTGCCACACAGCTAACGAAACAATGGCTCTTTTGCGCGACAAATTCAATGGCCGTGTCATCTCACGTGGTGGCGATGTCAGTTGGGCGCCAAGATCATGTGATTTGACACCGATGGACTTCTTTCTTTGGGGTTATTTGAAAGAAAAGCTGTACGTCGATAAGCCAGCAACAATTCAAGAGCTAAAGGATGAGAAAATTCGGCACATTAATTATGCCTCAGCGTCATCGAAAATTTTCACCATCGGATGGAGGTGTGCCGCCAAAGTCGCGGCGGCCATTTGGCCGATATTTTGTTCCATACATGAGTGAACCATACCAATATTATCATAATAAAAAGAAATGACTTAAATTTCCTAAATAATTTTTTTATTAAAAATCAACATCAGCTCTTTAAGTTTAACCACCCTTTATTTAACACTAACGCTACAGTCACAAGGATCATTAATGAGAGCCCAAAAGTTTGAGACTTGAGGGATTGCCAAACTTGCGGTTTAGGAATCAATCAAGTACCATTATAATAGAGTAGTGTGGAAACATATGAAAAGAGTTTTATGATTCAAATTGTCCTGTTCGCTTTAGTTCTGGGAAAGCGAAGTATGTAATCGGTTTCAATTTATTTGTTATTTTCCTTACACACAATTAGATTTTTTATTTCGAAACTTATTTGAAGTTAACCCACCTGTCATCATTAGTTGGTACAGAAATTACAAAGTAAACATGCGGGAGTTAGTTGCTTATATTTATATTGGTAATTGGAGCTAGGTAATTAGAATATTACGCGAGCATTCAGGAAATCATTGGCACGCATTGCACACTAATTGATTAATTAATTGGTTCACTTTGAGCGCAGGAATGTAGTAATTTTAATAGGAATTCTTATTCTTTTGAACATACATAATATGGTGCCTGAACGGTATTATACACAGAGGCAGTGTTTGCATATATAAAGGACTCTCAACAGACTAAGAATTTATTCATTTTAAATCAGGCTCACTGCCTATTAGGTAGCTGTATATAGTGGAGTAGATCACTGATTGCTGTCCGGAGTTATGGAGATTAAACGTGTGGTCCATGCGGCCGATCGTAAGCATGTTTGTTTAATTATTTTAATAATATACGACCACCAGAGTTTTCTAGCAGAGACGCAAATCAGGCAACTAAAACTGCATATACATATGGACTGCATTTATTGGTAGAATTGCTGTGAGCGGCCTGACTAGCGCAATGGTCAGTGCGATTTACTAAAGCGCAGAAGGTCTGGGCTAGATTGCCAGCTGTAGCCACATTTCTTTTCACTTGCCTTCCTCTCGCAATGATCTGAAAAATCATCCGACTAGTATCAATTATCGACAAAAGCTTGTCTCAACGAAGTCGTTCGAATTCGGCATAAAATAGGAGGTCCCGCGCACATGAATCGTTGAGTGAGAAAGAGGTACTAATATTGTACCAATATTTAAATATAAACAATCGGACTGCGTTATTGCATCAATCTATTGCCTCAGCGAACTAAGATCGAAAACAATGAGCGTCAGAGCTTTTAAATCACTGACCGTATTTTTTGGTATCGATTTTTACGCAAAACACACGTTTTGGGGCTCAAGATTTATTTGTTCCAAAGGCAAAGTATTCTACGAAGCCGGTATGGTTGCCGACTTACTGGCCCACGGATGCAGAACAAATACGAGGTCTTATCGACTTCTTGATAGCAAAAGGGGTGAATTTAGACTCTGTGTAAGCAATGTGCTTGACCTCTCGTTGATAATCATATCTTTATGTGATAGGATAATAAGAATAGAAGAACCCCCAAGACTTACCAGCTATAAAATTGTCTGCAACGTGTTAAAAAGAGTTATTTTAAGATCGGCTTTAAAATGCCGACCGTACAAACTTGAAGAAGTAATTGATCGATGTATTGAAGTTGTGAAGAGTTTTAGTATCTCATAAGCAGTTTAAGTATCTCATAAGCAGTTTAAGTATCCCATAAACACAGAAACCCCCCAAGATGGCGGCAATTTCTCGCACCTCAGGAACCTACTTTAATAATTTAAACGATGAGCTCAGAAATCTCATTTGAGGCTTTAAGAGTCGTGAAACTGCCAAATTTCTTGTGCTGTCAAAGATCAACCTATTCTTTATGGAAAGCTATAAATGGCAAAAAAAAACCTAAATGGTGACTTAGTTAAGAAACGTATTGAGAAGGCGGCACTGTTCGCCGTAAATTTATAAAGGTTGATGAACTCGTAGTTCGGACACAGTCGATGCTGAGGATATGGAAGAACCACTTCTGCCGACTGTTAAACTGCGATGACGAACAACATTCCGCTTTCAGGAAGAACGAACCATTCAGTATTGGCAACAACAGCGACAACTGGCAACCACCCGACATGAGTGAAGTGAGGATAGCAATATCTAAACTCAAGCTTAATAAGGCTGCCGTAAATGACGGCCTTCCCGCTGAGCTTTATAAAGCCGGCGGAGATGACTTGATAAGTAACATCCACCAACTCATAAGCCAAATCTGGATGAAAGTATGCCTGAAAAATGGAACCTCAGCGTCGTTTAACCGATTCACAAAAAAGGTGCGCCAACTACAGAGACAGACTCTCCTCAAAATCGCCTACAAGATCCTATCTGCCGTTATATATATGAACTGAAACCTTTTACCAACAAACCTGATCGACACTTGTCAGTGTGGTTTTAGGCACGGAATGTCCATAATTGATCAAATCGTCACGCCTCGGTAGATCCTGGAAAAAACCCCAAGAAGTCCAAATCGATACCCATCACCTATTCATCGATTTCAAAGCCGCATACGGCAGCATTTATAGAGACGAACTATACAGAGCCATGTCGAGTTTTGCTAGGTATATCGCCCAAAACTCGTCCGTCTGTGCAGGATGACGACGGAGAATTCTCGCCAACAGGGTTGGAAACGACCTCACCGACACATTCGATATCCAAAAAGGATTTAGGCAAGGCGATGCGCTGTCATGTGATTCTTCAATTTGATTCTTGATCGGATTGTGCAAAACTCCCAAGCCAACACCAGAGGCATTTTCCAAAAATCGGTGCAACTACTAGCATTCGCCGACGATATTAGCATCATTGGCAGAACTCAACGTGCTGTCATAGCCACGTTTACTAGTATAGAGAAGGAATCGGCAAAAATGGGTTGAGCAATAAATGAGGGCAAGACGAAGTATATGCTGTCAAAACGAAAGGACACGCAACTTCGACGAATTGGACGGAACGTCACCATTGACAACAACCGACAACAACATCTCGTCAGAAAGGATGAAGAAATCCTTTATCGATTCGAGAGGAAAATCTACTAAGGAGATCCTTTAAAAGACCCTGATCATCCCAGTCCTGCTCTACTGCGCTGAAGCATGGACCGTATCAAAAGCGGATGAAGAAATCCTTGGTCGATTCGAGAGGGAAGTCCTGCGAAAAATCTTCGGTCCCGTTGGAGTTGATGGGCTATGGAGACGAAGATTCAACCAACAACTATACATGCTGTAGAACGACATGTCCCTGGTCAAAAAAAACTCCGCATTGGACGTTGAAGATGGCTGGGACATGTAGAACGAATGGACACCAATACTCCGGCTCGTTGAGTCTTCGATTCCCAGGCAGACGTCGGACGTGGTAGAGGAAGACCTTAAGTTGCGAGCATAAGTAGAAACTGACCTCAACTAACTTGGAGTGCGCAACTGGAGGCAGTTAGCGAAGGATCGGGCTAATTGGAGAGACATGTTGGTTGAGGCCCAGGTTCATTCCGCACTTTAGCGCCACTTAGGTAAAAATTGATTTTATCAATGCCAATGAAAACTCAATGCTAATGCTTTACTCCCATGTCTGCACCAGTGTGCCAAACGTCGTTATCATAGCAAAAATACATAACCCATGCTTCAACTGAATAGACACAACCTTTTTCGAAGGTATGAGGTTCATTTATTCCAAATATTGAACGCGAATTCATAGTTTTTTTTGTTGCTAACTGTTTGTCTATGATGGTGCGGCAAGAAATGACTACCCTACGATCAATTTGATTCATAAAACTGTCAACTATTCTTTGCGGCTTAAGAAACGTGAGACGCATATGTGTAAAAAAAACTGGAAAGTTAATCAAATAAATTATAATGTTAAGCGATTGAACCGGAAATTATTGAAATAGCACGCATTGTAACATATAGACCGTGCTAATAGATTAATTGGTTTAGTTTGACTAGTAGAATGCGTTACGGACTTATGTATTACATTCAATGGGAGTGTGATTCTATGTAATTGAATATGATTTCTTGTTTAACTTTTCAGTTGGCAAAAAGGCCACAACTCCGTCTAAAGGATACAAAATAGTCTGCCCCGTGATATCAGTAGACCACTGATTAATTACCACTGCTTTGGTTTTTGTTAACCTGTTTCATATGTAACTTCTTGCTGGACTTGTTTTTCGATTCCATAGATAATAGGCCAATTTAAATATCCTACACCTTTTGGATTGAATTGGATCATGCAAAATCTGTTGAATTTGTTTGTATGTCATATTTTAATTCGATGCAGTAGAATCTGGAAGTTATATAACTAAGTGAAAAATATATGAGTGAAAGAGAGAGAAAAAGTTTCGAAGTAGGAGTCTACACCTTTGGGAAATATAAGGAAATACTGCAGAAATGTTCTCGACATTCTTTCTGCTAAATTCTTAATAAGAAGAAGTGCCCATGTATCAAAAGAGGCAGTAAAAATATAAACCTTGTGACTACGGAGTACTTTCATTCGCCCCTATCGAGGTAGGTATCCGTTCGGAACAAACTTTTCTCCGATTTGTTCAATATCGGAGAATTTCCCACCGAGGTAGGAGCATTTCGAGCAGATATTACGACGAAATGCATCACACATTATCACACGACGACATAATGCGTTAAGTCAACAATTTTTGAAAACTACGCGTTGCATGTCTTTGGAAGTTCTCCTATGAAAAATTTCTGCGGAATCCTTACGAAAATAAAAACCACGATGGTAAATAAAATTATTTTGAGAAGTACTACAAAATCGTGCTCTAGAAACCTCGGGTCACTAACTTTTCACATTTATAAAATAACACAAATGACAGATTGTCAAACGGACGCGAATGTATGCTTCATTTATTTTGTTCCGCAACGTATATATAGATGGTAAACTAAGTTCCAATCGAACTGACTTTCGTTTCGCAATTTCTTTCAACGGAAAGGGCTGATTATTTCTGGTATCCTTAAAAGTTAAGATTTTGCCAACCAATTCATTGAACGATCCGGCTGCAGTAATAATGTGAGACTTTTACGGATCACGGCTCTGATCACAGAGAATCCAGAAGTTATGTCAAACAATACCACTCGACTGTCTTAATAGATGACTTAATACTTGGTAGAAAGCCAAAATGGTATGCAGCCAGACAAGCTGAAAGTCGTAAGCTGGATTTACGAGAAGGTATGATGATATGATGAAGAAAAGATTCGAAAAGATGCAATGCCATGGGTAATTTTGGTAGGTAATGCAATTAAAAAATTAAGCCCAGAGGCCCAGTGTTTACTGTAATCAACTACTGTAACCGAATAATGTCTTAACGTTTTGATTCACTGCCGAATTTTTCTGACTCCTGGTGCTTAGGCATGCCTGTAGTGAAAGGAAGCTAGCTACAATCGAATTGGAGGAGTGGTTTAAATAATACTACGAATTGTTTTACCGGGAGCATGTACTACGATGGCGCCACGTGCAATATAGCACATGACCACCGAGTAAGGACAAAGTAGAAGAATAGTACTGACCACGCTTGTTTGGTTTATTCTATGCGCATTATTTTGCATCTGATCACATAGTGATAATAAAGAAGCTCGACTCAACTGCATGTAGTTGGCATTAAAGACAAGGGAAGAATTATTTGAACAACTATTGGACTAGATATACAATTTAGTTTGCGTAGTAAATTAAGCTAATGGGCTCTGTAGATGAAGATTCAACAAACAAACTGTATAGCGACATATACCTATTACAATTTCTAATCATCGAACATGTTGAATAAATGCATACTGTTATCATTGCTTCCCAGCCATATGGTAGAAGGAGGTAAGAAGGACCACGCAATTACTGCCACATTTAGAAACAAACCAGTCGATTACTGAAATATCAGTTACATATGTCCCACCTTAATATCAGTTCTATATTTCCCATCTACAAAAAAGACGATCTCATGTCTTGCAGCAACAAGTGAGGCAAATCCTGACAAATGGCTTATATAGATTCTATCCTATATAAAGTACTGTGTCAACGTTTAAGCCTTTGTGCAGCACACTTATCGGCACGTATCAATCAGGTTGGCTTCCGGCCGGGCCAATTATCATATTCTGGAAAATACTAACGAATTTCAAGTCGAGACATATCATCTTTTCATCGATTTTAGAGCCACGTATGACAAGATCCATCCATATAGAACTCTGTAGATCGATGTCGACACCGAGTGCTGGACAATAAGCAGGAAAGCGAAGCAAATATTAGCTAAAATCGAACGAAAAAGGTTTATATGCCTGTGTAACTAGTGGATACATCCCGTCATCGAGGCCTTTTGAGTGGACATCCACGTGAAATGATGAACTTCAACAGGCAAAACATCCCAAACAAAATATCGGGCTTAACCTAAATCACCCAAGGAATTGGAGGTGAATTAGGTTCTAAGCCATGAATATTGACAAAATACTGAACGGCATGTTTCGAAAAAAAAAATGAAGGCGGTAAGTCTTTTATTCTGTTGAGCTTTCAGTGATGTGAAAAGCAAGTTGCTCATTGATTCGGAAAATGCGAAAACTGGAAGGGTATGAAAATGCCTGGATAGGGACGGACGATAATGGCGGCAAAACGAAGTAAGGAAAGAGTAGCAAGTGAAATGGGTTACTTAACGAGTAAGATTAACATAACCATGGTAGGGAGGGTTTTGAGAAAATGTCTCGCATTTACTGTACCAACTAGACGACAAGACCGGCATAATTTTTTTTGTTGTGCTAGCCCAAGGGCAAAGTCCCACACCCACCGACCCAAAAGTCACAGAAGGTCTACGCACCAACTGAAAGGAAGGCGTAGGATAAAATATTAAACATGCGAGATTTTGACGATTTTTATGGTTCGGGCAAATTATAGAAACCTTTACATTAATTTTTGTAATTGAAATTAAAACTTAAAAAAATCATATGAGAAGGCTACAATCCGTTATGCCTATTCCCTATTCCATTCCATCTTTCAATTAAACATCCCCAAAACGTTGGAGTGACATTTGCACAAAATACTGGTCAAACAGTTTATCAAAATATTTTATGGTTTGTCAAAACAACGTTCTTGTATTGCATATGCTATGGGGTCTCTCTCTACCCCTAATAAAAAATTTTGTTTGTAGAAAAATGCCCCCAAAAAGTAGGCGTGAGTCAAAATGATATATGGACGAAATGCATCTCACATTATTTTTAAAGTATTTGCACTAACACTTTTTCGAATTTTGTTAAACTTTTTCGGAAAATCGTTGTCTTAATAAAACGCCCCAAAAAGTTTGCGTATATAAAAGCTTCTAAATATCTTACTCAGACACTTTTTTTTTTAAATTCATATGATTTGAACATAAAAGAGGTTTTTTTTTTAAAATGAGCCAAACTTTATTGTGTGGACTTGTTGCAAACAGTAGTAGCAGCTCGTATATGAGGCACCATCTCACCATCATGACGAATAAAAATATTTTATTCGATGCATAAGTGTAACACTAGTTGTGTTATACTTATGAGAAGTTGTCAAGCATTCATCGTACTAACTAGACGACAAGACCGGAATATTTGTTTTGCTGTGCTCATATATATATATATATATATATATTTTTTAATTTCATTCAATTTGAAAAAAAATGTTTTGGAGAAATTGGCAATTTTCCTTAGAAAGGCCTTAAGCCAAAAATAGAAAATAAAGATAATGGCATAAACCATATAACGGGATCTGCCCGGCATATGATTTCTTTGTCATTAAGAGTATATACTCTGAAAAACTGCTGGTCAATCAAAATCGTTGAGGCCTTTTTCAAGAAAATTTACGTTACGTGCAATTTTCACATGGGAGTTACTGTCAGGAAAGTGGCTAAGGGTACAAAAATGGCCTAGAATTGTGACCAGTGGATTTGTGTATACGAAGTTTGAAAAAAAAAAAAAATTGCTCACGCAGTTTTGGCTAAAAAGACTATTACGGGCATACGGACGGAATCCCGAAAAAAAACTTTTATGGGTTCCCCTATCATCGTTATGTTAGAATCAATCAACAACAAAATAACACCTTTCTCTTTGTAAGCTTAAACAAGTCCATTCAGAATTATTACTTTTTGACCATGATGGTTCCTGGACTCTAAGCGATGCGTTTCTATTACCGCTGCCGTGAGAGTCACATAAACGAACATATGTTGCAAATTCCCACTAACCGAACTTTACAATAAATTTCAGATTAACTAAGACTACCTGTTACTCCTCTTTTACTTGGTTAGCACACCCTTAATAACCAAGGTATACTGTCAGCAAAAATTAATTCCCTGCCAACGCACGATAAATATTTAAGGCGCAGTACTTCCCACATTTTTACTCATAAGCGTTAGGTATGAGTAGTATAGGAAGGCCTATGAGAGATCAGATACTCCATAGAGCGCGATTCCATATCAGGAGTAGGCTATCAGGTCTTTATGCTAGCGATTTTGGCATAACTTCAAATCCAATTTCTATAAGATATCGATAAAATGCAAGGCTATGTTCCGTAGAAGTGCCAAATGTCAAACTTTTCCTTAAATGTGGTCAAATGCTGTCCACTGTGTTCTCCTTGGTCTTATTGCTAGCCTAAGATTGCTTGGTAGGTTGATTATGTTGAGCGTACCTTACATGTCACATTCATAGAGATCCGCTCCACGACAAACAATCAAAACGAAAGACCTTCTCCAAAGCCTAGCCTTAGTCTGTTTAGCTGTTTAGCCCTACCTCTACAACAGACACACCTTGGTCATTATTTTTTTCTTCACCACGTCAACAATATTACGCAAGGTACATTCCTCATGCTATTCCAGACATAACCCATTATCCAAATCGGGTTAAACAGAACCAAACGTTCTTCCAATTAATTTATTATGCAACAAATACATGCACGAAATTTATGCACAATAAAATTGCAATAAATTACAAATTCAATTGCTATACTCGCGTGTGTACCCTGTCAATAAAACTCGCCTTCGTAATTGACAAGAAAATGCCAAAACACTACCAAAAACCAGAGAGTAGGATGTGGAATTGCCAGATAAAATATGCAGACTCAGCATGGTACGGTGAGTAATAAACAAAATTCTTCACTTACCTCGTTGAGAACCTCCTCCAGTGCCAGTCCGTGTGTGGCATTTGGTTCGCTGCGTACCGTCCACATACGCAACGATTCGGGACCGTTCTTGAAGAGACCATCCGTTGGTCGTAACGTTAAGTTTAACACTTCACCGAATGCACTAAGGGACACGTTGTGCTCCTTGATCGCACTTAAATCTAAGTTTTTCAACTTTTCACTATAACTTTGGTCACTAATGCTGTTAGCACTGCTGCCACCTCCGGTGTGGGCGCGTTGCTTCATTTCACTGTAATACGGATTCTTGCTGAGGTCCTTTTTCACGTGATGTGTCTCTTTTGCACTAGCTGTACCGAACATGTCTGTTATTGACAGATTGTTATTGTTGACGGCCCGGCGACGACGTTGTAATAGTTCGCCATTGTGTTCTGTTCCAAGGTGATTTAGATGGACTAGCTCGTAGTCGGGTACTGAGTCTACACTGTCTGTGTGAAAGATGGATTGCAGCTGATGGCGGGACATTTGTTTGTGGATCTGAAATAAATAAAAAAAATTATATAATTATTAGATGTCGTTAAAATTAAAAAAATATGGTTGAAGAAAATGCGAAGAAACCGTCACACGTTGTCAGCAAAAAGTGAGCTATAGACGAACATTGTCCTCGGGATTGGTTTCCTAAACAAGTTGTTAAATATGCAACTGCTATTATATGGACAGGAAGGAACATAAAGCAAGGATGCTTATAAAGGTTCTGGAAAATGTAAAATAATGGAGAGCGCCTTAATTGCAGCAACTACAGAAGCATCTCAACATTGCCCTAAGAATCCTATCTGCCGTGATATGCGAACCCCTGAAACCGATTACCAATAACCTGATTGGTAAGTGTGGTTTTAGGACAGAAAAGTCCAAAACTGAAACAAATCTTCACACTTTGGCAGATCCTGTAAAATTCAAACCGATACCCACTGCCTATTCATTGATGGTTTTGAAATCAATGAATAGGTGGTGGGTGAGTATGGCATACGCAGAATTATATAGAGGCGAACTTTACAAAGCAGGTCTAGTTTTGATATACCGCCAAAACTCCATCAAGGTCGGAAATGACTTGACTGAAACATCAATACCAAAAGACGGATTTAATCAAGGCGGCGCAATGTCATTGAGAGTTTTGTGCAAAACTCCCGAGACAACACCAGGGACACAGGCTTTCACAAATCGGTAAAGCTGCTAGCATACACTGACGGTATTGATATCATTGGTCAGACCCAACGTGATATCCAGCCATGTTTGCTAGGTTAGAGAAGGAAGCGGCATAAATGGGTTTAGCTGTAAATAAGGGTATGACAAAGTAGGAAAGGTCACACAACATCGACAATTTGGACATACCATCCCGATTGGCAGATTAAACTTTGAGGTAGTAAGAGACTTTGTGTCTACCTCAGCCCCGCTATTAACTATGGCAACATCTCGTCAGGAATTACTATTGGCTAAGAAGCCAATTAAGTTCGAAAAACCTCACTGAAACTACTAACGAGATCCTATACATGACCCTGATCATCCCAATCCTGCTATATGGAGCTTAAATGGAAATCAAAGCAGATAAAAAATCCTTTAAAAGATCTTCGGTCCTGTTTGCATTGACGGGCTATGAAGACAAAGATTCATCAACAAACTATACAAGCAGTACAGCGACATAGATACGATCAAAAAGAAAAACTCCACATTGGACGTTTAAAATGGCTAGGACACGTAGAGTGAATGGATACCAATACTCGCAAAGTCTTCGATTTCAGGGAAAATATCAGATGCAGTTAAAAAAGACCTCAACATAAGTGGCGCACATAGGTAGAATCTGACCTATGATTGGTTGATTTAGTTTTATTTGAACGCGCGTCAAAGATGGACACCAGCAAAGAGGAAATGCGCCATATTTTTCAGCTTTTCTTCAAACGGCTAAAACTCAAGCCTGGCGGCTGAAAATGTGAACAGTGATTATGCTCCTGATACTGAGCAGTTATAGTTTAATAGGTTCCGTTCCGATAATTTCAATATCAAAATTGGACCATGCCCTGGAATGACAACTGTCGAAAATGTCGATAAGTCATCGAAATCGTCGTGTCTGACCGTCATGGATTCACTGTTTGGATTTCCCAGGAGCTAAACACTGCACGAAAAACAGTTTAGAACGATTTAAATAAGGCTAGATACAAAAAGATTTATCATTCAGAAATTAACGCCTTAATCCTCATGTGCCGAATTTCCATCTACGAATAGCTGCTCAATCAGAACAAAGTCGAGCCATTTCTAAAGCGGATGGTGGCTGCTAAGGAGAGGTGGATCACTTAAAGCAATTTCAAGCGAAAACGATTGTGGTCAAATTTCGGTGAGGGGCACAAATGGTGGCCAAGCTAGGATTTTCGGCCAGTGCTGTGGATTGGGTTTGAGTCATTTATCAGCTTCTCCCGTATGGCAGAACTATGTAAGGCATAACCAAAGTAGCTGTGCAAGGCTGGATGCCTTCCTGTAGAAGTAACAAGTACCATCAGATCTTCAATTTGAGTCTTTTACGTTTAGAACACATTCTGATCAAAATAGTGTGTTTCAGGATCAACTTAAAGAGAGTTCAAAACCATCCGTCCATCATGTCTCTGAAATGAATCTCTTAAGGAATATGCTTAGCGACGTTGAATAAATTAGATAGCAAGACACATGCCTAAGTGTCCAGTGATAATAGAATTGAAATTTTACCTACATAGCTGGTTATAGAAATCATTGGAAAATTGCGCCTCCTTCCGGTAGAATGGCAAACAATACTTCACAAAGTGATATTCTGAGAAAACTTAAATCAAAATTAAAATACTTTTGGATAATAATTTTCAAAAATTCAAATGACATCAACTCGTCAATGATTGAGTTTATAAAAGAAAATTTCCAATGAGGGTTTTCAATGATATCTCTAAGGCATGAATCTTAGCAGTATCTAATATGGTACGCAAATTTTGACTATCTCGACTTGTGCATTAAGGTCATATTATGTCTGAAACCCGAAACAAAGCTTGACATTAAGGACTTGTCCACTCATTTGAGAATGCAAAGTTATATTTTTTACCACAAAGATTGGGGATTCAAGTTTAACGCCGCAAATTGGAGATGTTCTCATGACAGATGTATACCCTTAGATATTTGTCCGACTTTCCCTAAAGATGGGGCAGTGAAAAATACTTAGGTATTGTTGATTCATTATTTGACCCAAAGTACCGCGCTTATTAGTTCAACGTTCTAACGACTAGACCACTAGACCCATAAACAGCAAAACAATTCTGGATCATAAAGGCATATCACGCGAACAAAGTCTTGTGGCGGATGAAATTGCAGATGCGATGGGCACGACCCGAACGATGTACTCCAGCCGAAAAAGATTTTGTTTTCCGAGCAGTGAAAACGTCAGACTGATTTTGGTACGTCCGAGACTGTGTAAACACGATAATTTGGAGGAATATAATAAAATAGAATAGAAACTAGTATCATTGTTTAATCCTTAGTTTTATTATTTTGCACACCAATAAACTCCCAAAGTCTTTATAGTACAATGTTCTGAATTGCTGACTGCAATCTAAAAATCTCTTCAAAATATTACCCGAGATCTGAAAAGTAGTACTCACAGCCTGAAATCTGTTCCAGTTCTGTTTAGTATCCTGGCACTATAAGACTAGTAAAATCATTCAAATGATGACAATTCGTTAGTACACCAACAAAAAAAAACGTTGACTAAAATGGCGTTTGCAAAAGATGTATGGGGTCGAAGTTCGTGACCTATTATTACATTAGGCCGCTGCCACAAATGTTGATATGATATCGATTTCCTCAGTATGATCGGTACACGTGCAACTTGATTTACTTTACTTGTAACTGCAAAAAAATAATTTTACGGCGATATGACCAAAATGTGACAAACCGTTGTATAAAATCAATAGTCCAGAGTTCCAGACTATTATGGAGAAATATACAATAAAAATAAGGTGCCGGACTAGTCGACATTTAGAAAAAAATTAAGCCAGATTTTAATACCTAGAAGACAGTGCTCTACGAAATCCAAGCTGAAGTTGATGACGACAATATCTATATCCATACCTATGTTATGCATTAGGCAAAGCAGGGCGCTGTGTAACAAATGTAATTGTTGGACCATTGCGTGCATATGGTCGAGGGTACCTGTTAAAGTTCGAAGTTCTGGAGAAAATTAACACAACAACAATTGCCCAGCTTTTTGAAGATTCGATGCGGTTGCTGTTTTCACATAAACAAGAGCGAGAGAATTTATTTGTGTTCGTAGCAGAGGCTACATCGTACATGAAACACGGTGGCAAACCACTGCAAATATTTTATTCAAAAACGGTTCGCATAACTTGCATCGCTCACGGTGTACATAGAGTCTGTGAAAGCATACGCAGTCACTATTCAAGAGGTGACACCTTCGTTATATAACATGACCAAAATATTTTTTTAAAATACATCCCGGATTGCCGTTTTTGAGGAGGTGGAACCTGAATTGCCGCTACCGCCTTAAGGTACCGAAAACTATTGATCAGATAAATTCTGTAATGAACGGCGATTTGGATTCCAAACTTCCAGAAAAAATTGACGTTAAAATGTCAAAAGCTTTAAATGGGTTCCACTCGTTTCAGCTGAGATAAAAAAGTCATTAAACTCCTTTAAAGTGCTTCTTAAGGACAACGGGAGAAGATTATTCCCGGAAAATTTTAAAAAAACTTGTGGGAGTTCAATGATACTGTTAATAAGTGTGCTACTATGCTAAAAGTGCCTTCCTTTTCTTATTTTTCTTTTTTAGGAGTTTTATTTTGACTTTTTTATGTTAACAAAATCCTAACCCTTGTTATGTAATACCAATGTCACCTGGCTGACCAAGACGTAACCCTACACCAAGAAAAAAATGGCTCCAGATATAAAACAACTATCCTGTCTGATGATAGCCATCGGAGACTAGTTAATGGAGGATGATGAAAACGTGTTAACTGTATTTCTTGTTGTTCGTGTTGATGATTTTCACATGATCACCATACACATTATGTCACCATGTCAATATTGCCACTAAGGATCGCTAAATTCGAAGCTAGTTTCTCTCTGAATTAAAAAAAGACCATTGACAGTTGCATTATGTAACTACCCACATAATGTCATTGTTCAAAATCCCTCAACGTACCAAAAGTTGTGAAAAAGTTGCCCGCCCATAAAAACGTTAATTGTCCCCTCAGGCAGGTACATGAACCCTCGCCAACCTCCAAATTGTGAAAACTTCCGCAAAACTATTTCTGGTAGAAAAAAAAAACAACAAATCCCACGTCATATCTTTCAACAGCCAAATTCATGACACTTATCCAATCAAAAAGACCGTCGATAACCACGTTTACGCCGAAAATTTCGTAATGAATTGCACTTAAGCCTACCTGCAGGCTAGGAATTGCTCCATTTTATCGCAACCAACTTCGACTATGACTGATAAACGAGTGCATTTGCCAAACTTATCGGACCGATTGATTATTTTATTACGATTTTCGGTCGCCATAATGACGAAATAAATTCCTTCCCTCAAGCGTGCAGTTTTTCCTCCATGAGAAAGCCCGCCAAAAACCAAACAGCAGTCAGATGACTATGACCACCATTACGACGACGACAATTTTGTTCCCCACATTAAGAGATATTTCAGATTGCAATATTGGTTTGATGCCGGCTTACATAGGTAGCCCCGTTCGGTCCATTGTATGCGCTGCTGCTGAATTCTGTAACCGGCTGAAAATAGCAGATCTTACGTCGAAATGAAAGTGACGTTTGTTTTGGTCCGCGCGACGCTCAATCGTTGCTGCTGCGTTTGCTGCTACTGCACGACTACAATCCAATTCGAATCGTAAACAAAAGTCTGAAATCAAGACTTGGACACAATGAGTTGGTCAATTGCAGCAAATTAACTTTATTGGCAGTGTTAAGCTGCGCTGTAACTTGATTATCAACTTTAACCCGCCGAATGTGGTTTGCCTTGTCTTGCTCGTTCACTCCCATATAGAGGTTGGTGGTTAGACTGTTCGTAGTTCGTCGTGTGTCGTCAGAAGGGTGTGCAAAAAGATTCGACATTTTGCACATTTTAATTTTTTTTTTCACTTGTGCGATTTACTGCGCTGTGATTAAGATATCAGTGCGACAGTAGTTAAGTTGGAGAGAATTTTTCTTGTAAAAATATTTGAGCACGCAATCGATATTGTTGGCGTGATTTATTAGCAAATGTTCTATGCGGGCTTGATCTGGCGTTATCCACCTGCCAAACGAGAGTTATGAGTTACGCATTGGTGTGCCTGGTTTATTAGTGTTGTTCTTGTGGTTATGATCGGAAAGGCGATTTGTTGCCACTTTGCGGGCTCGCACTAATACGATAGTCGAGATCAAGTCAAAACTAATTAACATGCAGACATATTAATTAAATGCGCGTGTGTTATGTTCAAGGATTGGTACGGGTAGGAGTAGTTTTGATTTGGTCATGGTTGCTATGGAATTATTTTCTTTCGATGATAGCTATCAATTCCAATTTAATAAAGTTCATAGGGCATAGAGCGACATGATGGGACCCAAAAAACACACATACGTCGTTATTTAAGGGGCTAACTCTATCAATAATTCTGACAAGAAGAAGAAGGGCACTGTCACGCCTCATGCTGAAAGTAAATTCAATAAGGGATAGAAGGATTTTTGGTTGTGAACTTTAAAATAGAAGATGTATAGCCCGATTTTGTGTAGCGTTATGAATACCACAAAGCGTATCTCAAATTCGCCGTTTAGAGTCGGCATAAGACAGGAGGCCCTGCTATCATGCAAGAAGTACACGCTCACACACGAATGTTTGTGAGAAAGCGCGGCCCTGGTTACTAACGATTCTGTTGCGCCTCTACAATTTGTTTATGTATTTTCAATGAGTACCACAAGACGTATCTTGTCAGTCCACTCCAACTCATTATATTATACTTGTTTTTGAAAAAAAGTTTGCTTATGTTTAAAGTGCTTTGAGATGGAAAAGAAACACACTATTATGATAATACGAGTTTCACATATGAGAAGGCGACAGAGCAGAAATTTTATGTAGTTAAGTGCAATAGGATGATCTCGTGACCAACGCTTGAACGAATCGATCGTAAATGGCTTTGGTCAGGTAAATTGCAGAAATGGATAGATGAGGATAATCTCTTGGGCAACACTCAAAGAAAAAAAACAGATTCTAGCAAATATTGCAACGATGTGTGGGTGAGGACAATCCTTAAGACACTCCCATAAAATAATGGCTGATGAATATGATTACTTACACACGAAAAACTAGAACAAATATGATGGCTGCCAGAAACGGATGCATTCCCCAACACAAATATACAAAAGTAGCGATTGGTTGGAAAATAAAAGAACTAACCAACATGAAATGAAGAAAGCGATATCCAAACATAAATTCATAAGCCTTTCATGTAGCTTATTAATAGCATACATGTGGTAATGCTACAAATGTGTTGAGTTCTTAATCAAAAAATGTACAAAAAAGTATAGCGACTACTTGACCATTTCAAAACAGGATTTGGGGACGAAAACAAATAACGGGTGTTTTTTTTTAAAAGGTTGGTTTTTCGAATAAAGATAACACTGACATTTTGTAGTCAAATCGAGCAACTCTAATGTCATCTATGTTCAGTTTGGTTTGCTATTTCATCATGAACAGGTTGACAGATGAACAACCCTTACCAATCGTGCAAATTTATTTCGAAAATAATGGCTTGGTTCGCGAAGTTTACCGCAAGCTCCGCCCATTTTATGGTCGATATGAAGCTTTGTCCATCAACTTTATGGAAGATTTTGCCCAAAGATCTTGGCTTAAGACCTCACAAGCCGCGAGACCGTGCAATGTGTCGTGATTTTGGAGTATGCGCCGAAAATGAGATTAATCTCGATGCTGATTTCAATCGCAAAATTTTGTTCAGTGATGATTCTCATTTTTGGTTGAATGGCTACGTCAACAAGCAAAATTGCCGCATTTGGAGTGAAGAGAATCCACATGAGAACCTTGAGACGCCATTACATCCACAAAAACTGACTGTTTGGTGTGCTCTATGGGCTGGTGGAGTCGTTGGGCCATATTTATTACTAAATGATGCTGGAGAGTCAGCTACCATTAATGGAGACCGCTACATGCCAAGACTGCGCTACATGCCACACAGCGCACGTCGCAATTGATTTGTTGAAAGAAACATTCGATGAGCGCATAATTTCGCGGAATGGACCTTCCAATCGGCCACCAAGATCGTGTGATTTGACGCCGTTGGGTTATTTTTTTTGGGGATATGTGAAGTCGATGGTCTATGCCAACAAACCAGAAACGTTAGGGGACTTGGAAGCCAACATTCGGTGCATTATTGCCGACATACGGCCCCAAATACTCAAAAAAGTGGTTGAAAATTGAACCTCTAGACTCGGCTTTATTCGAACCATCCGCGACTTCCACATGCCCAAAATGATATTTAAACAATAATGGCATAAAATTATTCTTCCAATAACGTCAAATTGAATGACATTAAAACGATTTTTTTGTGCTTTATTTCATTTCGAAGTTTTATACCTCCAAAAAAAAACACCCTTTATTGAAAAAAGGGGTCTGATATGATAAAAAAAGAACGTTCCTGTTGCCTGGCCATGCAGAAACACGATGTTACAAAAGAGCGTGGCAAATTGCGACAAAATGTTCTGAGATATAAAACAAATCTATGTTGGATCCATCTAAAGATCAAGGACTTTTTTAACTGCCCCTATACAACATTGCCCTTCAGGGGCACCAGATACGGTACGTCATATAAGGTAAAACGGTTGCTGCATAATTTTGGGGTGACTGATTTTTATCATACTCTAGTACACAGAAGACGTAGGAACCGATCTTTCTGTGGCTAGGTTGATCGAAAAGGAAAAGAGCTGATTGAACATGTTTTGGTAAACAAAGCTAGGTAACCCTACCAAAAGGATTTCTATATCATATCCGATAGGGTCAACTACCTGGTAATTTGTACATTTCAGGCAACTCTGTGTTAACAACATCTAGGGGTCCCTTGTTTAATTGCTGAAATCAAAAACACAAATTAGGGAATTCGATGCGAGTGAGATGAGAAGGGAAGTGAGGATATAGATTAATATCCTGCTGGCGAGCCATTTTTTTTTTATAATTTAGGGTTATCAAGGGGTTATGAATAACCTTTAAATGTTTGACCACAGTACGAGAGTTAGAGAAGGGGAAAAATGAGAGTGTTAAGAAAGATTTTCGATGTAGTGGAGTCTTACTCCATGGGTGGTGCCCGAACTTACTTCGGGGAGTCAATGTGTTTTGTGTTTGTTAGATTTGCAGAACTTTCAAGGATGGTGTATACTTTTAGGAGTAGCTACCGACCTTTTATTCATTTTTTTTTTCATTGAAAAAAAGTTTAATTCATTTTGGCTGGGTTTGAACCCGCAACCTTCCACTCAACAGGAGAAAACATTACTATTACACCATGGCCATCCACCCTCTCCAACTTGCAGAAAGCTAGAATTAGAACAACTTGTAAGCCGCCGCGTAATAAAATGTGTGCCTTCTTAAATAGCAAAACTGTAGCTCTTATCAGAAGCTTCTCGAAATAGGCTTTTGTAATCGGCATTAAAGTGTAAGTAGATGAATCTGCGGAAAATATAACTTCGCACACATAGAGGACTTCAGAAGCTAGATTTTAAGATTGGTATGAACATAACTCCTGACAACGACTGAAATCAATTATAAATCTGGAAGGATCTGGAAATATGCTAAGCGTTATTTTTTGGTAAAAATTACCTGAAGCGGCATCCAATAGAGCTCGAATATTATAAGGCCTCTTAAATCCAATTTGATGTTTAAAAATAATGGGATGAATTTAACTTTGACTACATTCAAAGAAGGATTTTTTTCTTAAACTGGCTAATCATAATGCAGTTTATCAGGTGTGCTGACAAGGTGATCAAAAACTGCTCAAAAGAATGGCAGGACCACATTAACATCTGCTTATGAGTTCGTCAATTCACGTAGGAGTTTAATCTCCACTCGAAAACCGTTCGAATTTACTGCAGGGAGTACCACAAATATTTAAACGTGTTTGAAATTTAGAATGTACCTTGAAGAACGGGTCAATATGTTAAAAAAAAAGTTAAAATGCTTAAACGTTTTCCAGAAGTACTACATCTTATCTTTGCATGACTTCATCAAATCAATAGAAGGTACATTAGCGTCGTAGAAATGGATTTTATAAACATCCGAAGGCTTTCAATTGACAGTGGAGCTGGAAGTGGAAGAACAGTTTCATTTAACAAAGAACATTTCTCAGCAATGGCTTAGTTGATTGAAGCCGAAGTTTTAAAATTATTTCTATTTGGGAGGTTGTTGGTTGCATCGATGCAGTGTGGATAAGAAGGTCTAATGTCCAATTTTAGGCGCTATACAATATACGTGGCTTTGGAATAATGCAATTCTTTAGACCATAAACATATAAAAAAGAGACCCAGTGAACATTTACAGACTATCATCCACGATTTGTATGGTTATCTATAATTCAAAAGAACTGATTCGAATCTCATATAGGCTACATCATCTACCAGAATACTAAAATACATGAAAAAAAAAACTCAATTTCCCAACTAGACTCCAAAAGCTGTATTCTGTACCTCAGAGTCTGTGTATCTCAGATCTGCACCAAAATCATAAAATTATGATGCAATCATAGAAAAAGCACCATTCGTCGTTGTTTGCAATTCTATCGAGGTGCCAGTCGTTACGCGCTGTCTACTATCTGGACCGCGCAACGACACTATGCCAAGAACAAATGGAGAGCTAATTAGCTCATAATATCATTTAGGTGAACAATTTACTAAACCTCCGTGCATAGGCCAGATTTTGTATAGTAATCCCATCCGTGGTAGAAGAAAAAATACCACACTCCGGCATTTAATTATGTATTCGGGTTGCAACTTCCATTCTCGTGCGGTTCTAGATGCAGAAATACTTCGCCGGACCGGATGACTACTGGCGAGGCTGTTTCGCGGTCGTGAGGAGATCACTTTTGAGAGATCTCCGAAATTCAATATGGCAACGGGGTGGAACGTGTAAGCCTTGCTTCCTGCTCTGATGATCGTGAGCTCAGACTCAGTCTCAGTGCTCTTTTGCAGATACAAGTAAGAGGTGCCACCTCATTACGGCTCGTTAGCAGTCGGAATATTTTTGGTTGCCTTGAACTTTTTTTCCATTGCACGTTCCAACTTTTGATTTGGTTGAGATTTTATTTTTAATGAGATAGCAAATTGTAAATCGATTTGCGGGTAGTTTCAAGCAACAAGGTCATTCTCGTTTGGTGATGTTTAAATGCTTAAACTGTCACAGTAAAACAGTTGGGTGAATGGAATGCAGAAAATACGTTAAGAGTGAAATGCGAGAGCAATTAACTTGGAATGCAAAGAATTGCTCAAGCTTCAGATACGCAATGAGTACTTAAGTCATTGAGATTAGTACGAGCGCGTAATTAGAAAATTCTTTAGAATATTAAATTAATTAAAAAATTAATTACGAACTAGTTGTGTTTGTGAGTTTTGCAAATTGATCTGAACTTAAGCATGGCTACGGCTATAAATGTTGCTTTCCCCCCAATTAAAAAAAAAAAAGGTGTTCCATTGAAACGATGTAGGGCAACGTGAATTTCTTGCGTGCTAACGATTTATTGAAAAAGTACTAATGCTATGACATATTCTTAGATGGAATTGACTTGCATTACACTAGATATAACCAGAATGTATCCCTGGACGTTTAGTCTAAATTACTGGAAGAATAATGCCAAATAACGAGGAGGATAGAATGACGACAAATAGATACCCTCAACGTAGCTAAAAGGCAAATCCGACGGCAAACTCAAATTCATTAGCGTCTGACCTATAGTAGGCGGGTGCATCTGAGTATAGAAGGACGGCAGTTAAAACCTAGCAGAAGGTCATCCTAATTATAGGAAGGAAGTCATAATTATAGTATACTAGCAACAACAAATTGAAATGATAAACACATGGGCCGACGTTTGTAGCATTCTGTTACCTAAATAAGCAGGAGTAAAATTCTGATGAAATGGCTTCCAGGGTGATACTGCAAAATCCCGCGTCCCGTTAAGATCCTGGCAGGCCTTGAAGTAAGTTCAATGCTCGTCACCGTTAAGGTGGTGGTATAGGTCCAGATGACCTCACCTTGGCTGAATGAAATGGTATACCCAAAACGAAAACCGGAGAACATCATCGAAAACCCTAGCTCAAAGTGACAGCAAAGGACCCGAGACAGTAATAAGGAGGAGCAACTCCAAGCAACCTAATGAAACGCAACTCCGAAAACACGGAGGAAATTTTCTTTTTCTCATTGAGGCTTTTTTTTATAAATTCAACCACTGACGAATTGGTGTCAAAAAAAAGCATATGAGTTTTAGAACATGATTATCCAAGATATAGTTTTCGCAGAAAATCACTTTTTAGATTTCACTGATCAAGATTTATTTTTGTGATGTAATGATTGCCATTCAACAAATTTACAAATTTTTGGCGCAACAGGCTCGTTAGTACTCAGGGCCAATGCCGTTGTACCGAAATGAAACAACATTTTCCAGGGATTCCTATAAGCAGCTATGGAGGTGAAACTGCAGAAGTTGTTCATAAGTGCACCCTTAGAGAAGCCGCTGAAATAGAATGACAAAGACAAAGGAACACAACACCAAACTGTTGACGGACGCACAAACTACTTCAGAACATGGAAGAATGGGAAAAGAGAAAGCGAAGTAAATTTCTAGCGGGACGCGGTAGCTTCCGGGAATACCTACACAAGCTTAGACTGGCATTACCCATTCTGTCGTCATTTTGATTGTAAATCTCTAAATGCAGAGCCGACAGCATGAAGCTGCAAGAAATGCACTAGAAAGCGAAATACGCTGTAACCCCACGAAGTCTCACAACGTATATGCTATCGACAAATGAAGTATGGGAAACTGCAAATAGCATCATTGCAAATATAATGGAAGACCTGAGAAAAACCAAACGAGACCACAAGAGGGCGAAAACTCAGCTCAATAAGAGGAAGATATATGCTTTTAACACCTGCCCTATGAAAGAATACCTTCACAGGCGGTAGCGTAGGGACTAAGAGGACAGAATAGGGGGCGGTTTTAGCCACGTATACATGCTCTAGCATGGAGTCTGACATAACTCGTAGCACGAGCCAGAGAGTATCCGTAAAGGATTTCACTTCTCCAGCGCATACCAAAAGTGGGGCTATTTCAATATTTAGACGAGGATTACCCACAGTCCAACTAAAAACAACCTGACAAGCACAACATGAATTTACAAATTTAAATTCTATTTTGACATTTGTGAGGTACGCACATATCAACAAGACATAATTATGTTTACAGCGAATTTTAGTTTAAGACTGTAAGACGTACCCTTACAAAGTGCAGACAATGCATCAGCTGTTAGCTATTGACCGCCAAGCATCAAGCATCGAACCTACGCTCAAGCCATCTCGACCACATGGGAAGCAAATAACTTCTGTTGATGGCGAGCGTTACAAGCCATGTTCAACGACTTTATTCTTTCTCACTATACCTAATGAATTGGTTCTGGAGAAAGTGTGGTTTCAATAGAATGGACCAAGGGTGTATATTGCAAGAGCCACAACCAAAATTCTGAGGGCTGACACTGGACGGCAATGTCGGCTAATTTAAGAGTTACAGATTTTTTTAGCGGGTTTTTAGGTAGGTAGGATAAAATTCCGCCATCAGTTTAACGTTATTAACTTGGGGCTTACTATTATTACACCTCATTATGAAATCATTCCGAAACCTCCTTTCCACAAATCAAATGGATAATAAGTTCAACATACCATCGAGCCGCGATTACTGTTAATCACAGACTTGAACAATTTTTTCCATTACTCGCATAAACGAACTAATCATACAAGTAACAAAAAAAAGTACTCAAAGGTAGATAAGCATAAACCGTCTATTTTGGGAAGACAATTGAATTTCTGTCAGTTCGACGAAATAAATAGATTTGTGTGTGAATTACAAATAAGTACATCTTGTGGTGTACAACACAATGGCCGACGATCATTACACAAAATCCGCGTCTTTAGTAAAATGAACATAAAAATACGTGTGGTCATTGAAAACGGTCGCTCAAGGTTGGCTACACACATATGGAAACAGTTGTTGTTTAACGAAAAGTACAACAATGTTGGGATTTTTATGCGGAGTCTAGTGCAATCTATTGTTAGATGTATTTTCAATTGGTACTAGTTATGTGATTTCTTTATTGGATTACAGCCAATTGGGTCAAAAACTATGATTGGCTGTGTTGGTGCGGGTTGGTATAGTTATGGGAGGCGATTAGTCATGTCGGCAGGTCACGATTTGTGTTATGCAGTCCAAAGGGCTTCTTAATGTAATGTTGTCAACGCTTACGAAATTAGTTTTTGATTATAGCTGCAAAACTTGAGACACAAGCATAATAATGCATGGGAAATTTTAAAACAGCCCTTTGTTATATAAGAACTAACATTTGACACCGTAGGAGGATCAGAATTTTATAAAATGAAAGCTTGAATGACTGAGCTGTAAGACCACAAAGGTAGACATTAGAAAATTTCTCAATCATTTGGTGTTTTAATTGTTTGTTTTAATATTTGTAGGCACGTTTCAATTTGTTAAAATTATAAGTGTATGAATACTACATTGCAATTTTAGATCCTGTTCCGATAACGCAAATCAAGCAGAAATACATTTGGGCTATACAATGTCTTTTGTAAAGTTACTTTTGTAAAGCTAAGAGATATTTTACATCATCCGAGTTACTCCTTCCTTTCTATAAGTCACCTTAGTAGAGCAGAAATATATTTTACGTCAGCCGATTTATTTCTAAAAAGCACAAGTAAGGACAGAACTTAAACATTGTTCTCATGTTTAGAGCAGACTTTAATCAGATATGAAGCTTTCGAATTGAACCGTTTAGCTTAGAAATGAAAAATGATTGGAGAAATCATGACCAAATGTGTAACACTTAAACGACTCATAAGTCAAGCAGTATCATTATAGCTGCAATGCAATGACATACAGCCCAACACTCTTTTTTATATCTTATTTAAAAACTTGGCGCAGAAAACAGTTCAAAGTTTTTCTGCAGCGCTCACCAGTTACGTTACGGTGATGTCGTGGCATCCTCGAAAAAACAGGGGTAAAGAACTTTTCCAGATGTCGATGTAATATTTTCAGCCTAATGTCATACATTTTATACCTTCAAAAAACAGATTTCACTTTGTTTTATTTCCAGCAAATTGACACCCAAATCATGACATTACTTGTAAGTCTCTAACAATTTAAGAACATATTTAACAATCATCGGTAGACATCACGGGCGTCTGATTCAGCGTCATAGATTCGCCGCACCTGGATTGATAAAAAAGGGATTGTATATCTACTTCCTCCGCCATCACTTTATTTATTGTATTTTATATAACGGGACTCACTCCAGTGTTTTATTCAAATTCAAACACGTTGAGGCAGTTTTGACATCAACTCTTTTGTTTTTATATGCAGGGTGGCTGATGAAACGTGTTACCAAAACATAACGTAACAATTTTTTTTTGTGTAACTAATCGGTACCATTATTCTTTTCATTTTACAGATTGGGAATTGAATTAAAAAAAGTGAACGGTTGCAAAGTTAAGCCCATGGTTTGTATAATGCAGCTCTATCATAGTTTGCAACGTGATGTCATAGCAACGTTTGCTAGTACAGAGAAGGAAGCGGCAAAAATGGGTTAAGCAGTAAATGAGGGCAAGACGAAGTATATGCTATCGACACGAAAGGGCACAAAACATCGACAAATTGGACAGAAAATCACCAGTGACAGATATAAATTTGAGGTAGTACGAGACTTGTCTATCTCGGCTCAGCTATTAACTCTGACAACAACATCTCGTCAGAAATTAAACAACGAATTACTCCTGCTAACCGCTGTTTCTTCGGAATAAGAAGGAAATTCAGTAGTAAAGCTCTAACTCGAACTACTAAGGAGATCCTATATAACGCCCTGATCATTCAAGTCCTGCTCTACGACGCTAAAGCATGGACCGTCTCAAAAGCGGATGAAAAATTCTTCAAAAAATTGTCGGTCCCGTTTGCGTTGACGGGCTATGGAGACGAAGGTTTAACCAAGAACTACAGGAGCTGTATAGCGACACACCCCTGGTCGAAAAACCCGCATTGGACGTTAAAGATGGCTGGGACATGTAGAACGAATGGACACTCCGGCTCGCAGAGTCTTCGATTCCCAGCCAGACGTCAGACGCAGTAAAGGAAGACCTCGCCTTAAGTGGTGCGCACAAGTAGATACCGGCCTCAACCAATTTGAGATGCGCAACTGGAGGCAGTTAGCTAAGGACCGGGCTATAGGAGAGGCATATTGGTTGAGGCCTAGGTTCATTCCGGACTATAGCGCCACTTAAGAAGAAAAAGAATACTATCAGCCAAAGATAGTTTAAGCGGACTACTATTAATAGGACGTGTACGCATATCCTCTTGATTAACACCATACCACCAGTATCTAATGTCAAAGAATAACATGTCAACAAGCCATTAAAACAGCAGCTTTTTTTCGCGCCAACTAGCAAGAAAACCTGTGTTTGTTAAAGAATTCCGACAAATGCCCGCAGCAAAATTGAGACACAGTCGATATTGAGGATATGGAAGAACCACTTTTACAAGCTGTTAAACGGCGATGACGAGTAATCAACCGCTGTTGGGCACAACTAACCATTCAATTTCGGCGACGAGCTTTATAAAGCCGGCAGAGATGATTTGGTAACCTTAAATTCACCAAATAGTTTCCTAAATTTGGTCGGAAGGGATCGATGATGAGGTTTGCTCGATCTACAAAAACCTAGATCCAACCTGCGTCAACAACAGAGACATCGTCTACATGAACTTATCTGCCGTAAAATGTAAACGACTGAAACCGTTTATTAATAACCTGATCTGCCCCTATCAGTGTGGTTTTAGGACAGGAAAATCCGCAACTGATTAAATCTTTACATTTCGACAGATCTGCGAAAAGACCCAAGAAGTCCAACTCAACTATTCATGTATTTCAAAGTCGCATTAGATATCATAAACAGAGACGAACTATACCCTCCGTCTTTGCAGGATGATGCTGGAGAAATTTCGTTACTTCATCAAAGTCGAAAACGATCTCACCGACACATTCGATACCGAAAAAGGATTTAGGCAGGACGACGCACTGTCATATGACTTCTTAAATCTCATTCTTGAGAGGATTGTACAAAAAACCCTATTGAACTGGAAAGCCACCATCCAAGAATGCGTTAAGAAAGCCATGGCGTTATACTCTTAAAAAAAACAATCGGAAAGAAGGGGTATGCAGCTACATATATGTTTCTGGCTTTACGTAACATTAGACCCATAGACCCATGCCTTAGGGCCTTAGTCTGGTGGAAGGCTTTAGAAACAGCCTCCAAGCGCAACCTACTAGGTAAAGTTTAAAGATCAGCTTGTATATGCATTACAGCAGCTCTAAGAACAACCCAACCCTAGATGCTATCATCTAGTGCCCATAGCTATCTATGGCAAACAGACTTCAGCTTATACAACTGTGACACTGAGAGCCTCGTCACAATGGATACCCAATCAGGGTGAACACACAAAGGCCATTCCCAGTCGCCTTGAGTGGGAACCAATAAATCAATTCGCATTTTCACGGATGGGTCTAAGCCCAAATCTGAAGTGGGTGGAAGTGTTTTCTCCGAGCTGCTTGACCTAAGTATATCCTTTTGCCTTCCCGATTATTGCAGCATTTTAGAGGCGCATATCATGGCAATCAACGGAGCCTTGTCCTGGGTGAAAACGAATGTAATATTTACGAAGTATATTAACATCTTTAGCGACAGCCAAGCGATAATAAAGTCCCTGGAAACCATCTCGTTCAATTCGAAATCAGCCCACAAATGCCAACTAGATCTTTGCGAGATGGCAAAGCATTTTACCATGCACCTCTTTTGGGTGCTGGGCCACAGAAACATATCAGGGAATTACACGGCAGATGAGCTCGTCAGACAGGGCTCTTCACAGGGCAGTAGATATGTTAGGTATGGCTCCCGCTATATGTAAATCGCAGATAAAAAGGAAACCGCATATGGATAAACGGTACAACTTGCTAAATATCCAGGCGACTCTGGCCAAACTTTAACCAGAAGCCATCCATATGCTTGACAATGCTGAATAGTATTACTCACCTTCTATGCTCTTGTCCAGATCTCTCAGCAAAAAGAAAGCTTAATCTGGGAGACCACTTCTTCGACAATTTAGGGCTGGCTAATATCAATGTCAGAAATCTCCTACGCTACATAGTTGGCTGAATGGTTGAATTAGGCGAACGAATAATGGAAAGTCGACAGATCCACGTGGTACCACAACGGACCTTTATGGTCTGAGTGTGCACGCGCATTGGGTGTAGTCACCGCAACCTAACCTAACCTAGTGAAAGTTATTCACCACACTTCTCAGCAATTTAGTGAAGCAGTTTACACCAAATCTTGACAAAGGATTTGGTTTTGCTTGCTTATATTTTCAACCAGACGTTCGTGGAATGAAATGTAGGCAGAAGTGCAATTTTTTTTTTAATTTTAGGGTTATGCTTAAAGCCAGTGGCCCAACCTTGTATTTTTTTCTGGAAGTCATTCCTATTCGAAAGATCTTTGCTTACCATTTTTATTTGGCACTCTTTAGCTCTTTAAAAACGGCTTCCAGGCAACAAAATTGCATTTTCCGGGTGTCATATTCGAAAGTTGTAAATTTTCTTCGGCTGCCAAGAAAGATTAAAAAATATTCGTTTTCGGAAATTTTCACTTTCGGAAAAAATACGGAGTGGGAAATACAGTTAAATTGATAAAAATCGTAAATTAGAAAATAGTTTTAACCATAAAAATAAAAAAATTAAAAAAAAAATCGAGTGTGATTTAGAAAATTAGATTCATGGCATAACTATGGTGTCGCAAAGTACTTTAAGCTTTTCACAGTATTACTTGAAATGATAGCTTGATGGACTAAGCCAAAAAGTCTAAATTTGCTGTCATCGCTGTAAAAGGCACACCTTGTAAAATCAAAGGACTTGTATTTGGAAAATAGGGTACTAGAAGGGACAAATGTAAGGCGGGGTGAAGTTAAAACGTGTGCAATAACCATGAAAATATATTATGCCCAAGACTACCAAAATCTTACAAAGGCGTAGAAGACTAACGACTCGACTCTTGTAGGTTTATTCATTAGCGACAATATGTTTGGTTACCATACACAGAAAACAACTGAATCTAAGTTCAATCGAACTCTCTATAGAAGCTGTGGCAGAAGACCTTCATTAGGCCACACCACGCGTCGCATTTTGGCGAGAATTTTGAAGAACTTTTCAGTAAGTCCTTGAATATCTTTTATGTCTTCAGCATTTCGTCTTCTGCTTGGTTCAAAAAAAACATCAGTTTATCCCTCTAGCAGGCCAATTTTTTTGTTTAGTAAAAACAATTCTGCCTGAATAATTTTTATAATTTCCCATGGTCGCATAGAGCAAGTATTTAACGATATATTTGGTGTATTTTATTTGAATTTAATATTTAAATACATTTGGTATTATTCCTTTTTTAGCGATTTACCTACTGCCAGTTAGAGATCTTTTGTATCAAGAGAAGCCTGGCCTTTCATAATAATAAACCCATTTTATGAACAGAATTTTTTTAGCAGATGAAACTTTATTGTACCAAAGTTTCCCAGCTCATTATTTCATTCAGCTCAAGTACGCAAAAAATCGTTTAATTGTTTCCCTGTATATTTATTTGACCTATTTTCGGATTTCTATAGAAAACCTTCCCATGGCTAAAAGCGTAATTTTAAAAAAATCAAAATGTATACTATCACTCTCCCCCCAGTCATTAAACCACAAGTTTCGTCAGTACGAAATCAACGAAGTCACCTCGTAAAAGTGTTTTAAATTTGTTGTAGCTCTATACTTAGCGTCTTATCTCTGTATGCGATGACATGCATACTAACTACATAATTATAAGCAAAATTCAACGTCAGAAGCTGCACACCATAAACAAACAACAGCTTGCGCCGGTCGTCAATATGGCGACAACCACCACAACTATGCATCCGAGTCTACGATGACAGAGTCATCCACCAAATGGTATTGAAAAGCAACGCGTATCATAATGCAAGAACCTTACCCGACCTTGGCCATAATATTTAAAATGAAAAAAACCCACACTTGACCATATCAATCTCACACAACTCTGCTCGTATGTGGAGTGCAATTCGTGGTTTATAATTACATCGAACTATAGGAGCCCCTCCCGTGTGTGAGACGATTTATATTTTAACGTAACACACACCTGCATGCACGTTATTTCATTTTTATTGAAAGCCGAGTATATGACATCGATTGGTCATAATCATAATGCTAATGTATGCAAACGATGTAAACATTTTGTAATTGAAATCGAATCGAAGCCTCAGTGTTGAGGTTGACTTTTTAGCCAATAAGACAAGAGTTTGGAACACACTTGAAATTCAAGTGAACACATGTTCATGAATGCTGGGTATAATGAGCTGGTATTTGATTTATTTTTTTGGTCACGGTCAATATTAATGGTAAGTTGCATTTTGAAAAAAAAAATGGACAAGTTCTAGATTAAACAGCAAAATTATATTCTCAAGAATGTCACGGTGTGTAGGTACTTACATCTGGCATTGCAATGCATGTGGAGTATATTGACCATAGTGTCAAAATTAGTCCAGTTATTTGTGTCATTTTGAAGGTCGGATGCAGTTCTGAAAAAAAAAGTTAGAAAATTTAATTGAATGATGGAATTTACTATCTTTTATAAAAGCAATGGATATAGAATAAACAATTTGTAGAATTTATCAAAGTTATTTGTGGTAAAGCTAAGTAGACGTTGTAACAATTACAATCAACACAAACTGTTAATCCTAAAATTAGGTATACACTTTAGATATTAGGTACTAGTTCCTACAAATATTTCTACACAACTGTTAGAATTGTTTTTCGACCAAATTGAGCGTTCACCCAACAGTAAAGATAACGGCTAAAATTTCTGGAAATCTAAAGTCACATTCACAAGAGTAAAACCAAAATCATTCGACACGATCTACAATAACGATTCGTAACTCGATCGACACTCATAATAGAGGCCCTTAATCTGTCGTTTCCATAAAATTCTTTTTTTTTACAAAAACACACTCGTGAGGTTTAGATTATAGTATTAGGTATGACGAAAAAATTTTTTGGCGAAATATTACGGAATACCTCGATTTAAGTCGCTCATTGGTTCTGAGAGGCTCGACGTAAATCGAAAATGACACTGAACGTGAAAAATTCAAGACAACAAAATACATAAACATACAGAAATTGCTTTGATATGAACAAAAGTTTTTTTAAATTTGAATTTGGATGTACAAGATCCGATCGCATTTCTGATGGCCGCGATATTTGCTAAAACGTTGGTTTTTTGGCTTTTAGATAAGTTCAGTCGGAACTTCAGGCTTTTGCTTAGTAAAATTTAATTTCTGTGCAATTTTACAAGTAACTTCGTCCATATGTTTTTGCAAATCTTTAGCTACTTTGCAGCCGCGATAATTTGACGGGATGATCGCCTTTACAATTAATGCAAATAGCAGAAGTTTTCCTATCTAACCTGCAATCTACCTTCAGATGATTTCCGGCACATTTTACACACCACTGCTCTTTCTGACAATAGGTTTGCGTGTGATTATATCCTTGGCAGCGCTTGCTGAGGAACTAAATTTGAGCCCTTGCGCATGGGTTCGATTTGTACAACAATATTAAGAATTGTTTTGATTTTGTAAATTTTTTTCAAACTTTCTACTTAATCGAAAGTGAGTATAAATAATAGTAGACCACGTTTTACTATATATGCTTCACTTTCTTTTTGCTGTTTGTCTCGCTTGAAAATGTCAATGTCATCTATAGCTTTATATTGTCTGTTTTTAGGATCGCTAACTATGTCATCCTTTAAGCACGACGCATGTAACCCTCTGGCTACAACGCGTAGCCAGGGATGAATACCAAATGAATACCATTCTTTTTATCTGTATTTAGTCTGCGAGACAATAGACGGTAACTTTCTTGGTCTTTTACGCAGATTTTCCATGTACTTTTTTTTTAAGTGAAGATGATTTGTAGCCCTACAATGGTAACGATTTTATTAAACATGTTGGTCGTCAATACCGATCACATTAATTGGTGGTGGGTCCGTTTTTTTGGCTGTTTCGCACAACAAATGTTGCCTTTATCGTCGTTTATTAAATCAGGTGGGGATCCTGAATTACTTTTTTGCATCGATCTTTTCTTTAGAATCCAGTCGGTATTCTGAAATAACAATGCAGTTTGCTTTCGGTTTTGGCTCATTAGTTAATTTTAATGAACTGTTTAGTGTCATGCTTACACCCTTAAGGTCGAGAATTTCTTTCCGAAGCTCTTCGCAGAGCAGTTCGACTTTGTTTAGTCTTGTTCGAAGGACGTCGTTTTCCTCCTTAAGGCTTTTATGGCACTGAGTCTCGTTTTTTGTGAGCGGACAATTGTGGCATTGTCGAGCTCTTAGAGGAGCGTATTTTTTTGAGGCCCAGGTGAAGGTGCACTCGTTACCCTTGAACTTTTTCCGATAGGGTTACAAAATTGCAATAATTGGGTTTCCCCAGAATCCGTAGAGCCGACATCCGAAGAGAGTGCGTTTTCCAGAGAAACTAGATTGCCACCTAAGGTATTAAATGTTTTCGTTGTATTCATTGCATGTTTTTTTGTACACACTTTGAATCGGTATACGGGGAGTGGATTTTAGTCGCCTTCTACGACAGTCATGCCTTACCTCGGGTATATTCTGACCCCTTACCCGAAGGGGTTCGTGAACATAGATAGTAAAAAAAAACATTAATAAACTTTAAACTACTCTTCCTCACTTGAGGGAAGAAGCATTGTTACCGAATGCGGCTGCTTTCCTCGGCGTCAAGAGATCTAGTCGCTTAAAAAAAACTGACAGTTATTTTGTAAAAAGTGTGTTTTTTCCTGATAGTTCAGGTAAACGTGTTTCTGTAAGATTTGAAAAAGTTCATCGTCAGTAAAGGCCCCTCTAGTTTTTCCAATGATTTGTCCATTGCTTTTTTTATCTTCTTGAATATCCTTTGGAGGAAATATGTTTTTTAAGGAAGGTATAGCTTCTTGATCCATTGGTTTTAGTAATGATGTTATGTATGTTGGGAGTAAGAAAAATTACATTTACATTTTGATCAATTTCATCCAAAATGTTTTGATCAAGGATCAAAAAAATTTGATATGGCAAATAATTTTTTAAACAAATGTCTTTGTGCATTTCCTCCCAAAAGAAATGTCACAGTGTCTCTTTCGCAGTTTTTTAACGTTTTTCCTGACTTTTTGTGAGAAAAAGCTATGCACTGAATACTTACGAGACTTTTTTTTTTGTTTATAAATTATTTTTTAAAAGATCAAAAAGTTCATAACCTCTAAACATTTAGTTGGGAAGCAACAATCGAACTTCACTTTATATCTCAAATTCCTATGTGTACACTTTTTTATTCGCTTGGAGAGTTGTGATTTGAAAGAGTCACTTCCCTTCTAAATTTCATAACAAAAGAGTCGATGTACGAACTGTTGATTTTTTTTTAGAAATATGAACTTGTGTTGTAAAAATTAAAATAACATTGTATTACATTCGAACTAACTACAATTACTTCATTGATTACTTTGCTGCTGAATACATTATTTGTCTATGGTCAAATCCCATGGAATTTTTGCCTAAGACCGGAGTATATATTCATAATGTTTTGAAATTTTGTCTACCTTTCCTTTATTTGAACTTTTTCAATTTATCTGAACTTAAATTCGAACAAAATCAGTCATCTAGTACGAGACATTCTGGGACTCTCAACTACGGAGTATTCTCAATTGAAAGAAAAAACTGCAGACACAACATTCGCATATAAATATCAAAGGTAAACATTTCTAAATGATCAAACATCATTTGAAATTCCCCAAATTAATTCTCAGGCGAAATTCTTTACTGAAAGATGACTCGGTCAATGGCAAACAACAGTTTTCTCAAGGTTTATTTTCTCCCATTACCGTACTTCTAAGACTAAAACCCGTTTATTCGAGACTGCTAACCTAATATTTACCAACAATTAATCCCAAAATTGACAGCAATGCTAGGGAATATTATTTGCTATGTCTACAGCTCATTTATTAAAATGTCAATGACCCAATGAAAATCATTAATTTATTTTGAAATCAATCACCTGTCAAGTCAGTTGTCGAACTGATTCACAAAGGTTAATTTAAATTAAATGTCAGAGACTATTTTTGGAGCAAGAATTTTGGTCAACGTCATGTTTTAAATTTTAAAGCTACAAATTCTTCCAAAGGCATGTTTTAACTGAATATTACAGTAAAGAATTGGAAAACCTTTTGCTGCTTGATTTTTTAACTGCCAATATAACCAACAAAGACTGGGTTAATATACCTTTAAGATATTAACCCAGTCTTACAAAACAAACTTACAATAATAATAAATATAAGTTTAGAGTGTCCGAAAATGTATCACACTACGCTTTAACTTTTGCAAATGGTGGCAACTGTCCGCGATTTGCAACATGATATATTTGAAGTTAACAAATGCAGCAAAATGTCGAAAAGCCAATAATCGTTATACTCCTTAAGATCGCGGAATACTCGTGATTATTTTTTTAAGTGAATTTGAAGATTTCCCGCTTGATCAAATAGTAATCAAATACTTAGGCGTTTAGCCGAGCTCAGAGACTGGACCAATACCTGACAGAGAAGCCGGCGAAACCCGGACTTTGTGTTTGGTAGAAGCAGTATCTGAAGATGACGTGCAGACTCAGTCGACATTTACTAGATGACTTACTATGCAATTAGCAACTGCACATTCGTCTCTGCAGACCGACCAAACAACGCTCACGAAATCTGGAAAGTTAACAGTGGAGATTTTTGAGCGAAATTCATCATGAGACGACACCTGTTTACATTTGAACGGTTACTTAAACTTACAAAATAACAGCTTAACAAAATAGCAGTTTCTTTTTAAATTTTTTTTTTCACACATATTGAGAAGCAAAAACATATTTCTCCTTACTAAAAATAAAGCCTTCATGCGGTGACATGCAGATGGAGGGTAGGACACACAGACAGTGCTAGATCGACAAATAAATCTATGTGACTGGGTATACAAAAAATCCACAATGAATACCGCCAGCTTTCAACAACACCCACAGTTCAAAATGTTTATTAAAAGCAAAATTAAATCAAAAAATTCCATCAATATCCATATAAATAGCCACATAACCGCCAATGGTATTGCAACAAATGTTAAACTTACAACTCGACCTTTTAAAATGTCCCAAATCATTATCAAAAAATTTGTCACCGCTTATGACCCAAACACCTTTGTGACATCATCGAAACTTGTATCTCTAATAGATTCCAGTTTGAAATATTCAGATACTCAGGTATACCCACCGACTGCGACTGTTATTTATCGTCAAATTTAATAATCAAAACAAAGCAACGAAATAAAACATGTTTCGTCAATAGATAATAAACCCATTATTCGTGGTGTTAGTTATAAATATTTCCCATATTTCTTTTCCCATGTAACAATGTGAGTGTTAATTTGTGTTTTTAAAAGTTTTACTTCTTATATAACGGCGTTTTTATAAATTCATATTGTCTCAGGACAGTATTAGTCCTAAATAATAGGCAACGAACAACGGTTGTCGGGTTTTCAGATCCATGCAAATATCTTTCAGCGTTTCCATGCTAAAAAAAAGCATGTTTCAAGCAAAACCCTCATCAATTTACCCTCAAGCTGTTATCATTGACAAAGAGACATATATCCATACATTTTGTTGCATTAAATTTGCCAAACAATGCTAACAGGCGGAAAAGCTGCTCTAATTTTAATCCACTACTAGCAGATGTTAGCAGCTTTCAACACCCTTTTTTATTGACGTTGTCACTACAATTTCGGCTAAGAAACAGTGATAACAGTCAAAGTCTCTATTATCTTTAAATAGAAGTCAACTCGTCAACTCAAGTCGTCAGGGTATTAAACGAAATTGGTGTCTAAATTTCTTTTCATATTTGTTTGGATTTAACCCACAACCTCCTCTCCATTTTCTGTCCTTTCCGAGGACCCGGCCAGGTATGACAAACGGGTTTTCCAAACTTTATGGATTTACAACATCATTCCGACGGCTGTAAGGCATTTAAAGACCATCAATAAGGCAAAAGAAGAAGACAGAAGAAGACAGCAGAAGACAAGTTGACTACCAGTGGGTATCGCAATAGGTCCATATTAACCTGAGTGCCGTTGCCAACCTTATCAGTACATTAGTCGAACCTAAGGCATGCAATTGCCGTTTTCCAAACAACGAATAGCAAGCTGCCATGATTTTACGTATATATTGGATAAGATACGGGCTAAAAATTAAACAGTTATAAATATAACTGCTACTTACACCAATGCATTTATTCAACTTAGCTGCCAGAAAACGACTGAATAATTGAATAAATAAGTTGATGGAAGACATGAGAAGATTAAAATCGGTCTTTCTTTTTCCAGATGTACGACCCAGTATAAGGGTAATCGGCAACTGGAAAACGATGAATCCGTTTTATATATAGGATCTTTGTTCAAGGGTACTCAATAAGTGTATTTTTTTTAAAATTCCGTCCATTTTTTAGTAAAACATTGTTTTTGGCCAAACGTTTGAGAATTCTAAAAAATAATATGAACAGCCTATTAATACTATCTAGTTATCTATATTTCGTCTATATAAAGCTTTTCCCCACGTCCACTTGTTGGGGGCGTTTTCTTAAAAAAAAAGTTTTCAGAAAAACTTGAAAAAACTTTCAATGAAAATATTGCGAGAATAAAACTATTGACATTTCGTCTATAGATCATTTTGCCGCACGTCCACTTTTTGGGGCGTATTCTAAAAAAAAAACGATTTCAAAAGCCTATCCCATAGCACGTCGTTTTTCGTCTAACCAATCAAAATAAAGGGTGACTTTTTAAGAGTTGAATTTTCCAGGTTGTCAACACTGTTTAGTAATGGCGTCCAAACTTCATCTGTCAAAGTGAAAAGTTTTCAGTTTACTCTGCCATTTAATCATGGAAAGACTTACAAACGAGCAACGATTGCAAATTATTGAAATTTATGATCAAAATTCGTGCTCTGCGAAAAATGTGAAAATCCGCTGTTTTATCGAAAAATTGTGTTCAGTGATGAAGCTTATTTCTGGCTCAACGGATACCTCAATAAGCAAAACTGTCGCATCTGGAGTGACCAACAGCCCCATACCATACAAGAATTACCGATGCATCCCGAAAAAACGACAGTTCGGTATGGTTAATGGACTGGTGGCATCATCGGTTATTTTTCTTCGAAGACAATCGTGGAAGAAACGTTGACGTTAATAGCAAACGATATCGAGCCATGATACGCCCTAGTTATCTGAGTTGAACTTGGTTGACATGTGGTTTCATCAAGGCGGTGCCACATGGCATACAGCTCGGGAAGCAATGGAAATGTTGAAGGATGAATTTGGTGTGCAGCTTATCTCTTGATATGGCCCTGTGAGTTGGCCGCCTCTTGATTATTTCTTGTGGGGTTATGTAAAGTCGTAAGCCTATGTGGACAAGCCGAACACGATTGAAGCCTTACATAATAACATAACACGCGTAACTAGTGGAAAACAAGCCGAAATGCTCGAAAAAGTGACGCAAAATTGTCCCTTCCTATTTGAAACGGAGCCACGGACAACGTTGACATGAAGTTTTCTTTAAAACGTAAATGGCAAAGGCCTATTTATCGATTAAATTTAAAATTTTGAATATTTGATGCAAAGATGATGCGTAGTTTTTTTTATTTATTTAGTCAAGAAAAAAAAACTACGCTTAAGAAATCACCCGTTACAGATACATCGTCTGAACAAGATTTACTCAGTTTTGAGCAACACCCACTCTTTGGGGACATTTAAAATAATGATAGCATGGAATAGGATAGCAAACGATTCGCCAAGCGGATTATAGCCTTCTCATATGTTTGTTTTTTTTTTCTACTTTTTTACATAAGTTTGGGAAATAATGTAGTACCAAGGTGCTGGTTTTCTCACATCCATTCATGTGTGCATATTTACTTCAAGCACGACTACGGCACCTCCTGTTTTATGCCGAATCCGAACGGTTGAGTTGATATCAGCTTTTATTGACAGTTTGTACTACTTTTATAATATGTCTGTTCGTAGCACTAACCATCGTCAAAAATATTGAAGCACTTCATTAAGCATTATGTCAAAGTGGCGTCGTCTTTATTGTTTATTTATTTAAGTCTACCATTATTTAACATCATTTACATCACCTCCAGAAACAATCAATTTAAAGCAACAACAACCGCTTATGGAGAGCAAGCTTCAAAAAAGTGGTTCTCAAGAAAAGAGAACAATATTGTCTCTTTAAATATGTCACGGCCAAGTATATGATTCCATGCAAAAGCATAATAAAACATTGACAACTGCATTTATCAATATGAGTTGCACTGTTGGATCACCAGTGGGTTAAACCACATTTGGGTTGACTTTGACTATAATTAATTAAATTAAATTCTAGTAGCGATTTTTTTTTGACATAAGAAAATGTATCTAAATATTTGAGAATTCAAACATCAGATGTTTTGCATTTTTAACTGATGTCAGATATTTTGTCATGAATATTTTTCGAGTTTGAATAAATTTTGCGATTTCATTTATAGCGTGAATTGTGAGTTATGTAAATTTCAGAAACTCGATAAGTTACACAATATACTTATTTCAGTTGGAGAAATTTGTATCATTTTTTAATAAAGCAACATTTAAATAAATTCATCTAACATTAAAAAACGGTAACCAATTTAAAAGATCATTAATAAGTGATGGAATAGCGGTTTCGTAATAGTTGACACCTAATTGCGTACGCTGTGTTTTTTTTCTTCAACTTAGTCCCTATAGCTTATAAAACCCAGTCAAGGAAGAAACATATAAATTAGTTTGAAATAGGGAGTCTTGGGCCAACAGGCATGCAGAAATTAGACAAGCCTCAATGTCAAAACCTTCGTTTTTATTCTTAGCTTCAGAGAAAGGATACAGCTTTGTTGTTTTGCTGCATTAAGCTTGACGGTGTTATTACCCCACTAGATAATTGTACTAACGTCGGGGCTGAGTTTTATTGAGTTCGTTGGCGTTGCGATTCTACAAGTAAAGAGTAAATGATGTTAGGAGTGGTGTCAGCTGTGCTGAAACATGAGCTGAGCTTGCTCATGTTTCTTCTGATCCGGAAATATTGCTGCAGACTACGATATCTGGTATAGTTTGACTGGAGGTTTAATCAGAGTGGAAGGACACCTGTTCAGAAAAAGGGAAGATATATCATCTGAGTCTGAAGATTTGTTATGAATGCGATCATTAAAGAATTGAGCCTCTAAATGAGTCGGAAGAATTTCGCGCCCTGGTATTTTTTTGACATTTATCACGGAAGGACTTAGCCTTACAAACACTCTACAAACTAGAGTAGCGAATTCATTCCCTATTTCTCTTTCTTTTGTTCATACAATAATTTGGCATTTCACTTCAAGGCTGCGTAATTCAAAGTTTTTAAGTTCGTAAGCATCGATTTTTTTTGTCAAAACGACTTCCACTCTGACAATCGCTCCCATTCACAAAAGTCAACTATGGACAACTTAAGTAATTTTCAGTACTGAAGAAAACTTAAGGTAGTATTTTGATATTAGCTTCCGACTGTTATAGTACAGCCTTTAGCTTGGCACGTTATCAACAAACTATTCTTCAGAGCTACATAAAGTCCAAAGTTTATATGAATAAGGTGAGGGATTCCGGCGTCCAAAGGGCTGCTAGTCAGACAGAAAATCAGCAGATATAACTTTGAAGTATTACGCGACTTCGTCTACCTCAGCTTCCCTATTACATATGACAACAACATCTCGTCAGAAATTAAACGAAGAATTACTCTTCGGCCTAAGAAGGCAATTCAGTAGTAAAGCCCTCACTCGAAATACTAAGGAGATCCTATATAAGACCTTGATCCTGCCCTTCGGCGCGGAAGCTTGGACTGTGTCAAAATGGAATAAAGAAATCCGTGATCGATTTGAGAGGAAAATTCTTCGAAAAATCTTCGGTTCCATTTGCGTTAATGGGCTAAGGAGACGAAGATTCAAACAGTAACTATACGAGCTGAACACCGACTCTACAATGGACGTTTAAGACGAATATGACGTGTAGAACGAATGGACACAAATTCCCCGGTTCGCAGAGTCTTTGATTCCACAAGTAAAAATCTTTATCAACTAAGTACCGATATTAGCTAAGGTACAGGTTCATTCTGGATAGAAAACCACTTAAGTAAGTAAGTAATCCTTCTTGATTCTCCATTAACCAGAGTATGCAAAATAAAATGTTTGGCACAAAAATCGTAACCTCCGGTTAATGCCGATTCCAAACGGCAAATATGGGAAGCTTCTCCACATATAGACAAATCATCGGTACATCTGTCTATATGTCGAGAAACAGCCACATTTCCTTCAAGCGAGAATTTGAGAACCAAATTTTTGCAGGAGCTGTCAACATCCCGAGAAAATCGATTATGCCCATCGTAAGATCTGTCGACACAGGTACATGGGAAGCCAAAGCGTTTCATTCCGTTAAAATATATATAAAAATATACTTCTTCGGAAAATTTCACTTTCGGATCGAATATCATGGTATTCAAAGTTGGGGTACCAGTGATGTGGTCTGTACACATTTATAAATGACACGGGTATGGCTGTACTTTCAAAATTTCTGACGCAACAATTAACAACGTATAAGCAGAACTCATAAGTACATACATCACTTAACTAACTTAACAGAAGTTAGCCTTAACTAATTTCGCCTGATATCAAGGTCGCAAGGATCTACTGCCTTACTTTCCATTGGTAAGCATGCTTCTTAAGAGTGGAGCTACTATTCGTGTCGTGGTGAACCTGGACCTCTGATATAGATTTTAAAATTAGGTCGGTCATAACCGAGCTACCTCCAGTTGCACATTTTATGGTTCAGAAAGGATTCATTTTATACGAAACATTTATTTATACCATCTGGCTGAGAATCAAAGAACCTAAAACGGACCATTGGTACCCATTCGCTCTACATGTTTTATTCATCTTAAATATTTAATGCAGGCCATTCTTATATTGGTATACATCTCGTAAAGTTCGATCATGAATCTACGTTTTTAAAGGGTTCCGTGAAATAAAGCCAAGCGTCATAAGGCCAAATATCTTAATTCGATCTTATGACGCATTGTGAAAGTGATACAAGGCCAAATTCTAGCGTCAAGGCCAATTTGGCCTAATGACACTTTCGATTGCAAATTATATTTGCTTTCTTGATACGTGTATAAACAATTTGCGATATAAGGCCAAATTTTGATATTTGGCCTTTTGTCACGGCACCTTTTTAAAGTCCATCAGCACAAACTTGACCAAATTTTCGAAAGAATTGTAACCTAGAAATGACAAGTGATCAGGCTTAAACTTGTACACAGTTCTCATTCTTTTAGAAATACCAATACCGCCAACACTACAAATCTTTGTAACTAAAAATGATGTCACAAATATTAAAATCACCAAACCTAATGGAACAACTTCCAAAGCGGCTGAGAGCCCATTTTAATAATCTCAATCGATCTTTCGCCATCCGCACCTCTAAATATCAGAAATACACGTCCGATTAAAATGAAAGTAGCCCCAACCTAAATCGGTCCATTACATCATTTTGAAAAGCACAGCTCACCAGATGAACTCATTTCACATCTCTTATCTCTTGGTAAATGCTCTACTTTACGTGTTCTTGATTTTTGTTTACAAAAAGTATGCGCCTGGCCTAAGTACACCCGGTAGCCGTAACAATAAAAAAAATTATATAATTTTTATAAATCAATTAGGGAAACAATTCCGTAGAGAAGACAAGGCTACAACGAAAAAAAACGGTTATGCAAATATGCGTTGGCACGAGTGAGAGACAAAAAGACGGAAAAGCAACAACCCACGGCTCAGCTGCCAAAGTGGATTTATTTTGCTACCTGATACCTGGTGACTGATGACTTTCCTACGCGCATACATTTTTACTTGGGTAGTTAATCATTTGATCAAAACGGTGTAAGAGGCGATTAATGGAGAAGAAAATGGCTAACAGGAGCTTCTAAAAAGTTAACATCGAAATTTATGCTCTGAGATAAAGTTTATGATGCCCGCTTAATGAAGTGAATAGGGCAAGGGGGGAGGGAGTATGAATATGGAAGGTATTCTGCCATTTTAACTTTCGCAGGGAATATCACTAAAATGGCATTTGGGGGCCATGAAAATTCATTAGGGTGTTAATGATGTGAATGGAAAATTACACAACCAAACAAGACTGTCAGAAGCAGATACTTTATTCGAATGAGAATTGGTGTTTTTTTGCAGGCATCGCTTTTTAATATTGAAGCCTATTTAAGAAAACCACTGGTTTTGATGTAGAGTGCATGTATGTGTACCTCAATGAAGCTTCCTTGGACCATTCTTGTGTTTACAAGGTACACGTGATATACCACAAATAAATGACACAACTATTGTAACGGGGATCGACGCAAGGATCTAGGTTTTTCCACGGTTAAAGATAAGACCAACTATTCTTCTATTTTTTCACAATTTGTGCGCACCCTTAATATGTTTTAGCACAGTGCGGGAGTTAAGGAAATTCGGGATAAGAAGAAAAGAGATACCGTTGCACATTGGTTTTAAATTTCTGTAAGTTATAATGGAAAGGAAAAACAGAGTTTGGTAGAGCATTCCACATTCGTGTTGTTCGGTTTATGTACGAATCTCTATATTTCAGCATTCAACATTCGTGTTGTTCGGTTTATGTACGAATCTCTATATTTCAGCGTTCATCCGAAGATAGGTTTGAGGGTAAACTGATTTGCATTCATAGTGTAACGAGTATTGCGGCTGAATTTTTGAATGCAAGGAGCTGGCTATTTGATTTGAGCATTGGTTGTTAAAATACCGATAAAACAATGTAAGGCAGGAGTTCGATATTCTAATGTCTCCTATAAGTTTTTGCGCATGCGTTTGAATCCTATCTAGGAGGCAATGCGTCGGTAGTCGGAGAGAGAAGAAGACTCGCCTTTTTTTTGTACAAATGCCATATTTTTATTTGTATTATTTCTGTTAAGAACTCCCAACAGTGATAACTATCAAACTAGCTGTCATACTATATGACTCACTTTCTTTGAAAGATAATTTGGCCTGCACTGTCAAACTTGCTGTCATACAAATGACGTGTGTGGTGTGTGACTTTCTTTGAAAGATAAATTGACTTGAACTTTCGAACTTGGTGGCATACAATTGCATTTGTGTGGTGTGTGACTTTCTTTGAAAGATAATTTGGCTTGCACCAGCACAACGTTTACAAATCGTGGAAATTTATTTTTGAAATTCGCGTTCTGTTTGCCAAACTAATAGAGCATTTCGTCAAGTTACCGGTGCGCATAATCGTCCATATGGGCAGCTAATACGCAATACTGTGGATCGATTCATGACCACATTTAGTATTTTTGACATCCATCCAAAACGAACACGTTCCGTGCGTACAGAAGAAGCCATCACCGCTGTAGACGTGGGTATGATAGAGGACCCGAATTTATCGATTCGACTGACGCCTTTCTCAGCAACTCGGTCTCTGTTTGTTAACTAATTGGAAAATTTCGAGGAAAAATATTCGTCCACATAAGATCCAACTGGTAAAAGAATGAAAGTCAGAGGACCATCAATTACGTGGTGTGTTCGGAAAATGGGCATTGAATCATCTGGCAGTCATTCATCTACAGCGATGAGATTCATTTCTGGCTTGACGGGTATGTTAATAAGCAGATTGGAGTGAGCACAATCCTCATGAGACTCTTAGGACTCCATTACATTCCGAAAAAATCACTGTTTGATGCGGTTTACATGACGAAGGTGTATTCGCCCCATTTGTCTTTCAATTCGAAACCGGTACCAACATTACCGTGAATGACGAGTGCTACCAGCAAATGATTCGTGGTTAGAGTAAACTCCAACTCGAGTTAATTTGGTTTAAGCGTAACTCGAGTTGCTACATCATTAAAGCCATATTTCCCCATAACGGATATTCGATCGTATTTGCAAATTTAATGCCGAAATGAGTGTATTTGCTTAGTAAGAACGTAGATTAGTTTCATTTAAAGCCCACAGATCGGCGAGTAAAAATATTGAACGCAACAAAAATTCAATTGTCACCGTACACTCTGAACTGTAACACACAAAACTGAATGTCGGCAAAATTCTAGATTGAACCAAGTAGAACTAACCGCACTGCAAACGAAAGATAAAATTTTTGGAATATTGTACGTAGATCGCCAGTTACTCAAGCTAACAAAGTGTCATCAAGACTATTTGCCATTTTGGGCTGTCACTTTCATACTCAACCTTCTTACGTAATTCATTTTGGGGAGGCAATTATTTAGTAATTTTTGTATTTTATGTATAAAAATCACCAGCAATTGATTTCCCTACATATTTCTGCAATATAATCAATTAAGCTGTAGTTTTAGGTTCCACTTGTTAAACAATGTTGAAAATAATGACGATTTTGGGTTTACGCTTTTTTGGAGGACAATCATCGAAGCGTTGCAATTTAACAGACAACAACTTCAGATATATTTACATGGCTATCTTTATCTGTTTTGCTATTACTGTCAACATGCTAGCTATAGAGTAAATTTGTTGTGAAAATATTTGCTTATATCAACGAGTTGTGCAATCTAGCTATAGGTACTCACCAGCTTGCTACACTTTCGTTAGGGGGGTGTAATGTATGCGTTTTATAGGTGGTGCATTATGTAATCTATCTTTTCACAGTCCTCAAAATATTAATGGAATTTCAAAGTTTTAAAAAACCTCCGCTATGAAACAAATAAGAAAAAGAAAATATCATTCATTGCAACAAAAGATGGCAATGTTTTGGCGGAAATATCGGATTTTGGTCCTAAACTTTCTGGCTTTCAAAATATTAGCGTGGGCTTGCATAGAACCCATTGAAAAATCAGACCTGATTATTCTTCTATTCAAGGCATTCACGATCACATTGTGGTAAACAAGAGGCACACGTTTAACAATGCGAGGGGTTGGCACCGATTTGGAATCCTACCATGCCACAGCAAACCAGAAATACTGTGAACAAATTTAATGTCGAAAAACTGCAATCGGAAGAGACCGCCGAGGCATTCGCGGAACTCGTATCCCTAATGTCGAAGAACAATGGCAACGATTTGAAAAACAAAGGTTTCTTGCGCCTACTATCAAGAAACCCTTGGTTTGATAGGAAATGCCGACAGATGCTCGCAACCAAAAACGAGGCCTACAAAGCTTAGCTGTATGTGAAGACAAGAGCTGCCATTGATCAAAAAAGAAGGGAAGAACACTGGCTTTTCCGAGATAATAAAAAGATAAAAAAAACGCGCCATCGAGGATATATAGAGACGTGCCACTCCAGGAATTATCTTCGAAAGCAAAGCAAAAAAACGTCAAAACCAATGTCAGTTAGAACGAACTATTTAATTTTGGCGACGACAGCGAAAACTACCAACCACCCGAAGTGAATGAAGTGAGGATAGCAATATCAAAACTCAAGTTTAATAATGATACCGGATATGACGGCCTTCCCACCGAGCTTTATAAAGCCGCCGGAAATGACTTGGTAAATAACATCCACCAACTCATTAGCCAAATCTGGTCGGAAGAAAGTATGCCTGAAGAATGGAACCTCAGCATCGTTTGCCCGATCCGCAAAAAAGGAGACCCTCTGAGCTAACTACAGAGGCATACGTCTCCTCAAAATCGCCGACAAGATCCTACCTGGCGTAGTAAGTGAAAGCCTGAAACCGTTAACCAACAACCTGCTCGACACTTATCAGTGTGGTTTAAGGATAGGAAAGTCTACAACTGATCAAATCTTCACGCATCGGCAGATCCTGGAGAAGAAGTCCAAATCGATTCCCACGACAGCATATATATTTAGAGACGAACTATATAGAGCCATGTCTAGTTTTGGTATACACAAACTTGTCCGTCTATGTAGGGTGACGATATAAAATTCTCGCTGCTCCATCAGAGTCGGAAACGACCTCAACGAGACATTCGGTACGAAAAAAGGATTTAGGCACTGCCATGTGACTTCTTCATTCTCATTCTTGAGAGGATTGTGGAAAACTTCCGAGCCAACACCAGTAATACATTCTCCCATAAATCGGTGGTAACTACTCAACGTGATGTCATAGCCAAACGTGGCTCGTATGGAGAAGGAAGCGCTAAAAATGAGTTTGCTGTAAATGACGGTAAGACCATGTATATGCTGACAACTAGAAAGGAAACACAATATCGACGAATTGAACAGAACGTCACCATGGCCAGATGTAACTTTGATGTAGTACCGAACTTTGTCTACCTCGCTATTAATTTTGACAACAATATCTCGTCATAATTTAAGCGAAGAATTATTCTTGCCAACCGTTGTTTCTTCAGGCTAAGATGGCTATTCAGTAGTAAAGCCCTCACTAATAAGGAGGTCCTATGTAAGACCCTGGTTATCCCAGTCCTGCTCTACGGCGCTGAAGCATGATGTCCATATAGCTGGATGGTATCTACCAGATTTTAAACTCTAGCCACTTTGTGATTTGTCGGTTTCCTTTAGCCAACGAAAAGGCACAACGATTTGACAGAACTATATTGATATCATTCAATTGCTACGTTCTCAAAAAGTGTTTCTGGAAGAGTTCTGTCGTTTGCGGACATATGTTTTTGACAAACGAAAAACGACATAATAGACGCATATTAGCCCCAACATGACATCCGTCACCATGACATCTGTCCAAGATCTCAAAAATGTACGTTCTGTGGCAACACATGTGCAAAAAACAATCAACCACTTCAATTGTTTCATATGCTTTCGTAAGTCCTTACTAAATAATGACTGCTGTCAACATGACATCTGTCAAATATTTCAAATATTTGCACCACATCCACTTGTTGTTCTATGGCAAGAAACAATCTACAACTTCCAATTGCCTAATGGAATTCGAAATGTTTCACAAGTCCTTCCCTACAAATTGGAATATAATTAAATAATTGCACTCGTGTATTACACATACAAAAGCGAAGCTTCTCCCCGCCAAAATGAAAAAAAAAAGAAAAATAGACTCACAAACACCTATTCAATGTGCGATTGCATTGTCATGGCTCGTTGAACCTGATTGCCTCTTTCAGCAAAATCTATGCAAAATTTTCAACGCACATAACAAGCTACCAATACCAGCAGACAGGAGGCACAACGGCGATGATTATGATGATGATGATAATGATGATGATGATGATGATTATAATAATGATAATGACGACGTCATTCCTCTACACGACCAACGCGACGTCAAAGCGTGATTCCCTCGCCTCCTCGCCAGATAGATGTCAAACAAAAAGCGAACGTACATCACGCAGACTTCGTCTTCGTCTTGGTCTTGTAATGTTCAATGTGCCGATGGTCGGTAATGTTCAATGTGCCGATGCAACGCGACATGTATACGCTTTAAGTTTCGAAAGGGAAATTACAACAAAATGCATCGCGCAGCAAGTTGCTGCTCCTCAACACTTATACGACAACACACAGATACAATCGCACGAGGTAAGACGCGATCCGCGAATAATTCCCACTTTCGATTTCATTAGCCGTTTAACACGGAATCGGAAGAACACACAAAACATGATAATTATTGTTACGTTGGCTTTTGATAGGGGGTTTCGATTTTTATTGAAATTCATTCGAAAGATACAAATTTTCTAGCGCAAACTAGAGTAAGTAGGACTTGAAATAAACAAAAAAATGTCTGACTTCCCAATAAGGCCGATGAATATTTTATCTTTGATGGGCCACACATATCCACTAGTGTAAGGTTTTTTTATTGATTGAAAGTGGTTATGATAGATGCGAGTACTTTAGCTGAGGGGTATAAACAAAGCACTGATTGGGAAATTTAGAGTGATCGATTTTTTTTTATTTATTCGTTAAAAGTTTTTTCAAAACAATTTTTTGTGATTTTTTTATTTTAAGGTAGTGTGACGAGTTGGATCATTTCCTGAAGGTTGATGTTTTTTTTCCTACCACTTGACTAAGAGAATGAGAGTGTGTTGCTTTAATGAATATGTGTCTTCTACGCCTTCCTTATACGAAGAGACATAACAAGACCTGCCTGAAGCTGCAATTTGAATTTGATATCTCTTTTTTTTAAATTAATTATAACGCGTGGAAGTGGATGTATATGATACAGTTTCCGGTCTTGGTATTAGGATAACAGTAAATGTGAAAGACAGCCTTCCGGATGTTTTAATAGGGAACGTAGAGAGGGAAAACAGTTTTTAATGACAATGTTGTTGCTCTTAAGATATTTGAAATTATCACTGAGTTGTCGACACTGTAGGTGCGGCGTGAGGTACGTTTAAACCAATTTCTGAAGGCCTACAGCAAAAAAAAAAGAAAAACAAAATAAATCCACTGGCGCAACAGACGCGTTAGTACCTAGGGCTTAGCTTATTCGCATAATTTTTCATGTGTACGTGTATACTTATTCTACGATTATCGTGAGAAAAGAGATATTGCTGTTGAGCGGAGAGGGCAAAAGCAACGCTCAATCGTGTACTAAATTCTGACGGTCCTATGTCCAATGAATTAAAAAGAATGCAACGTAAGAAATCGATTGCTCTGAACCCTCAAACATTTAATACTTTACTGTTCACGACAAAGCTAAACGGAAAACGTATGTATCTAAGGGTGGTTCAATTTTCTAAAACTCTGATTTTCATATTACTTTGCTTACATTGATCACTTTTATCTTAAACTACTTAATAGTTTGTTCATGTATATCTTTTATCTTTCAGGTACAGATAATTGAATTTTAAAATTGAAACCAAAAGAGAAATTTGTCTGCTAGAAAAGGCGCCTAGTAGTCGGTTTTTAGGAGTTCGGCTACATTCAAAGGAACAAGTCCTTTTAAATTGTATTTACCATCACAAGGAAATGAAGGAAACACTTTCGGATGCTGCTAATTCTACCAGTTCTAAACTACACGAAGTGTGGGGGAAAGCAAACATTCCTATAATGATAAAATATAACATCCGCGTTGGTATACAAAAGCTGTACAAAGAATACCAAAATCTGGGTTAAGAGAAATCTAGAAACACGGATAAAACAAATGTGAAACGGTAGATTTGGAGAGGTGATCTCGTCGACTTATTTGACATTTCCCGGCAAAATATGATAGAAATGACTAGCGTATCATGAGAAGATAAAAAATGTCTTAGGTCACAGAGAGAAGATCGTACAAGAACGAAGTGTGCAAAAGAAGACAAAAATGAATCATATAAGAATTAACACTACAAATCTATCGCTGAAATCAATCAGATCGTTATACTGGAAGAGGAAGAGTCATCTCCACCATTATCAGCATCAGTACCTAGCACCGCTTTTCGTGCTCTTTTTTCTTCTTTCTGAAAAGCCGGTGTTTTTCCCTTCTTTTTTGCCTATAAGAGCTGAATGGTAGCTCTCGTCTTCACCTGAAGCTTAGCTTGCAGGCCTCGTTCTTGACTGCGAGCATCTGCATTCTTCATCAAATCAAGGGTTTCTTGCTGGTGGGCGCGAGAATAATGAAAGATCAATTGCGGCTGATCTAATAGCTTGTTGGCATCGTTCTTCGATATTCGATGCTGGTTGTATGGTGTTAATCGAGATGTTAAGGGATACGCGTTGCGCGAAGGTCCTGTCAGTCTTTCGATATTAAATTGTTTTAGAGTATTTATGGTTGGTTGTGGCGTGGTGGATATCCGCATTCTTACGTTGGCTGCAACAAGGTAGTGGTCCGAGTGATGTTAACTCATTTCGAGGCCATTTAAAATATTGGATGTGTGCCTCTTGTCTAACGCAATGTGATCAAATTGGTTGATCTGAAGACCGCCATGTTCCCTTATGGATATAGATGTGAGGCTATAGTGGTATTTCGTTCTTTAGCAAAGTCTTAGCTAAGTCCGTTACCAGACTATGTTTTCCGACAATACTGCTAAAGAAATCTTCTCTGCCCATCTTTGCGCTAACATACGGTTGCAGGGAAAAGTTAATTGGGCAATCCTACGAGGGTGCCACCGTTATGTCCGTGGGTTATGGGACGTGGGTGGTTTCAAAAAAAAGTCCTCGATGCATGCAATGGCTAATTTCATTCCTTGCTACGCAAATTTGATGTTATCCCGATCACTAGGGAATATACTTGAGTCAAACACTTTTTTACTCAATAAACTAATCGTTCAAATACTTAAAAACAAATAGCAAACCGACGCATGCCGGGAAAAACCATTCACGAATAATTAACGTTTTTTTAACTGTAGATTAGATATAACTAAGCAAATATAATCCCAAAGAATGGAATAATGACGCATTTTCAATGGCCGAAATTTTATTGCTTAAATTAGAAGGGAAAGATTTTTGTTTTCTACTGAATACTGTTTCTGAGGTTTTGCCTAGAACCGATGTGTTGTTTAATTCAATACAGAATAAACCAACGGATCTTGACGTTGCTAATCGAGTGTTTTGAGTCATGGCCTTAGAGTGAGTTTATAAACAAGTTTACTTCCATTTTTAAAAGCATAAGCGATTGTGCTGAGCTTCCACGAAAACGCCGATGACTAACTTATTTCAAAACTCAATATAAGCGGCCTTTGTAAAAAGAAAGGACAATTTATTTCCCAACCTAAAAGACGATATAGATCTTTCATGGATTTTTTTTTTGATTTATTTGATTAATCAAAATACAGTAATTTTGCGCTATCAAGGTCAGATGATAAAATATCTTCTCTGATTCATTATTTTCCTGGAATTTTCAATTTAACAGCTTTAAAACTAAAAGTTCTCTATACTACACCTTCACTTCAACAACTTGACGTTCTATCACTATACAAAGATTTGAAAAGTGAAATATTGCGTGAACCATTTTTCCAAACTTTAAAATTAGGTGCACTATTTTTAACACTACCGATAACTGTTGCCTGGAGAGATAATTTCCCACTCTGAAAAAAAACATACATATTTAAAAAATTCGCAGGAAGAAAACACGTTTTTTTGATTAAGCTATTTTATCGATAGAAAGGGGAATTCTTTTCAAAATAAGAATTAGACCTAACTCTTGTAAAGAAGTTTTTGCTAAATACGTTAAAAAAGATCGAAGAATATACTTAGAACTAAACTAACTGAAACTAGACTAAGAACTCAGCTTAGCAAAACTTTTCACAATTTCTATTTTTTTTAAATCATTTTTATTTACCTATCTTGTAAATATTATACGTGGAGTTATTTAATTTAATTTTTTACTTATATATATTTATTAAACAAAAAATAATTTTGGAAGTTTCTTCAAGAACATATACAAAAATTGGCTTGAATTGCTTTACTCATATGCGATTTGAAATATAATTTCGGAAAGCGTTTGCAGGCGCATATTTTTGCCAACTTGTCATTTAAAATTTTCCACGCCACACCACTGCACGAGAGGCATGTTTGTTGATGCCCAGGCTAACCCCGTATGGAAGAGCCACTTAAGTATGAAAGTAGGTAGGTATATACACTCGAAGAGTGACATTTGAACGTATTAACAAAACATACACCCCAACACTGAATTAAAAGAAGCAAGCAGTTTAGATACATCGATATGCAATTAAATTAATAATGAAAGGAACAATACAATTCCAAAAAGATTTTTGTTACAGAACAAGCAAACAATAGATGGAACTCTCTCAGACAAATTTCCACCAAAATACAGTCGCAGCAGTTCAAAAGTAGAATCAATCAACATTAAAGAGGATCTTGTGGGTACTCTGTTGACCTTATAAGAGTGTATACATTAAAACCTAGGTTTAGGCAAAGCAAGGTTTCTCTTTCCTAATAGCGCTCAGGATAATGTGAGACATTGTGAAGTTCGAATGAGTTCTTAAAGCTTTTTATGACCAATTTGCATTTTTGATACCCATAAATATCCTTCTTATCATTCGGCTGTTCTTGTAAACCTATGATTTTTGCAAAATTAGGAATATGGGGTGATCCGTAAGGTAGTGAAAAAATTACTTTAAGCTATTTTTTTTTCTGGTTGCAAATTCGACGGTATCATATGAAGTGGACGGTATTTTCATGAGTTCATCCACCTATACAAAGGCTATCATGAATAGAATAAATCATGAATTCTCAAATTTCCGGGATGTGTACTATAATTTCTCCCAGTTTGAAACACATTTCCTGGTGTTTTTTTATCTGAATGAGTTTGTGGGTTCTCTCAACATTGAAAAGTGTGTAGGAATTCCAGCTTTTAGTGATTTTCTGTGTTTTGGGGTCACAAATTAGGAATTTACCAGACTGGTTTGCCAGTGTATTTCTGTATCAGCACAACCACTCTTTTGAGGATGGTGTATCCAGAACCATCTCCACCGCAGCATATTATACGAGTTTTTTTTCAGAAGAGCTTTTGGGCTTTTAGTTACAGTCTCTAGGTTGTGATTAAGTGTGAACGGAATTCTGCTTTCTACGTCGACATTATTTTAAGATCACATAATGGTAACACTCCGAAAAAGTTTGCCTATCAAAGACTGGTGACGGAACCTTGCATCAGCATCTTTATTACCCTCTAGGCCTAGGGACCTTAGAGCAACATAAGGTTTGGTAAAGACATGAGCAACATTAAATCGTTATTCACAACGTGCCAAAGAGTGAGTATTAAAGTGTTTTTTTAACTGCAATTTCGGCACTTTCATACCCAAAGCCGAGGAAAAAGAAAGCAGTATGGAACTACCTACCCAAATCATCCGACTTTTGACACCACAATTACCAAATCCCACGTGAATGCGACACCTGCACCACACACCATTCACTTTGTAAGGGTATGTAATTGCCTACCTCAACTAGTCTCAATAATTTGTAACATTCGGCAACCTTACCTACATAGCGCTGTCCCAATCACTCTTTCGATCCCTCTATAATTGCTGCATCCCACAGATATGCCAACCTCACTGTCGATACAAATCAATCGATTTGGCTTTTCTCCACGGAAATTACGATTGCGATCTTTATAGTCTGTTGCCGGGCTAAAGATGAGTTCACCCAGCACAATGGCTCGTTACAAAGGCTCCAAATAGAAAGCCGCCGACCCCACCAACAACCGTAGACCTCCATGAATATAGCCTACGACACGAAATCATGATCTGCTAAAGCTAAACACTCCTAGAGTGAAAGTGACGTGTGACGTTTTGCTTCTCCTAGCGGCAGTGTTTTGCTTCCTTCCATCAATCAATGCGCGCGGTTGGCTAAATTTCAGGAAGTAAATTGCATCGACGACGACCGAAAACAACAACCAACTCAAAACGAAATTAGAAGACTCTGCTAATTTGTGATTCGAACTTCGTATTAAGAGCATTACAACCAAATGACAGGTGGACAATCAGCTGTAAGGTCGGATGGGATTTTTTGTTTGTTCGGACTAAGAACATTTGTTGCTGAATAAGGTACTTCACACGGAAGTGTAGCCACATGTTCCAGGTGCTGAATGTGTCAGTTACATATACCCCGGGTTTTAAATTGCATTTCATGAGTATTTTTTGTTTTTAATTTTTTTTTATTGTAAAATTAAGGGTCATTAAAACGATTACCGCACCAAATGGCATGACGTTGCGTTTCGCGGTACTGCACCTGGAGTGAAAGAAGCAAAAGGCAAACAGAAAACATGAAAACAAAACGAATAAGCGGGGGCTATACGAGTGTTGATGTAACATTCGCCTAATTCGCGGAAATGTGTGCCATCGTGAGATTGTGTGTTTAAGTATCATCGTAATGATAATTACTTTGTTTAACACAAAGTAAGACATTTTTCAAGGCACTATTAGGGAGGGAATCGCGTTGAAGTGTAGCCTTTGAATGAATGACTTCTCTTCAGCCAAAGTGGTGGCATGACAAATCTCTTAATATGCTAGACCATTATGAAGATGTTTTTACGCTTTTAGGTAGGCCGCTGTAGTATGGTACTTAAAATGTCTGTCACCCCAAATTGTAAGTAATAAAGTCAAAAAGTTTAAAATCGCGTTTTTATAACTTTATGTGGTTATCACTTTTTTAGTACACGCTGCCTCACCCTGACTTTCAAAGATCATTCTCCTGGATCTTCCAAGCAATGCGGAGTGGAAGAGGAACGATTTAGCAAAGAAATCATGTATTAAAAATGACGAATATTGGTAGAATCTGAAACAGCATTAGTGACCTCAAGGCTGATAATAGTACTAAATCATATTACACTTTCCATTGATAACCAGGGTGCAATTTAATCTCTGCTTTCAAATAATATATTGGCTGATACATCCTTGTCGCTAAGTACGGAAGGATCTCGACAATCAACACAATATCGAGTTCTGCTAGAGCTCTAGGCACAGGTGTAAACAGAGAAGTGAAACTGCTGATGGGTGGCAAACGTTCCGTCACCAGCATTGAAACAGTCTGTCAAATCGCCATTATGTCAACTTAAATCACTGGTGGAACAGATAATAATGAATAACCCACCCCTCCTGTGAGATATCGAAGAAGAAGTAGACAAAGTATGACAAAGTCAGTACTCACAAACTCCTTCAAAGAAGAAGAACTAAATTGACGACCCTGGTGGGCATATTTACTGGCAACAATTAGCTTAAAACTTAGGTTTAACAAATTAAAAGCCATAAATTGAAAATGCTTAATATACACACCATGATACCCAAATAAGATAAATAAATTTACTAAACAACTTTTTCACGACCCTCCAGATCCACCCGAAATCTGTTTTTTTTTTTTATATATTTTCCGGACTATAACATCATTTGTTGTGCTAGAAAGGTCTAGATGCAGATCAACGAGAAATGGGAAGGAGTTATTCAACTGGTAGAAATGCAGTTGTCTCTTGCAGCACGGAGATCCCAAAAGATGTGTTTCAATGACATATATCTTCCAAAAATGCGACAAACATCCAAGAGTAAAAAAACCTGCCAATCGAAATCGGTCCCAGACTACTTTGGACACATGCTCATCGTGTCGTTTGAGATTTCCATCAGCCCACGGAAAAAAAAGATAGTTTTACCAAAATTTAAGACAAAAATGAATATAGGAGGTAGTTATGGTAATGCTTAAAATTATGATTTTACATTCTTGCTTGTTTCCCATGATCTCTTTCATAATATACAAAAATAAGAGGTCCCGCCATCGTTCAAGATTACAAGAAGTATTCAACCCATATGAATGTTGTGAAGGAATCATAGGCTGAAAGCCACTTATCACACAGTCAAACATAATCGTAGGCTCAGTTTTTCAGTGCGAGATCATTTAACTTGAGTTAACTTGAGAAAGTAGTTTTTAAGTCATTTTAAATCCAGAGTTAGTCCAGCAAGTTTGGCGAGTTAACCCTGGATTAAATTATTAGATCTTTTTGACAGATGATCAAATAGCAAGCAAACAGTTATTTTCAATTCTATTTATGTAGACATTTTATAAAATTTTTAGAATATAAACACGTGTATCTACATTGTATTCAGACTCGGATTGCTTGAAATATTGAGTTAAATTTTTTTAAGAAGAAAACGACTTGTAAGATCGTGCCAAAAGCATTTTCGATTGTTTGGGGAAAATGAAACCAAACAGATGATAACTGTGTTGTTATAGATTCTAGTTATATACAAATGAATATAAAAATCATCCGTGTTACCATACTGAATCACAAAAAATACAAACAAATTTGTTTGGCAACAGTCTCGTTTGTACCGAGGACCGAACTTTCTCACAACAATTCATGTGTTGCACGATGACGGGACCTCATGTTTTATGCCGACTCCGGACGGCGAATTTCAGACAAGCTCTTTTTGACAATTGATACAAGGTGGGCCAACAGAGATCATCCTATCGGAAGATGCTCCTATTTTTGCAAATGGCCGCCAATCAAATCTGTTTTGACATTTGTGGACTAGACAGATGTAGAATACAAGTGAACAAACAAGCCATGGAGCAATATACTCCCCAAGAACGCGGAATAATCGAAATGGACGAAGTGAGCGATGAGGCTCATTTCCACCTCAGCGGGTACGTGAACAAGCAAAGCTATCGCTTCTGGCGCACCGAAAATCCACGAGTAATGCACGAGGAGCCATTACACCCGCTCAAAGCAACTGCATGGTGGGCTGTTCATGCTGGAGGAGTCATCGGGGCATTTTTTCGAGAACGCCGCTGGTCAAACGACAACAATGGACGATGTGCGCTATAGGGCCATGTTAACCAACCAATTGACGCAATTGGACGAATTAGGACTGGAGGACATGTGGTTCCAACAGGACGGAGCAACGGCACACACTGCGCGAGCCACAACCGATATTCTGAAGGGCAAACAACATCGGATGTCTTCTTTTGGCCCACCTTGTACTACTCGGATGGTTTGTCAGATCAGCACGAGAGGAGGGCCAGTGAAAAATCATTTAGGAATTGCTACGGCTGAGAATCGAACCAAGACCTTCTGCACTACAGTTCATTGCACTAACCGTCGCGCCACTGAGCCCTATACTGAATCACCACAAAACTTTAATCGTGCACTAAAAAAGTGCTTCGAGACTTGACTCTAGATTAAATTTTATCCGGGGTTAGTTGACTCTAAGTTAGCTCAGAGCTAACTTAGCACGGAAAAATCCGGCCTTAGAGTACCTCTTAGGGCCAGTAAGATTGACTAAGAAAAATGTTTTTGAATGCTTAGATCTGAGTGTCTTTACCTAGTTTTAAGTACCTAGCTTCTTCTAAGGCTCTGAATCGTAACGAGAATATAGCAAAATGCAACCTGCGAAACAATTATAATAAAATATTTGTAGTGCTTTAACGAATATTTTTTAAAAAATTGTTTCGTCCCTTGCTATACTAGCGATTGTGAACTTTTAAAAATGTGGAATGCGTTAGTATTAACGGTAGAGCTCACTCCCGTGGACTGCATTTTTAGTGCCTAAGCTTTAAAGGATTTAATGGCCATGTGGCTTTCTAAATAATATTTTAAAACATTTATGGAAAAATCGATTCAACGAAGAACTTTACTAATACAGACCTAGTCAAGCAAAATCCGCATTTAATTTTCAGCTTGACGTCGGAAACAGCAGTGAAACACAAAATTATAAACCGACCTCAACCAACTTTGACTGCGCAACTGGAGGCATTATGCTAAAAAGCTGAATTCGAGAGGGATATTTGTTGGGTCAAAGTTTATTCCAGACTGTATCGTCACTTTGATAAGTAAGTATGATATCAGCAAAAAGTAAATCCTATCCTTGCTTTCATTGCGGAAAAATAGGTAATACTACTTATTTACGTCCTCACTGGCAACTTCCAAATGTCCTTACAATGAAACAATGAAACTACATATCCCAATACATGTGAACATGTGCATTCAATTAGAAGCTGGTATGCATGGCGGAATTACTCTTGAAACGTAATGCCTATACAGGAAAAAATGTGTGGTCCAAAATGTTCTCTCTATATTTTTGCCTTATTTTGGCACTTAGACAAATGTAACGCCGCATCGGAATATTAGAATTATTTCAGTAGACAATATCGATACTAGACAGTCACAGGCTTAAATATAACTCTGACTTTGAAAAGTTGATTTGGAAGTTGAAATGGAAGTCAATTTTTCTTTAAACTATCCTTGAAGGCTATTCGATGAAAGAAAGAATGCCTTGTCAAATGTTGTTGCCAAAAGTTAAAACCTTGAAAATATCAATTGAACTATAGGCATCCTTATAAAAAAGTCAAAAACGGTCTTCTTTTGTGGTGTATTATTTGAATACGCATAATCCGTGAAAATATCGTCTAAAACCTTACATTGCCCATTATCTTCGATTGTTGCAAGTGGCTTTTTCTCCGATGACGCAAGCTTCAGCTGATACTATGTGTCTACTACACTAATGCGTGAAATACACAAGTGCAAGTATGTTAGTGAGTCATTGAATGCGCACCCGATTATGCACTTTCTCTGCAATGATCTTGAGATTGGATTTTTATTTTATCTTTGTTACTAGATCTCCATAAAATGAAACTGTAATCCGTAATTGTCGTTGGGTTTGATATAAAATAAAAAGCACTCGATTTGTACGAGTATCTGAATCGACACTTTGGCAATTAATCAAATACAAAATAAGAATTGCTGTGTAAGAAATGAAACACATGCGTGTAGCTTTAGATACATTTATAATCTGTTGATGGGTTTTAGTTGTCTTTGTTGTCATGATGCAATTGCCTTTTGTAGTCGAAATATTAAAATCGGTTTTGAACGTGACCGACGTATGTTATTGGAATTGTTTTAATTTTTTTTATTGAATTGCATTTATGATTTGAATTAAATGGTATTTTTAAAATGTTGGTCAAGCTCAAGCATAGGTAGTGGAATTAATGTAAGAGCACACGCAGACGTTGCAGTCAATATTGAGAAAAAAAAACAATAAGTGACCCTCTTTATGGAATATACTTATCGGCAAGCACCCGTGAGATTTCCGACATTGCAAATCGACGATAGATATAATGACAAATAAACGTCAACAATTAAACGTGTTTTGATAATAACAATTTTGGAGTAATTATGAATGTCAATATGTCATAAAATTCACATGACACATTGACATAGTGAGGATACAACGAAGAGTAAACCTTGGAAATCGATCTTACTTTGGTATGGCGAAGCAAATGTAATCAAAACTCATAACTCGAAAGTCCGAATGTTTTCCCTACCGGATCCTAATTCTACAAGCCCTACTTTATGGGAACGAGTGCTGCAAAATAAGCAAGAAACCCTTTTTCGGAGGGAAAATTCCTTTCAGATTATTCGGTTATGTAAGCGAGGAATGAAGGAGATGATAAGCCACGAGCTCTAGAACCTGTGCCAAAACATAGATGTGTCAAACGGTAAGAACACACGGACTATGAATATCCCTGCAGCGCTAACCACCATTAGTACAGTTCATACAAAACGTAATTATCTTAAAACTGTCCCACAAATACCACAGGCAAGTGCGATTGTATATTTGATTGTACGTCACTAAACAATCAAAACAATTAAAGGATTATCCTTGTGTTGGTTGAAAAACTAAATATACACACACAAAATTAGGCGTTCCTGTAAGGATGTCATCCCACTTAATATGAAAAAAGAAAGTTTTAGTGTTAATATGCTAAGCTCTGTAAGCTTTGCGCAAGAAAACAAGGACTGCATTACACATGCGAATGCACACTAATTCTCTAACCAAGACGATCAAGACCCATGAAGAATTCTGTCGAGATGAACAAACAAAAATCCAAGCCTAGTCAGAGTCTATGCTAAGATGGCGAGGAATCTCCTACCAACAATTTTATAAGAGATCAAGCTTTAAAAAATGCCGGAAATTTAAAAATTCCTGAAAAACGATATAAGGATGCTTTGAGCTAAATTCAAAGAAGCAACTAAAACATTTTTAAAGCACAAGGATTAAAGCTATAACACTTAATGTTTGTTCCAAGGCTTCCATTGAATTCACTTTCGCTCAAAGTCCTTTGTTGTCATACAAAGAACTCCAAAAGTCATCACGATTACAAAAAAAAAAACACGTTGGCACCTAAAATATGAAAGAAGGTGGTTTATCAAGAACGTATCACTCATTCCTATATATCTAGTTGATTAAAGACATGTAAAACCACTTAGGTGACTAGGTCACCTTCTGTCAATGTCCTGATTTCCAAAAAAAAAGTACTACCTCCATTCACTACGCAGTTTGAAAACCTATTTTTTATGCAAATAAACAATTTATCAACAACGCAAAATTATATCTCAGATCTTAATCAACACTTGACCGCGAATCCAGAGTTATTGAACTTCTAATCTGAATCTTAACCTCGTAAACAAAATCAAGGGTTTTTGTGTCATTCGGCAGAAATGTGGAAAAAATTGGAAATTTTTTTTTTCGTGTATATTTACCTCTTTGTTGGTTACACTTGATTTAATTATCAACGCGAATTATTTGGAGATAAAATTAATTAATCTTTCATTGTTGTCATTGTCTTGCCGTTGCTTTGTTGTGGTGGCACAGTGTACCTCGGACGGTTGACGGTTTCATCGCATTTGACATTTAAAAGTGCGGAATTTTCATTTACGAAATCAATTTTTGTTTTTGCTTTGATTGGAGGAAGTATTTGTCACTAAGTAGAGTAATGTTGGCAATTTTGCGATTGCTTTGAAATGAAGGTCGCTGAAATGATTAGTAAAGCAGAAAGACGGCATTTGCAAATTTGAACTTTCACGTGTAGCACTTGCGAAAGCGGCCTTTTTTTTTATTTGTCTTAATTGGATGATGCATTATGAATAGGAATGGCTTAAAAAATGGTTTATTCAGGTGTTTTAATATTAAAAAGAAGAGAAAGGTGTGTAAGTTGTTAAGGAAGTCATTTTTCACACAACTGGGTATGAAGTGAGTAATGAAACTACGTCACTTAGAGGCTTGAAAAAAATTTGAGTTAATTATGGTCCATGATGGTCTTATAATATAAACAAAATGCGAAGTAATTGCATTTAGAAGCACACCCAGGCGTTTTTAGCTCTGTCGTGGGTTTCAATACAAAGAGGTTGCAAAAGCCTAACCGATAACGTAGGAATAAATGTTGCGTTTTGGGACATGCAGTCGATGTTTTTGTTTTCAATATGTTACATTTAAATGAAATACAATTTTGTAATTTATACTTGATTGGTGGTTATAAGGTCTAATTATGTATGAAATATGATGTCGGTAATACGGCCGTCTTTGACTGTGGTTCAGAGGCAATCGCTTTAAAGTATATTTTGTATAAAAATTTCATAGCACGAGCTGTGTGTGATGTGGTACCACATGTTATCTATGCCTAATTGATCCAATTCGGGCACAAGAAATTTTTTCAACATGCCTAGACAGCGGTCATCAACTGTACTGTTATAGAAAGCATGGCTTATGGAATCCTGAAACCAATACGGCACCATTCCTACGTTTACTCTTCAAGGGAGTAGTGGTCTTTGGTGTGTCAATCGAGGGTTTTTTGTGCCCTAATAGTGGCTATACTACGAATTTACTGCCTGATAATAAATTGTTATAGACCATTCTCTATGACTGTCAAATGCCAATTAACAAATTTCCTTCAGACAAAAATTACAAACAAATAAAATGGACCTGTAAAATAAGACGCACTCCGTACTAAAGGGACTTTCGAACTTTGGCGGCAGTTTGGTGGATAAATTTGAGTCCACTGCTTACGTAAACGATAGGCCAGCACCTCAACGAAAAGCAAGATCTGACAAAAACATCGCCCTATCCATGAGAGAGAGTCAGGAGAATCCAAGGCAGTCGATTTCAGGTAGCTTCACAGACCACACCTTGCCGAATTTTGCATTGTTACTTGAGTACAAACTTCAACTTAGGTAAACGACCATAGAAACGACGTGTATTCGCTGAATGGCCTTTGGAGCAGTTGGAAACTGACCCTAATTTTCATCGAAAAACCATATTCAGCGATGAGATTCATTTTTGGATGAATGGGTACATCAACAAACGCTATTGTCAAACTTGGAACGATACCAATTCACATGAAATTCAAGATCGTCCAATGCATCCCGAACAAGTTAATGTTTGGTGTGGAATTTGGACTGGCGTCCAAATTGATATTTCTGTGTGGCGAGCGCAATAGGTCGACGATTACCAACTTCTTTTAACCTAAATTAGATGATATGAATACCATCGACAGGTGGTTTCAACAGGAAAGCGCTACGTGCACCACAGCTTTCGGCACATTGGAAATTCTGCACGGTCGGTTAGCATGGGCATGGTCACCTCACGTAGAGGTAATGTGAACTGACCACTGAGATAATGCGATTTGAACTATTTGACTTTTTTTGGGGGATTTTCTAAAGCCGCAAACCACAGCGGCCCTCAAAGCTAGCAAAACCCATGCCATCGGCCAAATTCAGTCTGATTTAAGCGCCAAAGTCATTTGAAATTTGACATTAATTAACATAATTCCATACATAATGGCAACGATTGGCGTTACAAACGAATACAAAAACTTCGGTGATACTCACACACTTTGTCTCATTTAAAACTAGCCGGTCTGACTTCGCCTGAGTACAATTTTAGTGACGACAAATTTCATTGCTGCCACTTAGACCTCGAATTATCAGCTCCTGTAAGTGATAGAGCAATTTTGAATACACTATAGCATACTATAGAAGATTATAAAAAATGAAAACCACATCGCTGTTCAAGCCCTCAAGATTGTTCTATGGATGGATACGGCGATATTAAATCGTATGTTGTTGGCTTAAGATGTACTCGTCTGGTTGTTGACAAGACTAATAAGGCCAGCTTGTGCTCACGACTAGTAAACTTCGCAGCTCAACGAAATTCTGAAATTGATATCTGTGCACATTTTTCTAAAGCTAGCAAAACGTTTTTGTAAGGATCAATAAGTTATGCCTATAAAAACTCACGAGAGCTTCCAAGATAACTGCGTAAAGAGTATTCCTTTAAATGCTGCCTGCTTTCGTAAGGAATTTCCTATATTTTTTCCAATAAAGAAGGTATGAATCGACAAAAAATAACCCTATCAAACATGTTGACACCTTGGCCACACAAGTATCTCTCAGGATGAGCTATTGTCAAAATACGACGAACCAGCTTTATTATTTCACTGGCGTAAGTTAATTAACTATTTGAAATCATCAACAGAATGGAATTTCTTCCCCTCGGAAGAAACTCTGACAACAACATCTCGTCAGAAGTCAAACGAAGAATTACTCTTGCCAACCGCTGTTTCTTCGGACTAAGAAGGCAATTCAGTAGCAAAGCCCTTACTCGAACTACTAAGGAGATCCTATATAAGACCCTGATCCACGCAGTCCTGCTCTACCACTGTGAAGCATGGACCGTCTCAAAAACGGATGAAGAAATTCTTGGTAGATTTGTACAGCGACACGCCCCTGGTCAAAAACTCCGCATTGGACGTTTAAGATGGCTAGGACATGCAGAACGAATGGACACCAATACTCCGGCTCGCAGAGTCTTCGATTCCCACCCAAACGTCGCACGCAGTAGAGGAAGACATCGCCTTAAATGGCGCGCATAAGCAGAAACCGACCTTAACCAACTTGGAGTGTGCAACTGGAGGCAGTTAGCTAAGGACCGGGCTAATTTTGAGAGGCATGTTGGTTGAGGCCCAGGTTAATTCCGGATTGTTGCGCTACTTAAGTAAGATGTAAAAAAAACTACGAAATATGACAAAGCCAAAAACTCCTTCAAAAAAAAATATAATCGGTTTCGATGCTGGTGGGAACAGGTGTCACTTCCTGTGTTTCTGCCCAGGCCCAGTTAAAAGAGAGAGAGGGAGCTTTAGGAAAATATTGGTTTATTATCTTAAGAAATTATCATCGATTCTCCTTTTCAATTTTTTCAGGTTTTTTGAAGGAATCACTGACATATGAGATTTGAGCGCTATGATAAAGTTAACTCATAGCTTTGTGGTTGGAGGTCTCTGACTCAATCAATGCTAATAGCAATAATTTGCTTGTTTTTCACTGTCTTACCTTAAGCAGCCAAAAAAGACCAAATGGAGGTCTTCGATACTAGAAAAGAATTTAGATAATATGACTCGTATGGCTTCATTGACTAAGTACATGAAAAGATAGCAGAATTTGTGAGCAAATGTTGGAATATACATATATAGCTAATAGCTATGCAGAATTTTGAAATCATTAAACAGAACCAAAAAGAATTTTTCCAATTAATTTATTTGAAATTAAAAAAACAAGATGACGTTGGGTTGCTATGGGACTTCAAGATGCTATAACATTACCTCGTTAAACGTAGAATTTTTATTTCAAATTGATGTTTCCCTTCGGCTACTATCCTTAGGCCCGGTTATTCAGTGCGAGATCATCCTAGTTTCGGGATTAAACTCGAGTAAATCGAGAAAATATTTGTTCAGTCAATTTAAATCCAGAGTTAAATCCGAGTTATCCAAGTTAGGTGAGTTAACCCTGAGACTAAATCATCAGATGTTTTTGACAGATGATAAAATACGAAACAAACAATTATTTTCAATTCCATTTCGGTAGACATTTCATCAAATTTGTAGAAACTTAATACTTATAGGATATATTCATATGCACTCGAAATTGTTTTAAATATTGAATTTGACTGTTTTAAGAAGGAAAAGACTTGTAATATCGCGACAAAAGCCATTTTTATTTGTTTGGGGGAAAAAGAGACCAACTATCGGATAACTTGAGCTATTGCAGATTCTATACATTTCGATAACTTTTTGACTTCAAGATCGATGAATCGTGAGTCGAATTTATTTAATTAATCCTGCACTGAGAAACTGCTTCTTGAGTTAACCCTGGATTAAATTTATTCCGGTGTTAGCTAACTCTGGTTTAACTCAGAGTTGACTCAGCACTGAAAAACCGATCCCTAGAGAGCTATTACAAAATGGCCTCTCTGTACTCTCTATATGGGCCGCCAGATGTGGACTCGTCACGAACACTCAAAAAACCGATTTGACCCTCGCAAACTTAATGGAGTCATTCTCAGGTTCACAGAATCAGCCAAATACTTGGTTTTGGTTTTGAATAAGTAACTGAACTGGAAAGCCAATATCCAATAACGCGTTTAGAAAGCCACCGTAGCCTTGTACTTTTTTGAACGGTAATAGGAAAGAAGTTCTGGCATTATGTGTTTATCATTATACCCATACATCTGTATTGTGTCTTAGTCTGGTGGACGGCTCTAGAAACAGCCTCCAATAACCTCCGTAACCTACCAGGTAAAGTTCAAAGATTGGCTTTCATATGTTTTAGCAGAGCCCTAAGAACAATCCCCTCCGCAGCCATAGTTTCTATCCTACATCTAGTGCCTCTAGATATGGCAAACAGGCCGCAGCTTGAGCAGCTGTGATACACCCACTCACGGTGAACACACAAAGATTCTAAATCGCCTTCACATTACAGAAAACAGCGACGACTGCCCAACTCAGTTTTGAGCATAACTTCAGGACAACCATTTCATGTTGCATTGAATGGGAGTTGGATTTGATCGGAACCAATAACTCGATTCATATCAACGCGGATGGGTATAAAACAGAATCTGAAGTGGGATGGGGTGTTTTCTCCAAGATGAATAACGTAAGCATATCATTTCGCCTTCCCCATCATGCCAGAGATTTCCAGGCGGAGGTCATGACAGTCAAAGAAGCGTTGTCCTGGCTGAAAAGGAATGTAATATCTACGAATTCGTGGGCTAATTTCCCATTCAATCCGACATCAGCCCACGAATGCCAACAATCTCTTAAAGAGACAACAAAGCATTTTACAATTCACATCTTTTTTGGTCCGGGCCACAGAAACATACCAGGGAATTGCAAGGCAGAGGAGCTTGCTAGACAGGCCACTACTCTTTAAATTCTACCGCCAGTAGGTATGTTAGGTTAAAGAGACGGCAAAGCATTTTACAATTCACCTCTTTTTGGGTCCGGGCCACAGAAACATACCAGGGAATTGCAAGGCAGAGGAGCTTGCCAGACAGGGCACTACTCTTGAAATTCTACCGCCATTCCGACATTCCGACATTACAGATCAAACTGGATGCGATCAGGAAGCTTCATCTGGGGGACTACTTCTTCGATAATCTAGGTGATTTAGCTAATATCAATGTCAGAAACCTTCTCCTTTACAAACTTAACTCTGAATACTTCAATTAGGCGAATAAAGATAGGAAAATCAACAAAACCAAGTGGTACCACAACGAACCTGTACGGTCTAAGGGCGCGGTTACGCGAGTGCGCTAGTAATAAAACCAATTATTCCCGCTAGTTAAAGCTAGTAAACTAAACTGCTACACAGAATGGCAAGCGCGGACCCAGGCTAGTCCGCGCTTCCTATTTACCAGCTTGGACTAGCGTGGACTAGCTCGGACTAGCGCGAACGTGATCTGTGATCACGTTATTGATTATCCCTGCAATAAGCGTACTTTTTATTCCAATTTCTGTTGAAGGACTTTATGCAATTGCCCAAACGCGATATCAGAAGACTGCTTAAGACTGCCTCACAGTTTGAATCATTGTTTCGTACTGCTGGAGCCAAATGTCCTCCAGTCCCAATTCATCCAATTGACGAATACAAAAATTAAATGATCATGGCTCATGATCATGATATGTCCATGTGACTCTTTGAGAATATTGAGCATATTATGCAGAGACTTTCAGTGGATATAAGCTCCCCACGTGCATTAATAGCGAATTTTCATAACCATGTTTCCAGATCCACAAATTTACCTTCATGGATGTAAATAGGCCACATCACTCATTTAGACAGAAAATCGTCACTTCTTTGGTTGAGATTTAGTAGAGCACTCGGCAACCATCTTTGTAAGGAAACATTTTCACGTCTTTCGCCAAAATGCAAGACGAGCGTGGAATGGACATTAGTGGCAAATCGTCTGGTGGATGTTGATGGAGCGTCGACGACACCTTCGGCTACGGCAGCCAGCGAGAGGTAGAAGGCCTTCCAGGGGGTTGCACGATTCAGTGCGGTTTCACTCTCGAAGTACCGTGCGGCAAAATCCCGCATTGAACGACTGGTGTGAGCCGGGCGGACATGGCAATTGCCACGAAAAGCAAGTTGCGCAAATATCACTGACAAATTATTCTTTAAAAATATCGTGATTCATTCGATTTCTTACTCACACAAATTTTAATTCGATTATCTTTACGAATGTCAAAACCAAATTGACATTTGATTCTGTTTATAAAATCGATGGCAATTTCCGAAAGGCTCATAAATTATGGCTCACCTTAACAAGACGATGAACTGTCTAAAAATTGGATAAAAATGACGGATTTCTCAAATAAATTACTCCCCGTTATATAAGAAAGAAATTAACTGAAAGCCAACAAAAATATTTTTTTTTATAAATTTTACTAGCAATTTATTTTATTTTTTATAAAAAAAAAAAATAGAGCAACAAAATATTGGTAACATAACGTGCAAGCGACATGTGAGAAATTACTTCGCGAGCTATTTCCATTAATTTTGCATTTCACCTAATCGTCTTGACATTGACATCTTTTGGCGAATGTATATAATCGCTATATGTGTGGTTGTTTTAATGAACATGTAGGTAGATGAATAGAAAGTGGTCCTCATTGGGATGTACTTCCACCTGTGGTGACGTTGTGAGTGCAATCAGTCATTAAGTAATATTTCACGAAATCAAAGTCGAAAGAATAATTAAGATTATTTTTTTAGGTTTCATGGTCAGTTTCACAACTTCCTACAAAAGTTCCTTATACCTGAGTCAGAACTAATCTGGCCGAAAAGTTTAAAAAAATCCATTTCACCGGTTGCTGATTAATTAAAAGGAAGGTTATGTGATTGTCAAAACTAATGATAATGATGTGACGTAGAGTAAAATGAATTTAAATGGAGTCAGGGAAAATGAATTTGTGTGAAGGGAACTGGATCAGGCATACATTTTTTGAAACCATTGTTGTTATTATCCATAATATCGGATTAAATATATAGAACACCTTGAACATGAAAATCAACAAAGAAATTAATAAAAAAAATGCTTATATCGACTTATATCGTTTAAAACTAACATTGCGATGATGAAGAAGTCCAAAAAACATGGTCTACCAATTCTGTTGGTCTATAGGTCAGTCGCGCAGTAGGACAGCTCCTTACAACGCCATCTCATAAATGGTTTTTACGAAAGTAGGGTTCCCCGAATTATTTTGATGCAAATCAATAGTTAAATAACCATATGTTAATTTTTTTTTATAAAAACATTAAATCAGTCGCAGAAGTGCAGTGAGTTAGGATATTGATTTGACTGACTTTTCGCACAAACTTTTCAAAAGCGTTTACTGGAAATATTGCATTCAGAACTATATAGGTAGGTATTATACATTTTTGGAAAGCTCAGAGCATCAAGTACATATTTACAAAAAATACAAATGGAAATCTTGCATTCAGAACTATATAGGTAGGTTTTATACATTTTTGGAAAGCTCAGAGCATCAAGTACATATTTACAAAAAATGCAGTGTTTTTTAAAATGTAGAGGATATATCTTGTTTTGGTCAGCCCTTTTTGGGATGTTTTTTTTATATTCAAACAGACATTTGATGGTTATTGAAGTTTGGCTTTGGCTTGTTACTTGTCTCATTAAAATATTTAATTAGTCTAAATTTTAATGGGACAACATTTTGTTTGCTCCTTTTTGCCTTTTTTTGTCAGACACGAAAATATGTCGAAAATGCAACATAAACCCATAATAAAACGAACATTTAACATGAATTTGCTTACTTATAGATCCTTAAAAATAAAAAATTACTTGAAGCAATGAAAATAGTGTTATGAACTGTGAGTAACAACCCCATTGGTAGTAAATATATATACATACACTGGTAATCGCAAGGATGAGGCCCTATATTTTGATCGATTTTTACTATTTATACTTGTTAGAAATTTCTGCTGTGCCAATCGTTGAATACCATATTCCATTACATCCTTAAATTAAACATCCCCAAAAAGTGGACGTGGCATTGTCACAATATATTGCTAAAATACTTTTAATCAATAACGTTTATGGTTCGACAAAAATCAGCGTTTTTATATTGCATATGCTTTTAGGTAGGATATACAAATCCTGTTTTAGGAAATCGCCCCCAAAAGTCTGATTTTTTTTTAAATTTTAACAAAAACAGTTGTTTTTAATAAAACGCCCCCAAAAAGTGCGCGTGAAAAAAAACTTAATATGAACGAAATATAGATAGTCATATAGTCTTATTATCTTGTTCAGACAGTTTTTCAAATTTCTGTACGGCCTGACCCAAAACTTGTATTTCACTGTAAGCTAAACTCTTTGTTCAAAACGTAATTAAATTACTCATTAATCGTTAATTAATCAACAATCCATTTGCTATTAGTTGCAATTTATTGTGAATTTCTATATTTATTCCTGAAATAACATACCAAAATCAATTGAGACTCTTTTTAAAACAAACATCAACCAACAGGTCTTATTTCTCTTCTGTTCTCTTTTGTTTGTTATCCCCTAAACCGATTTTATTTAAAAGTTGATATATTCAACAATAATTGTAAAAAATTCAAGTTGCTATCATATCACTTAAAACATAAGAGATACAGACGGTGAACTCGTTTCCTCCCACTGTGAGTCGGACTGTCGGTTGTCATTCTGTGCACGCATCTGGCTGAACTGATTTACTTAAAACTGAGTATACAATCACGGCTTTCGTTAACACCCAAAGAAGATTTTAAAATTGGGATTTTAACGGTAATATCGTTATTTTTACTTGTTTATTAGTCAACTGACTAGTATATATGAAGTTTGTGTTCAGTATTCATCATAAATAGACTTAGATCGGAAAAACGCTTATAATTATGAAAACTTTTTGCAAACATCGGTGATTAGTTAAAAATTGTTATAGAGTTCTTCGTCATAATCAGAGAACGGATTTTGTTGATCTTGCCATTTTTGAATTTTTTACCTATTTTTGCCTTCATGGTCGTATTTATCAGTTTAGGTCCAGCTGGCATACATGCAAACCAATTTTGGATTTTTAGTGAATCCGAAGGAGCATATGTTCAAAAGTTCGCAGGTACCTGTAAATGACCTGCGAACTTTTGATTTTAATTGTTGTGTTTTAATTTTAATTATTTTTTCTAATTCATATCGTAATATTAACAAGCCCGATTGGAGATATTTTAAATACTTTGAAGGGGATCGATCAATTGCATCAATTGCAAATAGCTGCTGAAGCTGTGGTGAAAAAGTTTAACGCTGTCTTTTCTTTAAATGAATGACTCAAGACCATCAGTGAAATAAATAATGTTGTAAATTGCGCTAAACACTTCTCGACGTCTTTTAACTAGGCTCCAGTGGCAGAGAGGCTACAGTGGCAGAAAGTATTCGTGAAGACAGTGATCAATCAATTAATCGCAGTTCTCAAGGTCTGCGCATCTGTCATGGAACGTTGTTGCGTATTTTGAAGCTTGATCTTGGTTTAAAAGCGTATAAAATATTAACCGTTCATGAAATAAAGCTGACTGACTTTAGTTTACCTTTTTATTTCGGCTTTAATTTCGTCGCCCTAGTGACACAAAAACTTATGTAAATATTTGATTATTTTCGATTTTTTGGGAATTTTTGATTTTTTGTCATTTGGAGTTTTATGAATACTTTTGTGAAGTGCTAACTTCTAATATATTTCATTCAGAGGTAATTTTTTTTAGTTACTAGTGTTACTAGTGTCACTAGGGCGACGATTTGTTCCTATCTTTTCGAAAATTGTTTTTACTGACCAAGCTCATTTTTGGTTGAATGGATGGCTAAATAACAAAAATTGCCTTATTTGGGCTAGAGGCGATCTAATAGCAACCAATGTAGCCCAAAAAAAAACACTGTTTAGTGTGGTTTAGGGGGCAGGTGGTATAATCGGGTCGTATTTTTTTTTAAATGTGAAAGAAGCGGGTGTTTCTGTGGATCGCTACAAGGCAATGATGGATGAATCTTTGTCGATGAAAATTTAATATATTTGTGTAATTGGCTTGTGGTTTCAACAGGATGGCGCTTAATGATAATTAAACAAAATTTTTTTACAATTTTGCTTTTATATCTGAATTTAAAATTTACATTTTAAAATAATGTTAACGATATTGTTAATGATATCTAGATAGAAGTGATATTAGGAATAAGCAGCTTGATTACAAAAGAAATACATTTTCCGAAAACTACCAGTCATCTGAGAAAGCAAAATTAAATTTTTTGCTACAAGTGAATGGATCTAATATTTAATTGCAATCCCAAACATTTAATAGGGAAATATGCTAAATATAGAAAACAAAGTGTTTTTGTGCATTTAAACATTTTTCTGCAAAAGCGCATATATTTATAATCAGTCTTCTTGTTGCAATATAAAATTCAAGTAAAACCAAGAAAATAGCCTCAGTGGCGCGATGGTTAGCTCTGCCCCGCAGAAGGTCTGGGTTTGATGATGAACTGCCTAATCATCAAACTACCATTAATCATCAATAAAAGCTTATCTTAACTGAACTGTTCGGATTCGACATAAAACAGGAGGTCCTGCCATCGTGTAGTAAGCACACAATCACACATGAATAATTGTAAGAAAAAGCTGGGCAATTTCAGTTAATTTTAATTTTCAGTCAACAAAAAAACTTTGCATTTAATGATCTGTAACTCAGAGTTGGCTCAGCATTAGAAAACTGATCCTTAGGACTGCTTGTATCAACTAATTTATTGAACTAACCAGTGGTTAGCTTGATGAAATGTTACAGAAAACAGTTGCAAAAATGCGTTGATGCAAGGTGCTCTTAGTGAGGTTACAATCAATGTGAACCTCAATAAAACATTTAAAATGTTAACAATAAAATTTTAATTCAATTAGCTTCTTTAAAAATCTTTCTTGTGAACATAATTTTACATCTTGACATAGGCAAACATTTAATTGAATGCAAGTACGTTAACTATCACTAACAATTGGACGCATTCTCAATGAAGCTCATTTTTAGAAACTAGAAACATGGGTTAAGACTAGAAACCCTAAAACTGAATTATAACGAAAAATATTCCACAAATATTAAACTATCTAGTTTGTTGAATATGTTAACCCTTAAAACACCATTAATCACTCCTAATGTGATGTGGAAAATAAAATTATTCCAAGAAAAAACTTGAATGGGGTTTACATGCACGTGTAATTTTAATTTTATTCTGAAAAATTTTACTGCTTGTTTTTAGATTAAATATTAGATAAAAAAATGGCCTTTCGAAATGCTGAAATTAGCATAGTTGAGTTGAGTTTAGTTGATTTAATCAAATGCTGAGCCCAGGTTTGTTTCCCAAAATTGTTTGTATGGTGGCATTGCGACCGAATTTCAGTTAATTTTAATTTTCAGTCAACAAAAAAACTTTGCATTTAATGATCTGTAACTCAGAGTTGGCTCAGCATTAGAAAACTGATCCTTAGGACTGCTTGTATCAACTAATTTATTGAACTAACCAGTGGTTAGCTTGATGAAATGTTACAGAAAACAGTTGCAAAAATGCGTTGATGCAAGGTGCTCTTAGTGAGGTTACAATCAATGTGAACCTCAATAAAACATTTAAAATGTTAACAATAAAATTTTAATTCAATTAGCTTCTTTAAAAATCTTTCTTTTGAACATAATTTTACATCTTGACATAGGCAAACATTTAATTGAATGCAAGTACGTTAACTATCACTAACAATTGGACGCATTCTCAATGAAGCTCATTTTTAGAAACTAGAAACATGGGTTAAGACTAGAAACCCTAAAACTGAATTATAACGAAAAATATTCCACAAATATTAAACTATCTAGTTTGTTGAATATGTTAACCCTTAAAACACCATTAATCACTCCTAATGTGATGTGGAAAATAAAATTATTCCAAGAAAAAACTTGAATGGGGTTTACATGCACGTGTAATTTTAATTTTATTCTGAAAAATTTTACTGCTTGTTTTTAGATTAAATATTAGATAAAAAAATGGCCTTTCGAAATGCTGAAATTAGCATAGTTGAGTTGAGTTTAGTTGATTTAATCAAATGCTGAGCCCAGGTTTGTTTCCCAAAATTGTTTGTATGGTGGCATTGCGACCGAAATCCATGAGGTACTGATGGATGGCTTAATCATCATTTTGGTTTTTTTTAGTTAATTATAGAAAAGGTTCTCCAATGATTAACGAAATTTGCATCGTAAGTTCATTAACGTCTAACTAACGTGTGTCAAAATAATGGACATTCAACACAAAAAAAAAAAAAAATGATACGAATTACAGGCCTTTGGGATCAAGAGGCAATATAAGTTCCCGAAGAGGAAAGCTAATACAATGCGTTTCAACTGGAGACACAAGATTTGGGTATGGTGATGAGTGATATTAAAAACAACATAACATAAGACTAAGAAATCAACTGGTGGAAAATGGCTAATATTTTGCACATCAAAGGATATTCACCTTTTAACTGAAACACTTTTCATAAAATTCGGTTTTAAAATAATAATGCTGACGATGGTAACATTAAGCCGAACTTTTCAACTATTAATCAAAGGGCAATTATTTCACGGTCACATTAATGTACAAAAGCCCCATCTAGAGATGCCACCGCAATTTTATATCTAATTTCGAAATTTCACCAATTATTGGCTACGTAGCAGATCAAAGTCTTGATGTTTTTAAAACACATAAGGTCATCAATCTTGACCAGACATCATTAATTCCATCTGAATAAATCAACTGATCTGAGATTTGAATGATGACGGAAACTCAAATTTTACATTTCTGTTGACATTTACGTATTGATACGACTTGGAATCGAACTCAGACTTTCTGCATGCCCGCTTTTTGCACTAACCATTGCCCAGGAACCAGTTTATGAATTATTCCTACGTTAATGTTGTTGGTGTTAAAGTATTACACACAAAACAGATCATAGAACCCTAGAATGTTTAATTTTTACATCATTGTCGAGGTTGTTGTATGAATACCTTTCTGGCATAAATTTGGTTAAGCACCGCAAAATTCAGAAATGAGCGTTATGTTTTTTGCAGTGTTTTACTGTTTTCTATACTCCAATACTGCGCACTGCTTTTTTCCAAAATAATGCTTTTTAGTGAAACAAATCAGATACTGTACAAGTACCAACATTAAATAATTATAGAAAGATGGTCATTTCCAACTATTTAATACAAAGAAATGGTTACAATCGTGGAATATATTTTATGCTTGCCAGGAACTTTAGCACCCACAGTAAATAAAAGATGGACGTCAGACAAATCGCGACAAGGAGTCGAAACATTGAAGGCGATTCTGATCATCAAATGTAATTTTGAAGAATCCTTGCGTTTATTTCTTTAAGTATCTTAATATAAAGTCGGATTCTTCTCGTCAAATCGCTGCAAATAAGAAATACAAAACAATAACCACAGAAGTGGAAATGGGAGCAAAGATGATTTTGATTATGGAAATCAAAAGCCTGGTGTATAATTTGCCATCTTTCTTAGTTTTCATTAAATAAAATTAATACTGCGAAACTAACAGTCGTACACCTAATAAACTGTATAAATTTACGAACTCGTAAATGATCTGTCAAATTTTATATGAAAATGTTTTTCAGTGAGCCACGTAAATTTCTACAACGATTTTGGGTCGGATATTACCATCGGAAAATTACACGCATTGTGTGCTGCTTTGATTGAAACTATGTCAGAAGTGGAAATACAAATGAAAACCAAACATTTGCGAAAAAACGAGACTAAATATCGGGTAGCTAAATTTTAAGGGCTGATGTTGAATGTGAACCGCACCATACGTCAAGTGTTTTTCTGCATTTCAATTGACATTTCTCAATTTCAGACTAACTCCAATCGAACCGTGGAAAGATACACAATCGGGCAACGCGTTAAAGTAATTCAGGCGTATTATGAAAATGGGAGTTCAAATCAAAATGCATATAGTTTTTCGGTCAATAGTATCGCTATATTATTATTAATTATATTTATTATTATTTATATTGTTATATATATTCAAATTGAAGGTTTTTTTCGTATTTTCCTTCAGTATTATTATATTTTCCTCGATGTTAATTGCTCAATTATGTTTAAAATCATGTTTCAGAAGAAAGATACATATTATCATATCTCTGTATTGTAAAATGTGTGGTAAATAACCTATTGTAAATTTATATACGAAATAAATATCTATCTATCTATCTAATCGTCCAAAAGTGCGTACAGTCGGAAAAATCGTGCAAAAATTTGAGCAAACCGAGGCCGGTCAGGCAGTTACTGCGCATGGTGTTTGCTGTCGTGAGATGATAACGAACTTTTGATGGCCCGAATTGGAAGATATGGATGTGGACGATATGTGGTTTCAACAGGATGTCAATTGGCCGCCAAGATCATGTGATTTGACAACGTTGGACTTCTTTCTTTGGGGTTATTTTGAAAGAAAAGTTGTACGTCGATAAGCCAGCAACAATTCAAGAGCTAAAGGATGAGATAATTTCGCACATTAACGGCATAGAACCTCAATTATGCCTTAGCGTCATCGAAAATTTGGACCATCAGATGGAGGTGTGCTGCCGAGGTCGCGGCGTCCAATTGGCCGATATATTGTTCCATACATAATTGAACCATGCCAATATTAATTTCCTAAATAATTTGTGTTTTATTCAAAATCAACATCAGCCCTTAAAATGTAACCACCCTTTATCTAAAACTACAGCAAATAGAACAAACGAAATTTAAGTGTCAACGTTTACGTGCAAAGCCACCGGTGAACGGATGTTTGGCAACCGACCGCGCCGGTTTAATAACAATTGTAGAACAGCTAATTCAATTACGCAACTGGTTTCCGAGGGATGTTCACTTAAAGAACCTCATAAATTTATAAAATAACGAAATACGCATTATCAGTTTAAGTGAATACACTGAAAGTTGTTTTTTTTTCAATGAATTTACTGCTTTATAATTTTTGGTTGAAGTATACTGTTTTTTACTCAGAAGAAAAATAAATAGCCCGTATATATAAGATATATATGAGCTGTAAGACTTACTCATTTTTGAGTTCATAACAAATAATTATCTGTCCAAGAAATAAGGACACTCATATACTTTACAAGCAGGAATGCTGCTAAAAAACATTTTGTTACCTAACCGATTTTATGTATCGACGTGCCTCGTATCACCTTGACGAATCATATTCATTTAACAAAAAAAATTTAAATGGAAAAATACCTCTGTTCAGATAATCATCAGACCTAACAATATTGTCAGAACCGATGCAAAATCAACCCCAAACAATTGTGTGAAATGTTGATTTACTATCAGCAACCAGGCTATCGTGCGAACTGAAATTCTTGAATCTAACAGTTTTGTCAGAAAAATATCTTACCAAGCCAGTATTATATGAAAACTAAATTGATAAATCAAATTGGGAAAAATTCTGACAAACGTGCGAGCTGGTAATTTAACGTTAGAAGATAGTTTGTCATTGTAAGTTCATCGGCAAGTAATAGTCAGTTGGTTGGTGGTTATGAGCAGAATATATATAAATGTTACAACAACCTGACCATATGTAAAGACTTCAATCTGTTGCGTTGTATCGCGCCATATAAAACCGTTTATAAGGGATTTTTTTTAAATTGTTGGTAAGCAAATAAGGAGTCCTAGAAAGTCTTGGACTTTAATATAAATATAAGCCCTATTATGTAAAAATCTGAAATTATGCCGTTAGATAGACTGACTAACGGGCTTTATAACGTATTGGACTGTATTTTAATAACGGCTCAAATTAAAAAAAAATATTTTTATGGGCCCCCGTGTCCAAAAAGGTGGTTAGTAAGAAATGTACGTTAGAAGGCTTATATTTATGTTTATACGCGAGCACAAAATACTCAATTGAGGGGTTTTTGGTATTAGAAACATAGCTCCATCCGCCCACTACCACTAAGAATTAAAAAAAAATCGTTTTTTTGTAAAACCATAATAAATTTCCAAAAATATATTTTCTACATTTCATCCACAAAGGATTTTTAGCATCTCAAATTTTTTGGTGGTTTATAAAAAATAATGAATTTTTGTAAGACTTCGATAACTTCACGCTAACCTTTTGAGAATGTTTGTGTTAACGATAAGATGAGATTATTACATGTTTGAACAGAGGATTGTAGTCTTCTCATATTTTTTTTATTGTAGACAACTACCATGTGGATCCAATAGCGTAGTGGTTTGTGCATCGGACTACCATACCATACCTCAATTTTACCATAACTCAATTTTACCGTTCGTAAACGCCATTAAACTGGAGCTCCAATTCTTTGTGGAAAGATAAAACTTCGCACATACCAATGAATGTAGATGATAGGTTTGAAGACTTTTATGTGCCTTTAATGACAGATATAACATTTCAATAAGCGTTTCAACTATTTGAAACTAACTTAATAATTAGCCAAGACCGGAACGTCGGGTCAGGGAAACTCAAGGTCTGCTGAAAACATTAAGTAACACATCTGTGCCTGACAGTGTATGATAAAGCTGACGCAGTATATTTCTCAACATTCGCAAGAGTTCGATAATTGAGTCTGAACTCGTATATCAAACTGACCCAGGAACTTGTCAAAAAAACCAATAAAAAAATATACGGAGTACATTTGCTGATTGGACTCTGAATAGGTTGTAATTTGAGCCAAATTTTGCCCAAACAAATAATATTTGGTGACAAGCTCAATTTTTGGAATAATGGATGTGTAAACAAGCAAATTTATTGAACTTTGGAATGTAAAAATCCGTATAGGATACACAACCAACAAATTCATATGGGGAAATTCAGTATTTGTTGCAGATTTTGATCTGGCAGAATCTTCTGTCTAGACTTCTTCTAAAACGAAAACGACATAACCATAACTGACAACGAAGACCCCTAAAGAATGTTGATAATGAACTTCTTGTAGTGTCAACTGGTCCCTCATTCCGTAATGTCGTTATCGTTTGACGATAACATTTCGACGGTATACCTTGCATTACGTAAGATTAATAGTTGTTTTTGCTGTCGGCGATATCACTTTATTTGCCTTGTGTAAAACAATAATCGTCAAATCACAGAAAATTATTGAGCGATTGCTTATGAGGTCTCGATTACCGTCTGAGTGATAATCGTTTTCAAACTTACGGAATGACCCCCTGGATATTGATACCGTCGACATAGGTTCCTAATAGGACGTGTCACACAGAACGGATGGATTTGAAAGTATGGTAATCTCGTATAATTTTACGCTTCATAACGATTTCTTATGGGACTTTCTTAATAAAATACAAATAGACATTTTTGGGGCAACACCCAGGGCCGAGCTTTTTCAGTATGGTGGGACCTCCTGTTTTATGCTGAATCTAAACGGCGAATTTGAGATAAGCTTTTCTTGACAACTGTTACTAATAGAATAAGTTGTCAGATCATCACGAGAGGAGGGCCAGCGAAAAACCATTTAGGTGTTGCTACGACTGGGAATCGAACCCAGACCTTCTGCGCGGCAGTTTATCGCACTAACCATCGCGTCACTGAGCCCGTCGACTTTCTTAATATGCGAATGCGAATAACTGCAAGCAATTGAAGTCTTAAACATAAAAATACAACCATCAAAAATTGTATGATCCGAATTACAACAACAACTATTTCGGACATTACCAAGTGTCCTCATCAGATTCCCTCTAATAGTGACGATAATTGATTGATTAATTCTCTGTATGAGTATTGTAGCAATTTTTATTCCCTAACCGGGGATTGAACTCGTAATCTCGTGATTAGTAAGCCAAGTGCCAAAAATTTTAATTGGAATTATAAAACGACGACATCGACAATTGAAGCTCTCAGCTTTAGATTTCTACCTTTGTGGTAGAACTTCAATAACGCGTAGAATTTGATGCCCTAAAATTTATATAACAGACGCCATAAAACAAATTCAGCCAGCTTTATGTGATAGAAAACTCTAGGTTTGACTAAGCAGGCCGCGATGGACTTTTGAACGATTTAATACCCTAAATTCTTCCAACCAACAAAAATTAAGTACACCCTCACGCACATTTTTTTTATTTAATTAAAAAATCGATCGTCCTTATTGAATGATCCTGTGCGACCCTATCGAAATATATTTGTTGTCTCTAAAGTTTTAAGTGTTGATTTGTTTTTAATAAATTTAAATAAATAAATTCCAAAACTCACCGTTTAACGTTCAATAAAAACTAGTAAAGATGTTTGAAAATATTTCAGCAATAATCCCATACAAGAAATTCGAAAAGAATTCACATCCAATATTTGTTGATATCCACAATAAACAGGCAACTTAATTTTTTTTTTTTAGAAATTCGCGAATTCACTTTTTACAATGGAGAAAAATACCCAACCTCATGAAATATATTTACTTTTTCGATTTCGCACAATTTCGCACTGACCACCGCGCGACGATATGAGAAAACTTCACCAAACACAAAAATAATGTAATCACACACCTCGTTCAGATGTTTATCTATTTTTTTTTGTTAAAAGTATCTTCTATTTGATTTTGAAGCTGCGGTCGGTGTGGAAGATGACCTTTTTTCAAACTGCACAGCAATAATTGCGAATATCTATTACGAAACGATTTTTTTGTTGTTGTTTTGCATGTAATTCTCTCTTTTCGTGTATAATAAATATTTCCTCGCTTTGATGGATATTACGATGGTTCGGATGAAAGAAAACGAAAAGAATTGTGAATTAGGAAATGTGTATTTTCAAAATGTCATAATTTGAGTTGTTTTTTTTTTTTGTTAAAAAAATAGTTAATTGATAGAGTAGTCACGATAGTAGTAGTAGTGGTTTTATTTTTTTTATTTTTTTTTTTTTTGTGTAGTATGAAAATTCACTTTCTCTTGACGAACAAACACCTTTAAGCCGCCACGGCGCGCACCGACAAATTATTATGATTGCTTATGGCCAAGCGATGCAGCCACGATGTGTGGATGAGGAGAGGGGAGAGATCAAGAAAAGAAATAACACCAGACCAATTCAAAACCAAAGCCCAACCACAACAGAGGCAAGAAGATAGAGATACATTTTTTATATCGTATGAACGATTTTTTTTCTTCTTCTATTTTATCAATAGCTATAGTGTGTTATAGTATAGAGGAAACGAAGATAGATATGTATTTATCACTCTCTCACAAGACATGGAAAATGTATTAAAAAAGCACAAACACAATTTTTATATCAAGTTTATGCAAAAGATTGCAGATGAATTTTTTTTTTATATTTCTTAATTTTATTTTGTCACGGTCTGCGATTGAAATAGAGATACAGATAAAGTGGAAAGAAGAATAGATGAAAAATTCGGAAGTTTAAAAAATAATTATTATTTTTTAAGTTGCCATTTTATTCAACATGCAAAGCTAAAGTCTCAAGGTTTTTCTCTCATACACCCTACTCTTTGGTGTGTGCACAACAAAAATCTCAATCTCAATGCAGAGTTAAAGTTTTGCTTTAATTTACAAAAATGGCAAACTTCAGCTGCTACGTTGAGCAGCAGCAACAGCAGTAGCAGCAGTAACAGTAACACCAACAACAAAAGAAAGAATGTCTTATTGTATCGGTTTTATGTGAAAAAAAATTCACTTTTGATTTCAAGCTTGTCCAAGTGTGTATATTATAGTAATCGTGTACTCGTAGTCTCACTTTTCTTTTCTTTTCACGAAGCGACCACTAAGTGTGTGGATCGGACAAAGGGGAGGAGGTTGAAAAAAAAGCGAAAACGCGATCAAATTATTACAAAACCTCAAAAAGATACTTGAGATAGTATAGTAGATACGTGTGTGCAGCAGTACACAATGCATACACTGCTCGTTGCACTTAAAAAGTACAGAATAAGAAAAAAAGATACAAGCTCTATGTGTTTGTTGTTGCTGTTAAGTGTATTTTGCAAAAAAAAATTATGCTTCGATTCACACCTTTATTTGATCAGATTTTTTTTTTTAATGTCCAAATAATTAACAACCGAAATAAACAATACTTCACAGAAAACTAAAAATTATCGAAAAAATCAACACAATTTTACGAATCGATACGAAACGTCAACCGATTTGTGGCCGTCTACCTAAACTGGTCGGCACACACTAAAAGTTAAGTCTTACAAAATCCAAAGCCGAAGACTTATTATTCAAATGCGCGCTACGAAAAAGAAATGGTGAAAAAGCTTAAGCTGAAGTTTTTCTTGAGTTTTGCATGGAAAGAGAGACGAGAGACGAAGCAACAGGTCTAGAGAGTAAAAGAGGAATCGAAATGCAAGCTTAGGTGAGCGTGAGCGAGCGATGGCAAAGCTTGGCTCAGGTGGTGGACGGTGGTGTCTTGGGGCGTCTGATGTTTGAGATCCATCGCAGCAGAATTAAAAAAAGTTATAGGTTATGGTTTTTCCGATTTAGCTTTAATGGTGGACCGATAAGACGAGGGTTTTCTAAGTCGGTCTTTGAATGGACTGAGTGCTTTGGTGATATTTGAGTGGATGCTCAATTTAAGCTTAAAAGCGAGATGAGGAAAAGCGAGATGAGGAAAAGCGAGATGAGGAAAAGACTTGAGTGAGGTTTAGTTGAGGTAAATAAAGATTTCTATATTTATTATATGGAAAAAAATCATCCAAATATAAATCCTCACGTTTGCGACACTCTAGACGAACAGCCATTTTTGTATGACGGCTCGGCAGCTAGACTGCCCATTTTCTTCCAAATGCGACAAGAAATTCGGTTTATTGTCGAAAACTTTAGATTTGAGATAACCCCACAGGAAAACGTCAAGAGTGCGAGGAGGTCAGTTTTTATCACTTGTTCGGAAGATCTATGTGTGGAAACATTTTAGACACCAAGAACTCTTCTAACAAATCCACATAAAGCCATGAATTCGCTGAAACTGCACGTCCGTTCCTAAGATCTTCACAAAAATAAGAGCAAAAAATTACTCACGCCTACATAGCGTGCATACTGTCATTTCAAGCAAACGAAGAGGTTTGTGGTGATTACGTTTCGAATAGCAGCAGTCCTGCTTATACACGAATCCCATAAGATGAAAATGAACAATTTTCCGAAATGAGATGTTGGTAAACATTGAAAAGCGCTCAATTGCCTGGTTTACAATTATGAAGTCAAGTCTTTGTTTGGCCACCTGCGGCTTTAATTCATGCACCAGTTGAATTTTATAGCTTTAGATTTTTCTGCGAAACACAGTGTAATGATGATCCTGCGACCTTAGGAATTAAAAGGTTTGTATTGTCGGACTGATTAACACTGCCCACGTTTTCTACCTTGGTTTTCGGTTTTTTTTTCCAGAGCTATCCGGTCTCTAAATTTGAGAGGAGATGTTTGATTGGCATATCATTTAAGTGGCAAAACCCTAAAACAAGATAGTTCACAGATATATCGGACAGAACGTTAAAGATTTCGCCGAACAACTTGTGAAAAACAAATCCAACGACGTTAAATGGACGTTCTTCTTGAGATGCACTATCGCCAACGAAATGTGCAGTTTCTTAAAGTATTTTTTTTAATGTTTGGAAAAGTTCGGATTAGCTGCTTCTTAATTGAACGCTACACAACGCATCCCGTACTGTTGGATATCACAGTTTTATCAATTTAGAAAAGCTCGCGAATTCAGTCCTAGCTCTATAGAGCTCAAGTAGGTGGATGCCGACGGTCGCGACTTAAACGTTAGTGAAGTTTGCATAAGCTTCGATAAGTGTATTTCAGAAGGGCTTCAGACGTTCACACAACACATTAGATAGCATCGTATATGTAATATTTAGGAGGAATAGTATACGAAGCCTTCGTGTTAACCTCTCGATTAACAAAATCCACCTACCAATAGCAACGATGCCGACAAGCCATTTAATCAGCCTTAACTGATGTGATAGGTTTTTCGTAACCCTGGTTTGATAAGGATTGCCGAAAGATGCTCTCAGACAAGAACAAGATCTACAAGGCTAAACTGCAGGTGAAGCCGAGAGCTGGAATTGAGCTTGATAGGCAGAGAAAAAGGGAAGTACACCGCCTTTACAGAAAGAAGAAAAAAGATCAAGAAAAGCGCGTGATCGAGAATATAAAGGCACTCTAGGAACGATATTCGCAAGTTTTACCAAAGTGTAAAACGTCAAAGCCAAGGATACAAGGCTAGAACAGAATTCTTTCCAGGTAAACAAGGAAATATTGTAGTTGAGACACTGTCAATGCTTAGGATATAGAAGAACTACATCTGCAGACTGTTTAATGTCGATGACGAACATTCCGCTGTCAGGCAGAACGATAATTCAAAATTGGCGAAAACTACCGACCTTATAAGCTTAAGGATAGCAATATCTAAACTCAAGCTTAACAAGGCTGCAAGAAGTAACGGCTTTCCCGTTGAGCTCTAAAAAGTTTGGCGGAGATGACTTGGTAAGTAACATCCACAAATCATAGGCCGAATATGGTCGGCCGAAATTATGCCTGAAGAATGGAACCTCAGCATCATTTGCCCGATCGACAAAAGTGAAACGCTCTAAACTGCGCCAACTACAGAAGCATAAGTCTCCTCAAAATCGCCTACAAGATCCTATCTGCCGTAATATGTGAACGCCTAAAACCGTTTACCAACAACTTGATCGGATCAGTGTGGGTTTAGGTCACAACTGACAAAATCTTCACACTTCGACAGATCCTGAAAAAAAAATTCAAAGAAGTCCAAATCAGTACCCAGCACCTATTCATCGATTTCAAAGCCGCATACGACAGCATTTATATAGACGAACTATACAGAGCCATGGCTAGTTTTGGAATACCGTCCAAACTCGTATGTCTGTGTAGGGTCGGAAACGACCTCACCGACACATTCGGTACGAAAAAAGGATTTAGGCAAGACGACGCACTGTCACGTGACTTCTTCAATCTCATTCTTGAGAGAATTGTAAAAAATTCCCGAGCTAACACCAGAGGCATAATCATCCGTTATTCGGTGCAACTACTCAACGTGATATCATAGCCAAACATGGCTTATATCGAGAAGGAAGCGGCAAAATGAGTTTGGCTGTAAATGACAGTAAGGCCACGTATATGCTGTCAACACGAAAGGACACACAACATCGATGAATCGGACATAATGTCGCCGATAACAGATATTACTTAGAAGTAGTACGGGACTTTGTCTACCTCAGCTTCTATATTAACTCTGACAACAGCATCTCGTTAGAAATTAAACGAAGATTTGCCAACCGCTGATTCTTCGGGCTAAGAAGGCAATTTAGTTGTAAAGCCCTTACACGAACTACTAAGGAGATCGTATTTAAGACCCTGCTCCTGCTTTGGAGACGAAGATTCAACCAAGAACTATACGAGCTGTACAGCGACTTACCCCTGGTCAAAAAACTCCGCATTGGATGCTTACGATGGCTAGGACATGTAAACCGAATGGACACCAGTACTCCTGCTCGCAGAGTCTTAGATTCCCAGCCAGACGTTGGACGCAGTAGAGGAAGACCTCGCCTTAAGTGGCGCGCACAAGTAGAAACCGAACTCAGGAAACTTGGAGTGCGCAACTGGAGCTAAGGATCGGGCTAATTGGAGAGCCATGTTGATTGAGGCCCAAGCTCATTCCGGACGGAAGCGCCACTTAGTAAGTCAATCGTCAATCCAAACTTGGTTGGTGGTTTGGTGCTTGTACAATTCCAAGCCCTTACCTCTGTATTTAAAGAGTTCAGCTGGTAAGTTATTAGAACTGGTAGCTTTATTGTTTGTACGTTCCCTAATTGTAGAATTGCTGAATATCAATATTTGTTTCTGTCTGATTCCATTGCTAGCAGATGGACATGTGTTACCGGCCTTCACCCTAAGTTGTTACCCCATAACTCTTTTTTTATTGCGTGACACTTTCAAAATGTAGAAACTTGTTGGAAATTACTATGCATGCATACACCAACTCATTAGGGAAACCTGGATCCTTTATATCGTTCGCCCGATTCATGAAAAAGACGGATATTCGACAGTTAAAAAGTTAAATACCATCAGAAAACTGTTTTGACGTTATGGGGACCCTCAGAGGATTGAGTGTTGAGTTTCCAGTCTTCTTGATATCCTGGAATCTTGGACTCGTGGGGTCAGTGGCGCGATGGTTAGTGCGATGAGCTGCCGCGCAGCAGGTCTGGGTTCCATTCCCAGTCGTAGCAACACCATAATGATTTTTCACTGGCTCTCCTCTCGTGATGATCTGACAAATCATCCGAGTATTTAGTATCAATTGTCAAGAAAAGCTTATCTCAAATTTGCCGCCGTTCGGAGTCGGCATAAAACAGGAGGTCCCGCAATCGTGCAAGAAGTACACACGCACACATGAATGGTTGTGAGAAAGCTCGGCCCTGGCTGATAACGAGCCTGTTGCGCCAACAATTTGTATTTCTTTAATTTTGAATCTTGGACTCGTTTGACATGATTCTGGTTGATTCTGTGGTGTTTTCTGACTTTAAGACTTTTAGACTTTTGCTGACTTATAAAGATCCTGGGTTTGTTGCTTTCCCCGTGTCAAAAATGGAAGGCTGGCACGCTATTTTCCACTTGGATAATGTTTTTGACGAATAAGATACCCCATAATAAATGACAATCTACATCGACTTGGAGCATATGAAACTATTTTCGTAACCAAAATTTTGCCTCAAACATTTTTAAAACCAACAAATACGAATTTAGAAAAATGTAGTTAACAAAATTAAGAAGGTCATTGCAAGGCTTCGTACATTTGACTGTTTTAGAAGACCAACAATAAATTACAACTTCCGGCAGTACAATATAATAGCCAAGTTGACTCCCATATACAGCATTTCAATTAAAATTTGATTCATACAACAGCACTGATATACCTTGCATGTATTTCACAATCAACACCTTAATACATTTCCCCTTTAGTATTTAAGCTTTAAGGGTTTGATTTACATTCCCCAGTGTGTACATATCTTCCGGATGTACATTTTTCTCTCTCACGATTAAATTATTCAGTTTATTTATTAATCAGTTTTTTGTTTTATGTTTATTATCACTTGTTTACGTTTATGGCAAACAACCTTGCCTTAGTCTAAGCCTATCTTTGGATACGAATATCGCGATTTGTCACACAATGTTTAATCTTCTTTCTAACGAGTTTTCGGGTTGCTTTAAATTTCGCAATACCTACTTGCATGCATGACATAATAGATAATAGGCTGTTCCTAGGAACTTCCTTTTGGCACCACACACCATCTAGAAACCCATTTCCATAATTTCAGCTGTCACCTTAGTGGTATATACGCAACACATGACATGGGACAACATATCACTACACGAGCTTATAATAACACGATAACCATCATGTTGATGTTGTTATGATACGTATATCACGAACAATAAACACAAAACAAAATAGACAGCAACAACAACAAAAAAAACTCCAATCACTGATTTTATAGTTCACAAAACCATGCCCATTGTGGAGTTGCACGGCGCTAGCAACGATTTTGGTCAATCTTCAAAAAACTTAATTGATTCGGTGTTATTGTTAACTTTCTCATCTAAGGCAGCTGGTGTTGGTTTTGGGAAAACTTTTGGGACTGGCAGACTGGAATATTGTTTAGCAGTCGGCACAATTAGGACTTTCGCGAATTATTTTAACTTATAATTACATTGCTTAATAGGAAAAAAATTCCCATAACCCTACTCATATGAAAACATCAATGATTTAACAAATCGCGATTTTTTTTAATTAAATGGCATCAAGGTGAAGCTTCTATTTGTTATAGAAGGTAAGGTAGATAATAGTTAAGTCGTCTTTTTTTTCGATGCGGCGTCTGCAGAAGTAATTTATGTGACGGCGATGACATATGTATATGACATCAAGCGACATTAATTTGTTAAACCTTTCCAAATCAAGCTTTAGAAAAATTAGTTCGTTGACCTCACACGTGCCACTGCTTCATCTATGGTCTGATCTGCTGATAACATGCTGGAATAAGTTATCATGTAACGATAGAAATTCATCTGTGTACATAAAAATTGGGACTGAAAATGGTTTTCGCAGATTCACGCCTAAACGCATTTACCGATTTTTACCAAAGATTCACACCTCCTTGGTGTTGGTCTATATATCTATATCTTCCCGGTAAAATGTATTGAGCGACATTTTTAAAACTTTACAGGAGACAAGGAAAAAAACTTCCTATGTACAGGGTGGGTCAAAAGAAGTCATCCGCTGTTGTTAGGCTCTCATATTTTTTCTAAATAAAAAACTTAGATCCTGCTTTTGATTATGTTTACTTGAACCTTTAGAATTTTACTGGTCAAGTCGCGAAGATGATATCGGCCAAATGGGCGCCGTCACAATTGATTGCCATACGACCTCGTTTTATGAAATTTTGTATCACGTCAGCGAGAACTTCGGGCGACAGATTCTCGAACTCGTGTCGAATGTTGTCCTTGGGGACTTCTAGGGTCTCGGGCTTGTTCACGTAAGCACGGGACTTCAAAAAACCCCACAAGAAAAAATCTGGAGCGGTTAAGTCGGGTGATCTTGCGGCCCAGTGCAAATCGCCAAAACGAGAACATCCCGGGAACGCCTCCTTCAGAATATCGGTTGTGGCTTGCGCAGTGTGTGCCGTTGCTCCGTCCTATTGGAACCACATGTCCTTCAGTCCTAATTCGTCCAATTGCGGCAGAAAAAATTTGGTTAACATGGCCCTATAGTGCGCACCGTCCACTGTTGTTCGTTTGATCAGCGTCGTTCTCGTTCCATGCAGTAACTTTGAGCGGGTGTAATGGCTCCTCGTGCATTACTCGTGGATTTTCGGTGCCCCAGAAGCGATAGTTTTGCTTGTTCACGTACCCACTGAGGTGGACATGAGCCTCATCGCTCATTATGATTTTGGTCGAAAAATCGTATATTTCGATAATTCCGCGTTATTGGGGAGTGTATCACTCCATGGCTTGTTCATTTGAATTCTACATCCGTCTAGTCCACAAATGTCAAAGCAGATTTGACTTTGGCGGCTATTTGCAAAAATAAAAGCATCTTCCAATAGGATATCCTTGTAGTAATTACATGTAATGTACTTTGTAGTGTGCTGTACATTTTAAGTAATTTCATAAAAATTGGAAATGCCAGATGATGCAACGGCCATCGGAGTAGCTTTTCTATTGTATGGCCGATTTACATAGTTTAAAGTTTGAGGTATAGGCTAGGATGAAGAAAAATGGATTATCCGTTCCACAAATTCGACAAATTTCGCTTGTTAACGGCGCCAGCAAGTTTAAAATATTGCTGGTCGGTCATCAAAAATCAAAATTTTAATCTACGTCGTCACTATTTCGTCACTTTGTTTCGTTGTGAAGGCATCATTGTCAAAATTGATTGATAAATTTCAAAGACGAAGTTATTCCATATTCACATATACCGATATAAAACATGGCGCACCCCATATAATCTACAACGATTCAAGAGCAGTGTTAATACACATACCTGAGGACATAATCTCGTGCCACATTATCAACATTTTACTTCACCTCGCGTGAGGGTAGTATGCTGCCATTTCTTGAAGATATAAGCGAATATCTATGGGTCCTTTTCAGTTTGACGAAACCAATTTTAGTGATTTCATAGGCTTTTAGATGTGTTAAAAGATGCATTCTCTTTCTGCACCACTTTGATCAGCACGAGTTCCGCCTTCAATGCCTGGAAAGCAGGTAACGGAGGTTTAGCTGTAGTCGCATGGAGAAAGCACCTGCAACTCGTCAATATAAAAATCCATCGAACAAGGTTTTGCAACTTCATCACTAACCGAAACCGTTTTAAAAGGAAAGTAAGCTTGAAGTTCTTATCAACTTTGGGTTATCAAACAGTTTGATTTTTTGTGCACTGTTGTGTGGAATGACTGAGTTAGCTGTTATAAATCGCTTTTTTTATCATCCCACGATAATTTTTATTGGTTGGTGCAACATAAATTCTAGAGCTGTGTTAGGTGTTGAGCGAATTGCACCACCGATGCACAGACTTTTTTACCTTTTTTTTTCCTCTCCTTGTACCTTCTTGAAAATTTGTTTTCGTGAATCATTTTGTTTTATTTGGCTTTCAACATCAGCCCTCAGTGCCCATGCAGAGGCCAAGCTTAGCTTCTTACTTTCTTTATGTTTACGAAGCTTTTTTTTTAATGGGACCTACAGTTGAACGCCAATTTCGAACATCAAATTCCACCAACGTCTCAGACAGATTTTATAATCTTGATGTAGGTCTGAATTTAGCAAGAGGTTGGGCACACGTTAAGTGCAACTTTTTGGAGATTTGGATCAGAGTAGCATCCTGAGTATTACAACACACTAGCTATTTGGCCACAGCAGCTACTAATACACAAGCACTTTGATTTTGTATTTTATAGCTTATATTTATTAAGCGTTAAGGTTCTCTAAAGTTTTTTCAATGCTTCTTAAACACTGCTGTAGTAAACTCGTCTGGAATGGCCATGACGCAGTATCGCTGATTCCAGAATGTATAAGACTTTAAGATATGTCAGTACCTCCTTGATCGGTTTCGAATTTAACTTGTTTAAGACACCTTCAATGTGTAGGAACAAAACCATTGTAGATATATTCCCAAAAGCACATCGACTTTTCAATTGTGTGTGTACTAGGCTGTTTCCTTCGTATTAACTCCAGAAGCAGTTTTATTGATTTTTCGCTAAATGTCTTCCAAGTTTCATCTGCTTTTTCAAGACGGCAAAGTTGACAGTACTAGTTGTATCAGTGAAAAACATTCTTCAATTTAATGTTGTTACAAAAGAGCCTCAAAAATGAACATTTGGACTTGCTTAGTTTTTTTTTTGTATTGAGTTGGGTCTATTCATGTTTTTACCAAATCTGAAGGGCTGTCTGATAGTTAGTACCATGATTTGTCATATCATCGCAAGAGGAGGGCCAGTGGAAAACATTTGAAGTATCCTACGAATGGTTGTCGTACCCAAACCTTTTGCTTCAACAGTTTACTACTCTAACCATAGCGCCACTGAGGCCATATTTATCTGAGTTATATTTTTATAGGTATAATTTTAATTTAATAATTACCCTGGGTTAAGACAACTATGGACATACAAAAGCCAACTTTACCTACATAAAACGAAAAGGTATAAAAGCCTTCGAAAGCGTTCTAGAAAGTGACTTAACATAAAACTCGAATTTATTTCGTAAAATTAAAAGGGAAACGGCAAAAATTGTCACAATTAATATACGAAATCGACACTTTGTGACAGTTTTATGTTAACCACGACGAACAAGTTACTCACGACCAACTCTCACACTTTAATTTACATATTACACCCATATTCATAACAGATCATTAACTGTTGTGCACAATAACCGCTCACATCAATGTAGCTCTTGTATTGTTGCACTACCTATTATGTCTTCAACCTGTCTATTGGCTAATTTTTGTAGTTTTTTTTTTTGTTGTCTGCTTAACATGTCCAGTGATAGTGATAGTGATTCGCAGTTGTAGGCGCTCAATTTAACGGTCAATGAATTGAAAACAAACTGCTCCTTTCGAATGGTGAAATATTTAAAACGAGTAAATCGCAGTTTGGTGTTTAACTCTTTTGTTTTTCATGGGCTCGTTTTGGGTGATTTTCTTCCGTCAGATAAAATTGTTTTGCTAATTGAGTGGATATTTTTTGTCCAACATCTTATTGACACAAGACCGGTAAAAACCGCTTAAACCGACTTTGTCTTGATATCGATGGCAATAAACCTTGTTGTTGCACATACTTCTTGTTTTCTAACATATATTGTGAGTTTGAATTTTTTTTTATGATTGCAGTAGATATGCACCTGATGCTGAGTAAATTTGTAACGCAAAGTGTGAAGTTATCGCTCATCTATTGACGCAAGTAAAGCAAATAGACCGCATGTTGAATTGGACTTTGATAATACTGTCTTGTTGAAGACAGTAAGAAAGTACAACTGATTTAATTTGGTCCTAATTGGAAGATCTCTACCAATAAAGGCACGTTTATAGCATGCACCAGAGAATCGAAATGAATTTTGCACAACTAGTGTTTGATTTATTGATGCAATTAAGGTTGTGCTGCCTACGTTGATGCAATCGTATGATAAACTAACTGAAGAGGAACTGTATAAAACATTGTTATGATCTTTAATTTGTGCATAGTTGTGCAATTAGTAATGCTCTGTGAATAGTCCATTGAACTAATCGCAAACCATGACATAGGTAGCAAATTAAGATTTTAATTATAATCTTAAGATTATAATCCAGAAAAAAAGATAATCCCACCTTACTTCATCTCACTGCTTTAACTTTGTTTGATCTTCCATTTAAGACAACGGTGATCTCAATTCGTGTCAACAAACTAACAAAACATTTTTAAAAAAATGGACATTATTGCCTAAGTCACATTTTAGCGAGAGGCGTTCTACATGTCCTAGCCATCTTAAACGTCCAATGCGTAGTTTTTTTTAATAAACACAGTTCTTGGTATAATCTTTCATAGTTCTCGGTTGAATCTTCGTCTCCATAGCCCTTAACGCAAACAGAACCAAAGATTTTTCAAAGAATTTCACTCTCGAATCGAACAAGGATTTATTCATCCTCTTTTATACTTAATCTTACCCTCATTTACTGCTAAACCCATTTTTGTCGGTTTCTTCTCTATACTAGCAAACGTGGCTATGAAATCACGTTGAATCCGACCAATGATATCAATATCGTCGTCGGTAGTTGCACCGAATTTTTGATGATTGTGCCACTGGCGTTGGCTCCAGAGTTTTACACAATCCTCGCAAGAATGAGATTGAAGGAGTCACATGACAGTCCATCGCCTTGCCTAAATCCATTTTTTGTTATCGAATATGTCGGTGAGGTCGTTTCCGACTATGATTGAGCAGCGAGAATTCTCCATCTTCATCCTACACTTACGGCCGAGTTTGGGCTAGACATGCCGCGGTATAGTTCGTCTCTATAAATGCTGTTGTATGCGGCTTTGAAATCAATGAATAGGTGATAGGTAACGATTTGGAGTTTTTGAATCAAGGATTTGCAGAAGTGTGAAAATTTGATCAGTTGTGGACTTTCCTTGTTCCTGATCAGGTCATTGGTAAAAGGCTTCAGGCGTTCACATATTGCAGCAGATAGGATATTGTTCAGGAGGCTTATGGCTCTGTAGTTGGTGAAGTTCAGATGTTTTTTCTTTTTGTGGACAAATGATGCTGAGGTTCCATTCTTTACGCATACTTTCATCCGACCAGATTTGGTTATAAGTTGCTGGATGTTACTTACCAAGTTATCCAACTATATAAATTTTGGAGGAAAAGCCGTAGTTTCCGGCAGCTTTAGTATAGATATTGTTATCCTCACTTCACTTTAGTCGGGTGGATTGTAGTTTTCACTGACGTCGTCAATATTGAATGGTTCGTTCTGCTTGACAGCGCATGCTTTTCTTCATCGTCGTTCTTCCACATCCTCAGCATCGACTGTATTTCCACGACAATATTTCCTTGTTCATCTCGACAGGATTCTGTTCGAGCCTTGTATTCTTGGCTTTGACGTTTCACACTTTGGTAAAACTTGCGAACATCGTTCCTGCAGGGGGACCTGTCTTTATCCTCGATCGCGCTCTTATCTTGTTCTTCCTTCTTCTTTGCCTATAGAGTTCAATGGCAGGTTTCGTCTTCACCTGCAGCTTAGCCTTGTAGGCCTCGTTCTTGGTTGCGAGCATCTTTTGGCATTTCTTAACTTTTATTATTCCTCATATTTCGGTATTCCTCATCAAACTAGTTGCTTGTGTGTTTTGCGTATAAGCTCGAAGAAGAAGTCTTTGTAAGTGATATCATCTTACAGATAAGAACGTCATTGTGCTTTTTTAATTTAGCATCTTTGGCAACACTAAAATCAGCCCTCTTCAAGACTTTTTTTTAGCTTCGCGAAATATTTATAAAAGTGTATCCCTTAAGCCCTAAATGAAAAATGATCGTTTCATCAAAACTTAACATGCGCTCTTGTCTTCGACGGTTACATGGGTAAAGTAAGCTTACAAAAAACAAGACGTCTACATAAAATTTTACTCGACTACAACAATAGCAATGCCCTGCCCAAAGACCACTTTTATCACAATCTCCTTCAGCCACTTATGAACTATCAAAAATTCGCAAACGCCCAAATTGATTATATCAGGCGTCATGTCGTCTAGCCACTACAGGGTAAATAAATCTTATTGCTTCTCAAAAAATAATTTATAGCTCGCGGCTACTGCCTTCTAATGTGATATTAATTTATAGTAATGACACACGAAACCTATTTCAGATACTGGCAAGACAGAGATCTTTTTTTTTCGCGCGCGCGGTTTATAAAATCGTAAGAATTAATGGTTCAACATATACAGCGTATTTTGCACGCGTCTTATTATCATGTGTCTAATAAAATATGCTTTGGGATGGATGGCAAACACAAGGTGGGATTGTCTAAATCTATTCGGCTTTGGTTGAGATTTATGGCCGATCATTTTGCATCTTGGATCTTTGTGTTCTTCTATTTCATTCTGAATTTTGAAACAAAATCATTAATTGAAGTCACGCAAGCTAATAAAATATGCAAAGTAGCTCGATTTGTTGACTAGGTAAAAGGATGATCATGTGAATTTAGCTGGACATCTTGTTGTAGAAGATGGTGGACTAAGATTTTTTGCCGCCAGAATAATTTAAATTTCTATAATTAAGACGTTTAGCATGGTTGTGTTACATCACATTGTAATGTCGGTTACGGAAGCCTTAATGAGAGATTCAAATGGCGAAAGCTAGAATCTGTTGAATGGCAAGTTGTTTGCTGCCACTCCTTTATTTGGCTTCGAGAGCTCACAGGTAACTGTCGATCGCTGGGCTTATGAAAGGATTGTATAATAATACGGGCTTTTGTTGCGCATATGTTTAAGTGGAATTGTATGAAATTCGCTGAGTGGTCATTTGTCTTTTTCCGCCAACTAGGGTTATTAATTTACCGGTAACCTATAGAAATGAACGTATTAATGTAGGATAAGCTTTTGGAAAATGCATTGTTTGCTGGGTAATAAAAGAAAGACTGGTATGGCAATCCGGTCGATCATTTTGATTTGCGTTCAATCATATTGCACTTGGAAATAAATGCCAGCTATGCAGTTGGGTTGCTTCATGGGATTTCACAAACTATTAGTCCGTTTATTGATTTTTTTCATAAATTGGGTCATAAATTAATTGGACAAGTTTTAAGACACTGGGAATGCGGATATCTGGTGTTCCGCCACAAAAACAAAATACTTCAACAACAACATATCGCAAGCATCAAATATCGATAATCGATGAAGACATAAATGGAAGCAATATTCAAACTGAAACAAGGTTACTGGGAATAACTGCCTGCCTATGATATTTTTGCAAAACATATAGCAACTCATGACAATTTTGGTTTGACTATTGTGGGAAAGATGATGTTATCATGAATACTAACTCAGACGAACAGCTTCTTAAAGCCAATATGAGAATGTGGCTAGATTCAATGCGGCAACATAACGCTAAAATACTGTGAAAAAAAATGAATTTCTGAAGGACTGAAATCGCACAAACCTTAGCAGAAAGCGTATCACTCGATTTATCCAATAATATCAACGTATAATTTTGAAGAATGTTTTGGGGGATGTTGGGAATGTTTTTGGGGAAATTTTTGAAATTTATTTGTACCCAACGTAGATAGGTGTAAGTTCTAGTTTAATGTCATTTTGTGTATCCCAACAATTTTGTTTAGGAACAAAATTTAATTTTATAACGTTGTTTAAATTTTTACGTTTTTTTTTTTATTTAGGCTACCTTGTTCTCTGGGAAGGACTTGTTGGTTAAATCCGTCAAAATCTCGTATTGAAGCCGTTTAAGACGGATTAAGAGGATGGTTTGGTTCGGTTAACTATAGAAGTTGATCAGTAGTCATGGGAAGCAAACGTTTCAGGTCTCCTTCCTCTTTTCTGGTTAAGGGCTATCGCAATATGAGCGATGCGGTGGCAAAGCTTGTTCAGCTATGGGTGGGAAAGTTCAGAGAGGATTGCTATCGTAATCTCTCCGCTTTTTTCCCCTGGATAAGTGGATAAGGATCAAGTTGGCGAAACTCGGGCCTCGCTATTTTTCGTATGTTTTTATACCGGTGTAGTTACGGTTTCGAAATAGAACACTCCATTTATTTTTTTTTCTCGCGATTTATTCATGCATGTAAGAATATATGTAACGCAGTCCAGGTTTTTCAGGAAGAATACATGCCCGCTGATAAGCTAGCGAGTGGAGGATCATGCATGGGCCGCAAGACGCTGGACACCGCTCTTTTGAATCTGCTGGACCAGCACGCTGGTTCATAATTCGATATCTTCATAATTCGATATCTGCTCTAGGGATGCAACTGTAAAAGCGGGACGAGTGTTAGGGGTAAGGTACAAGAATGCTAACATTCAACCCTGCAGCCGAAAACGACAGTCATCAAAAAATTCCCATTGAGCTTAATAGATAAATGAGAAAAGGAACACCGACTTTTTAGTGGGAGAAAAATTGTCGACAAGATGTAAGAATGGTAACAAAAGTGTTTCTGCCGCCCATTAGAAAGAAAGCCCAGATTTAAAGAAAAAAGCTTACAAATGCTAGCAGCCAATTTAATTAATTTAATTAATTTCATGGGTTCAGGTGAACACAAGAGCTGATGAAAAAGTTTCCGCAGAGTTGAATAGACAAATAAGAATAAAAGCGCTCAATCGAAGATATTGGAGATGTGCCCAGATATGATGCGTTAAAAAAAAAGTAACAAACCGAAGCTAGGTGTAAGGGACCTGAAATTCCAGTTCAGAAAAACAAGAACAAATCGTTTGCTGAGAAAATGCATGAACTACTGCAGCAGATTGTTAAACTGTTATACCAAACATTCCAATGCTGGAATTGGCGAAAACTACTAGACAGCCAACCTAAACAAAGTGTGGTTAGCATTATTTAGGCTTAAGTATAACAAGGTTGATGGAAATGATTGCGCTCTTTGCAGAAGATGAAGCATATACCAACTCATTAGCAACATTTAGTCGGATAAAATTATGCCTATAGAATTTAAGCTAAGCATCGTTTACCTAATCCACAAAAATTGAAAATCTGATCTGTACCAACTACAAGTGTAAATTTCACACCTAGAAAATCCTGCATGCTGTAATATCTGAGCCCCTGAAACCGTTCATAAACAATCAGACCAGTTCTTGTCAGTTTGGTTTTAGGCCAAAAAACTCCACAATTGTCCAAGTTTTCATACTTTGCAGATTCCGTAAAAACTCAAGATGTCCAAACGTGAGATGTGATACCTTCGTTTTGTACGATTTTTTTTAAATAGTAATGGAAATGGCAAGGCACTATTTGAAATTCCAGTATGATTTTATCAAGAGTAGTTTCATTATGAAACTATGTAGTCGTGGTATTGAGAGTGTGGAGATCTGTAAATCCGAAAGATAACAAACACATCTAACGTAGACACTTGTCACATGCACTTGCTGGACGTTAATTGACCGAGACGTGGAAAAATTTGTGAAGAATTGCAGTGATTGTTAGCTGGTATCAAGACCAGTACAATCAACTCCGATGAACAGACGCGAATTCCCCGCTGGACCATGGCTACGTTTGGCAATAGACTTGATGCGACCATTACCAAACCATGAGCACATAATCGTGTCAGCGATTATTATTCGAGGTATCATGAAGCCAAGTTCCTTAAAACGATAACGTCAAGCGTTATCATTGAGAGTTCGGAGGAAATGTTTTCAAGGCTAGGATATCCGAAATCAATAAGAGCCGACAACGGACGTCAGTTTGTGAGCGAGGAGTTAAAGCAGTATTGTGCCAACATGATGTGCAGCTTATGGCGTGACCACCCTATTGGCCACAGGCTAATGGGGATATAGAAAACATGAATCGTTCGGTGTTAAAGCGGTTACTAATAGCACACTCTTAAGGCGACGAATACAAAAAAGAGATGCAAAAGTTAATTCTAATGTACAACGTAACTCCGCACGGGACAACCGGGAAGACTCCATCAGAGCTGCTGATTAATCGCACCATCCGAGACAAAATACCTTCGATCCAGGAGATCAACGAAGATATTTTAGACTCTGAAGCACGAGATTTGGACATTATGAACAAGCAGAAGGTTAAATTTCATCTTCCCAAACAAACTAACACCTGCTTTGGACCCACAAATGCTCGAAGTAATTGAGCGGAAAGTGAGCGATGTCGTGGTTCGAGGAAATGGAGACGCCAAGTATTTAGGAAAAACATTTGTCATCTTAAAAGAATACCGGATTCCCCGGATCAAATCAAATTTTAACTACTAAACCTATTCAAAATTCCTCTAGCTTTCCATACACAGATATTAATCTCACACAACCTCAGGGAACATTACTAGGCGAAGCAAGTGGTTCACGGTTGAAGCTGAAGCTTTAAAACATGAGAGGGATATGGAGATCTGTAAATCCGAATGATGACAAATACATCTAACGCAGACACTTGTACACACTTGCTGGGAGAATCGCAGTGACCGGGAAGGCAGAAACACGTTTGGGTTATTGTGTCAGAAATGTGAAGTAAATATTATATGAAATAAAAGAATTGTTTTTTGTTTTCTAATTTAGTTTATAATTAAATTTGCATAAACCACAGGTCATTACAGAGAGTCCTGTCGGAGTTCATATACCAAACTTTATGATTGTAGCTTAAAAAGAAAGGCACAAACCTGGTAAATTTGGTACAGACGGGTTGACAGACAGGCAGATTCGAACCATGTCTACTGAACAATACTACCTTAATGCATCCTATATGAGAAACTACCGATAAATCAACAAAATAAAAATTGAGACTTTTGAAATTTAGAGATTTCATAACCTCAAAAACCTAAGCAATTTTGTTTTCATATTTGGAGAGTGCTTACAAAACCTAGCCATTTTGTTCATTGCGAATATTTAACAAGGCTCAATTTTTAAAATACGAAAGTGTTACATGAACTATTGTAGATGAATATTTAAGCATCACATAAGTCCTTAACCATATTTCTACATTTCACAAACCTATTATAATGAAACCAAAATGACACAATACCTTGCTAATGATATCTTGCACTAACCATAAGTATTCCCTACTTTTATTCGACCATAATCAGTTAAATGTTCCTTACCAACTCAATCTACAACAATCTATGAAATAGGACAAGTGTTCTTGTCACATGTAAGGCAGAATTCATATATTTTCTAATACTACTAGTTGCGAAAAAACTTACCAACGAATAGTTTCGCGATTGATACCGAATTCGAAAACAGATAACGGGTTCTAACGGACTGAAACATATTTTCTTTGCAATTTTCCGCAAGAAATTCACATTCTTTATCCGTTTGAAAAACAGCATATTTCCACACGTATTTATTGCAATAACACACTCCCAATAGACGGTCATCATTATATATTATCAATATCACAAGTTATAGACTGGAAATTGTAAAAGCAATGAATAAAATGATTTTTGAAACGCCACTACACAGCAAATAAACACATAAAATTCACTTGACTTTTCAGTGCACTAAGAAAGTGACAGATCAAATCGAGCCAAGGGCAGCGTTCAGAAATGAAGAATACCGAGTGAAATTATAGTGAAAACATTTCATAGGACAAAGTTCAAATGCGACAAAATTGTATATTAATATAAATGTTTTTATCATTTGTCCGTGCATGCATATGGTTAAGGAATGACAATATGTCCATAAAGAAATGATACGAACGTAATTAATTATTTATTATTTTTATTATTCGTTTCATATTAAATGCCTTAATTATTTTTAGAAGGGCCTTTATCATTAATTTATTGTAAAATTCAGGCGTTTTGTATATAATATTCTGGGACACGTGTCTAAAGAAAGTTAATCGATGATAGCACATCGTTTATTAAAGTAAATCGATGATAGCACATCGTTTATTAATAAAAGGAAAATTTGTTTTATTAACTCTGTAGAATCAACGAAAATAACTATCGTGGACTTAATTATATATTGATGATCTGTTTACTGTGCGAATATGTAAAGGGTGTTTGGTTTTTTAAACTGGCAAATGAAACTACGAATTGACAATCTGTAGAAACATATACAGATTGCTAATTTGACAGTTGAAAGTTGATTTGTGGTTATAACGTTTTGCCATTTTACGAAGAATAGGTAAAAGAACTAAGCAATCGAATTGTGCAAACATATTTTCAAAACCATGGTTCGGTTCGCCAAACTTATCGTTCACTTTATGGTCGACATAATCGGCCATCTGAGTAATTCGGAATACGTGGATAATATGCATCCACAAAGATGACAAACAGTGCGAACAGAAGAAGCAATTGCCGTTATGGGACGCAATGTTGAGAATAATCCAAATGAGTCTATGCTTTGTAGAAAATTGAACCAAACATATTGGATTGGGTCGATAAGACCCTGCTTGTGCAAGAGTTGAAACCGCATGAATATTATAAGCCACCGTAGGTTCGGCAAATGATTCAGCATGACCCTCATTTCCAACGCAAAATGTTGTTCCCCGATGAGACCTTTTTTTGCTAAAATCAATCTGTCGACCAAATGTTTCCCTCACAACCATTAAAACTCAATGTTTGGTGTGAATAATGGTTTGATGGAATCATTGGCGGCCCGATTGTTAACGTCAAGGGAGAGCGCTATAGAAGCATGATTTCTGAAATATCGAGAAAACTTAGCTTAGCGCATTATTTCGAGTAATATACCTGCGAACTGACATCAACGATCCTGTGATTTCGCGCCTATACATTTATTAATTTATTTTTGGGGTATTTAAAGTCACTAAGTCTATGCCGACAAAACAGAGACGTTGGACTAATAATGGTGATTTTTTAATAGTAGTTTTTTTTTAAAAATTGAATAAAACACTCAAATTTGCATAAAATATTTAAAACTTTTATTGTTATCGATAAATAGGCGTTTGCCATTTACGTTTTAAAAACAACTTCATGTAAATGTTGTCCGCGGCTCAGTGTCAAATGGTGCATTAGGAAGGTTCAATTTTAAGTCACTTTTTCGAGCATTTCGGCCTGTATTCCACGAATTACGCGTGCTATATTATCCTGTAAGGCTACAATTGTGTTTGACTTGTACACATAGACTAACGACTTTACATTACCCCACAAGAAATAATCAAGAGGCAATAAATCGCATGATCTTGGCGGCCAACTGACAGGGCTATTTCGAGAGATAAGCTGCTCACCGAATTCATCCTTCCACATTTTCAATGTTTCACGAGCAGTGTGACTTGTCTTGATGAAACCACATGTCAACCAAATTCAACTCAGCCAAGTGGGGGGAAAAAAAGTCGCGTATAATGGCTCGATATCGTTCGCCGTTGACGGTAACGTTGCTTCGGTAGTCTTTGAAGAAAAATGGACCGATGATGCCATCAGCCCATAAACCACACCAAACTGACGTTTTTGTCGGGATGCATCGGTAATTCTTGTATGGCTAGGGCTGGCTGTTCATCACTCCAGATACGACAGTTTTGCTTATTAACGTATCCGTTGAGCCAGAAATGAGCTTCATCGCACATCGATTATGATGACCATAATATGGTCGTAACAAACGGTGCACATTTTTCACAGAGCACTCGTTTGTAAGTCTTTCCATGATTAAATGGCAGAGTATACTGAAAACTTTTCACTTTGACAGATGAGGTTTGGACCCCATTACTAACCTGTGCTACCAACCTGAAAAACTTAACTCTTAAGAAATCTCTATAATAGATATTAACATTAGCTTCAAGTGTCTTACTTAATTGATTAATTGGGTAAGCAACACTTATTTAATGGTTTATTTTATGAAATAAATACTGCGAATAAGTAACTTTTTTTATAATCTTTTCTCTATTTTCTATTTGTCTCCAGGAGCGCCCTGAGATGCTAGCACATGTTGATTGACTCTGGTCTTAAATCGTTGAAGATTGCATATTAGTGAAAATACGTCTTATAAAATTTCGATGTATTGTTTGTTTGTTCTGTAATACAAATATTTTCGATACTGCGTTTTTTTGTTTCCTCGTTAGATGAACAGACACACTGTGTTTTTGGAGCTTATTTCTATTTGGAAGTGGAAATAAGACCCGCGGCTGTTAATGTCATATGCTTGTGGGGTTTATTTCCTTTTCATGCTCCAAACTCGCACACATCCCAAATCAAACAGTAAGCCCAAGCAGTGGGGTTGCAGAGGGCAGCATGCCCCCCACTCATATTCAAACATTGCATACACCAATCTTAAATAAAATTCCAATTTCAAATGGGGGCTTACTCTTTTTCGTGGCGGGGCTTATTTCCAATTCAAAAAAAAAAAACACATAGGGCTTGTTTCCGTGGGGGTTATTTCACTTCACCTATCGGCTCCTCTAAGAACGATCATATAACCTTAGAGGAGGCGAAAGGTGCAGTGAAATTCTAATTCTATACATGAATTCCACAAAGTTTTTAACCACACCCACTTTTTGGGGTATTAATTTTAATGATGATATTGGATAGGGTATTAAACGACCCGCATAGGGAATTGTAGCCTTCACATGTGTTTTTATAAAGAAATGAAAAAACATTTTGGATATGGGAAGGTTACAATCATTCCACCCTGTGATATATAATATCCTTATCCCATCCCAGACTTAACATGCAGAGTCAAAAACTGGACCTGCCTTAATATATAGGCAACACACTATACGAAACATCAATATGGTTTTATCAAATGTATTTTTTTATGAAAGTATGTAGTCGTGGATTTGAGAGTCCACAAAGAGTTCATTCAAAAAGCTTGATCATCTTAGCTTAAAATAGAATACACCAAAATTGGTATCATACAGACAGATTCATTAGTTGTCAATCTTACAAACAAAGTCTACTTAACTATACTACCATAATACACCATAACAGGAGCAAAATTGAGATACACACTTTTAAAATTTGGATATTTCATAACCTCGAAAACCTTAGCAAAACTATTATATATTTGGAGATTGTTTACTCCAGTGGAGCGATGGTTAGTGCGTAAAACTGCCGCGCAGAAGGTCTGGGTACGATTCCCAGCCGTAGAAACACCTAAATGATTTTTCACTGGCCCTCCTCTCGTAATGATCTGACAAATCATCCGCATTGTATCAATTTTCATGAATAGCTTATCTCAACTTAGCCGTTCGGATTCGGTATAAAACAGGAGGAGGAGGAGGTTGTGAGAAAAAAGCTAGGCCCTGGGTACTAACGAGCCTGTTGCGCCATACATTTTTTTTTTATTTTTGTTTACTAAACCTAGCCATTATGTTCATTGCGAATATTGAACAAGACTAAATTTGTAAAATATATCTCGTCCATTAACTATATTCGCACACTTCACGTGGCAAACTTATTATAATGAAAGCAAAACGAATCCACATTCTGCAACAGATAACTCGCACTTAGAAAGTATATTTCTTACTTTAATATCGATCGTATTCACTTGAATGTTCCTTACCAACTCAATCAACAACAACCTTGACAATATGGAAAGTTCTCCTAACACATGTAAATCAAAATTTAACTATTTTCTAAGACTACTAGTTGTGAAAAGACTAACCAAAGCATAGTTTCAAGATATATACCAAATTTGAAAATAGATAACGGGTTCTAACGGAATTCAACATATTTTCTTTGCCATTTTCCGCAAGCACACATTTTTGTATGCGCTTGCAAAAGTCTATATTTTCACTCGTATTTAATGCAATAACACGCTTACGATAGTTGGGCAACATTATATTTTATGAATATCACAAATTATAGACTGGAAATTTTATGAACAACGAATAAAATTATTTTTGAAGCGGCATTACACAGAAAACACACAATTCACATAAAATTCATTTGACTTTTCATTGCACTGAGAAAGTAACAAGTCAAATCGAGCCAAGTGCAGCGTTCAGAAATAAAGAATACCGAGTGAGATTACAGTGAACATGTTTCATATGGCGAAGTTCACATGGGACAAAATCGCATATATTAAGTATGATGAGCATATGTGCATATTGGTACTAAAATGACCATTTGTTTCCAAAGATATTTAAATATTTGTAAAAATTCTTTGAGAATACGTTTATAGATGTAACCATTTATTATTGGAATTGGGTGTTTCTATTAAATGTTTATGGACATGACGTGACTAAAGTTAGTTTGATGATCTTAATTCTGGTCAGATCTTGAAGGAACTGTAGTAAGCTTTTTGGTTTTCACAATAGACTTATTTTCTTGCTTCACCTTTACAGTTAGTTTTAAAAAATGATATTCGGTGATCTGACAGAACTTTTCTTTTGGTACTTTAAATACTAAATATTTTTTTGATACTGAAAATCGACATTTTTTTTATCGTGGGCTTCCTATTCCTATAGTGTTGCATTAATTATTTTGGTAGAAATGTTGATCAAGTAGATGTTATTAATCAGGTAAACATTTTATTACATACGAAATTAAAATTATTTGTCTCCATTTTTAGGGGCACCTGTGCATTGTGCTACAGTCTGTGAAATCATACAAAAAAACACATCAAAGCTAATTGCTTTGCTATTGCCGTTTTTCATCAATTTTCGATCATCAGTTGAAGAGTATGCTAAAACTAAGTAACAAATTTATGAAATCGACAGATTTCCTAAGATTATAGGAGTAATCTTCTGCACTCATATGCCAGAAGTGTAGGATCAATATTTTTTTTCTCAAAGCCGGCCAACGAACAAACAGCTGAAATGTTTTTGATTGTGACTTTTAGGTGTGTTTGAGAGTGTTGCACTGAAATTGGGTTTGCTTAACTGTCAGAACTGTCACTTTTAAGGTGAGCTTGAATTAAAGTTCTTAGAGGTATGTTCATCAGCATACGTTTATTACCGCCACGTTAAAAAATGTCTATTATTAAAAATTAATTAAAGCAAACTTTTAATTTTAAATAGCTCATAACTAGTGTAGAATTAAGCATTAAAACATCGATTGACACTAAATTTGCGCCAATAGTATTGTAAAGCTTCATGTAGTAGGAAATTCATTTGTCAAGGAAATTGAAACATTTATTTTTCAACGTGTCACTAAGGAAGAATTACACAAGACAAGATTTCTCACGCACAGCTCTCATTGTAATTGTTATTTATCACTTCAGATGATTTAAAATGATGCATGATGAATGGGTGGGTTTTGGGCGGTTTCAGTTTGATCACTGCAATGAAATAAAAATATGCTGGACAGTAACTAGATCAAGGAAATCGACAGAGCTATGAATTAGTACGCTGAAATTTTCAGTAAAGTAGTGTAATTGATTTATAACAAATAAAGCTAACTTGAGATTTTAATGTACGGTTATAGACCCTACCCCAACCTTTTTGGTGAAAATGAAATTTCTCAAAAATGGCTCTAACGATTTCGATTAAAATTGTCACGATAACTAATTAAAAAGTAACTGCATACGATTTCCTCCCTGAAAACTCGAATTGAAGATCAATGTTACAAATACAATTCACAATTATACAATGTCTTATAATCCGTTATAGCCTAATTCTCTCTTTATGAAACCATTTACCAGCAACATGATCGGCCAATATCCATGGTAATTACAAGTGATGAGGTAAATTTATTAGTGAAGCAGATGAAGCTAGGGATAAGTAATCCTTTTGGTACTCATCACCCTTGCGTCCATCAAAAGTGGCATCTGGCAATATAAAACAGTATCAGACTTCGAGGAATCATTATAATTTTTATGCGAAACAACACCCTAATAGATGATACTCCCTTGAGGCCAGTAAAGACACTTTTCGTTGCCATCTATCTGAGATCGTTCCCAAATCTTACGGAACAAAGTAAATACCTCGGCGGTAACCTTAAATTAGGCCCATAATATACCTTTCCTGAAGAACCAGTAAAAGCACTTCGTCTGATAAAAAAAAGTAATACCTGTATTTAGTATCCGGATACCCTATTAGATATACTGTGTCGAATTCTTATCCGTAATCAAGACATACTAGTATCATAAAATCAAACGACTCGTATGCAAATATATATTGCGCAACAGCTCACACCCTACAAGTACCTAATAAAACCCCAAGGCACCGTTCCAATCCATCTAACGTAACCGATCCGACAGAAAAGTGATATGAGAACAACAGAAACGAAAATAAAAAACGGTTTACAACTTCCATGAATGAAAAAAGTGTCTCTATGCAGGTGCAAGCTCCACCCCCCAACCTTTTATTGACACTTTCGTCCATAAACAAACATCCAACAGCCTTGACTTAGCCTATAGCATAAAGCGAGCATGCCGGCGCACGCCATATCACATTACTCATTACCACCACCAGAACTATTATTAATTAGACACTTGTAGCCGTATTCCGCCACAAGATAGATTCATATCTCGACTCAATTCTCTCTCGCTCTCGATGATCTATTGACCTTCACGTGATTTGAAAACATGATGGCTGAATGCACGTATCGATTACCACCGAAGGTATATGTAATTTTCTTTTCTAAAACTAATCGGAACGTTTCCATTTCAAATGACACCAATCTGCTCACGGAAAGATATTTTTGCGGAAAATCAAGATTTAGAATAAAATCCACAATTTAATAGTTTTTAATTAGTTCCAGTGCATTAGATTTGCTTGGCCCGAGGTGTGCTGTTCTTGGTGTATGCCGACAATACAGGCGGACATTTGTTTATTAACCTCAGGGGTTACATTTTAAATGGGTAGTTCTACAGCGTAAGCCTTGAATTGTTCACGGTCCAGGTTGTGTATATTTTTTCGGAATCAATTTGTTTTGGGGGAAGAGTAATCAAACATTTTTACTTGAACCTAGGATGGCATTCGGATGGCTTAGATTTTTTTTCCAGCCTGACCTACAGAGGTTGTGCTGCGGAATTTCAATTTGCATTTTATGAAAGACTGATTGCATAATATTCTAATAGAGAGAAATATATCATAAGCCAGGACAGACGTCGGTCGTAGCAATTGGAACTGTAAGTGTCGAATGGTGTGTTACCTACTACGGCAATAAAAGGTTACTGGGGTCTTAAATCAAATACTCTTGGCAGTTGGAGACAAAAAAAAACAGTTATTTATATGGTTTCTTACATAATTCTATTAGTTCTTAGAATGGAAAAGTACTTACTGCATTCTCAACTGATAGATTTTGTTTTGCTTTTTAACGGGCTAAACGATTTTATTTTTCTGTTCTAGGAGGCGTCAGCTTTAACTAGTCTGCAAAACTAAATTGAAGTTCATGCAATAATAGGGGTGTTTTGTGAGATTTCGCTACCAAGTGAAATACAACAATTGACTGGTAACTATTTTACCTTTTTATGTAAAGCAAGATTGAGTTGGGATAGATAGGTCATCCTACACAACATGCTGAAAACAACTTTTTGATTTTAAGAGTTTCCAAAGATTTAGATTTTTTGTGTTTCTTTGAAAGAAAATGGACGGCCACTGTGGACGAACTTTTTCAAAATCCATTGCGGAAATCATATGTCCAATTCATTATCATCTTTTTCTTATAAGGCTTATGGTGGTGAATTCGGCTAGGTGTGGGTTATAACAATGCATTCACTAATGTCTTGAAAATATAAAACTTCTTGCCTTTAAAATTGCTGTTGCTGCTTTCTATAATACTGTTCGTAGTAGATGTCACAGTATTTCATCCATTTTTGCCCCACCCATGCCATCGTATTTCCAGGATGGCAGTAATGTCTGCTTCGTAGCAGCTTAGGGCTTTCGCTAGATGTTCGCCTGCACATCTTCTGTTATGTTCTGACATTCCAGGTGCAAATACGAACGTCGCTGTCCATCTTACGTTTACCAGAGTCGTCCATAGTAAAATCAGTCCTTTCCGAAGCTCTTTGTTGCTTCTTAATAATATTTTTGTATCAGCTTAGGGCTTTCGCTAGATTCGAATACTAAATACTCCTGACACAAGGGCTATCATTATCCCCTACGGGATTGAGTCGGTGCTGCCTTACGATATAAAATCCAGACACCGACTTAATTCAATCCATTTTGGTTGCTCTTATCGTTGATCCATTAAAAATTCAAAAGATGCGTATTTTTTGTCGATGAGAACATGACCAACTCCCCATTTGTTGGCCAGAAGACTAACATGCCGCTTTGTGGATATCGCGATTAAGCCGTTCGACGTTGCTACATCAAATCAAAAATCGTGTGAGTTGTCAAACCCGACCTATTTACGCAACTTGTATGAAACCCCCAAGGTCCCATAAATTATTGATGAGCAATTCGAGTCTTCAGCCTTTTATTAGATAGGTTGCCATCTGCCACAAAACCTGTCACTAAAATAGAAAAAAGACAGTGAAGTCAATAGTTCTTTAATAAGAAAAGTTCCACTAATGGCTTGATTATACAGTCCGATCTAAGCTGACGTCCATGTGTAGCATAAGTTAATAAAAAAAAATGATTAAAAAGCAGTTCTGTAGTACTTTTCCAATTTACGGCTTGTGTCGTTAATCAACATTTTGGTGGTTTGTATAACTATGTCAAAAATCGAATAAAAGTTCATTTTTTGTTCATTAAGCTATCTCATGGTTATTTCATGGATCTCAAACCCATAAATATAGAGAAACTAAAAATAAATACACTTTCTGTCAAACCTGGCGACTTTTCGTCTGTCAATCGGCTCCCCCATCAGATGTTAGACTGATCAAAAGAAATCATTTATTCATTGGCAGGAGGTTACTGCTCCTCATGCCGTTTAATGATCGCGTTTCATGATTAAGTAGCGACTATTAATTGGTTATCATTAAATATTTTTGAGTGGTAATATCATTTGTAAAGTTTGGCTCATGACATGTTCACAGAATCGATTAATACATGAGTATAAATGGATACTTAAGTGTCAAAACCCCATTATTAAATAATTAACATAAAAACAAAATGAGTCACTAGTAGACTTTTTAATAAAACAAAACTTTCTGACTTAAAATAGATTGCATTTGCATTTTCCAACAAAAATACGACCGGGTTCCTAGGCATTATTATTTCTGATATAACAGCTATCACTTGAAGAAATTAAGTTTAGATAGAAAAATATTTTATGCCTTCATCCCTTATCCTATACGGTATGGTTTTGATGATATTTTTGCAAGAAAAACAATCTTTTTAGGTATTCTTTGCAGGAACTAGGAGAACTTTCCTTACCTATTAATCTTTTCACATGACAAATCCGTTTCACAAATAATTTATTTTTTCAAAATTATTAGTTGAGACGAGTTTTTCACCAGCAAAATCGTTCGCCATGGACAGAAACGGGTGGTGTTCACTTGGTGTCAGGTTCAGACTCAAAGTGGATGCATAAGAACTTTCTGTCGATGCAAAATCCGGCTACTTTTGGCCGATTGCTTCCTTGAAACGGTTCAATAATTGACAGTACTGCTCATAGGCCGCCAATCCTTGCTTGTCCACCATTTGCAACGCCTCACCTCAATTCGACCACAACCATTTTTGCTTGAGGTTGCCACTTCCAAAAAAGTTGTTTTTGGTTAAACCATAAGCATTTCTAAAGAAGGGTCTGAGCAAGATAGTTAGACATTGTGAATATCTATATCGTCAACACCACTTTTTTCCACACCCATTTTTGAGAGCGTTTTTCGTAAAAAACTGTTTTCTGTACAATATTAACTAAATTCGAAAAAACTTTTGATGAAAATATTTTGAGAGTAATACTATGAACATTTCGTCTGCAGATTAATTTTACCCAGCGTATTTTTGGTTGGCGTTTTTCCTTAAAAAGCGACCGCATTGTACTGGCAGTTTCGGCTGGACTAGGCGGATTCTTTTTTCTTTTTTTGATGCACTAGGTGGGACTGGTAGAACATGTATCATTGGCCTTGCAATTTCCGTTGCATCATCTGGCATTGCAGCAACTTTATTAGATATAGCCAGGACAGCTCATTCAACATTTGAGCTACCTCTGGTCGCTTGAAAAAACCTAGATAAAGTGTGCAACATAAAGAAACACAATAGTCGAGAACTGAAACATTGCAAAATGATCGTCTGCGATGAAAGCACTTCGACACACGTTGAGACTTTTAACGGAACACTCAATGATATAGAAATACAACGACAAACTATTCAGCGGCACCCAGGTGATTTTAGACAAACGCTTTCCGACATTCAACGTTCAACGATGCTGAAAGAGTCTAGAGTCGTAGATACGGAAAATGCTCTCATTGATCGCATATTCCGTGATGTATGCACACAGGATGGCTGCCATATTTTCAACGAAAAATGTGGGCTCAACGATTTTTACTTCATGCAGTCGTGTTTACCAAAATGGCGGCAAAGCAAAGTATCTAGTATAACTTCCTATCGGACATATGCAAAGGAAAAACGTTATTTTATTGTCAAACCCTAAAAGATTTTGATAAACTGTCTGAGCAATATATTGTGACAATGGAATTTTTTTATGTACCATCTTCGTAAAGATTTAAGCCACACCTGCTTTTTGGGTCTGTTTAATTTAAGGATGCATTGATACCCTGTCCCAATGCATCCTCAACGATTCGCACAGCTCACAGACATCGAAATTTCAATTGATTGTAACATTACGATGGTAGCGGATTCCAAAAAAGTGGTTTTTATAGCTTAAACGGTTTGACCGATGTTCTTCTAGGCCATTTATTTTACTTTTAGCCATTGTATTAACAGTACTTGTATAATAAAAAATATACATCACCTCAATTTTCTCGAAAACGGCACTAAAGATGTTGATTAAACTTTATGTATGTTTTAAAGTATGCATTGCAACAAAACTGCATACTCAATTTTTTTTAAGAAAATCTATGTACCGGTTTTTACATTTAGGCCATATAAAGAAAATTGTAAATTTCTTTCAAACTGTTTTGTCAAATGGAATGAAATTGCATTTATATATTATATTACTATTACTGTTTGCAAAAGTTTTACGGATTTAGTTTTGGCCCAATTATTCCACAACAGAATTTTCAGTTTTCGCCAATAAAAGAAAATCACATCGACACCCATTCCTTCAAAACCTGGAATAAACGTTTGTACAATCACATTTCAAAAATATTTATTAAATTTTTAGCAAATTATGAAAATCATCAAATTTTCTCATGCCTGGCATTTGTTCTAAAGACCAACTTGCTTTGAAAAAGAAATTTGAGTACGACCCAGTCGTGCACCCACTACTCGTTTTATTTAGCAACCAAAATATTCACTAAAAATAATTTGTAACACGAAACAGCATTTGCCAGGTCAGTTTTGTAGAGTGACTGCTCGGGGCATATGCCAACGATTGATTCCCAGTCTAAATATATTTAAGCTTAGCTTAAATAGTCTTGAATAAGATTTTAACTTGGTAAATTTTTTTTAAGAAAACAAAAAAAGGTGTCACAGCCCAAAGTTTTATAAATGTACTTGAAAGTTAAATTAAACAAGAAACGTTACCAAATTACGTTACTAAGCCGAAAGACAATTACTATGATCTTAAAGAAAAGCGAGATTTGTCGCTACCTACTACCTACTAGTTATTTCTTTTGTTCTTAAATCCATTGTTGAGTTGACGAAAAATTTGAATTATCCCACTTAGACCTCGAACACTCCTCGAACACTCTGCTCCGTTGTGATAGAGCAATTTTAAATACACTGTATCCTGCCCAGGGAAATTCAGATAATAACAGTGAAAACCACATTGAAATCTGTTTATCAGTTCTCATTTGCGCATTCATACAGACAAACACGTTTCGGAGACTTTCTTTTATACTATGCATAGATTTAAAGTAAGGATTTCTGGCAGCCTGCTGGCAGACGTTTTAACACATAGTTGACATTAACTTAGTTTGACTTATATATACATATTGTCATTTAGAAAGTTCGTCAAAAGTGAATTAGTTAAATTTTAAATGGCGTTCAGAAATTTGCATTACCTACTTTTGTTTTTTAGTCATTTTCGAACATCAGCAACCAGATTAATTAAACAAAAATAGATCATTACGCATTTAGTCCATTATTCATTAGTCCATAAAAAAACAAAATCTTACTACGAATTTCAGTGGAACAGCCCTATTATTTAATTTCCTCTAAGAAATAAATTATTCGCATAAATTTAGCCAAAACTAAATTCAACCAATAAAATATATTTGCACATAAAATTAAGTGTCAAAGAACTTTTACGCGAGTAGTAGAATTTTTTTTCTCATTTTAAAAATCAATGCTAATTAATTCTACAAAAAGATGCTTGATCAACGGGCTGATGCGCTCTATTAAAATGGCCAGTCAACTTGTTGGGTTATATCACAAAAAGAAAAATCTAATGACCTCCATTGGGGTATACTGCTCCATCTACAATGATCAGCATTTAGCTGTCGTGACAGTAAATTATCCTTCATAATGTTGAGCACTAAACTTAAATTATATACATTTCATACCAAATCGCTATTAAAGTGTCAACTGTAATAATTTGTTAGAAGTCATATCCTCCAAGGATGTAAATGTTATTAGTCCCTGTGGTCACATCAGGTACTGACCTCATTACCGGTTGCGTTCTTTGTCGAATGCGTCAGTCATTCGTTCGATTTATCGATGTCAAAGTGTAAAGGAACGTGTGTCTATTGTGTTGAACAATAATTTGGGAAAATTTGCATTTGTTTACATGAGAGAAATTGAAACGTGAACGGTGTCAGTGACCGGAGACTGAAGTTCAATAAGCTCTGACAAGACAGAGAGTGTGACTTAAAGTGACCAACAAACGTAGATTAGTTTTTTTTTTGTGAAGTGGGTCTTGCTTTAAAATTGGCCAAATGACGAAGATGTTTAACAAGAAATGTATGATTGGGTCGATTTAACGATTAGAGATGTAAAATTAATTAAGATGAATGCATACGATTTAATAAGAATTTGATTTTTGTAATTAAAATATGCAAATATAATTTAGCCTTTTAAAAAAAGATACTTTGACACGAAATAAATAGGTCAAATGCACGAGAATGTTAGGTTAACATTTTGTTATGAACTTTTGTATGGACTTTTAAAGTTTTTTTGACCTATAAACTCAGCATTTGATTGATGTCGTCAGGCTATATTGGGTAGGAACTATTAACTCGGATAAAAAATTTAATGTCTGTATGTCAACCTATTTATTATTTAGTAGACCTTGATCAATCCGATGTTATATTGTAGAAAAATAGCTCATCGATGTTTTATCCACAAAACTACTTGTCAACCTCCCGATGGTCCAACCGCCAACCAAATCAACCATGTGCTCGCATTGGTCGCTGGAGATAAACTGGAGATGGCCAGTATTTAAAAGAAAGAAATGAGTGAGAGAATACCACCTGTACCCTGACCCTCCACCAGTATCTACACACAGATACAGTAACGCGATATCATTAAAGAAAGACTTCCAGTAAACCTCCGAAAAAATGCCCGTGGTATGATGATATTTGCAAGTACCAAAAGGGGTAACAGAAAAGGCACATATCAAGACGCATCACATCAAAACCAGAAGAAGTAGCCAGAAGTAAAGTAGTAAACCCTGCTTAGAGAAAAGTGAACACGCAGCCTCTCAGTTCATCCGTTAATTGTACAAAAAAAAAAAGAAACGCCAAAGAACTATGGCAGCTGGCTTCAAATAAAATAACAATTAATACAAAATTTTGACACAACAGGTTTGTTAGTACCTAGGGCCTAGCTTACTTCTCACAATCTTTCATGTGTGCATCTGTAATTCTTGCGCGATGGCGGGATATCCTGTTTTATGCCGAATCCGAACGTCAGGTTCATAACATTTTAAACTACAAGCGGCAGACTGATTTAGCTTTTTAATTTGATAAAACGGAGACCATGACGGCCAAAAAAAATGGTTATATCATTGACGTTCTCTTGCACCCAGGACAAGACCATTTGATCGCCATAAGTTCCTTCATAACACATTTTAGGCTGAACAATGTCGATGGTTCACATTAATTTTCATGATCGCTGTTTTCTTAAAACGATCTAGTTTCCGAAACTTAGCGTGGATCGATTTTTCGGTGAATTTTGTGTGCTTATTAAAAATGTTTGGGTATCTTTTCCGAATTTTGAACCACTGTTAGAATAGAAAGCTGTTTTTTGTTTGCCGAAATTATTGTCTAAAGGTGTTATATTTATCATCTCTTTATATAGCATTCCCATCTTCCAGGATAGGTAAAAGTTCGTTTGTTGCTAAGCTCCAAAGATCAAGGACTGGACTCCATCTTTAGAGATTCTTTCTGGCTGAAGTAACGCACAGCTGTTTCTTAATAATCCGGCTCTTAAACTGCAAATCTATTAACTCGCGAAAGGTGTGATGGACTTTCAGATTATGTCAGTATGTTAATGATCGATTTCAAATATATTTTACTGCAAGGCCTAAAGGCGATTCCATTGTATAACACTTGCAGGTTGTCCACCTTTTAATTGTGATGGGATACAGATGCCATTATAACGATGTATATCGGTCAGTTATTTCAATGATTTTTAGAAGGATCGATGATAAGCTAATTGGTTATAAGCCCAACATGAGATATATTTTCAGATTTGGGTGTGAAAACTTTATAATTATAAAAATTTGTATAATTTTGCACATTAAACTACCTTGAGATTTGTAAAGTATGAGATGATGATAATGGTCTTACATATTTATTTCAGCTTAAAAGCGACTGCAATAGCCTGGCAGTCGAGAGAATCTGCTGCCGCCGACAAAACTCCAGCAACTTTTCTAATCTGTTAAGATGGATATGACTTTTATGAAAGTGCTAGGTGAATCCCAGTCCTTTTACTCAATAATCGAGACTAAAAAGTTCTAGTCAAAGTCATACCTAGGTATTATTAGTTGTCACCTCTTAGTTTTTCATCTAAAATGGGTTGCGATGGGTTGCGGAAATCGTTTTCATGTATAGCTACAGTTTTGGCAAACGTCTATTGTCAACTAATTCACTTGAAAATCACATTCAAATGTCTTTTCCAATTGCTGACATTATTTCCACCACTCATCAAATTTTGCAGGCAAAATGTGTAAATTTTCACGCAAAAAGACAATTATGCCTCTCGGTGCGAAACTCAAGAAGAAACCCCAAGTCCGTTCATTCAAAGTCACTAGGTCAATTGTATGTACTGCTGTGTTTTGCGTCTTGTGTACACACAGTCAACAATGTATCAAACAGGTGCAAGTTCGCCGCAATATGTATTATTGTGTATTTTTGCGAAGAATTCAAGCAAAACCAACAAACCCAACAGTCCAAGACTTTTGCCGACAATCTGTGGTATAAGGCAGGTACTACCCAGTAACGTTAACATTAGCATGTCCGCTCGTTATGCAACGCTGTCCATTGTCTTTCCAGAGAACTCAATTTAGCAACACGAGTTTGCATAATTATTCTGTCTGTCTGAAAAAAAATCACAGAGGCAGAAAGTCACAATATATCAAAATATGTACAGCCAGCTCTACAGGTGATGGCATTGTGCGTACGCAGGTTGATAACAATGCGATTCATTATTTAAACGTTTATTTTTGGGAATTCAAAAAAAAAGGTACTCCGACTCCGACCTTGAGAGAGGGCTAACTAGCTAGCTAAGTCAGCTGGTTGTTGCTTGTAATTGTGAAAGAAGTAAATCTTCGCCTTTAACCTTGCTTTATGTTACAATAATTTGGAAAGATTAATCTAGGCAGGACTTATATTTATAATGAATCTTTGTATGTAAGTCCCTATGGATTTATAATCGTAGTAAGGACCTTCATGCCGCCAATTGAGATACCACCACAAGATGTTATAGACTTCTTGAAATACCAAGTTGTTACTTATTTTTTGGAGCTTCACAGAAGCACGTGTCCGACAAGGTTTTAAACCAAATGTTTTGGTGGCCCACCCTGAATTAAAAAAATCGGTGGTTAACTCGAGAGGAAAGGTTCATTCCATGGTAATTGACATCCGAAAGAAATGAAAATAAAAAAAATAACGCCGACGACAAAAGCAACTGAGTGACAGAAAGGGATTGATGGAACCTTGTAACCTCTAAATTATATGTCTCTGTTCGGGGTTATACAAAAATACAAAATACTGTTCACAGCTGCAAAATGTTTGTTTTCGTATTAACGTTAATAAAAAGCGACCGTTTTGTTAACGTTATAAAAAGATTGTGTTTTATTCGGTATTCATGTTGTACATAGAATATTGACATTTCACTAGTTGACAGCAATTCCAAAATAGGGAAATTTCCTTTGAGTGGATGTGTTCAATAGTGGATGTATTCGCTGTTGTTAGTGTGCATTCGCTAATGCAATACTGGTTGTGACGTCAGAGGACGTCTCAAAATTTCAAAATTCATATGCTGTATTTACCACTCTCTAAATGGCCGCCAATAAGCGAAACTGTTTGCCCGAAATTTTGGCTGAATAAGTTCTACTACTATCCCATTAGTCGAAATCATTAGTTCCACGGTCCGTCCGTGTCCAAAAGATTTTCGAAAATTCCTTAAATGGAACTTGATACTTCTTCTAAATATACGAAGATTTTTTCCATTCCAATCTGTTTTCTACACTCGGTAGCAATGGCCAGACCGTGGTAAAATATGAGCGGCGAGGGAATTTCCCACTTGCAATCGCAGCCATCTACATGCCATACGATTCGATGGAGGACCTCAATCTGTCTAAGAGACTCCCTGGTGCAATACGAGAGGTGGGACCTCATAATGGGATTTGATGCTAACTCTCATCACATATAATGGGGTAGTTTTGATAGCAACACACGAGGTGAGTCCCTGTTTCAATTCATTGTAGACAATAATTTGTTAGGGCAAAAGACCCCATATTTGTCACTAAAAGTAGGGAAGAGATTATTGATATTAACTTCTTCAATAACTATGATAAATTCGCTGTTATTGGAACGTATCATAGTGAACATCATACTCTCACTACAGAATAATAGATTTTAAATTAGAGGACGATACAAACTCCCCCTTTAGCAACGATACCTCAAGAATAAGTTGGTTGTAGTAGTAGGGACAACAGTTACACCTTTCTATCACATCCGATGGAAACTCCATCTGTAATTGATGCTGCAGTGGAACTAATAGGTAACACTTTAGTCAATGCCTATGAAAAAATCTGTCCCCTGAGGAAAATAAAAACACAAAGATCAAGAATATTCGACCAGTACTCTATTTTTACAAGCCATGATTCTATAAGCAAACAAGAAGCAGAATTTAGAAATAAAGCATTTAGACAATGGCGTGTAGATCAAAGCAAAAAATAATTTTTAACAATCAGCTATTTTTCGCGGAATAATTCATTCGGTGATTTTGGCACAGCGTGAATTTCGGTGCAGATTTTAAGGTCTTTAGATACCAACAGCGTGCAGAAGATGCCGCAAAGGACCCCGGAGAACTGGACGACGTGCCATACTTTACAAGCGACTACTGTAAATTGCAGAGCCATGGTCAAGGGCTTTCTCTTTCCCCAATTGGATGATTTGGGACTGGAGAACATGTGATTCCAACAGGATGAAGCAATGGCGTATGCTGCATACCCGTCAAGAATGCAATGTTCTATCGCCGGCAAGAGTAATGGAAACTGCCATAAATCGGGCCCGAGTGGGTATCAATTTTGGTGGCGGTCACTTAGCTGATATCAATTTCTCGACTTAAGATACTTCGAAGTTTACAGTCATTGATCGACTGTGATTTAGAGTCTGACATTGATACTGTAGCTGAACAGTCTTTTTGGTTATAATGCTAGGCATTTCCTTACTCTTAGGCATTTTATCAACGGTACCTCCCATATATGTAGGTTACACATAACGTCAAACGACACTAACGATTTTGATCAATCTAACCATATAAAGGTTAGTTGGCATTTGACAGTCGTAAAGTAATTGACAGTAAAGCATTTGACAGTCGTGGAGGTTTGTCGATAATATTTGCTGGTGACCGTTATCGGTGTATTTTGGAAACGCTTCCGAAATAAATTTGGTTTCAACAAGTAGGCGTCACATTACACACAGCTCGTGCTAGGATGCGAGTCTCACGAGATTTTTTTTCTTTCCGCCCGAATAATTCCAAAATCTGGTGATATCGACTGGGCTACGATCACTGATTTGACGCTTCCAGATTTCTTCTTATGAGTTTATTCAAAGGTGTAGGTCATATCATAAGAAACGAAATTAATGAAACTACAGCAGAAGTCCGCGAAATCGTTATGCAAAATATGCTTAGAAAGGCTCGCGAAAGTAAATCGGTTCAACCGCAGTAGCAAACACAATAATCCTCTAAATTCATGAACAGTTTTGCCCAAATTGTGCAGGGCCTTTTATTTATTATCTCTTTCATTTTAATGTTGAAAATCTCCAGTTCGATATTTTTTCCCATTTTATGCAAAATAGATCAAATTAGTTACGTATACGCCTACTACTGTTGTGACAATTTAGGAACGATATTAAGACGTTGATTTAAGGTTCCTAGTGTTACAATATATAACCGATATTACGACGAGGATTTAGTTGCCAGTGGCCAGTGACCTAGTGCGTTCGACTACCAAGCGCGCGGGGTAACTGTTTCGAATTCTGAAGGTAAAAATACCTATGTCCTTGTCCCTGCGGCACCTCTTCTGGAAGTCTGCCAAAAATTCAAGATTATATAACTGTCATGAGTGAAATGTATATTACAATGAATAAGGCTACCATGTCCTTATCTGTTGTGCTAAATAAGTACAGAATTTACAAGTAATGTTGGTATAAGATTTAAGTTTAGTAGGTAAGAATATATATGGATAAAAGAACATAAAGAACCAAAGTGTTTAATTTTACCTTCCGAAATCCATATTAATGAAAAGCTTCTTAAATTTGCCATTTAAAATCGGCTTTTAACAGAAGGTCCCATTCTTTGTCCCACTTTTTACGAACAAATGTGTAGAGAGGCTAGATTTGAGGCTCTGTATGGGTCGTTGGAAGTTGGAAGACATATTAGATCACTACAGACATTCATTTTTTGGGTACTGAACATTGTTGGCAATTAAGCTTATTGCCATGCAAAGATTTTTTTTCTAATTATGAAATTTTAGCATTCTTCACCTTTCGGATTGACCTCGAATTGACATCCTCGGCAGTGGTAGATAATCGATAAACATCCTCATCTTCCGGTTAGCTCAACTAACAGCTAACACCCTCTGATTGTAGGAAATACACGTGTCAACTTCCTCCCAGATATCACTTAATTATGCCACCAACGCAATGATGTTATTTATCAGTCAATATCGCTTTCGTTAGCATTAGCATATCCACTAATAAACAATTTACTTGTCCTGATCTTGACATTTGATTTGTGTAATCATGCTAGCGCGGATACCTAATATTTCGATCTAATGACCAGTCCGAACAGATACAGGTGCTATACGCTATCTCGATTATGTGTCGTGTACGAAGTCTGGCGCTAAGGCTAATGTTGGGAGCATCTCGCGTATTCAAATGTATTAACAATTTTATAGCCAACAATTACATCCTGTTAGGCAATCTTGATAAGCTGACACATCAAACGGCAATGGTGAACTTAGAGGCGTGTGCGTCTGTAATGTGTTTTGCTTGGTTTTTTTATGTGTATGCTTCCGAGGTGGGAAGATCTATGGCGTTTGAAGCATGTTTGTGGCCATTTATGGCTAACTTATGAACGGTGAGGTTACTCTATTGAATCGCCAACAAGCTTAGAATTGGCATGTTTTAGTTTTGACAGATCTTGACCCCAAACAGCAAGATTTTCAAAGGGGCGATTAATAACTGGCTGCCTGTGCCCCTGGCGATAACCATTTGTGTCAGTACCGGACAACACGATTTTTAAGTTAAAGCGACAAAATCAAGGCGTTGCATTACTCTCCACTGGTCAAGGAAGTCAGGAAAGATGATTTCCGATAGCATGTATCGGTTATAGCTTATTATAGAAGAACAGCAATCAGTTCCTGCTAATAAGGAAGGTCTAATAAAGTCACTGTAACAAAGACATTAAATTTACGGACATTCGTTAATTCATTGACTCTGTGTTTTAGGAGGACAACGAGTCTTTCTAGGATTTATTTCAGTCGCAACACCATGCAATAATAAAATACTCTAGCTGTGTTATGACGAGTTTTAAGGCATACTGTATTGCAATGTCCGTCAATGAAAGCCGAGTCTATCCTAGATAACGATAAAGGACGGTGCTAATGCGCTGTCAGAAGGCCTTATTAAATACCCGGGTATGGTGTTAGCCCGATAACTAGAGGGTTTTTTTTTAGAGGTATACCAATTTGAAATGGGATAAAACAACGATTTTTTTGTTTAAATTGATATGGAATTTATTTTATTTGAAAGATAAAATTCTGGCATTATAATTTAAATATGATTTCTGGCATATGACTGCCACGGCTGGCTCAGACGTAGTCTAATATGGAGGCCTTACATTTGTGGCCGTATATCGGCAACAACACTCCGAATGTTATCCTCCAAGTGGTCAATCGGTTTGGAATGATCGGCGTAGACTACCGACTTCACATATCCCCACAGGAAATAGCCAAGCGGCGTTAAATAGCACGAACTTGAAGGCCAAAACACATCTACGAAGTCAGTGCTCTGCTTGAACAACGGAGGCATATCTTTACTAAATGACGCGTTTAATACCCTGCCTAATCGACTGTGTGAACATTACTTATCTCCACTTGCAAGTATTACCCAAAGTAATAATATAACGAGATTCAACAGTTTCAAAATCACATTATTTTGCTAGCATACTTTATCTGAAAATAAGTATCTGAATTTAAGATAGAAAACACACTGCCTTTTCCTAGGGAAAGACTAAGCAGGAGTTAGGCTATGTTCTTTCAATATTAGGCCTGTTCCGTACAATATTATTTTTACCTCATGACATTACCGTACGTAAAAATGAATCAAAGAGTTATGCCTTCATTGGAACCTTCATAGTCTCCTTAACATCGTCTAGAAGGTCCTATCTGCCGTATCTAATATGTGAACCCCTGAAACCGTTTACTTACCAACAACTGATCGGTCTTTATCAGTGTGGTTTTAGACCTGGAAAGTCCACAACTGATTAAATTTTCATACTTTGGCAAATCCTGAAACAAAACCCAAGTAGTCAAAATCGATACCCACCACCTATTCATGGATTTGGAAGCCGCATACGACAGCATTTGTAGAGACGTACTATACAGAGCCATGTCTTGTTTTGGTATTCCGCCCAAACTCGTACGTATGTGTGACGATGGATAATTCTCGCTGCTCCATCAGGGTCGGATACGAACTCTAAGTACATTCGATACAAAAAAAGGATTTAGGCAAGGCGATGTGCTGTCATGTAACATCTTTAATCTTTCAGAGCCAACAGCAGATGCACAACCTTACAAAAATTGGTGCAACTAGGTACTAGCATACGCCGACAATATTGACATCATTGGTCTGACACAACGACATAGCCACGTTTGCTAGTACATATATTATATAGAAAAGGAAGCGGCAAAAATGGGCTTAGCAGTAAATGAGGGTAAGACTAAGTATATGTTGTCAACACGAATCGACACACAACATCGACGAATTGGGCAGAACATCACCATTTACAGATGTAACTTTGAGGTGGTACAGCACATGATCTACCTCGGCACCGCTATCAACTCGTCAGAAATTGAACGAAGAAGAACTCTTGCCAACCGCTGTTTCTTCGGGGTAAGAAGGCAATTCAGTAGTAAAGCCCTCAATCGAACTGCTACTGAGATCCTTTATGGGACCCTGATCATCCCAGTACTGCTCTTCGGCGCTAAATCATGAACCGTATGAAGAAATCCTTTTTCGATTTTAGAGGAAAATTCTTCTAGAAATCTTCGGTCCCGTTTGCGTTGACGGGCTATGGAGACAAAGATTCAACCAGGGGGCGTCATGCCACTAGTCGAAAAAAAAACGTTTAAGACGTTTAAAAGACGTTTAAGATAGCTAGGACATGTAGAACGAATGGATACCAATACTCCAATATACTTAATACTTCGATTCACAGCCAGACGTTGAATGCAGTAGAAGAAGACCTCACTGTAAGTGGCAAACAACTTGGAGTGCCCAACTGGAGGTAGTTAGCTAAGGACCGGGCTAATTGGAGATGCATGATGGTTGAGGCTCATGTTCATTCAGGACTGTAGCGCATCTTAAGGAAAAAAAAGTGTGACCATGTATACAAATTTCAAAGTACGAACCTAGAGTTCTTCTTCACTATCCTCACGAGTTAAGAAATGAGTGCCCAGATATATGCTATCAACAAGAAGGGACTCACAAAATTATAAGTGGATCTGCCGTAGCCAGGTAGATATATTCTTTCCATCTTTCTTCACCAAGATCACGAAGCTCGGATCAAACAGGAATTATTTTTGCTGTCGTCATGCTGTCTCGATTGTTGACAATTATTAGATTGCTTACATCGCGTTGATAGCAGTTCACATCGTCCCCAATGTTGAATTGGCTTGGGCTGTCAACTGACCCCGGTCCATTTGCTTTTACTCTCCATCTCACTAAAAACTGTCCCACGACTAAATGCACACGAACTTAACTTTTAATTTTTAATTAAAAACAAAAGAAAACATGTTTTAACCATACATAAGTAATAGATACAACTAACGGTAATGGAATTAAAATTAAACCGAAACTAATGTGTAAATGTAGATGATCATACATCGCTTGCCATGCTCAATCGCTGTCTTCTTCATCGTCATCGATTTCGCTTTCTTCATCCTCTTCATCCTCATTCTCATCATCAGATTCATCTTTCTTCTTGGTAGATTTGGAGTTGGGTGTTGATTTTGGCTTTCCTTTCGCGGGCTTTAGTTAGAATGAAAACATTTATGTAGTAAAACAAAAAACAGTTTTTCACTTCTGATATTACCTTGCTCTTGTTCTTGTCATCCTCCGATTCATCCGACATATCAACATCCTCATCTTCATCATCCTCATTCTCATCTTCATCATCTTTAGATGTATTTTTCTTACTGGCCGGATCTGGTTTGCTCTTGGAAACCTAGAGAGACATGGAGAACAAATTTATATCAGCTAATACACAGTCTTACGATGGTCAAACTCACCACCGCTTTGGGCTTTTTCTTCTCTTCCTCCGAGTCGGCTATTTCATCGTCCGATTCTGAATTCGTTTTGGGGTCCTTCTTTGCCTTTTTCTTGTCCCCACCACCGGAGCCGTCCGAGGATGAATCATCGTCTGAGATGTATTCCTTGCTCTTGAAAGATCCCGATGTGTTCGCCGTCTTCTTTGTAGGTGATTCCTTCTTGCGTTTTACAGATTTGTTTCCTTCATCATCACTGCCAGCCTTACCGCCACCGGACGCATTGTACTCCTTCATCTCGTTCGCGTATCGGACCTTATCCTCAGAAGCCTTCTCCTCCCACTTGGTTTTATCTTTCAATTCGCGCCACATCTCTCCGGCCTTTTTGGCGATTTCTGTCACTTTGATACCAGGGTTGTCCTTTTTGATTTCCTCACGAGTATCGTTCAACCACAGCATGAACGCCGTCGTTGCACGCTTCGGTCGATTGGAGTCCTTATCCTTCTTTTTTGTTTTCTTAACAACCTTCTCTTTTCGCTCTTTCTTTTCTTTTTCCTTTTTCTCCTTCTTTTCTTTCTTCTTTTCCTTCTTTTCACCTCCCTCACCTCCGCCACCACCACTAGCATCACTGTCGTCGGAAGAGTCACTCTGAGCGTTACTGTCGTACTCCTCGGCGACATCGGATTCATTTTCGTTCGGAGCAAAGTCTTCGTCCGTGGATTCCTCTTCTGAGCCCTCTTCATCGTCAACATCGGAGTCCTTTTCGCGAGCTTCAGCTTTGACACGTGCCAGGTATGCGTCGGGCTCGTTTTCGTTATCCGAATCACCAAAGTCGTCTTTGTAGGCACCCTTGTCATTCTTGCCGGTATTCTTCACGTGCAACTTCTTCTTCTGAATGAAATCGAACAGCTTGGCGTACTCCTCTTTTTCGATACTGCTGAACGTGTGAACAGTTCCAGACTTGAGTTCGATTTCGAAGTCAAAACTACGCGTCGAACCACCGCTACGAGCGAAGTTCACTGTAGCTATCTCCTCGAAACGAATGTGAATTGGCGGCTTGTGCACATAAATGAAGCCACGTTCCAGGGGGTAAAGGTAACCAGCAGCAGCTTTGAATGAACAACCTACAGCGGGAGTACCAGAGTGACTAAAAATATAAAGTATGAGTTTGAGGCGTTCAAAAACTTCCAAACCCTATATAAACTTACCCCATAAAGTTGCCGGGTCCAGTGATCTTCCTGTTGATCAACACCTTCATGATTTTTCCCATTACCTCATACACAGGTCCAGACAACTCCTTCGTTATCTTGTTGTCGTACTTTTCCTTCAGCTCCTCATCGGTGAATGGCAACTCAATAGAAATATCCTCCTCCGGTCCGAAGAGCAACACCAAAAAGTGATATCTCGTCTGGCCTTGCTTAATTGGTGGATCCAGCGATAGCACAAAGAACATCTGACGATTGTCCTTGTGTGGCAGCAAAAACAACCTAAGCACCGTCGACATAGGAATCTTGTAATCGAAAGTCTTACCGTGCAGCTGGAAGAACGTGGAGAAGATCTTGATATCGTACCGACCACGTGGAGTAAGGCAGTGGATCTCCCTAAATATAGAGATAGCATCACCCGATACTGAAATAACCGACGCCTTGTTCATCACATTGTTATGGAAGTTCTCGACCGGATCATTTTCCGCCGACTCACTGGTCGGAATATGAAACCGCATCTCCATTAAACCCACTGGAGCATCGTCGTTCTGATGGAATTCTAGAGTAACCTCATTCTTACCCGTGTTACATTGTGAGACATGATTGAGGGGAATTTCGAACGATGTCTTCACATCCAAGTCAAAGCTCAGCACCGACCCATTAAATTTGGCAGTGCCCCAGTTCCAGCCTCGAACACACAGCTCCTTTTCCAACATATCCAAACTATACTGCTTCTTGAAGAACTTGGCGATTTTATCACTCTCGCTGTCTTTAAAGCCTGTGAAGCGGTGGAGAACACCATTTTTCGTAAACACCCGGATACCCCATGAACCAACAAATTTCTGCGAGTTTACCAGCTCTATGTCGGAGGAGTTTATTTGTTCAACTTTTCCTGTTTTGTTGTTCTTGAAGACAATGCTCGAGTCACCGAGTTTTAGTCGTCCTGGAGTCTAGAAGAAATCATGTTCAATCTTACGATGGCGATTTCCATGGACTCCAATGCACTTACCATTACTCCTCTGACTTCGGATTGGATGTCATTGTACTCGAGGGCTTCCATTTGATCTGTTGCACACTAATTTAATCAAATAATTTCACAAATTTGTTAAATTAACAAGAGACGCAGAAATAACAACCTTTTCGCGGCATTGGCTGTTAAACAAATGAATGCGGCTTCTGTAGGTTATGTTTGTGCAGATTTTGTTGTATGACAGTTGTGCAGATTTTCGTCAGCGAGGTGTGAGAGTGATGTGGATGGTAATAAATTGGACAAAAATTACGTGCATCTAATTATTTTTTAAACTGTGGTAATATCGTACAAAGCGTTATATCAATAAAGCTAAATCATAATGCCGTGTTAAATAATTATCACCCAAAAAATTAAACAAATGGAAAGAAAAGTCATTAGACTTTTGGCATTTCAAGGACTAGCAATGAACTTATAGTTGTTTGCACACTGTCCATCAGACCATCTAACAACGACACGAACAGCGCAGTAAAGAAAACTCAGAACAAACCAACAATGGAACGAACTTCCAGGAGACGTATTTAAACCAATATGCAATCACAATCTGCTTTTGTAACTGACGCGGTTTAGAGGATTTAGCTGATTACGGATCAGGCAAATGATGGGATTGTGCGATTCCACTTATCAGTTCGAACCGCTGTTTCTTCGGGCTTAGAAGAGAATTTAATTATAAAGCAAATATGAACGTATGAGTTATTGAATCATATCTGCTGGCCTTATAAAACTAGACAGAAAGGCCGTCATTTTCAGAAGCTTTGTTAAGCTTAAGTTTAGATATTACTATTCTCACTTCACTTATTACCCATCGGATTTTTCCTAATTCTACAACACCTTCGTGAACATAAGTTGTTGCAGATCTCTTGACTGGTACTTCTTTTTTCGATGCCCATGTATGTTGAGATTATAAACCAGTGATCAAGTAAGGAAGAGATATGAAACTTTCGCACGTCTCCCCATTTATCACCCGATTTCTTACGTGTCGCTTCGACACATATGTAAATTACCAGATCTGCAAACAAGTGTTTATCTGGGAGGTCCGTGGTGGGGAGTTTATTTGTTAAAATCCTGGAAAATTCCAGGAAAAATGTTTGTTATTCAGATTTATTTTAATATTTGATTTCGTCAAAATAAATTCCGATGGTTTTATAAGCAATGTAGAGAAATCATTTTTGTTTATCATCTATTTGAAGTTTTTAATTTTTCTTCGCTAGTGCCTTTTGGTCCAGTTATATAGCTATCATTGAAAATCCTCACTGGAAATTTATTTTTACTTCTTGCGGTTTTTAAATGAATTCAATGATTGGTGAGTTGGTGTCTAAACAATGATTATGAATTTTAACACAAGATTATCCAAAAATATTTTACGTTTTAATTTAAGTCTTCGCAGAAAATCACTTTTTATTTTTAACTGAAATGAAACGGAATTTTCCATTTCCAATTTGTTTTAGTTCCATCATGTGCTGTGTTTCAATGAAGTTGTTCAATGATAGCTATAACTGGTCCCTTAGATCCATTACTTGTCGTTGAAATTAGTGAATTCTCCCACGATATTGATATTACACAAAAGTATCTGTACGGACCTTTTATTTTTATTTTTTCAGCGCAATGGGTATTATATTTTTAAGCACTTGGTATATACTTGATTTTATTTCTGTAGCTGGTATCTTGCATCGCTGTCAAAAGAGAGATACATTTCTTGCATTAAGTTTCCATTCCATCAACTTCAAGCTACATATTCACATTGTGTAAGCGCTTGCGGCTTGCCTTGTTGTTAACTTTTGAGTCAGCTACAAGCGTCATCTACAAGCGTCATCTACAGATACGCATTCTGGCGTTCCCTTAATGCTGAAAGTGCGGTTCTCTCACACCTCATTTCATTCACTGAACACGAAATGCATTTATGTCAAATTGTCAAAATCAGCTGAAAAGTTTAACAAAATCTGAAAGGCAAACATTTATTGGAAATGCTTCCTACAATCCTGTAATTTAGAGTGAAATATTGAACTAAATTGAAAATCATGAATCGGTCCAAGATAACTTTTGGCAAAATTAATCTTAACTTAAATAAACCCAATCCACCGACTGAACAGACTAAGGATGCCTCAGAAGTGCAATCCACAAGCCAAGGTAGGAACGATGTACGTACATTCAAGCGCCGTACAGTGGCGGTAACGAATTTCTTACAGGCTTCAAAAAAATCGGCAAAGAACAAATGATACGACAAATCGAAGACGTTGCTGATGATCTAGAGAGTCAACACTTGAAGGAAGTGATGGGTATTTCTGGATTTGGCAGAAAGGCCAAGACTTTTGACATTGACGTAGGTATGCTGCTGTCCATATGTTTGTTATATTGTGAGATTGGTTTTATGGCTTGCAGGCAGAAATTGAAAAGGCTCGTCAAATAGCTCCTGTACACCCTGACACCAATGAAGATGGAGGTTCTGATGATCACAAAGAAAGTGATGGTGACACTATTGGTCCGCTACCTCCATCGGATGTGACAAAAAATAAAACAAACCTGGACAGTGAAGAGGAAGACAATTCTGAAGATGAGGATAGCAACCTGGAAAATAAAATTCCCGACACACATGAAGTACAGATGCAGCATGGTAGCCGCGCGGTCTTAGCGCTTGCTGGTGATCCATCCGGAGGTAGGGTCGTCTCTGGTTCGATTGATTATGACATGTGCTTCTGGGATTTTGCCGGAATGGACTCGTCAATGCGTAGCTTCCGTACTATCCAGCCATGTGAGAATTATCCCATTCGGGCTTTGCACTACTCGGTCACGGGCGACATGATACTTGTTGTGTCGGGAAATTCCCAGGCTAAGATCCTTGATCGTGATGGTTTCGAGAAAATGGAGTGCGTTAAGGGTGACCAGTATATTACCGATATGTCGAAAACAAAAGGACACACTGCTCAGCTGACGGCTGGTTGCTGGCATCCGTTTACTCGAGAGGAATTCCTTACATCGGCTATGGACGCTACGGTGAGGATTTGGAATAACTTTCGCTCAAAGGAGCAGAGGATTGTTATAAAGACTCGTGCACAAGGTGGGCTTAAGACAGTGCCATCCTCGTGCACATTCAACCGGGATGCTACCCTAATTGCTGCAGGCTGCGTCGATGGGTCCATTCAGACATGGGATACTAGAAAAATGTTCGTAAACACCACGCACTGCGTACGGAACGCTCACCAAAAGGGCAGCGAGATCTCATCGGTGGTATTCTCTTACTTGGGTAATCAAATCGCGACTCGGTCCTGCGATGAAACAATGAAGCTCTGGGATTTGCGATCGCTCAAGACATCTTTACACTGCTGGGATGGCCTTTTCTCCCGCTACGACACAACCGATTGCTGTTTCAGTCCAGATGACCGCATGCTTGTGACAGGTGAATCTTTGCCCAAAGAACATAAAGAAGCCAATCTGCATTTCTTCGACACGCAGACATTCGAAGCTGTCAAAACCATTCCCGTAACTACCTCACACATCATAAAAACTCTCTGGCATCCAAAACTGAACCAAATATTTGTCGGATGCGGTAACGGAGTGGTCAAGTGTTTCTACGACGAACGGAGGAGTTTCCGTGGCGCGAAGCTGTGTGTAGTTAAAACCTACCGAAAGAAGAAGCACACTGAGATGATCGGTGTTACTCAGATTATTACTCCACATGCCCTGCCAATGTTCCGTCAGGAAAAATCTAAATCTAGTCGCAAGAAGTTGGAAAAGGACCGTCTAGATCCTGTCAAGTCAAAGAGGCCCGACTTACCCATCACTAGTGGACAGGGTGGGCGAGTGGCTTCATCCGGTGGGACACTCAGCTCCTATGTCATTCGTAATCTGGGTCTCAGCAAGCGCGTGGACGATGACCAAGATCCTCGTGAGGCTATCCTCAAGTATGCCAAAGATGCAGAGGAGAACCCATACTGGGTGGCCCCAGCCTACAACAAAACCCAACCGAAGCCAATCTTTTCGGAGGAACCTGACTCAAAGAAACCTAAAACTGAATAGGGGGTCTTACATTGTATGTGTGTCTCATGTATTTGTATGTAATAAAATAACTAATCGTAAACTTGAATTATTTCGAGTCTGCCGTGGCAATTGCATCCTGCAACCGATAGCTATCGCTGGCAATTTTCCACTTATCATCTTGCGCCGTGATTATGAATGTCTGTTGGAATTGTTTCACTGGATTGTCTTGGTACTTGACTGTGCCTCCCGATTGTATGGCGTATGTCAACTGTCCAGCCACAGCATCGTCGATAATTGGCTGTGCGTCGAGTGTATAAATGTTATGTTCCGATGATGGTAGTTCAATGAGAAGTTTTTGAATGTTATCCTTGCCAGTTGCTCCGCTGCCATTCCACACAAAGACACCAGTTTCGAGATAGAGTTTATTCATTTGCTAAAAACCCAAAGGAAATTCTAGAATTTATATTTGAAAATCATTTGATCGGACATACATTTCGTCGTTTGTCGAAGCTCTGGTAGTAGAGTTTGGTGAAATCCTCGGCAGTTCGACAACAGGATTCTACTTTACCCCGGAGTTCCTGTCAATTTGAAGTGTTCAATGCCTATGCTCATTTAAATTCGTTTATTTATTTACTTACTGCGTCCATTTTCGGATTTATTTCTTAAAATTATGAAATGAATACAATTCTGAAGCAACCAACAATACCACCCTTTTGTTGAAATGTAAGTTGAGAAATGTCAAGCAAAGTGAAGTGACAGCACTTCCACGGGCAGTGTTCAGTTTAATATTTGTTATGTTCAGCGCGCATTTTATATTTTATAAAATATTATAGAGCAAATTAGTATTAGTTTTACATAAAAATCATCAATATTGCCTGGCTACATGGCGAGTTGGTGTCAAAACAAAGCTTATGAATTTTAGAATATCATTATCCAAATATATTTAAATTGTTAATTATAGTTTCGAAGAAAAACACTTCTTATTTTTCACTGATCAAGACTTATTTAAGTGAAGGTATGATTGCCATTCCACCGAACTGAAACGGAATTTTTCAATAATTCCTTTAAGAATTATAGGCTGGTGCTCACGAAAAGTAGTTGGTGCAAGAGATTGGATTGCCTGTATGTATATGGGACATATGGAGCACATTCCAAATCATCAGATATGCTCTTATGCATCCAGAATTTATAATTTTGTTGGTGCATGTACGCCGTATTAGAAGAGTTGTGTTTTGTTGAGTTTTCAGAACCGGTTGCCTCGTTGTTCCTTAGTTGCTGTCAAATGTTCCTTGACTAGAGGTGAACCGTTTTATTGGCCTATTACTGTCGCGACATTATTTTCATTAAGCGGTTTCTGCACATTTTGCCTGAATACATCTACAATTCCCTGCGGTTCAGTGACAAGAGTACCATTAATTTTATTCCGTAGAGCCTTTTTGCAGCATTCATACTTTGAATTCCCACTTTTTGTATAATTGAATGTTTTTCTTATTACTAGACTTCCATTATTCTGGCTAGATTGACATGCAGGCCACTCATGTTCTCTCCCTTTTTTATACTTGCAGTTATCATCATACTACGGGCATCTTTTGGGGGCGAGCGTTAATATATTTAAAACCGATAACTAAAACTCATGTCCATGTGTGTTAAATATATACAGCTATTAAAAAAATTAATTAAATTAAAAAATACCCGACCATACTTTGCCTTAAACCTGTTTCTAAATTCTATTGTGTCTGCGAAGTTATATTTGGCCCACAATGTTTTGGACCTTCTTTTTAACGCGGTCTCCAAACGGCAAATTTTAGCAGCTTCTCATGACAGTATTTTCAGATGTTTGTCGGACTTTTGCAAGAAGTAGGGCAGGGGAAACAAATTTGGTGTTGTTACTTTATGGTGGTGGCAATCTCGACGCACGCGACGAACGTGACGCAGACGGTTTCGCATTGAAGTGTCAAAAATGGTGAGGATTTGAGTGGTGGTGGCAATCTCGACGCTCACGACGCGACGCGATGCGATGTCACTTGATTGACAGTTCACCATTAGCCGTCGAAGATTTTGTTTGTTTTTCAATTCTCACAGAAGAAAATTTAATTTTCTGCTTAACCAACTCAATAAGTTTTTCTTCGAAATTCATCACACAACACAATTATTAATTCAGTACTTTTAATTTATTTTGTTTATTTATAACCTATGAAAGTAATCTCAAGATTCTCACAAACATACCATCTGACAGCTTTCAAACTGACATTCCAATGCGTCGATGCGCAAGAAAGTTGAAGTTGAATCAACTTTTCTGTGTAGCTAACGTCCATTGCGTCGCGTCGGCGTTCAGATTGCCCACTTATACATGTTCCCATAAGCTCAATGAGTTTTTGACATTTCAACGCGAAACCGTCTGCGTCGATACCGTCCGTTGCGTCGAGATTGCCTTGGGGGTTAGGGATTTGTAACGCAACGCACCAGGCCCACTGCACCATATGTTGTTTAAACATGTCTGTACCATTCTGTTACGACTGTTTTTACTAAGTTCTGCTGTTCTATCATGTTATGTTCCTTCGGAACCTCAGGTTTGAATTCACTTTTAGTCTTAGTTTATTGGAGAGAATCTCCTCTTTTTCAATCGTGTTCAACTTAAGGATTTTTCATTCTCTTCTATTTTATAGTCCAAGTACATCATTGAAATCATTTCTCATTCCACATAAATCCAATTCCTATTTTGTTGTCAAAGTTGAAGTAAACTGATGTTAGAGTTCTCTTTCATCGTATTTATATAAATCACTGTTCTTTCTACAAATATCCACAAAGGCCGAAGAATTGTAGATGAAAATGTACACTGATGACTGCAGGTAAGATCATCCGTCATAAGAATTACCGTTGCGTATTGTACATTTTTCCAGTTTCATTTACCAAAGCATTAAACTTTAAATAAAACTTGGCTTAATAATGGCAGTAGTTTAGAAAATATTATTCGTTTTTCAATAATTTCCATATTTTGTTCCTTTTAACCACATTTGTATATTTATCCCTATTATGTTTTATTAATCGTGATAAGTAAATCAAATAAAAAAAATTCATACAAATTAAACAAACCGTCAAAACTTGGTCATTTACAAATAAATGAAACAACTGTTTTTTTAATTTGTAGACAAAAAGGACACAGCAATTCATTTTTTAGTGCAATTGCCTCTTTCTTCATCTCCGAGAAACAGCGACAATATACATCTTACAGTCGTAACAAGGCTGTAAAAGTATGTTCCAAGGATTCTTAAAACACAGCCCACAATTCAAAGTTTCCTTTTCTTCGTGTTGTTCTGCGTCGTTCGAAACATTTTCCTCGCTTTCGCTTGTTGATCCTTCAAAGATCTCCATCATTTGGTTTGACTGACCATACAATGTTGACAACATCTGATTAATTAATTCAGAAACAGTTATTCGGTGCTTGTCAAGCTTATTAGTCAAAAGGTGAGAGAATTCATTTCGCTTTTCGAATTTACTCTTGGGGTGCTCAAACATTCTCCACGTTTTACCATTCAGCGATGAGGAAAAGTTCAAAGTTGTTTTGTACTCTTCGTCTAACAGAATGTCGCAGAATTTAAAGAAATCGCCGTGTTTTGGTAATACTTAACTAAGTTTTTGGTTATATGCCTTTAGCATGCTTGTCGTTCGCACACAATTCTTATAAACAGAGAAGTGTTTGGATAGAAACTTACAATATAAAATAAATAATTGACATCATAAATGCATTCACATAGATAACATTTATTGTTAATTCACACTTAGATAGGAATTGCTTTTTGACATATTTGATAGTTTTCCAAATAAACATGCATTGTGCAATAGATCAACTCCTTCTCCAATCAGCGATAATTTAAGGAGCGGAAGAAGAAAAAACTAAGTATAAAGCTTATAACACTATTTATTCCGTCGTATGCTTGGCATAAAGTCTGCTATTCTCGACGCCTTACTTGGTACAGAACATGTTTTGGGGAACGTTTTTCTGATCACCTTGCAAAGACTTTGCTCGAAGTCAGTAGTGAAAGACGAAGGTTGAAAATCAAGTTAATTTTATTGAATAAATTGAAACTGTCCCCAGAAAGAGAGTCAAAATCCTTTGTTCCCGCGAAGTGATCCACCTGGAGTACCGTTGACAAAAAACTGTTTACTTAGGCGCCTGCCCGACGACTTTACAAACTCTGAGCGGAGGAACGAAGTATGTTAACTCGTCATAATTTGATGAAATATTTATGTGCCCAACCAATGACACATAATGGAACTTAAGTCCTGAATTCAATTCAGGACTTATTACCAACTTTAGTGGGACATTAGTCCCGAAAAATCAATTCAGGATTTCTGTCCCTGTGCCGAGTTTGACAGGCTATTTCATAAAAACCTACCGGTGGGATGTTTTCAATTTATTTTTTAAATATGAAAGAAGTTATTTTAAAACATTTTTAATTTTTTTTTTACGTTTAGTTAACATTTTTGTTTTGAAAGTGAATGTTTTCTTCGAATTTAATGTTTTAATTTGTTTGTATGTCGCTATTTTTGTTTTCTCTAAATAATTAATGGGATCAATTGTTTAAATGATACTTTTTGTACGGTCACAGCAAAATCGTATGGACGTACAGTAAGATTAAAATAAAATTTCTTTCTAAATACGTACGTGCATACGATATAAAAGTGTTACCTTGCATTTTGTAGGCACATATTAAGTCAAAAAAATACTCAACAAACATTTAAAGTATGATGGCGTACGGTGTTGGACAATAGGACGTGCGACAAAACAATTCTTAAACAGTAATATGCTTAAATTGTATGGAAAATTCTTCAGAAAAATTATTGTGATTTCATTTTGAGATAAATATTTTTTTTGGAATGACCCAGGGAAGACGGTTTATTAGCGTAAACCTTAAATTTGAGATATCCCCACAGGAAGAATTCTGTAATTGGTTAATTACGAGTCAAGTTTACGCCAGCACTACTGGAGATTAATTCACCAGAGAAAAAACTCGTGACAGGGACGTATTTTACCTATTTGTGTGTGTTACGAAATGTTTGATGTTTGATCCTCCCATCTAAGTTCATCCTTATGACAACTAAAGACATGCATCGTTGAAACAATCCGGGCTAAAGCTAGTCGTCCTGCGCTCGTCGAAATGGGGAATCTTGCTGCCAAATTAACGAACAGTTAAAAATGTTGTCCATGTCTATCTCGTGGAGGTGTGAGAGATTTTTTTTTTGGTTTGGGAAGGAGGCCCCTAAATGTCTGTATCTTCGTATCTTATAATTCGTTTTGCGAACTTCGATGGTGTCTCCCCGTGTAAACCCTCCCCGAAGAGGTTCGCTAATAGTCTCAATACCCCACCTTGGTAGCTATTACACTCAAAAGCTTGATTAGCTACTCCATAATTTACACTAACACCTCTAGAACACTACGTGATTAAGTTGCTCGCTCCTACATCCACATTACATCCCTGTGGATAAAATTAAACGGCACCAGTCACACATTCTCTTTCGAATATTTGCACTGAGATACTTATCTAAAATTTTCCTTTTTTGTGGATATCTACATATCGTTTACTGGGAAGGATTTTAGGGGCTTAGGGTAGAGAAGGATAGTACTAGTGGAAGTTGCGGCAGTTTCCTTCACCCAAGAACATCTGTCCTGTTAGTCTGTTCGTCTGCTCCTTTTTTGTCTCCTTTTTTTTAAATAAAAAAGTGAGGGTTGAGGCGTCTACTTCGATTCGTTGCTTCATTGATTCATCCTACCGGAAACATCCTTTTGAAACACCTTGTTAAATTTAACGTACGTACGCTTTACCCTATATGTGGATCTTCTTCGTGTTCAATTGTGTTCCGTGTCAATGGTTTATTAAATCAGAGGCAGTCGAGTGAGCAAGGCTGTTAAAATATTTTTTCCACAATTTTGAAAAATCAAACATAATTTTGAATCGTGCCTAGAGCTTAATTTATTTATTAACAACATTCTACACAACATTATGCAAATAAATTATCAAACGTTTTTCGAAGTAAATTCGGACTTTCTCTGGCGGTAACAAAGTCAATCTTCCTTCTATGGTCGGTGTATTCTTCAAACTTGTTGCTGTCAGAAGGACCCCAACAGATTTCAGGGTGGAATATGCTTTTGAAATTCTAAAACCCATAACAGAATATAAAACATTGTTCGGTACTAAAAAGAGTCGCTTTATTTTTAGCACTCACCTGTTTAAACGTTACATTCTTCCTATAATGATTAAAGAGCGCGTACAAAGCCCAACCAGGAAGTTGAATCAGACCAATAGCGGATAATGTCCAACCAAAGACTGTAAAAAAATAAACGATCTCCATTATATGAATAAAAATTACCAAACCATTATTTACCATGAGCAATATGAGGATACTCCACATTTTTGTAGGTCAATGGCTCCAACACAATCAATGTGTATATAAGCACAGCTATCATCAAACCAGGTGTTATAACTCCCCAACATACCCGCCAATAAATGCCAGTCTTTTGTCCAACCATAAATTGTATATCCGCACAGAAACGCTTGATACCATACACCCATCCAACGGCCAACAGCTCACCGATTGCCAATATTAAGGCAGTGAATGACACTCCGTAAAAGTCCACAAGATTCAGAATAAACTGTCCCCCAGGCGTCATGTAAACGATGCTTATACTGAAGCCAATAACAGTCAAGGCCAATGCCACCGGCCAATTTGCCAAATGACAAAATTGATCACGTATAACACGTATGATGCATGAACCCATGCCAACAGTGCTACCAATCCCCAAGACGAATAGCATTAAAAAGAAAAGAATTGCGAAGGCCTTAAGGTAGTTTGTTGTGTAAATCTATTATCGATCCTTACCTGTGGCATAAATTCAAATTTCGCAATAGCATCGGGATACGAAATGAACGCCAAACCAGCGCCACCTTTCACCACACTAGCGATGTCCGTAGTTCCAGTTTGAAAGGCCAAATTTCCTAGAATTCCAAAAGTTATACAACCAGCAATAAGGGATGAGCAAGAATCCATCGTCGTGATTATGAGGATGTCTCTAAAGAAGACGGTTGAGTTGGATTATAGATTATAGGGAGATAGACACTCACTTTGATACATTCCGATTGAAATTGTTGTATGACGCGTATGTGATGAGCGTACCAAAGCAAATTGCCAGTGAGAAGAATACCTGCGTCACAGCTGCATACCACACCAGAGGATTAAAGAGTTCCTCCCATTGGGGCTTAAAGAAATAAATGATTCCGTCTAATGCTCCTGGTAAAGTAGCGGCACGAAGTAGCAATATCAATAGAACTACATAGGGGAAGATACCCAGAAAATAGGATGCTTTACCAGAGCTTTTTACTCCACGTATGAGAACAGCTCCAATTATAAGCCATGACACAGCCAAGCAGGCAACTAGATCGAGTTTGGGGTAGCCAATGCTTTCGTAAATGTTGTCCTTCTCTTGGAGGATTTCATTTCTAAAAAAAATAACACTCGAGGTTGTCAAAGCTGACTTAGATTGACAACAGATACTTCCATTGTGAAGATGCAGATTATAATTACACTTACTGAAAATAAAGTTCTGCTGAAGACATCCTTGTCATGTTTACATTGCTAGGAGTTTTAATTCCATCTAGACAACTTGCACCCCACTCTTTACGACAGTAGCTCCAAGGTAAGACACTTGAGAACGATGCGATGAGGAAGCGTAAGGTCAATGCCATAATGCTAGAGTAGTATGTTATTGAAGCAGCGGTTGCAAAGACCTGGCCAGCAGCGACTCCTAAAATAAGATAATAAAGACATCAGATACCAGCTGGAAAGACTATATATTCTGGATTTAAAGCTAAAAAATTCAAATTGCGAAATTAAAGCTTAACTCGAAAAGAATACAGTTTTGAAAAATATATATCTATGAATCCATTGACATACCTTTCATAACCGGTGCAAATGCAAACGCCTTAATAACACCACGTCCCGAGAACTGTCCAATTAGAATTTCTAAATAATATACTGGTCGTCCAATTATAAACAGTACAATCAGATATGGAATAACGAAAGCTCCTCCGCCATTTTGAAATGCGATAAAGGGAAATCGCCAAATGTTACCAAGACCCACCGATAAGGAAATACACGAGAACAAAAACTCTATCTCGCTGCCCCATTGCTCCTTTGGCTTAGATGACTTCGTGCCATATTCTCTGGATCTCATTGCGCAGGTAGGTAGATATGTGATCTCACCGACTTCGTGTCACCAACTGATCTTTGTTGCAAGTCTATCACCATTACTTAGCATCGGATTTCCTCATGACCCATTATTCAATTTAAATCTTATGTGAGCTCGCAGAGTGACTGTTTGTAGCCTATAAAGACGTAAAATTTGTTTAGTTGATTGAGATTGCTAATTGAAACTAAAAATGCTTGCCTATGGGGGTGGCCAACTGAATAAAGGTGTTGATTTCGTACAGTTACAAAGAGTATGCTTCCGAGTACAATCATTTGAGACGAGGTGCGATATGAAATGTTTAAGCTTATAGGTGTGATCCGGTTTTATCTAGTTAGAGTGGTGGTGCTAATCCGACATATGGAGCAAGCCATACAGTCTTTAGAGCCCATTTAAGATTAGTACGCATCCTCAAGTCGAGCATGGGATGGAAAATTTTCAATCGAAAGACAATTAATTTACATGTTCCGATGAATAGTTATTTTAAGACTATCATTGAAGACAGCTCTATCTGAATCATTGGTTTGTATTCGGACTTAATTGTTAAGCCACGTTAAACGTCTGTTTTATAGCTTTTCGATCTGGTTTATGACGCGTTACACCTCGTAAAGTGTTCTACGCTGTATTTTTACTTCCAAAGCCAATAAACGAAAACAGAATAGAAATTCTTCAGAAAATTGTCTACTATGTCTATAAATCTAAGCAATCCTGACATTCGCCACAATGACTTCTTTGGAGCGACTAATAATGTGGATATCATCTCCGTATTCCAGCATCTGCAACTGATTACTACCAGCTAGCTGGTACGATTTGTTAAAGCGGCTGCCTTAAGTGGTTACACCGCATGATATTACATTTCGTTGTCGAAATCCGGTACATTTCCGAAGAGTTTGGGGTATCTGCTTCCAAACTGATCACTGCATCGCGTATGCATCAGCTTATGATCACACAAAGTCATCCATCTGCCGTATGCAGCTTCATGCTGTAGATGTTAACTTACGCAGCTTAAAGTCGTCAAGGAGCTAAGAAGACGGTTTAAAAACGATCTGCCGGAGTTCGCTGAAAAGGTTCTAATGTGCAATTTCCAGAGATACATAGGATCGCTTTTCTTGTAGATGTACAATTGACCAGATATTCCAGTCGTTGGGTATACTTTCGCCCATAAAGGGCCTCAAACCTAGCTTCTAAATTAATTTGTGTGTCCGAAGTTATATTTTGCCCAAAGAATGGGACTTCCAATTTAACGCCGATTCCGAACAGCGAATTTGAGAAGCTTTTGATTCCAGTTTTATACCTATGGAAGTTTCTCTGACTTTCGCATGAGGTTGGACAGTGAAAAACAACTGATTTGGTGTAATTTTGGTATTTGAAGGAGTCGAACCCACTAACCACTAGCCTAATGCACCCAATATATTAACTCCGTATTTGATGAGTTCTGCTGGTTCATTAGAACCGTCAGCATTGTTGGATTTCACCCTTCCTACTTCTGACTGAGTTCTGGTTCACACACTTATTTGGTTTTCAATTTTAGTGTCTTAAAACGCTTTTCATCTGCAACCTCTGATAATGTTTGGACGTAGGGAAAGTCCAAACATCGTCATACATCATCAATTGCTGTTTGTGATGTGATCTCATAATCCGGAATGAACCTGTGTTTCAACCAACGTACCTCTCCAATTAGCCCTGTCATAAGCTAACTGTATCCTGTTGCGTAATCCAAGTTGGTTGAGGTCGTTTCTACTTGTGCGCGTCACTTAAGGCGAGGTATTCCTCTACTGCATCCGACGTTTGGATGGTAATCGAAAACTCTGCAAGCTGGAGTATTTAGTGTCCATTCGTTTTACATGTCCTGACCATCTTAAACGTCAAATGCGGACGTGTTGTACAGTGATCAGGGTCCATCGTCATCCGAGTTTGGGCGGTATACCAGAGCTAAACATGGCTCTGTATAGTTCGTCTCTATTAATTTTATCCACACGGATAAGCCCCGATCAGGTTGTTGTTAAACCGTTGCATGCGTTCACATTATTACAGTAGATAGGATTCTGAAGGCGACGTTTAGGAGACTTTTATAGTTGGCACGGTTCAGAGCGTCTGTTTTTTTTTGGATTGGGCAAACGATGCTGAGGTTGCATTTTGTCTCAACTACAATATTTCTATGTACATCTCGAAAGAATTCTGTTCGACCTTGTAACATTGCCTTTGTCGTTTTACACTTTGGTAAAACTTGCGAACATTGTTCCTGGAGTCGCACCTCTCTATATCCTCGATCGCGCGGTTTTCTTGCTTCCTCCCTTTTGTTCTTCCCTTCTTCTTTATAAATATATAGAGGTCAATAGCAGCTCTCGTCTTCAACTTCAGCTTAGCCTTGTAGGCCTAGTTCTTGGCTGCGAGCATCTGTCGGCATTCCTCATCAAACTAGAGGTTTCAGCATTATTACCTGAACTCGGACATATTTACTTCCCCCTATTAAACGCTGATTAGCTAATCAATGACTAATATGACAGTGTTTACCATGAGAAATACCCACACAAATGTCAAAAGTTACTCACTATTTAGTTAATCAGCGTTTATTAGTACGGTATTAATAATTGTGTGTAACATTTCATTAATCTGAATCTAAACCAAAAGATAAATGCGATTTTATCGCTAGATTCACTACTTGAACATCTATGTTTTGGAGATTTTGGATTGGGGATTTCAGTCGTAGGCATTCTCTACTTAAGGATTTTTTTGCTGAAAATTTAAATTTGTGGATTTTTGGTTTGTAGAATTTGTCTTGAGAAAAACGCACCCAAGTTTGTCTTCGTTGAGAAAGAACAGACACAAAGTAGAACTACAAAAAAATCTCTCATTTTGAAATATAAAATAAACGTTTTATTTTCTTATTATATTTTTGATTAATTACACAGTTACTACTCAATAGAATATATATTTATATACAGCGCTTAAAAATCCAATAATACTCTGTACAAATATTGATACAATTTAAACACTCTGCCCTCACGTAATTTTGACATCTTTCAAGTTTCCTTTTCAGGAGCTTCGCTGTGTAAAGATTAGAGAAAACGTGTACATTTTCGTCCAACCCTTACCATTTTAACTTTTGTTTTGTTAAATTTATTTTCAGTCTTAAATATTGAATTGCAATTTACTATTAATTTTTTTTTGTTGAAAAAAAAAAATTCTTTGTAGTTTTTTTTTTAACAATTTTGACACATTTATATTTGCCTCTAGAATTTACCGTTTTTTTCTTAAAAATAAGTTTAAAATATAATTTATTTATTTTTGTACTTAAAATAGAGTAACAAATAACAAAACGAAAATTATTATTTTATTTATTTGATAGTGGAACAAAAATAAAACCTCAAATTATTATAACAATTTTATAACTTTTTTTTTCCTTTTTATTAAGAAAATAAATCATTTTTTATAATTTTGCTTTACGTTTTTTTGTTAAAAATATATAATTGTTTTATTTTTATATTAAATATACTTAAGGTATTTGTTTTTTTTTAATGAGGCACTTTTTGGTGTTGATGTTATTTTATTTTTTTTTTTAATTATTTATTTAAATTTCTTCTCCTTTTTCGGGGTGAACGAAAAAAATAATATTTACACTTTATTTTTGTACAAACGCAGGATGGACAAAAATCAATTCATATTGCTTGTTTGTTTTTATTTTATTTTTTGTTATATTTTTAAGAGATATAAATATAAAACATTAGGGACCTTAAGAACATACACCATTCCGATTTCGAACGGCAAGTTTGAGAAGGATGTTTGTCACGGTTTTGCAACAGATAGGGACAATGAAAGTTTTGTTATTTACGCTATTCTAACCAAGGGTCCTCTGTCAGTGTTGAAAGGGACTTTCCACAGAACCACTGTGGTTCAGTATTTAAATCGATGGACTTTTCAGTAGAAGGTCGTGGTTAAATTCGCAATCGTAGCAACACAAAAGTGTTTTACTGGTCCTCCTCTCGCGACGATCTTAAAAATCATCTGAGAAGAAATAATTGTCATGAAAAGCTTATCTTAACTCAGCTATTTTTTTTTTTTAAACTGTAGGCCCTTTATCGACTAGGAAGCACAGATAGACACCAGAAATGTTTCCGGGAAAAAGGCGAGATTTCCTTACGAGTCTTATGCCCAAAGAATTGTGTTTGTTTGTTTTCAAGAAAAGCTTGGTATTACCTCGATTAGGAAAAATAAGGCGCAATGCAATAACCCCTGCGTAATCTAGACCCATGGGGCAAATTCACCAAGAAGGAAAATTATTTGTCTTTCGAAATGGAAATAAGCTCCGGCGCCATTAAGCATTAACACCTGGCTGTTATTGCCAATTATTCAGGTTTGGGTGTATGCAAACGCCCCTGCTTGGGCTCACTGTTCGATTTGGGTTGCGTGCAAGTATGGATGCGTATAAAGGAAACAAGGTATCAATTAAGTTTTTTCGAAGCCAACATGCAGTAGAGAGGGTTATGTTTTAAAAGCCTGCTGTCTTTTCAATTCGTAATCAAATCCATGCTTGTCAAACAAAGCTTACAGCTGGGCCAGAAAAAAAAAACTCACATTGACCATTCGGGCAACAATCTCAAATAATCTTGGGTTAACGATACAAACCAATTCTATGAGGCGATATTATATTAACACCGTTACCTGCTGACATTATTTGGGAACAAAATGGCTAAGAATTTACTGCGAACCTTTATTTACGTCCCGAGTTGAGCGTAAAATAAGGAGCATAAGAAGTGTGGAATTTCCTTTAGCGTTTTAAATTATGTATACAGTATGTGTATACTACTCAAGTATGTGTATACTACTCAAGACCGCAAATAAACCTACCAAAGTTATGTAGTGTGTTGATATCAAAAAGCAGAGCCCATCTGATAAAAGAGATGTCAAACCTTGCCTTGACATGGTGAACAGGTCTGCCAAGAGACATTTAGTCCAAAGTCAAGCATCGAATGTGAAGGGCCTCCAACAAGGGTATCCACATGCAATATAAGCAAGTGCGCAACCATCATTAAATAGACGCATATGGCGAGAAAAATTTGTTCGCCAAAGTTTAAAAAAAAATTCTAAAACCAGCTCATTGTCTGGGCCTTCGTATACTTCACTCAATGTATGGTGGTATTTCAGCTGAGAATTGATCGCTTGAGCAAGTGTGCAATCTTTAAATAGCCGCACATGGAGAGAAGAATTGAAAAAAATCTAAAACCAGCGAATTGCCTGGGCCTACGTATGGTCATTTTGAACACAAATTGGCGTAAAAAAAGGCATTTTAAAATATTTGGTGTGCATTATCTACCGATTGTTTATTATTATCACTTGAGGTGGCGTAATTATCTGTATCTTAAGCCGTTTTGATTATTTTAATACTTTGATTTTTGACGTATTTTTTTATATTTAACGCCAAATACGAACAGACATATCTATACATACGCCAGCTTAGATTTGCGCATACGCCACATCATGTCTTGAGTGACCGTATACTTGACCCAATGTTTGGTGGTATTTCAGTTGAGAAGAGATCGCACTTAAAAAATTTGGACCATAAATCAATTAATTAGATCGGGTTTATTTAAAAAACCATCGCGAAACACAAGAGTTATGTGTACTCCAAGTGAGAAACACACCCACGACTTCGAAAGATATCTAGCTTGATCGACGATTGATAATGTTAACACAGCATCGTCATTGGCACATGTTAAGAACTTACATTTACCTCTATTGAGTAAAGTAAAATAGGCGGTGCTACACTTATTAGCATTAGAATTATATCGAAGGCAAGAAGGGCTTTCAATATTCAGATCTTAAAAAAATTAGACCCCTCAGGTCTATTCTCGATTTTACAATACTTCTCGACTTGACAATACCTTCTCGTTGAAGGAAACGTTCTTCAAAGCAAAAGCCGATATCGGATATACATTAGACAATTTGCATAGGGTGTCAGTGAAATTCAAAAACGGATTCGATAGACAGTCAAAAAAATTGATATAGTCGATAGCATCACCCAATAAGTCGATATTCTTTTACGAAATGATATTCAATCCAAAACATCCAATGATGTCAAGAAAGTGGTTGACAATTCAGGCCAATCTGATCGTCAACCATATCCAACATAAACATGGTGTCTCGCGGGGCTCAAATCAAAACGATAAGGATGTTCTAGTCGATGTTGTCCTTTCCGTTGGTAAAAGGCGGACTTCTATTGTATAAATCACCGACTTAGGTAGGTTAATTTGTTTGAATCTTCTGTTTAATGTTTGGCTTTTGATTTGGTGAATGGGTGGATCTTTGGTATACGTCCAATGGCATCACTTTGTACCGTCACTTCCCTCCAACTGGTGCCTGAGAGTCTGTTGAACATCGACGTGTTTATTTGTGAACTTTTCGAAAGTTGTCGAATGAGCGCCTCGGTAAAAAATATCGCTAAGAACGATCACAAAGGGGATCCTCACTCAGTAATCTGACAAATCATTCGAATTGTGTCAATTATCACGAAAAGCTCTTCTACACTCAGACGTTCGGAGTTGGCAGAATACTGTACCGCAATCGTGCAAAAAGTTTCACACTTAAACATTATTAGCTGTGGGTATAGTTTTTTTTTGTGGTCTTCATAAACCTATTGCGCGGAGAATTTCTATTTGGATCGAATCTGTGGGTCTTTTGGTCTTAATTTACATGTCTGCTTTAGAAGCAGTTGGAATGCTCTCTATTTATTTGTACTTATGTAGGGTATCATCGCTTTGGACGTTATTAAAAGTACACTCTGCTGAGAAATTTGACAGACGTTTTCGTTTCTTCTGCCATCTTTGATAAAAACGATTTTTAACATTTTAACGTAGATATATAAACAAAACTCCAACGACATTGCCACCTGTTCCATCTTGGATATGATAAAATTATTAAAACCCATCTGACTAAAATATTTAAAAATCTACAAGCAACTAAAAATGGTCTTCGTCCAATCGTTCCTCTTGCATCATCACCTTCTTTATTACAAGTCTAAGCACGCTTTTTTATTTTCGCAGTATATACATATTTTGGCAAATAGTATATGAAACTCTCTTCCTTTCTGTATGAGAGCGTATTGGTCATCGATAGTATAACGATCAATTCACATGATTGTTTGAATTCATTCTAAATTTGTTTGCATGTATATTTGGCACATTTGTTAAGTAGTTATCATCCTGTACACACGTGTACGTACACCCCCATTCTTAGACCTACAGTACTCTAGTTAAAGACTTACAAAAACAAAAAAATACAAACGTCGCACGATTTAGAAATAAGAACCTTAAATATTTACACTAGCTCAGCAGGAGAACAACATCTTCTTACATGAAAATCTCGAACTGTTACGTGAAGCCTCGACTGGGCGATTGTACTGGCGACGGTGGTGGCGGTAATGGTGAGAAATACGTCGAACTGCGGGAACTGGGTGATGGTGGACAGCTCTCGGGCACTATTCGCACGTCGCTGTGGTAGTGGGAGCGTGGTGTTGGCGGCGGAGGATATGGTTCACTGTCGTAATTGTATTGCGCTGAGGATGACAATTTCGTGGCACCACTACTGCCGCCTCCAACGCAGCCACCATTGCTGTTGTTACTGTTGCTCTTGCTGGTGTAGTTTGAATCGCTTTCATCGCAGATGTCTGTTGAGCAGGGAGTTGGCGGAGGAGGTTGATTGATAATTTTGTAGTGACGATATGGTCGGCGACTGCGGGTCGCTGGACTCGGTGGTGGATTTATCGGATAGGCGACCATACTACTTCCGTTTGTTGTTGAGCTAGACGCCCCAGTGATGTGGTTGCGATCATAGCTGTTCATACTGTTGCGGCTGTTTAGAGTGGACATGCGAACGGCGTCGGCGACGGATGCAATTTTTGAGACGCGGTTGCTTTTACTGAGTGTCGGTGAAAGGGGATCAGACGCTTGATCGTCCTTCGGTTCGTTGCGGTTCTTGCCGAGTCTCGTGCGGCAAAACTGCAAAATGTAAACGATAGAGAAGATGGTGATCATCGTAGCAACGATTAGAATCATGAACGCCTTTTTATCAGAAGCTGGTGCCATACGGCGTGGAGCCTGACTGCATATCTCAGGACTTTCGTCGGCTCCATCAGCGCAATGATCCCATCCGTCGCAGAGGTCCGACGCGGCAATACACACTTTGTTTATGGGACACTGGAAGTCCTGAGGTCGCTTGCAGCAGTCTGCCTCGTCGTGCCCATTTGCGCAGTTGGTGGTACCGTCGCAGACGAGGCTTTTGTCTATACATTCACCTGACTGACAGCGGAACTGATCGGGCCGACATGACGGACAGCCAACTTCATCTGACTTATCGGGGCAATCATTCTGACCATCGCATCGCCATGAAGCTGGAATGCAGTCTTTGTTATGATCATTATTTGGTCCACTACCAGAGACCGGCGCAGCGCAAGTAAAATAGTCCGGCCCACAAGCTGGTAGGGCACTACAATTCTGTTTGTCCTCCAGCAGCATCAATCCTTGTGGACATGAACAAATATCCCTTGAACGACCCTCAGCTGAGGCAATGCAAATATGGGAGCACTTATTCTTCGCTTGCAAGCATGTGTGGTTACGGAATAGCTTCGATTCCGGAGTCCAAACGGCTACTATGTCGGTTATTTGTGAAAGCCGCTGAATTTCTGGGCGCCTGCCCTCGCCGGTGATCGTAACTCGTTCAACTCCAGTCTTGTCATCCAACCAGTAGACAAATCCCTGCAGAGCAGCAATGGAGATTACCTGACTGATATGGGTCGACACGAGAATTTTTCTAAAAAAAAGTAAATTACAGGACGTGTTGCTTAAATAAAGAAATAGAGACCAACTTACTTGTTCTTTCCGTTGATGTCCATAGAGTCAATCCGTTTGCCGTGTGCGTAGAATATCATGTCAGTCTGTTGATCCACAGCCAAGGCTGTAACTCCTTCTAGTTTGAAAGCCAGAATGACTCGCTCAGCTCCGTCTACACGCGATCGCATAATAGCTTGTTGGGTGCCAACATCCGTCCAGAATAGAAGACGCTTCATAGCATGCACGGCAACATTTCGTGGCTTTTCCGAATCCCCGGTGTCAATTACGCCAATTGATTCACCTTTGAAGCTGAAAAGAGAGTTCCAATTGAAATAAGCTCCACAAAGGATAACTTCTGTCGACTTACTTGGTAACATTAATGGTGTTTGTATGTGAGCACGTCCAAAAGAGCAGGCGTCCTATAACATCGATAGCAATGTCAAACGGCTGGGATCCGGATCCAACCAAAGTTGTTACTCTGGTTCCATTCACTGGCGACCACTTTATACTGTGACTACGACCTTCTACCCAGTAGAGATGGTTCATAATTGGATCATACTCTACTGCGCGAATGTTTTTGCCACTCACCGGCAGCGGGATATCGGGGCAATCAGAAGTATTCGGCAGAAGTCGACCAAATGAGTTTCGTTGGCTGAAAATTATGTAATTTCGAGGAGGCATACAAGAAATGTTGTCTTTCGCCAGTGCAAAATGCGTCGGGCATCCACAAGTCATTGATCGTCTACCCGGCAGAGCTAAGCAGAGGTGAGAACATCCGCCGTTGTTGACACGACAGACATTCGTGCCGGTCTGACGGTTGTTGTAGAAGATTAACAAGGAACTGATGTAGGTCATGTCGTTGTGTACCAAGCTGCGATTTTGTCCCGTTATTTTGTGGACTCGTTCTATGTCGCCTGTGTTCCAGTCGCTCCAGTAGACATAGTCTTGATACAGCGACACTGCGTATGGCTCGTCAACATCTGTCCCCACTAATACCTGTCGCTTCTTTCCGTCCGAATCGGCAGATTCAATTTTTGTAGGCCGACTCTGCGATGCCCAGTATAAGCGTCGTGTATCCGGATCCAACGTCAGCCCCGTTGCGTGGTTGGCAGCAGAGATAATAGTCATTAACTCCGATCCATCCATTGCAGCACGACGTATCGAATCCGAAGGTGACTCGGTCCAGTACATGTAGCCCTTCTTTGGGTCCAAAACCAAGCTCCTTGGCTCCTCAATTCCCTTCCACAGAAGTACTTTTCGGCTAGTGCCATCCAAGCGAGCCACCTCTATCCTTCTCGCTTCAGAGTCGGTCCAGTAGATGTTATGTGCAAGCCAATCAACTGCTATACCTTCTGGGCGGATCAATCCAGCATCAACGATCCTTTGTACAATGGAGCCATTGAGGAATGCTCTATATATGCACTTGGACTTTTGATCCGTCCAGTAAATCCTTCGATCTGTGACATCCACATCCAGAGCATGGGCGTCACGGACATTCTTGAACGGAATGACTTCATCGTTGTGATTACCCTCGTTATAGTCGATAGAGATCCGTCCGATGTGTTCTTGACGGGAGAATAACAGGAAAGCTTCTGGGATCACACAAGTCTTCTTGTCGTTCGCCAATTCATACTCAATTGAGCACCGGCAGACATAGTCTCGCGGTCTATTCAGACAAAGATGTGAACAGCCTCCGTTTTTGACAGAACACGCATTTGTACCCTTGACTTCCCTTAGACGAGTTACCTTTAAGCCCATTAAATCTGGAAATTGATCGACTACAGTAATGCGGTTGTTGCCCGTTATCTTATGAGCTCGATCAATAGACCGCCGTTGCCAATCTGTCCAGTAGAGGTAGTCATCCAGAAGGCTGAGTCCTATAAAAAAAAATATGTTAGAGGGAAGAATGGAAAACCTCCGCTACAAAAACCTTACCGAATAGATGCTTAAGGTTCTCACTGATTACCACCCTTCTATCTGATCCATCCATGCTGGCCACTTCAATTTTGTCCGTCTTTCCATCGCACCAATAAATCGTTTTCGCTTCAATGTCTAGCGCTATTCCATTTGGCCATCCGAGATCTTCTGAAACCAATACCACTCTCTCGGATCCATCCAAAGATGATCGTTCCACTTTTGGCTTTTTCTCATTCCAATCGCTCCAGAACATCCACCCCAGGCTAGGTGCCAATGCGATCGCTCTTGGCTCCTCCAAGTGCTCGTAGATCAGAACTTTTCTCGCCGATCCATCCAGACGGCAAACTTCGATTCGATCTGTTTCCGAGTCGGTCCAGTAGAGATTTCTGGAAAGCCAGTCTACCGCCAACCCATCGGGATGTTTGACTTCCGATGTCAGGAAGTCTTGAGTTCCCGTTCCGTCAGGATGAACACGTCGAATAGCAAACAATTCAACGTCAGACCAGTAAATGTATTCCTCAACTGGATCATAATCGATCGCGATGGCATACTTTACTTTGCCCAAGCTCAATGGAAAGATGGTATAGTCCGGCAAATCGAGTGAGATTTTGCTAATCTGTGTCCGCTGCACAAGAAAGAGCATCTCTTGCGATCCATTCGCACAGGTATATGGCGTTAGCAACTTGACACCGGTGGGACAGGCACAGCTGTATCCCTGATCGGTAGTCGAGAGTAGGCACAAGTGCGAGCAGTTTCCATTGTTATGAGCACATGGATTGTCCAAAAAGGGTTGCAAATTCCGATCCCATGCTCGGACTGCGATCGGGAACTCCGGTGTATCGATCAACTCTTTCAACTCTTTAGTGACAAGATCGTAGGTATTTATAGATCCCACAGACCAGTCCGTCCAGTATAACCGCTGATCAAAGAACGTCAAACTGTAGGGATACTTCAAATTGTTGATAACCGTCTTCCGTCCAGTGCCGTCAAGTTTCATCACATCCAAAAATAAAAGCTTGCCATCCACCCAGTATATGAGTTCATTCTCCAGATCTACAGTCAGACCGTTTGGCCAGAACAGTTCGTCTTTGACCAGTGTTATTCGCGACATGGGATCTCCATCCATGCTTGCCCTTTCTATCTTTGGATTGTCGCCCCAATCGGTCCAGATCATAAGACGGCTCTTAGGTACCAGCGCAATAGCCCGCGGCTGGTCCAAATCTGTCCAAAATAAAACCTTTTGGTATTTCCCGTTAAGGGTTGCTACTTCGATGCGATTTGTCTCGCCATCTGTCCAATAGATTTTGTCAGTATACCAATCAATTGCCAGACCTTCTGGCTTATCAAGTCCTGAAGCAATCACCGTTTGCTTGAGGGCTTTCGTTGTAGTTGATGCGCTTACATTGATGCACTCGATGATTTCGTGTCCACAATCGGCCCAGCACACTAGGTTCTTCTCGTAGTAAAAGTCGATGGCCATGGTTTCGATAAGGTCCTTAGCAATAACATCGACTGCGGGTGTTCCCACCAGCCGGGTGATGTTAGCAACTTTAATATCACGATATGTGGTGAACAGGAGGGTGGCTGGTGAATTGTGGACCATCGGTGTTGTTGAAAGTGCCGTAGTTGTCGTCGATAAGGTCGTAACACTGTTGGCGGATGTTGTTGCGGAGAGAACTGAAACGAAATAGATAAACATTTTATTAAGGTAAATATCCTGCACTTAGTTCAATTTGCTATTTTTGAAGTCATTTGCATTAAGGCCGAGCCTTACACACTTATGGTGGGGCGGTTTAAATGCAGTTTGTCAATTCCCTAAGTTTCATCATCGAAGAACAATATTAATACCAGATCAACTGTGGATTATGTGTAAGGAAGGACAAAGGAACATGCAAAAGTACTAGATGGGAACAACAGATTAAACGCAAACATGCTGAATTGAATGAATTCCCTTGGTGCCACAAGGAAGCGAACTTGGTCCTGTCTTATTCACACTCTTTAATTGGTTCGCTTACGAAAATTCACTAGATAATTCAGTTGTCCGGTTTGACAAATGCTGAACAAAAATAAGCTTTGGACAGTTAAGATCTTGGAAGGGACAAAGTTTTAGCGCATTGCTCTGTCTGTTTCAAACTGCTTAAAACTGTTATTTAACTCAGAATAAGAAGAAAAAATGTCAAAAACTTAACATATGTCTATTTTCGATAAATCTTTAAGTCGGTTGTACCGGAATGTATAGCTTAATGATATATGCCTCAGTCCAGTCTACTCATAGATTTGCGGGTTCTCTTAAACATGTAAACAAGTTTGCTAGGCTTTCCACGATTTTGAAATTTCATAGATGGTGCTTGATTTTTTTTTATGTTAATCCAATTAAACTATTACCTTGTCATAACCAATTTGCTTTGAAGGATGTAATGGATTTTCCTAAGTTAGCATGTTAGCTCTTAGTTCTGGGCTAATTGTTGATGTCGGTTTCGTCTTGTCCGACACTTAGTCAATTCGAAGAGACTGGCACACTGTCGCCCGTTAGCTCTACATATCATGGCAAGGTGGCAAAACACATTCCAGCAAGATGGCTAGAATATATGGAGCGAAGGGACACACGTCGCCATCCTACATGGAAAAGATACGTCTTCCTCCACAGAGTTTAGTAATTACAGCCAAACTAGACATATGGTTTTCAAGTCGATGAAGTAGTGTTCAGTATATATTTGAACTTGTTGGATTTTTTTCCATGGTCAACTGGAACTGAAACTGCTGATTTTTTGTTTACTTAAAACTACGCTGTTGCTCAGGGTACGGAACGGTTTCAGACAGAATTGACGCATTTCAGATAGTTTCCAGAGAGCTTTTTTTTTGGATCGGGCAAACAATTCTTAAATTCTTTTCTAGTAAGTGTATGTTCCTTACAAAGATGTCTTCCGCGGTTTCAAATAGCTACTTTAATTTTAGTAGATTTTCATCATTTAGGTTGGGTTTTATTTGGATTTGGGCAATCGATTCTTTGGTAATAATCTTAAGACACACTTCAATCTGTCTAAATGGTAGAAGATATCTCTTAAGGCTTTATATAGCTAATGCCCAATTTAGTCGCTGTTCGGACCTTGTTGTCTTTAGCGTTTTACATTTTGGTAAAATTTTCGAACATCAATCCTGAAGTGGCACTTCTTCAAATCATTCTTGACGTTCTTTTTTCATCTTTCTCAGAAAAACAGTGTTCCTCTCTTCATCCAATAAAGCTCAAGGGCGATGATCAGATCAGGGTTTCCTTGAGTGCTTAATATTTACATTGGAATATCCATGGACATTTTTAGCTAACCCAAGGATGTTGGTGGGATAGAGAAACATACTACACTTGATACGGCCGTTCTTGTGTGTTGTATTATAGGCAATGTTTTCGATATAAGTGGTATGGAATAAATCTAAAGATTGAAACCCGTTCTACAAAGGCCTGCGCATCCTCCTGCAATTCCAGTTTTTCGACTATAAATGTTCTCAATATTAAGTTGTTCAGATACAGAAACTTAAATAAATATGGAAATACGGAAAAAAGGCCTGCAGTATCTAAAAACTGTTTTTTCTATACAAATCCCGCCTTATTTCTATAAAAAGCGGTCTTAAACAACATTTCCGCACTTCACCATTTCTTAAGCTCGTCAACCTGACACTTCAGATTCCCAGCCTTTGTGACACATTTCTGAAAATCTCAAAGAAAACACACATGCTTTTCTACTTACTAAATTCCCTTTGGCGGTTATATGTGTGCCTACAATTTACAAAGGGAATTAACCCATTTTACACAGACGTCTAGTCAGTGTAATCCCCATGTTTGCATCATTTACACATTCATTGTAATGCAATTGTTGTCTGTGTCAAAGCGAATTTTCGGTCGAGAGATGGCCTACCGTAAATTACCACATATGCAGATGGAAACAAAAACGGGTGGTAATGAATTTCATGGAAAGTTGACAGTTGACTGTGTCTTTAAAGGATAGACAGACACAAGTACCCTTATAAGCGTAGCACTGTTTCTGCAAAAAGTATGAAAAAACTTGCACAGCTTAAATCGAGTGTAGAAATAAACAATTGTGTATCGGGTGTGAATATATATTCAACGATTTCCATATCTGAGTTATTTTATTTCATTCGGTCCTTTCGAATTTATTTATTTTGACTTCCTTTTGAATCCAACATCAAGGTGGCCGTCGCTACTGACGACCAAAGCTAAATATGCCCTTTTGCTGGGTTTTTGAGCCTCGAGCTTGCTGGCGTTCACTTTGCTTTTCAAATAATCCTACAAGAATAAGTCTAGAAATCTGGGTGGCCAGAGAATTTTCGTTGCAATGTGGCATGGCGCACCCTCTTATGATAACTGGAAACATTTTTCACACATTTGTTAGCAGACGTAATCACACCTATCGAGGTATCCAAATACAAATTTTTGGTCCCTCAGGCTAGGTAACACCCACAACAATTCATGTATCCGTGTGCCCTTCTTACACGATGGCGGACCTCCTGTATTATGCCGACTCCGAACGGCGAATTCGAGATAAGCCTTTCTTAACAATTGATACAACTCGAATGATTTGTCAGTGAAAAATGGTGGGTGTTGTACTTTGCGTTAAACTTTGGGAAAAGAGGACAACACGGGAGGTGCAGGAGAACAATTAGCTGAATTCCTAAGCTGCTACAAAGCAGACATTAGTGCCAACCATTAATAGTTATTGTGTGAAGAAACAGCGACCAGTATTTGGATGCGGATTTGTTATAAGTGCCAGGCTTAGGCAAGAAGTCTTCTGTTTCTAAGACATTAGCGAACGCATGGTAACAATTCGCATCAACAGAAGCCTTCTATGAGCTCGCGCCCCGACAGAGAAAAAAGATGATAAAGCTAAGGATTGCTTCTTCGAGCTCCTTGACAAAACCTATGAGCGACTACCAAAGTACGATAATCAAATCGCGCTGGGAAGAGAAATTTTTTTTAGCAGTATTGGCGGAAAAAACAGCATAAACGACAGCACGTATGGCACCGGACTCGGGCTAATTGACTTCGCTACGGAACGAAATGCCACTAAAGCTAGCACACGATTTCCTTACCTCGATATCTATAAAGGAACACGGCGGTATCCAGATGAACGACCGGTCAACCATATTAATCACATTGCGATAGACAAGAGGCACGCATCCAGTATTTTGGATGTGTAAACTTTTAGAGGGGCTACTACCTTCTAGCAGCCACAACGAACCAGAACTACTGTGAAAAATTTGAAAGATTGCAATCGCAAGAAACCACATCTCGATTAAGACCATACCATCAGCATCGAATGTCGAAGAACAATGGCAACGATGCCAACAACCCATTAGATCAGCCGCAACAGCAAGAAACCCCTGGTTTTAGGATTGCCGACATATACTCGCAACCAAGAACGAGGAATCCAAGCTAAGCTGTATTTGACGACGAGAGCTGCCATTAACCTCTATAGGGAAAGAAGAAGGGAAGAACGCCGGCTTTTCAGAACGAAGAAAAAAGAGCAAGAAAAGCGCGCGGTCGAGGATAAAGAGAGGAATCACTCCAGGAACGATGTTAGCAAGTTATACAAAAGTGTAAAACGTCAAAGTCAAGGATTAAAGGCTCGAAGAGAATCATGTCGAGATGAACAAGGAAATATCGTAGTTGAGACACAGTCGATGCTGAGGATATGGAAGAACCACTTCAGACTGTTTAACGGCGATGACGAACAACATTCCGCTTTTAGACAGGACGATACATTCAAGAACGATATATTCAATATTTATAAAGCCGGCAGAGATGACTTGGTTAGTAACAACCACCAACTCATAAGCCAAATCTGGTCGATATGCCTGCAAAATGGAACCTCAGCATCTTTTGCCTAATCCACAAACCACAAGAAACAGGAGACCCTCTGAACTGCGCCAACTACATAAGTCTCCTCAACTTCGCATACAAGATCATATCTGCCGTAATATGTGAACGCCTGAAACAGTTTAAAATAACCTGATCGGCCCTTATCACCTTGGTTTTAGGCCAGAAAAGTCCACAACTGATCAAATCTTCACACTTCGGCAGATCCTGGAAAAAAACCCAAGAAGTCCAAATCGAATTCGCCTTAAGTGGCGCGCACAAGTAAAAACCGACCTCAACCAACTTGGAGTGCACAACTGGAAGCTACTTGGAGAGTCATGTTGGTTGAGGCCCAGGCTCATTCCGGACTGTAGAGCCACTTAAAGAAAGATGACATCATACCGACATCAGAGATGATGGCGCACCATAGATATAAAACTAACAACTGGCTAGGAATATTGGTTGCTACTATATATATTGACTTGGGACATTTTGTTTCAAAAATTTGAAATTACAGTATCCAACACAGTTTTATTTTAAATACAATTTCTTCGAGCACATCACCTTCTGGTTGAAGTGGGAATGGAAGAGATTTTTAGAAAAATTGTTACCGCAAGCAAGGAAAAGCCTGAACATGAAGTGTATCGTTTCCATAAAGACAAAATATGTCTGGGTAGGGATAGGACTATAACTGTGTGCAAAGTTTAATCAAACGAAATCAACTTATGATTCCGAAAGGCGCCTTAATTTGCCTTTACATCGAAAACCCAGCATCAACCCCATGAATCTTAAAGGTCCAACACCTTCATTAAATGCGTTACACAAAATAGTCTAACCTACATAAATCAGCATTCAAACTAGCCTTGCTCCAACTGAAGCATTTGAATTTTTAACTATTAAAACATGTCCTTAAAAGTTTGTTGTCCAAAAGACTAGACATTTTTGAGGGCCTCCCCACACGTCATAACCCATTATCCTAATGGACAAATATCATTTTTGTTTGTTCATAATCATGTCTGCATGTGTACCTAATGTCCACTGTCCAAATAAAATGACTCCTTATAAATATCTCATTTAAAGGACATCCCTACATCCGTCATTACTAACGGTCGATGAGGAGTAATGGTGCTAGGAAAGTTCATGAATAAAAAAAAATCCCTCATTATGGACTTTGTTCGTTAGAATTGAATAAACCCCCTACAACAACTATTATGTTGAGTCGTCCTCCAAACCAACGGAACTGCATCCCTCTTGTGCTTGTGGCGTGCGCTGTAATGTCTTCATCATCAGCTCCGTACTTGTCGTCGTTCGATAGACAGGTAGGCAGGAGTATGGCGAAGAAGACCGCACACTTCCTCCGAAGCAGCAGGCTAGAATCCGGTGTTTTAGTGTGGTAACGGTGTTGGTTTCGCATCATAATGCAACCATCCCTTGGTTAACTCACCGGGGGAAGACCCTCCACCAGGTGGTGGTGATGGACGAGAAGGTGTGTGCATAATTAATTCCATGCATGTGGCAAATTACGGGAAATCATTACTTTTCCTACGGGAGAAGGGTGGTTGGAACCATGCATAGGGTAACCTGCCTTAACCTATACTCGCCGTCCCCATCGTAGGTATAGCAATTGCAATTCAGCCACGGCGTAGGATTTGTAGCCAGTTGCAACGATGGTGGTGGTGGGTGGTGCAATGCAATGCAAGGCAATGCAACATTATATGTATTTTCAGATGTTTTTGTTGTTTGTTTTTTTCACTGGGAAAAAGCTGTTCTTCGGGACGGGGTTTCGAGGAACGTATCGCCAGTGCGGTGCTGCTGCTGGCTGTGGTTGGTGGTAGTTATTGTGGCAGTCAGTCAGTTAGCCGGAAACTTCAGCATCCCCTCATTCAGGCTTCCAGCATCCATCATCATCATCGTCGTCGTCGCCCTCGTCAGCATCCATACACCATCGTCATAGTTGTTACCCACTTACGCTAAGGATAAATATTGCATTTCAACATTTTATTATTTCAACGGATCAAGTTGCACTTGTGGGGTTGGATGGCGTTGATGATGGTGGATGCATCTGCTCGTGGCATTCTTCAATTTTTCATTTTTTAATTAAAACTTTGTTTTATCAGGATAAAAATTAATTATGTTGAATTTAAATTAATGCCAACCAACCACGGAGGTTGCTTGCTGCCTGCAGATCCTGCGGAAGGACGCTAGTGCGGGGTGCGGTTAAGTTGAACAAGTTGAAGGAAGTCGAGAGACGGATGGTTGGGCTGGAAAGATGTGTGGAGGATGGTGGAATGGAAACCATATTGTTGATATTCATCGCATGGCTGCCGTTGTAGCTCATTTTCGCCTATTAAGCTTTAAAGTGCAGTTGTTGGTTGGTTGCTTGCTTGCTAGGCTGTTGTGACCTCCTCCATGCGTGCATTAATAAATAATATTATGTGGAACTTAATATTGTTGTGATTGCTGCTGCTACTGCTGCAGTGGCATATAAATGCATACAATTTTTTTTTTCGTAGACTGCAAACTGCTGCTGCAGTGATGCATAAGACTTGTCCTTTGCCTCTCTATAGTCCTGTTTTCCACTTGCGTCGTTGTTGATGGTTGGATGAGCCCTTAATTTTTTATAACTACACTCGGGCTTTATGTTGATTTTTTGTCTTGCATTATATTCGTTCGCAGCGATGAATATGCGAATTAATGACAAATTGAGATTTATTCAGTGGTCAAGTAGTGGTGGTGGTTTGTGTTGATTGTTTTCGCTGTGGGGCTTGTGTATTTGTTGAATTAACTTGGCTGCCTCGTCATTGAGGGATGAGAATGCTTGGCTTGTTATAACTTATTCATTGTGAACCATTTTTTTTTATGAAAAAATATATTTTAAAACCATTTGTAGAAAATATACAAAACGATTCCTTTGGGTAATATTCATCAATCAATGAATTGTATACGAATAAACGAACGCTGTCAAACTTAAAACGCATTCCACAAGTGTGGAACGTATTGCCTATTTGATCAAGTTTAGCTTCAACATTTATTTATCGGCAGTTGACCCTAGCCTCAACATAAATTGAAAAAAAAAAACAGAAAATTTATCCAATTATCCACGCATTTTTAGTGAGATTTCACGGAGCTGGCATTAGAAATAAGGGGTTTGTTCAAATAAGGCACATATTCCTTCAAAAACTGTGATGATTTGATAGTTGTTCCCCATTTACTAGGATTGTAGCTCGGTTGTACTAAGTTTTGTTTTTTTTATGAGTGAATGGGTTAGTCGGGACAGAAAGAGTCATTATCATAAAAAAGTATGGCCTACAATAGCATTTATAACCCCCTGGGCTGAAAAAAACGCGCGGTCGAGGATATTGAGAGGTGCAAAACGTCAAAGCCTAGGATGCAGGGCTCGAACCGAATCCTGTCGAGATGAACAAGGTAATATCATAGTTGAGACACTGTCGATGTAAAAGACAAGGAAGCACCACTTCTGCAAACTGGTAAACGGCGATGACGAACAACATTCCGCTGCGAAACCATTCAATATTGGCAACGAAAGCGAAAACTGCCAACCACCCGACCTGAGTGAAGTGAGGATAGCAATATCTAAACTCAAGCTTAAAAAGGCTGATTGAAATGACGGCCTTCCCGCTGATCTTTATTAAGCCGGCGGAGATTACTTGGTAAGTAGCATCCGCCAATTCATAAGCCAAATCCGGTGAAAGTATGCCTGAACAATGGAACTGCAGCATTGTTTGCCCGATCCACAAAAATAACACCCTCTGAACTGCGCCAACTACAGAGGCATAAGTCGTCTCAACATCGCCTACAAGAACCTATCTGCCGTATTATGTGAACGCGTGAAACCGTTTACCAACAACCTGATCCTTATCACAACACTGATTAGGCCAGGAAATTCCACAACCGATAAAATTTTCACACTTCGACATATCCTGGAAAAAAACCAAGAAGTCCAAATGGATACCCACCATCTATTCATCAATTTCAAAGCCGCATACGACAGCATTTATAGAGACGAACTATACAGAGCCATGAACTGTCATGTGACTTCTTTAATTTGAGCTTGAGAGGATTGTGCAAAGCTCCTGAGCCGAAACCAGTGGCACAATCTTCCAAAAATCGGTGCAACTACATACGCCGACGATATTGACATCATTGACAGGACTCAACGTTATGTCATAGCCACGTTTGCTAGTATAGAGAAGAAAGTGTCAAAAATGGGTTTAGTTAACGTAAGGCTAAGGCCGTCAACACGAAAGGTTGTGTGTCCTTTCGTGTCGACGAAGTGGACAGAACGTCACCATTGACAGATAAAACTTTGAGGTAGTGCGTTAATTTATCTACCTCGGCTCCGCTATTAACTCTGAAAGCAACATCTCGTCAGAAATTAAACGAAGAATTATTCTTGCCAACCGCTGTTTCTTCGGGCTAAGAGGGCAATTCAGTAGTAAATCGCTCACTCGAACTACTAAGAAGATCCTATAAAAGACCCTGATCACCCCAGTCCTTATCTACGTCGCTGAAAGATGGCCTGTATCAAAAGCGGATAAAGAAATGTTTATTTGTTTCAGGAGAAAAATTCTTAAAAAAATCGCTAGTCCCGTTTGCGTTGACAGGCTATGGAGACGAAGATTTAACAAAGAACTATACAATCTGTACAGCGACTTGCCCCTGATAAAAAAAAATCGGCATTGGATGTTTAAGATAGCTAAGACATGTAGAAAGAATGGACATCGATTTTCTGGCACGCAGAGACTTTGATTCCCAGGCAGACGTCAGACGCAGTAGAAGAAGACCTCGCCTTAAGTGGTACGCACAAGTAGAAACCGACCTCAACCAACTTGGAGGGCGCAACTGGAGGTAGTTAGCTAAGGACGGTGCTAATTGGCATGTTGGCATGGCTTGTTGATTGAGGAAAAGGTACATTTCGGACAGTAGCGCCACTTAAGTGAATAAGAAAACTTGTCTGAAGTACTTCCTCCGCCATTGCATATTAAATTAGGCCTTATTAAACATTTTGTGAGGGCTTGGATCGCTATGGAAACGGATTTTTGTATCCAACAGAAAAAATCCCTGAAATAAGTGATGCGAACATAAAAGAGGCTATTTTCGTTGGACCTCAAATCAGGGAGTTAATAAAAGAACCGGTGATTGAATCAAAATGAAATGATCTAGAAAAACGAACATGTACATCTTTTAAGAAAATTGTTGCGAATTTCCTATGGAACCATAAGAGTGTTTGCTAGAGAGATACAATTCGATAACTTTTTGACAGCTAAATCGATATATCATCAGTGTTACCATATTGGGTCACGCTAATGTAATTAAAACCAGTTCTGCTCAGGATTACATTTTACACAGGTTTAGTTGATTCTGGTTTTACTCAGCACTGAAAAACTTTGCATTACCATTATCTACTGCTGAAACCTTTTACGGTTTATGGTCTAAATCAAACATTATTCCTCTATTTAACATGAATAAACTTTATCATCTCCCCAGCAAATAAAACATATTACATCAAAAATTAATCAACTAAAAATTTCTTTCGAAGTCACCCCGTAAAGTTTTTGTGTAGTCCTTGTGTTTGTTTTGTTTAAATGCACTTCTCCTTAACTCATTCAAACGATCAAAACCGAACAAATGTTTAAATCTTCCAGTGCAATTAAAAATTCAAAGGAATAAATATCCACATGGGTGCGCATCTCTTACCCACTTTAATTTTTTTCATTCTGATTCGCATTTTCTCTAACGTATATTGAGGCATGGCAAGATATTCTTTAGATGACCCAAAATGCAAACATGGACTCGGATAGATGCCTGTATATCATAAAAACGAAAAAAGTTATTCTGTTTACGAAGGAAAAAAAATCAAAAGACAAGGAGTCGACGAGTGGACCATCTGATTTAAATGACCGTTGCTCCTTCCAGAGTAAAATTTACATTTGGTTTTTGTCTGCTCCTCTCTTTTCCTTTGTTTCCATTCGCGTATTTATTATGCGCATTCATTGAAGTTAAATAAAATACTACAACGACACAGACATGGCCTGGTAGTAGGCTCATTTTAAAATTGTGAACTTTTCGACCAAAGGAGGCATATCCTATCATCATCATTCAGAGCTGCTACTATACTTACTCAAAAAAATGTTAAAAGACAAAAAAACATGGCATGGCCTTCGACAAAAAGAAAATGGAAAAACTCTGCAAAAGAGGTTAAGAAAGGAAGACCACAACAACTACTGCTATATCCACCCCCGATATGGTTTTTGGAGTACCACTCTTTACATTTGAATGGAAATCAGAATTGCTGCGAATTGAGAGCAGGGTTAAGTTTATCCACACTCATAGCCTTCCTTTCACTGTTCGACAGAAGGCTATAGAAAATGTGCTTAACTATTTCGCAGCGCTCTGGGTAAAACCATCCTCCCTCAACCACTCTACAGAGTTTTAACCTTCCCCCTGTACTGTGGGATAGAATCCGAAAAGAAGTGCACGAAAACCCAAAATCAGCATTTGATGTGATGATGGGATGGATCTAGGTGACGTGAAATAAGGCCAAATGAAATAATGCCAGATTTGGAATTTGGTCTTTTCTTGGGAGCTAAGATAATTTTTTTGAATTATCAGAAGTACGGTTTGTACGAAGCAATACTTACAAATGTACCGAAATATGCTTTATGGTCCAGTCCTCTGAATGATCACTTTGCCTTTTGTTACGAAGCAACAAATAGCCTTGGAAAGAATTGATTTTATTGTTGAAGACCCTGCTCAACGAAAAAGGGACAACGACGTTCGTATCTGCAACTAGGATGTGAGAACATTAAACAGGAGAAGTGCAGGCGAAAAACTAGCGGAATACCTAAGCTGCAACAAAGCACACATTATTGCCATCCAGGAAATACGATGGGACGGGCCGGGCAAAAAAAGGATGAAAAACTGTTACATCTACTACGGACCGTGTTATAGTGAGCAGCAACTGCGACCAGTCTCTATATGCGCTCACGCCCCGGCGGAGGAAAAAGACTATATAGCTTAAGATTGCTTCTACGAGCTCCTTGTACGAAGTACGAGTATAACATTGTGCTGGGAGATTTTAACGCATAAATAGGATGAGAAGACATCTTTAGCAACGGATTAAGGCGACTTGACTTCGCTACTGAACGAAATGCCACAACAGTCAGCACACGCTTTCCTCACTACGTTATCCACACACATGGGGACACAGACGGTCTTCAGATCAACATATGGTCGACCAAATTGATCACATTGCGATAGATAAGAGGCACGCATCCAGTATTTTGGATGTGCGAACACTCGCCTCGGACCACTACCTTGTTGCAGTCAAGGTCCGAATGCGGATATCCACTACGCTGCAACAAACCAGAAATACTATGAAACAATATAAATTACTGCAATCGCAAGAGATCGCCGAGGCCTTCGCACAACGTGTATTTTTAACCTCTCGATTAGAACTATCCCACCAGCATCGAAGTACAATGGCAAAGATGCCAAAAAGCGATTAGATCAGCCGCAACTGATGTGCTAGGTTTCTCGCGCCCACCGCAAGAAACCCCTGGTTTCATATGGAATGCCGAAAGATGCTCGCAGCCAAGAACAAGGCCTACAAGTCTAAGCTGTAGGTGAAGACGTGAGCTGCCATTGAGATCTATAGGCAAGGAAGAAGGGAAGTTCACCTCCGGCTTTTCAGAAAGAAGAAAAAAGAGAAAGAGAAAGAGAAGCGCGCGATCGAGCATATAGAGAGGTGCCACTCCATTAACGATGCTCGCAAGTTTTACCAAAGTGTAAAACGTCAAAGCCAAGGATACAAGGCTCAAATAGAATCCTGTCGAGATGAACAAGGAAATATAGTAGTTCAGACCCAATCGATCCTGACAAGATTTCAAAAGCCGGCGGAGATGACTTGGTAAATAACATCCACCAACTCATAAGCCAAATCTGGTCGGATTTGCCCAATTCACAAAAAGGAGCCCTTTTGAACTGCGATAACTACAGAGGTATAAGTATGGCCAACAACACCTACAAGATTCTATCTGCCCTAATATGTAAAAGCATGAAACCGCTTACCAACAAACTCATCGGCCCTTATCAGTGTGGTATTAGGCCAGGAAAATCCACAACTGATCAAATCTTCACACTTTCGCAGATCCTGGAAAACCCCAAGAAGTCCAAATCGATTTCAAAGCCGCATACGACATCAATTGTGGAGACGAACTATGATGAGCCATGAATAGTTTTGGTATATCCCCCAAATTTGTCCGTCCGTGCAGGATGACGTTGAAGAGTTTATGCCGCTCCATCATGGTCGGAAAGTACATCACCGACACATTCGATACCAAAAAAGGATTTAGCGAAGGCGATGCCCTGTCATGTGACTTCTTTAATCTGATTCTTGAGAGGATTGGCGAAAATCCCAAGCCAACACCAGAGGCACAATCTTCCAAAAAATCGATGCAACTCAACGTGATGTCATAGCCACATAGCAGCAGCAAAGGGGTCTGAAAAGTCGGTAAGGTTCTATAAACCTTGGTATTCAAAGATTCTTTAAAGGGCTTGTAAACCGAAGCGCTTAAAAACAAAAAATGGAAACGGTATGATAAACATGACTGGGATTCATGAAAGGCATAACCATTTTCACGACAGAAATACGTTGCATACGTTAGTTTAATTAATGCTACACATTTTGGCCACTCTTTCGAGATTCCAGCCTATCGTCGCTGTGTGACTCTCATTTAGTATATACCACTACAATCCTATCCACACTTCCTTGCTGCTGGTGGAATATGAATATTTGCTCAAGCCTCCGACGTTCGCCTGCATATAGATACATGTCCAAGTTGAAGGCAGCTAGGCGATCGAACAGAGGCGAGTAAAAGTTCATTCGTGAGTCTACATTTCGTTGTGTCGTCTTACCGTGTGCACGGTCCCAAGTTGATACAAGATCCCCTAGAGGCTACTGCTGTCTCAAATCACGTCCTGGAGCAGTGTGTAAGCGCATCCACATTCGTTCGTAATGTTTTCCCTTCACTGGGTGATTATAATTTAAATACGATGATTAAATACTTTCGTTACTTGCAAATGCAATGTTGACGAGCACGAGTACTAGCACGAGGACGAGAAGGAAAACGAGAACAAGAACGAGATTCGGGAGGAGAATGGCGTTGAAGGATGAACGTGCCCAGAAGGAGGCAAAAGTAAGGATGACGATGGGTTTTGGTGAAGATTTTGTTGGTTTTTCTCTCGGTGGAGTTGTTGAAGCAATTATTACCCTGAAAGGATGTGGGTATTAGTGCAGAGTTGATGGGGAGATGTATGACGATGCGGTTGACTTGATGGATTGCAAAATTTGTGTACATATGCACTGTTGTCTCGGAGGAGGGGACGTTCTTGTTTACTTTTGCATTGTAATTAAATAGGAATCGGGTTGTTAACATTTGTGTTGCAATGCAATTAGATTGGGGAGCTGTGCAGCAGACTTTCTTCCTTCTGACCTCCTTCCGAAGAGGCATTCACATGACGGACAAGCATTCTTTCTCGCCTTTTTTTTTCAAATTGAAATCTGAATACTGATAGCAATCTCTTGTTCGAGATACTTCACAAATGTGGTGTGTATAGCATTATTTAAATTGCCATCACGCAGTTGCACAAGAATAATGATTCCACTTTATGTGTGTGCCTTAACTGGGCTCAGTCTCTTGCTGGCATTGCATGATGAGCCCTGGGAGTTTGGAATATGTCAGCCACTCGACGAAAAGGATGTACAAACATGTTCAAGTGCCTAAATGGAGGAAGGAACTGATGCAATATAAAACCAAAAAAAATAAATATCAGACAGGGATACGAAGTAGAAGTAACAAGCGAGTGTTGTTTTAGAATTACAGGGAACTTGTGATTTCGAAAAGGAGATATACATGTCCCCCCATATTGGGACGTGCATCGAAAATGATGGCAGGGCAAGGAGCCTGTTTAAAGTGGACTCTAATGAATGCGATTGCATATTTACGTAGCTGCATGAGAGCAGCGCAGGTAAAACCAAATGGAACTCGACGCACTGCAGATGCCAGAGATTGATTGGTGATGGTCTGGAGACTGTCGATGAATGTTGTGTAGTCTTGGGATATAATGATATGTGGGAGCAGACACAATGCATTCGTCAATGTTCAATGGGTCTGTTCGTTTCGGATCGGCGTATAATGATCGATCAAGTTGGTTGATATGTAAAACGAAAGCGCGCCAAAAGGAGCAACGATGTTGATGTGTCTGTGTGTTTGTCTGTTGCTAGGATAGGGGAATGGTTTGGGCAGAGATGCATTAAAAAGGCTCCTATGTAGCACATTCCAAAGCATGCAGAATGGCCTTACAATTAACAAGGCTGCGGGAACTTTTTATTTAATATATAAAGGGTCTTATTAGGAATTAAGCCTTGTAAATTGTAAATAAGGTAAGCAGTTCTTAAATAACAACAAAAGTATCAATCATAAATTTTTTTAAATCAAAAATTTTATTGTTGTGTTTTGTGTAGCGAAACTCCCTTTCCCCATCACATCTTTAAAGTTAATTCCTCAAAAAAGTGGGTGTGGCTAAAAACTTTATGGCTATACATAAAGTATAAAAATATTTTATTGTCCGACAAAAAAAAAACGAAAATAGGGTAAACAAATGAAAACACACCAAAAATGCGTCTTGTTTGAACCACATCTCATCCACATTCATGCCATCCGATTCCGGGGAAAAAAGTCGGTTATCATAGCTCTATTGTAACTGACTCTCCAGCATCATTTCGGAAGAAGAATGGCCCAATGACTCCACCAGCTCATAGAGCACACCAAACAGTCAGTTTTTGTGGATGTAATGGCGTCTCAAGGGTCTCATGTGGATTCTCTTCACTCCAAATGCGGCAATTTTGCTTGTTGGTGTAGCCATTCAACCAAAAATGAGCCTCATCACTGAACAAATCATTTGCAATGAGAATCAGCATCGAGATCAATCTCATTTTCGGCCCATACACTAGAATCACGACGCATTGCATGGTCTCGCGGCTTTAATTTTTGCACAAGCTGGATCTTGTAAGGTTGTAAGCCAAGATCTTTGCGCAAAATCTTCCATAATGGACAAAGCTCCAATTGTGAATCGATTCATTCAGGCCATTTTCAACACTTTGCTCTACAGCGGCAATTGTTTCTTCGGTGCGCACTGTTCGACGTCTCTGCGGATGCGTATTATCACATAGAGTAAACGTAGTGCAAAAACGATACATGGTTAACCGAATTAATTGCTCTCATGGACGATTATATGGACGGAGCTTGCGGTAAACTTAGCGAACTGAACCATTATTTTCGAAATAAATTTACACGATTTGCGCGTTGTTCATTTGTCAACCTGTTTATGATGAAATGGTAAACCAAACTGAACATAAATGACATTAGAGTTGCCCAATTTGACCACAAAATGTAAGTTTTATCTCTATTCGAAAAACCAATTTCTAAGAAAAAACCACTCGTTATGTTGATCTTATCGACTTATTGAAAATTGCTGAAGGTTTGACAAAAACCAACGTTTTTTTGAATTTTATCGAATGTCGCTATCATGTTTAAGCGCTCACTCGCTATGACCACTCATGCTGAATCATGTTCTCGCTGAATGTATATTTGTTCGGTTGATATGGGCCTCACTCACTTGGTTTTGCAACAACACTCATGTGCTCTACTTTTCGTTGTTGCTTTTAGACGTTTACAACTAATAAATTAGTATTCGTAGTTCAAGAAAATAATTATAGGTATATGTACCGCAAGGTAGCGTCCTTGGACCACTCTTGTAAGGCTAATTAAATGTCATATAACACAAACTAGCAGTAATACAGTAGCCACGTTTGCTAACGACAATGGTATACCAGCAGTTGGCAAAACAATAAATACAAAACATTCTTAACTATGAATGGACAAAATTTGTCCTTTCATAAATCAATTTCTTAACTTCGAGACGCTTGCCGAAGAAATCCTAAGATGAATTCATCCGTGGCTATAACATATTCAGCATGTATCGGGTATTTTTTAGTTTGTTCTATAATTCGATAGCGTTAACTGTGATCGAGGGCATTCAACTGTCAAAGTCAGATTGTTCAGTGTTCTTTGACAATTTATCATAGTTTTAAAAATTTTCGTTTTATTTTCTTTTATTCTAATCGCGAAACGCACAACAATTGGACCTATGCCAGTTTATCACATCGATTATTTTGGGAAAATCCCTTATTTTCATATATATAAAATACAGAAAAAAAAAGGGAGACAATAGACATCATAGATCCCATTTATTGATGCAAAATTGTGATCAGTAATGAAGATCATTTCTGGCACAATGGGCATAAAAACAAACTAAGGGAGAGCCATTGCACCTAGAAAATGTGAAGAGCCAAATATACGGGGGTGATATTGATCCTTATTATGTTAAAAATGAGAAAGGAGTCAACATCGCGATTGATGGGCCACGCCTGGGTGCCATGATCAACGAATTATATTATTATTTTTTCAAACATCGACATATCATTGATTCTGAAGAATTTTGGTTCCAAAAGGATACATACATCGACCTTTTCAGTCGACTTATTGAAGACTGTTTTCGAAGACAATATTATTTCTCGCTTAATATCCGCCACATTGAATGTGTGATCTGTCGCCACCTGATCAAATTATATGGATCGACTCAGAATCGCTAGCTGAGTCGATCTAGCCATGCCTGTCTGTCCGTTCACCCGTATGTCACCGATTTTTGGGACTTTGAGCTAGATTAATGAAATTTGGTATATAGACAATCTATCCGACAAAGCAGGTCAAGTGTAAAAAATTTCAAAATTCATACACTGCCACGTCCACTTTTAAAAAAAAAACGTTGTTTTTGGCCACAACAGGTAAAAAATTGGAAAAAAATTGAAAACGTGTCTGAACAACATAATCAGATAATCCGAATGCCCATATTTAACCACGCCCACTTTTTGAGAGCGTTTTTAAAAAAAAAAAATATTTTGAGTAAAACTTTCAAATATTCGCAAACAACTCGGAATATTTTTGACAATTGTCAAGACTTCGAATCACAAAAAGGTGTGAGAGTATATGCAGCTGTGGAATAAAACAGAGATGATTTTTTTTTAAATTGACATGAATTTACTTTATTCGAAAGATAAAATTCTTGCATTATAATTTATATATGATTTCTGGCATATGACCGCCACAGAAAACAGTCAAGCGGCGTTAAAATCGCACGCTCTTGGAGGCCAATTCACAGGACCAAAACGCGAAATTATGCGCTCACTGAAAGTTTCCGTCAACATATCAGTTGTGGCACGAGCTGTGTCATGTTGCGCCGTCTTGTCGAAAGAACAGCTCCTGCACATCATGTTATTCCATTCATGAACGAAAAAGTCAGTAAGCATAAATCTATAATTTTAATTAAAAACTAGGATTAGATACCCTATTATTTAAAATGTAATTAAATTTATTTGAGTAGTATTAGTTATGTTCTTGAAACTTAAAAAATTTGGCGGTATTTTAGTCTATTCAGAGGAACTTGTTTTATAATCGATAATCCACGATGTACCTTACTTAAAATTGTCATTCAATTTATATATCGTTGTTATTAGAATATTTTATAAGAATAATAATTTTCTATAATTTATATTAAAATTAATATCAAATCAAGGTGTAGTTTATTTTTACGTATAAATGAGTTACAATAAATTTTATTTATATGGATTTAAATATGAAAAATTTAATGAAAGTGGATTTGATTTTATAGCGGTTTTTAAAGAAGTACGCACCAATTATTCCACTAAACTACAAAGCACGCCAAGCAATCGTTCAACTCAAAGTGAGCTTCATATCAAACAAAACTCGCTTATGAAAATTGTGATCGACGGCAATCTTTTTTTGGGCCCATTCATCGAATCTACGCCTTGTTAGGTGATCCTGTGGCTTCAATTCTTGCATAAGTTGAATTTTGTAAACACGCAAACAAAGGTCTTTCCGCAAAACCTTCCATAAAGTGGATGACACATATCCAATTCCTGTGCACGATGGTGGATAGATTCCTCTACGCTACGGTCTAAAGCAGCAATGACTTCTTCTGTACGCATTGTATGACGTCTCTGTGGATGCGTGTTATCATTTATACGGCTTATAAAACGCATATGAGAGACGAATGTCATACATTTTATTTCAGCCCTAAAATGTTACAAAATGTTTTCGTTCAACCTTGTTCTACTGCATAAAATGTACACAAACACTTTTTTATCTAAATTATTTAATTTAGTTAAATAATAAAATGTGGGCCGTTTGTTTTTCCTAGTTTACGTTAGCTAGACCTCTTCAGCTCGACCATAAGAATCGGTCAAATTATTAGCTGGGAATTCGATTTGCAAGTAAAGGTAAACTCGCTAATCAATTTTAAAAAAATCAAAAAGTTTACCAGAAAAGTATTTTTTTTGAAACGTAACCTTATTGGTTACGGTATCAAACCGCTGTTTGATTCAACAATAAAGGTTTTAAATATATTAATACTTTTTTTTTAAAGAAAGTTAATATGTACGGGAATAAATAGTTAAGTAATAAAATATTTTTTTTTTCATTTCAAAACAGTTTTTCTTCAACAAATCTTAAAAAAATTGGGTAAGTATACATAAACAATGTGGAAAGGAATTTTCGTTACCCACTGTGTTAATAAACAGTTCACATTGCATGCTTTATTAATTGAAAAAAAAAAGATTCCTGAATGACCGCATCACAAAATGTTAGTACATGCGTTCCAAATTAACCAAAACAAAAACAATTAAACTTGTCAACCATTCTGCAACAGTATTTCTTGTACAATCATGATTTGTTTTGGCTTGTTTTGTGATCGAGTACCGAAGTCAATGCAGTAGCAGTTCCTCAGGAAATGTCAAGTAGATTTGTTAAATTATATTTTTCTTGTTCCATTTTAAGTACCTACTGTGATTTTATTGTTCTCCAAAGTGAACATTTTAGTTTTATATTGGAATATGTCTGATTCGTGTTTGAAAAGTGGGCTTTTATAATTTAATTAAATTCCTTCGTTCCTGCGAATTTTATAATGTAAGGAAAAAATCGGAAGATAAGTAGCATAATTTCATTATCAATTCGGTCGATATTCAGACATGCTTCAAGTCTCTTTTTTATTTATTTATTTTCAACTACGAATGAAATCCACAAAAAAGATTTTTTTCAGTATTCGAGTATTTTTTTTTAGTTTTTTTTGTTTTTGTATATCATAATTTGTTTTTGTTTGATTGTTTAAGTCTACCATTATTTTTAAAATTTGCAGATATAGACTCTGATAAAACTTTGTTATTTTCTTTTCAGAATGGAGTTGGAATTATCAAAGAAAAAAGTGCGAAGTTCAAAATGATTCTTTGAAAGTGGTCGTGATGCATCATTTGACGTTGGTGTGGTGTCGGGCTGTGCAAATGTAATTTTCGTAATCCCTTTATAAGTTTACAAAAAAATCACTGTTCTAAATTTCTAAGGCAATTGCAATTGCATACCATCCATAGAAAGCAATTGACTGAGCAATACATAGCAAGAATTTTTTCATAGAATACTATTTGAGGTCTCCACAAGCAATTTTCATAGAATGACACATTGCATGCTATGAAATATTGCTCGTGAAGACCCCGGGTAATAATAATATGATGCCAAGTTTAATTTTTAGAATTGCTCAAGTTTGTCCCTTGCGAAAAAAATAATAATTAGCATATTTTTTGTAATTTGTAATTAGCTTTTCTAAGTGTCAAAATAAGGTTCTTTTTGCATTGAAAAATAATATATGTATAGTTTTGTCTGTTAAGACATTTTAACAATAATATAAAAAAATGTGTAGTTTAAGTATTTTAATCCCAAATTGCTCAATATTAGTCCCTCGCGAAAAAATCGTAATTTGCATTTTTTTTTAATTAGCTTTTCTAATTATTGTCAACTGACAAAAAAGTTATTTGTTTATTGAAAAAATTGTGTAAAATACGACGAATTAAGACTGGAGGACATGTGGTTCCAACAGGACGGAGCAACGGCTCACACGCGAGCCACAACCGATAAAAATGAGAGCCAAACAACATCGGATGACTTCTTTTGGCCCACCGTGTATAAAAATATAAATAAAAATCGCAAGTGATTACCCCTCGCGAAAAAAGTTAATTTTCTTCTAATTTGCATTTAGCTTAGTCTAAATTTTTTTAAACGGGTCTTCTTGTTGCAAAACAAATGTGTTCCTCTATTTTTTTTTTACTTCAATTTCGATTGTATAAAATGAAAACTTCAAATTATTGCTTTCAGGAATATTGGTAAGTTTTGTTTTAATATTTATTTATTTTTTCAATTAAATTTGCAATGTTTGTGCTACATGCAAAGCCTTTAGCTTATCTGCCGATTAATAATTGGTTACAATTTTGTTAAATAAGAAATAATTGTCTGCGATCTTTTTTTTTTGAAACGACATGAACCTTCATAAGTCTTATTATTTTAGGCATAAGAGTCTGTATTTCTCGTTTAAATTTGGAATGATATTCATTTAAGGACTACCGTTCAGAAAGTTGCGTCAATCTCTTGTGTCTTCTCTTTAAAAGAATATATTTCCTTTTTAAGCATCTTAGTACGAAACGTAGGTAAACTGCTTTCATCAGTAAAAACTTAAAATATATAACCTTATATTTTGAAGTGGTTTAAAAGGTTTTCGCAACACTTGAAAATACTGTCAAGCGTTGCGAAAACCTTTTAAAGCATCTACAACTTAGGTTGGTTAGGTTAGATTAGAGTGTTTGCTAGCGAGTTCTCGCCAGCACACTTAGACAATTTTTGTCCATTGTGATACCACGTGGATCTTGTCAATTCTCCTTACTATCCATGAGAAAACCGTTCTGAGCTTTTAACGAAGCTGAGGATGCTTTCCACCTTTCGTTTTTGACAAATCACTGAGATTTTGAAAATAGTAAGTTTCAAGATGGCTCTTACAGAAGTCGTATGAGTGGAGGACTAGCCTTTCTGCGTGTCTGTCCGTTAAACAATGTCTCGTGATGACATCTGTGGTGCCGCTTATATACGGTCTATCAAGCGACATCAGTCCCTTTGATCTTCTCAAATCTAGCTTTGGGCAAATTTGTTTGGTTATATATTTATTTATTAGGTTTGATTTGCTATATGCATGTTGCGCTAGTAAGCTTTTGTATGTAGCGATAGGAATACCAAGTGCAACCGTTTCGGGTACTTGCCTGGCTAATTTATCAGTATTACAGTTCCCTGGAATGCCCAGGCACCAACATAAATGAATGTTAAAATGCTTTCACATCTCCTGCAGAAATGATCAGAAATTGTCTTTGAATTTGTTGAGACGGATTCAAGGGATTTGATGGCAGCTTGGCTGTCTGAGAAGATGCTAATATCTTTGGCAGTTATTGCATTTTCTTTCAGCCGGGATAAGGCTTTTTTGATCGCCATGAGTTCCGCCTGGAACACGCTGCAATGATACAGAAGTGAGAAAGATAGGCTGAAATTTAGCCTGTCGGAGAAGACCCCAGAAGCCACTCCGTTTTTGGTTCTGGAGCCATCGGTATAAAAATGGATCGATTCGTTTAGCCAAGTTCTTTACTCTCCCATGGCTCTTCTTCACTCTGGGATTGTGAACCGGAAACTCTTATAAACATATAACCTGGTAAGGGAGTAAGCGGTGTTTTAAGGAAGATTTACATGTTCGTTTGGAATTTTTGAGTGGCCAGATTGAATATTTTACCACTGTTAGGTGGCCTTAAGACGTATGGTTGAATTAGCTGACATTTGCTTGAGGAAAATTTGTAGGGGTATTAGATGAAAAAGAGTGTCTAGTGCTGCTGATGGTGTTATACGGAGTGCACAAAAAAAAACAAAGACACGTAGTTCTTTGCTCCTTGGATAGTTTTTTTTTGCTGTTTTAAGTTAGCTCTAGCGATGGGTTGTTTAAGCAATAAAACAAATTGTTCTCTAGGAGGCAAGATTTCATAATGACCCTGTGGCGTTCCTTGAGAAGATCCATTTCATTTTTGGCATTCCTGTAATAGTTTTGATGACATCGACGCTGAATTTTATATCCAATTGACTGTGAGCTAAAATAGTTATATTGGACCAGAGGGTGCGGTCGTGTTTAATCACCTGATATGCCTGAATAATAGATTATTGGCTATCAAGCCAGGATTTTATAAATCCGATCGAGGGTCTTTAATAAAAATAAGTAAAGGGTTTTTCAGGGGTGCTACAAAAGTTTTTTAAATAAAACAAAAACGGTTTTGGATATCAATGAAATTCTTTATTCCTGTGAAAGTACGTTCGATGCCATTATGTATGGAACTCGACTTTTTTTGCATGGCCACCACGGGCACGCTTGCAGAAGTCCAGACGCTGAACCCAATTTTCGACGGTTTTCAAGCATAAATCGGCCGATACTGCTGCAATTTCACTTTCGATATTCGTACGAAGTTCATCAATCGTCGCTGGCTTGTTGGCATAGACCATAGACTTGACGTAACCCCACAGGAAATAGTCTAACGGCGTCAAATCGCAAGACCGAGGCGGCCAAGCGACTAGACCATTTCGTGAGATAACACGTTCTCCAAACTTCGTTTCCAATAAATTGATTGTGGCATTCGCTGTGTGGCTTGTGGCACCGTCCTGTTGGAATCACATATCCTCCAAGTCCATATCATCCAAGTGGGGCCAAAAATATTCGGTTATCATTGAACGGTAGCGATTCCCATTCACAGTAACGTGCCGGTCTTGATCATCACGGAAGAAGTACAGCACAATGACGCCGCCGTCAATTGCGTCAATTTAATCTTGTAAGGATGTAGGCCAAGATCTTTTCGTTGGGCAGAGATGCCCAACGCTTGAGAACGACGTGTGAGAGACACATTTGGGCTTTCTTCAACTGAAGCCTCAGCGGCAGCAATATTCTCGACACTACGGGCACTTTTTTGTCTCACTGGCACGGGAACATTTTGTACTGTGCCTGTGGATTCAAATTTTCTATTAGACGCTCAATTGTTGATCTGCTAGGACGATTGTGACGACCATAAATTGGACGTTGCGCTGCTAACGTTGAGGCCACTGACTCCGAATTTGGGTTGTAAATTTTAATAATTTAGACTCGTTGTTGGATCGTATATCTTTCCATCATGAAATGGCAAACCTTACTGAAGAGAAATGTCAAAAGAGCGGCAAGAAATATGGCGTCGTTTGCTGTCCCTGTCGCTCAACTTTTGTAGCGTCCCTGTTGAAAAACCCAATAGATATGACTGATACGCCTTAAATCTTTAGCCAATATTCAATACAGGATAAGTTGGCAAGAGTGATTGTGGTTGAGGACACTAAACCTCTGGGATCGGCAACTACCAGTTGATTTTGTGAAATGGAATCACTTTTTTACAAATTGTAAAAATTGTTGTGCCAGATGGAGTAATGAAAATGAATTCAGTTCAATCAGTTGACAAAAATTATACATTCAGCATACTCAAACTCACAGCGTGTTGCGGAATCGCACAAATGGCTATTAACAAACAGGTAGTGAATGTGAGTTTCGCGAAGTGTGTACACAGGAAGAAAACTCACGCTTGCGGAATTTGGCCCCTGGCGTGTTTTTGAAGAGGAAGGACTTTTGTTATTTGAGAAACGTAGATTCATGAAGTTTTACTTCAACTTCGTAGCACCCTACGTTCTCTTTTTGTATATAGCAGATCACGTATCGAAAAAATACCACCAATAATTTAAAATCAAGATTTTTTATTAAAGACTTAACAAAATCACACTGCAAATATTTCCAAAGGCTTTTATTTTCTAACTCGATTTTAAATTTGTTTTCTTATGGGAATCCTATATAAACAAACAAATTTGCGTCAACTCCATAGAGGTGAATATATTTACAACGGTTGGAAAAAGTGTTTTGGCAAACAAAAAATTACACTTTTTTCTTAACAACTTTTTTTCAGTGAGCGGAAAAATCTGAAAAAAATAGTCATTAATGGTATAACAATGAGCTTTAAAAAAAATAACGTAAGTTTATTTCAATATTATATTTCAGAACTTTAAAAATTATATTTTAAAAATGAATGGGGAAAAAAGTATTTTGACAAAATTTTATTGGTCGAAAAAAAAAGGAATGGTAAGACAATAGAAAATGAATCCTCCTTTGGCATTGCTGACTTTCTGCAATAGGCCTGTTATCGAGTTCACCAAATTTTGAAATTCACCAAAGGAGAAATGTCCTTCCAAAGACCTTCGACCTCAGCGATTGTATCCTCGCGCGTTCTTGTCAAACACGGACTTCGATTACACTTAGTATAAGCCCACACATTCTCAATTATATTTAATTCGGGGCTTTGAGGTGGCCAATCCAATGTGTTCACTCCTACATCCCTTAGAAAATTGGTTGTCATTTTTGCTTTCACGCGTGATTGTTTAAAACATGTAAATATTGATCCGTATTCATTGTTCCTTCGATAGGTATAAAATCTCAAATACCATTTAAGGAAACGCATCTCCAAAACATTACGCTGCTACCACCATGGGGTACTCGTTCACGTACAGGTGCCCCTTTTCTTCGCAATTTCCTAGGAATTATGCAGAAAACAACATACATTGAATACAGTTTTGTCAAAATACTTTTTCCGACCATTGTATTTGTTCACATGAAAATAGAGTGCGCAGATCAACCTTTATATTCGTCCAGTGTCAAAAGAACGCCTGAGATGATTTTTTTTGACCGCGCCACTTATTGCGAAAGTTTGACAAACATTGCCATGAGATGTTTCTCAAATTTGGCGTTAAAATCTGTGTTAAGGTCTAAATTCTTGTTGCCAAAATATTTATTTTTTAGGCTCAAATAAGTGAAGGAGCTAGGTTTTATGACCTAGTACCTAACGTATATTGATTATATCATCGGAGACGGTCATTCTCTCTTGAGATTTGAACAAATTTTAGCACCTTAGCCTAATCTTTTTTAGATTTTCGGTTAAGTTCTGTATTAATTTTGTAGATTAATATGTATAGTGGTGCGTTGTTATAAAAATGGCAAGCATTTGCGATTACAACTGAAGTACATTGCTAGATACTCGATTCAGAGTTAGTTTGAAACATAAACTGCAATTTAAAAGTTGTTTAAATCCATTCAAAGTTAGTTTAAAAGTACACCGTTCAATTTGAATATGCGCCGAGAGGTATGCAACAAAAAATATAAATACGCAAATCTTGCTTATACGAGCAGAAACAGAATACCATTTTTCAACAATTGATACAACGATGCACAAAGTCTACCAGATCATTTTATCAGTTTAGCATTTTAATACTTTCCTGTCAATAAAATCCCTTTTTTCGAGTTTTCTTGTTAGACAACACCGATCTCGTGTCATCTTTCTTCGAATTACCTTTCCGCTATATCCATTGTCTTGTCTTAATTCTAAAAAAAAAACAGGACGAAAAACTACAAAAACAACCTAACATGCAAGTGATTTTTTTTGCATAGAAGGAATAAAATAGAACAGCAACACACACAAACTCCTATAGGGATCTTTCACGCGTTATTCCTTAAACAATAAACGCGGGAATAATATATATCCAAATGTACAAAAGGAAATAGAAAGAATGAAAAAGAGAAAAAAACATATTCTCGAGTAAAAGGCAAGAAAAAAACTGTCAAGTACTCTTGACAAGTAAGGGAATTTTGCTTGGTGCTGATGTATGCGAAGCATACACACATTGGTGAGTGAAGCGTCTTGCCCCGGTTAATACCCATCTACATATTTGTCGTGTGTGCACCAGCAAGGCAGCAACATATGCACTACATTTAGGAAGGATCGAGGACGACACGACGAGAGGCGAAGAGGCCCAGAAGGAGCGAACAAAACGACGACGTCGATTTGAAGAAGCTCTTGTTAATTTAGTCATATACTCGTCTCACGTGGGAGAACGACAACAACAACAACAGCGACGAAGGCGAGTACGAGTATGACATTCGAGTTATTTGCAGAATTTCGCACGTTTTACTGCGAGTAATGCCCCTTAGTAGTGATAGCACCGATGATGGCAGGCTTCGTACGTCCGCTTGTTACGTTGATGATGGTGACTTTGTTTGGTGGCTACCACCACCATATGCACCCCTGCCACCAAAATAATGGACACATCTCGGTACCTCCGTCTTCGTACCTTTTTGTGCTTGTTTTTTTTTTTTTCTTCGACTTGCAATAATGAACCATGTGCCAGGTTGTGGATGGACTGCTGGTCACGCAAGGGGCGAGAGAACACTCAGCAGGAGTTCGTGTGATGTTCTCGCGGGGGAGTCCATTAGTCGTGGCCAATGTGGAAATGCATTAACTATGAAGGTGGCAGCAGCAGAAACGAATGTAGTCGGGTCTGGTGTTGTGGCGATTTGATTCAATCACGTTTTCGTCATGAAATGTGGAGGAACATGGTGGCAGGGATGGTGTGGTGCAGTACTTTTTATGGTATGAATATAATGGGCGTACATATTGACTGGCTGCTGGTGCTCTCGCAGTTGCAGTCGATGGTTAACAACTCGATGTGGGAATAACGTTACATACATTTGTTGCCAATTTAAATTGAAAAATGGAAACAACCTCATGCGGGTGTCTTGGCGTTTTATTTATAGTCTTCCCTCTCTGTCTCGCTCTGGGTGCTTTACGGAACGAGAAAAACTGCGAATCTGTAGCTTTTGTGAAAATATTTTCATTTACTCAATTTTCAAGTGGCTGGTTATTAATTATTTTTTGTTGCAAGTTGTTGCACCTTGGGAACTAATTGTGCAGTTGTAACGTAATAGTTTGGTAGTTTTAAAAAGGTGAAATTTTTTACAAGGCCTAATAGAAAATTGTTATAATTCAAAATGAAATGTGTGAATGTGGTAGTTATTGGATCGTTATACTATTTGAAATTGTGCAAAGCGTTGCTTAATACTGTTTTGAAGAAATTTGCAAAAAGGGTCCTTAAACTTAAAATATCGAATCTAGCAGTGCCGTAAAAGTTTTTATGGGATACTGTAGCTTCTGTTCAACCTATATACTTTATTAATAATTTAAGCAAGCAATACCCCTGACCAACCAGGTTTTTGACAGCCCACTCACTATATCAACAACCATACGACAATCCCTCAAAACGCTGATTATACCAGCTTTAAATTTTGAATTTAGATTAAATAGCAGTACTATTACGTACAGCGCCTAGCAGCACCGACGCAACAAATCTTGCCTTTTCTCAAGAGAGGCGAATCTATAAGGGTCATAGATCACTCTGAGATGTTCTTAATTGACTCTTCTTTTGACTCTACACTGTTGTACATTTGTCTTCTGGAAGTTTGTTTCAGTGTGTGCTTGTTCTTGTATCTGACCCAAATGTGATGATTAGTAAATGAATAAATTCTTCTGATTTAACGATTAGACGAAGAGAACGAAGATTGTATTTTCTGTTCCGATCCACTTACATAAAAGTACGCTTCGTCTTGGAGTTTAGTGCATTTTTGATTTGTCCGACATGGGAGTGAAAAGCATCTTTAGTTTTATACTCACATTAGAAGGGATTTAATGAGTAGATCGATAAAATCACTAAATTTGGTTAAATTGTGCTTTCGAAGAGCTGGCAGCCATTTAAAACCAACCCAATACTTACATTCTTACTTAAATGTTGTTATACTCCGGTGTAAACTTGGGCCAAGAGGAGAGGTATCCTGCTAGCCCCGTTAATTGCTGTTTTCTTTTTCGAGCTACATAAGTTAATCTCTTTCTCCACTGAGTTATCTATCTGGATGGTAATGAATAACTGAACAAAAAATAGACCAGAATCGGTCAAAAATGTTGAATAATACTGCCGACATTGTCAAAAATTATTAGCATGGCTATAAAGAAATTTTTGGCGCAACAGGCTCGTTAGTACCCAGTGCCGAGCTTTTTCACAACCATTCATGTGTGCTTGTGTATTTCCTGCACGATGGAGGGACCTCCTGTTTTATACCGACTCCGAAAGGCTAAGTTGAGATAAACTTTTCTTGACAATTGATACTACTCGGATGATTTGTCAGATTATCGCGAGGCAAGTGTAAAATAATTTAGGTGTTGCTGCGGCTGGTAATCGACCAGACCTTCTGCGCGGCAGTTTAATCGCGCCACTAAGCCCGTCGTAAGCATGGATGTGACTATGATACACTGGGTTTCTTACTCCAACCAACATGAAATTCATGGTTTCCAGGAGTTTCGAAAGGTGCCGGCACACAATAACGGGTCTTAAGTACAATGATAGTCAATGATAAGCACTACCGGTGAGCTGTATTTATAAAATTGCCTTAAAAAATACAAAAAAAACAAAACGCAGAGTAGAGGCCACCTCAATAGGCGACACGCCAAGAATGATGTTCCAGAAGTTTTAGGTTTTAACTTTTGGAACGCCAAGGCTGTGCTGAGAATATAGAAAATCACTTTTGAAGTTTACGAGACGTTGAAACGAGCTATAGAGTGCTACGGCGTTTCATGTATAAGAAGAAAGCTTGCTGTCTAACCGCAAAATTCCATTAAAAACATATGAGTAGGCTACAATCCGCCATGGGGATCGTTTAATACCCTATCCCATCCCATCCTCAAAATGTCGGCTTTTCGGCGATGAAATATATATGTTATGTCACAACATTTCGTTCAGACAGTTTGCCAAAATCTTTTATGGTTCGACAAAAGACAACGTTTTTCGCCTGGTTATGCTATCAGGTAGAGTATACAAATAGTTTTTGTATGAAAACGCCTCCAAAAAGTGGGCGTGGGTTAAAATGATATATGGAAGAAATGTGTATATTACCATAACCAATAATTTTGCATGAAACTTTTTTCGAAATTTTGCGAAAAACGTTTTTTACTGAAAACGCCTTTAAAAAGTGGCCGTGGCAAAAAACTTTGTATGAACGAAATATAAACATTAGGATTGTCTAGATATAATGTACAGAATCACTAACGTTTTGGCCTAAAACTATGTATCAAAACTTATATACCCCTATGGGAAAGGGTAGAAGTGAAACTGTATTCTGCTTAGTTTTTAAGAGAATAACATGAATACTTTATGAGCAATTGATCTTCATTTCGTTATATATTTTCGTTTCATAAAATCCAAATAACACCTACCCAAAAGAAGTTTCACTTAAAAAAAAAAAAACATTTAGACTAGGTGCTCCCTTATCATTGTATTTAAGAGGATTGTGCAGAACTCTTAAGTTAAAATTGAGGTTCAACATTTCTTAAGTCTGCAAAACTACTTTTATTTAAAGCATTGCCCAACCATAAACCATTGCTCTTGGCCTTTGCGGGTATAGACAGGGAATCAGCAAAAATTCATTAATCATCAAACGAGGGAAAAAGAAGGCTAGCTTTTTTCAGCTACTAATTTTAAAAGTGACATCTTATGAGAAATAAAATGAAGATTCACTTTTAGCAATGGTTGTTTCATAAGAAATCTCATTAGACAAAAAGTGTTGTAATCGAATCCCATCAATGCCAACCAAACCGATGTTTTTCGCGGCAGCCAAGTCTAGGGGTCCAATTTTCAACCACTTCTTCGAGCATTTGGAGCCGTATGTCAGCAATAACTCCACGAATGTTGGCTTCCAAGTCCCCTAACGTTTCTAGTTTGTTGGCATGGACGAGCGACTTCACATATCCCCAAAGAAAATTTTCCAATGGTTTCAAATCACATGATCTTGGTGGCCAATTGACAGGTCCATTCAGCGAAATTATGCGCTCATCAAATGTTTCCTTCAATAAATCGATTGTGACGTGCGTTGTGTGGCATGTAGCGCCGTCTTGTTGGAAACACATCTCATCCACATTCATGGCATCCAATTTGGGAACAAAAAAGTCAGTTATCATGACTCTATACCGGTCTCCATTAACGGTAACTGACTTTCCAGCATCATTTCAGAAGAAGTATGGCCCAATGACTCCACCAGCCCATTATAGTTATAGAGCACACCAAAAAGTCGGTTTTTGTGGATGTACGAGCGTCTCAAGGGTCTCATGTGGATTCGCTTCACTTCAAATGCCGTAATTTTGCTTGTTGACGTAGCCACTCAACCAAAAATGAGCCTCATCACTGAACAATTGCGATGCAAACCAGTATCGAGAGCTCTCATCCTGCCATTTTGCCCATACTCACGGCTTTAATTCTTGCACAAGCTAGATCTTGTAAGTTGTAAGTTGATGGCCAAAGCTCCAATTGCTGTGCACGGTGGCGAATCGATTCATTCGGGTCCTCTTTATCACTTTGCTCTACAGCGACAATTGTTTCTTCGGTGCGCACTCTTATCAAGGTATAAGATAACGATCAAACGTTGATTATCAATAGCAACTCCACTTTTAACCACGCATTAGCGATGTTAACCGCGGTAATTCTGCTTTTGATATTATAGCCAAGGTGCCAAAGTAATTAAGGACTAAGCTTTAGCGGAAAATGTATCTAGGAAAAATGTAGAATGGAAGTTGCATCCTACACCACACTTCTTCGTACAGAAGGTTACAACATGTGATTTTATCTCGTCGAGGAATATCTTCCCCCAACCGCTTAACGTTTCGCAAGACAAAAGCCCCCAAAAGCCAGAATGAAAAAAAAAACAAGACAAAAAGAAAACGGACGATAAGAATAAGATCCTCAGTTGGTTGGAATACCTTGAAAAGGGTCGTGCAAGAACTATATATATATGCTCCCCAACACATACACCGCAGGCATCATCGAGGTAGGACCATCACAGATCAAATTGAATGAATCATTCCCCTGCTTTTCTTTCTTTTTTCTCATTTCTCCACATCCAGTTCGCATTCAAGAAAAATGGAGCTGCAACTTTGAGACACTAACACACAGGGAGCGTGTAATAATCATTGATGTAAAAATTAATGTTCATGCATACCCACTTGGTCGTGTAGTTGCAAAGTTGAATATAATGCGATAACAAGGTGGGATGGACACAAGCCATACCCTACCATGCCATGGCTATGAATAAAGGCGATGGAGATGCATATCTTTCCTCCAGGATGAGGCAAGGAGAAGCAAGAAAAAAAAACAAATTACATACATCACGTTGTAACTGACTGAAAGAGGAACACACAAAGTATCTTGCTAACCATGTCATTTGAGACTCTGCGCCTCACATAGTAATTATCGTAAGTTTTCGATTTTTTTTTTCAAATAAGGCCCACTTCATGTCTAAAAGTATGATAGGTTGTTTTCATTGGCTGTGTATATATGTATAGAGTACCTAATTCGTATGCCGATAGTTGGTGCATGTCCTGAATCCAAAATTACCCAACCGAATGTTGTGTGTGCGCGTCGTCAACCTTGGGTAAATAGGATTCGAATTGACATTCAATTAGGTACTGTGGTTGGGGCCCCAGTACGACAGTTGATTTTAAACAAAACCCGGACATAATCAAGTAAATAGAAATGTAAATGCGATCCTGGACGGCAGTCGTCAGGTTGACGTTGAAGCGCATATTGATTGGAATTTTAACCAATTTTTGGCAAATCGAAGCGTGGATGTTGTGTATAGACGAGTTGTTCTTGCAGATGATTCGGTAAACATGATTGTCATGTGTACGTGATGCGTAGTCGATGGACGCGATGGGTGCATTAAAGAGGAACCGATCGGAATGTTTAACACATTTGCAGCAGATGTATGAGTATTAAATTGCAAAAATTTTGGATTGGTGGAAATCGAGAACAAACAAATTATAAGTGCAAACCAACAAACTTAAGACCATTTTTGAATCTAAATTTAGTTAAAGTGGCGTCTGCGGTTTGCTAGCACAATTGAATCAAATTTGGTCTATGTGGAACCACATGGATCTTATGGGGGAGTTTTTTTTTTAGGAACTTTTAAATTTAGTGTGATCTAATATTAAAGATAAACGGAAGATTTAGTGTTGTCGCATCCTCCTCTTCCTCCATGCACCCCCTTCAGAAGATTTATTTGAAAAGGCCATCTTTGAGATCCAATTTTTCCCAGAGACTTTTTTGGACATTGAAGCTATTAGCTGTGTTGTGAGATCTATCAGCCTCTTAAACCTTTTAATATCTAACTTTTCCAAGAGATTTTTCTGAACAAATCTCAGAAATTTTGAAACCAAAAGGCTTGAAGGTAGATAATGCTGTCAAATTTGTTTGATGACTTAGCACGTGACGAGACGCTTTTCCAATGTATGTTTGATTTCCTTCGAGAGTCATGCCAGGTGCATTCTTTTCGCTTAAAGGATTAAGCGAAAGTCTTATAGTGCTTACACACCGAACAAAAAGTTTTCGGACCTGGTTTCGTTTGACATTTCAATCAGCTCAGCTGTGATACTAGCTTCAAAATGTGTGTCTCAAATTATATTAATTGAATAATATCCTCAGAGTTCGTAATTTTTGTCTGCACATATCTCCACCAGGTACTCCTCGTCTTCCACACACCAAATCTTCTTCTTTTTTTGCAATTTCCATTATATTATAGTTTAACAAGCCACAGCTACAGTTGAAATGAAATGAAAAAACCGGTCAAGTCGTTTAGGTTGGAGAGACTTGTATGGACAGACGGACCGACGAACCGACGGACCGAATTCCAAAAACCACATTTTTCAGTTCCGCTATCATCGTAATGTTAGAATCAATCAAAATCTCGAGGTCAAAAATTTTCACGAAAACATTTGTTTTGACAGCCAGTTCATCAGTTGTTTTGTGGGACGAGATGTCATCTGCGAAGTATTTTCGAGAATGTTACGGCTTAACCTACTAAATTTTGAAAACTGCAAATGTATGGGAAAACTCTGCTATTCGATGAAGATTTCATGTATTTTTGCCAAAATTCAGTTGTTGGTTCTGTGTGAAAGCACCATTACAATGGAATATCCCAGGCACCCAGCAAAGGCGAATGTGAAGCTGCTCTGAAATGTCTTAAGCAGATGTGTTTCTATGTTTCATGGCCGATTTTAGCAACTTGGCTTTCTGAGAAAATGTAATATCATTTGCAGCTTGATCGTCATTGAATCGGTTTTTACAAGCTCGTTTTTGTTTCTCGGCAATGGCTCGCCTTAGATGGTAAGGGTATAATTGCCCTGAATCAAATGGATAAACTTATTTTTCAATACATGTTGGAGTTTATATTAATCGACAAACTGACATGGGGATGCGTGATCTAATAGCTATATCCTTTGAACTAAAATATTTGCCTGCAAAAAATATTTAAATAGGTAATGTGGTGATTGTATGTATTTTTTTTTTGCCTCAAAATGAAGCGGACAATCTGTTATATGGGAAATGTTGTCAGATCGTCCAAGTAAGTCCCAGTAAAATATGTAATGGCCAGAGAAATTTTGAAAATGTTATGACCTTGTTTGATTTTCTGCCACTTAATTTCGACCAACTAGCTTTTTTCTATTGACAAGTTTGTTTGTTTGTTGCTACCAATTAAGAGGTACTTTAACTAGTTTGCTTTCATATTTCATTTTATAAAATTGTGTTCTGGCAACCAGCTAATTTGGACGTTATTTTGCTAGCATAGAACATAAATCTATGCTCTATTTTACTACATATAGTGGATGCCAGAGCTTTTATGGTCGCTTGACACTACACACTGTACTGTACATGATGTGTCCAATATGGGCTAGAAATTCAATTGGGCTGCGTTCAAGTGGTTTGGTTTCAAGGCTGGACATGACTGTATTCACGCCGCCTCATCTCTGATGAACAAAACTGCCGTATTTTGATATGTAATTTATCTGGTTGATTTAGACAAGGCTTTTGACACCGTAAAGTATGAAGGCCTCTATCTAAAGCTAAACAGACTTGGTAATATGTATATGCTTCATGACATGCTTGCTTATATAACGTCTGTTGTCAAAAGTATCAATGTAACTTCGGTCACCAAATTTTTCATTAAATCGCGACAGTAGTCTTACTCTGGCAATAGCGTATGCGGACGATCTTATCGCATACAAAACACCCCTAACAGTCGAATTCAATCGAACTTTTTTACAACGAGACTTCGACATAATTCAGAGATGTTGTGATGACTGGAAGTTAAAAATCAACTTTTAGAAATTAGAAACCATCCCATTTAGGACAGCGTTGTATAGGGCCTCTAGGGATGTGAAAAAGAACTGGCACAAGCTGGTGATCGTTGGACCAAACGGACAGGAACTTGCGAGTAAAAGTTTAGTAAAATACCTTGGGATCTGGCTAGATCAGTATCTATATTTCAGAAGACATGTAGATGCTGCTTTGGCGAGAGCAAGGGGAGCGTTTGCGCTGCTAAGACGATTGTTTAATAGCAGTCGAAAAAATTGGTCTGGTCATTCTATCCATCTGTCAGTCTGTTCACGCAGCTGGAGGCTAAATGGATTTAATTCAAATTTCATATACGAGGTTCTTGAATGAATACCCAGAGGGATTTTCGCAATTTGCTTTCTAGGGCTAACATTCATCGTATGGTTTTGGTAAAATCAACATTTCTCAAAAGCAGATTTAACGATTTTGATTAAAACTTAACATGCACAATAACACTTACCTTTGTAACGAAACTATATACCTAGTTTTTACGAAAAAATAATTTTTTTTATTTTGTAATAGGGCGCTATTCAGTTTTTTCCAAGCTCAGCCTTAAAATTGTTATTCGTTGCAATATATCGCAGGGCATAATAAAATCACAAACAATCGCCAAACAAGAAAACAAAAATCGATCAACAAACGAGGCAATGCCCAAATAAGAAGAAGCCAGCAAAAACCGTACATGGAACTCAATAAATTTACCAAAAAGGCCACAAAGCAAACGGAGAACAAGCCAATGCCAACCAACAACAGCATTCGATTCCATACACCAGCGAACATTGGCATACTGCAGAGTCTTGAAGGAGGACTAGGTATAGTAATCAAAAAGAACGTAAAAAATAAAGAAAAAAAAAAACAATAAAAATATCTCAAAAATACAATTATACATGTTGTGGGGAAAATTTATAAAAACAGGAATAAAAAACTCCGGGCCTTCGGGGGCCCCTCTCTCCATAAATCGGATGCTGTAATCGGTTTTGGAGGCGCGAATTTGTGTTCAAATTCCACTTATATATATTTTATGTTCAGAGCTGCAGATACACTTTGGCCACTCATCAGACACAAAATAAAAGATAAATCAGTTCTCAGGATGTTGCTCGACCAGGTGGCGAAAGAGAGAAGTGCTCCCAGCGGCAAAACGACGTCCAGAATACTCCAAAGCGGGCATTCATACGTTGGCACCTAATACATTTAGTCGCGCGCCAATTTTCACGACTTGATCGAGTGACGGATACTTCCGTCGGCGAGTGTACCCAGTCAGAGTGGCATGCAAATGCAACTCCGCACGAACATTTAAATTTGTGCAATGCACGCGGCAATGATGGTGAAGTCGTCTGCAAATTGATATTTTATTGCGGATTGCATTGCTGGGAAAATAAATCAATTTCGCGTGTCAATGATCTGATTCTGTGTGCACGCGTGAGTCCACAGAGCCAGAGCGCGTGCATTTTATTGGTTGATTTCCACACAAAGGAAGCGTGAAAATGGCGAGATGAAAGCGTGCAACATATAGATTTGGATGATTTAGGAATTTTGTTACGAACATTTAGAAAATGATTGTGTGCCATAAAACTATTTTTAATTGGAACATGACCAGCAATATACACACGCACACTGATCAAAGAAATCAAAGCCATAGGCAGAGAGAAAGAATGAGAGATCAAGAGAGCGATCATTTCGTGGCCGGACGGACGGCCCGAGCGGACCCTTTGAGGTGATGTGATGAATTGTTGTCTTGTGTTGATTATTTCAAATATTTTGTTGTTTTGTTTATTTATACAGCGTCCGCGTTTGATTTGGGGAATTTGTTTGTGGGCGGAATGGGTTTATGATATCAAATATGTTGCGCCATTGATGTATGAAAAGTGTTGCGCAGTGTGGAGGGAGAACTGAGTCATTTGGGTAGATAATTTAGTTATTTTGGGATTGGATTTATTTTTTTTTATACTTTTTTTAATGATTTTTTGTGCAATCCCAATGTTGGAAATCTGATTCATGTGAAAACAGAAGTTTCCTCTATCGGCATTAATATATTTTCCCGCCCATTCATTAGAATGGCCGCGATAGTAGTACGCTTAGGTGTGCAACTTATGATTTCTATTTTCAGTCGATTTCACAAAAAAAAAAGACGAGATGAAATTGGCAACGATCATCAATCATCTATACCAAATTCTAACCAATACAAGTTTATCCGACAATATCACGGCACGTCTGGGAAGGGGATCCGCTGATCCTCGCAAACACTGCTGCTTCTCACTCCATCTCGATGAGTTACTCTGTTTTGACATTTGTTTACTAGACAGCTGTAGAATACAAGTGAACAAGCCATGGAGCGATACACTCCCCAAGAACGCGGAATAATCGAAGTGGACGATTTTTCGACCAAAATCACAATGAGCGATGAGGCTCATTTCCACCTCAGCGGGTACGTGAACAAGCAAAACTATCGCTTCTGGGGCACCTAAAATCCACGAGTAATGCACGAGTAATGTACACCCGCTGTTCACGTTGTAGGAGTCATCGGTCAGTTTTTTTTCCAGAATGCCGCTGGTCAAACGACAACAGTGGGCGGTGCGAGCTATAGGGCCATGTAAACCGAGTTTTTTCTGTCGCAATTGGACGAATTAGGACTGGTGGATATGTGATTCCAACAGGACGGAGCCACGGCATACACGCCGGCCACAACCGATAAAAATGAGAGGCAAACAACATCGGATGATTTCTTTTGGCCCACCTTGTAAATACACCAATTGCATTTTTTCGTTATTTGTGAGTTTCGGTAGGGCTTTGGTGAGGAAACCTTATAGAGTACCGTTGAGTGCGCCAAACGTGTTTCTATAAGACTTTATACAGCTTATATGGCTGGAGCTTTCATAGTGGTTTATCGAAGAAAAAGAAAAAGTTGGGTAATTTATTTACATTTTTTAATAAGGCTATTACAGCCAGTAATTTGATTACTGGTTTTAGTTTTTCTTACTTAAAAAACTGATGCTCCACTCCGGTATGAACCTTGGTTTCAACTAACATGTCAAATCTGCAACTCTTCAAGTTAGTTGATGTTCTATACTGCAATTGTCGCGCCAATTTAGACTACTAAAATACTCTACGTGCTCAAGCACAAGTCAGTATACACGCCCTAGTCATATTAAACGTAAAGGAAGAATATTTTTTAAACAATTATCAGCTAAAGATGTCTTCATTCCTTCACTTCTCATCCAAATTAATATAGCCCTTCATTGTCGTCTTCTACCACTGATGACATTGAAAGGGCTGACCAACTCGCCAGACATGAGACTACCATAGGTACCAATTTTACTCGAAAGAGTTCAGCGTCTAATCAGTTGATCTGGTCTAAAAAGTTGATCGGGCTTGCAAGGCGCCTTTCTAGGTTTTTCTATTCTTCCGATTCCAGTTGTTAAAGTATACCGTTCATATTCCGAAATTTTCTTAGGATGTCCGTTCATGTTCTGAACTGGAGCCTAGATAAAGCCTGTTGAGGTGTATACGTTATTTGTTAGCCAGTTCTGAATTTCCTTCAGCAAGTAAGCGACTAAGTTTTGACCATGGATTTGCCTGCACGATTACCAGCTACTTACCAAAAAGAAGGTGTGAGATATATTCATGAAGCGAGATACTGATTAAATCAGTGTAAACCACAAAGAATATACTTTTCCTTGTGTACAAGGGACAATCTGCCTTTTAGGCATATTTCCTTCGACAATGGACTACCAAGAAGCTTTTTATTGCACCTAGACCTACCTAGACAAGCAATTCAACTTCACTCGAATGAAATGCAAAACCAACAGTTTAAGCATCTGTAGAACCGTTGCGGTGTTCAGCTGTCAATTTGTCATCTTGGCATTTGCATTCCTACTCATCTTACTTAGTCATTACCTTTCCCCGTGTATATTAATTCAAGTTGGCATACCATCCACATAAGTGCCAACATTCCAATACCTCTGGGAAAGAAATCTGCAACTAATAGAGATTATTACAGAGTCAGTGCACCAGTGGTATCTAACCCAAAACTCATGAGTACTCAGTGCTCACCGGATTGTCACATGATACGAGGTGCAACAGCATCGTCCCATCTGTCTCCAAAACAAAGAATACATCACATATTCCCACCACGCAGCCTGCATCACAGTCGCACTCTAAAAATCAAATTACTTGTGCGACAGAGGGGGCACCTCTGCATGTTGCAGATGAAAATTGAGCTGCTGTTGGATGGATGGATGGATAGATGGAGATGTGAAAGGAGCTCACTCGCGCCCCATCTGATCGGCGGGAAGGTGTTCGTAATACTGCTGTCGGCATCGACATTCTGCCTCTGCCTTCACTTGGAAATCATCGAGAAGTGAACTTGTGATAAATTACTTTGCGGTTTGGGTGAAGATTTTTCGGTTCAATATAGTATCATGTAGCTCCTGGATACATTATGCGGGGTCAATGAAGAGTGAATAGAAGCCGCATACCACCAGTGGTACAGCGATGATTATGTTGATGATACTTTTCAATATTTTGCTGTCTGAAGTAAGCACGATTGCAATCTCATTTCGTTTTCTTCTTCTTCCTTTTTTTTCCTTTTTTTTGTGCCCACTTGCAACCATCGAGTAATTTATGTTTAGTTTGAATCAATTCGAGCATATTACCACCTTTTCAATCCAGTCGAATACACCTCAATGGGAACGGAGGGTACGAAGCCCACCACTCAGGGCATAGAGGTGCTAGAAAGTTGTACAGCTTTTGTTTCTAACGTCGATGGTGATGATGAAAATGATGGTGGTAGCGGTAGTTGCGGTGCCTGGCTGGTTGGGCACCCGAAGTAGGTTCGGGTTCTAGTTTTGGTTTCAGTGGTACTGCCTACAGCAACAGCAGCACGACGTTAGCATCCAACCATTCTCGAATGGAAAATCTATTGAATAGTCCTTCTCAATGGGGGAATTGAGATTGAGTGGTTTTTCAGAAGCTCGTTGTAGGGGTTATAGGTTACTTACTAATCAGTGGATTTTCATTTCCACATGCAGTTTCATACTCTCTCGTGCGAATTCGACATCTTTCCCTCCGTTCACCTCAATTCCATTATACAGAATATGCAGAAAGGAAAAAAAATACGATTGAAAAGGAGTAAAAAAAAACTGAAACACAATCACCAAGAAGGGGAAAATATTTTCAAAAGAACTAAAAAAAATACACAACCTCACACTGCCTACTTCGAGAAGGGAGATCCGTGAATACAACGAAAAAAAAAAAAAAACGTAAAAGACAAGCCAACAACGAAATCGACAATGGCATCGAGCGTAAACTACAATCTCGTTATACGGAAAATTAATGTTTCAAGTTAAACGAACCGAACGGAACTCCACCAGAGCAAGTTCGGCTCCCCAGCATCACCATCAGCAGCACCACCATCTGGAGTGGATTGTGTAGTGCTGAACAAAAACCATTTGGGTGGACGGTCAAGAGCAGTCCCAACTTTAATTTTGAAGGCGAATTATTTTCCTTTTTTTGTTCTTGTCCTGTTCTCGGGTCTTGCTTATAGTCGGGTCTATAGCTATACTGGTGGTAGCGGTTGTAAGATTTAAATGCGATTAAGAGAAGTAATATGTAAATTGCATGTACTTTGTTTCATCATCGCGTAGTATCGCTCAACGGTCGTGTTTGTCTGGCGAGGAGATGAGATAAAACAAAAGTGATTATCGCATGTGATATGATTAATGTTCGTTTGACAGACTCCTGACAGGGAATGGTCTGCTAATGGGTTTGTTTTGGAACACGACAACAACGACGAAGAACAGATGTGTTTTGCGCCACAAAAGTGAATGGATTGGACAAACCGTGTTAATTTGTATCTAGATGTGCTGTTTATCGTTGCAATACCACATTTAGGAGCTTAGAGTTGATATCATCAAACGGAGTCATTAAGGTCAGAGGCAAACCCAATATCCCTGATATGGTACTTCGTTATGGCTATGTAAATTATCTTCTTTTTACAATTGGTACTGGTAAATAACAAACGAGAGGGCTATCATTAATAACTTTTCAGAGATAATATTAATTTTGAACAAAATAAAAATAGTTTTTACTGATTACAAGAATGTGTGTCCGACTGGTTGTCATTTTAAGTGCCATTTTGTATTGTGCATGGATATATCTACTATACAACTATTCTAAATCGTTTGAATTTTGTAATTCTAAAACTATTACACAAACTTTTTGAGCGCATCGCCATGTAGTTGATAGATTTATAAACTAATTAAAACCTACATGGAAATTAGGTTACCAAAATCAGTAAGGGGAACTAACACATTTTCCAGAAATTCCCAGCGACTTTAAAAATTTCGATCTAGATAACTAAGAGACTTGACAGTCTCTGCGCCTAAAGGAGACTATGTTTATACATTAATATCATTGATCTACCTACCAATATATACTAATGCAACAGCATTATCGATGGCTTCTATAAAACTATTAAGCAGTAAATATAATGTACGAGATTTTAACGGTTTGTTTGCATGATCTGATATTTGGTTTGCGCACATTGAAGAAATACTTCTTGATTGATAACCTGTTAGTAAATCCTAAGGTACAGCACATTTATTAACAAATGATAACCAGTAAAATAAATGATTGTTATATTATATGACTAGGAAACGAATTTCTATAGCTCATCGAAATGACCACAGCTTCATTGAGCCCTCAACTTGCTCAGCTATGCAACCAATTTATGGACATCAGAATTGGGAAAAAATTAATTATCTGACGTTAACATCCCATACAGGGACTTAAACCTAATTCCTCAGTTCTTTGTCTGTGCACAAAAAACTTGTAAACTTTGTGTGTGGGAAATTTTTTTTTTTAAACAAAGAATGGGACTTCCGGTATAACGCCGATTCCGATCAGCGAATTTAAGAACTTTGTTATGACAATGACCCAGAAATGGGCCTCAATGCGACGGTTTCTCGAGAGCATATTCACAGAATTTGCAAGAGATGTAAGATGTAATAGCTCCCATATAAATCCGAAGGATCTCCGTCCGATCAGTCTATCTTTTTTTCTCCTTAAAACCTTGGAAAGATTAATTTATCTACACCTCCGTACTAGTATAGCACCGACTGCACTATCCAACTCCCAGCATGCAAGGGTAAGTCGGTTGAAACACTGGCCCATAAACCACAGAGATGGCAGAGCATTTTACAATTCACCTCTTTTGGGTGCCGGGCTACAGAGACATACCAGGGCACTGCCCTTGATATTCTACCGCCAGTAGATATATTTGGTATTGCCCCTCGCTACATGTAAATTAGAGATCAAACTGGATGCGATCAAGAAAGAAAACCGCAGATGGATAAACGGCACAACTTACCAAGTATCCAGGATATTCTGGCCAAACTTTAACCAGAACCGTTCATCTGCTTGACAATGCTGAAAAGATTAAACATCAGCACCATTATTGGTGTCCTGAAAGGAAACTGCCCTACGCAAAAGGAATAGGCCTTTTCAACAATGACTTTTGTAGAAGCTCCTTGGAGGAAGTGGAAGAGCAATCTTTTACTCACCTTCTATGCTCTTGTCCAGCTGTCTCAGAAAAAGGGAAGCTTCATCTGGGTGACTACTTCTTCGACAATCTAGGTGAGCTGGCTAATAGTTAGCTCTAAATGGTTCAATTAAGAGAACGAATATAGAAAAGTTAACAGATCCACGTGGTTCCACAACGGTCGAAGTGTGCACGCTCATCGCGTGCATCCACTACAAACCAACCTTACCTATGATCTATTCTATTAGGTTGTTTGTGCGGGTTTTGAACCAGGGACCCCGAGCTTATAAAATACTTTGTCTAGCTCGGTTCTGTTCAAAATTCTTACAATGACATCTAGAATGACATTTAGAAGGAAGTTAACTTATTCGAACTAAAGACTATTAAAAAAAACTCGTTCGTTCCCCCCGACGAGCTAAGAAGAAGATTGAACGGCTATCTTTATAGTGGCAACAACCTAATCACACCAAACAAAATGCATTTGATCACTGGAATTGGACACGACCAATTAGAAAACAACATCAACCAACTTGTAATGCGGAATTGGAGCCAGCAAACTTATGACCCGACAAACTGAAGAGACAGATCATTTTAGGAAAACTCCTATGACTTCAGTCAGGCAGTTTTATGCTTCAAAACGAAAGCTTTAAAGAAACTATTTCTGGTTGTTTCAAAACAGCAATATTGTAAGTACCTCGTCTCGATAAGAGACTTTAAAAAGTCTATCACTATACTTCGTAGAAGTGCCCTTATGCCGTTTCAATTAATTTATGCAGACAAAGTTAAAAGAAAACTTGAAGTACTTTCTAGGGACTTTCCTACTCCGAAACATATAGCTTATAATATTGACGAACAAGCATCTTTCAAAGCAGGGCCATGTCCGATTATTTAATCGATTTAATTTAAAACCACTTCTCAATCGGTAAAGGTCTTTGCTAGCTAACATCTTCTCCGCCCACGAAAAAAAATATCTAAAAAAACCGCTTAATAAGGATTAAAGAACACAACTCAAAAGGGCCAAATAACCGACATTAAAAAAGAGGACGACTCCCTTGTGATAAAATATGCGGCAGTGGTAGCAACACGCCAACGTTTTGTATGTTTTAGGTGAGTGTGATTGTGTGATAAACTCTTCTGCACTCACTTTAAGAGCACACGCTTCAATGAAGGATTTAAATTGCTAAAGGATCCCTCATCCCTACACACACCGCTCCATTCCCATCTACACCCATCTCCGCCGCACTTCTCTTTTGTGACTGAGTAGGCTCTGATTGTGTGCTAGGATGCCGCAATACCCCTTCGGGGAGATGGAAAATACAACTGCTGCTACTACTCCTTGCCACCAAGAGCTTACTATTTCTACTATAAATTCATTTCTCAACTACCGCCCTGTGAAACTGGTAATGGCGGTAGTGCTGCTACTGCTACTGCTGCACTTCTGCGACAATATGAACAAAAAATGAGTGTTGCTGAGCTCCAGCTTCTGTGTAGTAAAGTAAGACTTCAAAGGACTCGTTCACTTTTCTTCTCTACTTTGTTTTTTTTTTTTTTGTAAGTAATTTCTCAGTAAACATTGATTTTTCTCTACTCTAGCAGTTGCAACCCGTTGCAGGATCCATTCCCCCGCACCGTGTCTAGGTTTTTGAGTAAAAGACTTGGCACTGCTTTGTAGTATCAGTGGGGCATACGTATATATGTCCTTAATGGGTGAATTTGATGTCAAAGCCATGGAAAAAAGGGTTAAAGGGAATGTGTGGATGTCGCTTCCGCTGGCTCTGAAGGCTGTTGTCGGGTGGTGTTCTACAAAGGTTCCTCGGCATTCTTTTGCCAAGTTTTAATATTGCGGGTATTGATTTTTAATCGTTCGAGCCAGCAAGGAAGACTCAGGAAGCAGATGTGACTACGGAGTAGATGGTAGTGTAGGTTAGGATTGTGAAATTTTACCAATAAGCGGGTTGTTCATCACAATCCCGCAACCGTTCCGGAATATTTTCGCTTCCCAGAACCTTTTAATTAAAATTTAGATGATGACGAGATAAATGTTCGGAAGTTTCGATTGGAGTTGGCATATAAAAGGTTAGATGAAAGGTGACCTTTAGCAAAAATGTCCTTTGATATTGAGTTGTACTGTGATTTGTTTGTGCTGATAAGTGGTATTTTTAACTTATAAGAGATTTTACTTCGAAATGTTTGGAGTCTTTAAAAAATGGAGTCAGGTTTTGCAAACTTTTCCCAAATGGTGTTTTTCAACTCAAAACTTTCTGGCAATATTGGTGAATAAATTTGTTTTTTTATGATTCAGGATGATTTTTCTACCTACTAATTTAGACTTTATGTGGGAAAAACGACATATTTTGGGTCATATGCAGCTGGAACGTCCTTTGGCAGATCAAGGTGTTAACCAAGCCAATTGATAGTAAACGGTATTTGTATATTCCAACGCATGGTATGAGTTTCTGAAAATATAAAGTATGCCATTTAACTTTGCACGCTTAGGTGTCAGCTATGAAGATCGCAATTCGTTATATTACTCCGTCTAGCATTAGCCTAAAAGAATTTCGACTTTTGGCATATTACCAAAATTTTGTATACAAAGCCATGGGAACCGATTGTAGCTCCAACTGTGGGTGATCGGAGAGAGAGTATTTAATTTGTTTAATCCCATGATACCCCTATCGAGGTATTCATTCGGAAGAAAGTTGTCTGTGATTTATTCTAAATCGAATTTTTTTTGAATTAAATACACCAATTGCTACACCAAGTTTAAATCTTAACGCTGAATGTTGTCTTTGAGGTATATGTCAGTAAGAAGTTCGATAGTTTCTCTCTTATTCCGATACCTCCTAAAGCATTGTTAGGATTTTATCGTCTAGGGTCAAAAGCTTTTCTCAAGTCCAAGTCAAGTCAAGTCAAGTAACATTTGCGAGGAGTTGTTTGATGCTTTTTGTCTGTTGTTCTAAAACCATCTGCACCGGGTGCTTTTTGGACATTTAAGTAGTAGCTTAGAAATGTTGAGTCTTGTAGCAATGTGTCGTGATCTTCAGATGTATGGATGCTGCCTGTCATGAAAAATAATTTCAAATTCATAAGCAAGTGCTTTTATGTCTGTGCTTAGTGAAAATTTTGTTTTTTATCGTTTCATCCAGCGCGTTTTTATTTCTTCTATGGCCCGGGCTCGAAGTTCGCCTTTGTTTTCTTCTCAATCACACATATAGTGTGAGTCTGAACAAAAAAATATAAATATTCTGTTGAGTAAAACGTAGCAACATTTTACGAGCCATTGTACCACTGATTAATTGTGTTTATACAGTATGAGCCATTTGAGCCTTAGTCACCCGGACTTTTACATCTGTTTTCAGACCGACATACTACTTCGCTTTGAATATGCGTAGTTTTTGTTGGTAAACATGGCGTAACCATGATTTATCATATTCAGACAGTTTATCAAACATTTTCATGGTACGACAAAAAAAAAAAACGTTTTCCTCTTGTACATGCTATGAGGTAAGGTATACAAATGGTTTTTATAGAAAAACGACCCAAAAAGTGACCCTGGGTTAAAATGATCCATTGACAAAAATGTTATACTCCCAAACTTGCACTCGGATGTATGCAAAGCATGAACCCTCATCTTGGGCTCACTGTTTTCTTAAATTCATGTGACATAGCGCCAAATCGGATTTGTATTTGTTTCCATTTGAGATTTAGTTGACACAAGAGCTTCTTCCATAAGACCATTTACGCCGTACATATGCCAATAGGATGTTACAGCTAGCCCATGAAAACCCCGATTTTCATGAAAAAATCATAATGAGTGCCACAATTTCATTTGAATAGATATGTGAAAACAGAATAGTCGGTTCTGGGCAATGGAAAACCCTTAAATTATTCATCAGTCACCTTTGCATCCATTAAAAGTTACAGTCTGGTGTGCAATTAGGTCAGGAGGAATCATTGGACCTTACTTCTTTGCAAATTAAAATGGAGTAACGGTAACTGTGAATAAGGAGCGATATCGCGATATGATTGAAAACTTTTTAACGACACAACTGCATGCTTTGGACTTGATTATCATGTGGTATCAACAGGATGGTGCCACATTGCATACATCCAGGATTACAATGGAATTACTACGAGACCTCTTTCCACAACAAGTTATTTCAAGAAATAGTGATGTTGATTGGCCTCTACGGTCGCCTGATTTGACTGCTCCGGACTTCCTTTTGTGGTGATATCTGAAAAGCAAGGTTTACGCCAATAAACCAGAAACGCTTGAGCAAACTCAAACAAAATATTCGTGATGAAATTAATGAAATACATCGTGAAATGTGTGAGAATTTAATGAAAAATGTGCTCAAAAGGGCTCGCATTTGTGAGACTAACAGAGGCGGACATTTACCTGCTATTGTATTCCATACATAATTGCCGACATTAAATGAAACATTTATGAATATAAGATCCATTCACTTTCATTTAATCAAAAATTATAAACAAACAAAGTAATATACCTTCCCGGCGGACACCCTGTACATTCATAAAAACACAAGTTCACATAACTAAAAAAAAAAAAATTCTTTGCGCATTAGGCTTGTTAGAACCTGGGGCCTGGTAATTTTTTCTAATAACAATTGACTTCCGCAACACTCATCAGTTAAGTATAAGAAATGCTTGAATTAAGCTAAGTAAAAGATAGGGCTCACACCAATCCTTAAATACTACCATCAACCTTGGCCACGCAAAATGAATGACTAGCAGTTACACACCTACGTGCGACTAGCCATTTCTATTTGCAGTTGCTATTACGTTGCGATTTTGTTCACTATTACATTATAAACTGCAAATAATTTGATTTGAATATCAAAAGTGAGTAACACAGCTTTTAGTCACCTTAGATGCAAATTAAACGAATTAACACACAACTCCATTGGATTAATTATTCAGTATGTAGGTAGGTACATGCTCATTAGATTTCTAATCACACATCACGGACTTTTTCAATTTATTGGAATATATTTGCACGTCGCATAAAAGACAAGACCACTCCGCTAGATAAGTGTGGAAAGCGGATAAGATTGATGAAGGTGTTAGAGTTTATCATATGACTTTGACAACGCGATTTATTGCTGTTAGGATAGATTTTTGTGTAAGCTTCATTTTGACTGCATACGCAATTTGGATTATCACTATTTTAGGCAAGATCTTATTAGAAACTAGGAGCAAACAATCCTATAAGAAACAAAGGGATTTTTAGTTTATTTTTTTTTGATTTTATACAACATCTTCTGCTAGCCTACATCGAGGAGCTGGAGATCGCATAATTTGGTTTTCCAAAGGTTTTCCAACAGGCGATAGTCCAAATTAAAAAGAATGTGATAAGCGTAACCAATGAACACAAACGAAATCCAGGGTTAATTGCATTGCCATTTGACCACATTCACATAAGTACTTCGCTGTTTTTTATGGCGCCCAATAAGCTTGGCTGTTTCATCCCATTTGTCGAATAGGAACTATAAAAGTACTAACATGGATTTTATTTAACTTTATATATGTTATATATTAAAAAAAAAACGTTGAGTGGTGCTTGCGAATTTATATGTTCGGCAAAAAGTATGCGATTTAGATTTTAACGCAAATTCCGGACTACTAGTTTAGGCCCCAGTTATAGCTATCATTGAAAACCCATTGCAAATTTTATTTTACTTCTTGCGATTTTTTATAAATTGAATCATTGTCGAGTTTGTGTCAAAACAAAGCGTATCAATTTTAGAACAGGATTATCCAAAAATATTAAAATTTGTAATTATAGTTTTTGCAGAAAATAACTTCTTAGTTTTCACTGATCAACATTTGTTTTTATGAATTGCCATTCCACTGAACTGAAACGGAACTTTCCATTAATTCCTATAAGATGCTATGGGGGTGACATTTCAATGCCATCATATGTTGTGTTCCAATGGAGTTGTTCAATTATAGCTATAACTGGACCCTAAAAAAGACATCCATGTCAATTGTGTTTGATTGCATGTTTTTCAGACTAACCATATACCACCGCAGACAGACGTACTGTTAACGGTACACAACCAGAAAGCACCCACTATCAGCTCGTCTCAATAAGGGTATATGCTTACTTCAATCCAATTTCGGCTATACCCACCTCCGGCAATAACTCTGAAGTTACTATACTTACTTTAGTGTCGCTATGGTCCGGCATGAATCTGGGCCTTAAAATATGATTTTCTAGTAGCCAGATCCCTACTTTCTACATGTGATTTAGACATGTATTGCTATACTGCGTCCGACATCTGAAACTCTGAGAGCTACTCTACATGTCTTTGCCATCTTAAACGCGCAACGCGACAGTTTTTGTTTCTGTACAGCTAGTAAAGTTCTTTCTTAAATCTCCGAGTGTATAGCCCGTCAACACCAACGGGACCAAAGATTTTTTGAAGAAAAACGGTTAAACGAAGATACGGTTTCTACTTTGGGGCCGTAGATCAGTACCGGAATGATCAGAATCTTTTTAGAATATCTTTAGTTAGTCGAGTGAGGGTTTTTTTTAATCAGGCCATTCGAGAATAAATCTTCCCGGGTAACTGAATGGAAACATTCAGCAATCTCATTTACACTGCTGACAAGGGAATCGGAAAAATTTATTTGCGATTGGCCTGAATAAATAGGCTTCTTAGCCCGAAGAAAAAACGGTTCGCAGGTGTTATTCTTGGTTTGATTGTTGACGGGATATTGTTATAGCGTAGCCGAGTTAGACAAAGTTCTGCCTGATTGCTCGATGTTTTGTGTCATTTCTCGATACTTTTCTTGCTCTTATTTCCGCGCTTCTTACTTACTTACTTAAGTGGCGCTACAATCCAGGATGAACCTGGGCCTCAACCAACATGCCTCTCCATTTAGCCCGGTCCTTAGCTAACTGCCTCCAGTTGCGCACTCTAAGTTGGTTGAGGTCGGTTTCCACTTGTTCGCGCCACTTAAGGCGAGGTCTTCCTCCACTGCGTCCGCCGTCTGGTTGGGAATCGAAGACTCTGCGAGCCGCAGTATTGGTTTCCATTCGTTCTACATGTCCTAGCCATCTTTAACGTACAATGCGGAGTTTTTTGACCAGGTGCTCGTATAGTTCTTGGTTGAATCTCCGTCTCCATAGCCCGTCAACGCAAACGGGCCCGAAGATTTTTCGAAGAATTTTCCTCTCAAATCGATCAAGGATTTCTTCATCCGCTTTGGAGATGGTAAATGCTTCAGCGCCGTAGAGCAGGACTTCCGCGCTTCCTTCTATATAAATACTAGCAAACGTGGCTATGACAACTTGTGGAGTCACGACCATCGTGTCAATACCGTCGGCGTATTCTAGTAGTTACACAGATTTATGAAAGATTATGCCTATAATGTTGCCTCGGACGTTTTGCTTAAAACTCTTGAGTATTATGTCCTTAATGGAGCACCGAGAATCCATCGCCTTCCAACATCGACGGACAAGTTTGTGCGGCATACCAAAACAGAACATGATTGTGTAATGTTCGTCTCTATAAATCCTGTACTTTGCGACTTTGAATACATAAAGTATTGATTTTGGGCTTTTTAGGTATTTTCCAGAATCTGCAGAAGTGCAAACATTAACTCTGATAAGGCGATTGGTGAACTGTTTAACGCGTTTTCAAATTATGTTATAGGCGATATTAAGGAGATTCTGATCTACGCATTGATTGATTTCATATGATTTTTATCAACATAATTATCTTTTTATGATAATACATAATAAAAGTCGGTAGCATCTTATTGGGATGGACCACAAATTGAACGTATCCCTCGCGGTTAATTAAAGGTTCTTCTTGATACGTTCAGACATCTCTTTAATTCATTATCAACTCATTCCTGTTTTGTGTCGATTTTACGTCTCTACTTCCCTTCAATTTATCTTAATATGTACAATCTTTCTTTCTGCCTACGAACGTTAACTCAAAACCTACTGTTTTTGATTTGCAAAGTTAATAATGTCGCTTCAAAGATTGGTAGCGTATTTTAATAATGTAGTTAAGACAAGGATAAACCAGGTTAAATAGGGTTTTCAACCATTTAATTTCTTTTTTATTTCAATAGAACCTTTGCTAAGTTATTATTATAATTATGCATGATGCATAAACGTATTTGTTCAGTTAACATGCACCAGAAACTGCCTGGGTAGTTGAGTTAACCTGTATGTAGTTGAAGTTTGTGCTTGAGCCTTTAATCGTACAATCTTATGAAAAACTAAAAACTACATTCTTATGATTAAACTGACATACACAAATTTAAAAAAAATAATAGGTACACACAATTCAACAAACATTTCTGTTTCAATTAGAAGCTTCCTGCAAAAATGTATTTACACATATGCAGATGCACACATCTTTTAAAATCCCATGATGTAGGTAGGTATCTACTTTTCACTTGTTCGAATGAGAATTAAGTTTTGTCTTGGAAATATTTGCATGGCGTTACTCACCACATTCTTGTCGAAGTAGAATTATCTGTAAAAGTAATATCACAATTGTTTGGCATATCCTTTCTGTCCTTGCCAATGGGCACAATGCCATTCTCGTTCCCATTCGGAAGTGTCTCAGTTAAATGCACGCAATTTGTCCCGTTTTATCATTCGGTTAGTTGTAATTTTGTATTTAATATCTCAAGCAAACAAGTTTATTTAAAACTCACACATAAACAAGACAAATCCCGCACAATATGAGGATGCTGCGATGTGCAACAGCAAGTGAGATGATAACAGATGACTACAAGATGAACACTTGTCAAGCTGTTGTTACAGAATATGTATAGCTCCCGCACGCCACCTACAATTCACAATTTTCGCATTTTGCCAATTTCAGCTGGCACACCAATTAAATCAATTTTCGTCAATTAACACGGCGATTTCCCTAAAAAACAATTACGATAATCTTTAACACTTTAAATTAGTAGCACACCCTCTTTGTCTCTTGCACAATGTAAACAAGGATTTTCTGTAGAAATTGCTCAATATGTGAAAAAATTTCCCTCTCAATCTTTACAGCTCCCACACTTTAACTTTGGTGTGCTAAACGAGTAAAATATTTGTACGCACAAAAATTATTTAAAAAAAAAAGTAAAGTATTAAATGCAATATGGGAGAGTCCACTAGAAAAACAATAAACAAACACAATTGTAGTAAATTTCCAAAAACATCAGCAGCAGCAGCACACCGAAACTGAACACAAACACCACGCACTGTATATAAAAAAACGAACGGGTAAGAGCGAGAGCAAACGACGACGAACTGTGTGGTGAACAAAAATTTATTTTCGGCACTTTTGATCTTTCCAACACAAAAGGATTTCGTTCCGATGATAAAATGCACTTTGTGGGAAAATAAATCGGAATTTGTGTTGCAAAACTATTACACTGATTGCCTCATTGTGGTATTAGAAGCATATCGCCCATGTTTGGGATTAATTTAATTGGTAGAACGCGAAAATTACTTCACTACACGGTGCGAGATTTTTACTTTGCGTCTACTCGCTGTCAAATCAGGGAACAGTTTGATACTTGATTTGGGAAAAATTGCTGTGGGATGTTATTTTTTGTTTTAATGGAGTCGAAGGAGTGCGTTCAGTGCGGATGGGTGAAATGAAATGGTATTGGAACATTACAAGTGTCAGAAAATGACAGTCCGCTGACAGAGTTCAAAAGTACATATGTTTTGTTCATGATATGAGAAGAGATATGAGAGAGTAATTTACATGAGGTAATTTGATTGATGCCTGATTTGTTTCAGTTACTACCTACATTTGTTACGTGTGTGTTTCCTACATACAAAACGGTAAATTTTAAGGGCATATCCATATTAATGGCTTGAAATCGGATTCACCCAGAATTAAAACAACGTGCGAATGGTATTTAGATGTGGGACATGGACTACAGTGAAGAAATCAGGATGTGGCATAGAAAAAATTTGTCTTGAATACAAATCTAAGTAGGAAATATGTTAACTAATTTCTCACTTTACATATATCCTATTTTTGTTGTAATTTGAAAATTTAACTATGTTCCTTAGCCTAGATGCTGTTGTGTTCTTAAGAACGTTAATTGATACCGCATTCATAGCAGAGCGCTCCTATTCTTCCGTTTTTCAACTTTCCAACAGGGATGAACTAAACCTTGCTCCAATAATTATGGAGTTTCCTTTTTCTCGCTAACCTTAGATTTGCAAGTATTAAATTTAACTTTCATGGTATTTTCTTTTAAACATTGTTCGTTATTTTGCATTCTTAATCTGTTATATATTTTCAGTACTTGTTATTTGTTCCGTTTTATTGTTATTTGCTACTTGTTCACCGTTAATCGTTATGTTATTCGTTATTTTGCATTCGCAATCTGTTATTTTTCTTCAGTACTTGTTATTTTCCCCGTTATTCGTTACTCGTTATTTTATATTCACAATCTGTTATCCGTTATTTGTTAGTTGTTAATTATTAATCGCCGCTCGTTACTTTTAGACGTTATTTTGTATTCGCAATTGGTATTCGCTACTCGTTACTTTTAAACATAATATCCTACTCCTTACTTTTTTTTATTTATTTATTATTTTGCCACTCGTTACTTTTGGTAGCTTTTGGCTACTTGGTTATCGCTACTCGTTACTTTTAAATGTTATTTGTTATTTCCTTTTTGTTATTTGTGACTCGCTACTCGTTACTTTTAAACGTTATTCCTTATTTCGTTTCGGTTAGTTTGTACTTGGTTATTCGTTATTTTACATTGGCAATCTGTTATTTTCCCGATATTTGTTAGTTGCTACTTGGTTATCGCTATTCGTAACTTATAAACATTATTCGTTGTTTTGTTATTATTAGTTGCAACTTGGTTATCATTACTCGTTATTTTTAAACGTTATTCTTTATTTTGCATTCGCAATCTGTTTTCTGTTATTTGTGTGTTGCTACTTGGTAATCGCTACTCGTTACTTTTAAACGTTATTCGTTATTTCGTTATTGGTAGTTGCAACTTGGTTATAGCTACTCATTGTTTTCAAACTTTATTCGTTATTTTGCATTCGCAACCTGTTTTCCGTTTCTTGTTAGTTGCTACTTGGTAATCGCTATTCTTTACTTTTAATCGTTATTCGTTGTTTTGCATTCGCAATCTGTTTTCTAATATTTATTAGTTTCTAATTAGTAATAGTTACTTTTAAACGTTGTTCGTTGTTTTTTGTTTCTACTTGGTTTTCGCTACTCGTTACTTTTAAACGTTATTCGTTGTTTTGCATTCGCAAGCTGCTTCTTGTTAATTGCTACTCCTTACCTTTCAACGTTATTTGTTACTCGTTACTTTTAACGTTATTCTTTATTTTGCATTCACAATCTGTTTTCTGTTATTTGTTAGTTATTAATTAGAAATCGTTACTTTTAAACGTTGTTCATTATTGTTAGTTTCTACTTCTTTTTCGCTACTCGTTACTTTGAAACGTTATGCGTTGTTTTGCACTCGCAAGGTGCTAATTGTTAATTGCTACTTCTTGCCTTTCAACGTTATTTGCTACTTATTACTTTTAACGTTATTCGTTATTTTACATTCGCAATTTGCTACTCGTTGCTTTTAAAAGTTATTTGCTACTCGTTACTTTTTACGTTATTCGTTATATTTCATTCGCAATCTGTTTTTTTTCCGTTATTTGTTTCTATTTGGTATTCGCTACCCGTTACTTTTAAACGTTTTCTTCACAATCTCTTTTTCGATATTTGTTAGTTGCTAGTTGGTATTCGCTGCTTGTTACTTTTAATCGTTATTTGCCACTCGTTATTTTTAACTTTATTCGTTATTTTTCATTCGCAATGTGCTACTCGTTACATTAAAACGTTATTTGTTATTTTACTTTCGCAATTTGCTACTAGTTACTTTTAAAAGTTTTTTGCTACTCGTTTCTTTTAAAGTTATTCGTTTTTTGCTTTCGCAATCTGTTATTTTTTCCGTTATTTATTCGTTGCTATTTGGTATTCGCTGCCCGTTACTTTTAAACGTTATCAGTTATTTTGCTTTCACAATCTCGTTTCCGTTATTTGTTAGTTGCTATTTGGTATTCGCTGCTCGTTAATTTTAAACGTTATATGCTAATCAGCAAAATTTTTAGATGATATCCGTTATTTTGCTTTCGCAATTCGCTACTCGTTACTTTTGTTACACGGTACTCTAACTCGTTATTTGCTACACGTTACTTTCCAACGATATTTGCTACTCGTTACTTTTAGCGTCATTCGTTATTTTGCTGTTACTCGGTTTTTACTTGTTAACGTGTAAAAGCAACGAGTAACAAAAGTAACGAGTAGCAAATTGCGAAAGCAAAATAACGAATAACGTCTTAAAGGAACGAGTAGGAAATTGCGAATGATAAATAGCGAATAACCTTAAAAATTACAAGTAGAAAATCGCAAATGCAAAATAACAAATAACTTTTACTATTAACGAGTAACAAAAGTAACAGGCAGCGAATTTCGAATGCAAAGTAACGATTAACGCCTTAAAGTAACGAGTAGGAAATTGCGAATGATAAATAACGAATAACGTTAAGAATAACAAGTAGAAAATCGCGAATGCGAAATAACAAATGACTTTTAAAATTAACGAGTAACAAAAGTAAAGAGTAGCAAAAGTAACGAGTAACAACAGTAACGATCGCGACAGTAAAATAACGAATAATGTCTTAAAGCAATGAGAAGCAAAGGTAACGTGTAGGAAATTGCGAATGATAAATAACGAGTAACGTTAAAAGTAACGAGTAGCAAATAAGGTTTAACGAATGAAAGACAAAGTAACGAATAACGTTAAAAAACTTTTAAAAGTAATTATTAGCAAATAAAGTTTTAAAGTATCAAGTAGGAAATTGCGAATGATAAATAACGGATAACGTTAAAAGTAACCAGTAGCCAATAACGTTAACAGTAACGAGTAGCAAATTGCGAATGAAAAATAGCGAATAACGTTAAACAACTTTTAAAAGCAACGAGTAGCAAAAGTAACGGGTAGAAAATTGCGAATGACAAATAACGAGTAACGTTAAAAGTAACACTAAAAATAAATGAAAAAATAACGAATAACGATAAGTAACAATTAAAAGTAATGTCATTCGTTATTTTGTTTTTTGGTTGCTACTTAGTATTCGCTACCCGTTATTTGCTACTCGTTACTTTAAACGTTATTCGTTATTTCGCAATTTGCTACTCGTTACTTTTAGACGATATTCCTTATTTTGCTTTCGCAATTTGTTACTCGTTACTTTTGTTACACGGTACTTTAACACGTTTCTTGCTACTCGTTACTTTTAGCGTTATTCATTATTTTTCATTCGCAATGTGCTGCTCTTTACTTTTAAAAGATTTTTGCTAATCGCTACTTTTAACGTTATTGCGAATGCAAAATAACTAATAACGTTAAAAAAAAACGAGTAGCAAATAACTTTTAAATGTACCGAGTAGCAAATTGCGAATGAAAAATAACGTATAACGTTAAAAGTAACGAGTAGCAAATTGCGAAAGCAAAATAACGAATAAAGTCTTAAAGTGAAAAAAAGGAACGGGTAGGAAATTGCCAGTAATAGCGTTTAAAGTAACGAATATCACCTTACGGATAAAGTAACAGCTTGCGAAAGCATAATAACGAATAACGTCTTAAAGCAACGAGTAGCAAATTGCGAGAGCAAAATAATGAATAATATCTAAAACTAACGTTTAGCTAAAGTAACAAGTAGGAAATTGAAATTGAAAACTACCGAATAAAGTTTACAAGTAAGGAGTATCAAAAGCAATGAGTATCAAATTGCGAATGAAATAACGTTAAACAACTTTTAAAAGCAACGAGTAGCAAAAGTAACGGGTAGAAAATTGCGAATGACAAATAACGAGTAACGTTAAAAATAACGAGTAGCAAATAACTTTTTAATGTACCGAGTAGCAAATTGCGAATGATAAATAACGGATAACGTTAAAAGAAATGAGCAGCAAAAAACTTTTAAAAGTAACGAGTAGCAGATTGCGTAAGAAAAATATGGCAAATAACGAATAACGTTAAAAGGAACGAGTAGCAAAAGAAACGAGTAACAAAAGTAACGAGTGCCAAAAGTAACGAGTAAAAAATTGTGAAATCAAAATAACGAAAAACGTTAAAAGTAACGAGTATCAAATAACGTGTAAAATAAAGAGTAACAAATTGCGAAAGGAAAATAACGAATAACGTCTTAAAGCAACGAGAAGCAAAAGTAACGTGTAGGAAATTGCGAATGACAAATAACTAGTAACATTAAAAGTAACACTAAAAATAAATGACAAAATAACGAATAACGTTAAGTAACTTTTAAAAGCAACATGTAGCAAAAGTAACGGGTATCAAATTGCTAATGCAAATAACGTTAAATAGTAATAGCGTTTAAAGTAACGAATATCACCTTACGGATAAAGTAACAGGTTGCGAAAGCATAAAAACGAATAACGTCTTAAAGCAACGAGTAGCAAATTGCGAAAGCAAAATAATGAATAACATCTAAAAGTAACGATTAGCTAAAGTAACAAGTAGGAAATTGAAATTGAAAACTACCGAATAAAGTTTACAAGTAAGGAGTAGCAAAAGCAATGAGTATCAAATTGCGAATGAAATAACGTTAAATAACTTTTAAAAGTAACGATTAGCAAATAACGTTTAAAAGTAAATAGTAGCAAATACCGTAACGAATAACAAATACCATAACAAATAACTTTTTAAAGTAATGAGTAGAATTGCGAATGACAAATAAGGAAAGTAACGCTAAAAATAAATGACAAAATAACGAATAACGTTAAATAACTTTTAAAAGTAGCAAGTACAAAATGACGTTTTAAAGTAATGAGTAGCCAATTGCGAATGAAAAATAACGAATAACGTTAAACAACTTTTAAAAGCAACGAGTAGCAAAAGTGACGGGCAGCAAATAGCGATTGCAAATAACGTTTAACAGTAATAGCGTTTAAAAGTAACGAGTATCAAATTACGGATAAAGTAACAGGTTGCAAAAGCATAATAACGAATAACATCTTAATGTAACGAGTAGCAAAAGTAACGAGAAGAAAATTGTGAAAGCAAAATAATGAATAACATCAAAAAGTAACAATTAGCTAAAGTTACAAGTAGGAAATTGCCAATGAAAACTACCGAATAAAGTTTACAAGTAAGGAGTAGCAAAAGTAATGAGTATCAAAAGTATTGAGTAGCAAATTGCAAATGAAATAACGTTAAATAACTTTTAAAAGCAACGAGTAGCAAATACCGTAACGAATAACAAATACCATAACGAATAACTTTTAAAAGTAACGAGTAGCATTGCGAATGAAAAATAACTAACGTGTTAAAGTACCGTGTAACAAAAGTAAGGAGTAGGAAATTGCGAAAAGAAAATATGGAATTTCGTCTTAAAGTAAGTATTCGTTGCTTTTCATTCGCAATGCTACTCGTTACTTTTAAACGTTATTTGCTACTAGTTACTTTTAAAAATGATATAACGTTTATTCATTCGCAATTTGCTACTCGTTACATTTAGACGTTATTCGTTACTATGCTTTCGCAACCTGTTACTTTATCCGTAATTTTATACTCGTTACTTTTAAACGTTATTTTCTATTCTATTCTTCGCAATAACGAGTACGTTACTTTTAAAAGTTATTTGTTATGGTATTTGTTATTCGTTACGGTATTTGCTACTCGTTACTTTTAAACGTTATTTGCTAGTCGTTACTTTTAAAAATTATATAACGTTTATTCATTCGCAATTTGCTACTCGTACTTTTGCTACTCGTTACATTTAGACGTTATTCGTTACTATGCTTTCGCAACCTGTTACTTTATCCGTAATTTGATACTCGTTACTTTTAAACGCTATTTTCTTTTCGTTACTTTTAAAATTTATTTAACGTTATTCGTTATTTTGTCATTCATTTTTAGCGTTACATTTAACGTCACTCGTTATTTGTCATTCGCAAGTTTTTTGCTTTTGCAATTTGTTATCCGTTACTTTTGCTACTCGTTACTTTTACACGTTATTTGTAACTCGTTACTTTAAACGTTTTCTGTGATTTTGCTTTCGCAATTTGTTACTCGTTACAATGTCACTCGTTACTTTTGTTACTCGGTACTTTTGCTACTCGTTACTTTTAAAGTTATTCGTTATTTATCATTCGCAATTTCCTACTCGTTACTATTAAACGTTATTTGCTTCTCGGTACTTTTCAACTTTATTCCTTATTTTGCAGTCGCAATTTCTTACTCGTTACTCTTAACGTTATTCGTTATTTTTCATTCGCAATCTGCACTCGTTACTTTTAGAAGTTTTTTGCTACTCGTTTCTTTTAACGTTATCCGATATTTATCATAATAACTTTGCAACGTAACGAGTAGCAAATAACGTGTTAAAACACCGAGTAACAAAAGTAACGAGTAGCAAATTGCGAAAGCAAAATATGGAATTTCGTCTAAAAGTAACGAGTTGCAAATAACGAGCGATAACAACTAACGAATAACGTTTAAAGTATCGATTAGCAAATAACGTTTAAGAGTAAAGAGTAGTAAAAGTAACGACTAGCAAATTGCGAAATAACGAAGAACGGTTAAACTAGTAGCAAAAGTACCGAGTAACAAAAGTAACGAGTGACATTGTAACGACTAACAAATTGCGAAAGCAAACTCACAGTAAACGTTTAAAGTAACGAGTTACAAATAAAGTGTACAAGTAACGAGTAGCAAAAGTAACGAATAACAAATTGCAAAAGCAAAAAACTGAATAACGTCTTAAAGCAACGAGAAGCAAAAGTAACGTGTAGGAAATTGCGAATGACAAATAACGAGTGACGTTAAATGTAACGCTAAAAATGAATGACAAAATAACGAATAACGTTAAATAACTTTTAAAAGTAACGAATAGAAAATAACATTTAAAAGTAACAGTATCAAATTACGGATAAAGTAACAGGTTGCGAAAGCATAGTAACGAATAACGTCTAAGTGTAACGAGTAGCAAAAGTACGAGTAGCAAATTGCGAATGAATAAACTTTATATAATTTTTAAAAGTAAAGAGTAGCAAATAACGTTTAAAAGTAACGAGTAGCAAATACCGTAACGAATAACAAATACCATAACAAATAACTTTTTAATGTAACGTACTCGTTATTGCGAAGAATAGAATAGAAAATAACGTTTAAAAGTAACGAGTATCAAATTACGGATAAAGTAACAGGTTGCCAAAGCATAGTAACGAATAACGTCTAAATGTAACGAGTAGCAAATTGCGCATGAATAAACGTTATATCATTTTTAAAAGTAACTAGTAGCAAATAACGTTTAAAGGTAACGGGTAGCGAATACCAAGTAGCAATTAACAAATAGCGGAAAGATTGCGAATGCAAAATACCGAATTTAACGTTATTCGCTATTTTGTCATTCATTTTTAGCGTTGCTTTTAACTTTACTCGTTATTTGTTATTCGCAATTTCCTACACGTTACTTTTGCTTCTCGTTGCTTTAAGACGTTATTCGTTATTTCGCTTTCCCAAAACGTTACTAGTTACTTTTGCTACTCGTTACTCTTAGAAGTTAATCGTTATCATGCTTTCGCCACCTGTTACTTTATCCGTAATCGGATACTCGTTCCTTTTAAATGCTATTACTTTTTAACGTTATTTGCATTCGCAATTTGCTACTCGTTACTTTTAGACGAAATCCATTATTTGCTTTCGCAATTCGTAACGACTAGCAAATTGCGAAATACCGAATAACGGTTAAAGTAACAAGCAGCAAGTAACGGTTAGGGAATACCATTCGCGATTGGCTACACGTTACTTTTAAAAGTTATTTGCTACTCTTTTCTGATAACGTTATTCATTAATTTGAATTCGCAATCAGTTATTTTTTCGTTATTTTTCATTCGCAATGTGCTACTTGTTACTTTTAAAAGTTAATTGGTAATCGTTTCTTTAAACGTTATGTTGCGTTCTCAATGTGCTTCTCGTTGCTACTCGTTTTTCCGTTTTTTGGTAGTTGCTAGTTAGTTGTTTTCGCTCGCAATTTGCTACTCGTTACTTTTAGACGAAATTCCATTATTTGCTTTCGCAATTTGTAACAACTAGCAAATTGCGAAATACCGGATAACGGTTTAAGTAACTAGTAGCAAGTAACGGGTAGCGAATACCAAGTAGCAACTAACAAATAACGGAAAAAATAACAGATTGCGAATGCAAAATACCGAATTTAACGTTATTCGTTATTTTGTCATTGATTTTCCCAAAATGTTACAAGTTACTTTTGCTACTCGTTACTCTTAGAGGTTAATCGTTATCATGCTTTCGCAACCTGTTACTTTTTCCGTAATCTGATACTCATTACTTTCAAATTCTATTACTGTTTAACGTTATTTGCTTTCGCAATTTGCTACCCGTTACTTTTGCTACTCGTTATTTTTTCCGTTATTCGCAATTTCCTACTCGTAACTTTAAGACGCAATCTGATTTTTTTTCCGTTATTTGTTCGTTGCTACTTGGTGTTCGCTACCCGTTACTTTTAATCTTTATTAATTATTTGGCATTCACCATCTCTTTTCCGTCATTTGTTCGATGCTACTTGGTAGTAGCTACCCGCTATTTCGCATTTTGCTAGTCCTTATTTTTGCTAATTGCTACTTTTAAGTGTTATTTGCTACACGTTAACTTTTAAAGTTATTGAACGTTATTTCATTCGCAATTTGCTACTCGTTACTTCTACGCGTTATTTGCTACTCGTTACTTTTACCGTTATCCGTTATTTATCATTCGTATTCGGTATTCGTCATTTTGCTTTCGCAATTTGTTACTCGTTACTTTTGTTACTCGATACTTTTACACAATATTTTTTACTCGTTACTTTTAACGGTGTTCGTTATTTTGCTTACTTTTAAACGTTATTTGCTACTCGTGACTTTTTACCTTTATTCTTTATTTTTCAGTTGCAATTTCTTACTCATTATTTTTAACGTTATTCGTTATTTTGCATTCGCAATAACGTTAAATGTACCGAGTAACAAATAACAAATAAAAGTAACGAGTTTCAAATTGCGAAAGCAAAATAACGAATAACGTCTCAAAGTAACGAGTAGCAAAAGTAACGAGTAGCACATTGGGAATGAAAAATAACGAATAACGCTAAAAGTAACGAGTAGCAAACGTTACTAACTGCGAAATCACGGGTAGCGAGTACCAAGCAGCAACGAGCAAATAACGGAAAAAATAACAGATTGCGAATGCAAAATAACGAATAACGTTAAAAGAAACGAATAGCTAATAACTTTTAAAAGTAACGAGTAGCAAATCGCAAATGCAAGACACCGAATGACGTTAAACGTAAATAGTAGCAATTTACGAGTTTTCTTAACGTCATTCGGTATTTTGCATTTGCAATCTGTTATTTTTACCGTTATTTGTTCGTTGCTACTTGGTATTTGCTAGCCGCTATTTCGCAATTTGCTAGTCGTTACTTTTGCTACTCGTTACTTTTTAATGTTATATGCTACTCGTTAGTTTTTTAAGTTATTGAACCTTATTTATCGCTCGCAATTTGCTACTCGTTACTTTTAGACGAAATTCCATTATTTGCTTTCGCAATTTGTAACAACTAGCAAATTGCAAAATACCGGATAACGGTTTAAGTAACTAGTAGCAAGTAACGGGTAGCGAATACCAAGTAGCAACTAACAAATAACGGAAAAAATAACAGATTGCGAATGCAAAATACCGAATTTAACGTTATTCGTTATTTTGTCATTCATTTTCCCAAAATGTTACAAGTTACTTTTGCTACTCGTTACTCTTAGAGGTTAATCGTTATCATGCTTTCGCAACCTGTGACTTTTTCCGTAATCTGATACTCGTTACTTTCAAATTCTATTACTGTTTAACGTTATTTGCTTTCGCAATTTGCTACCCGTTACTTTTGCTACTCGTTATTTTTTCCGTTATTCGCAATTTCCTACTCGTAACTTTAAGACGCAATCTGATTTTTTTTTCCGTTATTTGTTCGTTGCTACTTGGTGTTCGCTACCCGTTACTTTTGAACTTTATTAGTTATTAGGCATTCACCATCTCTTTTCCGTTATTTGTTCGTTGCTACTTGGTATTCGCTAGCCGCTATTTCGCAATTTGCTAGTCGTTACTTTTGCTACTCGTTACTTTTAAATGTTATTTGCTACTCGTTAGTTTTTAAAGTTATTGAACGTTATTTATCATTCGCAATTTACTACACGTTACTTTTGCTACTCTCTGCTTAAAGAAGTTATTCGATATTTTTTACTTTACTTATGTTACTTTTGTTATTTGTATTTTTCATTCGCTTCTCGTTTTTCCGTTATTTGTTAGTTGTTATTGCTCGCAATTTGCTACTCGTTACTTTTAGACGAAATCCATTATTTGCTTTCGCAATTCGTAACGACTAGCAAATTGCGAAATACCGAATAACGGTTAAAGTAACAAGCAGCAAGTAACGGTTAGGGAATACCAAGTAGCAAATAACAAATTATGGAAAAAATAACAGATTGCGAATGCATTTGCGATTGGCTACACGTTACTTTTAAAAGTTATTTGCTACTCTTTTCTGATAACGTTATTCATTATTTTGAATTCGCAATCAGTTATTTTTTCGTTATTTTTCATTCGCAATGTGCTACTTGTTACTTTTAAAAGTTAATTGGTAATCGTTTCTTTAAACGTTATTTTGCGTTCTCAATGTGCTTCTCGTTGCTTTTAAAAGTAATTTGCTACTTGTTACTTTTAACGGTATACTTGGTTATCGCTACTCGCTACTTTTAGCGTTATTCGTTATTTTGCATTCGCAATCTGTTATTTTTTCCGTTATTTGTTATTTGTTAGTTGCTACTTGGTATTTGTTACCCGTTACTTGCTACTCGTTACTTTTAACTTTATTCGTTATTTTGCAATTCGCTCGCAATTCGCTACTCGTTACTTTTAGACGAAATTCCATATTTTGCTTTTGCAATTTGCTACTCGTTACTTTTGTGACACGGTACTTTGAAACGTTACTTGCTACTCGTTACTTTTAAAATATATTTGCTACTCGTTACTTAAAGCGTTATTCGTTATTTTTCATTCACGTTACACGTTACTTTTGCTACTCCTTGCTTTATGACGTTATTCGATATTTTGCTTTTGCAATTTGTTACTCGTTCCTTTGTAACTCGTTACTTTTGTTCCTTTTTTTATTTGTATTTTTCATTCGCAATTTGCTACTCGTTTTTCCGTTTTTTGTTAGTTGCTAGTTAGTTGTTTTCGCTCGCAATTTGCTACTCGTTACTTTTAGACGAAATTCAATTATTTGCTTTCGCAATTTGTAACAACTAGCAAATTGCAAAATACCGGATAACGGTTTAAGTAACTAGTAGCAAGTAACGGGTAGCGAATACCAAGTAGCAACTAACAAATAACGGAAAAAATAACAGATTGCGAATGCAAAATACCGAATTTAACGTTATTCGTTATTTTGTCATTCATTTTCCCAAAATGTTACAAGTTACTTTTGCTACTCGTTACTCTTAGAGGTTAATCGTTATCATGCTTTCGCAACCTGTTACTTTTTCCGTAATCTGATACTCGTTACTTTCAAATTCTATTACTGTTTAACGTTATTTGCTTTCGCAATTTGCTACCCGTTACTTTTGCTACTCGTTATTTTTTCCGTTATTCGCAATTTCCTACTCGTAACTTTAAGACGCAATCTGATTTTTTTTCCGTTATTTGTTCGTTGCTACTTGGTGTTCGCTACCCGTTTCTTTTAAACTTTATTAATTATTTGGCATTCACCATCTCTTTTCCGTCAATTGTTCGATGCTACTTGGTAGTCGCTACTAGCTGTTTCGCATTTTGCTAGTCGTTATTTTTGCTAATCGCTACTTTTAAATGTTATTTGCTACTCGTTATTTTTTAAAGTTATTGCACATTATTTCATTCGCTATTTGCTACTCGTTACTTCTACGCGTTATTTGCTACTCGTTACTTTTACCGTTATCCGTTATTTTTTATTAGCAATTTCGTAAACGTTACTTTTGCTACTCGATACTTTAAGCAGGTATTCGTTATTTTGCTTTCGCAGTTTGTTACTCTTTACTTTTGTTACTCGATACTTTTAAACGTTATTTGTTACTCGTTACTTTTAACGTTATTCATTATTTTGCATTCGCAATCTGTTATTTTTTCCGTTATTTGCTCGTTGCTGCTTGGTTATTCGTTATTTTGTCATTTATTTTTAGCGTAACTTTTAACTTTACTCGTTATTTGTTTATCGCAATTTCCTAAACGTTACTTTTGCTTCTCGTTGCTTTAAGGCGTTATTCGTTATTTTGCTTTCCCAAAATGTTACTAGTTACTTTTGCTACTGGTTACTCTTAGTGGTTAATCGTTATCATGCTGTCGCAACCTGTTACTTTATCCGTAATCTGATACTCGTTACTTTCAAATGCTATTACTGTTTAACGTAATTTGCATTCCCAATTTGCTACCCGTTACTTTTGCTACTCGTTGCTTTTAACATTATCCGTTATTCGCAATTACTTACTCGTTACTTTAAGACGTTATTCGTTACTTTGCTTTCGCAATCTGAATTTTTCCTTTATTTGTTCGTTGCTACTTGGTGTTCGCTACCCGTTACTTTTAAACTTTATTAGTTATTTGGCATTCACCATCTCTTTTCCGTCAATTGTTCGATGCTACTTGGTAGTCGCTACTAGCTATTTCGCATTTTGCTAGTCGTTATTTTTGCTAATCGCTACTTTTAAATGTTATTTGCTACTCGTTACTTTTACCGTTATCCGTTATTTTTTATTAGCAATTTCGTAAACGTTACTTTTGCTACTCGATACTTTAAGCAGGTATTCGTTATTTTGCTTTCGCAGTTTGTTACTCTTTACTTTTGTTACTCGATACTTTTAAACGTTATTTGTTACTCGTTACTTTTAACGTTATTCATTATTTTGCATTCGCAATCTGTTATTTTTTCCGTTATTTGCTCGTTGCTGCTTGGTTATTCGTTATTTTGTCATTTATTTTTAGCGTAACTTTTAACTTTACTCGTTATTTGTTTATCGCAATTTCCTAAACGTTACTTTTGCTTCTCGTTGCTTTAAGGCGTTATTCGTTATTTTGCTTTCCCAAAATGTTACTAGTTACTTTTGCTACTGGTTACTCTTAGTGGTTAATCGTTATCATGCTGTCGCAACCTGTTACTTTATCCGTAATCTGATACTCGTTACTTTCAAATGCTATTACTGTTTAACGTAATTTGCATTCGCAATTTGCTACCCGTTACTTTTGCTACTCGTTGCTTTTAACATTATCCGTTATTCGCAATTATTTACTCGTTACTTTAAGACGTTATTCGTTACTTTGCTTTCGCAATCTGAATTTTTCCTTTATTTGTTCGTTGCTACTTGGTGTTCGCTACCCGTTACTTTTAAACTTTATTAGTTATTTGGCATTCACCATCTCTTTTCCGTCATTTGTTCGATGCTACTTGGTAGTCGCTACCCGCTATTTCGCATTTTGCTAGTCGTTATTTTTGCTAATTGCTACTTTTATATGTTATTTTTTTAAGTTTTTGAACGTTATTTCATTCGCAATTTGCTACTCCTTACTTCTACGCGTTATTTGCTACTCGTTACTTTTACCGTTATCCGTTATTTATCATTCGTTATTTCCTAAACGTTATTTTGCTACTCGATACATTAAGACGGTATTCGTTATTTTGCTTTCGCAATTTGTTACTCGTTACTTTTGTTACTCGATACTTTTACACAATATTTGTTACTCGTTACTTTTAACGGTGTTCATTATTTTTCTTTCGCAATTTTTTACTCGTTACTTTTATTACTCGGTGCTTTTGTTACTCGTTTCTTTTGTTACTCGATGCTTTGTTACTCGTTACTTTTGCTTCTCATTACTTTTTTGACTCGTTTCTTTTCAACTTTATTCGTTATTTTTCAGTCGCAATTTCTTACTCGTTACTTTTGCTACCCTTTACTTTTAAACGCTATTTGCTACTCGTTACTTTTTACCTTTATTCTTTGTTTTTCAGTTGCAATTTCTTACTCATTATTTTTAACGTGATTCGTTATTTTGCATTCGCAATAACGTTAAGAGTAACGAGTAGCAAATAATTTTTAAAAGTAACGAGTAGCAAATAAAGTTTCAACCGTGTCACAAAAGTAACGAGTAGCAAATTGCTAAAGCAAAATATGGAATTTCGTCTAAAAGTAACGAGTAGCAAATTGCGAGCGATAACAACTAACAAATAACGGAAAAATTAGCAGATAACAGATTGCGAATGCAAAATAACGAATAACGTTAAAAGTAACGAGTAGCAAGTTATCTGTTATTTTTTAGGTAATTTACTTGCTACTCGTTACTTTTACCGTTATTCGTTATTTTGCTTTCTTAAAATGTTATCTGGTAATTTTTTCCGTTGTTTGTTAGTGGCTAGTTAGTTGTAATCGCTCGCAATTCGCTACTCGTTACTTTTGTCACACGGTACTTTAAAACGTTAATTGCTACTCGTTACGTTTAAAAGTCATTTGCTACTCATTACTTTTAGCGTTAATCGTTATTTTTCATTCGCAATGTGCAATTTCCTACACGTTACTTTTGCTTCTCGTTGCTTTAAGACGTTATTCGTTATTTTGCTTTCCCAAAATGTTACTAGTAACTTTTGCTACTCGTTACTCTTAGAGGTTAATCGTTATCATGCTTTCGCAACCTGTTACTTTATCCGTAATCTGATACTCGTTACTTTCAAATGCTATTACTGTTTAACGTTATTTCCATTCGCAATTTGCTACCCGTTACTTTTGCTACTCGTTACTTTTTCCGTTACTCGCAATTTCCTACTCGTAACTTTAAGACGTTATTCGTTACTTTGCATTCGCAATCTGATTTTTTTTCCGTTATTTGTTCGTTGCTACTTGGTGTTCGCTACCCGTTACTTTTAATCTTTATTAATTATTTGGCATTCACCATCTCTTTTCCGTCATTTGTTCGATGCTACTTGGTAGTAGCTACCCGCTATTTCGCATTTTGCTAGTCGTTATTTTTGCTAATTGCTACTTTTAAGTGTTATTTGCTACACGTTATCTTTTAAAATTATTGAACGTTATTTCATTCGCATTTTGCTACTCGTTACTTCTACGAGTTATTTGCTACTCGCTACATTTACCGTTATCCGTTATTTATCATTCACAATTTCCTAAACGTTACTTTTGCTCCTCGATACATTAAGACGGTATTCGTTATTTTGCTTTTGCAATTTGTTACTCGTTACTTTTGTTACTCGATACTTTTACACAATATTTTTTACTCGTTACTTTTAACGGTGTTCGTTACTCGTGACTTTTTACCTTTATTCTTTATTTTTCAGTAGCAATTTCTTACTCATTATTTTTAACGTTATTCGTTATTTTGCATTCGCAATAATGTTAAAAGTAACGAGTAACAAAAGTAGCGAGTAAAAAATTGCGAAAGCAAAATAACGAATAACGTCTCAAAGTAACGAGTAGCAAAAGTAACGAGTAGCACATTGGGAATGAAAAATAACGAATAACGCTAAAAGTAACGAGTATCAAACGTAACTAACTGCGAAATTACTTATTTATCGCTCGCAATTTGCTACTCGTTACTTTTAGACGAAATTCCATTATTTGATTTCGCAATTTGTAACGACTAGCAAATTGCGAAATACCAAATAACGGTTAAAGTAACTAGTAGCAAGTAACAGGTAGGGAATACCAAGTAGCAAATAACAAATAATGGAAAAAATAACAGATTGCGAATGCAAAATACCGAATTTAACGTTATTCGTTATGTTATTCATTTTTAGCGTTACTTTTAACTTTACTCGCTATTTTTTAATTGCAATTTTCTACACGTTACTTTTGCTTCTCGTTGCTTTAAGACGTTATTCGATATTTTGCTTTCCCAAGTTGTTACTCGTTACTTTTGCAACTCGTTACTCTTAGGAGTTAATCGATATCATGCTTTATCCCGAATCTGATACTCGTTACATTTAAATGCTATTACTGTTTAACGTTATTTATCATTCGCAATTTCCTACACGTTACTTTTGCTACTCTCTGCTTTAAGAAGTTGTTCGATATTTGCTTTTGCAATTTGTTACTCGTTCCTTTGTAACTCGTTACTTATATTACTTTTGTTATTTGTATTTTTCATTCGCAATTCGCTACTCGTTTTTCCGTTATTTGTTAGTTGCTAGTTATTTGTTATCGCTCGCAATTTGCTACTCGTTACTTTTAGACGAAATCCATTATTTGCTTTCGCAATTCGTAACGACTAGCAAATTGCGAAATATCGAATAACGTTTAAAGTAACAAGCAGCAAGTAACGGTTAGGGAATACCAAGTAGCAAATAACAAATAATGGAAAAAATAACAGATTGCGAATGCATTCGCGATTGGCTATACGTTACTTTTAAAAGTTATTTGCTACTCGTTTCTTTTAACGTTATTCATTATTTTGAATTCGCAATCAGTTATTTTTTCGTTATTTTTCATTCGCAATGTGCTACTCGTTACTTTTAAAAGTTAATTGGTAATCGTTACTTTAAACGTTATTTTTTATTTTGCGTTCTCAATGTGCTTCTCGTTGCTTTAAAAAGTTATTTGCTACTTGTTACTTTTAACGGTATACTTGGTTATCGCTACTCGTTACTTTTAGCGTTATTCGTTATTTTGCATTCGCAATCTGTTATTTTTTCCGTTATTTGTTAGTTGCTACTTGGTATTTGCTACATGTTACTTTTAACTTTATTCGCTATTTTGCAATTCGCTCGCAATTTGCTACTCGTTACTTTTAGACGAAATTCCATATTTTGCTTTTGCAATTTGCTACTCGTTACTTTTGCGACACGGTACTTTGAAACGTTATTTGCTACTCGTTACTTTTAAAATGTATTTGCTACTCGTTACTTTAAGCGTTATTCGTTATTTTTCATTCACGTTACACGTTACTTTTATATACAGTGGTTGATAAACAAAACCTTGCTCCAATAATTATGGAGTTTCCTTTTTCTCGCTAACCTTAGATTTGCAAGTATTAAATTTAACTTTCATGGTATTTTCTTTTAAACATTGTTCGTTATTTTGCATTCTTAATCTGTTATATTTTTTCAGTACTTGTTATTTGTTCCGTTTTATTGTTATTTGCTACTTGTTCACCGTTAATCGTTACTGTTATTCGTTATTTTGCATTCGCAATCTGTTATTTTTCTTCAGTACTTGTTATTTTCCCCGTTATTTGTTACTCGTTATTTTATATTCACAATCTGTTTTCCGTTATTCGTTAGTTGTTAATTATTAATCGCCGCTCGTTACTTTTAGACGTTATTTTGTATTCGCAATTGGTATTCGCTACTCGTTACTTTTAAACATAATATCCTACTCCTTACTTTTTGTATTTATTTATTATTTTGCCACTCGTTACTTTTGGTAGCTTTTGGCTACTTGGTTATCGCTACTCGTTACTTTTAAATGTTATTTGTTATTTCCTTTTTGTTATTTGTTACTCGCTACTCGTTACTTTTAAACGTTATTCCTTATTTCGTTTCGGTTAGTTTGTACTTGGTTATTCGTTATTTTACAATGGCAATCTGTTATTTTCCCGATATTTGTTAGTTGCTACTTGGTTATCGCTATTCGTAACTTATAAACATTATTCGTTGTTTTGTTATTATTAGTTGCAACTTGGTTATCATTACTCGTTATTTTTAAACGTTATTCTTTATTTTGCATTCGCAATCTGTTTTCTGTTATTTGTGTGTTGCTACTTGGTAATCGCTACTCGTTACTTTTAAACGTTATTCGTTATTTCGTTATTGGTAGTTGCAACTTGGTTATAGCTACTCATTGTTTTCAAACTTTATTCGTTATTTTGCATTCGCAACCTGTTTTCCGTTTCTTGTTAGTTGCTACTTGGTAATCGCTATTCTTTACTTTTAATCGTTATTCGTTGTTTTGCATTCGCAATCTGTTTTCTAATATTTGTTAGTTTCTAATTAGTAATAGTTACTTTTAAACGTTGTTCGTTGTTTTTTGTTTCTACTTGGTTTTCGCTACTCGTTACTTTTAAACGTTATTCGTTGTTTTGCATTCGCAAGCTGCTTCTTGTTAATTGCTACTCCTTACCTTTCAACGTTATTTGTTACTCGTTACTTTTAACGTTATTCTTTATTTTGCATTCACAATCTGTTTTCTGTTATTTGTTAGTTATTAATTAGAAATCGTTACTTTTAAACGTTGTTCATTATTGTTAGTTTCTACTTCTTTTTCGCTACTCGTTACTTTGAAACGTTATGCGTTGTTTTGCACTCGCAAGGTGCTAATTGTTAATTGCTACTTCTTACCTTTCAACGTTATTTGCTACTTATTACTTTTAACGTTATTCGTTATTTTACATTCGCAATTTGCTACTCGTTGCTTTTAAAAGTTATTTGCTACTCGTTACTTTTTACGTTATTCGTTATATTTCATTCGCAATCTGTTTTTTTTCCGTTATTTGTTTCTATTTGGTATTCGCTACCCGTTACTTTTAAACGTTTTCTTCACAATCTCTTTTTCGATATTTGTTAGTTGCTAGTTGGTATTCGCTGCTTGTTACTTTTAATCGTTATTTGCCACTCGTTATTTTTAACTTTATTCGTTATTTTTCATTCGCAATGTGCTACTCGTTACATTAAAACGTTATTTGTTATTTTACTTTCGCAATTTGCTACTAGTTACTTTTAAAAGATTTTTGCTACTCGTTTCTTTTAAAGTTATTCGTTTTTTGCTTTCGCAATCTGTTATTTTTTCCGTTATTCATTCGTTGCTATTTGGTATTCGCTGCCCGTTACTTTTAAACGTTATCAGTTATTTTGCTTTCACAATCTCGTTTCCGTTATTTTCGCTTTCGCAATTCGCTACTCGTTACTTTTGTTACACGGTACTCTAACTCGTTATTTGCTACACGTTACTTTCCAACGTTATTTGCTACTCGTTACTTTTAGCGTCATTCGTTATTTTGCTGTTACTCGGTTTTTACTTGTTAACGTGTAAAAGCAACGAGTAACAAAAGTAACGAGTAGCAAATTGCGAAAGCAAAATAACGAATAACGTCTTAAAGGAACGAGTAGGAAATTGCGAATAATAAATAGCGAATAACCTTAAAAATTACAAGTAGAAAATCGCAAATGCAAAATAACAAACAACTTTTACTATTAACGAGTAACAAAAGTAACAGGCAGCGAATTTCGAAAGCAAAGTAACGAAAAACGCCTTAAAGTAACGAGTAGGAAATTGCGAATGATAAATAACGAATAACGTTAAGAATAACAAGTAGAAAATCGCGAATGCGAAATAACAAATGACTTTTAAAATTAACGAGTAACAAAAGTAAAGAGTAGCAAAAGTAACGAGTAACAACAGTAACGATCGCGAAAGTAAAATAACGAATAATGTCTTAAAGCAATGAGAAGCAAAGGTAACGTGTAGGAAATTGCGAATGATAAATAACGAGTAACGTTAAAAGTAACGAGTAGCAAATAAGGTTTAACGAATGAAAGACAAAGTAACGAATAACGTTAAAAAACTTTTAAAAGTAACTATTAGCAAATAAAGTTTTAAAGTATCAAGTAGGAAATTGCGAATGATAAATAACGGATAACGTTAAAAGTAACCAGTAGCCAATAACGTTAACAGTAACGAGTAGCAAATTGCGAATGAAAAATAGCGAATAATGTTAAACAACTTTTAAAAGCAACGAGTAGCAAAAGTAACGGGTAGAAAATTGCGAATGACAAATAACGAGTAACGTTAAAAGTAACACTAAAAATAAATGAAAAAATAACGAATAACGTTAAGTAACAACTAAAAGTAATGTCATTCGTTATTTTGTTTTTTGGTTGCTACTTAGTATTCGCTACCCGTTACTTGCTACTCGTTACTTTAAACGTTATTCGTTATTTCGCAATTTGCTACTCGTTACTTTTAGACGATATTCCTTATTTTGCTTTCGCAATTTGTTACTCGTTACTTTTGTTACACGGTACTTTAACACGTTTCTTGCTACTCGTTACTTTTAGCGTTATTCATTATTTTTCATTCGCAATGTGCTGCTCTTTACTTTTAAAAGATTTTTGCTAATCGCTACTTTTAACGTTATTGCGAATGCAAAATAACTAATAACGTTAAAAATAACGAGTAGCAAATAACTTTTAAATGTACCGAGTAGCAAATTGCGAATGAAAAATAACGTATAACGTTAAAAGTAACGAGTAGCAAATTGCGAAAGCAAAATAACGAATAAAGTCTTAAAGTGAAAAAAAGGAACGGGTAGGAAATTGCCAGTAATAGCGTTTAAAGTAACGAATATCACCTTACGGATAAAGTAACAGCTTGCGAAAGCATAATAACGAATAACGTCTTAAAGCAACGAGTAGCAAATTGCGAGAGCAAAATAATGAATAATATCTAAAAGTAACGTTTAGCTAAAGTAACAAGTAGGAAATTGAAATTGAAAACTACCGAATAAAGTTTACAAGTAAGGAGTATCAAAAGCAATGAGTATCAAATTGCGAATGAAATAACGTTAAACAACTTTTAAAAGCAACGAGTAGCAAAAGTAACGGGTAGAAAATTGCGAATGACAAATAACGAGTAACGTTAAAAATAACGAGTAGCAAATAACTTTTTAATGTACCGAGTAGCAAATTGCGAATGATAAATAACGGATAACGTTAAAAGAAATGAGCAGCAAAAAACTTTAAAAAGTAACGAGTAGCAGATTGCGTAAGAAAAATATGGCAAATAACGAATAACGTTAAAAGGAACGAGTAGCAAAAGAAACGAGTAACAAAAGTAACGAGTGCCAAAAGTAACGAGTAAAAAATTGTGAAATCAAAATAACGAAAAACGTTAAAAGTAACGAGTATCAAATAACGTGTAAAAATAACGAGTAACAAATTGCGAAAGGAAAATAACGAATAACGTCTTAAAGCAACGAGAAGCAAAAGTAACGTGTAGGAAATTGCGAACGACAAATAACTAGTAACGTTAAAAGTAACACTAAAAATAAATGACAAAATAACAAAATAAAAGTTACTTAACGTTAGTAACTTTTAAAAGCAACATGTAGCAAAAGTAACGGGTATCAAATTGCGAATGCAAATAACGTTAAATAGTAATAGCGTTTAAAGTAACGAATATCACCTTACGGATAAAGTAACAGCTTGCGAAAGCATAAAAACGAATAACGTCTTAAAGCAACGAGTAGCAAATTGCGAAAGCAAAATAATGAATAACATCTAAAAGTAACGATTAGCTAAAGTAACAAGTAGGAAATTGAAATTGAAAACTACTGAATAAAGTTTACAAGTAAGGAGTAGCAAAAGCAATGAGTATCAAATTGCGAATGAAATAACGTTAAATAACTTTTAAAAGTAACGATTAGCAAATAACGTTTAAAAGTAAATAGTAACAAATACCGTAACGAATAACAAATACCATAACAAATAACTTTTTAAAGTAATGAGTAGAATTGCGAATGACAAATAAGGAATAACGTTAAAGGTAACGGGTGGGGAATAAGGCTTAAAAGTAACGATTAGCAAATAACGTTTAAAAGTAACGAGCAGCGAATAACGTAAAAAGAATATAGTAGCAATTAACGTTCAAAATTAACGAGTTGGGTATCGCTACTTGGACAAATTGCATTCGTTAAACACATATAACGTAATTCGTTATTTTTCCTTCGCAATGATTTATTTGCTACGCAATCTGTTATTTTTCCGTTATTTGTTAGTCGCTACTTGGTTTTCGCTACTCGTTGCTTTAAACCATGGTTCGTTATTTTGAATTCACAATTTGTTTTTCGTTATGTGTTAGGTGCTACCTGGTACTCGCTGCTTGTTGCTTTTAAACGTTGTTTGCAAATCCTTACTTTTAACGTTAATCGTTATTTTTCATGCGCAATTTGCTACTCGTTACTTTTAAATGGTATTTGCAAGATAACTTAAAACGTTAAAAGTAACGAGTTGCAAATTGCGAATGAAAAATAACGATTAACAAAAGTAACATAAGTAGCAATTTGCTACTCGTTACTTTTGTTACACGTTACTTTAACACGATATTTGCTACTTGCTGCTTTTCAAAGTTGTTTGCTAATCTTTACTTTTAAAAGTTATTTGCTAATCGTTACTTTTAACGTTATTGCGAATGCAAAATAACGTTAAAAATAATGAGTAGCAAATAACTTTTAAAAGTAACGAGTAGCAAATTGCGAATTAAAAATAATGAATAAAGTTAAAGTAACGAGTAGCAAATTGCAAATGAAGTAACTTTCAATAACTGTAAAAAATAACGAGTAGCAAATAACGTTTAAAAGTAACGACTAGCAAATCGCGAAATAGCGGGTAGCAAATCCAAGTAGCATCGAAAATACAACTGAAAAAAATAACAGATTGCGAATGCAAATAAACGATTAACGTTAAAAGAAACGAGTAGCAAATATCTTTTTAAAGTAACGAGTAGCAAATCGCGATTGCAAAATAACGAATAACGTTAAAATGGACGATTAGACAATAACTCTTAAAAGTAACGAATAGCAAAGTGCAAATGAAAAGTAACGAATAACGTTAAAAGTAACGAGTAGCAAATAACGAGTAGCAAAAGTAACGAGTAGCAAAAGTAACGATTAGCAAATAACGTTTAAAAGTAACGAGCAGAGAATACCAAGTAGCAACTAACAAATAACGAAAAAAAAATTAGGTTGCGAAAGAAAAGTAACGAATACCGTTTTAAAGTAACGAGTAAGAAATTGCTAATTACAAAACACGGATAACTTCTTAAATCAACGAGCGTGCAGGAAATTGCGTATGACAAATAACGAGTAACGTTAAAAGTAACGCTAAAAATAAATGACAAAATAACGAATAACGTTAAATAACTTTTAAAAGTAGCAAGTACAAAATAACGTTTTAAAGTAATGAGTAGCCAATTGCGAATGAAAAATAACGAATAACGTTAAACAACTTTTAAAAGCAACGAGTAGCAAAATTAACGGGTAGCAAATTGCGAATGCAAACAACGTTAAACAGTAATAGCATTTAAAAGTAACGAGTAAAAAAATGCGAAAGCAAAATAACGAATAACTTCTTAAAGTAACGAGAAGCAAAAGTAACGTGTAGGAAATTGCGAATGACAAATAACGAGTAACTTTAAAAGTAACGCTAAGAATAACTGACAAAATAACGAATTACGTTAAATAACTTTTAAAAGTAATGAGTAGAAAATAACGTTTTAAAGTAACGAGAAGCAAATTGCGAATGAAAAATAACGAATAACGTTAAACAACTTTTAAAAGCAACGAGAAGCAAAAGTGACGGGCAGCAAATAGCGATTGCAAATAACGTTTAACAGTAATAGCGTTTAAAAGTAACGAGTATCAAATTACGGATAAAGTAACAGGTTGCAAAAGCATAATAACGAATAACATCTTAATGTAACGAGTAGCAAAAGTAACGAGAAGAAAATTGCGAAAGCAAAATAATGAATAACATCTAAAAGTAACAATTAGCTAAAGTTACAAGTAGGAAATTGCCAATGAAAACTACCGAATAAAGTTTACAAGTAAGGAGTAGCAAAAGTAATGAGTAGCAAAAGTATTGAGTAGCAAATTGCAAATGAAATAACGTTAAATAACTTTTAAAAGCAACGAGTAGCAAATACCGTAACGAATAACAAATACCATAACGAATAACTTTTAAAAGTAACGAGTAGCATTGCGAATGAAAAATAACTAACGTGTTAAAGTACCGTGTAACAAAAGTAAGGAGTAGGAAATTGCGAAAAGAAAATATGGAATTTCGTCTTAAAGTAAGTATTCGTTGCTTTTCATTCGCAATGCTACTCGTTACTTTTAAACGTTATTTGCTACTAGTTACTTTTAAAAATGATATAACGTTTATTCATTCGCAATTTGCTACTCGTTACATTTAGACGTTATTCGTTACTATGCTTTCGCAACCTGTTACTTTATCCGTAATTTTATACTCGTTACTTTTAAACGTTATTTTCTATTCTATTCTTCGCAATAACGAGTACGTTACTTTTAAAAGTTATTTGTTATGGTATTTGTTATTCGTTACGGTATTTGCTACTCGTTACTTTTAAACGTTATTTGCTAGTCGTTACTTTTAAAAATTATATAACGTTTATTCATTCGCAATTTGCTACTCGTACTTTTGCTACTCGTTACATTTAGACGTTATTCGTTACTATGCTTTCGCAACCTGTTACTTTATCCGTAATTTGATACTCGTTACTTTTAAACGTTATTTTCTTTTCGTTACTTTTAAAATTTATTTAACGTTATTCGTTATTTTGTCATTCATTTTTAGCGTTACATTTAACGTCACTCGTTATTTGTCATTCGCAAGTTTTTTGCTTTTGCAATTTGTTATTCGTTACTTTTGCTACTCGTTACTTTTACACGTTATTTGTAACTCGTTACTTTAAACGTTTTCTGTGATTTTGCTTTCGCAATTTGTTACTCGTTACAATGTCACTCGTTACTTTTGTTACTCGGTACTTTTGCTACTCGTTACTTTTAAAGTTATTCGTTATTTATCATTCGCAATTTCCTACTCGTTACTATTAAACGTTATTTGCTTCTCGGTACTTTTCAACTTTATTCCTTATTTTGCAGTCGCAATTTCTTACTCGTTACTCTTAACGTTATTCGTTATTTTTCATTCGCAATCTGCACTCGTTACTTTTAGAAGTTTTTTGCTACTCGTTTCTTTTAACGTTATCCGATATTTATCATAATAACTTTGAAACGTAACGAGTAGCAAATAACGTGTTAAAACACCGAGTAACAAAAGTAACGAGTAGCAAATTGCGAAAGCAAAATATGGAATTTCGTCTAAAAGTAACGAGTTGCAAATAACGAGCGATAACAACTAACGAATAACGTTTAAAGTATCGATTAGCAAATAACGTTTAAGAGTAAAGAGTAGTAAAAGTAACGACTAGCAAATTGCGAAATAACGAAGAACGGTTAAACTAGTAGCAAAAGTACCGAGTAACAAAAGTAACGAGTGACATTGTAACGACTAACAAATTGCGAAAGCAAACTCACAGTAAACGTTTAAAGTAACGAGTTACAAATAAAGTGTACAAGTAACGAGTAGCAAAAGTAACGAATAACAAATTGCAAAAGCAAAAAACTGAATAACGTCTTAAAGCAACGAGAAGCAAAAGTAACGTGTAGGAAATTGCGAATGACAAATAACGAGTGACGTTAAATGTAACGCTAAAAATGAATGACAAAATAACGAATAACGTTAAATAACTTTTAAAAGTAACGAATAGAAAATAACATTTAAAAGTAACAGTATCAAATTACGGATAAAGTAACAGGTTGCGAAAGCATAGTAACGAATAACGTCTAAGTGTAACGAGTAGCAAAAGTACGAGTAGCAAATTGCAAATGAATAAACTTTATATAATTTTTAAAAGTAAAGAGTAGCAAATAACGTTTAAAAGTAACGAGTAGCAAATACCGCAACGAATAACAAATACCATAACAAATAACTTTTTAATGTAACGTACTCGTTATTGCGAAGAATAGAATAGAAAATAACGTTTAAAAGTAACGAGTATCAAATTACGGATAAAGTAACAGGTTGCCAAAGCATAGTAACGAATAACGTCTAAATGTAACGAGTAGCAAATTGCGCATGAATAAACGTTATATCATTTTTAAAAGTAACTAGTAGCAAATAACGTTTAAAGGTAACGGGTAGCGAATACCAAGTAGCAATTAACAAATAGCGGAAAGATTGCGAATGCAAAATACCGAATTTAACGTTATTCGCTATTTTGTCATTCATTTTTAGCGTTGCTTTTAACTTTACTCGTTATTTGTTATTCGCAATTTCCTACACGTCACTTTTGCTCCTCGTTGCTTTAAGACGTTATTCGTTATTTCGCTTTCCCAAAACGTTACTAGTTACTTTTGCTACTCGTTACTCTTAGAAGTTAATCGTTATCATGCTTTCGCCACCTGTTACTTTATCCGTAATCGGATACTCGTTCCTTTTAAATGCTATTACTTTTTAACGTTATTTGCATTCGCAATTTGCTACTCGTTACTTTTAGACGAAATCCATTATTTGCTTTCGCAATTCGTAACGACTAGCAAATTGCGAATTACCGAATAACGGTTAAAGTAACAAGCAGCAAGTAACGGTTAGGGAATACCATTCGCGATTGGCTACACGTTACTTTTAAAAGTTATTTGCTACTCTTTTCTGATAACGTTATTCATTATTTTGAATTCGCAATCAGTTATTTTTTCGTTATTTTTCATTCGCAATGTGCTACTTGTTACTTTTAAAAGTTAATTGGTAATCGTTTCTTTAAACGTTATGTTGCGTTCTCAATGTGCTTCTCGTTGCTACTCGTTTTTCCGTTTTTTGGTAGTTGCTAGTTAGTTGTTTTCGCTCGCAATTTGCTACTCGTTACTTTTAGACGAAATTCCATTATTTGCTTTCGCAATTTGTAACAACTAGCAAATTGCGAAATACCGGATAACGGTTTAAGTAACTAGTAGCAAGTAACGGGTAGCGAATACCAAGTAGCAACTAACAAATAACGGAAAAAATAACAGATTGCGAATGCAAAATACCGAATTTAACGTTATTCGTTATTTTGTCATTCATTTTCCCAAAATGTTACAAGTTACTTTTGCTACTCGTTACTCTTAGAGGTTAATCGTTATCATGCTTTCGCAACCTGTTACTTTTTCCGTAATCTGATACTCGTTACTTTCAAATTCTATTACTGTTTAACGTTATTTGCTTTCGCAATTTGCTACCCGTTACTTTTGCTACTCGTTATTTTTTCCGTTATTCGCAATTTCCTACTCGTAACTTTAAGACGCAATCTGATTTTTTTTCCGTTATTTGTTCGTTGCTACTTGGTGTTCGCTACCCGTTACTTTTAATCTTTATTAATTATTTGGCATTCACCATCTCTTTTCCGTCATTTGTTCGATGCTACTTGGTAGTAGCTACCCGCTATTTCGCATTTTGCTAGTCCTTATTTTTGCTAATTGCTACTTTTAAGTGTTATTTGCTACACGTTAACTTTTAAAGTTATTGAACGTTATTTCATTCGCAATTTGCTACTCGTTACTTCTACGCATTATTTGCTACTCGTTACTTTTACCGTTATCCGTTATTTATCATTCGTATTCGGTATTCGTCATTTTGCTTTCGCAATTTGTTACTCGTTACTTTTGTTACTCGATACTTTTACACAATATTTTTTACTCGTTACTTTTAACGGTGTTCGTTATTTTGCTTACTTTTAAACGTAATTTGCTACTCGTGACTTTTTACCTTTATTCTTTATTTTTCAGTTGCAATTTCTTACTCATTATTTTTAACGTTATTCGTTATTTTGCATTCGCAATAACGTTAAATGTACCGAGTAACAAATAACAAATAAAAGTAACGAGTTTCAAATTGCGAAAGCAAAATAACGAATAACGTCTCAAAGTAACGAGTAGCAAAAGTAACGAGTAGCACATTGGGAATGAAAAATAACGAATAACGCTAAAAGTAACGAGTAGCAAACGTTACTAACTGCGAAATCACGGGTAGCGAGTACCAAGCAGCAACGAGCAAATAACGGAAAAAATAACAGATTGCGAATGCAAAATAACGAATAACGTTAAAAGAAACGAATAGCTAATAACTTTTAAAAGTAACGAGTAGCAAATCGCAAATGCAAAACACCGAATGACGTTAAACGTAAATAGTAGCAATTTACGAGTTTTCTTAACGTCATTCGGTATTTTGCATTTGCAATCTGTTATTTTTACCGTTATTTGTTCGTTGCTACTTGGTATTTGCTAGCCGCTATTTCGCAATTTGCTAGTCGTTACTTTTGCTACTCGTTACTTTTTAATGTTATATGCTACTCGTTAGTTTTTTAAGTTATTGAACCTTATTTATCGCTCGCAATTTGCTACTCGTTACTTTTAGACGAAATTCCATTATTTGCTTTCGCAATTTGTAACAACTAGCAAATTGCAAAATACCGGATAACGGTTTAAGTAACTAGTAGCAAGTAACGGGTAGCGAATACCAAGTAGCAACTAACAAATAACGGAAAAAATAACAGATTGCGAATGCAAAATACCGAATTTAACGTTATTTGTTATTTTGTCATTCATTTTCCCAAAATGTTACAAGTTACTTTTGCTACTCGTTACTCTTAGAGGTTAATCGTTATCATGCTTTCGCAACCTGTGACTTTTTCCGTAATCTGATACTCGTTACTTTCAAATTCTATTACTCTTTAACGTTATTTGCTTTCGCAATTTGCTACCCGTTACTTTTGCTACTCGTTATTTTTTCCGTTATTCGCAATTTCCTACTCGTAACTTTAAGACGCAATCTGATTTTTTTTTCCGTTATTTGTTCGTTGCTACTTGGTGTTCGCTACCCGTTACTTTTGAACTTTATTAGTTATTAGGCATTCACCATCTCTTTTCCGTTATTTGTTCGTTGCTACTTGGTATTCGCTAGCCGCTATTTCGCAATTTGCTAGTCGTTACTTTTGCTACTCGTTACTTTTAAATGTTATTTGCTACTCGTTAGTTTTTAAAGTTATTGAACGTTATTTATCATTCGCAATTTACTACACGTTACTTTTGCTACTCTCTGCTTAAAGAAGTTATTCGATATTTGCTTTTGCAATTAGTTACTCGTTAATTTGTAACTCATTACTTATGTTACTTTTGTTATTTGTATTTTTCATTCGCTTCTCGTTTTTCCGTTATTTGTTAGTTGTTATTGCTCGCAATTTGCTACTCGTTACTTTTAGACGAAATCCATTATTTGCTTTCGCAATTCGTAACGACTAGCAAATTGCGAAATACCGAATAACGGTTAAAGTAACAAGCAGCAAGTAACGGTTAGGGAATACCAAGTAGCAAATAACAAATTATGGAAAAAATAACAGATTGCGAATGCATTCGCGATTGGCTACACGTTACTTTTAAAAGTTATTTGCTACTCTTTTCTGAAAACGTTATTCATTATTTTGAATTCGCAATCAGTTATTTTTTCGTTATTTTTCATTCGCAATGTGCTACTTGTTACTTTTAAAAGTTAATTGGTAATCGTTTCTTTAAACGTTATTTTGCGTTCTCAATGTGCTTCTCGTTGCTTTTAAAAGTAATTTGCTACTTGTTACTTTTAACGGTATACTTGGTTATCGCTACTCGCTACTTTTAGCGTTATTCGTTATTTTGCATTCGCAATCTGTTATTTTTTCCGTTATTTGTTATTTGTTAGTTGCTACTTGGTATTTGTTACCCGTTACTTGCTACTCGTTACTTTTAACTTTATTCGTTATTTTGCAATTCGCTCGCAATTCGCTACTCGTTACTTTTAGACGAAATTCCATATTTTGCTTTTGCAATTTGCTACTCGTTACTTTTGTGACACGGTACTTTGAAACGTTACTTGCTACTCGTTACTTTTAAAATATATTTGCTACTCGTTACTTAAAGCGTTATTCGTTATTTTTCATTCACGTTACACGTTACTTTTGCTACTCCTTGCTTTATGACGTTATTCGATATTTTGCTTTTGCAATTTGTTACTCGTTCCTTTGTAACTCGTTACTTTTGTTACTTTTTTTATTTGTATTTTTCATTCGCAATTTGCTACTCGTTTTTCCGTTTTTTGTTAGTTGCTAGTTAGTTGTTTTCGCTCGCAATTTGCTACTCGTTACTTTTAGACGAAATTCAATTATTTGCTTTCGCAATTTGTAACAACTAGCAAATTGCAAAATACCGGATAACGGTTTAAGTAACTAGTAGCAAGTAACGGGTAGCGAATACCAAGTAGCAACTAACAAATAACGGAAAAAATAACAGATTGCGAATGCAAAATACCGAATTTAACGTTATTCGTTATTTTGTCATTCATTTTCCCAAAATGTTACAAGTTACTTTTGCTACTCGTTACTCTTAGAGGTTAATCGTTATCATGCTTTCGCAACCTGTTACTTTTTCCGTAATCTGATACTCGTTACTTTCAAATTCTATTACTGTTTAACGTTATTTGCTTTCGCAATTTGCTACCCGTTACTTTTGCTACTCGTTATTTTTTCCGTTATTCGCAATTTCCTACTCGTAACTTTAAGACGCAATCTGATTTTTTTTCCGTTATTTGTTCGTTGCTACTTGGTGTTCGCTACCCGTTTCTTTTAAACTTTATTAATTATTTGGCATTCACCATCTCTTTTCCGTCAATTGTTCGATGCTACTTGGTATTCGCTACTAGCTGTTTCGCATTTTGCTAGTCGTTATTTTTGCTAATCGCTACTTTTAAATGTTATTTGCTACTCGTTATTTTTTAAAGTTATTGCACATTATTTCATTCGCTATTTGCTACTCGTTACTTCTACGCGTTATTTGCTACTCGTTACTTTTACCGTTATCCGTTATTTTTTATTAGCAATTTCGTAAACGTTACTTTTGCTACTCGATACTTTAAGCAGGTATTCGTTATTTTGCTTTCGCAGTTTGTTACTCTTTACTTTTGTTACTCGATACTTTTAAACGTTATTTGTTACTCGTTACTTTTAACGTTATTCATTATTTTGCATTCGCAATCTGTTATTTTTTCCGTTATTTGCTCGTTGCTGCTTGGTTATTCGTTATTTTGTCATTTATTTTTAGCGTAACTTTTAACTTTACTCGTTATTTGTTTATCGCAATTTCCTAAACGTTACTTTTGCTTCTCGTTGCTTTAAGGCGTTATTCGTTATTTTGCTTTCCCAAAATGTTACTAGTTACTTTTGCTACTGGTTACTCTTAGTGGTTAATCGTTATCATGCTGTCGCAACCTGTTACTTTATCCGTAATCTGATACTCGTTACTTTCAAATGCTATTACTGTTTAACGTAATTTGCATTCCCAATTTGCTACCCGTTACTTTTGCTACTCGTTGCTTTTAACATTATCCGTTATTCGCAATTACTTACTCGTTACTTTAAGACGTTATTCGTTACTTTGCTTTCGCAATCTGAATTTTTCCTTTATTTGTTCGTTGCTACTTGGTGTTCGCTACCCGTTACTTTTAAACTTTATTAGTTATTTGGCATTCACCATCTCTTTTCCGTCATTTGTTCGATGCTACTTGGTAGTCGCTATCCGCTATTTCGCATTTTGCTAGTCGTTATTTTTGCTAATTGCTACTTTTATATGTTATTTTTTTAAGTTTTTGAACGTTATTTCATTCGCAATTTGCTACTCCTTACTTCTACGCGTTATTTGCTACTCGTTACTTTTACCGTTATCCGTTATTTATCATTCGTAATTTCCTAAACGTTATTTTGCTACTCGATACATTAAGACGGTATTCGTTATTTTGCTTTCGCAATTTGTTACTCGTTACTTTTGTTACTCGATACTTTTACACAATATTTGTTACTCGTTACTTTTAACGGTGTTCATTATTTTTCTTTCGCAATTTTTTACTCGTTACTTTTATTACTCGGTGCTTTTGTTACTCGTTTCTTTTGTTACTCGATGCTTTGTTACTCGTTACTTTTGCTTCTCATTACTTTTTTGACTCGTTTCTTTTCAACTTTATTCGTTATTTTTCAGTCGCAATTTCTTACTCGTTACTTTTGCTACCCTTTACTTTTAAACGCTATTTGCTACTCGTTACTTTTTACCTTTATTCTTTGTTTTTCAGTTGCAATTTCTTACTCATTATTTTTAACGTGATTCGTTATTTTGCATTCGCAATAACGTTAAGAGTAACGAGTAGCAAATAATTTTTAAAAGTAACGAGTAGCAAATAAAGTTTCAACCGTGTCACAAAAGTAACGAGTAGCAAATTGCTAAAGCAAAATATGGAATTTCGTCTAAAAGTAACGAGTAGCAAATTGCGAGCGATAACAACTAACAAATAACGGAAAAATTAGCAGATAACAGATTGCGAATGCAAAATAACGAATAACGTTAAAAGTAACGAGTAGCAAGTTATCTGTTATTTTTTAGGTAATTTACTTGCTACTCGTTACTTTTACCGTTATTCGTTATTTTGCTTTCTTAAAATGTTATCTGGTAATTTTTTCCGTTGTTTGTTAGTGGCTAGTTAGTTGTAATCGCTCGCAATTCGCTACTCGTTACTTTTGTCACACGGTACTTTAAAACGTTAATTGCTACTCGTTACGTTTAAAAGTCATTTGCTACTCATTACTTTTAGCGTTAATCGTTATTTTTCATTCGCAATGTGCAATTTCCTACACGTTACTTTTGCTTCTCGTTGCTTTAAGACGTTATTCGTTATTTTGCTTTCCCAAAATGTTACTAGTAACTTTTGCTACTCGTTACTCTTAGAGGTTAATCGTTATCATGCTTTCGCAACCTGTTACTTTATCCGTAATCTGATACTCGTTACTTTCAAATGCTATTACTGTTTAACGTTATTTCCATTCGCAATTTGCTACCCGTTACTTTTGCTACTCGTTACTTTTTCCGTTACTCGCAATTTCCTACTCGTAACTTTAAGACGTTATTCGTTACTTTGCATTCGCAATCTGATTTTTTTTCCGTTATTTGTTCGTTGCTACTTGGTGTTCGCTACCCGTTACTTTTAATCTTTATTAATTATTTGGCATTCACCATCTCTTTTCCGTCATTTGTTCGATGCTACTTGGTAGTAGCTACCCGCTATTTCGCATTTTGCTAGTCGTTATTTTTGCTAATTGCTACTTTTAAGTGTTATTTGCTACACGTTATCTTTTAAAATTATTGAACGTTATTTCATTCGCATTTTGCTACTCGTTACTTCTACGAGTTATTTGCTACTCGCTACATTTACCGTTATCCGTTATTTATCATTCACAATTTCCTAAACGTTACTTTTGCTCCTCGATACATTAAGACGGTTTTCGCTATTTTGCTTTTGCAATTTGTTACTCGTTACTTTTGTTACTCGATACTTTTACACAATATTTTTTACTCGTTACTTTTAACGGTGTTCGTTACTCGTGACTTTTTACCTTTATTCTTTATTTTTCAGTAGCAATTTCTTACTCATTATTTTTAACGTTATTCGTTATTTTGCATTCGCAATAATGTTAAAAGTAACGAGTAACAAAAGTAGCGAGTAAAAAATTGCGAAAGCAAAATAACGAATAACGTCTCAAAGTAACGAGTAGCAAAAGTAACGAGTAGCACATTGGGAATGAAAAATAACGAATAACGCTAAAAGTAACGAGTATCAAACGTAACTAACTGCGAAATTACTTATTTATCGCTCGCAATTTGCTACTCGTTACTTTTAGACGAAATCCATTATTTGCTTTCGCAATTCGTAACGACTAGCAAATTGCGAAATACCGAATAACGTTTAAAGTAACAAGCAGCAAGTAACGGTTAGGGAATACCAAGTAGCAAATAACAAATAATGGAAAAAATAACAGATTGCGAATGCATTCGCGATTGGCTATACGTTACTTTTAAAAGTTATTTGCTACTCGTTTCTTTTAACGTTATTCATTATTTTGAATTCGCAATCAGTTATTTTTTCGTTATTTTTCATTCGCAATGTGCTACTCGTTACTTTTAAAAGTTAATTGGTAATCGTTACTTTAAACGTTATTTTTTATTTTGCGTTCTCAATGTGCTTCTCGTTGCTTTAAAAAGTTATTTGCTACTTGTTACTTTTAACGGTATACTTGGTTATCGCTACTCGTTACTTTTAGCGTTATTCGTTATTTTGCATTCGCAATCTGTTATTTTTTCCGTTATTTGTTAGTTGCTACTTGGTATTTGCTACATGTTACTTTTAACTTTATTCGCTATTTTGCAATTCGCTCGCAATTTGCTACTCGTTACTTTTAGACGAAATTCCATATTTTGCTTTTGCAATTTTCTACTCGTTACTTTTGCGACACGGTACTTTGAAACGTTATTTGCTACTCGTTACTTTTAAAATGTATTTGCTACTCGTTACTTTAAGCGTTATTCGTTATTTTTCATTCACGTTACACGTTACTTTTATATACAGTGGTTGATAAACAAAACCTTGCTCCAATAATTATGGAGTTTCCTTTTTCTCGCTAACCTTAGATTTGCAAGTATTAAATTTAACTTTCATGGTATTTTCTTTTAAACATTGTTCGTTATTTTGCATTCTTAATCTGTTATATTTTTTCAGTACTTGTTATTTGTTCCGTTTTATTGTTATTTGCTACTTGTTCACCGTTAATCGTTACTGTTATTCGTTATTTTGCATTCGCAATCTGTTATTTTTCTTCAGTACTTGTTATTTTCCCCGTTATTTGTTACTCGTTATTTTATATTCACAATCTGTTTTCCGTTATTCGTTAGTTGTTAATTATTAATCGCCGCTCGTTACTTTTAGACGTTATTTTGTATTCGCAATTGGTATTCGCTACTCGTTACTTTTAAACATAATATCCTACTCCTTACTTTTTTAATTTATTTATTATTTTGCCACTCGTTACTTTTGGTAGCTTTTGGCTACTTGGTTATCGCTACTCGTTACTTTTAAATGTTATTTGTTATTTCCTTTTTGTTATTTGTTACTCGCTACTCGTTACTTTTAAACGTTATTCCTTATTTCGTTTCGGTTAGTTTGTACTTGGTTATTCGTTATTTTACAATGGCAATCTGTTATTTTCCCGATATTTGTTAGTTGCTACTTGGTTATCGCTATTCGTAACTTATAAACATTATTCGTTGTTTTGTTATTATTAGTTGCAACTTGGTTATCATTACTCGTTATTTTTAAACGTTATTCTTTATTTTGCATTCGCAATCTGTTTTCTGTTATTTGTGTGTTGCTACTTGGTAATCGCTACTCGTTACTTTTAAACGTTATTCGTTATTTCGTTATTGGTAGTTGCAACTTGGTTATAGCTACTCATTGTTTTCAAACTTTATTCGTTATTTTGCATTCGCAACCTGTTTTCCGTTTCTTGTTAGTTGCTACTTGGTAATCGCTATTCTTTACTTTTAATCGTTATTCGTTGTTTTGCATTCGCAATCTGTTTTCTAATATTTGTTAGTTTCTAATTAGTAATAGTTACTTTTAAACGTTGTTCGTTGTTTTTTGTTTCTACTTGGTTTTCGCTACTCGTTACTTTTAAACGTTATTCGTTGTTTTGCATTCGCAAGCTGCTTCTTGTTAATTGCTACTCCTTACCTTTCAACGTTATTTGTTACTCGTTACTTTTAACGTTATTCTTTATTTTGCATTCACAATCTGTTTTCTGTTATTTGTTAGTTATTAATTAGAAATCGTTACTTTTAAACGTTGTTCATTATTGTTAGTTTCTACTTCTTTTTCGCTACTCGTTACTTTGAAACGTTATGCGTTGTTTTGCACTCGCAAGGTGCTAATTGTTAATTGCTACTTCTTACCTTTCAACGTTATTTGCTACTTATTACTTTTAACGTTATTCGTTATTTTACATTCGCAATTTGCTACTCGTTGCTTTTAAAAGTTATTTGCTACTCGTTACTTTTTACGTTATTCGTTATATTTCATTCGCAATCTGTTTTTTTTCCGTTATTTGTTTCTATTTGGTATTCGCTACCCGTTACTTTTAAACGTTTTCTTCACAATCTCTTTTTCGATATTTGTTAGTTGCTAGTTGGTATTCGCTGCTTGTTACTTTTAATCGTTATTTGCCACTCGTTATTTTTAACTTTATTCGTTATTTTTCATTCGCAATGTGCTACTCGTTACATTAAAACGTTATTTGTTATTTTACTTTCGCAATTTGCTACTAGTTACTTTTAAAAGATTTTTGCTACTCGTTTCTTTTAAAGTTATTCGTTTTTTGCTTTCGCAATCTGTTATTTTTTCCGTTATTCATTCGTTGCTATTTGGTATTCGCTGCCCGTTACTTTTAAACGTTATCAGTTATTTTGCTTTCACAATCTCGTTTCCGTTATTTTCGCTTTCGCAATTCGCTACTCGTTACTTTTGTTACACGGTACTCTAACTCGTTATTTGCTACACGTTACTTTCCAACGTTATTTGCTACTCGTTACTTTTAGCGTCATTCGTTATTTTGCTGTTACTCGGTTTTTACTTGTTAACGTGTAAAAGCAACGAGTAACAAAAGTAACGAGTAGCAAATTGCGAAAGCAAAATAACGAATAACGTCTTAAAGGAACGAGTAGGAAATTGCGAATAATAAATAGCGAATAACCTTAAAAATTACAAGTAGAAAATCGCAAATGCAAAATAACAAACAACTTTTACTATTAACGAGTAACAAAAGTAACAGGCAGCGAATTTCGAAAGCAAAGTAACGAAAAACGCCTTAAAGTAACGAGTAGGAAATTGCGAATGATAAATAACGAATAACGTTAAGAATAACAAGTAGAAAATCGCGAATGCGAAATAACAAATGACTTTTAAAATTAACGAGTAACAAAAGTAAAGAGTAGCAAAAGTAACGAGTAACAACAGTAACGATCGCGAAAGTAAAATAACGAATAATGTCTTAAAGCAATGAGAAGCAAAGGTAACGTGTAGGAAATTGCGAATGATAAATAACGAGTAACGTTAAAAGTAACGAGTAGCAAATAAGGTTTAACGAATGAAAGACAAAGTAACGAATAACGTTGAAAAACTTTTAAAAGTAACTATTAGCAAATAAAGTTTTAAAGTATCAAGTAGGAAATTGCGAATGATAAATAACGGATAACGTTAAAAGTAACCAGTAGCCAATAACGTTAACAGTAACGAGTAGCAAATTGCGAATGAAAAATAGCGAATAACGTTAAACAACTTTTAAAAGCAACGAGTAGCAAAAGTAACGGGTAGAAAATTGCGAATGACAAATAACGAGTAACGTTAAAAGTAACACTAAAAATAAATGAAAAAATAACGAATAACGTTAAGTAACAACTAAAAGTAATGTCATTCGTTATTTTGTTTTTTGGTTGCTACTTAGTATTCGCTACCCGTTACTTGCTACTCGTTACTTTAAACGTTATTCGTTATTTCGCAATTTGCTACTCGTTACTTTTAGACGATATTCCTTATTTTGCTTTCGCAATTTGTTACTCGTTACTTTTGTTACACGGTACTTTAACACGTTTCTTGCTACTCGTTACTTTTAGCGTTATTCATTATTTTTCATTCGCAATGTGCTGCTCTTTACTTTTAAAAGATTTTTGCTAATCGCTACTTTTAACGTTATTGCGAATGCAAAATAACTAATAACGTTAAAAATAACGAGTAGCAAATAACTTTTAAATGTACCGAGTAGCAAATTGCGAATGAAAAATAACGTATAACGTTAAAAGTAACGAGTAGCAAATTGCGAAAGCAAAATAACGAATAAAGTCTTAAAGTGAAAAAAAGGAACGGGTAGGAAATTGCCAGTAATAGCGTTTAAAGTAACGAATATCACCTTACGGATAAAGTAACAGCTTGCGAAAGCATAATAACGAATAACGTCTTAAAGCAACGAGTAGCAAATTGCGAGAGCAAAATAATGAATAATATCTAAAAGTAACGTTTAGCTAAAGTAACAAGTAGGAAATTGAAATTGAAAACTACCGAATAAAGTTTACAAGTAAGGAGTATCAAAAGCAATGAGTATCAAATTGCGAATGAAATAACGTTAAACAACTTTTAAAAGCAACGAGTAGCAAAAGTAACGGGTAGAAAATTGCGAATGACAAATAACGAGTAACGTTAAAAGTAACACTAAAAATAAATGACAAAATAACAAAATAAAAGTTACTTAACGTTAGTAACTTTTAAAAGCAACATGTAGCAAAAGTAACGGGTATCAAATTGCGAATGCAAATAACGTTAAATAGTAATAGCGTTTAAAGTAACGAATATCACCTTACGGATAAAGTAACAGCTTGCGAAAGCATAAAAACGAATAACGTCATAAAGCAACGAGTAGCAAATTGCGAAAGCAAAATAATGAATAACATCTAAAAGTAACGATTAGCTAAAGTAACAAGTAGGAAATTGAAATTGAAAACTACTGAATAAAGTTTACAAGTAAGGAGTAGCAAAAGCAATGAGTATCAAATTGCGAATGAAATAACGTTAAATAACTTTTAAAAGTAACGATTAGCAAATAACGTTTAAAAGTAAATAGTAACAAATACCGTAACGAATAACAAATACCATAACAAATAACTTTTTAAAGTAATGAGTAGAATTGCGAATGACAAATAAGGAATAACGTTAAAGGTAACGGGTGGGGAATAAGGCTTAAAAGTAACGATTAGCAAATAACGTTTAAAAGTAACGAGCAGCGAATAACGTAAAAAGAATATAGTAGCAATTAACGTTCAAAATTAACGAGTTGGGTATCGCTACTTGGACAAATTGCATTCGTTAAACACATATAACGTAATTCGTTATTTTTCCTTCGCAATGATTTATTTGCTACGCAATCTGTTATTTTTCCGTTATTTGTTAGTCGCTACTTGGTTTTCGCTACTCGTTGCTTTAAACCATGGTTCGTTATTTTGAATTCACAATTTGTTTTTCGTTGTGTGTTAGGTGCTACCTGGTACTCGCTGCTTGTTGCTTTTAAACGTTGTTTGCAAATCCTTACTTTTAACGTTAATCGTTATTTTTCATGCGCAATTTGCTACTCGTTACTTTTAAATGGTATTTGCAAGATAACTTAAAACGTTAAAAGTAACGAGTAGCAAATTGCGAATGAAAAATAACGATTAACAAAAGTAACATAAGTAGCAATTTGCTACTCGTTACTTTTGTTACACGTTACTTTAACACGTTATTTGCTACTTGCTGCTTTTCAAAGTTGTTTGCTAATCTTTACTTTTAAAAGTTATTTGCTAATCGTTACTTTTAACGTTATTGCGAATGCAAAATAACGTTAAAAATAATGAGTAGCAAATAAATTTTAAAAGTAACGAGTAGCAAATTGCGAATTAAAAATAATGAATAAAGTTAAAGTAACGAGTAGCAAATTGCAAATGAAGTAACTTTCAATAACTGTAAAAAATAACGAGTAGCAAATAACGTTTAAAAGTAACGACTAGCAAATCGCGAAATAGCGGGTAGCAAATCCAAGTAGCATCGAAAATACAACTGAAAAAAATAACAGATTGCGAATGCAAATAAACGATTAACGTTAAAAGAAACGAGTAGCAAATATCTTTTTAAAGTAACGAGTAGCAAATCGCGATTGCAAAATAACGAATAACGTTAAAATGGACGATTAGACAATAACTCTTAAAAGTAACGAATAGCAAAGTGCAAATGAAAAGTAACGAATAACGTTAAAAGTAACGAGTAGCAAATAACGAGTAGCAAAAGTAACGATTAGCAAATAACGTTTAAAAGTAACGAGCAGAGAATACCAAGTAGCAACTAACAAATAACGAAAAAAAAATTAGGTTGCGAAAGAAAAGTAACGAATACCGTTTTAAAGTAACGAGTAAGAAATTGCTAATTACAAAACACGGATAACTTCTTAAATCAACGAGCGTGCAGGAAATTGCGTATGACAAATAACGAGTAACGTTAAAAGTAACGCTAAAAATAAATGACAAAATAACGAATAACGTTAAATAACTTTTAAAAGTAGCAAGTACAAAATAACGTTTTAAAGTAATGAGTAGCCAATTGCGAATGAAAAATAACGAATAACGTTAAACAACTTTTAAAAGCAACGAGTAGCAAAATTAACGGGTAGCAAATTGCGAATGCAAACAACGTTAAACAGTAATAGCATTTAAAAGTAACGAGTAAAAAATTGCGAAAGCAAAATAACGAATAACTTCTTAAAGTAACGAGAAGCAAAAGTAACGTGTAGGAAATTGCGAATGACAAATAACGAGTAACTTTAAAAGTAACGCTAAGAATAACTGACAAAATAACGAATTACGTTAAATAACTTTTAAAAGTAATGAGTAGAAAATAACGTTTTAAAGTAACGAGAAGCAAATTGCGAATGAAAAATAACGAATAACGTTAAACAACTTTTAAAAGCAACGAGAAGCAAAAGTGACGGGCAGCAAATAGCGATTGCAAATAACGTTTAACAGTAATAGCGTTTAAAAGTAACGAGTATCAAATTACGGATAAAGTAACAGGTTGCAAAAGCATAATAACGAATAACATCTTAATGTAACGAGTAGCAAAAGTAACGAGAAGAAAATTGCGAAAGCAAAATAATGAATAACATCTAAAAGTAACAATTAGCTAAAGTTACAAGTAGGAAATTGCCAATGAAAACTACCAAATAAAGTTTACAAGTAAGGAGTAGCAAAAGTAATGAGTAGCAAAAGTATTGAGTAGCAAATTGCAAATGAAATAACGTTAAATAACTTTTAAAAGCAACGAGTAGCAAATACCGTAACGAATAACAAATACCATAACGAATAACTTTTAAAAGTAACGAGTAGCATTGCGAATGAAAAATAACTAACGTGTTAAAGTACCGTGTAACAAAAGTAAGGAGTAGGAAATTGCGAAAAGAAAATATGGAATTTCGTCTTAAAGTAAGTATTCGTTGCTTTTCATTCGCAAGGCTACTCGTTACTTTTAAACGTTATTTGCTACTAGTTACTTTTAAAAATGATATAACGTTTATTCATTCGCAATTTGCTACTCGTTACATTTAGACGTTATTCGTTACTATGTTTTCGCAACCTGTTACTTTATCCGTAATTTTATACTCGTTACTTTTAAACGTTATTTTCTATTCTATTCTTCGCAATAACGAGTACGTTACTTTTAAAAGTTATTTGTTATGGTATTTGTTATTCGTTACGGTATTTGCTACTCGTTACTTTTAAACGTTATTTGCTAGTCGTTACTTTTAAAAATTATATAACGTTTATTCATTCGCAATTTGCTACTCGTACTTTTGCTACTCGTTACATTTAGACGTTATTCGTTACTATGCTTTCGCAACCTGTTACTTTATCCGTAATTTGATACTCGTTACTTTTAAACGTTATTTTCTTTTCGTTACTTTTAAAATTTATTTAACGTTATTCGTTATTTTGTCACTCATTTTTAGCGTTACATTTAACGTCACTCGTTATTTGTCATTCGCAAGTTTTTTGCTTTTGCAATTTGTTATTCGTTACTTTTGCTACTCGTTCCTTTTACACGTTATTTGTAACTCGTTACTTTAAACGTTTTCTGTGATTTTGCTTTCGCAATTTGTTACTCGTTACAATGTCACTCGTTACTTTTGTTACTCGGTACTTTTGCTACTCGTTACTTTTAAAGTTATTCGTTATTTATCATTCGCAATTTCCTACTCGTTACTATTAAACGTTATTTGCTTCTCGGTACTTTTCAACTTTATTCCTTATTTTGCAGTCGCAATTTCTTACTCGTTACTCTTAACGTTATTCGTTATTTTTCATTCGCAATCTGCACTCGTTACTTTTAGAAGTTTTTTGCTACTCGTTTCTTTTAACGTTATCCGATATTTATCATAATAACTTTGAAAAGTAACGAGTAGCAAATAACGTGTTAAAACACCGAGTAACAAAAGTAACGAGTAGCAAATTGCGAAAGCAAAATATGGAATTTCGTCTAAAAGTAACGAGTTGCAAATAACGAGCGATAACAACTAACGAATAACGTTTAAAGTATCGATTAGCAAATAACGTTTAAGAGTAAAGAGTAGTAAAAGTAACGACTAGCAAATTGCGAAATAACGAAGAACGGTTAAAATGACTAGTAGCAAAAGTACCGAGTAACAAAAGTAAAGAGTGACATTGTAACGACTAACAAATTGCGAAAGCAAAATCACAGTAAACGTTTAAAGTAACGAGTTACAAATAAAGTGTACAAGTAACGAGTAGCAAAAGTAACGAATAACAAATTGCAAAAGCAAAAAACTGAATAACGTCTTAAAGCAACGAGAAGCAAAAGTAACGTGTAGGAAATTGCGAATGACAAATAACGAGTGACGTTAAATGTAACGCTAAAAATGAATGACAAAATAACGAATAACGTTAAATAACTTTTAAAAGTAACGAATAGAAAATAACATTTAAAAGTAACGAGTATCAAATTACGGATAAAGTAACAGGTTGCGAAAGCATAGTAACGAATAACGTCTAAGTGTAACGAGTAGCAAAAGTACGAGTAGCAAATTGCGAATGAATAAACTTTATATAATTTTTAAAAGTAACGAGTAGCAAATAACGTTTAAAAGTAACGAGTAGCAAATACCGTAACGAATAACAAATACCATAACAAATAACTTTTTAATGTAACGTACTCGTTATTGCGAAGAATAGAATAGAAAATAACGTTTAAAAGTAACGAGTATCAAATTACGGATAAAGTAACAGGTTGCCAAAGCATAGTAACGAATAACGTCTAAATGTAACGAGTAGCAAATTGCGCATGAATAAACGTTATATCATTTTTAAAAGTAACTAGTAGCAAATAACGTTTAAAAGTAACGGGTAGCGAATACCAAGTAGCAATTAACAAATAGCGGAAAGATTGCGAATGCAAAATACCGAATTTAACGTTATTCGCTATTTTGTCATTCATTTTTAGCGTTGCTTTTAACTTTACTCGTTATTTGTTATTCGCAATTTCCTACACGTTACTTTTGCTTCTCGTTGCTTTAAGACGTTATTCGTTATTTTGCTTTCCCAAAACGTTACTAGTTACTTTTGCTACCCGTTACTTGCTACTCGTTACTTTTAACTTTATTCGTTATTTTGCAATTCGCTCGCAATTCGCTACTCGTTACTTTTAGACGAAATTCCATATTTTGCTTTTGCAATTTGCTACTCGTTACTTTTGTGACACGGTACTTTGAAACGTTACTTGCTACTCGTTACTTTAAACTTTATTCGTTATTTTGCAATTTGCTACTTGTTACTTTTAGACGAAATTCCATTATTTGATTTCGCAATTTGTAACGACTAGCAAATTGCGAAATACCAAATAACGGTTAAAGTAACTAGTAGCAAGTAACAGTTAGGGAATACCAAGTAGCAAATAACAAATAAAGGAAAAAATAACAGATTGCGAATGCAAAATACCGAATTTAACGTTATTCGTTATGTTATTCATTTTTAGCGTTACTTTTAACTTTACTCGCTATTTTTTAATTGCAATTTTCTACACGTTACTTTTGCTTCTCGTTGCTTTAAGACGTTATTCGTTATTTTGCTTTCTTAATTTGTAACTCGTTACTTTTGCTACTCGTTACTCTTAGGAGTTAATCGATATCATGCTTTAACCGTAATCTGATACTCGTTACATTTAAATGCTATTACTGTTTAACGTTATTTATCATTCGCAATTTCCTACACGTTACTTTTGCTACTCTCTGCTTTAAGAAGTTGTTCGATATTTGCTTTTGCAATTTGTTACTCGTTCCTTTGTAACTCGTTACTTATATTACTTTTGTTATTTGTATTTTTCATTCGCAATTCGCTACTCGTTTTTCCGTTATTTGTTAGTTGCTAGAAATACCGAATAACGTTTAAAGTAACTAGCAGCAAGTAACGGTTAGGGAATACCAAGAAGCAAATAACAAATAATGGAAAAAATAACAGATTGCGAATGCATTCGCGATTGGCTACACGTTACTTTTAAAAGTTATTTGCTACTCGTTTCTTTTAACGTTATTCATTATTTCGAATTCGCAATCAGTTATTTTTTCGTTATTTTTCATTCGCAATGTGCTACTCGTTACTTTTAAAAGTTAATTGGTAATCGTTACTTTAAACGTTATTTTTTATTTTGCGTTCTCAATGTGCTTCTCGTTGCTTTAAAAAGTTATTTGCTACTTGTTACTTTTAACGGTATACTTGGTTATCGCTACTCGTTACTTTTAGCGTTATTCGTTATTTTGCATTCGCAATCTGTTATTTTTTCCGTTATTTGTTAGTTGCTACTTGGTATTTGCTACATGTTACTTTTAACTTTATTCGTTATTTTGCAATTCGCTCGCAATTTTAGACGCTACTCGTTACTTTTAGACGAAATTCCATATTTTGCTTTTGCAATTTGCTACTCGTTACTTTTGTGACACGGTACTTTGAAACGTTATTTGCTACTCGTTACTTTTAAAATGTATTTGCTACTCGTTACTTTAAGCGTTATTCGTTATTTTTCATTCACGTTACACGTTACTTTTGCTACTCTTTGCTTTAAGACGTTATTCGATATTTTGCTTTTGCAACTTGTTACTCGTTCCTTTGTAACTCGTTACTTTTGTTACTTTTTTTAGTTGTATTTTTCACTCGCAATTTGCTACTCGTTTTTCCGTTTTTTGTTAGTTGCTAGTTAGTTGTTATCGCTCGCAATTTGCTACTCGTTACTTTTAGACGAAATTCCATTTGTAACGACTAGCAAATTGCAAAATACCGGATAACGGTTAAAGTAACTAGTAGCAAGTAACGGGTAGCGAATACCAAGTAGCAACTAACAAATAACGGAAAGATTGCGAATGCAAAATACCGAATTTAACGTTATTCGTTATTTTGTCATTCGTTTTTAGCGTTACTTTTAACTTTACTCGTTATTTGTTATTCACAATTTCCTACACGTTACTTTTGCTTCTCGTTGCTTTTAGACGTTATTCGTTATTTTGCTTTCCCAAAATGTTACTAGTTACTTTTGCTACTCGTTACTCTTAGAGATTAATCGTTATCATGCTTTCGCAACCTGTTACTTTATCCGTAATATGATACTTGTTACTTTCAAATTCTATTACTGTTTAACGTTATTTCCATTCGCAATTTGCTACCCGTTACTTTTGCTACTCGTTACTTTTTCCGTTATTCGCAATTTCCTACTCGTAACTTTAAGACGTTATTCGTTACTTTGCATTCGCAATCTGATTTTTTTTCCATTATTTGTTCGTTGCTACTTGGTGTTCGCTACCCGTTACTTTTAAACTTTATTAGTTATTTGGCATTCACCATCTCTTTTCCGTCATTTGTTCGATGCTACTTGGTAGTAGCTACGCGCTATTTCGCATTTTGCTAGTCGTTATTTTTGCTAATTGCTACTTTTAAGTGTTATTTGCTACACGTTATCTTTTAAAGTTATTGAACGTTATTTCATTCGCAATTTGCTACTCGTTACTTCTACGCGTTATTTGCTACTCGTTACTTTTACCGTTATTGGTTATTTATCATTCGTATTCGGTATTCGTCATTTTGATTTCGCAGTTTGTTACTCGTTACTTTTGTTACTCGATACTTTTACACAATATTTTTTACTCGTTACTTTTAACGGTGTTCGTTATTATGCTTTCGCAACTTTTTACTCGCTACTTTTGTTACTCGTTACTTTTAAACGTTATTTGCTACTCGTTACTTTTTACCTTTATTCTTTCTTTTTCAGTTGCAATTTCTTACTCATTATTTTTAACGTTATTCGTTATTTTGCATTCGCAATAACGTTAAATGTACCGAGTAACAAATAACAAATAAAAGTAACGAGTTTCAAAAAATAACGAATAACGTCTCAAAGTAACGAGTAGCAAAAGTAACGAGTAGCACATTGGGAATGAAAAATAACGAATAACGCTAAAAGTAACGAGTAGCAAACGTTACTAACTGCGAAATCACGGGTAGCGAATACCAAGCAGCAACGAGCAAATAACGGAAAAAATAACAGATTGCGAATGCAAAATAACGAACAACGTTAAAAGAAACGAATAGCTAATAACTTTTAAAAGTAACGAGTAGCAAATCGCAAATGCAAAACACCGAATGACGTTAAACGTAAATAGTAGCAATTAACGAGTTTTCTTAACGTCATTCGGTATTTTGCATTTGCAATCTGTTATTTTTACCGTTATTTGTTCGTTGCTACTTGGTATTTGCTAGCCGCTATTTCGCAATTTGCTAGTCGTTACGTTTGCTACTCGTTACTTTTTAATGTTATATGCTACTCGTTTGTTTTTTAAGTTATTGAACCTTATTTATCGCTCGCAATTTGCTACTCGTTACTTTTAGACGAAATTCCATTATTTGCTTTCGCAATTTGTAACGACTAGCAAATTGCGAAATACCAAATAACGGTTAAAGTAACTAGTAGCAAGTAACAGGTAGGGAATACCAAGTAGCAAATAACAAATAATGGAAAAAATAACAGATTGCGAATGCAAAATACCAAATTTAACGTTATTCGTTATGGTATTCATTTTTAGAGTTATTTTAACTTTACTCGCTATTTTTTAATTGCAATTTGCGAAAAACCGAATAACGTTTAAAGTAACAAGCAGCAAGTAACGGTTAGGGAATACCAAGTAGCAAATAACAAATAATGGAAAAAATAACAGATTGCGAATGCATTCGCGATTGGCTACACGTTACTTTTAAAAGTTATTTGCTACTCGTTTCTTTTAACGTTATTCATTATTTCGAATTCGCAATCAGTTATTTTTTCGTTATTTTTCATTCGCAATGTGCTACTCGTTACTTTTAAAAGTTAATTGGTAATCGTTACTTTAAACGTTATTTTTTATTTTGCGTTCTCAATGTGCTTCTCGTTGCTTTTTAAAGTTATTTGCTTCTTGTTTCTTTTAACGGTATACTTGGTTATCGCTACTCTTTACTTTTTGCGTTATTCGTTATTTTGCATTCGCAATCTGTTATTTTTTCCGTTATTTGTTAGTTGCTACTTGGTATTTGCTACCCGTTACTTTTAACTTTATTCGTTATTTTGCGATTCGCTCGCAATTTGCTACTCGTTACTTTTAGACGAAATTCCATATTTTTCTTTTGCAATTTGCTACTCGTTACTTTTGTGACACGGTACTTGGAAACGTTATTTGCTACTCGTTACTTTTAAAATGTATTTGCTACTCGTTACTTTAAGCGTTATTCGTTATTTTTCATTCACGTTACACGTTACTTTTGCTACTCTTTGCTTTAAGACGTTATTCGATATTTTGCTTTTGCAATTTGTTACTCGTTCCTTTGTTACTCGTTACTTTTGTTACTTTTTTTATTTGTATTTTTCATTCGCAATTTGCTACTCGTTTTTCCGTTTTTTGTTAGTTGCTAGTTAGTTGTTATCGCTCGCAATTTGCTACTCGTTTCTTTTAGACGAAATTCCATTTGTAACGACTAGCAAATTGCAAAATACCGGATAACGGTTAAAGTAACTAGTAGCAAGTAACGGGTAGCAAATACCAAGTAGCAACTAACAAATAACGGAAAGATTGCGAATGCAAAATACCGAATTAAACGTTATTCGTTATTTTGTAATTCATTTTTAGCGTTACTTTTAACTTTACTCGTTATTTGTTATTCGCAATTTCCTACACGTTACTTTTGCTTCTCGTTGCTTTAAGACGTTATTCGTTATTTTGCTTTCCCAAAATGTTACTAGTTACTTTTGCTACTCGTTACTCTTAGAGGTTAATCGTTATTATGCTTTCGCAACCTGGTACTTTATCCGTAATCTGATACTCGTTACTTTCAAATGCTATTACTGTTTAACGTTATTTCCATTCGCAATTTGCTACCCGTTACTTTTGCTACTCATTACTTTTTCCGTTATTCGCAATTTCCTACTCGTGACTTTAAGACGTTATTCGTTACTTTGCATTCGCAATCTGATTTTTTTTCCGTTATTTGTTCGTTGCTACTTGGTGTTCGCTACCCGTTACTTTTAAACTTTATTAGTTATTTGGCATTCACCATCTCTTTTCCGTCATTTGTTCGATGCTACTTGGTAGTAGCTACCCGCTATTTCGCATTTTGCTAGTCCTTATTTTTGCTAATTGCTACTTTTAAGTGTTATTTGCTACACGTTAACTTTTAAAGTTATTGAACGTTATTTCATTCGCAATTTGCTACTCGTTACTTCTACGCGTTATTTGCTACTCGTTACTTTTACCGTTATCCGTTATCCGTTATTTATCATTCGTATTCGGTATTCGTCATTTTGCTTTCGCAATTTGTTACTCGTTACTTTTGTTACTCGATACTTTTACACAATATTTTTTACTCGTTACTTTTAACGGTGTTCGTTATTTTGCTTTCGCAATTTTTTACTCGCTACTTTTGTTACTCGTTACTTTTAAACGTTATTTGCTACTCATGACTTTTTACCTTTATTCTTTATTTTTCAGTTGCAATTTCTTACTCATTATTTTTAACGTTATTCGTTATTTTGCATTCGCAATAACGTTAAATGTACCGAGTAACAAATAACAAATAAAAGTAACGAGTTTCAAATTGCGAAAGCAAAATAACGAATAACGTCTCAAAGTAACGAGTAGCAAAAGTAACGAGTAGCACATTGGGAATGAAAAATAACGAATAACGCTAAAAGTAACGAGTAGCAAACGTTACTAACTGCGAAATCACGGGTAGCGAACACCAAGCAGCAACGAGCAAATAACGGAAAAAATAACAGATTGCGAATGCAAAATAACGAACAACGTTAAAAGAAACGAATAGCTAATAACTTTTAAAAGTAACGAGTAGCAAATCGCAAATGCAAAACACCGAATGACGTTAAACGTAAATAGTAGCAATTAACGAGTTTTCTTAACGTCATTCGGTATTTTGCATTTGCAATCTGTTATTTTTACCGTTATTTGTTCGTTGCTACTTGGTATTTGCTAGCCGCTATTTCGCAATTTGCTAGTCGTTACTTTTGCTACTCGTTACTTTTTAATGTTATATGCTACTCGTTAGTTTTTTAAGTTATTGAACCTTATTTATCGCTCGCAATTTGCTACTCGTTACTTTTAGACGAAATTCCATTATTTGCTTTCGCAATTTGTAACGACTAGCAAATTGCGAAATACCAAATAACGGTTAAAGTAACTAGTAGCAAGTAACAGGTAGGGAATACCAAGTAGCAAATAACAAATAATGGAAAAAATAACAGATTGCGAATGCAAAATACCGAATTTAACGTTATTCGTTATGTTATTCATTTTTAGCGTTACTTTTAACTTTACTACCTATTTTTTAGTTGCAATTTTCTACACGTTACTTTTGCTTCTCGTTGCTTTAAGACGTTATTCGATATTTTGCTTTCCCAAGTTGTTACTCGTTACTTTTGCTACTCGTTACTCTTAGGAGTTAATCGATATCATGCTTTATCCGTAATCTGATACTCGTTACATTTAAATGCTATTACTGTTTAACGTTATTTATCATTCGCAATTTCCTACCCGTTACTTTTGCTACTCTCTGCTTTAAGAAGTTGTTCGATATTTACTTTTGCAATTTGTTACTCGTTCCTTTGTAACTCGTTACTTATATTACTTTTGTTATTTGTATTTTTCATTCGCAATTCGCTACTCGTTTTTCCGTTATTTGTTAGTTGCTAGTTATTTGTTATCGCTCGCAATTTGCTACTCGTTACTTTTAGACGAAATCCATTATTTGCTTTCGCAATTCGTAACGACTAGCAAATTGCGAAATACCGAATAACGTTTAAAGTAACAAGCAGCAAGTAACGGTTAGGGAATACCAAGTAGCAAATAACAAATAATGGAAAAAATAACAGATTGCGAATGCATTCGCGATTGGCTACACGTTACTTTTAAAAGTTATTTGCTACTCGTTTCTTTTAACGTTATTCATTATTTTGAATTCGCAATCAGTTATTTTTTCGTTATTTTTCATGTGCAATGTGCTACTCGTTACTTTAAAAAGTTAATTGGTAATCGTTACTTTAAACGTTATTTCTTATTTTGCGTTATCAATGTGCTTCTCGTTGCTTTTAAAAGTTATTTGCTACTTGTTACTTTTAACGGTATACTTGGTTATCGCTACTCGTTACTTTTAGCGTTATTCGTTATTTTGCATTCGCAATCTGTTATTTTTTCCGTTATTTGTTAGTTGCTACTTGGTATTTGCTACCCGTTACTTTTAACTTTATGCGTTATTTTGCAATTCGTATTCGGTATTTGTCATTTTGCTTTCGCAATTTGTTACTCGTTACTTTTGTTACTCGATACTTTAACACAATATTTTTTACTCGTTACTTTTAACGGTGTTCGTTATTTTGCTTTCGCAATTTTTTACACGCTACTTTTGTTACTCGTTACTTTTGCTACTCATTACTTTTGTTACTCGTTTCTTTTCAACTTTATTCTTTATTTTTCAGTCTCAATTTCTTACTCGTTACTTTTGCTACTCGTTACTTTTAAACGTTATTTGCTACTCGTGACTTTTTACCTTTATTCTTTATTTTTCAGTTGCAATTTCTTACTCATTATTTTTATCGTTATTCGTTTTTTGCATTCGCAATAACGTTAAAAGTAACGAGTAACAAATAACGAATAAAAGTAACGAGTTTCAAATTGCGAAAGCAAAATAACGAATAACGTCTTAAAGTAACGAGAAGCAAAAGTAACGAGTAGCAAACGTTACTAACTGCGAAATCACGGGTAGCGAATACCAAGCAGCAACGAGCAAATAACGGAAGAAATAACAGATTGCGAATGCAAAATAACGAATAACGTTAAAAGAAACGAATAGCTAATAACTTTTAAAAGTAACAAGTAGCAAATCGCAAATGCAAAATACCGAATGACGTTAAACGTTAATAGTAGCAATTAACGAGTTTTCTTAACGTCATTCGGTATTTTGCATTTGCAATCTGTTATTTTTTCCGTTATTTGTTCGTTGCTATTTTGCTTTCCCAATTTGTTACTCGTTACTTTTGCTACTCGTTACTCTTAGGAGTTACTCGATATCATGCTTTGGCAGCCTGTTACTTTATCCGTAATCTGATACTCGTTACTTTTAAATGCTATTACTGTTTAACGTTATTTCCATTCGAAATTTGCTACCCGTTACTATTGCTACTCGTTTCTTTTAACGTTATCCGTTATTCGCAATTTCCTGATCTTTACTTTAAGACGTTATTCGTTACTTTGCTTTCGCAATCTGATTTTTTTCCGTTATTTGTTCGGTGCTACTTGGTGTTCGCTACCCGTTTCTTTTAAACTTTATTAGTTATTTGGCATTCACCATCTCTTTTCCGTCAATTGTTCGATGCTACTTGGTAGTCGCTACTAGCTATTTCGCATTTTGCTAGTCGTTATTTTTGCTAATCGCTACTTTTAAATGTTATTTGCTACTCGTTATTTTTTAAAGTTATTGCACATTATTTCATTCGCTATTTGCTACTCGTTACTTCTACGCGTTATTTGCTACTCGTTACTTTTACCGTTATCCGTTATTTTTTATTAGCAATTTCGTAAACGTTACTTTTGCTACTCGATACTTTAAGCAGGTATTATTTTTAACTTTTAAACGTTATTTGTTACTCGTTACTTTTAACGTTATTCATTATTTTGCATTCGCAATCTGTTATTTTTTCCGTTATTTGCTCGTTGCTGCTTGGTTATTCGTTATTTTGTCATTTATTTTTAGCGTAACTTTTAACTTTACTCGTTACTTGTTTATCGCAATTTCCTACACGTTACTTTTGCTTCTCGTTGCTTTAAGACGTTATTCGTTATTTTGCTTTCCCAAAATGTTACTAGTTACTTTTGCTACTGGTTACTCTTAGTGGTTAATCGTTATCATGCTGTCGCAACCTGTTACGTTATCCGTAATCTGATACTCGTTATTTTCAAATGCTATTACTGTTTAACGTTATTTGCATTCGCAATTTGCTACCCGTTACTTTTGCTACTCGTTACTTGTAACATTATCCGTTATTCGCAATTTCTTACTCGTTACTTTAAGACGTTATTCGTTACTTTGCTTTCGCAATCTGAATTTTTCCTTTATTTGTTCGTTGCTACTTGGTGTTCGCTACCCGTTACTTTTAAACTTTATTAATTATTTGGCATTCACCATCTCTTTTCCGTCATTTGTTCGATGCTACTTGGTAGTCGCTACCCGCTATTTCGCATTTTGCTAGTCGTTATTTTTGCTAATTGCTACTTTTATATGTTATTTTTTTAAGTTTTTGAACGTTATTTCATTCGCAATTTGCTACTCCTTACTTCTACGCGTTATTTGCTACTCGTTACTTTTACCGTTATCCGTTATTTATCATTCGTAATTTCCTAAACGTTATTTTGCTACTCGATACATTAAGACGGTATTCGTTATTTTGCTTTCGCAATTTGTTACTCGTTACTTTTGTTACTCGATACTTTTACACAATATTTGTTACTCGTTACTTTTAACGGTGTTCGTTATTTTTCTTTCGCAATTTTTTACTCGTTACTTTTATTACTCGGTGCTTTTGTTACTCGTTTCTTTTGTTACTCGATGCTTTGTTACTCGTTACTTTTGCTTCTCATTACTTTTTTGACTCGTTTCTTTTCAACTTTATTCGTTATTTTTCAGTCGCAATTTCTTACTCGTTACTTTTGCTACTCGTTACTTTTAAACGTTATTTGCTACTCGTTACTTTTTACCTTAATTTTTTGTTTTTCAGTTGCAATTTCTTACTCATTATTTTTAACGTGATTCGTTATTTTGCATTCGCAATAACGTTAAGAGTAACGAGTAGCAAATAATTTTTAAAAGTAACGAGTAGCAAATAAAGTTTCAACCGTGTCACAAAAGTAACGAGTAGCAAATTGCGAAAGCAAAATATGGAATTTCGTCTAAAAGTAACGAGTAGCAAATTGCGAGCGATAACAACTAACAAATAACGGAAAAATTAGCAGATAACAGATTGCGAATGCAAAATAACGAATAACGTTAAAAGTAACAAGTAGCAAGTTATCTGTTATTTTTTAGGTAATTCACTTGCTACTCGTTACTTTTAGCGTTATTCGTTATTTTGCATTCGCAATCTGTTATTTTTTCCGTTGTTTGTTAGTTGCTACTTGGTATTTGCTACCCGTTACTTTTAACTTTATGCGTTATTTTGCAATTCGCTCGCAATTTGCTACTCGTTACTTTTAGACGAAATTCCATTTGTAACGACTAGCAAATTGCAAAATACCGGATAACGGTTAAAGTAACTAGTAGCAAGTAACGGGTAGCGAATACAAAGTAGCAACTAACAAATAACGGAAAGATTGCGAATGCAAAATACCGAATTTAACGGTATTTGTTATTTTGTCATTCATTTTTAGTGTTACTTTTAATTTTACTCGTTATTTGTCATTCGCAATTTCCTACACGTTACTTTTGCTTCTCGTTGCTTTAAGACGTTATTCGTTATTTTACTTTCCCAAAATGTTACTAGTAACTTTTGCTACTCGTTACTCTTAGAGGTTAATCGTTATCATGCTTTCGCAACCTGTTACTTTATCCGTAATCTGATACTCGTTACTTTCAAATGCTATTACTGTTTAACGTTATTTCCATTCGCAATTTGCTACCCGTTACTTTTGCTACTCGTTACTTTTTCCGTTACTCGCAATTTCCTACTCGTAACTTTAAGACGTTATTCGTTACTTTGCATTCGCAATCTGATTTTTTTTCCGTTATTTGTTCGTTGCTGCTTGGTATTCGCTACCCGTTACTTTTAAACTTTATTAGTTATTTGGCATTCACCATCTCTTTTCCGTCCTTTGTTCGATGCTACTTGGTAGTAGCTACCCGCTATTTCGCATTTTGCTAGTCGTTATTTTTGCTAATTGCTACTTTTAAGTGTTATTTGCTACACGTTTTCTTTTAAGGTTAATGAACGTTATTTCATTCGCAATTTGCTACTCGTTACTTCTACGCGTTATTTGCTACTCGTTACTTTTACCGTTATCCGTTATTTATCATTCGTATTCGGTATTCGTCATTTTGCTCTCGCAATTTGTTACTCGTTACTTTTGTTACTCGATACTTTTGCTACTCATTACTTTCGTTACTCGTTTCTTTTCAACTTTATTCGTTATTTTTCAGTCGCAATTTCTTACTCGTTTCTTTTGCTACTCGTCACTTTTAAACGTTATTTGCTACTCGTGACTTTTTACCTTTATTCTTTATTTTTCAGTTGCAATTTCTTACTCATTATTTTTATCGTTATTCGTTTTTTGCATTCGCAATAACGTTAAAAGTAACGAGTAACAAATAACGAATAAAAGTAACGAGTTTCAAATTGCGAAAGCAAAATAACGAATAACGTCTTAAAGTAACGAGTAGCAAAAGTAACGAGTAGCAAACGTTACTAACTGCGAAATCACGGGTAGCGAATACCAAGCAGCAACGAGCAAATAACGGAAGAAATAACAGATTGCGAATGCAAAATAACGAATAACGTTAAAAGAAACGAATAGCTAATAACTTTTAAAAGTAACAAGTAGCAAATCGCAAATGCAAAATACCGAATGACGTTAAACGTTAATAGTAGCAATTAACGAGTTTTCTTAACGTCATTCGGTATTTTGCATTTGCAATCTGTTATTTTTTCCGTTATTTGTTCGTTGCTATTTTGCTTTCCCAAGTTGTTACTCGTTACTTTTGCTACTCGTTACTCTTAGGAGTTAATCGATATCATGCTTTATCCGTAATCTGATACTCGTTACATTTAAATGCTATTACTGTTTAACGTTATTTATCATTCGCAATTTCCTACCCGTTACTTTTGCTACTCTCTGCTTTAAGAAGTTGTTCGATATTTGCTTTTGCAATTTGTTACTCGTTCCTTTGTAACTCGTTACTTATATTACTTTTGTTATTTGTATTTTTCATTCGCAATTCGCTACTCGTTTTTCCGTTATTTGTTAGTTGCTAGTTATTTGTTATCGCTCGCAATTTGCTACTCGTTACTTTTAGACGAAATCCATTATTTGCTTTCGCAATTCGTAACGACTAGCAAATTGCGAAATACCGAATAACGTTTAAAGTAACAAGCAGCAAGTAACGGTTAGGGAACACCAAGTAGCAAATAACAAATAATGGAAAAAATAACAGATTGCGAATGCATTCGCGATTGGCTACACGTTACTTTTAAAAGTTATTTGCTACTCGTTTCTTTTAACGTTATTCATTATTTTGAATTCGCAATCAGTTATTTTTTCGTTATTTTTCATTCGCAATGTGCTACTCGTTACTTTAAAAAGTTAATTGGTAATCGTTACTTTAAACGTTATTTCTTATTTTGCGTTATCAATGTGCTTCTCGTTGCTTTTAAAAGTTATTTGCTACTTGTTACTTTTAACGGTATACTTGGTTATCGCTACTCGTTACTTTTAGCGTTATTCGTTATTTTGCATTCGCAATCTGTTATTTTTTCCGTTATTTGTTAGTTGCTACTTGGTATTTGCTACCCGTTACTTTTAACTTTATGCGTTATTTTGCAATTCGTATTCGGTATTTGTCATTTTGCTTTCGCAATTTGTTACTCGTTACTTTTGTTACTCGATACTTTAACACAATATTTTTTACTCGTTACTTTTAACGGTGTTCGTTATTTTGCTTTCGCAATTTTTTACACGCTACTTTTGTTACTCGTTACTTTTGCTACTCATTACTTTTGTTACTCGTTTCTTTTCAACTTTATTCTTTATTTTTCAGTCTCAATTTCTTACTCGTTACTTTTGCTACTCGTTACTTTTAAACGTTATTTGCTACTCGTGACTTTTTACCTTTATTCTTTATTTTTCAGTTGCAATTTCTTACTCATTATTTTTATCGTTATTCGTTTTTTGCATTCGCAATAACGTTAAAAGTAACGAGTAACAAATAACGAATAAAAGTAACGAGTTTCAAATTGCGAAAGCAAAATAACGAATAACGTCTTAAAGTAACGAGAAGCAAAAGTAACGAGTAGCAAACGTTACTAACTGCGAAATCACGGGTAGCGAATACCAAGCAGCAACGAGCAAATAACGGAAGAAATAACAGATTGCGAATGCAAAATAACGAATAACGTTAAAAGAAACGAATAGCTAATAACTTTTAAAAGTAACAAGTAGCAAATCGCAAATGCAAAATACCGAATGACGTTAAACGTTAATAGTAGCAATTAACGAGTTTTCTTAACGTCATTCGGTATTTTGCATTTGCAATCTGTTATTTTTTCCGTTATTTGTTCGTTGCTATTTTGCTTTCCCAATTTGTTACTCGTTACTTTTGCTACTCGTTACTCTTAGGAGTTACTCGATATCATGCTTTGGCAGCCTGTTACTTTATCCGTAATCTGATACTCGTTACTTTTAAATGCTATTACTGTTTAACGTTATTTCCATTCGAAATTTGCTACCCGTTACTATTGCTACTCGTTTCTTTTAACGTTATCCGTTATTCGCAATTTCCTGATCTTTACTTTAAGACGTTATTCGTTACTTTGCTTTCGCAATCTGATTTTTTTCCGTTATTTGTTCGGTGCTACTTGGTGTTCGCTACCCGTTTCTTTTAAACTTTATTAGTTATTTGGCATTCACCATCTCTTTTCCGTCAATTGTTCGATGCTACTTGGTAGTCGCTACTAGCTATTTCGCATTTTGCTAGTCGTTATTTTTGCTAATCGCTACTTTTAAATGTTATTTGCTACTCGTTATTTTTTAAAGTTATTGCACATTATTTCATTCGCTATTTGCTACTCGTTACTTCTACGCGTTATTTGCTACTCGTTACTTTTACCGTTATCCGTTATTTTTTATTAGCAATTTCGTAAACGTTACTTTTGCTACTCGATACTTTAAGCAGGTATTATTTTTAACTTTTAAACGTTATTTGTTACTCGTTACTTTTAACGTTATTCATTATTTTGCATTCGCAATCTGTTATTTTTTCCGTTATTTGCTCGTTGCTGCTTGGTTATTCGTTATTTTGTCATTTATTTTTAGCGTAACTTTTAACTTTACTCGTTACTTGTTTATCGCAATTTCCTACACGTTACTTTTGCTTCTCGTTGCTTTAAGACGTTATTCGTTATTTTGCTTTCCCAAAATGTTACTAGTTACTTTTGCTACTGGTTACTCTTAGTGGTTAATCGTTATCATGCTGTCGCAACCTGTTACGTTATCCGTAATCTGATACTCGTTATTTTCAAATGCTATTACTGTTTAACGTTATTTGCATTCGCAATTTGCTACCCGTTACTTTTGCTACTCGTTACTTGTAACATTATCCGTTATTCGCAATTTCTTACTCGTTACTTTAAGACGTTATTCGTTACTTTGCTTTCGCAATCTGAATTTTTCCTTTATTTGTTCGTTGCTACTTGGTGTTCGCTACCCGTTACTTTTAAACTTTATTAGTTATTTGGCATTCACCATCTCTTTTCCGTCATTTGTTCGATGCTACTTGGTAGTCGCTACCCGCTATTTCGCATTTTGCTAGTCGTTATTTTTGCTAATTGCTACTTTTATATGTTATTTTTTTAAGTTTTTGAACGTTATTTCATTCGCAATTTGCTACTCCTTACTTCTACGCGTTATTTGCTACTCGTTACTTTTACCGTTATCCGTTATTTATCATTCGTAATTTCCTAAACGTTATTTTGCTACTCGATACATTAAGACGGTATTCGTTATTTTGCTTTCGCAATTTGTTACTCGTTACTTTTGTTACTCGATACTTTTACACAATATTTGTTACTCGTTACTTTTAACGGTGTTCGTTATTTTTCTTTCGCAATTTTTTACTCGTTACTTTTATTACTCGGTGCTTTTGTTACTCGTTTCTTTTGTTACTCGATGCTTTGTTACTCGTTACTTTTGCTTCTCATTACTTTTTTGACTCGTTTCTTTTCAACTTTATTCGTTATTTTTCAGTCGCAATTTCTTACTCGTTACTTTTGCTACTCGTTACTTTTAAACGTTATTTGCTACTCGTTACTTTTTACCTTAATTTTTTGTTTTTCAGTTGCAATTTCTTACTCATTATTTTTAACGTGATTCGTTATTTTGCATTCGCAATAACGTTAAGAGTAACGAGTAGCAAATAATTTTTAAAAGTAACGAGTAGCAAATAAAGTTTCAACCGTGTCACAAAAGTAACGAGTAGCAAATTGCGAAAGCAAAATATGGAATTTCGTCTAAAAGTAACGAGTAGCAAATTGCGAGCGATAACAACTAACAAATAACGGAAAAATTAGCAGATAACAGATTGCGAATGCAAAATAACGAATAACGTTAAAAGTAACAAGTAGCAAGTTATCTGTTATTTTTTAGGTAATTCACTTGCTACTCGTTACTTTTAGCGTTATTCGTTATTTTGCATTCGCAATCTGTTATTTTTTCCGTTGTTTGTTAGTTGCTACTTGGTATTTGCTACCCGTTACTTTTAACTTTATGCGTTATTTTGCAATTCGCTCGCAATTTGCTACTCGTTACTTTTAGACGAAATTCCATTTGTAACGACTAGCAAATTGCAAAATACCGGATAACGGTTAAAGTAACTAGTAGCAAGTAACGGGTAGCGAATACAAAGTAGCAACTAACAAATAACGGAAAGATTGCGAATGCAAAATACCGAATTTAACGGTATTTGTTATTTTGTCATTCATTTTTAGTGTTACTTTTAATTTTACTCGTTATTTGTCATTCGCAATTTCCTACACGTTACTTTTGCTTCTCGTTGCTTTAAGACGTTATTCGTTATTTTACTTTCCCAAAATGTTACTAGTAACTTTTGCTACTCGTTACTCTTAGAGGTTAATCGTTATCATGCTTTCGCAACCTGTTACTTTATCCGTAATCTGATACTCGTTACTTTCAAATGCTATTACTGTTTAACGTTATTTCCATTCGCATTTTGCTACCCGTTACTTTTGCTACTCGTTACTTTTTCCGTTACTCGCAATTTCCTACTCGTAACTTTAAGACGTTATTCGTTACTTTGCATTCGCAATCTGATTTTTTTTCCGTTATTTGTTCGTTGCTGCTTGGTATCCGCTACCCGTTACTTTTAAACTTTATTAGTTATTTGGCATTCACCATCTCTTTTCCGTCCTTTGTTCGATGCTACTTGGTAGTAGCTACCCGCTATTTCGCATTTTGCTAGTCGTTATTTTTGCTAATTGCTACTTTTAAGTGTTATTTGCTACACGTTTTCTTTTAAGGTTAATGAACGTTATTTCATTCGCAATTTGCTACTCGTTACTTCTACGCGTTATTTGCTACTCGTTACTTTTACCGTTATCCGTTATTTATCATTCGTATTCGGTATTCGTCATTTTGCTCTCGCAATTTGTTACTCGTTACTTTTGTTACTCGATACTTTTGCTACTCATTACTTTCGTTACTCGTTTCTTTTCAACTTTATTCGTTATTTTTCAGTCGCAATTTCTTACTCGTTTCTTTTGCTACTCGTCACTTTTAAACGTTATTTGCTACTCGTGACTTTTTACCTTTATTCTTTATTTTTCAGTTGCAATTTCTTACTCATTATTTTTATCGTTATTCGTTTTTTGCATTCGCAATAACGTTAAAAGTAACGAGTAACAAATAACGAATAAAAGTAACGAGTTTCAAATTGCGAAAGCAAAATAACGAATAACGTCTTAAAGTAACGAGTAGCAAAAGTAACGAGTAGCAAACGTTACTAACTGCGAAATCACGGGTAGCGAATACCAAGCAGCAACGAGCAAATAACGGAAGAAATAACAGATTGCGAATGCAAAATAACGAATAACGTTAAAAGAAACGAATAGCTAATAACTTTTAAAAGTAACAAGTAGCAAATCGCAAATGCAAAATACCGAATGACGTTAAACGTTAATAGTAGCAATTAACGAGTTTTCTTAACGTCATTCGGTATTTTGCATTTGCAATCTGTTATTTTTTCCGTTATTTGTTCGTTGCTATTTTGCTTTCCCAAGTTGTTACTCGTTACTTTTGCTACTCGTTACTCTTAGGAGTTAATCGATATCATGCTTTATCCGTAATCTGATACTCGTTACATTTAAATGCTATTACTGTTTAACGTTATTTATCATTCGCAATTTCCTACCCGTTACTTTTGCTACTCTCTGCTTTAAGAAGTTGTTCGATATTTGCTTTTGCAATTTGTTACTCGTTCCTTTGTAACTCGTTACTTATATTACTTTTGTTATTTGTATTTTTCATTCGCAATTCGCTACTCGTTTTTCCGTTATTTGTTAGTTGCTAGTTATTTGTTATCGCTCGCAATTTGCTACTCGTTACTTTTAGACGAAATCCATTATTTGCTTTCGCAATTCGTAACGACTAGCAAATTGCGAAATACCGAATAACGTTTAAAGTAACAAGCAGCAAGTAACGGTTAGGGAACACCAAGTAGCAAATAACAAATAATGGAAAAAATAACAGATTGCGAATGCATTCGCGATTGGCTACACGTTACTTTTAAAAGTTATTTGCTACTCGTTTCTTTTAACGTTATTCATTATTTTGAATTCGCAATCAGTTATTTTTTCGTTATTTTTCATTCGCAATGTGCTACTCGTTACTTTAAAAAGTTAATTGGTAATCGTTACTTTAAACGTTATTTCTTATTTTGCGTTATCAATGTGCTTCTCGTTGCTTTTAAAAGTTATTTGCTACTTGTTACTTTTAACGGTATACTTGGTTATCGCTACTCGTTACTTTTAGCGTTATTCGTTATTTTGCATTCGCAATCTGTTATTTTTTCCGTTATTTGTTAGTTGCTACTTGGTATTTGCTACCCGTTACTTTTAACTTTATGCGTTATTTTGCAATTCGTATTCGGTATTTGTCATTTTGCTTTCGCAATTTGTTACTCGTTACTTTTGTTACTCGATACTTTAACACAATATTTTTTACTCGTTACTTTTAACGGTGTTCGTTATTTTGCTTTCGCAATTTTTTACACGCTACTTTTGTTACTCGTTACTTTTGCTACTCATTACTTTTGTTACTCGTTTCTTTTCAACTTTATTCTTTATTTTTCAGTCTCAATTTCTTACTCGTTACTTTTGCTACTCGTTACTTTTAAACGTTATTTGCTACTCGTGACTTTTTACCTTTATTCTTTATTTTTCAGTTGCAATTTCTTACTCATTATTTTTATCGTTATTCGTTTTTTGCATTCGCAATAACGTTAAAAGTAACGAGTAACAAATAACGAATAAAAGTAACGAGTTTCAAATTGCGAAAGCAAAATAACGAATAACGTCTTAAAGTAACGAGAAGCAAAAGTAACGAGTAGCAAACGTTACTAACTGCGAAATCACGGGTAGCGAATACCAAGCAGCAACGAGCAAATAACGGAAGAAATAACAGATTGCGAATGCAAAATAACGAATAACGTTAAAAGAAACGAATAGCTAATAACTTTTAAAAGTAACAAGTAGCAAATCGCAAATGCAAAATACCGAATGACGTTAAACGTTAATAGTAGCAATTAACGAGTTTTCTTAACGTCATTCGGTATTTTGCATTTGCAATCTGTTATTTTTTCCGTTATTTGTTCGTTGCTATTTTGCTTTCCCAATTTGTTACTCGTTACTTTTGCTACTCGTTACTCTTAGGAGTTACTCGATATCATGCTTTGGCAGCCTGTTACTTTATCCGTAATCTGATACTCGTTACTTTTAAATGCTATTACTGTTTAACGTTATTTCCATTCGAAATTTGCTACCCGTTACTATTGCTACTCGTTTCTTTTAACGTTATCCGTTATTCGCAATTTCCTGCTCTTTACTTTAAGACGTTATTCGTTACTTTGCTTTCGCAATCTGATTTTTTTCCGTTATTTGTTCGGTGCTACTTGGTGTTCGCTACCCGTTTCTTTTAAACTTTATTAGTTATTTGGCATTCACCATCTCTTTTCCGTCAATTGTTCGATGCTACTTGGTAGTCGCTACTAGCTATTTCGCATTTTGCTAGTCGTTATTTTTGCTAATCGCTACTTTTAAATGTTATTTGCTACTCGTTATTTTTTAAAGTTATTGCACATTATTTCATTCGCTATTTGCTACTCGTTACTTCTACGCGTTATTTGCTACTCGTTACTTTTACCGTTATCCGTTATTTTTTATTAGCAATTTCGTAAACGTTACTTTTGCTACTCGATACTTTAAGCAGGTATTATTTTTAACTTTTAAACGTTATTTGTTACTCGTTACTTTTAACGTTATTCATTATTTTGCATTCGCAATCTGTTATTTTTTCCGTTATTTGCTCGTTGCTGCTTGGTTATTCGTTATTTTGTCATTTATTTTTAGCGTAACTTTTAACTTTACTCGTTACTTGTTTATCGCAATTTCCTACACGTTACTTTTGCTTCTCGTTGCTTTAAGACGTTATTCGTTATTTTGCTTTCCCAAAATGTTACTAGTTACTTTTGCTACTGGTTACTCTTAGTGGTTAATCGTTATCATGCTGTCGCAACCTGTTACGTTATCCGTAATCTGATACTCGTTATTTTCAAATGCTATTACTGTTTAACGTTATTTGCATTCGCAATTTGCTACCCGTTACTTTTGCTACTCGTTACTTGTAACATTATCCGTTATTCGCAATTTCTTACTCGTTACTTTAAGACGTTATTCGTTACTTTGCTTTCGCAATCTGAATTTTTCCTTTATTTGTTCGTTGCTACTTGGTGTTCGCTACCCGTTACTTTTAAACTTTATTAGTTATTTGGCATTCACCATCTCTTTTCCGTCATTTGTTCGATGCTACTTGGTAGTCGCTACCCGCTATTTCGCATTTTGCTAGTCGTTATTTTTGCTAATTGCTACTTTTATATGTTATTTTTTTAAGTTTTTGAACGTTATTTCATTCGCAATTTGCTACTCCTTACTTCTACGCGTTATTTGCTACTCGTTACTTTTACCGTTATCCGTTATTTATCATTCGTAATTTCCTAAACGTTATTTTGCTACTCGATACATTAAGACGGTATTCGTTATTTTGCTTTCGCAATTTGTTACTCGTTACTTTTGTTACTCGATACTTTTACACAATATTTGTTACTCGTTACTTTTAACGGTGTTCGTTATTTTTCTTTCGCAATTTTTTACTCGTTACTTTTATTACTCGGTGCTTTTGTTACTCGTTTCTTTTGTTACTCGATGCTTTGTTACTCGTTACTTTTGCTTCTCATTACTTTTTTGACTCGTTTCTTTTCAACTTTATTCGTTATTTTTCAGTCGCAATTTCTTACTCGTTACTTTTGCTACTCGTTACTTTTAAACGTTATTTGCTACTCGTTACTTTTTACCTTAATTTTTTGTTTTTCAGTTGCAATTTCTTACTCATTATTTTTAACGTGATTCGTTATTTTGCATTCGCAATAACGTTAAGAGTAACGAGTAGCAAATAATTTTTAAAAGTAACGAGTAGCAAATAAAGTTTCAACCGTGTCACAAAAGTAACGAGTAGCAAATTGCGAAAGCAAAATATGGAATTTCGTCTAAAAGTAACGAGTAGCAAATTGCGAGCGATAACAACTAACAAATAACGGAAAAATTAGCAGATAACAGATTGGGAATGCAAAATAACGAATAACGTTAAAAGTAACAAGTAGCAAGTTATCTGTTATTTTTTAGGTAATTCACTTGCTACTCGTTACTTTTACCGTTATTCGTTATTTTGCTTTCTTAAAATGTTATCTGGTAATTTTTTCCGTTGTTTGTTAGTGGCTAGTTAGTTGTAATCGCTCGCAATTCGCTACTCGTTACTTTTGTCACACGGTACTTTAAAACGTTAATTGCTACTCGTTACGTTTAAAAGTCATTTGCTACTCATTACTTTAAGCGTTAATCGTTATTTTTCATTCGCAATGTGCAATTTCCTACACGTTACTTTTGCTTCTCGTTGCTTTAAGACGTTATTCGTTATTTTGCTTTCCCAAAATGTTACTAGTAACTTTTGCTACTCGTTACTCTTAGAGGTTAATCGTTATCATGCTTTCGCAACCTGTTACTTTATCCGTAATCTGATACTCGTTACTTTCAAATGCTATTACTGTTTAACGTTATTTCCATTCGCAATTTGCTACCCGTTACTTTTGCTACTCGTGACTTTTTACCTTTATTCTTTATTTTTCAGTTGCAATTTCTTACTCATTATTTTTAACGTTATTCGTTATTTTGCATTCGCAATAACGTTAAATGTACCGAGTAACAAATAACAAATAAAAGTAACGAGTTTCAAATTGCGAAAGCAAAATAATGAATAACGTCTCAAAGTAACGAGTAGCAAAAGTAACGAGTAGCACATTGGGAATGAAAAATAACGAATAACGCTAACTGTAACGAGTAGCAAACGTTACTAACTGCTAAATCACGGGTAGCGAATACCAAGCAGCAACGAGCATATAACGGAAAAAATAACAGATTTCGAATGCAAAATAACGAATAACGATAAATAAGGTTCAATAACTTAAAAAACTAACGAGTAGCAAAAGTAACGACTAGCAAATTGCGAAATACCGAATAACGTTTAAAGTAACAAGCAGCAAGTAACGGTTAGGGAATACCAAGTAGCAAATAACAAATAATGGAAAAAATAACAGATTGCGAATGCATTCGCGATTGGCTACACAATACTTTTAAAAGTTATATGCTACTCGTTTCTTTTAACGTTATTCATTATTTTGAATTCGCAATCAGTTATTTTTTCGTTATTTTTCATTCGCAATGTGCTACTCGTTACTTTAAAAAGTTAATTGGTAATCGTTACTTTAAACGTTATTTCTTATTTTGCGTTATCAATGTGCTTCTCGTTGCTTTTAAAAGTTATTTGCTACTTGTTACTTTTAACGGTATACTTGGTTATCGCTACTCGTTACTTTTAGCGTTATTCGTTATTTTGCATTCGCAATCTGTTATTTTTTCCGTTATTTGTTAGTTGCTACTTGGTATTTGCTACCCGTTACTTTTAACTTTATGCGTTATTTTGCAATTCGTATTCGGTATTTGTCATTTTGCTTTCGCAATTTGTTACTCGTTACTTTTGTTACTCGATACTTTAACACAATATTTTTTACTCGTTACTTTTAACGGTGTTCGTTATTTTGCTTTCGCAATTTTTTACACGCTACTTTTGTTACTCGTTACTTTTGCTACTCATTACTTTTGTTACTCGTTTCTTTTCAACTTTATTCTTTATTTTTCAGTCTCAATTTCTTACTCGTTACTTTTGCTACTCGTTACTTTTAAACGTTATTTGCTACTCGTGACTTTTTACCTTTATTCTTTATTTTTCAGTTGCAATTTCTTACTCATTATTTTTATCGTTATTCGTTTTTTGCATTCGCAATAACGTTAAAAGTAACGAGTAACAAATAACGAATAAAAGTAACGAGTTTCAAATTGCGAAAGCAAAATAACGAATAACGTCTTAAAGTAACGAGAAGCAAAAGTAACGAGTAGCAAACGTTACTAACTGCGAAATCACGGGTAGCGAATACCAAGCAGCAACGAGCAAATAACGGAAGAAATAACAGATTGCGAATGCAAAATAACGAATAACGTTAAAAGAAACGAATAGCTAATAACTTTTAAAAGTAACAAGTAGCAAATCGCAAATGCAAAATACCGAATGACGTTAAACGTTAATAGTAGCAATTAACGAGTTTTCTTAACGTCATTCGGTATTTTGCATTTGCAATCTGTTATTTTTTCCGTTATTTGTTCGTTGCTATTTTGCTTTCCCAATTTGTTACTCGTTACTTTTGCTACTCGTTACTCTTAGGAGTTACTCGATATCATGCTTTGGCAGCCTGTTACTTTATCCGTAATCTGATACTCGTTACTTTTAAATGCTATTACTGTTTAACGTTATTTCCATTCGAAATTTGCTACCCGTTACTATTGCTACTCGTTTCTTTTAACGTTATCCGTTATTCGCAATTTCCTGCTCTTTACTTTAAGACGTTATTCGTTACTTTGCTTTCGCAATCTGATTTTTTTCCGTTATTTGTTCGGTGCTACTTGGTGTTCGCTACCCGTTTCTTTTAAACTTTATTAGTTATTTGGCATTCACCATCTCTTTTCCGTCAATTGTTCGATGCTACTTGGTAGTCGCTACTAGCTATTTCGCATTTTGCTAGTCGTTATTTTTGCTAATCGCTACTTTTAAATGTTATTTGCTACTCGTTATTTTTTAAAGTTATTGCACATTATTTCATTCGCTATTTGCTACTCGTTACTTCTACGCGTTATTTGCTACTCATTACTTTTACCGTTATCCGTTATTTTTTATTAGCAATTTCGTAAACGTTACTTTTGCTACTCGATACTTTAAGCAGGTATTATTTTTAACTTTTAAACGTTATTTGTTACTCGTTACTTTTAACGTTATTCATTATTTTGCATTCGCAATCTGTTATTTTTTCCGTTATTTGCTCGTTGCTGCTTGGTTATTCGTTATTTTGTCATTTATTTTTAGCGTAACTTTTAACTTTACTCGTTACTTGTTTATCGCAATTTCCTACACGTTACTTTTGCTTCTCGTTGCTTTAAGACGTTATTCGTTATTTTGCTTTCCCAAAATGTTACTAGTTACTTTTGCTACTGGTTACTCTTAGTGGTTAATCGTTATCATGCTGTCGCAACCTGTTACGTTATCCGTAATCTGATACTCGTTATTTTCAAATGCTATTACTGTTTAACGTTATTTGCATTCGCAATTTGCTACCCGTTACTTTTGCTACTCGTTACTTGTAACATTATCCGTTATTCGCAATTTCTTACTCGTTACTTTAAGACGTTATTCGTTACTTTGCTTTCGCAATCTGAATTTTTCCTTTATTTGTTCGTTGCTACTTGGTGTTCGCTACCCGTTACTTTTAAACTTTATTAGTTATTTGGCATTCACCATCTCTTTTCCGTCATTTGTTCGATGCTACTTGGTAGTCGCTACCCGCTATTTCGCATTATGCTAGTCGTTATTTTTGCTAATTGCTACTTTTATATGTTATTTTTTTAAGTTTTTGAACGTTATTTCATTCGCAATTTGCTACTCCTTACTTCTACGCGTTATTTGCTACTCGTTACTTTTACCGTTATCCGTTATTTATCATTCGTAATTTCCTAAACGTTATTTTGCTACTCGATACATTAAGACGGTATTCGTTATTTTGCTTTCGCAATTTGTTACTCGTTACTTTTGTTACTCGATACTTTTACACAATATTTGTTACTCGTTACTTTTAACGGTGTTCGTTATTTTTCTTTCGCAATTTTTTACTCGTTACTTTTATTACTCGGTGCTTTTGTTACTCGTTTCTTTTGTTACTCGATGCTTTGTTACTCGTTACTTTTGCTTCTCATTACTTTTTTGACTCGTTTCTTTTCAACTTTATTCGTTATTTTTCAGTCGCAATTTCTTACTCGTTACTTTTGCTACTCGTTACTTTTAAACGTTATTTGCTACTCGTTACTTTTTACCTTAATTTTTTGTTTTTCAGTTGCAATTTCTTACTCATTATTTTTAACGTGATTCGTTATTTTGCATTCGCAATAACGTTAAGAGTAACGAGTAGCAAATAATTTTTAAAAGTAACGAGTAGCAAATAAAGTTTCAACCGTGTCACAAAAGTAACGAGTAGCAAATTGCGAAAGCAAAATATGGAATTTCGTCTAAAAGTAACGAGTAGCAAATTGCGAGCGATAACAACTAACAAATAACGGAAAAATTAGCAGATAACAGATTGCGAATGCAAAATAACGAATAACGTTAAAAGTAACAAGTAGCAAGTTATCTGTTATTTTTTAGGTAATTCACTTGCTACTCGTTACTTTTACCGTTATTCGTTATTTTGCTTTCTTAAAATGTTATCTGGTAATTTTTTCCGTTGTTTGTTAGTGGCTAGTTAGTTGTAATCGCTCGCAATTCGCTACTCGTTACTTTTGTCACACGGTACTTTAAAACGTTAATTGCTACTCGTTACGTTTAAAAGTCATTTGCTACTCATTACTTTAAGCGTTAATCGTTATTTTTCATTCGCAATGTGCAATTTCCTACACGTTACTTTTGCTTCTCGTTGCTTTAAGACGTTATTCGTTATTTTGCTTTCCCAAAATGTTACTAGTAACTTTTGCTACTCGTTACTCTTAGAGGTTAATCGTTATCATGCTTTCGCAACCTGTTACTTTATCCGTAATCTGATACTCGTTACTTTCAAATGCTATTACTGTTTAACGTTATTTCCATTCGCAATTTGCTACCCGTTACTTTTGCTACTCGTGACTTTTTACCTTTATTCTTTATTTTTCAGTTGCAATTTCTTACTCATTATTTTTAACGTTATTCGTTATTTTGCATTCGCAATAACGTTAAATGTACCGAGTAACAAATAACAAATAAAAGTAACGAGTTTCAAATTGCGAAAGCAAAATAATGAATAACGTCTCAAAGTAACGAGTAGCAAAAGTAACGAGTAGCACATTGGGAATGAAAAATAACGAATAACGCTAACTGTAACGAGTAGCAAACGTTACTAACTGCGAAATCACGGGTAGCGAATACCAAGCAGCAACGAGCATATAACGGAAAAAATAACAGATTTCGAATGCAAAATAACGAATAACGATAAATAAGGTTCAATAACTTAAAAAACTAACGAGTAGCAAAAGTAACGACTAGCAAATTGCGAAATACCGAATAACGTTTAAAGTAACAAGCAGCAAGTAACGGTTAGGGAATACCAAGTAGCAAATAACAAATAATGGAAAAAATAACAGATTGCGAATGCATTCGCGATTGGCTACACAATACTTTTAAAAGTTATATGCTACTCGTTTCTTTTAACGTTATTCATTATTTTGAATTCGCAATCAGTTATTTTTTCGTTATTTTTCATTCGCAATGTGCTACTCGTTACTTTTAAAAGTTAATTGGTAATCGTTACTTTAAACGTTATTTTTTATTTTGCGTTCTCAATGTGCTTCTCGTTGCTTTTAAAAGTTATTTGCTACTTGTTACTTTTAACGGTATACTTGGTTATCGCTATTCGTTACTTTTAGCGTTATTCGTTATTTTGCATTCGCAATCTGTTATTTTTTCCGTTGTTTGTTAGTTGCTACTTGGTATTTGCTACCCGTTACTTTTAACTTTATGCGTTATTTTGCAATTCGCTCGCAATTTGCTACTCGTTACTTTTAGACGAAATTCCATTTGTAACGACTAGCAAATTGCAAAATACCGGATAACGGTTAAAGTAACTAGTAGCAAGTAACGGGTAGCGAATACAAAGTAGCAACTAACAAATAACGGAAAGATTGCGAATGCAAAATACCGAATTTAACGGTATTCGTTATTTTGTCATTCATTTTTAGTGTTACTTTTAATTTTACTCGTTATTTGTCATTCGCAATTTCCTACACGTTACTTTTGCTTCTCGTTGCTTTAAGACGTTATTCGTTATTTTACTTTCCCAAAATGTTACTAGTAACTTTTGCTACTCGTTACTCTTAGAGGTTAATCGTTATCATGCTTTCGCAACCTGTTACTTTATCCGTAATCTGATACTCGTTACTTTCAAATGCTATTACTGTTTAACGTTATTTCCATTCGCAATTTGCTACCCGTTACTTTTGCTACTCGTTACTTTTTCCGTTACTCGCAATTTCCTACTCGTAACTTTAAGACGTTATTCGTTACTTTGCATTCGCAATCTGATTTTTTTTCCGTTATTTGTTCGTTGCTGCTTGGTATTCGCTACCCGTTACTTTTAAACTTTATTAGTTATTTGGCATTCACCATCTCTTTTCCGTCTTTTGTTCGATGCTACTTGGTAGTAGCTACCCGCTATTTCGCATTTTGCTAGTCGTTATTTTTGCTAATTGCTACTTTTAAGTGTTATTTGCTACACGTTTTCTTTTAAGGTTAATGAACGTTATTTCATTCGCAATTTGCTACTCGTTACTTCTACGCGTTATTTGCTACTCGTTACTTTTACCGTTATCCGTTATTTATCATTCGTATTCGGTATTCGTCATTTTGCTCTCGCAATTTGTTACTCGTTACTTTTGTTACTCGATACTTTTGCTACTCATTACTTTCGTTACTCGTTTCTTTTCAACTTTATTCGTTATTTTTCAGTCGCAATTTCTTACTCGTTTCTTTTGCTACTCGTCACTTTTAAACGTTATTTGCTACTCGTGACTTTTTACCTTTATTCTTTATTTTTCAGTTGCAATTTCTTACTCATTATTTTTATCGTTATTCGTTTTTTGCATTCGCAATAACGTTAAAAGTAACGAGTAACAAATAACGAATAAAAGTAACGAGTTTCAAATTGCGAAAGCAAAATAACGAATAACGTCTTAAAGTAACGAGTAGCAAAAGTAACGAGTAGCAAACGTTACTAACTGCGAAATCACGGGTAGCGAATACCAAGCAGCAACGAGCAAATAACGGAAGAAATAACAGATTGCGAATGCAAAATAACGAATAACGTTAAAAGAAACGAATAGCTAATAACTTTTAAAAGTAACAAGTAGCAAATCGCAAATGCAAAATACCGAATGACGTTAAACGTTAATAGTAGCAATTAACGAGTTTTCTTAACGTCATTCGGTATTTTGCATTTGCAATCTGTTATTTTTTCCGTTATTTGTTCGTTGCTATTTTGCTTTCCCAAGTTGTTACTCGTTACTTTTGCTACTCGTTACTCTTAGGAGTTAATCGATATCATGCTTTATCCGTAATCTGATACTCGTTACATTTAAATGCTATTACTGTTTAACGTTATTTATCATTCGCAATTTCCTACCCGTTACTTTTGCTACTCTCTGCTTTAAGAAGTTGTTCGATATTTGCTTTTGCAATTTGTTACTCGTTCCTTTGTAACTCGTTACTTATATTACTTTTGTTGTTTGTATTTTTCATTCGCAATTCGCTACTCGTTTTTCCGTTATTTGTTAGTTGCTAGTTATTTGTTATCGCTCGCAATTTGCTACTCGTTACTTTTAGACGAAATCCATTATTTGCTTTCGCAATTCGTAACGACTAGCAAATTGCGAAATACCGAATAACGTTTAAAGTAACAAGCAGCAAGTAACGGTTAGGGAACACCAAGTAGCAAATAACAAATAATGGAAAAAATAACAGATTGCGAATGCATTCGCGATTGGCTACACGTTACTTTTAAAAGTTATTTGCTACTCGTTTCTTTTAACGTTATTCATTATTTTGAATTCGCAATCAGTTATTTTTTCGTTATTTTTCATTCGCAATGTGCTACTCGTTTCTTTAAAAAGTTAATTGGTAATCGTTACTTTAAACGTTATTTCTTATTTTGCGTTATCAATGTGCTTCTCGTTGCTTTTAAAAGTTATTTGCTACTTGTTACTTTTAACGGTATACTTGGTTATCGCCACTCGTTACTTTTAGCGTTATTCGTTATTTTGCATTCGCAATCTGTTATTTTTTCCGTTATTTGTTAGTTGCTACTTGGTATTTGCTACCCGTTACTTTTAACTTTATGCGTTATTTTGCAATTCGTATTCGGTATTTGTCATTTTGCTTTCGCAATTTGTTACTCGTTACTTTTGTTACTCGATACTTTAACACAATATTTTTTACTCGTTACTTTTAACGGTGTTCGTTATTTTGCTTTCGCAATTTTTTACACGCTACTTTTGTTACTCGTTACTTTTGCTACTCATTACTTTTGTTACTCGTTTCTTTTCAACTTTATTCTTTATTTTTCAGTCTCAATTTCTTACTCGTTACTTTTGCTACTCGTTACTTTTAAACGTTATTTGCTACTCGTGACTTTTTACCTTTATTCTTTATTTTTCAGTTGCAATTTCTTACTCATTATTTTTATCGTTATTCGTTTTTTGCATTCGCAATAACGTTAAAAGTAACGAGTAACAAATAACGAATAAAAGTAACGAGTTTCAAATTGCGAAAGCAAAATAACGAATAACGTCTTAAAGTAACGAGAAGCAAAAGTAACGAGTAGCAAACGTTACTAACTGCGAAATCACGGGTAGCGAATACCAAGCAGCAACGAGCAAATAACGGAAGAAATAACAGATTGCGAATGCAAAATAACGAATAACGTTAAAAGAAACGAATAGCTAATAACTTTTAAAAGTAACAAGTAGCAAATCGCAAATGCAAAATACCGAATGACGTTAAACGTTAATAGTAGCATTTAACGAGTTTTCTTAACGTCATTCGGTATTTTGCATTTGCAATCTGTTATTTTTTCCGTTATTTGTTCGTTGCTATTTTGCTTTCCCAATTTGTTACTCGTTACTTTTGCTACTCGTTACTCTTAGGAGTTACTCGATATCATGCTTTGGCAGCCTGTTACTTTATCCGTAATCTGATACTCGTTACTTTTAAATGCTATTACTGTTTAACGTTATTTCCATTCGAAATTTGCTACCCGTTACTATTGCTACTCGTTTCTTTTAACGTTATCCGTTATTCGCAATTTCCTGCTCTTTACTTTAAGACGTTATTCGTTACTTTGCTTTCGCAATCTGATTTTTTTCCGTTATTTGTTCGGTGCTACTTGGTGTTCGCTACCCGTTTCTTTTAAACTTTATTAGTTATTTGGCATTCACCATCTCTTTTCCGTCAATTGTTCGATGCTACTTGGTAGTCGCTACTAGCTATTTCGCATTTTGCTAGTCGTTATTTTTGCTAATCGCTACTTTTAAATGTTATTTGCTACTCGTTATTTTTTAAAGTTATTGCACATTATTTCATTCGCTATTTGCTACTCGTTACTTCTACGCGTTATATGCTACTCGTTACTTTTACCGTTATCCGTTATTTTTTATTAGCAATTTCGTAAACGTTACTTTTGCTACTCGATACTTTAAGCAGGTATTATTTTTAACTTTTAAACGTTATTTGTTACTCGTTACTTTTAACGTTATTCATTATTTTGCATTCCCAATCTGTTATTTTTTCCGTTATTTGCTCGTTGCTGCTTGGTTATTCGTTATTTTGTCATTTATTTTTAGCGTAACTTTTAACTTTACTCGTTACTTGTTTATCGCAATTTCCTACACGTTACTTTTGCTTCTCGTTGCTTTAAGACGTTATTCGTTATTTTGCTTTCCCAAAATGTTACTAGTTACTTTTGCTACTGGTTACTCTTAGTGGTTAATCGTTATCATGCTGTCGCAACCTGTTACGTTATCCGTAATCTGATACTCGTTATTTTCAAATGCTATTACTGTTTAACGTTATTTGCATTCGCAATTTGCTACCCGTTACTTTTGCTACTCGTTACTTGTAACATTATCCGTTATTCGCAATTTCTTACTCGTTACTTTAAGACGTTATTCGTTACTTTGCTTTCGCAATCTGAATTTTTCCTTTATTTGTTCGTTGCTACTTGGTGTTCGCTACCCGTTACTTTTAAACTTTATTAGTTATTTGGCATTCACCATCTCTTTTCCGTCATTTGTTCGATGCTACTTGGTAGTCGCTACCCGCTATTTCGCATTTTGCTAGTCGTTATTTTTGCTAATTGCTACTTTTATATGTTATTTTTTTAAGTTTTTGAACGTTATTTCATTCGCAATTTGCTACTCCTTACTTCTACGCGTTATTTGCTACTCGTTACTTTTACCGTTATCCGTTATTTATCATTCGTAATTTCCTAAACGTTATTTTGCTACTCGATACATTAAGACGGTATTCGTTATTTTGCTTTCGCAATTTGTTACTCGTTACTTTTGTTACTCGATACTTTTACACAATATTTGTTACTCGTTACTTTTAACGGTGTTCGTTATTTTTCTTTCGCAATTTTTTACTCGTTACTTTTATTACTCGGTGCTTTTGTTACTCGTTTCTTTTGTTACTCGATGCTTTGTTACTCGTTACTTTTGCTTCTCATTACTTTTTTGACTCGTTTCTTTTCAACTTTATTCGTTATTTTTCAGTCGCAATTTCTTACTCGTTACTTTTGCTACTCGTTACTTTTAAACGTTATTTGCTACTCGTTACTTTTTACCTTAATTTTTTGTTTTTCAGTTGCAATTTCTTACTCATTATTTTTAACGTGATTCGTTATTTTGCATTCGCAATAACGTTAAGAGTAACGAGTAGCAAATAATTTTTAAAAGTAACGAGTAGCAAATAAAGTTTCAACCGTGTCACAAAAGTAACGAGTAGCAAATTGCGAAAGCAAAATATGGAATTTCGTCTAAAAGTAACGAGTAGCAAATTGCGAGCGATAACAACTAACAAATAACGGAAAAATTAGCAGATAACAGATTGCGAATGCAAAATAACGAATAACGTTAAAAGTAACAAGTAGCAAGTTATCTGTTATTTTTTAGGTAATTCACTTGCTACTCGTTACTTTTACCGTTATTCGTTATTTTGCTTTCTTAAAATGTTATCTGGTAATTTTTTCCGTTGTTTGTTAGTGGCTAGTTAGTTGTAATCGCTCGCAATTCGCTACTCGTTACTTTTGTCACACGGTACTTTAAAACGTTAATTGCTACTCGTTACGTTTAAAAGTCATTTGCTACTCATTACTTTAAGCGTTAATCGTTATTTTTCATTCGCAATGTGCAATTTCCTACACGTTACTTTTGCTTCTCGTTGCTTTAAGACGTTATTCGTTATTTTGCTTTCCCAAAATGTTACTAGTAACTTTTGCTACTCGTTACTCTTAGAGGTTAATCGTTATCATGCTTTCGCAACCTGTTACTTTATCCGTAATCTGATACTCGTTACTTTCAAATGCTATTACTGTTTAACGTTATTTCCATTCGCAATTTGCTACCCGTTACTTTTGCTACTCGTGACTTTTTACCTTTATTCTTTATTTTTCAGTTGCAATTTCTTACTCATTATTTTTAACGTTATTCGTTATTTTGCATTCGCAATAACGTTAAATGTACCGAGTAACAAATAACAAATAAAAGTAACGAGTTTCAAATTGCGAAAGCAAAATAATGAATAACGTCTCAAAGTAACGAGTAGCAAAAGTAACGAGTAGCACATTGGGAATGAAAAATAACGAATAACGCTAACTGTAACGAGTAGCAAACGTTACTAACTGCGAAATCACGGGTAGCGAATACCAAGCAGCAACGAGCATATAACGGAAAAAATAACAGATTTCGAATGCAAAATAACGAATAACGATAAATAAGGTTCAATAACTTAAAAAACTAACGAGTAGCAAAAGTAACGACTAGCAAATTGCGAAATACCGAATAACGTTTAAAGTAACAAGCAGCAAGTAACGGTTAGGGAATACCAAGAAGCAAATAACAAATAATGGAAAAAATAACAGATTGCGAATGCATTCGCGATTGGCTACACAATACTTTTAAAAGTTATATGCTACTCGTTTCTTTTAACGTTATTCATTATTTTGAATTCGCAATCAGTTATTTTTTCGTTATTTTTCAGTCGCAATGTGCTACTCGTTACTTTTAAAAGTTAATTGGTAATCGTTACTTTAAACGTTATTTTTTATTTTGCGTTCTCAATGTGCTTCTCGTTGCTTTTAAAAGTTATTTGCTACTTGTTACTTTTAACGGTATACTTGGTTATCGCTATTCGTTACTTTTAGCGTTATTCGTTATTTTGCATTCGCAATCTGTTATTTTTTCCGTTGTTTGTTAGTTGCTACTTGGTATTTGCTACCCGTTACTTTTAACTTTATGCGTTATTTTGCAATTCGCTCGCAATTTGCTACTCGTTACTTTTAGACGAAATTCCATTTGTAACGACTAGCAAATTGCAAAATACCGGATAACGGTTAAAGTAACTAGTAGCAAGTAACGGGTAGCGAATACAAAGTAGCAACTAACAAATAACGGAAAGATTGCGAATGCAAAATATCGAATTTAACGGTATTCGTTATTTTGTCATTCATTTTTAGTGTTACTTTTAATTTTACTCGTTATTTGTCATTCGCAATTTCCTACACGTTACTTTTGCTTCTCGTTGCTTTAAGACGTTATTCGTTATTTTACTTTCCCAAAATGTTACTAGTAACTTTTGCTACTCGTTACTCTTAGAGGTTAATCGTTATCATGCTTTCGCAACCTGTTACTTTATCCGTAATCTGATACTCGTTACTTTCAAATGCTATTACTGTTTAACGTTATTTCCATTCGCAATTTGCTACCCGTTACTTTTGCTACTCGTTACTTTTTCCGTTACTCGCAATTTCCTACTCGTAACTTTAAGACGTTATTCGTTACTTTGCATTCGCAATCCGATTTTTTTTCCGTTATTTGTTCGTTGCTGCTTGGTATTCGCTACCCGTTACTTTTAAACTTTATTAGTTATTTGGCATTCACCATCTCTTTTCCGTCCTTTGTTCGATGCTACTTGGTAGTAGCTACCCGCTATTTCGCATTTTGCTAGTCGTTATTTTTGCTAATTGCTACTTTTAAGTGTTATTTGCTACACGTTTTCTTTTAAGGTTAATGAACGTTATTTCATTCGCAATTTGCTACTCGTTACTTCTACGCGTTATTTGCTACTCGTTACTTTTACCGTTATCCGTTATTTATCATTCGTATTCGGTATTCGTCATTTTGCTCTCGCAATTTGTTACTCGTTACTTTTGTTACTCGATACTTTTGCTACTCATTACTTTCGTTACTCGTTTCTTTTCAACTTTATTCGTTATTTTTCAGTCGCAATTTCTTACTCGTTTCTTTTGCTACTCGTCACTTTTAAACGTTATTTGCTACTCGTGACTTTTTACCTTTATTCTTTATTTTTCAGTTGCAATTTCTTACTCAATATTTTTAACGTTATTCGTTATTTTGCATTCGCAATAACGTTAAAAGTAACGAGTAACAAATAACAAATAAAAGTAACGAGTTTCAAATTGCGAAAGCAAAATAACGAATAACGTCTTAAAGTAACGAGTAGCAAACGTTACTAACTGCGAAATCACGGGTAACGAATACCAAGCAGCAACGAGCAAATAACGGAAGAAATAACAGATTGCGAATGCAAAATAACGAATAACGTCAAAAGAAACGAATAGCTAATAACTTTTAAAAGTAACAAGTATCAAATCGCAAATGCAAAATACCGAATGACGTTAAACGTTAATAGTAGCAATTAACGAGTTTTCTTAACGTCATTCGGTATTTTGCATTTGCAATCTGTTATTTTTTCCGTTATTTGTTCGTTGCTATTTTGCTTTCCCAATTTGTTACTCGTTACTTTTGCTACTCGTTACTCTTAGGAGTTAATCGATATCATGCTTTGGCAGCCTGTTACTTTATCCGTAATCTGATACTCGTTACTTTTAAATGCTATTACTGTTTAACGTTATTTCCATTCGCAATTTGCTACCCGTTACTTTTGCTACTCGTTTCTTTTAACGTTATCCGTTATTCGCAATTTCCTACTCTTTACTTTAAGACGTTATTCGTTACTTTGCTTTCGCATTCTGATTTTTTTCCGTTATTTGTTCTGTGCTACTTGGTGTTCGCTACCCGTTTCTTTTAAACTTTATTAGTTACTTGGCATTCACCATCTCTTTTCCGTCAATTGTTCGATGCTACTTGGTAGTCGCTACTAGCTATTTCGCATTTTGCTAGTCGTTATTTTTGCTAATCGCTACTTTTAAATGTTATTTGCTACTCGTTATTTTTTAAAAATATTGCACATTATTTCATTCGCTATTTGCTACTCGTTACTTCTACGCGTTATTTGCTACTCGTTACTTTTACCGTTATCCGTTATTTTTTATTAGCAATTTCGTAAACGTTACTTTTGCTACTCGATACTTTAAGCAGGTATTCGTTATTTTGCTTTCGCAGTTTGTTACTCTTTACTTTTGTTACTCGATACTTTTAAACGTTATTTGTTACTCGTTACTTTTAACGTTATTCATTATTTTGCATTCGCAATCTGTTATTTTTTCCGTTATTTGCTCGTTGCTGCTTGGTTATTCGTTATTTTGTCATATATTTTTAGCGTAACTTTTAACTTTACTCGTTATTTGTTTATCGCAATTTCCTAAACGTTACTTTTGCTTCTCGTTGCTTTAAGGCGTTATTCGTTATTTTGCTTTCCCAAAATGTTACTAGTTACTTTTGCTACTGGTTACTCTTAGTGGTTAATCGTTATCATGCTGTCGCAACCTGTTACTTTATCCGTAATCTGATACTCGTTACTTTCAAATGCTATTACTGTTTAACGTAATTTGCATTCGCAATTTGCTACCCGTTACTTTTGCTACTCGTTGCTTTTAACATTATCCGTTATTCGCAATTACTTACTCGTTACTTTAAGACGTTATTCGTTACTTTGCTTTCGCAATCTGAATTTTTCCTTTATTTGTTCGTTGCTACTTGGTGTTCGCTACCCGTTACTTTTAAACTTTATTAGTTATTTGGCATTCACCATCTCTTTTCCGTCATTTGTTCGATGCTACTTGGTAGTCGCTACCCGCTATTTCGCATTTTGCTAGTCGTTATTTTTGCTAATTGCTACTTTTATATGTTATTTTTTTAAGTTTTTGAACGTTATTTCATTCGCAATTTGCTACTCCTTACTTCTACGCGTTATTTGCTACTCGTTACTTTTACCGTTATCCGTTATTTATCATTCGTAATTTCCTAAACGTTATTTTGCTACTCGATACATTAAGACGGTATTCGTTATTTTGCTTTCGCAATTTGTTACTCGTTACTTTTGTTACTCGATACTTTTACACAATATTTGTTACTCGTTACTTTTAACGGTGTTCATTATTTTTCTTTCGCAATTTTTTACTCGTTACTTTTATTACTCGGTGCTTTTGTTACTCGTTTCTTTTGTTACTCGATGCTTTGTTACTCGTTACTTTTGCTTCTCATTACTTTTTTGACTCGTTTCTTTTCAACTTTATTCGTTATTTTTCAGTCGCAATTTCTTACTCGTTACTTTTGCTACCCTTTACTTTTAAACGCTATTTGCTACTCGTTACTTTTTACCTTTATTCTTTGTTTTTCAGTTGCAATTTCTTACTCATTATTTTTAACGTGATTCGTTATTTTGCATTCGCAATAACGTTAAGAGTAACGAGTAGCAAATAATTTTTAAAAGTAACGAGTAGCAAATAAAGTTTCAACCGTGTCACAAAAGTAACGAGTAGCAAATTGCGAAAGCAAAATATGGAATTTCGTCTAAAAGTAACGAGTAGCAAATTGCGAGCGATAACAACTAACAAATAACGGAAAAATTAGCAGATAACAGATTGCGAATGCAAAATAACGAATAACGTTAAAAGTAACGAGTAGCAAGTTATCTGTTATTTTTTAGGTAATTTACTTGCTACTCGTTACTTTTACCGTTATTCGTTATTTTGCTTTCTTAAAATGTTATCTGGTAATTTTTTCCGTTGTTTGTTAGTGGCTAGTTAGTTGTAATCGCTCGCAATTCGCTACTCGTTACTTTTGTCACACGGTACTTTAAAACGTTAATTGCTACTCGTTACGTTTAAAAGTCATTTGCTACTCATTACTTTTACCGTTAATCGTTATTTTTCATTCGCAATGTGCAATTTCCTACACGTTACTTTTGCTTCTCGTTGCTTTAAGACGTTATTCGTTATTTTGCTTTCCCAAAATGTTACTAGTAACTTTTGCTACTCGTTACTCTTAAAGGTTAATCGTTATCATGTTTTCGCAACCTGTTACTTTATCCGTAACCTGATACTCGTTACTTTCAAATGCTATAAATAACAAATAACAAATAAAAGTAACGAGTTTCAAATTGCGAAAGCAAAATAATGAATAACGTCTCAAAGTAACGAGTAGCAAAAGTAACGAGTAGCACATTGGGAATGAAAAATAACGAATAACGCTAACAGTAACGAGTAGCAAACGTTACTAACTGCGAAATCACGGGTAGCGAATACCAAGCAGCAACGAGCATATAACGGAAAAAATAACAGATTTCGAATGCAAAATAACGAATAACGATAAATAAGGTTCAATAACTTAAAAAACTAACGAGTAGCAAAAGTAACGACTAGCAAATTGCGAAATACCGAATAACGTTTAAAGTAACAAGCAGCAAGTAACGGTTAGGGAATACCAAGTAGCAAATAACAAATAATGGAAAAAATAACAGATTGCGAATGCATTCGCGATTGGCTACACGTTACTTTTAAAAGTTATATGCTACTCGTTTCTTTTAACGTTATTCATTATTTTGAATTCGCAATCAGTTATTTTTTCGTTATTTTTCATTCGCAATGTGCTACTCGTTACTTTTAAAAGTTAATTGGTAATCGTTACTTTACGCGTTATTTTTTATTTTGCGTTTTCAATGTGCTTCTCGTTGCTTTTAAAAGTTATTTGCTACTTGTTACTTTTAACGGTATACTTGGTTATCGCTATTCGTTACTTTTAGCGTTATTCGTTATTTTGCATTCGCAATCTGTTATTTTTTCCGTTGTTTGTTAGTTGCTACTTGGTATTTGCTACCCGTTACTTTTAACTTTATGCGTTATTTTGCAATTCGCTCGCAATTTGCTACTCGTTACTTTTAGACGAAATTCCATTTGTAACGACTAGCAAATTGCAAAATACCGGATAACGGTTAAAGTAACTAGTAGCAAGTAACGGGTAGCGAATACAAAGTAGCAACTAACAAATAACGGAAAGATTGCGAATGCTAAATACCGAATTTAACGGTATTCGTTATTTTGTCATTCATTTTTAGTGTTACTTTTAATTTTACTCGTTATTTGTCATTCGCAATTTCCTACACGTTACTTTTGCATCTCGTTGCTTTAAGACGTTATTCGTTATTTTACTTTCCCAAAATGTTACTAGTAACTTTTGCTACTCGTTACTCTTAGAGGTTAATCGTTATCATGCTTTCGCAACCTGTTACTTTATCCGTAATCTGATACTCGTTACTTTCAAATGCTATTACTGTTTAACGTTATTTCCATTCGCAATTTGCTACCCGTTACTTTTGCTACTCGTTACTTTTTCCGTTACTCGCAATTTCCTACTCGTAACTTTAAGACGTTATTCGTTACTTTGCATTCGCAATCTGATTTTTTTTCCGTTATTTGTTCGTTGCTACTTGGTGTTCGCTACCCGTTACTTTTAAACTTTATTAGTTATTTGGCATTCACCATCTCTTTTCCGTCCTTTGTTCGATGCTACTTGGTAGTAGCTACCCGCTATTTCGCATTTTGCTAGTCGTTATTTTTGCTAATTGCTACTTTTAAGTGTTATTTGCTACACGTTTTCTTTTAAGGTTAATGAACGTTATTTCATTCGCAATTTGCTACTCGTTACTTCTACGCGTTATTTGCTACTCGTTACTTTTACCGTTATCCGTTATTTATCATTCGTATTCGGTATTCGTCATTTTGCTCTCGCAATTTGTTACTCGTTACTTTTGTTACTCGATACTTTTACTTAATATATTTTACTCGTTACTTTTAACGGTGTTCGTTATTTTGCTTTCGCAATTTTTTACTCGTTACTTTTGTTACTCGTTACTTTTGCTACTCATTACTTTCGTTACTCGTTTCTTTTCAACTTTATTCGTTATTTTTCAGTCGCAATTTCTTACTCGTTACTTTTGCTACTCGTCACTTTTAAACGTTATTTGCTACTCGTGACTTTTTACCTTTATTCTTTATTTTTCAGTTGCAATTTCTTACTCAATATTTTTAACGTTATTCGTTATTTTGCATTCGCAATAACGTTAAAAGTAACGAGTAACAAATAACAAATAAAAGTAACGAGTTTCAAATTGCGAAAGCAAAATAACGAATAACGTCTTAAAGTAACGAGTAGCAAACGTTACTAACTGCGAAATCACGGGTAACGAATACCAAGCAGCAACGAGCAAATAACGGAAGAAATAACAGATTGCGAATGCAAAATAACGAATAACGTCAAAAGAAACGAATAGCTAATAACTTTTAAAAGTAACAAGTATCAAATCGCAAATGCAAAATACCGAATGACGTTAAACGTTAATAGTAGCAATTAACGAGTTTTCTTAACGTCATTCGGTATTTTGCCGAATGACGTTATTTTATTTTACCGAATGACGTTAAACGTTAATAGTAGCAATTAACGAGTTTTCTTAACGTCATTCGGTATTTTGCATTTGCAATCTGTTATTTTTTCCGTTATTTGTTCGTTGCTATTTTGCTTTCCCAATTTGTTACTCGTTACTTTTGCTACTCGTTACTCTTAGGAGTTAATCGATATCATGCTTTGGCAGCCTGTTACTTTATCCGTAATCTGATACTCGTTACTTTTAAATGCTATTACTGTTTAACGTTATTTCCATTCGCAATTTGCTACCCGTTACTTTTGCTACTCGTTTCTTTTAACGTTATCCGTTATTCGCAATTTCCTACTCTTTACTTTAAGACGTTATTCGTTACTTTGCTTTCGCATTCTGATTTTTTTCCGTTATTTGTTCTGTGCTACTTGGTGTTCGCTACCCGTTTCTTTTAAACTTTATTAGTTACTTGGCATTCACCATCTCTTTTCCGTCAATTGTTCGATGCTACTTGGTAGTCGCTACTAGCTATTTCGCATTTTGCTAGTCGTTATTTTTGCTAATCGCTACTTTTAAATGTTATTTGCTACTCGTTATTTTTTAAAAATATTGCACATTATTTCATTCGCTATTTGCTACTCGTTACTTCTACGCGTTATTTGCTACTCGTTACTTTTACCGTTATCCGTTATTTTTTATTAGCAATTTCGTAAACGTTACTTTTGCTACTCGATACTTTAAGCAGGTATTCGTTATTTTGCTTTCGCAGTTTGTTACTCTTTACTTTTGTTACTCGATACTTTTAAACGTTATTTGTTACTCGTTACTTTTAACGTTATTCATTATTTTGCATTCGCAATCTGTTATTTTTTCCGTTATTTGCTCGTTGCTGCTTGGTTATTCGTTATTTTGTCATATATTTTTAGCGTAACTTTTAACTTTACTCGTTATTTGTTTATCGCAATTTCCTAAACGTTACTTTTGCTTCTCGTTGCTTTAAGGCGTTATTCGTTATTTTGCTTTCCCAAAATGTTACTAGTTACTTTTGCTACTGGTTACTCTTAGTGGTTAATCGTTATCATGCTGTCGCAACCTGTTACTTTATCCGTAATCTGATACTCGTTACTTTCAAATGCTATTACTGTTTAACGTAATTTGCATTCGCAATTTGCTACCCGTTACTTTTGCTACTCGTTGCTTTTAACATTATCCGTTATTCGCAATTACTTACTCGTTACTTTAAGACGTTATTCGTTACTTTGCTTTCGCAATCTGAATTTTTCCTTTATTTGTTCGTTGCTACTTGGTGTTCGCTACCCGTTACTTTTAAACTTTATTAGTTATTTGGCATTCACCATCTCTTTTCCGTCATTTGTTCGATGCTACTTGGTAGTCGCTACCCGCTATTTCGCATTTTGCTAGTCGTTATTTTTGCTAATTGCTACTTTTATATGTTATTTTTTTAAGTTTTTGAACGTTATTTCATTCGCAATTTGCTACTCCTTACTTCTACGCGTTATTTGCTACTCGTTACTTTTACCGTTATCCGTTATTTATCATTCGTAATTTCCTAAACGTTATTTTGCTACTCGATACATTAAGACGGTATTCGTTATTTTGCTTTCGCAATTTGTTACTCGTTACTTTTGTTACTCGATACTTTTACACAATATTTGTTACTCGTTACTTTTAACGGTGTTCATTATTTTTCTTTCGCAATTTTTTACTCGTTACTTTTATTACTCGGTGCTTTTGTTACTCGTTTCTTTTGTTACTCGATGCTTTGTTACTCGTTACTTTTGCTTCTCATTACTTTTTTGACTCGTTTCTTTTCAACTTTATTCGTTATTTTTCAGTCGCAATTTCTTACTCGTTACTTTTGCTACCCTTTACTTTTAAACGCTATTTGCTACTCGTTACTTTTTACCTTTATTCTTTGTTTTTCAGTTGCAATTTCTTACTCATTATTTTTAACGTGATTCGTTATTTTGCATTCGCAATAACGTTAAGAGTAACGAGTAGCAAATAATTTTTAAAAGTAACGAGTAGCAAATAAAGTTTCAACCGTGTCACAAAAGTAACGAGTAGCAAATTGCGAAAGCAAAATATGGAATTTCGTCTAAAAGTAACGAGTAGCAAATTGCGAGCGATAACAACTAACAAATAACGGAAAAATTAGCAGATAACAGATTGCGAATGCAAAATAACGAATAACGTTAAAAGTAACGAGTAGCAAGTTATCTGTTATTTTTTAGGTAATTTACTTGCTACTCGTTACTTTTACCGTTATTCGTTATTTTGCTTTCTTAAAATGTTATCTGGTAATTTTTTCCGTTGTTTGTTAGTGGCTAGTTAGTTGTAATCGCTCGCAATTCGCTACTCGTTACTTTTGTCACACGGTACTTTAAAACGTTAATTGCTACTCGTTACGTTTAAAAGTCATTTGCTACTCATTACTTTTACCGTTAATCGTTATTTTTCATTCGCAATGTGCAATTTCCTACACGTTACTTTTGCTTCTCGTTGCTTTAAGACGTTATTCGTTATTTTGCTTTCCCAAAATGTTACTAGTAACTTTTGCTACTCGTTACTCTTAAAGGTTAATCGTTATCATGTTTTCGCAACCTGTTACTTTATCCGTAACCTGATACTCGTTACTTTCAAATGCTATAAATAACAAATAACAAATAAAAGTAACGAGTTTCAAATTGCGAAAGCAAAATAATGAATAACGTCTCAAAGTAACGAGTAGCAAAAGTAACGAGTAGCACATTGGGAATGAAAAATAACGAATAACGCTAACAGTAACGAGTAGCAAACGTTACTAACTGCGAAATCACGGGTAGCGAATACCAAGCAGCAACGAGCATATAACGGAAAAAATAACAGATTTCGAATGCAAAATAACGAATAACGATAAATAAGGTTCAATAACTTAAAAAACTAACGAGTAGCAAAAGTAACGACTAGCAAATTGCGAAATACCGAATAACGTTTAAAGTAACAAGCAGCAAGTAACGGTTAGGGAATACCAAGTAGCAAATAACAAATAATGGAAAAAATAACAGATTGCGAATGCATTCGCGATTGGCTACACGTTACTTTTAAAAGTTATATGCTACTCGTTTCTTTTAACGTTATTCATTATTTTGAATTCGCAATCAGTTATTTTTTCGTTATTTTTCATTCGCAATGTGCTACTCGTTACTTTTAAAAGTTAATTGGTAATCGTTACTTTACGCGTTATTTTTTATTTTGCGTTTTCAATGTGCTTCTCGTTGCTTTTAAAAGTTATTTGCTACTTGTTACTTTTAACGGTATACTTGGTTATCGCTATTCGTTACTTTTAGCGTTATTCGTTATTTTGCATTCGCAATCTGTTATTTTTTCCGTTGTTTGTTAGTTGCTACTTGGTATTTGCTACCCGTTACTTTTAACTTTATGCGTTATTTTGCAATTCGCTCGCAATTTGCTACTCGTTACTTTTAGACGAAATTCCATTTGTAACGACTAGCAAATTGCAAAATACCGGATAACGGTTAAAGTAACTAGTAGCAAGTAACGGGTAGCGAATACAAAGTAGCAACTAACAAATAACGGAAAGATTGCGAATGCTAAATACCGAATTTAACGGTATTCGTTATTTTGTCATTCATTTTTAGTGTTACTTTTAATTTTACTCGTTATTTGTCATTCGCAATTTCCTACACGTTACTTTTGCATCTCGTTGCTTTAAGACGTTATTCGTTATTTTACTTTCCCAAAATGTTACTAGTAACTTTTGCTACTCGTTACTCTTAGAGGTTAATCGTTATCATGCTTTCGCAACCTGTTACTTTATCCGTAATCTGATACTCGTTACTTTCAAATGCTATTACTGTTTAACGTTATTTCCATTCGCAATTTGCTACCCGTTACTTTTGCTACTCGTTACTTTTTCCGTTACTCGCAATTTCCTACTCGTAACTTTAAGACGTTATTCGTTACTTTGCATTCGCAATCTGATTTTTTTTCCGTTATTTGTTCGTTGCTACTTGGTGTTCGCTACCCGTTACTTTTAAACTTTATTAGTTATTTGGCATTCACCATCTCTTTTCCGTCCTTTGTTCGATGCTACTTGGTAGTAGCTACCCGCTATTTCGCATTTTGCTAGTCGTTATTTTTGCTAATTGCTACTTTTAAGTGTTATTTGCTACACGTTTTCTTTTAAGGTTAATGAACGTTATTTCATTCGCAATTTGCTACTCGTTACTTCTACGCGTTATTTGCTACTCGTTACTTTTACCGTTATCCGTTATTTATCATTCGTATTCGGTATTCGTCATTTTGCTCTCGCAATTTGTTACTCGTTACTTTTGTTACTCGATACTTTTACTTAATATATTTTACTCGTTACTTTTAACGGTGTTCGTTATTTTGCTTTCGCAATTTTTTACTCGTTACTTTTGTTACTCGTTACTTTTGCTACTCATTACTTTCGTTACTCGTTTCTTTTCAACTTTATTCGTTATTTTTCAGTCGCAATTTCTTACTCGTTACTTTTGCTACTCGTCACTTTTAAACGTTATTTGCTACTCGTGACTTTTTACCTTTATTCTTTATTTTTCAGTTGCAATTTCTTACTCAATATTTTTAACGTTATTCGTTATTTTGCATTCGCAATAACGTTAAAAGTAACGAGTAACAAATAACAAATAAAAGTAACGAGTTTCAAATTGCGAAAGCAAAATAACGAATAACGTCTTAAAGTAACGAGTAGCAAACGTTACTAACTGCGAAATCACGGGTAACGAATACCAAGCAGCAACGAGCAAATAACGGAAGAAATAACAGATTGCGAATGCAAAATAACGAATAACGTCAAAAGAAACGAATAGCTAATAACTTTTAAAAGTAACAAGTATCAAATCGCAAATGCAAAATACCGAATGACGTTAAACGTTAATAGTAGCAATTAACGAGTTTTCTTAACGTCATTCGGTATTTTGCCGAATGACGTTATTTTATTTTACCGAATGACGTTAAACGTTAATAGTAGCAATTAACGAGTTTTCTTAACGTCATTCGGTATTTTGCATTTGCAATCTGTTATTTTTTCCGTTATTTGTTCGTTGCTATTTTGCTTTCCCAATTTGTTACTCGTTACTTTTGCTACTCGTTACTCTTAGGAGTTAATCGATATCATGCTTTGGCAGCCTGTTACTTTATCCGTAATCTGATACTCGTTACTTTTAAATGCTATTACTGTTTAACGTTATTTCCATTCGCAATTTGCTACCCGTTACTTTTGCTACTCGTTTCTTTTAACGTTATCCGTTATTCGCAATTTCCTACTCTTTACTTTAAGACGTTATTCGTTACTTTGCTTTCGCATTCTGATTTTTTTCCGTTATTTGTTCTGTGCTACTTGGTGTTCGCTACCCGTTTCTTTTAAACTTTATTAGTTACTTGGCATTCACCATCTCTTTTCCGTCAATTGTTCGATGCTACTTGGTAGTCGCTACTAGCTATTTCGCATTTTGCTAGTCGTTATTTTTGCTAATCGCTACTTTTAAATGTTATTTGCTACTCGTTATTTTTTAAAGTTATTGCACATTATTTCATTCGCTATTTGCTACTCGTTACTTCTACGCGTTATTTGCTACTCGTTACTTTTACCGTTATCCGTTATTTTTTATTAGCAATTTCGTAAACGTTACTTTTGCTACTCGATACTTTAAGCAGGTATTCGTTATTTTGCTTTCGCAGTTTGTTACTCTTTACTTTTGTTACTCGATACTTTTAAACGTTATTTGTTACTCGTTACTTTTAACGTTATTCATTATTTTGCATTCGCAATCTGTTATTTTTTCCGTTATTTGCTCGTTGCTGCTTGGTTATTCGTTATTTTGTCATTTATTTTTAGCGTAACTTTTAACTTTACTCGTTATTTGTTTATCGCAATTTCCTAAACGTTACTTTTGCTTCTCGTTGCTTTAAGGCGTTATTCGTTATTTTGCTTTCCCAAAATGTTACTAGTTACTTTTGCTACTGGTTACTCTTAGTGGTTAATCGTTATCATGCTGTCGCAACCTGTTACTTTATCCGTAATCTGATACTCGTTACTTTCAAATGCTATTACTGTTTAACGTAATTTGCATTCGCAATTTGCTACCCGTTACTTTTGCTACTCGTTGCTTTAAACATTATCCGTTATTCGCAATTACTTACTCGTTACTTTAAGACGTTATTCGTTACTTTGCTTTCGCAATCTGAATTTTTCCTTTATTTGTTCGTTGCTACTTGGTGTTCGCTACCCGTTACTTTTAAACTTTATTAGTTATTTGGCATTCACCATCTCTTTTCCGTCATTTGTTCGATGCTACTTGGTAGTCGCTACCCGCTATTTTGCATTTTGCTAGTCGTTATTTTTGCTAATTGCTACTTTTATATGTTATTTTTTTAAGTTTTTGAACGTTATTTCATTCGCAATTTGCTACTCCTTACTTCTACGCGTTATTTGCTACTCGTTACTTTTACCGTTATCCGTTATTTATCATTCGTAATTTCCTAAACGTTATTTTGCTACTCGATACATTAAGACGGTATTCGTTATTTTGCTTTCGCAATTTGTTACTCGTTACTTTTGTTACTCGATACTTTTACGCAATATTTGTTACTCGTTACTTTTAACGGTGTTCATTATTTTTCTTTCGCAATTTTTTACTCGTTACTTTTATTACTCGGTGCTTTTGTTACTCGTTTCTTTTGTTACTCGATGCTTTGTTACTCGTTACTTTTGCTTCTCATTACTTTTTTGACTCGTTTCTTTTCAACTTTATTCGTTATTTTTCAGTCGCAATTTCTTACTCGTTACTTTTGCTACCCTTTACTTTTAAACGCTATTTGCTACTCGTTACTTTTTACCTTTATTCTTTGTTTTTCAGTTGCAATTTCTTACTCATTATTTTTAACGTGATTCGTTATTTTGCATTCGCAATAACGTTAAGAGTAACGAGTAGCAAATAATTTTTAAAAGTAACGAGTAGCAAATAAAGTTTCAACCGTGTCACAAAAGTAACGAGTAGCAAATTGCGAAAGCAAAATATGGAATTTCGTCTAAAAGTAACGAGTAGCAAATTGCGAGCGATAACAACTAACAAATAACGGAAAAATTAGCAGATAACAGATTGCGAATGCAAAATAACGAATAACGTTAAAAGTAACGAGTAGCAAGTTATCTGTTATTTTTTAGGTAATTTACTTGCTACTCGTTACTTTTACCGTTATTCGTTATTTTGCTTTCTTAAAATGTTATCTGGTAATTTTTTCCGTTGTTTGTTAGTGGCTAGTTAGTTGTAATCGCTCGCAATTCGCTACTCGTTACTTTTGTCACACGGTACTTTAAAACGTTAATTGCTACTCGTTACATTTAAAAGTCATTTGCTACTCATTACTTTTAGCGTTAATCGTTATTTTTCATTCGCAATGTGCTACACGTTACTTTTAAAAGTTATTTGCTAATCGTTACTTTTAACGTTATTGCGAATGCAAAATAACGAAAAACGTTAAAAATAATGAGTAAGAAATTGCGACTGGAAAATAAGGAATAAAGGTGAAAAGTAACGAGTAGCAAATAACGTTTAAAAGTAACGAGTAATTTCTTATGCGACTAAAAAATAACGAATAAAATTGAAAAGAAACGAGTAACAGAAGTAACGAGAAGCAAAACTAACGAGTAACAAAAGCATCGAGTTACAAGAATAACGAGTAAAAAATTGCGAAAGCAAAATAACGAAAACCGTTAAAAGTAATGAATAAGAAATAACGTGTAAATGTATCGATTAACAAAAGTAACGAGTACCAAATTGCGAAAGAAAAATAACGAATAACGTCTTAAAGTAACGATTAGCAAAGTATTGATTAGGAAATTGCGAATGATAAATAAAGGATAATGTTAAAAGTAACGAGTAGCAAATAACGCGTAGAAGTTACGAGTAGCAAATTGCGAATGAGATAACGTTCAATAACTTAAAAAAATAACATTTAAAAGTAGCAATTAGCAATTACTTATTATTATTTTTAACGTTATCCGTTATTTTATACGCAAAAACGTTAAAAGTAACTATTAGCAAATAACTTTTAAAAGTAACACATTGCGAATGAAAAATAACGAATAACGCTAAAGGTAACGAGTAGAAAATTACATTCTAAAGTAACGTGTAACAAAAGTAACGAGTAGCAAATTGCGAAAGCAAACAATGGTCGCTACTTTTAAATGTTATTTGCTACTCGTTATTTTTAAAAAATATTAAACGTTATTTCATTCGTAATTTGCTACTCGCTACTTTTAACGTTATCCGTTATTTATCATTCGCAATTTCCTAAACGTTACTTTTAAAAGTTATTTACTAATAGTTACTTTTAACGTTATTGCGTATAAAATAACGGATAACGTTAAAAATAATAATAAGTAACGAGTAGGAAATTGCGAATGATAAATAACGAAAAACGTTAAAAGTAACAAGTAGAAAAAGTAACGACTATCAAATTGCGAAATAACGGGTAGCGAATACCAAGCAGCAACGAGCAAATAACGGAAAAAATAACAGATTGCGAATTCAAAATAACGAATGAAGTTAAACATAAATAGAAGCATTTCACGTTTTAAATTAACGAGTTTTCTTAACGTCATTCGGTATTTTGCATAAGCAATCTGTTATTTTTTCAGTTATTTGTTAGTTGCTACTTGATATTCGTTACCCGTTACTTGCTACTTGTTACTTTAAACGTTATTCGGTATTTCGCAATTTGCTAGTCGTTACTTTTGCTACTAGTTACTTTACTTTACTTACTTTACGTTACTTTACTTTACTTTACTTTACGTTATTTGCTAATCGTTACTTTTCACGTTATTGCGAATGCAAAATAACGAATGACGTTAAGAATAATGAGTACGAAATTGCGACTGAAAAATAAGGAATAAGGGTTAAAAGTAACGAGTAGCATACGTAACTAGTAAGAAATTGCGAATGATAAATAACGAAAAACTTTAAAAGTAATCGTTGCTTTTCACGTTATTGCGAATGCAAAATAACGAACAACGTTAAAAATAATGAGTACGAAATTGCGACTGAAAAATAAGGAATAAAGGTGAAAAGTAAAGAGTAGCATACGTAACGAGTAAGAAATTGCGAATGATAAATAACGAAAAACTTTAAAAGTAACGAGTAAAAAAACGTAAAAGTAAAATAAAAGTAATTAAAAGTAACGACTAGCAAATTACGAAATAACGGGTAGCGAATACCAAGTAGCAACGAACAAATAACGGAAAATCATATTGCGAAAGCAAAGTAACGAAAAACGTCTTAAAATAACGAGTAGGAAATCGCGAATAACGGATAACGTTAAAAGTAACGAGTAGCAAAATTAACGGGTAGCAAATTGCGAATGCAAATAACGTTAAACAGCAATGGCATTTAAAAGCAACCGGTGTCAGATTACGGATAAAGTAACAGGTTGCGAAAGCGTGATAACGATCAACTTTTAAGAGTAACGAGTAGCAAAAGTAACGAGTAACAAATTGGGAAAGCAAAATATCGCATAACGCCTTAAAGCAACGAGAAGTAAAAGCAACGGGTAGGAAATTGCGAATGACAAATAACGAGTAACGTTAAAAGTAACGCTAAAAATGAACGACAAAATAACGAATAACGTTAAATTTGGTATTTGGCATTCGCCATCTGTTATTTTTTCCGTTATTTATTCGTTGCTACTTGGTATTCGCTACCCGTTATTTCGCAATTTCCTTGTCGTTACTTTTGCTAGTACTCGTTACTTTTAGACGTTATTTCTTATTTTGCTTCCGCAATTTGTTACTCGTTATTTTTACACGTTATTCGTTACTTTTAACATTATACGTTATTTAGCTTTCACAATTTTTTACTTTTAAGTTTTTCTACTCGTTACTTTTAACGTTTTTCGTTATTTATCATTCGCAATTTTATACTCGTTACTTATGCTACTTATTATTATTTTTAACGTTATCCGTTATTTTATACCCCATAACGTTAAAAGTAACTATTAGCAAATAATTTTTAAAAGAAACGAGTAGCAAATTGCGAATGAAAAATAACGAATAACGCTAAAAGTAACCAGTAGCAAATAACTTTGAAAATAACGAGTATCAAATAACGTTTTAAAGTACCGTGTGACAAAAGTAACGAGTAGCAACTTGCGAGCGATTACAACTAACTAGCAACTAACAAATAACGAAAAAAAATTAGCAGATAACAGATTGCGAATGCAAAATAACGAATAACGTTAAAAGCAACGAGTAGCAATTGACTTTTAAAGGTAACGAGTAGCAAATAACGTTTTAAAGTACCGTGTTACAAAAGTAACAAGTAGCAAATAACTAGCAACTACCAAATAACGGAAAAAATTAGCAGATAACAGATTGCGAATGCAAAATAACGAATAACGCTTAAAGTAACGAGTAGCGATAACCAAGTGTACCGTTAAAAGTAACAAGTAGCAAATAACTTTTAAAAGCAACGAGAAGCACATTGCGAACGCAAAATAACAGTAAAGTTAAAAGTAACGAGTAGCAAATAACTTTGAATACTAAGTAGCAACTAACAAATAACGGAAAAAATAACAGTTTGCGAATGCAAATAACGAATAACGTTAAAAGTAACGAGTAGCAAATGACTTTTAAAAGTAACGAGTAGCAAATAACGTATTAAAGTAACGAGTAGCAAATAACGTATTAAAGTACCGTGTTACAAAAGTAACGAGTAGCAAATTGCGAGCGATAGCAACTAACAAATAAAGGAAAAAATTAGCAGACAACAGATAGCGAATGCAAAATAACGAATAACGCTAAAAGTAACGAGTAGCGATAACCAAGCATACCGTTAAAAGTAACAAGCAAAAAACTTTTAAAAGCAACGAGAAGCACATTGCGAATGAAAAATAACGAATAACGCAAAAAGTAACGAGTAGGAAATAACTTTGAAGCAAATAACATTTAAAAGTAACGAGTGGCAAAAGTAACGACTAGCAAATTGCGAAATAACGGGTAGCGAATACCAAGCAGCAACGAGCAAATAACGGAAAAAGTAAAAGATTGCAAATGCAAAATAATGAATAACGTTAAAAGAAACAAGTAGCAAATAACTTTTAAAAGTAACGAGTAGCAAATCGCGAATGCAAAATAACGAATGACGTTAAACGTAAATAGTAGCAATTCACGTTTTAAATTAACGAGTTTTCTTACTTGCTACTAGTTACTTTAACCGTTATTCGGTATTTCGCAATTTGGTAATCGTTACTTTTGCTACTTGTTACTTTTAAATGTTATTTGCTACTCGTTATTTTTTATAAGTTATTGAACGTTATTTATCATTCGCAATTTCCTACACGTTACTTTTGCTACTCTTTGCTTTAAGACGTTATTCGACATTTTGCTTTTGCAATTTGTTACTCGTTCCTTTGTAACTCGTAACTAATGTTACTTTTGTTATTTGTGTTTTTCATTCGCAATTTGCTACTCGTTCTTCCGTTATTTTTTAGTTTCTAGTTAGTTGTTATCGCTCGCAATTTGCTACTCGTTACTTTTAAACGTTATTTGCTACTCGTTACTTTTCTCCTTTATTCCTTATTTTTCAGTCGCAATTTCTTACTCATTATTTTTAACGTTATTCGTTATTTTTCATTCGCAATAACGTTAAAAGTAACGATAAGCCAATAACGTTTAAAAGTAACTAGTAGCAAAAGTAAAGACTAGCAAATTGCGAAATACCGAATAACGGTTAAAGTAACTAGTAGCAAGTAATGGGTAGCGAATACCAAGTAGCAACTAACAAATAACGGAAAAAATAACAGACTGCGAATGGAAAATACCGAATTTTACGTTATTCGTTATTTTGTCATTCATTTTTAGCGTTACTTTTAACTTTACTCGTTATTAGTTATTCGCAATTTCCTACACGTTACTTTTGCTTCGCGTTGCTTTAAGACGTTATTCGTTATTTTGCTTTCCCAATTTGTTACTCGTTACTTTTGCTTCTCGTTACTCTTAGAAGTTAATCGTTATCATGCTTTCGCAGCCTGTTACTTTATCCGTAATCTGATACTCGTTACTTTTAAATGCTATTACTGTTTGACGTTATTTGCATTCGCAATTTGCTACCCGTTACTTTTGCTACTACTACTTTTAACGTTATCCGTTATTCGCAATTTCCTACTCGTTACTTTAAGACGTTATTCGTTACTTTGCTTTCGCAATCTGATTTTTTTCCGTTATTTGTTCGTTGCTACTTGGTGTTCGCTACCCGCTACTTTTAAACTTTATAAGTTATTTTGCATTCACAAGCTCTATTCCTTTATTTGTAAGTTGCTACTTGGTTTTCGCTACTCATTACTTTTAAACGTTATTTGCTAATCGTTACTTTTAACTTTATTCGTTATTTTTCATTCGCAATTTGCTACTCGTTACTTTTAAAAGTTATTTGCTAATCGTCAATTTCAACGTTATTCGTTATTATGCATTCGCGATTAGCTACTCGTTACTTTTAAACGATATTTGCTACTCGTTTCTTTTCGTTATTTTGCATTCGCAATCTGTTATTTGTTCTTTGCTACTTGGTATTCGCTACCCGTTGCTTGCTACTCGTCACTTTTAAACGCTATTTGCTACTAGTTACTTTTAAACGTTATTCGTTACTTTTAAGCATTATTCGTTATTTGCATTCGCTATCTGCTACTCGTTACTTTTAAATGCTTTTTGCTAATCGTCACTCTTAAATGTTCTTCGTTATTTTGCATTCGCAATCTGTTATTTTTCCGTTATTTGTTAGTTGCTATTTGGATTCGCAATTTGTTATTTTTTTTACCTGTAAATAATATTTAAAAAAAATCATTTATTATCATTATGTTTGAGTTGATATAATATAAAAGAATACTTTATAAATGACAAAATTTAAAATGGCAGAAACGTTATTTTAAGCAAATGTATTGTTATTTTTCACTTAACACTTTTAATGGACATCATAGACAGAAGCAGTTTTATGGGCGCTAAGAAAAAGACGTTACATAAATGCCCTCAGGATTAACCTCGAGTTAACTTGAGAAACATATTTTCAGTAAATTTAAATGCTGAGTTAACTCCGAGTTTAAAAACCTCATGTAATCTAATACAATTATGTTAGGGTACAAAAATACTGTTGAATTAATATCCTAAATGTGTGTCTTAGAACTGTTAAATATAGCAATGGTTTCGTAGATGCATTTCGCTGTGATATAAATCTACGTGCTGTCGTAAATTCTGTTAAACACTTCTTTCCAATTGTCTATTTTGAATACTTTGCTGATAGTAACTTCGTATTTAGATTTAGAAGATTTAACCTGTCTGTGGGCCCTTCAAAATAACCACTCGCAACTCTGCATGCTGTAACTTACCGGTGTTGTCTTTTTACAGATTCTATAAAACTTCAAAACGCATTTAGTCTTTACGCATAGAAGAAACATAAGATAAGATGTGGGTCGGCAAACGATATCGAGGTTCTATTGCCAATGTTGATGCTGACATTCTCATAATGGTCCTTCGACGGTGCATTGTAATGATTAGATATCACTACCCTTATGGAGGGATGGATCGTAGTTGTTGCAATATTAAATGGTTTTCTCTGCCTGATAGCTTGCCGCATAGCCGAACGTCGTTGTCATTTTTCGGTTTTGTATGATCATGAGTAATAAAAGCACTCCTTTGGTATGATTATCAATAGCTATCTATGTCATTAAGAGGTTAACTCAACGCCCAACCTACAGGGCCGTTCCACGTTTTGACCTGAGCTAGTAAGGTAAACCCATTGCCATGCTCACAAGGGTTTAATAACGAAGGAGTACAGCTTCCAGCCGTTACAACGACTTTCTTGTTCTTTTCCGTGGTTCGATCGAGGTCATTCTGCAAGTCAAGTTCTGAAAACATTAAACTGTAACAACTTTAAAACTATTTTTCAATTCTATTCAATTCAAGTTTCCAATTGGATTTTACTTTAATGCTTAAAAAGTTTCCATTTTTCTTTGCATATCTATGTATGTATGTCTTAAAATGTTTCCGTTCAACACTTATTACCTAACACTCGTGATTTACATATTTTTTTCTTATTTTGCCTTAATCGTTTCATTATTGTTTTATTTTACTCTAATTCAGTAATAGTTAAATTAAATTATTTTTTGTTGTTTATGTTTAGTAAATAAATTCATAAATTTTGTTGTTTAAATAAATTTGCATACATACATTTTTTTATTTAAAATCATAAGGAACAATGATGTACTAGGTGTTTATATTTTGTTGCTGTCAAAACTAAATGTTAGTAACTACTATTTAAATTAAAACAAACAAAAATGAATAATGACAGTTCGCTCAGCGAATATCCAATTGTCTGTTTCGGTATTGAGTTCCTTTTTATCTCCTTCATGATGTTCGGTAGGCAAACCTCTTGGCTTCTTTTGCTCTCATTCTCTTTTATTTTGGTAATTGTACGACCGCATCGAATTTGATTTCATTTGTTTTGATTTCTACTTCGTGATATTACCTTCTTCGATTTTATTTAACACACATACAAATCATCTTAAAAACAAAATAACATGCAAGTTTGATTGATGATTTACAAGGGGAGAGGGTAGGCGAAATTAATATTAATTGTCTCAGTAAACGGATCGAGTTAGTTGAAGACTAACATTAGAAAAAGAATGTGGTGTTGGGGAGGAGGGGACAGAAAATGAAAGATTGGTTTATAGAGAGAGAGAGAGAGAGAGAGAGAGAGAGAGAGAGAGAGAGAAATACGATTAAGTAGTAGAACAAATAGATAAACACAATATCCTACTATTATCAAATTACTATTTAAATAATAATAAAATACTGCTAGACCCTAGTGAGCACTGCTGCTATGTTGTAGCTGCTTTTTACTTGACTGTTTTGTGTGCTTTCGATGGTGGGTGCCGCCATTTTTATCGTGCGATGTTCCTGCACCCATGCTAAGGCTCGTTGTTGGTGGATTTGTACCTTGACTCACTGTGGCTGGACCCTTCGGTGGATAGGGAATTCTGAAGAGTTGGATGTGTAGATGTTCACAAATTTCCAGGCATACCTGTAAAGAAAGTAAATTTGTTTCAAAATGTATGTGTAAATTATGCTACTCCTGGTTATCGTGTCACTTCAGGTTTAGAAACATGAATGAGTAGTAGTAGCAGAGTAGCTCAAGCTACTAAAAAAAAAATAATTTTGTGTAAAACTCTGACATCATAAATGGCAGTACAGAGAAGATTAGAATGTTTGTCTCTCATTCCCACTCTTTTGTTTTCCCATAAGGTGTTATTCTAACAAAAGCTCTTTCAGGGTGTCCGTAGTCAGCATTCAAAATTAAATCTGAAATTATATTATATAGGGTTACCGTCCTTTCTTTTTAGATTCAACTTTTTATTATATTTCTTTCGGATATATGCGGATAATGTCGAAAGACTGTAATCGCAAGAGGTGGCCAATACATTCGCACAACGCGTATCCCTGAACCTCTCGATTAACACCATACCACCAGCATCGAATGTCGAAGAACGATGGCAACGATGCCAACAAGCCATTAGATCAGCCACAACTGATGTGCTAGGTTTCTCGCGCATACCAGCGAGAAACTCCTGGTTTGCTGAGGAATGCGGACAGATGCTCGCAGCCAAGAACAAGGCATGCATGTGAAGACGAGAGCTGCATAGTAGAAGGAAAGAACACCGGCTTTTCAGAAAGAAGAAATTCGCGCGATCGATGATATAGAGAGGTGCCACTCCAGGAACGATATTCGCAAGTTTTACCTAAGTGTAAAATGTCAAAACCATCAAGAATGCAGAAGAACAACTTCTGACGACTGTTAAACGGCGATGACGAACAACATTCAGCTGTCAGGCAGAACGAACCATTCAATATTGGCAACAATAGCGCAAACGGAAAACCGCCCGACCTGAGTAAGGTGAGGATAGCAATATCTAAACTCAAGCTTAATAAGGCTGTCGGAAATTTCCGCCGAGCTTTATAAAGCCAGCGGAGATGACTTGATAAGTAACATCCACCAACTCATAAGCCAAATCTGGTCGGAAGAAAGAATGCTTGAAGAATGGAACCTCAGCATCGTTTGCCCGATCCACATAAAAGAAGACCTTCTAAACTGCGCCAACTACAGAGGCATAAGTCCCATCAACATCGCCTACAAGATCCTATCTGCCGTAATATGTGAACGCCTGAAACCGTTACCAACAACCTGATCGGCCCTTATCAGTGTGGTTTGAGGGCAGGAAAGTCCACAACCGATCAAATTTTCACACTTCGGCAGATCTTGGAATAAAACCCAAGAAGTCCAAATCGATACCCACCACCTATTTATCGATTTCAAAACCGCATACGTCAGCATTTATAGAGACGAACTATACAGAACCATGTCTTGTTTTGGTATACCTCGCAAACTCGTCCGTTTGTATAGGATGACGGTGGAGAATTCTCGCTGCTCCAACAGGGTCGGAAACGACCTCACCGGCACATTCGATACCAACAAAATGATTTAGGCAAGGCGATGCGCTATCATGTGATTTCTTCAATTTAATTCTTGAGAGGATTGTGGAAAACTCCAGAGGGAAAATTTTCCAAAAATCGGTACAACTACTAGCATACGCCGAAGGTAGGACTCAACATATGACATCATGTTGAGTCCACGTTTGCTAGTATAGAGAAGGAAGCGGCAAAAATGGGTTTAGAAGGACACACAACATCGAAGAATTGGACAGAACGTCATTATTGACAGATATAACTAATAGATAGTACGGGACTTTGTCTATCTCAGCTCCGCTATTAACTCTGACAACAACATCTCGTCAGAAATTAAACGAAGAATTACTCTTTCTTACCGCTGTTTCTTCGGGTTAAGAAGGCAATTAAGTGTTAAACCCCTTACTCGAACTACTAAGGAGATCCTATATAAGACCGTGATCATCCCAGTCCTGCTCTACGGCGCTGAGGTATGGACCGTCTCAAAAGCGGATGAAGAAATCCTTGGTCGATTTGAGAGGAAAATTCTTCGAAAAATCTTAAGCCCGTTTGCGTTGACGGGCTATGGAGACGAAGATTCAACATGGCTCCTAATTGGAACGAGAACAACAAATTTCTCTAATTTCTCTGAAATGACGCATTTCTACTAGGTAGAAATGTACTAAAGACCCAGACAATAATATTTTTAATACACGGTAATGAATGAAACAAGGACTTGAACAAAGCAGGTAAAGAAGTCTTGGGTCAGTTTTAGCTCTAAATTTTTTGAAACATTTATTATCCCGTTTTTATTGTTTGTTTTTGGAGTTGAAGTTCAACCTTACAGCTTCTGTAGAAATCTTTATAACAATACTTAGTATGTATACGCATAACTGTCACGTATGACAATATCCAGTGACGGTTAGTTAGTAGAAGACCCGCATTATATGGATAATCGGTTTTAAAGACTCAAAAAAAAGACTTAGTTGATATACTAAGATTCGTTTAATTCGTTAGGATACATCGGATTATTCTTAAACCAAGCCGTAACTTTGGCGTATAGCGACAACATCGAATGACCCTTGATTGTGGAATGTTCATATAATCTAAATTTTTTTGGGAAAGAAACATTATTTTGCTACACATTTCATTAAATTTACACAATATCCAAGTTAACAAATTTCCGATAGAATGTCGCTCATTGAAAATTAGGAGGACAAAATTACCCCTCAAGAACATATCGGAGTACCGAGACCGTAAAGGTAAACGTCGACGAATCAAAAGTGATGGATTGTTCTAAATACTTATTTAATGGCGAATATCTATTCCAATGAAAAAAGCATTATCTGTTTCAATAGTTTGTTCACTTGGTCTCCAGCTTTATAAAAGTGCCGTTGGTGCTTTAACATTGGGTTACCATCTCCTGGGCTATCTAATTTATAGATGACTGAACCCAGTGCCATACTTTATGACATCAGAACTTGAAACTGAATGTTTGGTAACTCGTACGTAACTCGTACTCCATATATGAGGCATATGTTGAAAAAAAAGTAGACTGAGAGAATTGCCTTATGATAATAATAAAAAATGACATGACAGATGAAATACATGTATCGGCGCGAATAGTGCAATATAAACCACAATAACTGCGCTATTAGGAAGCATTCTGAATATGTAATGGCTTCACCTAGATATTGGCGGTAGCAAAGGTAGTCAATGCGTTCATAACCATATGATCATTTCCATTGATATTCACTTGTGAAATGCTCTCGCGGAAAGTTTAAACTAATTGCCCATCAACACAGTAATGTTAAGCCCTGCTTAGCCTCTGGACATATTAGCATACAGCGCAATTACACTGGTGATGTTGCAAGAAAAGGATCTTCCACCAGCATTAAACTGACAATCGAACCGTCATTACAAAAAAAAAAAAAAAAAAAGCCATTATGTGCTCCTTAATCATGACTCGGACAGAAAACTCACAGATATAGCTAAAGACAAATGGAATACCTGTGAAACATCCAAGATGTGGGCAAAACTCAAAACTGCTTGGCCGAAACACAAAAACTCCTTCGAAAAAATAGAAAAGCAGTTTCGAAGGTTCGGGCTTACTTACTGATCTTTCATGAAGAAGCACTGCTTTTATAAATCAAGCGTACCTATAACATTCGAGAAGCGCCCTGAGCTCATGCTTGCAGATATTTACTGACTTTGCTCTTGAATTGTTTGCTTATTCTGCAACAAAAATATTTTTGTTCATTGCGTTGTTCGTGTGATTGTTAAACTGGATGGAGTCCACTAAAACCAGTGTATGTTTCGATGCTGAACTCCAATCGTAAGAACTGTATTCAAGACATGGTTTTACTTGGGCTTTTTTTGCACCAATGGTTGCTGCTTTAAAGTAAGGGAAGAATCGTCTATAAGGCTGATTGAACTTCTTTTGATAGAGTCCACGTAGTTCAGTGTACATTTCAGTGCTGAACTCCAACCATGAGGACAGTGTTGGAGACATGGTTTTATTTGGGCTTCCGCTGTGCCAAAGATGCCAAAGAATCGTCCTTAAATTGGTTTACAAGTCTTTGCATTGAGTCTACTTAGTTTAGTGTACGTTTCGGTGCTGAACTCCAACCATGGGGACAGTATTCAAGACATGGTCTTACTTGGGCTTTATATTAAAAAAGAAGCTGAGCGTAAAATATCTCTATTGCTGATTTGGCAATAGAGGTTACATGTTGTTGCCATGATACATCTGACCCAGTTGTGAAGCCTGGCAGACTGACCCAGTTGTGAAGCCTGGCAGATCTACGAAAAGAGCCTGAATTTTCTAAGCGAGTGACCTTAAAAAAATAACTTTAGGAAAGTAGTTTTTCGTGACCTTACGGATCTAGCCGAGATCTAGCAGAAACTTTACAATCATATATATGGAGATCAACGAGATATTGAAAAGAAAAACCTCCAATGGGTCTACATTAGCCTAAAACCAAACATGCATCAATTTTCAGCACGAAATGACTTTGTTGTTCACCCTGCATTCATACAAAAGTTTCGCACTTTCAATTCCTCGCAGAACTTAATTTTCTGCAAAACTTAACGAAAATAATTTAAACTCACCTGCGAACAGTAACGCATTAGATCCTGTGTGCCCCATATTAGTGTGAACCAAAGAAGCCAAACTTCCGGCACAACACAATTGAAGTATTGATTCAAGAACAGCAATGCCGGCCCCAATTGCGACCAGTCCAGGTACTCCATTTCACTCTTTGTCATATGAGCTATCTGCAATGGTAAAATAGTTGAAACTTGCAGCCCTTCAGGATATTCGCGTCGTATACTTACCACAAGTTTATTGGTCACCTTAGCAGCGACCATTCCAAAGGCGAGAATATACAACGACGAGTATTGCTCGAAGATGCTTTCCGGTGATTTTTGTGCAATTATGAACGCGGGTAGCACAACTAGCGACAGTGGGATGCTCGGCGAGAGGACACTGGTGCCCTTTTGTGGAAAAAATAAAAATACATTAGAGAAATCCTTATCCAATTCAAACAGAGAATAAATGAATCAGACAAAGTCCTGGACAGAGACTTAATTTCTGTCCAGAAGTCTGCGTTTCTGTGTTTATGCAAAAAAAATACTTCTTTTGGCTTTTTTTGGTTGCTTAAATCTACAATGAAACTTGATACGAAAAGTGTGAACATGCAAACTACATTACAAAAACTAAACATTAAGCCTTAAGCGTAAGCATGCAATTCGGACAAATACATATTTTGCGTTTTTAATAGAAAGCGTTTTAATTACAAAGTAAGCTTTTATTTTTGTGTTTGGATAACTAGTTTCAATGTGGTTATACTTCTAATCACTGTCACTGGTAAAGCTTATTTTTACTCATCGGTACATTATACAGCGCAGCGGTTTATCTATTTTTGTTCAAAAAAGTAAACTAAATAAATATTTGGATAGCACTAAAACAAGGTGTTTGTCTGGTCATACAAAGGATACAAAATTAAATCAATAAACCTTGCACTGGAAAATATGTAAATTTGTTATGGAATTTTGTTGTATTCAAACAAATTATCAACCCTACGGGTGGTAAGTGATGAATATAACGAAAAAAAAACTTGACAAATTTACGAAATATTTTCGCAGTGTTATTTCTCGCTTTAACTAAAAAAAATGTTTGTGTGTGAATTCTTTTTCTATATTCTTACAGCAACTGATGATCCATTTTTTCCACAACCTCCAGTCATAACGACTTTCGCATAGCGTAGTGCTAGTAATGTATCAATGCCGACGGCAAAGTAAAGAGGCAAAAGCCTTACATCTTGTCCTGTGTAGGGAAGCTAAATCAATGATATAAAATTTTGTTGGTTTTTGCAGTTTTCGTTTTTTTTTTCTTATTTTAATTTTGTTTGCAAATAATCTTATCCTGTATATATGCTTGCTGGTAAAAAAAAATATTTGTTTGGATGTAAAATAAAAATAAAACTTAAATAGATAAACGTTTCCAGAAGATATTTACTGCTCTTGAAATGAGGTGCTTAAAATATTACGATACCATATTGCTTAGAGGTTAGCTGTAGTGAAAAAAAAATAAAAAAAAATGGACACACGAAGTGTTTTAGGTGTTGCTTTGAAACGTGCTGAAAAGTAATTAAAGTATAGAGAGAACTTAACAAATAACACAAATGTAGAAATTAAGAAAAACCATAGCCGTTGTGGAAAAAATAAATATATTTCGGTGGAGGCGTGGTTCTTGGGCCTAAATCAGACGATGCAAATGATGATAATTCTAAGTGGATAAATAAATGGGGCGTTTTCTGTTTCGATTAGTGGATTCTTTTTAAATCATAGGTTATTTAGACACTGACAACTGTTTCACGCTGGAAATCTTGTATCATAGCTCCGCGGAACGAAATGAGTCGCATTACGCTTGAAGAACGTTGGGAAATATTTAAAACTCATTTCCAAAGTTAGTCCTTTGTAGTCGCACTATTTAGCGTTTTGGCCGAAACTTAGCACCCAACGCGCCTGTTGTACACAAGGTTTTGCAAAAAGTTCATGAGACTGGTATTTCAGTGGACAACACTCATGGGCCTCGTCGTCATACGGTGCGCATAGACGAGAACGTGGTTGCTGTAGAGAGTGTGAGACTCAATTCACGAACATCAACTCGGCATCGATCTTAACAGCTCGCGCACTAGTCTGAGGATAATGTTTCGGTCAAAGTTGGGCGTTACAGATACATGTTAACAGACTTTTTTTTACTGAAATTCAAGACGTGAATTTCGACGACCTCTGATTCATGCAGGATGGCTTGCCTTGCCACACAATCCATGCCACGATCGATCTTTTGCGCCCCAAATTTCCAAATCAGCCGTCTTGGCGATACCAATTTGCAGACTCGGAGCTGCGATTTAACCCCTTTGGACTGTTTTTGTGGGTAACCGGGAAGGGCCAATGTTATCCCAACAATCTGGAAACGATTCAAAAGAATCTTCGAATCCCAAACTTTAGATTTGAGACGACAAGGAAGACCAAACCTTTGCTTCTCAAGTAATCGAGAATCCCAGAGCGGTAAGTACAGAATAATTGGAAGCAACGTGCTCAGGATCGAAGAGGATGAAAGGCTGGATTGCCTCAGGCAGAGACCCTCAATTGATCAGAAGCCCCTTAAGATGAGCCATATTATACAACATGCTGATGGATAATTCTCGATGATCCATCAAAGGCCGGCAACGAGTTAAAAAAGCATTCGATATAAAAAAAATGAATTTGATAATGTGACTCCTGAAATCTGTGTAGATGTAATCATCGACCTACAAAATTTACATCACTGGCCGAACTAAACAGATGTGATGCGATTGCAAATATAGGGAATGAACTAGGTAAAGTGGGTTTAGCAGTAAACTTCTGTGTGGCAAAATCTATCCATTAACCAGAAGGGACAAACAAACTCGACAAATTGGATTGAACATCCAATCGACGAACATCCAATCGACAGCTACAACTTTGAGGTAGCAAGGGATGTGTCTACCACAGCTCGACTTATAATTTGGACAACGATACCTTGTCAAATATCAAACGAAGAATTTCTTTTCAACTGCTGTTTCTTGGAGTTAAGGAAAAAAATGTCGGCTTGGCGGTCATTGTTAATACAGATAATAGCTGCTGTTGAAGCATTGGAAACCCTGAAGTGGTATACCAAAGACAACTACTTTTTAGCCATTAAGGCCGGCGAGCGGTGTCATTGCGATGGGTGGCTGCGGTGAAGTGGTAATGTGTTTGTCGGTGACAGAAAGGTTGCGCGTTCAATCCCAGCCAAAATCCATGTAACTTTTATGTAAAATAAATAAAAAAAACGTCAGTTTTTACACCTAAAAGTCACCATCTTGACATTTCTTCGAATTTAATGAACAAAATAAACAGTGACTCCCCGAAGTTAGTTCGGACGGACGTCACCCATGGAGGAAGTCTCCACTACATCCAAAATCTTTCATATTACTCTCTTTCTTCGCCTTTATTCATAACCCCTTGAGTGCGTGCAAATTATAAAAAAATCGATAATTTTGTTCAGGCTAAATGATATCAAAAAGTGGTGAAATCGACTGGACCTATGATCCCCTGTTTTGACGCTTACCCGATTTCTTGTTGTGGGTGGATGGAGGACTCCACAATTGGCATTCAACAAGTGAGTAAAACAATGATGTTCACTATTGAAAATTGAAGCATTTCCGCGTAGAGAGGTATAGTGACAACTGTCAAATTAGCTGTCATAGTAATGAAGTGGGTTTGACTTTTTTTCAGTACACTTTGGCAAATTAGAATGAAAAGACATACACCAGAACATCGTTTATAAATCGTGGAAATTCATTTATAAAATTCGTGCTCCTTTCGCCAAACTTTTAGAGCACCTCAAGTTTACGGTGCGCATAATCGCCCATCTAAACATCTAACGCGCAATAATATGGATTGATTCGTGACCACATTTACTCTTTTGTACAGAAGAACTAATCCGACGTCGTTCTCAGAAACTCTGTCTCTGACCGTCCACTACTTGAAAATTTTGAGAAAACTGTTGCAAGAATTAAAGCCAGCGGACCATCAATTGCATCGTGTGTTCGGTGAATGGAATGAGACTCAACTGGAAGTTTAACTACATTTTAATCATCAAATCATCTTTAGCGATGAGGCTCATTTCTACCTTGTTGGGTATATAAACAGCAGAATTGCCGTTTTTTCAGTGAGTAAAATCCTCATAAGACTCTTCAGACTCCACTACATCCCGAAAAAAAAAACACTTTTTGGTGCGGTTTACATGACGAAGGCTTAACCGGCCCATTTGTCTTTAAATCCGAAACCAGTGCCAACGTTACCGTTAATGTCGAACGCCACATGCAAATGATTTGTAATTTTTTTCTGTCTCATGTTATAAATATCTTTTGCAGAAGAAATGGTTCCAGCAAGATGGCAAAACTTTATATACAGCGCGTGCAACCATGACTTTGTTGAGGAAAACATTTCGTGACCGAATCATCTCAAGAAATGCACCTGGTTTGATAACTATGGACTACGTCAAAGCTTTGGTTGTCAAATCTCTGTTCTATGCTGATAAACCAGCAACGATTGATCACTTAGAATGCAATATTCGACGCACTATTGACAAAATAAGATTTGTTCGAAAAAGTGATGCAAAATTGGACCGACAGGATGGCTTCCAAATGACGCAGTCGCGAGGGCATATGCCAGAAATTATTTTTAAACATTTAATGCCATGAAATTTGTGAGCTAATAAAGCCAAAACTTTGTCATTTCATTGAATTTTTTGTGTTTTATTTTTTAAAAAAAAAGTTATATGCCTCTGAAAAAAACATCCTATACCTTACTACCTAATCTCATTCAAACAAATATTTGCGGAACGTGTGTTCAAAGTTATTTCTTCCATTTGTTGGTCATCTTACAGTTTACACTTCATTACACTCTAATACCGGGTGTTTTTTTAGAGGTTTGGTTTTTGAATAGTGCTAAAACTGTCATTTTGTGATCAAATCGTTTGTTTGCCATTTCAGTTTGGTTTGCCATTTCATTATCAACAGGTTGACAAATGAACAACATTTGCAAATCGTGCAAATTTATTTCCTTAAGCTCCGTCCATTTTATGGTCGACATAATCGTCCATGAGAGCAATTGACTCGCATAACCATGGATCGTTTTTGCACTACGTTTACTCTATGTTATAATACGCATCCGCAGTGACGTCGAACTGTGCGCACCCAAGAAACAACTGCCGTTGTAGGGCAAAGAGTTGAAGAGTGAATCGATTCGCCTACGTGCATAGCAGTTGGAGCTTTGTCCATCAACTTTATGGAAGATTTTGCGCAAGGATCTTGGCTTACAACCTTACAAGATCCAGCTTATGCAAGAACTAAAGCCACGAGACCATGCAATGAGCCGTGATTTTGGTGTATGGGCTGAAAATGAGATTGATCTCGATGCTGATTTTCATCGCAAAATTTTCTTCAGTGATGAGGCTCATTTTTGGAGTGAAGAGAATCCACATGGGACCCTTGAGACGTCATTACATCCACAAAAACAGACTATTTGGTGTGCTCTATGGGCAGGTGGAGTAATTGGGCCAAACTTCTTCCGAAATGATGCTGGAGAGTCAGTTGCCTTTAATGGAGATCGGTATAGAGACATGATTACCGACTAGTTTGTTCCCGAATTGGATGGCATGAATGTGGATGAGATGTGGTTCCAACAAGACGGCGATACATGCCACACAGCGCACAATCGATTTATTGAAGGAAACATTCGATGAGCGCATAATTTCGCCGAATGGATCTGTCAATTGGCCGACAAAATTGTGTGTTTTGACACCATTGGATTATTTTCTTTGGGGATATGTGAAGACGCTCGTCTACGCCAACAAACCAGAAACGTAAGGGGACTTGGAAGCCAACATTCGTGGCGTTATTGCCGACACACGGCCCCAAATGCTCGAAAAAGTGGTTAAAAATCGGAACTCTAGACTTGGCTTTATTGGAACCAGCCATGGGCGGCCACATGCCCCAAATCATATTTAAACATTAATGGCATAAAATTATCCTTCCAATAAAGCCAAATTGATGGACATTAAAACAATTTTCTTGTATTTTAATTCAATTTGAAATTCTATACCTCTAAAAAATGACCCTTTATTATTGCCTTGTTTTTGGACCCCATTTGCTGAAAATATTTTTTTTTTAAATTTTAAACCCTTACTCCACAAAAGCTGCATTACCGGACAAAAACATATTTAATAACAAAACAAATAAATATTGATATAATTAATAAATTAATGAAAATGAGAAATTTGAAAAGGACACAGACCCTGTCTATTGTCTGGATTGCCAAAAAAAATCAATTTGTTCGAATTGTTGTGTTAGTAGACGAACCACAGTGTGGAAAAAATGGTGTAGTTTATCCCTTTTGAAAAGGAACATCGATACATTCTGTGTAAGGATTCCAAACCAAGCTCTTTTTACACTACAGCAATGCGGATGTTTTTTTTTTTGTTTATAAAAACCAATGGCTTGTTAGACTTCTAATTAAAGTTATTTTGCTGGGTTAGAATGAATCAATTAATTAGTCAATTAACCGCTATTTGCATATTTAAATTTTGACTTAGTGTAAATGGGGTTTTTTTTTTTTGCAAAACTATGTGGTAGGTAAATTTCTTACAGCAACTGATGAACCATTCTTTCCGCTTCCGCCTTCAATGAACATTTTCGAAAATGCGAATACATTCAAAAAATAACAAATCGTTATACCGAATAGGATAATATAATTCCAATTAACTCCAATCATTGGTATCTGTTAAAATGGATTAAAGTAATAAATGTCCTTTTTTAGTTATCTCTGATTTATCGTTTGGTTTATGATGTTCTCATGTTTGCTGAAAAAAAAATTTTATTTGATTTGTGTTTGTCTGTAGAGGAATAATTAGGAGGTGGCGACCCGTGAGAAGGAGAAACACATACATCGCCAACGAAACGTAACAAATAGTGAAGATAAAAAAAATAATACAAAAAAGACGACAAAACAGAAAAATTAAAAAAACAAGGTACATGTACGCAGGCGTTATAACATTCCTTAGAAAAAATAAACAAATCTTAGATTTTGTATAGGTTATGTACTAGAACATGCCGTTATGGACACTTATATAGGTAAATAAAGAGAATAACAAAAGTAGTAGTAGTATGTAGTAAGTTCCGAAAAACGAAAACATTTTTTTACATTTAAAATTGTCTGTCTGTTGAAAACGTTAAATTTGCATTTTCCTTTCATACAAAAATAAGGTAAATTATTCAAAGCATAGCCAAAAGATTGTATTTACTTTGTTGTTGTTTTTTTTTTTTTTGTAATGTTGTCTCTGAGACTTGAACTTACTGCAACTGTGGAGCCGTTCTTTCCAACACCGCCGGCCAAAATTACTGACAATATATACGATAACGACAATATACCACCAAAAATGGTCATAACGGATAGTGATGTCCATATCTCAATGTTAAAGATCTATGAATTCGAATGAGGAATTTGTTGTTTTTATATGAATTACAAGTATTAGTTCTGTAATATTTTTTTGTTTGTTTGCTACCGACAATAGAGCAAAGGATAATTTTGTTTAATTCTTGTCTGCACATGCGCGTTGCATGCAATCTTTAATTGAAAACTTAATTTGAATGAAACTGAAAATTAGGCGCAAACTTTGGGAACTGCAAGTCTGCATGACTTTGTGGTTTGTGTGCACTATTTTGGGACTTTACGATGATGGGTGTAAAAAAGCATCGCATATACGTTTTTTTATTTTTATATTCTCGATAACTACCCAAAACAAAATAAGGCACACCTGAGATAATTTTGTTATTTTGCCTAAAAAAACGCTTAATTGGTAAATATTGTACTGTAGAGTTTGCATGCCGGTGAGTCCTAATCAATGCTTTGTGCAACAATATTACCGGTGCCTCCACGTGAGTAAGGTAAAACAAAAAAAAACGCCCATGGCTGGAAATAGCAATCAATTCAAAAATGGGTGCATTTGTTTTCTCAGTCCGATTCTACCGTTGTCGCTAAGTGTTACCTTCATTAACTGTTTTATTAAACGTGATTACCATACCCAGTTCAAGATGTCATTGGGATACATTGTAAATGCAGCAAATAGATTAGAATACATGCCAAGACAGTTGAAAGTCGCAGAAGTGATTATGGTTCTCAAACAAGGAAAATCACCGATTCTTCCAATAATTTCAAATGTTTTTGAAAGGATATTATTATTATTATTATAATTTATTAAAACACAATTTTAAATAGATATGCTAACATATTTAGTGAGCACCACTGCGAGAGCTTTCTTTTGAGATATCCACCAAGCCTAGGAAAAAAAAATTGGATAAGGATAACGGAAAAAGAGTGGTAAATTATCTGGAGTAAGAAGAGTCTCAGATGGCTGTTAGAAATCAGCTATCAAGGCATGTTATCCGAAACTTTTAGGGACGCTTCTGTTGACCAAGGAGACCTGAATCAAGAAGAATCGGAGCCAAAAATCAACAAGAAGAACTGCACATTCGAATAACTCTACGTCGGGAGCGTAACGTAACCGACCGCGATTTACAAACTCAACTACGACAGTCGACTGGCACTTACGTCAGTGACCAAACCATTCGCAATCAACTCCACAAAGATAGCATCCAGTTACGTTGAGATGGTAATACGAACTACTTTGATCACATTTTCAAAGAGATAAGTTTGTTCTTATTCAAGACAATGCTCGAAAACATGAACCAAACAGCTCATTCTGACGGCAATATTTCACTTTTGCCATGGCCAGCAAAGAGCAGAGACAACAATTCCATCGAGCATTTGTGGGACCAATTAAAAAGAATGCTGAAAGACAACCACAGCCATGTCAACACTTTACAGGAGCAGAAAAACGCGTTAAAATCCTGTTGGGACCGCATACCCGAACGAAATGTAACGCACCTGATCGAAGATGAATTACTGCATACAGGAAAAATTTTTCTATGGCGGGTCATACTGGCACAGCCCGCGATATATTTGGATCTCATTTCTCATGTGTGCACGTGCACAATTTAAATGAAGAAACAAGCACCAAACAATATTATCGCTTGTTGGATTTGCATTACGTAGAAAATTACTCTCCGAACGAATAACACGATCGGACCAAATATGTTTTTTGTGTGTAATTTGAATAACCATATTTTTCCAAATTGATTATGTATTCTCAATTTCTTAACACTAAGCTAAACCAAAACTACAAAAAAATGTATCACTAATTATTTTCAAATGAAAGCCAAAAACCTTAGTGTGGCCCTATTTCGTTTTGAGTAGTTTATACTGAATCGATCGGCTTAGATTGCCAGATCTTTGCTAACACTAACATGGCCAGTAATTTCAGAAACTTTTGTGTTTTTATTTCTTATGTGATTGTAACATTTTCTCAGCCGTAGTAACACCTAAATGATTTTTCACTGACCTCCTCTGGTGATGAGAAATTATCCGACAAGAAAAGCTTATCTAAATTTAGGGGTTCGAGGTCTAAAATGTTCATTATGATATTCCTAATGCGTCTACATTCGGTTATAGAAGATAAGATTTTATTCCTGACCAACAGTTTGGATTCAGAAGTAAGCATTCGACGAAGGACGAAGTGCACAAAATTTCTGACGTAATCGAGAATGCATTTTCCTTGACATATCCCTCAAGCGTTTGATAAGGTGTGGAACAATAGCTTAAAATGCAAATAACGACAAGTTCTCCCAGCACGTCTATATGATAGCCTAGAATCATATATAGAGAATAGACTCTTCCGTGTTAGAGATGGAAACGAATACTCGGAGCTTATACCCGTGATATACCGAAATAAGTAAGCACAACTCTTGCTACGTTTGCTAATGAAACCGATAGCCTAGCAGTAGGTAAAATGGATGAGGGGCAGGCGGACCCTTAATAAAACTAAATCCGTTGACGTGAATTTTTCCTGTAAGGAAACTTGAGACTTTCTAAATTGTCTAAACTTGGTACGAATACTTTCTGCAAACGAAAGTTTGGGAATGACACTCAAAGCTAAAACGGAATTACCAAGTGCAAATGAAACGTTAAACTCGAAATCAAATATAGAGAAATGTACTGGCAACAGCGAAAATACTAGCCGCTAACTACCGAAAAAGGGCTCAGTTGTACGATGGTTAGTGGGATGAACTGCCGTGCAGAATCATGTAATGAGGAAAAGTATATAACGACCAGGTAGTAGTGGTTTCTATTTTCCTTGGTACCCTTGCTCTATATCGGCAATATCTTAGTGGGATCTCTCGTTGTGCTCATCGCTTACATCACCAATATTTTGTGGAATGAAATTGAGACGAGAATGCAAAAAAATGAATTTATAGAGACATGTTGCATCCCATTTTGTGATAAGCATCCAGCATTTGCTTCACATCATCAGCATAACCTGGATTCGTATGGCAAAAACACAATCGCACTTTTGAGCTTTGCTTTGCCGACGTTACGTGCAATATTTGCACATGTTTTTCATTTCGTGGTTGGAGCTCAACGCCAGGCAAAGCTACATTGTGATAGGTAACATTGATTTCGTATGGTTCAACTATATGCGTCAGCCAAGGCAACGCGCCAATGAGTATTTTTTACCTATGAAGGTTACTGTTACTTTCACAAAAGAACACCAGACATGTTTTTTCTAATAAACCTAGAGTAGGTATGAAAGCTGGATCTTTTATGTCTGGACCCACAAAACCACTCTTTACTCTCTCTTTTTGCCTTCGTAAGTGATGGTAACTTTTGTTTCAATAAATTTCATCCGGATTGGTCTTTCTTCACCGCCTTTACAAAGTTTTTTGAAAAGTCCTACTTTGTTATGTAATGGAAACACGATGTGGTTCGATCAAGGAAGTATTCCATGTGTATTTTTCCACGAATTAAGTTTGTTCTTCTACGAGAATTTGTTCTCACAGCGTTGCGTTTCTTTACGTGATCTGAGAAAAACAATTTTTGTTTTCAGTTATCTACAGATCGAGTGCTATGAGGAACAGTATTCAGTGTGTCCGAGTATTTTTCATTGTTGCCCAGTGTTATTTAAAAACTGCGTCAATAAAAATAAATGAGAGTGGTCTTGAAACAATTGCTGAGCATGCGTTTAAGCTTTTGTTTGGATAAATGCAGTGGTCTCCACATTATGTTAATTTTATCTTCTTACATAATGTGGCCTTAACTTTGGATTTGGAAATAGAATCTACTTGCACGCAAAAGACCATGTAGATTGAAACGTTTGTGTTCTATTTTCTCTGTCGGCATAGTTGTGCGCAAATGTCTTTTGGACATAAAAGCATTAATTTAATTTTAGCACAAAAGAGAATTAGCTTGTTTACACCATTAATTTGTTATATTTTTTCACTCCATGTATTGTCCTATTTCGCAGTAGAGTATTGAATCCAGAAGGCTTAACACATACGTGTTAAAAATCAAATTATTTACAAATAGTTCTGACTAAAATCGATTTACGATTGACTTCTGCAATTTAAATTGGCTTTGCAATCACGATCACCTTATACATACAATTGCGATTTAAAAGAGTTTCTATGCGATCATTTCTTACACCCATTTTCCCGGATATTATTTTCGTCAATATGACAAGCTCGTGGCTTTAAAATCGAAGTCTTTCTCTCTTTTGATGAAAAAATGCATGAACAAAAAAAACGTCTTTAGCCTACAAACAGTAAATAGTGCACAATCAAAATATGAACTCAAAATTCAACAAAATAGAAAAGTGTAATCATAACAAAAATAGAAACAAAAAAGTTACGATAGTATTTAAATGAAAAAAAAGGATATATTGTGTAACTCATCACTTGATAAAGCTAGAAAAGAACAACACGGTGTAAAGTGAGCTTGGAGACAGACGGAAGAGTGCTTTAGTTTAAACACATTTTTGTTCGTCAAGAAGGTTTGTAAAATAAAACAAACAGCAAAATTACAAAAAATCACTCGTTTCGTTTTCGAAGCCTAAAATCTCCTGGAACATATATTCATTTAAAAAAAAATGTTTAAGGAAGAAAAAAAAATTAACTCAATCCCAAGATCTTACCTTGGCCATCCAGATTTCGGGACCGAATATTGCCGAAATGATGTGAATGCCAATAATGGTCATTTGAGCCTCTGTGACATCGATTTTACCGAAACGTAACGTACCCGAAACATACGTTTGCCAGTGGGCACAATAGAATAGTGTTATGGCACAGAAGCACTAAAAAAGAAGTACAAAGGTTGATGTAATTTTGTTGGGAAAAATACTCAGTAACTTACCTGGAAGAAAAGCCAATTTGGATAGTGACCCAATTGGCATGATATACACGCAGAAAGTGCAACAAATATCGTTGATATCGAATCGCAACCATGATCGAAGAGTTCACCTAGCGGGGAAGATGTGTTTGTGCGACGGGCTTGTTTCCCATCTATTGAATCCAAACTTTGGTAAATAAATAAGCCGAGGGCACAGAGTAGGCATGTCCATCTGGGTGGGGGTAATGTTCCGTCAGGACTGTATCTGAAAGTGATGAAATCAGAAAATTTATTATAAAATTACGCGACATGTACAGTAAAATCCCGATAAATCCTACTTTAAAGGGCCCTAGATTTTACAACGGATTATAGCGGTTTTCAAAATAGCGGAATTACGAATTATTGAGGGTTTTGAAAAATAAAAATTCCATAAAAGGGTTGGTTTGAGTTTTAATAAAAATATATGTATGTACATACATATGTACCTCATTATACACAAGCTGTACCCTGCGCGCGTTGCAACGCCACCAACTACAATAAATTTAAAGGAAAGACATAACACAAATATTCAATTCATTTTGAGTCATTTTGCTGATTTTGTTCATTTCGGAGAAATTGTGATATTGCGGCGTTTTGTTTCAATTGGATATTTATTGCAAAGCTGTTGGATACACAGTATTTCTTGTTTTACTATCTGGTGCGTAAACGAATAAATCAGAAGGTTTTCGTGGCGTGAGCAGGCCATATAGTGGTGCCCATGTGAGGAGCATGGATTCTCAAAATTTAATCCACAAAATTGCAACGATTGTCCTTGTGCTTTGTTGCTAGTCATTGTGAAAGCGAGTCGAACCGGGAACTGCAACGTTTGAATTCGAATAGCATATTTGTCGGGATCATTGGGATACGCGGCAGCAGGCGACTTCACATTTGAATTTCCCAGTGAAATTGTTGCCTCGATAAGATTGTCCATCATTTTCTTGACTGAGCGTCTAGTTCCGTTGCAAAGTCTTGGTGGATTTATGTTTCGACGAAGAATGATGTGTACGTCAATTTGCAATATAAGAGCGTGCGGTGGCATGCCCGCAAATCAAGCTAATTCAAGAATTCAGTTCGATAGTTGACAACTTCAACCACAGTATCGATGGCTTTATATGTTGCCTTTCGCCGGGTATTCCATTCTTAATGGTGAAGTTGGGTATATTGACATTGATGTTTTTAGCCGCTAATATGCGCCTTATATGCGCTCACGCCCCGACTGAAGAAAAAGATGAGATAGCTAAGGATGAGCGACTACCGAACTACGATGATCAAGGGGAAGATTTAAATGTAAAGGTAGGAAGACAAGACATCTTTAGCAGTATTGTCGGAAAACATAGCCTACACGACAACATGTCTGGTAACAAACTAAGGCTAATTGTCTTCGCTACGGAACGAAATGCCACTATACACGGTTTCCTCATTCCGTAGCTTATAAGGGGACATGGCGGTCTCCAGATCAACGAACAAACGAAACTGATCACATTGCGATAGACAAGAGAAACGCATCCAGTAATTTCGGTGTCCTCACATTCCGAGGAGCTAACATCGACTCGGACCACTACCTTGTTGCAGCCAAGGTAAAAATGCGGAAATCTACCATGCCACAACAATCCAGAAGCACTGTGAAAAAAATTTATTGTCGAAAGACTGCAATCGCAAAAGACCGCCAATATCGTAGTTGAGACACAGTCGATGCTGAGGACATGGAAGAACCACTTCTGCAGACTGTTTAACGGCGACGACGAAAAAAATTCCGCTGTCAGGCAGAATGACCCATTCAATTTTGGCAACAACAGCGAAAACTGCCAACCACCCGACCTAAATGCAGTGATGATAGCAATATCAAAACTTAAGCTTAAAAACCAAAGCTTTTAAACTTTATAAAGTCGGCGGAGCTGACTTGGTAGTAACATCCACCTACTCATAAGAAAAATCTGGTCGGAAGAAAGTATGCCTGATCCACAAAAAAGGTAGCCCTCGGAACTGTGCCGACTACAGAGGCATAAGTCTCCTCAACATCGCCTACAAGAACCTATCTGCGTTAATATGTGATCCAACAACCTGATCGGCCCTTATCAGTGTGGTTTTAGGCCAGGAAAGACCACAACCGATCAAATTTTCACACTTCGGCAGATCCTGCAAAAAACCCAAGAAATCCAAATCGATTTCAATGTCGCATTTATAGAGACGAACTATACTGAGCCATGTCTAGTTTTGGTATACCGCCCTAATGTCGTGGGTCGTAAACGACCTAACCGAAGCATTCAATACCAAAAAAGGCTTGAGGCAAGGCGATACGCTGTCATGTGACTTCTTCAATTTGATTCTTGAGAGGATTGTGCAAAACTCTCGAGCAAACACTAGAGGCACAATTTTTCAAAAATCGCAACTACTAGCGTACGCCGACGATATCGACATCATTGGTAGGACTTAACGTGATGTCATAGCCACGTTTGCTAGGCGTCAAAAACGGGTTTAGCAGTAAATGGGGGCAAGACTAACAAGAACATCGACGAATTTGACAAAGCGTCACCATTGACAGATATAACTTAGAGGAAGTACGGGACTTTGTCTACCTCGGCTTCGATGTTAGCTCTGACAACATCTCGTCAGAAATTAATCGTCGAATTACTATTGCCAACGGCTGTTTCTTTGGTTTTGCAATCAATAAAACTATTGTATGTTTAAGAAAGTGCTTCGGATTTCTTTATCTGCATCAAGTTGGTGATAGGACCTTAATCTTAATTTATACCTGTAGAATAATTAGTCAACGTGTAGGTTAAAGGTTCGTCACAAAAGTTAGTAATCTTACAACAGTGACAGATTTGCTCTTGTTTTAAATATTTTATGGTTTAAACAAAATAACAACCCAATAACAAAAATATTATTACTCATACGCCACCATGACATGCAATTTTTACTTATTTGTATTACTAAATTAAATATTTACAATTATTGTCTTAATAAATTTCAACGAATGTTCAAGTTACTCCGATGAACAATGGCACAGAAGGTATGGGTTCGATTGCCGGTAGTAGTAACTGCAAAATGTTATTCACTGGCCCTCCCCGTGATGATGAGTGTAGTATCAACTGTCAAGAACAAAGGTCCGTTTGGATTCGACATAAAACTGAAAGAACCAGCACCATTTTATGTGAATTTAGTAGGTTTTCAACCCGGGCCTGAGCTTCTTTCACTCTGGTAACGGATATTTCAATTATTCAGTCCAAGCGATCTTTTGATTCTACGATTCGAAGATAATTTTGGTTGAGGCATTATTTGTCTTGAAGGTCTCTAAAACGGCTTGGTAGAACCATGATAATAATATCGTCTGCTTATCCAAGCAGCTGGATAGACCATTTAAAGATTTCGCCTTCCGTGCTTACTACGGCTCACGAAGTAAGTTCCAGCACTATTTTGAAGAAATCGTATGAAAGTGTTTGGAAGAGCTACTTCCAACTGAAGGGTAATCGCACTTATTCCAGTGTTAAGCTACACACCTGGGTCAATTTGGCCAAAATCCTCCCGAATTCGGCATCGCTTAACCAGTCGCTGGATGCTATCAAAAGCTGCCTAGAAGTTGATGAACATTTTCTTTCCCTTGCATTATTACTCTCTCTGCCTCTCTCTGCGGTTGAGCAGGTATAGAAAATGGGGATTGAAAAAAATATACAATTCTCTCCGCGTGACTTTGTCATGCTATTTCATAGAGCCGGTGTTCGACAAAATCCAGCTATAATTTGCATGGCTATCTTGTTCAAATGGGGGAGTTTTAATTGTTAGTCTTTTTCTTAGCACTTTATGTGGCTTAGTACTCTGGGACAGTCGACTACTTCTGACAAAGTTAGAGGGTTAGAGGGCGGTGAGTCTAGTATTCCATCTGCCAACACGATGTTGATGTGTTGATGTTATGGAAAGAGGGTAGAGAAATGTCCAGTTCTGTAACTGTGACAAGACTTCAATATTGCTTAATTTACCTACCCAGGTAACCACGGATACTTCTTGCTAAACTTGTAATCGCAAGGGTTGAATAGATGTAACGATAAATGAAACTCTGAGAAAACTCAATATTGAGAGAAAGTAAGGGGCCGTTCAGGCATTTCCAAAACAATACAATATAAGAATGAAAATTGTAATAAAAATTTCTAAGACGGTTCTGTATAAGACAATGAGGGTTGCTCCCTTCCTCCTTTATGGTGTTGAAACTTTAACCGTATTAAAAGCGAATAACAGAAGCCTTCGATAAATCGTTGGTACCGATTGCATTTATAGTTTCTGGAGAGGATAATTTAAGGTCGGCTACCAAAATTACGTGTTGAACGTTTCAGATACCTAGAACATGTAAAGTTAATTGATACCAATGCAACGTATTACAAGCTTGAAAGTTGTTCGATTCCCAGGCAGTAAAAGAACCAGGCCAACAATAGAGGCGTGTTTATTGAAGCACAGGTTCATCCCGGATTGGAGTGCGACTTAAATAAATCTGAACGTGATAGGCTTAGACACTACTACGTGGAGAGAGCAACGAAACAACAAATCCATTTTCCCAGAAATTAGAGTCCAGGATTTGCTCTTTTTATGATACTGATTTTCATCTATTATTTATGGTAACCTAAGGTTTTTCATAAAACCGGCGGAGATGACTTGGAAAGTGACATGCACCAACTCATAAACCAAAACTGGTCTGATGAAAGTATGCCTGAAGAATGGAACCTCAGCATCGTTTGTCCGACTCATAAAAAGGAGACCCTCTCAACTGCGCCAACTACAGAGGTATAAGTCTACTCAATGTCGCCTATCTGCACACAACATCGACGATTTGTACAGAACGTCACCATTGACAGATATAACTTTCAGGTAGTACACGACTTTGTCTACCTCGGCTCAGGTATCAACTCTGACAACAATATCGCGTCAGAGACTAAACAAGGAATTACTCTTGCTAACCGCTCTTTCTTCGGGCTAAGAAGGCAATTTAGTAGTAAGACCCTAATCATCCTAGTCCTGCTCTACGGCGCTGAGGCAAGGACCGTATCAAAAGTGTATGAAGAAATCCTTTGTCGATTCGAGAGGAAAATTCTTCGAAAAATCTTCGGGCCCATTTGCGTTGACGGGCTATGGAGACGAAGATTCAACCAAGAGCTATACGAGCTGTAAGGCGACATGCCCCTGGTCAAAAAACTCCACTTTGGACGTTGAAGTTGGTTAGGATATTTTGAAAGAATGGCCACCAATACTCTGGCTCGCAGAGTTTTTCGATTCCCATACAGACGTTGGACGCAGTAGATGAAGACCTTGCCTAAAGTGGCGAGCAAAAGTAGACACCGACCCAACCATCTTGGAGTGCGCAACTGGAGGTAGTGAGCTAAGGACCAGGCTAATCGGAGAGGCATGTTGGTTGAAAGGCAGCTTTATTGTTTGGGAAACTGCAGTAAAATGATGTATGATCTGGCAGCGTAATATTGATATTGATATTGATATTATAAAATATTCGTTGAATTATGCAATTCATTACTTAAACCATTCGAACATGTTAAAAAAATAAATAAAAAAAAAGACAAACGAAGCACTTATTTAAAAAAATGTTTGGACTTTAAACTAGTTGTCCCAACCAATTGTACGAACCGAACTTGAGAAGTTAAATTTCTTATGGCGTGTTTATACAAACAAGTTGTTTTGTTCTACATACTATAATTCTTATATTACCAGCGCATAAATTCAAAATCAACATCTTTATATACTTAATCCCTCCTCTACAAATATAACACGATAATTTCTAACCCAACAATCATTACCAACGACCTCTACTTTCCAAAAAAATTCTATCCGTCATTTGCTGTCGGGTCAAAGTGCAAATTGATGAAATTTCAATTGTCACTTAAGCGCTGAAACCAAAAAAAAGTAAACAAAGCTTCTCCAACTTAGTTGTGCAATAATAGACATAAACAGCTACACATCGACACTTTTACAAACACGTGATTCCAAACCATATACCACAGATACAGTTGAGTAGGGGAATGAAAGTATTCAGTGGCTGATATGTTCCTCATCCATACGAACTAATTCTAAGGCAAACTGAGCACAAAACTGCAGCTCACACACGTTTTCTATTAAATGAGGTCTGTTTGGACACCCGCCCCATCGTGATAATATAATGTTTGCGAACCGGCGAATAGATCGCATGATTTATTTATTAATTAACGCTTGTTGTTGAGAGGTTGATAATTTTGTCTAACCGCCTTGCATTTCATGATCGATACAATAGATCTAGACATGAGGGTAATGAACGATAATAAAATACTTTGAATGCTTACCAGTCATTGATTGATAATATAAAGTAATAAAAAATGGTTCACAGAACCGAAACTATGTATTAACGGCTAATCGACGGACCCACCCCTTCACGTTTTGCGTATTTAATCTTCTTAATGCGAAAATTACACCGAAATGCAAAACATTTGCGTTTCATTTCGCTTTGTGAAAATACTGTTTATTTTTGTACTTGGTACATACTTGGTATATTATGACCTCATTTGAATTAATAAATAATAAAAAATGAATGCAATAAAAGTTATGGAATATACTACAGTAAGTGCGTTATCATTGTCATAAAGTTATAAAATTTACTATATCTGCATACAAATGATTATCAAGGAGGCGCGATAGTTTGCTTTATAAATAAGAAAACTGGCACAAGGTCATATCTGCCTTAATAAGTGAACGCCGGAAACCATTTACCACCATCCCGATCGGCCCTTAGCAGTGTGGTTTTAGGCCAGAAAGCCCACAACCGATCAACTTTTCACACTTTGGCAGATCCTGGAAAATCATAAGAAATCTTAATCAATACCCACCACCTATTCATCGATTTCAAAGCCGCATACGACAGCATTTCTAGAGACGAACTCTACTTCGCCATGTCTTATTTTGATATACCGCCCAAATCCTTCCATTTTAGATGACGATGGAGAATAATTCTCGCTGCTCCATAAGGGTCGGAAATGACCTAACCGAAACATTCGATATCAAAAACATATGAGAAGGCTACAATCCACTGTGTGGATCGTTTTATACCTATCCCATCCCATCCTTAAAACAAATATCCTCAAAATGTCGGCTTATTGGCGATGAAATATAGAAAATGTAATTGTCGGGACATATTGTTCAGACAGTTTATCAAAATTATTTATGGTTCGACAAAAAAAACATCGTTTTTCGCCTATGTTATGCTGTGCTATGAGGTGAGTGTAAAGAAATGGTATTTGTATGAAAACGCCTCCAAAAAGTGGGCGTGGGTTAAAATGATATACGAAAGAAATGTTTATATAAACAGAACGACTGATTTTGCATCAACATTTTTTCGAAATGGTTAAAATTTTACCGAAAAGACATTTTTTTACTAAAAACGCCCCCAAAACTAGGCGTGTCAAAAAACTTTGTATGAACAAAATATAGACATTAGGATTGTCTAGATATGCTGTTCAGACACGTTTTCAAAATCTTTAACGGCTTGGCCAAAAACTACGTTTTTCTAAAAACGGGGCGTGGCAGTGGGCGGATTTCAAATATGTTTACACTTGTTCTGCTGGGAGCAACAGCAAACACGTGTACCAAATTTCATAGGCAAGGCGATGCGCTGTCATGTGACTTCATTAAGTTGATTCATGAAAAGACTGTGCAAAACTGCCGAAGTGCCGAGCTAACACCAGAGGCACAATTTTTCAAAAATGTACTGTTTTTCCAACTAGAATTTGCCGACAATATTTACATCATTAGTAGGACTCAACGTGATGTCAAAGCCACGTTTGCTAGTATAGTGAAGGAAGTAGCAACACGAAAAGACACACAACATCGATGAATTGAACAGAACACCACTACTGACTGATATAACTTTTAGGTAGTGCGGGACTTTGTCTACCTCGGCTCTGCTAATAACTGTGACAACAACATCTTCGGGCTAAGAAGGCAATTTAGTAGTAAAGCCCTCACTCGAGCTAACGGGTGGTTAAATTTTAAGGGCCGATATTAAACTTCGAAAAACCAGCAACAATTGAAGAGCACATTAACGGCATAGAACTTCAATTATGCCTCAGCGTCATCGAAAATTTGGACCATAGGAGGTCGCGGAGGCCATTTGGCCGATATTTTGTTCCATACATAATTGAACCATACCAATATTATCATAATAAAAAGAAATGACAATAATTTCCTAAATAATTTGTGTTTATTCAAAATCAACATCGGCCCTTGAAATTTAACCACCCTTTACTTAGTAGATCCTATATAAAACCCTGATAATCCCAGTCCTGTTCTATAACGCTGAAGCAAGGACCGTATCAAAAGCGGATTAAGAAATCCTTGGTCGATTCGAGAGGGAAATTCTTCGAAAAATCTATGGATACGAAGGTTCAACAACGAACTATACGAGCTGTACAGCGACATACCCCTGGTCAAAAAAAACTCCTCATTGGAAGTTTGAGATGACTATGACATGTAGAACGAGTGGACGTCAATACTCCGACTCGCAGAGTCTTTGATTCCCAGCTGAAACTTTGTTTATGTCGATCGGCTCTCATACGCGTTTTGTAAGCCGAAAAGACAACATCAATGTTGTTGCATATACTCTCACACAAACCTAAGAGCTTGCGAATTGTCAAAAGTACTCAAGGCAAATGTCAATTTCGATAGAAATACTAACACAATGAAACGGGGTTCAAGCGTATACAATTTCTTCTGCCGGCATATTCTATGTGACTTCAATTTCCAATCTCAATTCTCCACGCTTTATCAGAAATCCATATATGGCAATCACAATTCGACCATAATCATGTATTTCCTCACATTTGCGCGGTGCGGTGTCAAAAGTTAACGGAATTTCTAAATGATGTATGCGTTCGTTCCACACATAGAGTTGCACATCTCTCATTCGTTATGACACATATTCCACTAACCACCTCTTCAGAGCTCATGCTCGAACTAGTTTCATAATTTCTAACTCATTTGTGTCCATTTAGTTTTACCGGTACTATCCACACTTTCATCCAAATGACTCACTTGAAGTCAACGGCATTCATCCGGCAATTCAACTAAACCGTATAATTACGTCAAAATTACCGGCGTATGAGTGTGCATATATATGGAAAGTTTTAAACTTTCAAATGTTTAGTTCGATGATTTAATTCAAGGTGTTTTAAAATCGAAATTCACGCTTAGTAGATTTTTTTTGAAAACAAAATCGATTTGAACACTAATGGATGGTAGTGGCGCCGTTTTCCTGTATAGGGGCTTATTAACCTAATGACCTCGTAGTCACTTGAACTACGTTTTTTTTTTTACTCATACGTATGCGCATAAGCATAGAGGGGCAGAATTTATTTTATAAATGGGCGAGTTTTAGATCTCCGATGGCTTGGCAGTTGAAGTGACTCGCATTGCAGGTTTGGTTAAGATGGCAATGGCAATTCTTTTAGAGCTAGAAAGATTTTATTTCACCGCAGTTGCATACTTTGTAATTAGCGGATAATTTGCTCTTCGCGTTGATAAAACCAGAGCTATTTATAGGACACAAGTTACTTCTGAACCTATGAGATACTTTGCTTTTGAAAATGGCAAGAGTCAAAGTCCGGGTCTAGTTTATTTTTAAGCTCGTTCGAATGACGTCAAGAAATGGCGAAAACATCACCGCAGTATTGCTATATTTTTATGTGGAGAACGATATATTTCGGCGCTATCGTGTGTAAAACTGAGATTATTTCAAACTGATTTGTAGGTAATCTTTTGCATGTCAGACCACCTTGTTTGCTCAAGTGGTTGGTATCAGTAGAACGCAAGGGCTTTTAGCAAAACAGGTTATGTGACACGTCCACCAGTTTTAGCTATATCTCTGTCTATGACTTTGGTAAGCTATTAGCAATGTAGATAAATTATGTAAAAATTTGAAGGCATTTTAATGAGTTATATCTGAATGCCCTAAATTAGGATTTCTATTGTGACAGCAACTTCTTTCACATTGTACAAATATAAATTTGTTGGATTAACATGCTCGATGTTATACAGTGCCTAGTTTTTTTTTCACAACCATTCGTGTGTACATTTTGCACTTTGGCGAGACCTCCTATTTACTGCCAAATCCAAACGGCTGAGATAAGCTTGTCATGGCAATTGATAATACTCGAATAATTTGTCAGATCATAACATTGTAGTCGTATTCAAATTATATATGGTCACCATGAATATTTTTAGTTCCAATGACTAGTATTAGGGTGCTTTGGCTCACTTAGTAAAGGGAGGTGCCATGAAATAAAGCCGAGTTCCGAAATTCGGCGTTATTTCTCTTTGTAAAAGGGAAATAACGCCGTATTTTTGAATTCGGCGTTATTTCAGAATGATAAAATGAAATAACGCCGAACATTGCTTTTGAAATATAGCCGAATTCAGAGCGAGAGGGAATCATACTTTGCACACATCCGAGTGCGAGTTTGGGTTTATCAAAAGTTTTAATACTTTGGTAAAATGAAATAAGACCGAGCATGAATATTCGACGTTATTTCGCTTTCATTAAGTGAAATAATACCAAATTTTGGAATTCGGCCTTATTTCGCTCAGCTCTATTTTACGGTACCATAAAGGGATACAAGCTAATGTCGAATATTGAATGCTAAATATAGTCTTTTAGGATTTCCAACAAAATGTCAGATGTTGTTTTTGTACCAGTTCTCCCATTAACATAGCCTCCACAAATTTAGCGCAATTTTTTTTTACGTCGGTCGGCACATATCGTTTGACATCAGCAAAGTTTAGTCATTGAGAATTACACTGATCATAAAAATTGGAGGCGTTTCGAAATCGTAGTAGATTTTTTGATAACCTTTTCGCCATACGGTGGTCTGACTAATCAAGAAATTAAGAAAACTAGGCCAGTTCAAGCCTAGAGGAAACCTGTCCGTGCCGGTCGATATAGCAACATAGATTCACCCTCGTTCTCTATAATCCCCGAACGTTCACAGAATCGACATTATTCCAAAAACCAGTGAGATGTGATTTTTTCAAGCTGGCAAAGTGAGGACCGTTTTCCTAAAGAATGCGTCTTACAAAGCCGGTATTGTTGCTACACTAATTTAATTGTTAAACAAAGATTGGTGGACCTGGTTTTGCCAATTGTTTGGTGCATTTATTTAAATGACGTCAATTTAGGAATCTAATTTAAGCTTCATGTAAAATAAACCACTGTCCAGGACTGCTGATCTACTACAGCCCTTGACAGTGTTTTATTTTATATGGAACTTTATGAAGCGTTCTCTAGAACTTTTTTGATAAGTGCCTCTTCAAGAATTCACCTTACTTTACCAGCGGAATGTCTAAACGAACACACATGATTGAGTGTAGAACGCAGTGGGTATTGCAAGTTTGTAGTTGTAACAGCCTTGATTTTCTCAGGTTATCCTATGTGCTGGTATTGGTATTGTCGCGGATTATCTGAATGTAGTGATTCAGATTTTAAAAGGCGTGCTGTGTAACCGCCCACGGACATCGGTATGTAAAGTAGGTCTCGGTGGAAAACGCAAGCTCCTCACTGTTGCAACGCACCGTTATCACTTCCGTCCTGTGACGATCCTAACATCCTTAATGAGGTGCACTTCAAAAAAGGACTTATGTTGCCGCACCGTTTATAATGATCGACGAGAGAGCTGCCACGAAGCAGGATCCAGAAACTAAGAGGCGAAATCCAATCATTGCAAGTACCAAATTCAAGATCTCGAAGTTCCACATTGACACCTTATTGACAAACCGACAACGACATGTTTATCGTTACAATCCATACAAGAAACGCCTCCATAATTTAGGTTGTTCCCAGCTTTTGTGGAGTCAATGCGTCGTGTCCCGAAATACTGCGTGCTGCGATACAACTGGAACTCAAAAACTTATAATCGTCAGAACCTATCGCACTGAAAGTACATTTCAATAAGTTTGAAAAGCTTAGTCGTTGAACAACATGAATATTTATGAATAAAAAAAATCATTTAATCGAGTTCAATCAAGGGTAATGATTTCCATATTTTAAATGCACATCGAGTAAGAATAAATTAAATTAGATGTCCCGTTCTCATAACCTAATAAATAAAACCTCTGATTTTAATTGTTCTTTTTTTTAATTATACTCAGCGCCTATAAGGGTAAACGAATCAGCAAACGATCAGATTGTCTAATCCATTTTTTAATGAGATTTAATATTTGTTTTATCAGCAAACAACTTTGTTTCTATCGACCATCAATGTGCTGAAAAAAATGTACGTATGTGTATGCTTCACTGCTGATTGAATATTATTGTCCAGGTGAGCATAACCTGACCCTATTGCTTGTCAATGTTGCAGCATAGCAAATCGTCGAAAAAACGAAGGTCGTGTGAGAAATTACGAAAACGACCTTTGCCATTTTGATGAATCAACGATGATGGTGTGTGCTTTATTTGTTTAATTGACATGAAACGGAGTTAAGGAAGCGCATAATCGCTTTGGTTTAGATTTTTGATTTGGTTTAACATAATAATATGGATTTGCTGGCATTGGATGTACAAACAGCTAGAATTAATGGACACTAAGCTTTGTGCTGCAGAATTTTTCGCAAAAGATGAAAATCTTATAGTAGGAGATCAGACCAATTGTGAATTGGTCCTTACCAGCTTGAAATATGCAATTAAAGCATAATGGTTTAGGCACATTAGCCAGAACTGTAGCGTCACATAATAATATATGTAATACAATATTAATTGCCACTATCGGCAATTTATCAACAGTTCAACAAAAAAAAAAAATTCTGCTATAAGGCATAAGTTTCCAATTTTTAAAAGCAATTTCTTCTATTATGCTTTGTTGTACTTGTGCAGAGAAATGCACAGGCTTTATAGAAGATTAGTTGGTATAAATCTTCTAAAAGTTTTCTGGGGATCTGTGTACATGTAACAATTGAAAAGATGTTTTGGTAGAACTTCCGCCGAAGTAATATAGAAGCATAATATGTTTAGAGCTTGTCAATTAAGGCTTATATCAGCTGTGCCCACTGATTTTGTTTCGCAATGAGCCACCACGCTAAAGGTTTGGATTCAATTCTCAGTTGTGGCAACAGCTACTTTTTTTTTCATTTCCAAAAATATTCAGACACACAATTCTTTGTACAATAGCATACATTTTTTTCGTTTAACATTTTCATTTTTATGTACATTTTATTTATTGCTATTAATGATGCCTATGAATTGTAACTATAAAAAATGAATTTGTAGCGCACAAATGGTAGCATCTCATAGCACGTTTCTTCGCCTTTTAATCGATGCACAGTGGAGTGTTTGTATGACAGAACCGCTCAAAAGTAAAAAAAAATCAGGTTGTCATAAATTTCAGTAAGCACCGCTATTCTTCGAGCTTTATAACCGATCCATCACGCATTCTGCAAAAAAAAGTTGTACCGCTATTGCCATTCGCCACATTATCAGTCAGAACCTAGCCATTGTCGGAGCTGCATTTATTGGTTATCTGGACTTTTGTTCGCGAATCATTTTTGATTTGGTTATTGTTTTTGTGTGTTAAGAAAGAAAATTATTCGATTATGGTTACAGATAACGGTGTTTTTGTTTGTGAGTATGTCATGATCGGGCTATCATATTGTTATAGGCATAATCCTTAGTCTCTTGTCAATCATAGACCGCAACAAAACTGTCCGCCTACGTCGGCCATTTTGTTTTATGTCACTTCGAAGACTATGATAGCTTATGGTAACATAGACAGAATTTCGTACTTGCATTAAAGATTCGTCGTTTAGTGTCAAGAGTTTTACCCGAAAAGAATTATACGATATGCTAAAAGGTTTTAGAGATAAAAAAGTTGATTAAAAACTTTTGTTGTTGGAGGAAAAGCGTATCCAAATTTTAAAATGTCCAATCCAACAAAAAAGTTGTGTCAGCAATGCGATTTCAAGAAAAAATGCTGCGAGCTATAAAGATGAAAGATTAAAACCAATGAAAAGTGGCTTCAAACAAGCATTAAACTGTCCTTTGTTGAGCCCTTGCACAAACCAGGGCCACCATCCGAACCGTTCGAAGAGCTTAGTGACTGCATTAAGCGGCGAAAAACTTAAGACCTTCGCGAGCAAGTATCAGTCGAAGAGTTGACGTTTGCAGCCAGCGTAAGTCGACGTACTTTGGGAAATTCTAATGCGTTACTAAAGTTACTAACTCGCCCAACAGATACTAAAGAACTTTGTAAGCTGATTTCCTCTTCTGCGAAGCAATTTGCGGTGAAAAAGTTTACACCTCAAGAGGCATTAGCAATATTTGTTGAAGGCGATTTTACAAGGAAGCAGTGGGAAGTGATACAAAGTGCCAGCAAAGTTATCTACCCCTGCTACTCATTGATAAAAAAGTCAAAAACTGAATGTTACCCTGATTCATCACAATCACTGAAACCTGTGCAGAAATACAACTGCAAACATTGCTTGAATGTATGTTCAGAGGAAAAAAGTAAAATTATGGTTTTGATTTCAAAATGTAATTTAAAAACAGCACTGGCAGTGATACTAATATTTTTCAAAGCTCACTCGTTCCTCTGCAACTTACTGTAATGATTGCTGGCGAACAGAAAAAAGACATATGACAAAACCCAGTCGCTTCTTCTCCTAGATTTTGCAGGCCTATACGCATAAGCTTCATTAGTGAATCTAAGGATGTTTCCAGAGAAGAAATCAATTTCATTGAAAACCAAATTGCGCATCTCGGAGAAACAGAAGTAATCAGTTCTAATAAAACAGCAAAAACAAAGCATACCATGTTGCTTACAATGGTTGGCGGCAAAGTGTGCAATGCTGCTACAGATACATCTCTATAAGATGCTATATTTGTGGACAGACTTCTAAGGATTTCAACAAGTTAATAAGAACTGAGCATGTTTGGACTCTCAATTCTTCACGCACGGATTCGCTTTTTCGAATCGCTTCTCCATTTAGCTTATAAAATATTTAAAAAAAATGGCAGGCAGGATCGGTTGAAGAAAAAGCAATTGTGAAAGCTACAAAGGAGAAAATTCAAGGGGCAATCAAAGAGCAAATGGGGCTCCTAGTAGATGTGCCCAAAGCGGGTATTGGTGATACCAATGATGGCAACACGTCCAGAAGATTTTCAATGACCCGGAGTGTTCTTTTCGTATAACTGGGGTAAATCTTAATTTGATAACTCGCTTCAAAACTATCCTGGAAGTGATTTGTAGTGGATATAGAATTTATGCAGACAAATTTAATACCTTTGCCCACGATACCGCTAAATTGTACATATCAGTAGATATGGACGATATTGAAGAAGAAGAATATAGTATTAGTGCCCATTCATTCTACATGTCCTTACCATTTTAAAAGTCCAATGCGCAGTTTTCTGTCTAGGTCTATGTCCAGGTCGCTGTACAGCTCACATAGTTGGTTTAAACTTATTCTCCACAACCGAAGACTTTCCGAAGAATTTTTCGTTCAAAAGAGTGGTTGGCAAGAGTAATTCTTCGTTTTATTTGGAACTTACTCATTTTACCCTCTTGACAACTAACCTGAACCCTTCAAACCAAACCTAATCTAATTTTTTCTGCCCTATTTTTAAATTAAAACGTAAAAACGAAAACTATGTCAAAACCAAAAGCAAACATCACCTAATATCTTATCTACATGCCGCAACGATGTAGGTAGATAGATATGCATCTCATGGCTTCTTTTACATATCCAAACAATCTAGAAAATGAGTTTTTCTACAACTTTTGTTGCGACCTTCAGTGTTTTTTTCAGGTATTTTCATAAAAACAATTTCAAGGGAATTTATGAATGAATTACATAAAACGTTGCGAAATATTTATTTACAATTCTGTAATCACGTGTTTTTCATGTTGTCAAGTTCAAAACGTCGTCCAAACACATACCATTCCGACTCGGACATTAATAGAACAGAACAAGTATCCAACACACCACTTTTCCGCCAACCGAACTAGACAGACAGAAATTCACCCAATTAAAAATAGATAACAAAGCGAATGAGTGAGTGAATGAAATAAATTCAATTTGGCTTTCTTAAGGTTTTTATTTTGCCCAGTACGCATCAGCTCAGCACAAATTTTACACACTGTCCATCCCATTTGGCCAATTCGTCATTGAGCTCCGCTTTGATCAACCTTACCCCGAAACACGTACATACTTAGATATACAGAGAATGCCAATCTGCAGTAGAATTAGTGCAAAGAGTTTTGCATAACTGCCAGAGTGTTTAAAAAAAGGGAATTTTATCGTCCCTGAGGGGATAAATCGTGCATAATTCAATTAATGCTCGAAAGCACGTCACTCTTATTTTATTCACTATGCCTCATGGGAAAGTGGTCCCTTGCTGTTTTGAAATGCAATTAAAAGAACTCCCGATACGAGAATGCAACGCGTAGAAATCAATAATTATTCGCATTCCATTAAATAATTGAATTATAAAAAAATGCACACAAACACACACACCGAAGAGTATTGAAAATAAATCGGCCACGTAGCCTGCAATGAGTAGTACAAAACTTGACCGGATGAGAAGTTTTCAATCGATAAACATCTGTAGTCGGGGTAATGTTGCCAACAAATTTGGAGAAGCAAGCTGAGTAAGGTTTCGTATTATTGACCGAAGGGGCCAATTGCAATTCTAATGAGGCGTAGAAAATTACTTTTACAGTATGAAGTGCTGAATGTGGTGGGAAGTGGGACTTAAGTTGGATGAGTCCACATTAATATTTATCGAAGGACAGACACGAACGCATTTTCGGTGCATTAATGAGTAAAGTGGGGCACAGGGTTAGTGTGACATTTTTATATGCTATGATAAATGTTTGTATGTTGTTTCTTCCCTCGTGTACTGGAAGAAGAAACTAGAAACTATTGAAATATACCTAATTCTCTAATCCTCTACGCTAATGTGTACTACGTAAGCTTTTCTATCGGATCTACTAATCAGAACCATTTGCCCAACTCGTACCAAAAAAAAAGCGAAAATTCTTTTTTCTCCAGTTACTGGTCACTTAAGTCCCTTCAGGTCATGGAAACGCTGATAAACCGTCAGCTTATGAAATATCTCGAAACATGGACACCACTTTTCGTAGAATAGCTCCACTGTTTATTTGATGACTTATCTCACCGAAAACTGTACCCAATTTTTCAAGTCATCTTGAGAAGGGGGCTAGTGAAAAGGCATTTTAGGTGATGATATGGCCAAGAATCGAACTCTCTGTGCGTTCATCTAACTAACCATCCACTGAGCATAAATCTTGCTAACATTTATTTTTAACGCACGTTTAGAGGAAGTTAGCTAGGGACCGAGTTTTTTGGACAGGCATGTAGGTTACGGACCATGTTCTCCCGGTGTGTCACGCCACTTAGGTAAGTATGTGCTATCAAACTGTCAATGTCAAAATATTAAGTAAAATCAACATTTTCATCGTGGACACAAAGAAACAACATTTACAAATAATTAGAATTTACTTCCAAAATTCCCAGTCGGTGGTCGCAACTTAAAGCGTTAATTTTTCGCCAATTCATAGTCTAGTGGAAAAAATTTGAATCAGAATAGTGAGACTACGTTTTGCCCGAAGTTTGGAGAACATTTCTGCAGTGCAAAACAGTCAATATCACGGTTTTCTCAAGAATTTGTCAACTCCCAGACAACATTATGACGAATTTTGGGTAAGGATTTGATCTTATGAAGCGACGAAAGAGGAGAATCACTATGAAGAAACCTGGCCAAAATTAAAAACAATCAAATTGGTCCAAATCAAAAACAATTGATACGCACTTATAGTTGAATACTCATTACGTAACATAACGTATATTTAAGTTGCGTTTCTATTTTTGCTGAGGTACTTAATCAATCGAAAGTCAGGAGTTTTTTTTAATAAAATGTTGTTACTGAAAGCGACTTAATGTAAAGCTTAACATTTCGCTCGCGGTTTTTTATTTTTTAATTTTACTGTGTGAACGAAAAGAAAACAGGACAACGACCATCGTTTCTGGAATGTGAGAACAATTAAACAGCAAGCGAACAAATAGCGGAAGCCCTAAACTGCTACAAGCAAGCATTACTGCCATCCAGTGACATCTACTACGGACCGTGTTAAAGTTAGCAGAAACCGCGATTATTCGGATGCGAATTTGTTATAAGTGCCAGACTTAGGCAAGAAGTCTTATGTTTCCAGGAAATTATAGAACGCATTGCAACAATCTGCATAAAGCCAAATTCGCCAACATAGGCAGAACGATCCATTCAATTTTGGCAACAACAGCGAAAACTGCCAACCACCCGACCTGAATGAAGTGGTGAACTCAAGCGTTATAAGACTGCCGGGAATGAGGGCATTGAGGGTACTGGTAGAAACATCCACCAACTCATAAGCCAAATCTGGTCGAAAGAAAGTATGCCTGAAGAATGGAACCTCAGCATCGTTTGCCCTATCCACAAAAAAGGAGGTCCTCCTAACTGCGCCAACTACAGAGGCAAAGGTCTCCTCAACATTACCTACAAGAACCTATCTGCCGTAACATGTGAACGCCTGAAACCGTTTTCCAATAACTGGATCGGCCCTTATCAGTGTGGTATAAGGCCAGGAAAGTGCACATCAGACAAAATCTCCACACTTCAGAAAACAACAACCAAGAAGTCCAAATCGATACCCACCACCATCAATTTCCAAGCCATATACGACGAACTATACAAAGCCATGTCTAGTTTTAGTATACCGCCCAAATTCGTCCGTCTGTGTAGGATGAAGATGGAGAATTCGTGCTGCTCCATCAGGGTAGGAAACGGCCTAACCCACACATTCGATAACAAAAAAGGATTTAAGCAAGGCGTTACGCTGTCATGTGATTCTTCAATTTGATTCTTGTAGGATTGTGCAAAACTCCGAAGCCAACACCAGAGGTACAGTTTTTCAAAAATCTGTACAACTACCAGCATACGTCGACGATATTGACATCATTGGTAGGACTTAACTTGATGTCATAGCCACGTTTGCTAGTATAGAGAAGGAAGCGGCAAATATGTGTTTAGCAGTAAATGAGGGTAAGACCATGTATATGCTGTCAACACGAAAGGAAAAACAACATTGACGAATTGGACGAAACGTCACCATTGACAGATATAACTTTGAGATATTACGGGACTTTGTCCATCTCGGCTAAGCTATTAACTCTGACAACAACATCTCGTCAAAAATTAAACGAAGAATTAGCCTTGCCAACCGCTGTTTATTGGGCTAAGAAGGCAATTCAGTAGTAAAGCCCTCACTCGAAGTACTAAAGAGATACTATAAATGAAAAACTCCGCTTTAGACGTTTAAGTGGGTAGGACATTTTGAAAGAATGTGCACCAATACTCCGCTCGCAGAGTCTTCGGATCCCAGCCAGACGCCGGACGCAGTAAAGGAAGATCTCGCCTGAAGTGGCGCGCACAAGTATACACCAACCTCAATCAATTGGGAGTGAGAGGCATGTTGGTTGAGGCCCAGATTTCTTCCGGACTGTAGCGCCACTAAAGTAAGTAAGTAAGACTAGCACCAACTATGCATTAAATGCGGAGACCAAGACGTCGAGGAGGACATCGTCCACTTACTATTTCACTGTCCCGCGATCAGCAACAGCGACAACAAACTCCATCACCTAAGTATCACTAATGCAGCTTTTTTTACAGGTACAATAAAGGGCATCGCTATGGGCCAACGTAGGCCTATGCGGGTTTGACGGATCAACTGAGCGTCAAAAGACCATCAAACCTAACCTAACTTTGATTACGGACAATGCAAGACAACGAATCGTATATGTACATCTACTAAATGTATCATTACGGCTTTGTCATCTACATTTCTTATTTCTTAGATTTGTAGGACGGCATTTGAATGATCTTCTTTTGGATAGTAACAACAGCTGGACACCTGTCCCACGCTGACTCTTGAGGGACTTGGCAATCTTCTAATTCTCGATGAGGAGGCTCCCAATGTAAAGAACACCACCGTATGCACGACGGATATTCTTTTGGCGTTTCGACAGTCGCGAACGCTTTAGTTTGAGCGCACTTTGAGAAGGTCTTGTTCTTCTTGTTGGTTTTAACGTTGCCAGACATACGTCTCCTGACGGTGACCATTTGCGTTTTGACGAATTGTTGATATAAAGCTTGATAGGACAAGGACGTAGGGACAAGTATGTGCTTTGTATGTTCTGTAGTGCTACTGTCTCTTTATTAAACAACCAACCGTAATCAGTGTGATTATCCAAAGACATGTTCTATTATAATCTTTGTAGCCTTATGGTTCCAAAAATGAATTTATGCACAAATTTTTCTACTTAACTTGTTCAGCACAATACTGTTACCATGATGAAATCTTATTACAAAATGTTTCGGAAATACTGAAGTTTTATTGAATTATAGCAGAACCCATATTTACACACACGAATACAAGAATGCCAGTAGCTAGCAGACCGAAAAAGTGGTTCTTGGTAGCATCCATAAAAGCCGGAGTCGCGTTCAAACAAAAGTCAAAAACAGCAAGCATGGGATGCTTATAACTAGGAATGTAATGGACAAACTGCAAATTTTTAATATTTGTCAACTTGCACATGAAATATGTTTCATTTCTTTGTATTGAAATGTGTGAAGTAGAAACAATCACATTATTTGCAAAAATTTTAAATGAAAACATGACCAACCAAATACACAAAACACTTTTCTAAAGATCCGAAACTATTCCACTCAATCGTTTATTAAAATCAGCGACAGCAGCACTATAGTAGACACATAATACGTGCAAACTAACCTCAAAACTGAACTTACCAAGGGGGGTGGTATTATACTCAGGGGCAGGCGCATTTTGCAAATATCGATAATACATAAAAAAAAAACATCACAAACGTTACAAAAAAAAACTGTCGTACTTACGATACTAATATTAAGGTTGTTACTATATTAACAATTAATCCAACTATTGTTATCAGATTTGGCGCCAGCCAAAGGGGAGTCTTTGACACGAGCCAATTCCACCATGGTTGCAACAGCGGATCTAGAAGACTTGCATTAGTACATGAGTATTTGTGCTCCGACAGCTTCTTCAACTGCTGCGAACTAAGGATACGCGTTTTCGATGTGAAGTTCATGTTCAAAACTTGTTTAATCCGAACGCACGATCTTCTATTTTAGGCAAAATTACAATCGCACCAGCAACTAATAGATTACGGAAATAAGGAAACACATTTAATTTTCACCGATTGTCAACTTTTTTTAAATTGATTTCACGAAATTCAGGGAGAAACGAACAAGAAATCCACTTCACCGCTGTCACTTTTTGTGTGTGGTGTGCTGCTTAGTAAAAAAAAAAAACAGCGCTGTCACCTGTGCACTGTACTGCTGTGGTTTTCCCGTTCGCAATCTCAGTCTCAGAGTGTATATGGAACAAAATCGTATGACAACGACAATTTAAGTATGCAAATGAGCGAGTTGGAGACAGAGTGATGTGACGTGTTTGTATTTTCTTGTTGGACAATATGTTTTTCTCTTTTTATGTGTTTTGACATAGATGTCAGACGAAGGAATTTTGTTAAGGAGTAAGCGAGGTGGATATAGTGGTGAGTATTTAAGGCATTGCCATGGAACAGAAGGAACTGTAAAGTTATTAATGAGTGTATTCAGTTCAAAAAATGTATTTTTATTGGTGCAAACTAGTTACTATCGTTATACCAATATTTAGTAGAACTTAATTTTGTGTTATATATATATATATATTATTGCCAGATTTGAAAGGCTTATAACTACGAGATTAATGATGTAAAAACGATGGCTGATCACACAGCAGTGATGAACGATGTCGATGTTGAGAACATGGAAGAACCACATACAACGGGAATGACGATACATTTTTCGCTTTCAGGCAAAACCGACCTAAATGAAAATTGGGAAATATCGGAAATGACTTTCCTCCTGCCGAGCTATACATAGCCTGTGGAGATGATTTGCAATTTATTTTGCAAACTTTGTTCCTAAAAACCTAACTCAACCAACTCAAGAACCACATACAACGAGAATGACGATACATTTTTCGCTTTCAGGCAAAACCGACCTAAATGAAAATTGGGAAATATCGGAAATGACTTTCCTCCTGCCGAGCTATACATAGCCTGTGGAGATGATTTGCAATTTATTTTGCAAACTTTGTTGCTAAAAACCTAACTCAACCAACTCAAGTTATGCGGTTAGATAGGGACCGGGCTAATTGGATAGGCATATTCATCGAGGCCCAGACTTTAGCGTCACTTAAGTTAGTATCTTTTGGACACGGGAAGAGTAGCCATTGCTTGTGTTTCCATGTAATTGCGTTACCTACCATTTGACTACCTCTGCAATCGTTTTCCAAAACGGAACAAACATTACCAAATAAAGTATGATAGTCGCATATAGACGTTTTTCATTCGTAAATCTGGCTTTTGATCTTTTTTGTTTCCAATTTCAGATTGATCTTGTTTTTGTCTTTGAACTGGTCTGATTTTGTGTCTGTGAAGTAATACAGATTGTTTGTATTTGATTTAATTTTTATTGCACATCAAACTGCTACAGTTTTAATAGTTTAAAATACTTTTTCACAACCAAAAAAGTTTTAAATCAAAAAGATAGTCAAACTGACATCTAACGTTTGTGTTAGTTTTGGAGCAAGAAGGGGAAAATATAAGGAAACATTTTTTTTGCCCAATGGAACACAAAACTGATAAAATCGATCTAGATCAAAAAGTGTGTTGATTTTTTTACCAATGGAAAAAAGTGGGGCAATAGGTTGTGCGATGAACTGCCGCCCAGAAGGTTTGGTTTCGATTTCCAGCGGTAGCAACATCTAACATGATTTTTTTACTGGCCCCACTGTCGTGATGATCTGACATAATATCCCAGTATTATCAATGTCAAGAACAGCTTATCTCAACTTAGCCGTTCGGTGTCGGCATTAAACAGTTCTCGCCATCGTGCAAGAAGTACACACGCACACATGAATGGATGTGAGAAATCTAGGTCCTGGGTACTAACGAGCCTGTTGCGCTAAAAATTTGTATTTGTATTTTTTCATAGTCTCAAAAGACTAAGAGAGCATAAAAAACAATTGGTACTTACCAGATAAAGTGTCCATATTGCAAAACATAAATAAAAGACAATTTAATTTGTAAATTAATAAATTCATATATAATGTTTCCCATTTTTTGTTTTTCTATTTTTTTTTTGTTTTAATAATATTTATAAACCTTTTACACTCCTGTGTTGAAAGCGAATCGTAAACGTATTTTATCGTCTCATGCATTATTTTAAAGCTTATTCCTCATAAGCCATCTCTTTCAATAATTCTCATTTTCTGTTCTTTGTTATATGTATATTTTGTTTTGTATATAATCACTGTCACTATAGTAATAATAATCATCGTAGTAAATTGGCAAATACACCTTCTCTTTTGTTTATCAGTATGTATAGAACATAAAAATTTAAAAACACATTTCTTAGGTTCCATTTTTGTTGTATCGATTTTAGAGAAATAATTATACTTGATGTTTTGTTTACTTATAGTTCTTTAATTATGTATTCCATGTAATAATAATTATATAATAAGAAAATACATTAAGTTAATATAAAAAAAATCAAAAAAATGTATATTCGTGTTATTAAAAATATGTTGAAAAATGTTTTATAGTTTTTTTTCTTCAGTTTGTCGTTTTTGTGGATTTTTTTTAATAATTTTTATTCTTTAATATTTAGAATTATAATAGTACATTTCATTTTTATTTTTCAATCTTAATGTAAATAGTTTTATTTTTAATATGTGAAAATATTTTAGTTAATGGCAATTCAATATTTTTTTTGTAAATCAAATTATCAAAAAACAATAATCGGGAAGACGCGCGAATTATATAAAAAACGACAACACTTATTTATCAAAGCTTATCATTTTGAATGGCAATGGTTTTGTTTAAGTTGTTTAAATACATAATTTGTGGCCTTTTACTAGTGTATTCATATATCTGTTTTTGTATGCAATGTAGTAAAAGGGTCGTACCAATTTATTTTAATAAGAGAGAAAAGTTTAGTTAAAATGGTATATTCGGAAAAGCATCAGTTCACAATTTATGGTCATTAAAGTAATCGTTTAGTACCATTGATTGGCGACATAGGCCTATTTTTGTGTTTTGATCGATTATTGACTCGTTATGTGTCGGGTTTGGTTTTAGTATTGTGTTAGACAATCGACAGAGATCATTGTGAATGCAAATAGATTTGACAGCTGGTTTTAAGAGGTGTTTTGATTTCATTTATCAAAAATAAATTGTTTTGAGTTGGCGAGACACTGTTTGTTTAAGAAAATTGATTCTACAGTTTCAAAAATTAAATATATTGGTATAAATTGTACGTTAGTTCGAACCCATTCGTAGGAAAAACATGTGTTCCCAATACTGTCCGACTGATCGTAGGGTTGAAATTCTAGATTTTTTTATTTATTGTGGCACTTAAAATTTTGTATACGCGGAACATATTTTTTATAATAATCTGAATGAAAGTATTATAAGAAAATTAATTTAAATAAAAACAAAATACACCTCAATACGCAATACCTAACTTCATAATAAGTAATGAAGTTGATTCATAATGATCACCTGTCGATAATCGATACTCAAAATGAGGGCCTCAGTTTGGGGTTAAGTTTTACCAACATTTTAATTAAGACACTGGTAGATAGAAGTTAAAATACAAAAATTAATGAAGAAGATTTATGCCTGAAACAAAATCGGGGTGTAGAGTGTCCTGTTGATAGAAGCTTTATGTTTTGACATTATCAATGAAACATATAACAAACATTTATAAATAAGTAGTTTTACTTTAATGAACACTAGTCATTAACCTCCATATTAATAAACACTTAGTAGCTAACAGTTGACTAACTTTTGAAATTCGCGCGAGTATTGGTGTCATGTTAGTCATTGATTAGCTAATCAAATCAACAAAATTGTTTTGCGCAACAGCCTCGTTAGTCCCAAGGGCCAATCTTTTGTTGCACTTAGAAAAAAATGTGTTTTTTTAGTTTCGTTTGCTACAAATTCATTCAAAAGCCTTCTTTGTTTAAAAAGTCGTTCTCTATCGTGGCTATCATTTGGTTGCTTCTAGTCTCGTAATACCTAATAGGGTCCATAAAATTGCTTCTACCTTTCTTGTATATATTTGAGATTTTAATAAAAGTTACCGTAGTTTGTGGTTAATATATGTTTGCTATCACTTTTTTAAATAAGCATAATGAATGTGAAAAGTAAATATAAGAGTAGGATATCCTATCCTATCTTATTCCTTCCTTAAAATGAATGTCTCCAAAAAGTGGGCGTGGCTAAAACTAAATGGGGATGAAATAAAGAAAATGATATTGTCACCACATCTTGGTCAGACAGTTCATCTAAATCTTGGTTTGACGAAAAACGATTTTTTTTACGGCATATGTTTTATGAAAGGCTATACAGATAGCTTTAATTTATTTTAGAAAAACGCTACCAAAAATTGGGCGTAGGCTAAAATGATTTTCATAGTATTATTCTCAAAGTATTTTAATTTTTTTTTTAATTTTACGGAAAACTTTTTTAATGACATAAAAATATTTACAATGACAATGAAAATTTCTGCAATTTTTTTAAGGTTTGACCAAAAACCAAGTTTTTCTGAAAAGCAGTCGTGGGAGTTTGCGGATTTTGAAAATGTTTACACTTGTTCGGCTTCGTGAAATAGAGACATTATGTACCAAAATTATTCATTCTATCTCAAAATGTAAAGCATAAAAATCGGTGTCACACAGACGGGTCGACGGACAGACAGACATAGATCAATGGAATCTGCAAGCGACTCTGAGTCGATCCATATACCTTAAGGTATATATATCGAAATAATTTGTCAGTGTTACAAACTGAGGCCGTGCGTCAATTGCGTTAAAATTTTAGCAAGTCGATAATTTTTGTATTGAGTATGGTGAATAAAAATCTATCCAGTGGCTAGTTTTTGACATTTGGTATACCTACTGAGGAGTGACAGAGATGGAAAGCACGCTCATGGATTTTTCCTCGTTACCAGTGTTCAAATGTGGCGGAAAAATGATATATCATTCAGATTTTTAAATAAAAAGCAATGAGTATTTATTTTATATCAGAAAACATAATGAAAGTTGTAAAATAGACTAAAATTGGAATTTTAAAAACTATGGTTTCAAAAATGTTATATATAATCATAACACGAACAAAGTAGGGCACACCCTGCTGAAATTTCAAAAATTCGACAGTGGATAAAATGTTACCCTACCATTTTAATGCAATTGACGCAGGACCTTAATGTTTATATAGTAAATTTATATACCCCTATGGGATAATGGAATTGAATAATACCGACTACCTGACGATTTTGAGGTTCTGATCACTAAACAGATTTAATCTTAGTTTGCAAATCCTAAATTTCCCTTTGCAATATGATAACTATAAATTAAATTATAATCTCACTAACAGTCAGACCCTTTCACCACTTTGCAAACATAATTTATCATTAAATGATTTGGTTGAAAAGAAGTTATGCAACACGAAAGAACGAAGCAATGAACATAGCACAATTATTAAATATTATTCTTCTTATAAGTTTTGTTTATTTTTTTTATAATCTTATGATTATATGTATATATATATTTTTTGTTGCATACGTGTAGGCTCATTAAACATAATAACGCTACTACTATTTACAAAACTAAAAAAACATAATAGATACAGAAAATACAGTACATTACCGAATTTATGTAAAAGCAAAAGATGATCTAAAGCATTTTAAATAAAAATATTTTTTTTTTACACATTCACCATTTCTCCAATTATTTTGTAAAGAGTATAGGTTTTCAATTTTCATATAGAGAATGGGCTTGTATAGATAAAATAAAAGAACAAGGGTTACAATGAATCCTAATTATTTACATGAGAACCTCATGGTTTATTGTTTTAGCACCATTCAAATGTTGATTATTTTCTGTTTGCATTGCATATTATTTCCATCGCATAAATGTATCTTGTTTTCCTTTAAAGAATTTACAGAGTTTGCCTTCCTTTTTTTATTTCTTGCAGACTTCCTTGATATGCGCATTTTATTAATCTTTTGCTTGTTACTGAATGTTGTATGACTTTTTTGCTTGTTACTGAATGTTGTATGACTTTTTTTTATTAAGAGCGCGTGTAAGTTTGAAATTAAAACCAAAAAGTTGTGCAGTTATTATGTTAATAATGTTCATTGTTGACGGCTACTGAATATAATGGTGTATATTGAATAATGAATACATACCGTGTGAAAAGCAAACGTAATGTGCATATAAATTAGAGATAACACGACTTAATTAGTAGATTTTCTAAGATGTATTATACGTGTGTGTGGGTGTATTGAGTTTAGTCTGGAGGAAGGCTTAGTATAACATAAGTTAAAAAAAAATATTTGGAGAAAATGAAGCTTATTCAAAGAGAGAATAATGAGCAAATCGATAAAATAGCCCTCCAATCGGGCGCCACTTAAGAAATTTACCATCGAAATAATAGCAGTTGGGTGATTTTTAAGTGTCAATTGGCTACCGACTTATATTTGTGGCGTATAAGCCAACCTCTTCAACAAACTACCTTAATCAAATATTAAATTGATTAAGGTAGTTTTCATTCAATTGTTCATTTGTTTAAATGGTTTCTACAATTTTGATTACAATTTTTTGAATAAATTAAAAAATTATTGAAACCATTTTAAGAACAAATATTGTAATTTGAAAAAAAAAAAAAACGGTGAAAGAAAAAGGAGGTTGCCAATATATATATTTTTACTTTTTTGTAAAATGTATGTACTTTTCATACTTGCATCACAAAATATACGTACAAAACTCAGTACTTCGGCATAACTGCTTAATCAAGGGTTCGAAGACGCAAACGAATTACTCTGATGCAGTGCATTCTTTTCTAAAACGCATTGTGAACGCATCAACTGCACAAAGAAGAGCAAATAGAGCTTCGTGAATGATTATGATGCGAATGACGTTTGACATTTCAGCTTGAACTGAAAGAATATGGTCGTTACTAATTGTTTAGAGATTATTTTAAACATTTTACAATTGTTCGTATCAAAGTAGTAACAAAACGTGAAATATTGCAAAGCATAACAAATGCAAAGCAGCGCAAAAGCATTCATAACCTTACATCAGAAAAGCAGTGTACATTCACAATGCGCGACGTTTTGGAATTCAGCCTGTACGGTCGCGATATCATCCAAACGCCAAATAATTCTGCAATCAAGGATTCTATCAAGTGGGGAATCAGAAACTCATTAAGCAGATATCAGGAGTTTTAAGCTTGACTGCTTTATGTGTTATTAGTGCTGGAAAAAGTTTCCCCTTAGGGTATATATAAATATACTTTCACTATTAACTGTTCTTATTTTTATTCTCATTAACATTAACATTGTCAGCTGAAGAAGAGACCTAAATATCTTATACAACATCATATTACTAGTGGGTTTTTAAAAGTTAAGACAATGCCAATAAAATGTATAAAAACGCAGCTTCATTATTTGATGATTTCTATATGAGATAGTCTGACAAGAAATAACGGTACACTGTAATGCAACTACGGGTTTTAGTTGAGGAATGCGAAACTCCGACGTCCTCCACATCAACATGCAACTGAGCCCAGTTTTCGCGAGAAAATAATAATTGCGTCCAGGGGTGCCAGCACGCAACTTGTTACAATTGAGGATTGTTGATCGACCTGCAACTCGAAACAAATGTTTCTCGGCAGCAGGTAACTTCATACGAGTTTGATGAAATGTCATTGTGAACCGTAATGTGAAGAGTCAAATGAGTATTTTCCAATCATTTTCCAAGTTTAAATATATTCGTTAAGTTTATGGAAGTGTTTCAGAGATAAAAGCAACCCACTAGAATTTTGTGAAACTTTGTGCATCAGTTTGCAGTTAGGAGGCTGTGTTGATGGTATTCTATTTTAACCGAAAAGGGTTTCATAGCTTAAATGCAATGTTGCTAATATTTTGAATAATATTTAATACTCAAATGTACATTCAATTTATCTGGATTGCAATCACCCTTACGAGATAATGCAATCAACAGTTCGTGTAATGGTACTGGTCAAGATTTAAATATGTTTTTTGTTGTTGGACATATTTTGTTCTATTCGCTTGGTTCCATTCTTTTTTTGAATAAAATTCCTGCAGACGACAACTAGTAAAAGATACAGATTGTAAATCCATCTTATTGATGTTGACCTTTGTACAGGCTGCGGTGATGAAGAAATACAAGAAGGTACCCTCCCAACTAACAATTTCGCTTCGATAAAGCAATATCGAAGCTTTTTCCCTCCCAGCAATATTACATGTATGTAACCTTATGGAAAAATATTTGGCGCACTTTTAGGAAGCTATTTACTTCTATAATACTTCTTTATAAAAGGCTTTATAGAAGCAAATTATTGGCTTCGCAAAAAGTCTTTCCGAAAATATTTGCAAGCTTTCTCGAAATTGTTCTTATTTTTATTACATTGTTTACTTTTTCAATACTTTATAATTATTAAAACCCAATTCGTTATTACGAAAATATGAAATTCAATGCAATTAGTTATATAAAAACTCTTATCTTACTGGGAATGGAACTCACGTTCTCTCGCACGGTAGACCTACTCGCTATCCAGTAGGTTGTACTATGGAACAAAGACCAGAAAGACCAGTAAGTACAACGAAATACTGGAAATTATCTGGCAGGCTATCGATCTTTTCACCTTAGCTTTTTTAGAGCCTTCATTTGAAAGCTCTATACATGTTATGCTTCGGATTAACAGTTCTTCTTCTTAACGTATGGTTCATGTTCACACAGCTTAAAAACAACCTTTAAGATGCTATAACATCGTATTATCGGTTATGCTTTTGAATTTCCCTGCATAATGTCTTAAACAGGCTTCTACTCAAACAATCAGTTGCAAAAATGCTCAACTTCCTCGCATAAGTACTACACAAAGCCTACAGAAATAATTGCTTGTGGAAATTAAATTTTTTTGCCTTGCAGAGGAATATTTGTTAGTTGGGATTTTATCCATCCGCAGTCTACACATTATAATGATTTGATAATTTTCAAACAGAAATAATTTATTTGATTTTTCAAATATAATTAAGTAAAATGGATAACGTTGGATTTTTTACTCTGCCGTTTGAAGATACAACTGATTCCAGTGAAGAACGAAGGGGAGTAAGAACTATGTCAAAACATTTAACATTTTGTTAGGGACTTATGTATATATATTCAAAAAAAAAATCGTTCTTGGAATGAAGTCAGCTTTTACACCTGAATCACGGGGAAATCTGAAACAACCCCCTCATATTTTTGTGTCTCTGATACCGATATTTCTGCACTCGGCGAAGGAAACTTTCAAATGAGTACTTTTGTCAAAATGAAATGATTCGGAAGGGACAAGTACATGTACACTGATAATTCATTTTGAATTGGATTCTCGGTGCAATCCTACTCTGTTTTTGGTTCACATAAAATCTACCTGTCTCGTTGGAGATGATTTTCATTCCAAAGAACTTGTGGCCTGAGAGAGTCAAAAGAAAAATTTAAATTGGCATCATTTTTAAGATTTTTTCATTTGGTTCTTAAATTTATCTAAGAAAAAATCACGGGTGCTTTCTTTGAAAAGCCCTTGGCAATATCAGGCTTTTCTTTCATCAAATACACATCGCCGTTAACTGTATGCGATTCCTTGTTTGCTTTCTTGAAATAAATAGAAATATATATTTTTTAAAGATTTTCACATACTTTTTACTATTCATTATACTCGTGGATAGTTAACAAATATATTACTTCTTATATATATAAAATTAAGCAACAATAACTTATTCCACTTTTTTACGATTTTATTGTTCTTCTCTCTTTGAGATCTACCAGCAGAATGCCCATTAAGCAACACCCTTGAGTAACCGATCGTGTCCATCAGTATCTTTATCTTCTCTGCTACTGCAACAAATATTAAAATGAATTTTAAGTTACAAATTGAAAATAAAAAAAGATTTTACAGCGGATCCAAACTGTCAACGTTTACATGGAGTGCGGATCGGGTTCATTTTCAATTATGGCATTATTTCATCGACATCTATTCAATTGCTTATCGATGTTTTTAATAATGCCAAACAACTGGGAGCTCACTTGGTGAGAAGCCTGAACAATTGATCATCAGAATCGTTTCGCAAAAAATGTATCTTCTGGGAGAAACTCTACAGAGGCAGAAGTCTCGTCATTACCAAAAAGTAATTATGCCTATTAATTTCTAATAGAACCTCATCATTGTTTTCCCGCTCTTCAAAAAAGTCTTTAGCCCGAACTATTATGTGAACGTATGAAGTACTTTACTTTCTTACGTTACTGCCTCCTGGCTCGTTGAGTTTAGCTACCCTAATTCATTTCAGCCTTTTATTCTCTTTCATCTTGGACATTCTTCTTCCACTCATTCAAGCCAAACATTCTAACATACACGATCGCATAATTCTAAGAAAAGATAATATAATTTGGAAGGCCGTCTGTTTTGGACGCTCAGCATACCTGAAATCAATAGAGGCTCATGCTTTAGAGAAACGTATTCAAGCCTATTGCGAAAAAATTTTTTTTCGGGAAACTGTTCCCATTCGGCAATCTGATTAACATTGCTGACAAGGAAAAAATTCCCGGGAAAATTTATTCGCAATAGGCCTGATTAGTTTTAGACTCAAACCGAATTAACTCGAGTTGAAATTTAATCTAACCCGAGTTGACGAAACCGATTAAAAGCACCCAATAATAAAATACAAAACTGTATTGCCCCAGTTGATCACATGATTTGGTTTCGGTTTTGGTAAGCAAACACACACGTAACATAATAACACCAACTAGTAGTCCGTAGCCAGTGCCCCGCAGTAAGTCAGCTACCTACATGAAAGACAAAAAAAAACAAAAGAAACCAACATACAGGTATTGATTGAATCACATAACAACTCGGTTTATAGTTTACTGTATGAATGTAAATCAACCCGAGTTGACATCTGTCGATCTTGTGTTTAGGTATAACCTCACAGGTTAACCGGATATTTTAAACTGCGAAGTGCAACCGGATCCCAAGAAAATCATCTAAAGTTTAGGAAGTTTTCCAAAACCCAAATGAAGAAAGGGTTATTTGCAAAAAATGATCTTCCTCGTATAAACTCGGTCTACTTAGTTTTCAACTCGGGTAAACTCGAGCTGCGAAAATTTCGGTTTGTTACATCACTAATAGTGATGTGATACAATAGTTGCAACGTTTGCTGCCGGTACTAGCAGTTAGCACAACAATAGAGTTAACAAATATAAAATTACAAATGAATGGACAAAATCCTGGCGGATTGCACTTAACGAGAGTAAATCGATTAATGTAGATGTTTCGTATAAACGGACAAACAATTTTCCATCTCAATACGGTTCGAGTCCCTTTTGCAAATGAAGCGAAATACCTCGGTATGACACTCGTTGCAAAATTGAAATGGAATTCGCATGTAAAAAAGAAATGCGAAGAACTTATAAACAAATACAGAGAACTGTACTGATTATTTGGGAAATATTCGAAGCTTAACTTTGATAACAAGCCGCTATTAAACAAACAAGTTCTAAAACCGATTTGGACATATGGTATACAACTATGGGGTTGTATCAGTGAAACAAGTAAAAATGTTTTACAAAGTTTTTATAACAAAATGTTAAGATCATTCGTCAATGAAGATCTAAGTATTCACGTGTTTAAAGAAAATGTTGCACGAAAACTTAAAAAAAAACGTTTATTGGGACACGTTAACACAACGGTCCTCCAAATTCCTCTAGGTTAGGCCACGGAGGCATCCTTGATGTTAGAGAGAAAGAACACGGTACGTTTGCGATTCCTCGGCTAAATTCGTCGGATGGGGGTAGATCTTGCCCTTTCACCAAACATCCCAGCTCAACAATCATTTTTGTTTGTGGCAGAGTCTAATAAAAAAAAAGGAGAAGAAAGTTAATATATGTTGACCACGGATGGACTTAAAAGGATAGATTCTTAAAAAAGCTGAAAAGAAACGTGTCGGTTGTAAATGGCAAAGGCTGGCCTTCCCATCCTTCAAGTCCCTCCCGATAATCACAAACCACGCTACAAATTGTGAATTAAGCAGGAACTATCAAAGGAAAGTTACCTGCCAAACATTCATTACTCGTGATAAACAGAATTGCTAGTTGCAATACAAATACAAAAAGGGTGGTGGTTTTGAATATCGCTAATCGAGAAAGTCAACGTTGGGTGAATATAAGCAATTTTTTGAAGTTCATGATAAAAATCGCCAAGTTGTGTTCAACTTCGAGTAATTAAAACAGCCCTAAACCATGCATTAACAATATTTTTTGTGGAAATCGTGTAAATCTAGGGACAGGCGTGTTACAAACAAATCAATGCGTCAACGGAATCAATCATCTAACCAAAGATCGAACTAAGATTTAAACCATCTCTTTCCAAACGTGACCCAAAACACACACAAACTCTCATCAATCGGGCGTAATTATTCTTAAAAAATAAAAATGTATTTTTATTTATTTATAATTATGTATGTAATATTAGAGAAACTCTTATTTGTAAGCACATAAAATTGTATAAGCCATTTTCTCGTTATAATATGCTTATTCACTTTCTTTAATTGGTGTTGTATTCTTATAGTGTTTTTTTTTTCGTCATTGTAGTAAATATATATATATATATATATGTAGTTTTTAGTTCTCACTTAAACTAGACGTTTTTTTTGTGTTATATATTTGATTTTATTCTTATATGCTTCATTTAAAATTTAAATTATGTTATATAAACCTTTTGTTTTATAGATTATAATGAGTTTTTTTTTTATATGAAATTATTAAAATTTGACAAACTAAAAATGTTGTTTTATTAAAACTAATAACACTACAGTGCAATGAAAATTATCATGTTTCTTTTGCTGCAGATATTCAAATTGAATTTTCTTTTGATTCTTCAACTAAAACAAATGCCACAAATATTAATAAATAACTGTGAATTTTAATATATGATTGGCTGTTTTCACTCTTTCGAGAAAAAAAAAGAAAAGAAAATCTATTTAATAGATTATGTTATATGATTTTTTTTATTCAGTTTTACAATTATATTTTATAAAGAATATTATGTAAAAAAATGTTTTTTTTTTCTTTTGTTGTTTCTTTTTTTATTTAACGTCGAGTACTATTTTTTTCTTATTTTATAAATTTAAATACAAAAAAATTGTTGTTTTTCCTTGTATATTGCTGTTTGCTATCCTTGTTTTTTTTTGTATACATATATATATTTAGAATAAAAAAAATAAATAATAAAAAAAATAGAGTTTCGTGTGCGAAAAAAACGCTAAAAAAATATTCATCCTTAGGAAGAACACAAACAATATAGAACAACTAGTTATGGAGAAAATAAAACATAGAACAAAAAATGAAATACAAGTGTTTTACACACAGGGCAACAACAACTTTCGGAAATGAATAGACAAAAAAAAAATCCCGCATTCGACTACTCTTTCTCCTTCTTCATCTTTTTAGACTTAATTTCTAGTTTTTCTGTGATATTTTCTTTCTGAAAACAAAAAAAATAACATGCAGTCCATATATGAAACAAAACAAAAAAATATGTTAAGAAACAGTGGCAACAGACATGAATTGTTGCTGTTGCTTCGGTCGTGGGTTGTTGTGTTTCGCTGATTCTACATTACGGTGTGTTGATAAATAATGTGTCTGTGTGCATTGTCGGTTAAAGTTGGTAGTAGTTGTAGTGTTGGTTGGTGCGATATTATCAGTTATGTGCGTTAAGAATCCTATTATGAGTGGTATGGCGTGACATATGTTGCTGGGAAAATGCCTTTCCTGTTGCCAATTTCACCGTTCCACCAGTTATCATCGGATCGGTCGGTGACTGTGATGACGTCGCCGCGTCTAAAATCTAACTCACCAGATTCTTGTGGCACAAAGTCGTACAATGCTTGGACGAGCATCTGCAAACAAAAAGAAGGGAAGATATGAAACGAAATTTAAAATGTATTCTCCTTTATGGAAATTGCGTGTGTGGGCAGAGATGTTTTGATGCAATATATTTAGACGTCTCGAATAGTTTGGCTGCTAAGACATGTGGCGATGCTGGGCGTAAACAAATTATGGAATGAGTAGTTTTTGATCGTAAAACGTTAGCAGCTGCGAATGGAATTTTGTTTTTTTGCCATCTAAATGGTGTTTATTTTCGCTGAGCATAGCTGAATCGATTTTGGGATAGATGGTACATATTTTTAGAAGGTGTTTGTTTAAGAAGACTTAAAAAAAGAAACGATTGACTGTCGTTTTAGTTCTTTAAAACTACTGTGGATATGCTAACACATATAAAAATACCTTACGTGAACGGTTTTACTGCAAATAAATCGTTTCGCCACGCACCGGTTTATCTCATTTACCTGTGCGTAGCCTCTATGAAATATTTGAAATATTTCGAGGGAAAAGTACAAGGTGGGCCAAAAGATATCACCCTATTGGAAGATGCTCTTGTTTTTGCAAATAGTCTCCAATGTCAAATCTGTTTTGACATTGGTGGACAAGACAGATGTAGAATACAAGTGAAGAAGCCATGAACACGGAATAATCGAAATGGACGATTTTTCGACCAAAATCATAATGAGCGATGGGGCTCATTTCCACCTCATCGGGTACGTGAACAAGAAAAACGATGGCTTCTAGGGCACCGAAAATCCACGAATAATGCACGAGAAGCCATTACACCCACTCAAAGTTACTGCGTGGTGCGCTTTTCACGCTGGAGTAGTCATCGGGCCATTTTTTTTGAGAATGCCGCTGGTCAAACGACAACAGTGGACGGTGCGCGCTATAGGGATATGTCAACCGAGTTTTTTTTGCCGCATTAGGAGGGTTCCATACGGTTCCAACAGGACGGAGCAGCGGCACACACTGCGCGAGCCACAACCGATATTCTGAAGGCCAAACAACATCGGATGACTTCTTTTAGCCCACATTGTACAATTTGCATGGAAATTTCCAGATTGGGTCACTGCCTGTTTCATTAAAATCCTTATCGTGGGCACAATGCTTCGGTCATTCAGCTCAGGTGTCCTGACACCTGCAATCCTTAGATCGTCAGAAAATAGAATACAATTTGAATCTAATTCAAGTTTATCAAAAGGGACAAATGGTTACTATAGGGTGTTTTTGGAGTGGAATAAAACAAAGATGATTTTTTTTCTGGCGTAGTCATTTAAATATGATTTCTGGCATATGCCAGCCACGGCTGGCTCAAAAATAGTCTAATCTGGAGGTTCAATTTTGGATGACTTTTTCCAACATTTGTGACCGTATATCGAAATCCCCACAGAAAATAGTCAAGCGGCGTTAAATCGCATGGTCTTGGAGGCCAATTCACAGGACCAAAACGCGAAATAATGAGCTCACCGAAGGTTTCCTTCAACAAATCCATTGTGGCACGAGCTGTGTGACATGTTGCACCGTCTTGTTGAGACTACAGCTCCTGCACATCAGGGGTGTTTAATTGATGAACGATAAAGTTAGTAATCATGGCTCTATAGCAGTCACCATTGATTGCAACGTTCTGGCCAACATCGGACATCGGACATCGGACCAACCGATAAAGCACACCAAACAGACGGTTTTTATGAATGTAACGGTGTCTCACTCAGGGCTCAGTGGCGCGATGGTAAATGCGACGAACTGCCGCGCTGAGTGTCTGATTTCGATTCCCAGCCGTAGCTACAATGATTTTATACTCCCTCCTCTCGTGATGATCTGACAAATCATTCATTCAAGTAGTATCAATTGTCAAGAAAAGCTTATCTCAAATTCGCCGTTTGTAGTCGGCATAATACAGGAGGTCCCCCCATCGTGCAAGAAGTACACACACACACATGAATGGTTGTGAGAAACCTAGGCCCCTGGGTACTTACGATCCTGTTGCGGGAAACATTTGTATTTGTTTTTTTTTTTTGTAACGGTGTCGCAACATACACTCTAAATACGGCACTTTTGTTTATTGACGTACCCATTCAACCAAAAGTGAGCTTCATCGGTTAACAAAATTCTATTTTTAAAATTAGGATCAACAGCAACCTTGTTTTGGGCCCATTTACCAAATCTACGCCTTACTAGGTGATCCTGTGGCTTCAATTATTGTACGAGCTGAATTTTGTAAGGACGCAAACCTAGATCTTACAGCAAAATCTTCCATAAAGTGGGTGGACACAAATCCAATTCCTGTGCATGATGGCGGATAGACTGATTCGGGTCTTCCTCTATGCTACGCTCTACAGCAGCAATGACTTCTTCTGTAAACGTGGTGCGAAAACGTTTTATACATGATCGAATTAATTGCTCTGATGGGCGATTATGTTTGGAAACGTTATTCAGACATCAGCCTATAAATTTTTAAATGCCAAATCATACTTCAAATGAATCACTTGACAGCTGACAATATGGCAGCCAGTTAAAGTATTATTGCCCATGTTCTATGACTTTAAAAAAACACCCGGTAGAAACGTAGCTTTTACTTACAAAAGAACTACAAAGTCGCGACAGACAGAACTGGGATTCACTCAGCACTGTCATCACATATGCGATATACCTATCTTCACAGGTGGTTCGAACACAGAGATAGAAACAGAAGTTAAAATCTTCTCAGACGTATTGGGTATCAACTAGTTCTTTCGAGTGTCAGACTACGGCAGTGAAATTCAAGTTGAAATCCTCGCTGTGAAGAAATCAGCACACTATGAATGTTAATGTTCATCGTGGATTGTCAAGGCGCGCTTAAAACGATCAATTCCAACTTTGGTGAAGCAGAATGGGTAACACATTCCCTTCTGGCTTTCAGAGCTCTAACTCAGTACAACGAATCTTGGAACACGTCGGAGCAAAAGAGAACTTACAAGTGGATGCATTGGTCTAGTGGTAAGTGGCTTGGACTACTAAAAGCGGATTCCCTGTTTCAAATACCGAAAGTGACAACATCTAAGTTTTTCACTGCTCCACCTCTTGCGAAATTCGGACAAAAATCCAATAGTAAAATTATCATGAAAAGCTTCACAAGAGGTCCTTTTCTTTGTCGCAAAAATATTAACTTCGCACAGACAAATGAATGAAGAAGCTTGGTTGGAGGCTATGGCAGCTATTTCATTTTATAAGTGCGGATAAAATAGGCAACAAATTATGTACTACACGGAACTCCTTTACAAAATCATGGATCGGCACCAGTTGGCAATATGTATTGAAAATACATATAAATTTCGAAAACGTGAACGTTCTTCAGCCAGTTACGGTTATCTGTTTTGCCCACGAAGTAGTGTCCGAAAGTCAAAGATCACGTAAAGAATCCTAAGGGTAACTCCAAGGCTAGAAATTTGAAATCGCGACTGAAGGGCATACCGCGCATAACCATACAAAAAGGGGAAGGTGGAAATGAAATTTTCATTCAACGTCCTACAAGTTCTGCGTGACCGTCTGGACCCCAAGCCTACTTGTTACTTTTAATCTAAGATCCAAATATATATATATTACATCAGCGTTCATTGTTCATGCATTGAGGTCTTTGTGGTGCACCAGGTTATCGTACTCGAAGTCGTACATCGACTTATGTTGAAGTGTTCGGCCTTGTTGATATTATCAAGATAAGCAACCCGCTTCTACCAACTTATAAAGGGTGGATCGGGCATTTCGAAAACAAAATTAAGAAACGTTTAAGTTTCTTTAAAGATGTTATTTCTAGTTTCACTCTTTTTAGAGTGACGGCTCCAAAAGAAAAGGAACTCATCGTTTCGATTGAATGAATGTAATACATACCAAGGTCACCTTCCCTTGGCATATATTATATTCATTCAGACGAATTCATTCGGAATGCTAAGGTACAATCAAATTGATAAGACCGGTCTCATAATTAAACTTGAGAGAAGCTCTTTTCTAGCGCTCATTCATTCACTTTTGCTTCTAAGTTTTTGAGGAATAAGATGAACTCAGCACACATAGGACTTCAATAACTAACTCAATGGGTGCTCCTGGTATTACTTACTAAAGGAACCAACATTCCCCTCCAATTATTACTCAAAATTCGTTGAGGTCGGCTTCAACTTGTGCGCGACACTGAAAGCGAGATCTCCCTCTACTGCGCCCGACGTCTGGTTAGGAATCGAAGATTCGTTCTACATGTCCTAGCCACCTTAAACGTCCAATGCGGAGTTTTTTTTTTAAAAAAGGCATGTCACTGTACAGCTCGTATAGTTCTTGTCAACGCAACGGGACCGATTTTTTGAAGAATTTTCTCTCAATTTTCTCACGATTTTTCATCTTTTACTACTGAATTGCCTTCTAATAAAAGATCTGATCAAAGTAGGATCTAGGAAATTAATATCGATTAATAGAATGCATATCAAGAACACTACAGGTGACAACACTGTGTTTTGCAAAAAGTCTTGCAATTAAGTGCATTCTGCAAGATTTGTTTGTACGAAGAAAAGGAAGAAACAACTGTTTATCGTCTTTTTACCATGCTGGCACTTTTTAAACAAAAACCTTCGAGCTTCGATGGCTTCAAAATGACTTTGATTGCTCCAACACGCAAGTGAATTGCATCCACATTTGTATTAAAATCTCTGGATTGATGGTACCCCCTTACAGATACAGACATTTCATATCAGATAAATTCCATCTCTAAAAACGTAAACTAGAACTATCCCAAACATTTTTTGGAAAGTCGTGTTCTAGAAAGCCGGTCGGGTAAGCAGACTAAGGATATCAAAGGTGGCTGATAGACAACGATGAGACCAAATTGCTAAACCTAGAGTGCTACAAATTGAAAAGGACATACCTATAATGATACCTATAACGAACCGCTAAAAAAGGATCGAAATTCCACTACTGGTAGGGTGGTACTCTGAAAAGTTTAAGTGGAGTATTATTTCCTAGGACTGAAGCTGGGTGGGTTAACCATTTCGAAGAATGTGGTCGAATACTTTGATGATCTATCAGATTCAACAGTGTACTACATTGGAAAGTGAGTGTTGCTCATCTAAAGTTAAAAATATCCAGTTCCATTGAAGTTGTCAGCTTATAACAAATTATACAATTAAACCATTTATTATCTCGGGAAATATGCAAATGACTCGCTATACAACAAACGAATGTGTTCCTTGCAAATCTGTTAACCAGTTACATGTTTGTCATGGCAACAATCCCAGCCCATAATGCATTTCTAACATCTCTCCAATCGATCATTACCAAATGCAATTGCAAATAAGTTACTTTTGTCGCTACATATAATTAGCATCAATTCAACCATATTTTCATTGAATACAATTGTAAATGTGATGTGTTAACTCACCTCTTCTGGGATCATGTCTCTCAATTTAACGTCTTGTGATCGTGATACAGATGCTGATCGATGGTATTCCACCAGCTCGTTCAGTGAATTGAATTTAACCACCCAGAGGAAGAATTTACCTTGTGCATCGCGTAGAACTTTAAAATGTTGCACACCATCGGGACATCTACAATTGGAAAAGAGCGATATTACATGTGCCTTTCTCTCGATCGCTATAACAACAATAACATCAAAAGATTAATCAACTTACTTTACAGATAATGAAAAATCTCCGGGACTTGATTCACTAATTCGGATAAGAAAAGCGCCTTCATGTTTATTGGACAACAATTTCTCTGCATCTGCTCTTGTTATTCGTCCATAATACCAACTGTACACATAACAAGATGCAATCGTTTATATATAGAGAGAGAGGAGAGAAAAAGAATAACAAAGTTAATTAAATTCTATAGAGAGCGAGAGCGTTTTGTGGCGTGCCCCTTACTCGTGATTTTTCATTTCTATGTAGTTGCTGGGTATTAGGCCCTCCTTGCCATCGAGCTCCGCACGATACCAATTCGAGTCATCTTCCATGTTTAATATCTAAAAAAGAGAAGGAGAGAGAGAAGAACATAAATAAGTTTAGATAAATAATAAATGGCATCTGAAAATAGAGTGCGAAAATAGATATACGGCAGGCGCAATTTTCTATGGTGGCAGGTGAAATAGAAAATCATCCTTGAAAGTCTTGGCGATGATGACCGATTCGTAGGTCAAACATTTACACTTTTTTTGTCGGCAAAAGAAGAAAGGGAATCCAAACCGCCATATCTTCACATTTGATTTCCGTGTTGTCAACAATCACCCACGCAGTGTGACGATGATGTTGAATAAAATTCACTTTCTTTAGATGTTTTTTCTGGATGACGATATAGAAAGTGAGTGACAAATAGTCGAATTACTACACACAAAGACACCGTTAAGTATAATAATTCAATTAGATGAATGAGCATTTACTGAATCTTATTGATTAAAGCTGGGGATAATTTGCTTTGGTTTTTGAGTAAAAATTAAATATCTGGGTCTCAGACGTTACTTTTCTCTTCATTTGAGTGTGCAAGGATAACATTTTTTTACAAAGAAGAGGACAGGACCGCCTGCTTAATGTCGAATCCGAACTTCAAACTGAGAAGCTTCTCATGACATTGTTAGTCTGGGATGTTTGTCAGACTTTCGCAAGAAGTGGAAGAGTGAACAGTGTTGTCACTTTTGGGATTTGAAACAAGGTCCCCGCCTTAGTAGTCCTACACCAATTTGACTACAGAGTAAGTAAGTAAGTAAGTAAGAATGGATACCCCCGATGAGTCTAAAAATAGAACCTCAATCAACAAACTCCCATGACGTTTTGAATTCCAATTTCGAAAACAATACGACAAACTTTTTGATGTAGTGCGTGTGACATGCCATAGAGTATATTAGTGTTCCCGTTAGTAGTTTACATTTGTTTAATTAGTCGTTTTGTGGAAATTACAAAAAGGGGGGTGCCAACCTTTCAGTGTGAGTTAGATAGGCAACAGCTTAACTACTTTTTAAAAGGAAAATGAGTAGCCTAAAGAAATTTCTTTAAATTTTTTTACTATAACACATCTTAAGAGTTGAATTTGTTTGCCAACAACTCAAGTATCAAAACCCCATTGACCATATTGTCCCAGGCTATAATATCTTTGGAATAGGATACAATTTGTAATATGCCTGTTTGGGCATTAAAGTTTGAATTTATAGTGATAATGATATCGTCGCCATTACGCTATTTATTCCATGGAATTTAGGGCGATAGATTCTCCATTTCGGTTTAGCAATGTGAATACTGGGGTATCAATATCAGTACCCCACATAGTTCTATACTCTTGGTATTACTCAAGAATGTCCGTGCCCTCTCACCGCAAATTTAGTTTTTTTTTTTTACATTTTAAGATGCAGGAGGGCGCTCAAAACGAGCTGCTGAGACGTCCATGTATTTTCCGCTTTTGTTACACTCCATGCTTCAGCACTGCATAACAGGATTGCTTTGATTTTTGCTTGTACATCTAGACAGGCTTTCGTTAAACACATATTTGGGTCGCGCTTTTCTTGTTCTTTCTTTCTTCTTTCTAAAAATCCGTTGTTGTACCTTTCTCCTTTGCCTTTGTTCCACATCAAAATCTATTAGCCTCAGTCTGTTCCCAGACGTGGTATAATGTTGGTTGTATTCTTATGTCCTCTCTTGCTTGCTACCTTGGCCTTGGCCTTGAAAACACTATTTTAACATCATAATGCGGCAGTCGCTTATAGAAAAATATGCTCAACATCATAGTACTTTTTTCGCGTTTTGGAACTCTTGATTAAGCAGTAGTGCAGAAGTACTGCGTTTTGGAATTCAGTTTTAGTCTTGATGCAGATTGTCAAGATGAATCGCATATGGCTTCGGAGCAAAATATTTATTGCTTACGTCTGTTTATACGAACGTCGTGGTTATTTTGTTCGTTAATCATAGTTTCAACGATAAAATAACGTCCTTCCAAGGTTCTTAAAATATTTTTGCCCAAAGTGAGTAGTTAAAGTTAAATCTGAATGTGGATGGCCAGGCTCATGACTTAACCTGAGGTTCGCAGACCGGATATTCCGTAAATGTGATTCTGACAAGACCTATTAAGTATTGCAATCCCTGTTAAGCAAGTCAAATAATCAGCCTTAGCTAGGTATCCATCGGAGCGGAAAATTTTCCGATTAAGTACGATTCGGAGGATTATAGCTTCGAGGTATTATTCCGAAAAGCTTTTCGGAATATTTCTCCAACATTTTGTAACGCATCCCGGCGAATTGCGTTGAAGTGCGTTCAATTTTCGTGAAATTTTTTACAGCTTCTTCCGATTTCCTCCGACAAAAATTCTTCGGGGAAATTATTAACGAATTGTAGTGAAGTGATTTTTGTTCTGATGACACATACTTCGAATGGAATTTTAACCTCCGACGAAGTATGCAATTTGTGTGCAGTCAAAATTGCAACGAGACTGCATGCCCAAGTGAATGTCCCCACAGTGTCTACCCTCGTTCTAAACCACTATGGCGGGAGATCGGTCCGGTCAGTGAGCACTGACAGTTTTTTTTGTCAAAACTGGGGATTCAATTAAAAATGACCCTCCTCCTTTCCACACGTACAAAAAATCAGATTCGACAGTTTAATATCAACTGCGTTACGTATTCTTATATGAATAACATCAAAGTAGCTACCCGTCACGAAGCGCATGTTGTGCTAATCACTTATTTATTTTGAATTGCAATTAATCTCTGATTAGTTGAAATGTGTGTCTTAACCTCATGACACTTTGTGGTAGACTTAATACATACATAAGTTAGTTTATATGGCCTTTCGACGTTGAAAGCTCACTCTATACTCTGTTAAAACTCCTTAAAATTTGATAAACCAAATAAATTTATCGACAGCTCCAATGTCACATTAAGAAAAAATTTAATTCTGCTTTAAATGTTTTATTTATTAACTTCTGCCGTTATATTTATTAGTTTTTAGCAATAAAATAAATCAATGCAAATAAATATATTTATTTGTTCAATTTATTTTTTTACATAAAATAATTTCGAAAATGTTTCCATTTTTTTATCTACGCATATTTCACTTGACACTTGCCTCATAACCTCCCTGCAAATGTCGAACAATGTGCATGTCACAACATGGCAGTCGTGGGAAGTGCAAAGTGTTTTCGCAAAACGCTCGGTAATTAATTGGATTCGTGTGTTTTTATGCGTTTTGTATTCAGTATTTTTATTTGGAAAACCGAATAAGTTGATCGTGAATATATGTATTGATACGATTCGGATTTTCGCGTTCGAGTGACGTTTTGTTATGGGATTGCGCAAGTGAATCGAATGTAGGTGCTACGCAGTATTACTGTAATTAAATGGATTTCGTTAAAAGTGTTTTCAATAACACAACTGTAGAGTATTTAATCTGGACACGTGTATAAATTATTTGCAATATGTAAACAATTTGATTATGTTAAAATTTGTGTGGCAGCTAGAAATATTTCAGTGTGATGTGTTTGTAGTGTAGACAATGAAGGTATCGAGATAATTCATGGAATATGCTTTAATTATAATTTCACGAAAATGGTGAGTACCAGTAAGTAAATATACATAAACATATATAGATAATCGATTTGAAAGGAACATATTTTAACATTAACCTGTGAAAGGATGCAAGTACCTAGTCGAAAAGTCGAAAAGATGTATGAGGGAAAACACTAAATCTTTCAAATCGTCCGTACTACTTCAATATTTTGACTACTTGAAATGTCAAATCTGTATTAGATTGTGCTTTCCTGTGCATAACTTATGGCAGACATAGCTACACCCACAACGTCGTTAACAGCTTGCCAAAGATGCGTTTATCCTGGTGGAACCCTGCAAAAGCCACTTAAATTCTCGGAGAAACGCATGAAGGGCCCTTCTCAAAAATGTTCCGAAAGAAAGGAATGGCATTTTATTCAGTGATAAAGTACATTTTTACCGAGTCGACAAAGAGAATATGCATCCTGACGTCACTTAAATCAAAAAGTGGTGTGCAATATCCTCGGGGACCGTTGGTCTGTTTTTTTTTTTATGAAAATGTTTAAACAGCGAATTCATGTTTCAGGATTTTTTTTTTAAAACTATTAATTGGGGACATTTGGTTTCAATAGAATGGAGCAATCGCTCACATTTCAGGGCAGTGGTGACTCTTTCCAGAGCGTCTATCTCAACCAGGGGCGATTAAGGGTCAGTAGACCGTTTACGTTTCGATTTCTTTGTTTTTTTTTTATTCTAAGCTTTTGTCTAGGTCTAAAGACCAACAGCCAGGTAGAAATTGGCACCATACTCGTTGCTATTGGGAAAAACACCAGAAATTACGTATGACAGGAAATTTAGATTAATTCTTGCAAATCGGTTAAGCCGGCTACTCACACGCAGATAAAACTGTCCAGTTTGCCTGTTCAGTTTTACCGGATCGCCATAGCGCATTCACACTCTCCAAAACACACTTTAAACTGACGGCCTGAATGCCTGATGCTACACACAGTCTAATAACAGTCGGACTGAACAGGCAAAAGGATTAAAACTGACAACTTCATCATGCACACGTTCAGGTAAAACTGCGCAGGCGGCATTAAGCAGGAGGTCCTTTTCTTTGTGTTAATGATAAAAACTGCAGACACACAAATGAAGGCAGGAGCAATATTTGAGGCCCTGTATGGGCCCAATTGACCACTCGGATCATTTGACAGATCAGGAAGAGAATACAAGAAAATAAAAATTGAGAGGAAATTTAACTAGTTACTTCGTAACTTAGCTGTATGCATCGTCCTGGTGCAGAACTTCTGCACTATTTCGCAATGCCATTAGTTTTGAATTGGTAGCATTCATACAACGTTTCTCATGTTTGAGCTTATATTCTTTTAATCAACAATTGCACCATTTTAGCCGTTTCTGCAAGTAGAACGAGGTCACCTGCAAAAGATAAGTCGCTGATGAAAATTTGCATTAAAAAGTATTTTTCCGTACAAGAACGGAAGTAAGTCGTCTACAAGTAAGCGGAGAAATAAAGTGCTTAGCTGGAACCCCTGATGGTCACAAGAGTACTTTCATATGTTGATACTACCAGTCTAATGTCATATTAGAAGACGCTCAGATATTAAATGAATGTTATCGACTTAAAATATTGTCTTGAGGTTTAATTTTTAAAGCTTTTATGCATACTTGAGCCGAATGCGCTATTGAAGACATCGATTAGACTTCAATAGCGCATTCGACTCAAGTAGATATGGGTCTGCACAAAGAATGCCGGATGTTTTTTATAAACTTTTCTCTGGTGAGGATATGCTTGTAGATGCTTACTGAACCTGCTCATATATTGAAATGAATTTGATTGAATATTGGTGGAAATAAGTCTTCTGCTAATTCGTCCCATTGTTTGGTTGATCTGTAACATTTTGATAATGCGTTTTCGTGTCGTTGTTATGTAGACAGTGTGTCTGGGAGTTGAAACTGTGTACCTTTCGGTCGTTGAAATGCAACGATTCTAAGAATGATTTCTCTAAGCTCCTTTGCACATCTGCCGCTATAATATCTGTAATCAAAAGACAGATCTCCTACAAGTCTTCGCTGTGCCAATGGTTGCGGCCTTGAAGGGGAAACAATTTATAAGGCAGATTGCACGTCTTTGGATATGAGTCCAGTAGGTCCGGGGGCGAATTCAATACACCAGTATCCAAGCCCCGGTCGGTCTTGGGCTTAATAGAGAAGTAGAAGCTGGGCTGATGTGTAATACGACTTATTAACATAAACTCAAAGGTAATTGAGTTTGGACACTGTAGATTTAGCAGTTGGGGTAACATGATGTTGAAGAATTTGATGATACATATGAGATATGACCTAATTATGATATTATCCATTTTGATTTGCTTTGATTTGATTTGAACTGTTGACTCGCTCTTTCTTGTAAATCATTGAGATGAACGGGACTAGGTTTTCCAGTTCCATTTATACAATCGTTTGTAGATCTTCGTTTATCGTTTTGTTCGCGTCCTTGCTGGTGAGCAGCAATAACGGTGATAAGCGTGTCATTTGAGTAAGACGCTATTAAAGTACTATCATCTGCAAAATTAAAAATACTATTATTAGTTGTCCTCAAAAGATCATTAAGCAGAAACAGATTGAGTGACAGAATTGATCCTTGAGGTACCAAAAGATTACAGAGAATCCATCTGAAGAAACACTATTCACCACAACTTCCAAACATCTGTTTTCCGAGCAGACACACATATTTGGGAAATATGTGCTGTCAATCTTGCTAGCTAAACTTGAATCAGAATCCTTGGAAATATCCAGGTCAACAGCTCTCGATTCTAAATGCTATTTGATCGCAGATGTCAAGAGATATGTTAGGAAACCATATTGGCGATTGCTTATTATACTATTCTTTGATATGTAATCGACAATCTGGGTGTTAATAGTTTTTTCCATAACCTTTGAATGTTATGATAGTAAACCAATGGGACTTTAGTTTTCAGGCGTCATTTTGTTCCTTTTTTATCAATTTGATATATTTTCAAGCAATTTGAGAAAACCTGTTAATCATACAACATAGAAAATAATCTGCTAAGAAGGAGTTCAAGTTCAAGTCATGCCACTTTCCTATTGTGTTGTATCTACCGATCTATCAGTCCTTATTAAGGGAGGGAATGAAGAGCAGGTAAAATTATTACTGACTACTTCTTATTAAGCAACATGTTGTGGAGTGTTCAACTAATGGTACAGAGAAGATTTGTCCACCTCTTTCTTCATGCCGATTCTTCTAAAATGTATGGCTTTCTTGAACAAGTAAGGATCAACTGTCGCTTTATTAACTCATTGTAGTATAATGCGATTACAGCTTAGTCTATCGATCTATACATGGTATAAAATAAATTTCCAAAACGTCTATGCGCTAATCTCGAGAACTCCTGAACGGATTGCGATGAAATGCTATAGTGTATTCCAAATTGCTCTGTCACTTACAGGAGCTCAGCATTCGAGAAGCATTCGAGGTCTAACTGACAGAAATCTACTTTTTTGCTATTAAAATTGTACTCGGGCTAAGCTTTAGCCATTTAATTTTGGGCGGGCAATGTGCGGAACTTTGTAGGTCCAAGCGAAAGGATCAGTTACTCCTAAACTACATTTTTAAAACGTTTTGCAGTGCATTTCGATATATTCTCTACTGGCTTTTAGATGTTCCCTATGAGTGCGATAGTTTCGGAAAGTTAAAGCTTTACTACTAGGCAAGGATGACATTACATCACTTTGAGGTTTTGTTAAAAGTAACAGATCTTCTGCCACCGCTTGGCTTTGTGTTGATAACCGGTATGTTTAACAGCAAACTGATTCCTTGAAAAATGTCTTATCCTTGACGTGCTACTTTACCACTACACCATGTCAGAATAATAATCACAAGTTTTTTGGCATGGAAGAAAATGGAATATTTAAATCGTCAGAATTAGCATTATTTTATTATCAAATAAGTTTAAGGCTTGTTACCGCCAAACGATAATGATCTTGCCATAAAGTCTAACGGTTGTATCAAATCGATGAATCATTCTCCAATTCATGTGAATGGAAGAATAACACCACCTTGACGATGTTATTTGCATTTTAGCATAATAGATATAATTAAGCCATGCTTAAATATTCGTGTATCAAGGCCCTGCTAATAGAGAAATGACAACGAACTCTACTTCACAAAATCCAAACACGTCATCTTTTCGCTACCAATATGATAAAATTCTTGATTACTTATGAATTATCTCTAGAGAAGTCAATCGGTCAATAATTCACCCGTTATATCCACTCTTTCGGGAGAACACACAGAAAAATGTATACGCAAAAAAAATCCGTTTTCCTAGGGAAGTGTCTTTTGCCCAACCTATGCCCATAAAAATGCCATCTACCTCTAAATATAAAACTTGCTTTTTGCATGCATCCACCACCTCAATTAAGTAGACAAAACACACCCGGTATTTGTAAACAACTAAACATACACGTCAGTAGATACCTTTTTTTACGAAATTCTTTAAATTCATTCAACTCGCCTTGCAATTGAACGTGATAAATCATCCTGATTAGATAATATCGGATTTAAATACTTAATCGCTAAGTCCACAAGGTTTGTGCCGACTTTCCAATAAGTGACTGTATGTATATTACCTAACAACCAATTGATATCTGCAAGCTTAGACTAGGATATACCTCCAGAATCAAGCGTCTACAGCAAAAATAATAATTATAACCACAAGACTTGTCGTCGCTGACAAAGTGGTAAAAGAAGTCGAAAGAAGAAAAAGTCCAGAAAAAGAAGCAAGCAACTGGTTTCATTGAGAAAAAATCAACAAAAAACCACTTATAATTATTGCGGCCGCCCCCCCTCTACGACGGCCACAACCGACCCCCGGGCGCGCAATATTATATGAGTATATGGCCAGTGACCACTTGTCGAACAAGATAATTTTGCTTCGAAAATTTTTTATCTGGTTCTCTGGTGGCTGTCTGTGTCTCTGCGTCTATTTTTATTTATTTTTGTAATTCAAAATAAATAACAACAGCATCGGCGCTAGCACCGAGGTACAGAGCACGGGAATCGGTATTTTACGGTTTGGCCACTTTCTGACCCAGTTATCTCATTAATGAAGCTCCATTTGGGTAAACGACCTTTTCCCTCACATCGTGATTAGTGCTTTTTGTTATCGTCGCGTATTCATTACTCTAGATTAGAGTACTGACTCTATCGTAGTGATAACTATGATTTAATCATGGCAGGGGAATTGAATCATATAAGTTCAATATGCAATCGTCGCACATTGGGGCAGAACACCACTAATGCTGGCATTTAATAAAATTCTGAAGTTGAGCTTTGATTTAAACTACCGTTTTATTTTCATTGTAAATAGGATAGAGAATACAAAAAGAGAATGCGACAGTTAATTGGGAGCACGTGGTCTTTGCCAAATCGTCACGAATGGGGACTTTGATAATTTTTTTCATCGAAGCCAGACGTGTTTTTTGTTTTGAGTGACAACAGTTAACTGTGTGCAATTTCTTACAGCTTTATATTATACAAAAAAAAATTATTACAATGGAATCAGTAAGCTCAGGTGTGTTGATTTTTATTTATTTTTTATAAGAAATTTTTCTTTTTGTCCTTTTAATATGTGGTTAAAGATAAAAACAATGTGTTAATTTTTGTATTTAGTCAAATATCTAAGCGTTTTAGATGTGTTGGCCGTGACATGACGTTAAGTGTTATATATATTTGTGTCAAGTGGTTTGTCTAGTTTTAGAATCTGTAAAGTTTTTTTGCTACTATTTGCTACTTTTCGTACAGTTGACTTTCTTGTTGGTGACGTCACTTTCGAAAAATATCGATTTTTTTTATTGATTTGATTTTAATTACTTCTTAGACCGAAAATCTTCCAAAACTTTGTCAATTACAAGGGAAGAGCTGTATACTATTATGAAAAGTTCAAATCTGAAGCGATTAGACAGCCAAATTGCGTTTTTAAGGGAAGAAATTCAAAAACGGGTCCGATGCAGCGATGCTTCCAAAAACGATATTAATGACAAAGTAACGGAGTTCAAATCGAAATTTAAATCACGTTGGGAAAAAGCTTGTCGGATAGAAGCAAAATTTTTGAAAGCAAACATTGTGTGGCTGAAAACACCTATACTTTTTAAATATTCTGTAGACTGTAAACGTGGTCGTCCAAAGGTTGCGTTTGAAGAATCATCAGAAAGATCAAAACGTCAAAAAACCGAACTCTTGAGAAAATCAACGTCTATCGCTGAGTTGACTTACGCAGCTGAAATGGGTTTGAGAGCTTTTGGGCAGTTAGATGCTGCAAAGTTAATGCGTGACGTGACAACAATCCCAAATCATGCTGAAAAATGCAGAAAAGTTTTGAGGGACTCAATTGAACTTACTTCAATGACTGGGGAAGAAGCTTTAGCAATGATTATTGAAGCAAATCTGTCACGCTTTCAGTATGAAACTATACGATCTAAAGCTCCCAAAGTATTTCCTTCATACAAAGTAGTTCAAGAGTGCAAAAAAAGTTGCTATCCGGAGCCTGAAAATATGAGTCTATCAGAAATGTCTGTATGTACTAATTTACAAAGCTTGCTAAACCTTACAGTTGCTCGTTTGGTAACTGTTCAAAAAGATGTAATCCAAACTCTTAGGCCTGAAGAACTCAAAACTATAAGCTTATACTCCAAGTGGGGTTTTGATGGAAGTTCAGGCCACAGTTCGTATAAGCAAGCTTTTCATGGACTTGACGCCGATGACTCATCTGTTTTCATTACATGCGTTGTTCCTCTTCGTTTGATATCTGGTGACAAAATAATCTGGCAGAATCCTCGCCCAAGTTCAACTAGATATTGTAGGCCTCTTAAAATTGAGTTTCTCAAGGAATCCGCATCCGTATCAGTGGCAGAAAAACAAAGAGTGGATAATCAAATCAAGGAGCTACAGCCTAGTTTCGTTAGAGTTGGTGAAAATGCTTTCAACGTTGAACACAATTTATTATTCACAATGATAGATGGAAAGGTCTGTAACGCCATCAGTGAAAATTCATCTACACAGAAGTGTTTTATTTGCAATGCCACGTCAAAAGATTTTAATTCCATTGATGCAATGATAAAAAGACCAGTAAAAACGGATAATCTTCAATTTGGTTTATCTGTGTTGCATGGGTGGATCCGTTTTTTCGAATGTCTACTCCACCTTTCATACAAATTAAAAATAAGACAATGGCAAGCTAGACAAGAGGAGCATAAAAAAATTGTGGCTGAAACAAAAAAAGAAATACAAAAACAGTTTCGGGAGCGTTTGGGTTTGATCGTTGACAAGCCAAAGCCGGGCTTCGGAAATTCTAATGACGGAAATACAGCCAGGAGATTTTTTGAACATGCTGAAACTTCAGCTGATATTACTAAAGTAGATGTCGAATTGATAAAAAAAATGCATATTATCATGACAGTGGTTGCTTGTGGTCATGAGGTCGATTGCAAAAAATTTCGAGAATTTGCCCATGAAACTGCAAAATATTTCGTTGCTAAGTATCCTTGGTACTATATGCCTCCTACAGTCCACAAGTATCTCATTCATGGAAATGAAATTATTTCAAAAGCTTTATTGCCTATAGGACAGCTCAGTGAAGAAGCTCAAGAAGCACGTAATAACGATTTCAAAAATTATAGAGAACATCACTCCCGAAAAAATAGCCGAAAAAATACAAATGCAGACATTTTTAATTTGTTCCTTTTATCATCGGACCCCGTGTTAACAAGTCTGCAAAGAGTTCCAAAAAAAAAAATTCAACATCTGCCCCAAGAAGCAATCAGTTTGCTCAAATCTCCAAACACACCAATACCAAATCAAAGTGACATTGATGTAGTAAATGAGAGTGATGAAGACGAAGAAGAATAAATTTTTATTTGTGATTATTTATCTTGTTTTTCGTAATGTCAATACAAATATAAATGTTCCTCATTAATCATTATTAATATAATTAAAATTTTACAATTGTTAAATATTTTGTCAACATTGTTTTTGAAACTAAGAATCACGTTAAAGCGTTTACACTATTTTTTATATTTTTTTCAAAGTAGGCGTTTTTAGTGGGCGTGTCATCAATATGTTTTTTAAAATGTGCCAACTATCATGCTAGAAGTAATCGTGCATAATTTCAAGTCCATAGATTTGATAGTTGATTTAATGCCAACTTTAGTGGTGTTTTGCCCCAGTGTGCGTCGTTGAAATTTAATTATGCAAGGATTAGGAATAATAGCTAATATGGCGACAGTGATTGTGCTTGATGTTAGGACAGATCTCAACAAACGCGAACATCAATCTCGTGATTGATTTAATTGGAGAAAACTGTGAAGTGAAGAAAGTATTAAGATTTAGTTTAAAACAAGAAAAGGCACTATTTGTAGGACTATGTCCATTCCGGCATGGATCTGACCTACGTTCATCTGTAGAAAAGTAGCGCACATGTTATGATTAAAATCAGATTTCGTAGAGTATCCGTAAACAGTATGAAATACAATTTACATCATGATTCTGCGATGAGGATATTATGCAATATTTTGAGTCAAAATTTATTTAAATTTGCACTGATCGATTGAAAATTGCCAGTATGATGTATTGACGAATATTTTTTTTTATAAAAAAGTGGGTACTTTAACTGTTGTACTGATCTACAGATATTAGTGTTTCGAGAACAAATTGTCTGCCCTATCATGATATCCGTTTGCTAAATGAAAGACAGCAACACTATAGACAGCCTGGTCAGAATGGCACGGAATACCCGGCTTGCTATCACAGGCGAACCTAGATGAAAAACCATTGTTACGAAGCAACCAATACCCTCGGAAAGAACTAATTTTACTGTGAACGACCCTGATAAACGAAAAAAGGACAACGACGTTTGTAAGAGGGCGAAAAGAGGATGAAAAACTGACAAAACTACTAGGTTTGCGGATACCAACCAACTACCAACCATCCGACCTAAGTTAATAAACTCAAGCTTAAAAAGGATGCGGGAAATGACGGCGTTCCCGACGTACTTTGTAAAGCCGGCAGAGATGACTTGTAACATCCACCAACTCATAAGCCAAATCTGGTCGGAGAAAGTAGGTCTGAAGAATGGAACCACAGCATCGTTTGGTAAAAAACGTAGACCCTCTTAACTATGCCAACTACAGATGCATAAGTCTCCTCAACATCACCTATAAGATCCTATCTGCGTAGTACCTGAGCGCCTAAAACCGTTTACCAACAACCTGATCGGCCCTTATCAGTGTGGTTTTAGGTCTGGAAATTCCACTAACCATCAAATTTTTACACTTCGACAGACCCTGGAAGTCCGAATCGATACCCACCACATTTTCATCGATTTCAAAGCCGCATACGTCAGCATTTATAGAGACGAAATATACAGAGCCATGTCTAGTTTTGGTATACCGCCCAAACTCGTCCGTTTGTGTAGGATAACGATGGAGAATTCTCGCTGCTTCACATTCGATACCAAAAAAGGATTTGGGCAAGGCGATGCGCTGTCATGTGACTTCATTAAGTTGAGAGAAGATTGTGCAAAACTCCAGAGCTAACACCAGAGGCATAGTTTTCCAAAAATCGATGCAACTAAACTACTAGCATTCGCCGACGATTTTTACATCATTAGTATGACTTAACGTGATGTCATAGCCACGTTTGCTAGTATAGAGAAGGACACAACATCGACGAATTGGACAGAAGGTCACCATTGACAGATATAACTTCGAGGTAGTACGCGACTTTGCCTACCTCGGCTCCGCTATTAAGTCAGACAACAACATCTCGTCCGAAATAAAACGAGGAATTGCTCTTGCGAACCGCTGTTACTTCTGGCTAAGAAGGCAATTCAATAGTAAAGACCCCCTGATCATCCCAGTCCCAGTGGATAAAAAAAAAATCTTTGGTAAATTTGAGAGGAAAATTCTTCCATCCCATTGGCGTTGACGGGCTATGTAGACAAAGATTCAAACAAGAACTATACGAGCTGCACAACGACATGCCCCTAGTCAAAAACTAGGCAATAGACGTTTAAAATGGCTATGAACGAATGGACACAAATACTCCGGCTCGCAGAGTTTTCGATTCCCAGCCAGACGTCGGACAAGGTAGAGGAAGACCTCGCATTAATTGGCGCGCAAAAGTAGCTGGTAGTTAGCTAAGGGCCGGTCAAATTGGAGAAGCATGTTGGTTGAGGCCCATTCATTCCGGTCTGTAACTCCACTTAAGTAAGTAAGTAAGGTCTATGTCATACAGTTTGCTAGGTTTATGCTTCAATTTTGTTCTTCACAATTCGTCAAACAAAACTAGAAAATTGGAAGATGATCCTAGCCTTAAATAGTTACAGTATCATATATTCCACGCTTTTACGAGCTAGTCCGCACTAGTAAAACAAAACATGGACAATTGTTCACGCTAGTTCAAGCTAGAAAACTTCAAAATCAAATGAGTTTTGATCAACAAAATTACAAGCGTGGACTAGCGCAAAAGCAAAAAGCGCAATCTGTGACCACGTTATTGATTATCCATACATTGTATTTACTAGCGCACTAGCGCCAACGATTACCAGTGCCTGTTATCGATTTGAAAGTAGTTTCTAGATACCAAAAATATATTCTTCGATCTAAGCAATATTTAAGAATCAGCCCCATATCCAGACATATCATTCCACAGTGATTAAATCCACATAACTTTTATCAGTAAGACTTCATTGACATGATTGTTCATTAAAATGCTTTCAATTTGTTAGTAGACAAGTCTAGCCAGTTTTCCACTGACTCACACAATGCTAACAATTTCTTTTTTGTCAGCCCTTTCCTCAGTTAAATTAATTCTATTTCTGAGTAGTCAACACTGAATCACGAATAAATCAAATTGCATTGACCGTATTTCAATTGTCTCAGCATCACATAGATTACCCGTATCTGCAACAATAAAGCGAGAGTGTACAATGAGAGAAAAATATCCACATAAGATTCAATTTACATTGTAATCTGCAAAGAGGAAATTCCATATCTGTGATGAAGCAACTTGACAGAAGTGATTCATTTGTTATTATCAACCATGTGCCAGAAAAACAGAAAGATTTTTTTTTTTTTTTTAAAGAATGTGTTTACATTTTTATTTCATTCTTGTTGTGCGATGTTAAATCGATCATGAGACATTAAATTGTAAAATTGATATAACTAACACCACTGCTTAATTTGGGCGGTATAAACCCAGGCTTGATGAAGCAGATCCCCCCACTTAACTTCATACCTTCTGGTCTGCATGTGAATTTTGTATTTATTTGGCAAAATGATTTTTCAAAACTGGTGGCGGGTGAAAAACAATTTTGTTGTTGTATCGAACACTAATCGCCGCAGTTTACTTATAACTAGTGCCTTACAGTAAGGGCTGAGCATTATCGAAAAATATTTGTACAGACCGACAGACGGACAGTATACCCGGACCCACTTTTTCGGTGTGCTCCATTTTCGTAAGTTAGATTTGATGAAAATCTCGAGTTTGAATTATTTCAAGAAAAGGTGTAGAAATTTTACTCTGTCATCTCGACACTATTCATGAAGATATCACACGTCTATCTACCGATGAAACTGTCAGTTTCTTATGATGACAAAAGCGAATCCTTACTGGTCAACCATTTTTTGGATTCCACAAACAAGTATTATATCCAATCTGCCTACAGCTCATATGTTGATTCAACACCAAACCAAATAATGAATACATGTGCTCAACCAAGCAAGGTCTTATCGGTTCCACCAAGTGAGCTTACGAACCCATTGCATAACCGCGATAGGTAATCCCAAAAATCGACACGTTCGTTCTGCAATGAACGATAATAGTATTTTCTCATGCACTATAAGTTTCTATTTGTCAAAAGTACAACAAATTTATTCACATTTTCCACGAATCAACTAGCCACAAATTGCAAAGCAAATAGATAATCAACATAAAACAACAACAATTTGTTTAACAAATAAAAAATGGAAAAACACCTAGCCTGGCCTTTGGTCAACGATATTGTTTATTACTCTTTGCTTTCGGATTTTAGGTTGAGTATTTTTTTTTATTGCATAAATATTTATGGAAAATATTTCAGTTTTTGAATGTGTGTTGTGCACAAACATAGATTTCGGTATTTCTCGGTCGCATGTGGCCCCGTCGTCGTCGTCATCGTTCCATTTCAAGTGATAACCATTGTCAATATTTTATCTGTATTGAACCATTCGGTGTGTGTCAGGCAAGAAGGTTTCGAGGTTTCTGATATGGGGAACAGAGCAGAGAAAAAACAAATAGATTTTGATGAACATCTGGTCTATATCAATGTCATAACAATTATAATTATACGATTTGATAATACCGATTCCGATTCTTATGCTCGATTCTCGTATATTTGATTTGAAAAAAAAATGTATCTAAAACTGACCAGATAATTGGTGTGGGACGAACGATGATGATGATTTCGAATATATCTGCAACTAGATGGACCATGCTGTGTCTGTAAATTGGCCTGTGGGGATGATAGATACGAAGTGAGCAAATAGTAATGAAGAATATGCGAATTGGTAAAAGGATTAACTATTATGGGAATGTGGATTGAGTAGAGATACAAAAGATGAATATTGACTATACCGAATTAAACAGAGGAACAAATCGAATTGGAATTATTTTACCAACCAATTTTTTTTATAAGCTTACTAGCACCCCGGCCCGACTTCGTTTGGATACAATTAAAATGATTTCTGCCACGTAGACCTCGAATGCTCAGCTCATGTAAGGGGTAGAGAAATTTTGAATACACTATAGTATTCCTAGAGAAATGCAGGTCATAAAAAAATTGAAATCTTTTCAGCAGTTCACGAGATTAGCGCATTCATAAACGTTTTGGGAGTTTATTTTATACTATGTAAAGATGTATAGATAAAGATAGATAATGCCTGCTGGCTTGAGCATTTTACAATAATTGGTGGCTAAGCCTGAAATACCATGGCGCAAATTTATAGTCAATCAATGTTTAAGGGTTTAACTCTAAACTAGTTACCATCTACTTTAAATTAAAAGCTAGCTTTAACTTATTTTCATCAATAGACACTGGGGCGCTAATTAGTGTATACTAACGAACATACCTCTAAGAACTCGTAAGTCAAACTCACCTAAAAAGTGACAGTTCTGACAATCAAACAAACCCAACATTCTCAAACACACCTAAAAGTGACCCATTGCCCGATTTGGAAATGACAGATGACATTACGCTAACTACCTATGCATTGAATATTTAAAGTGATGTTTCGGTTGCTTTAACTTAAATGCAGAGTTATAAAGCTAAAGTACACTTTTTGACGACTATAATTTTTATCAAAACGTGTTAGTACGTGATAAAATAATTATAAAGTCTACTCTAAGCGACTATAAATTTGCGCCCATGTATAGTTTGAAATCCCATGCATTCGTTCAAGCTTCCAATTTTTAGATCTGCATTTAAATTTTTCAAGGGGAAATTCGCCAACCTAAGTCTTAAAGCCCCCGCACACTACAGACTTTCTATCGGCGGATAGTTTGGTCGGGTTGGGCTTGCTAGCACGCATACTATACCACATTTGTCCGACTACTATCGAACGATTTGCTAGTTTGGAAATTGGACTTTACATAGTGTGGTCGCAAAATGAAAGTTATTTTGAAAAAATATTTATACAATAAAAAACGAGGTAAACAAAAAATTCAGCGCTAAATTTCAAAGCAAAATGAGCAATCGGTCGACTATAAAATTGGTAGCATGCGCGCGTTGATGTTGTCATACCTACTGCTTAGCATTTGTTCGATACTTTAGTTTGAAGGCAATCGGGTAGCCTATCAAACTTTTTTATCGGCCGATTCCGATTCGTTCTAGTGTGCTTCCATATATCTTCATACTGATTAACACCCCGACCAAACTATCGGCCGATTAAAAGTCTGTAGTATGCTGGGCCTCTTAAACTTTACGATTAAAAAAAAAGTGAGATCGCTAATTACAATCTGTACGAGCTTACTATAAAAAGTTATGAGCGAGTGTCGGTGTATGATATTTAAATCATTTGATGCAGCCAAACTAGGGATCCCATACAACCACCAAATGCAGCAATTGCGGAAACACAAATGAGAGAGAAACCCTCTCCCATTTCATCTGCAAATGTCCCGCACTAGAAAGAGCCAGATTGCGTGCTTTACCAACCATTCTTTGACAACCTTAGCGATAACTCGGATAACTCACAGGCTGGATCTAGAGACCACGACCTGTATCACATCCACAACATTCATAATAAAGGTGACACGAGTCATGGTAACAAAAAAGGCACATAAGTGCTATTTGGGTTCATGCTGAACCGCTGCCTAATTCATGATTTTATTCCCAAGGTAGCAAGAATGAACATATTTAGCAGCGTCTTAGAAAACACAAGCTGCACGACAGCACGGACATAAGCTTATTGACTTTACTGCGGGCCGAAATTTTTTCTACTATAAACAGCTTACAGTTTTCTTATTTATAAAGTAAAATAAATAAATAAATAAATAATAGGTAATAGGTCGTGTGGGGGCCCAAGATCTCAAACCTAACCGCAACATTTGTTTGTGTGTGCGAAGTTATATCTTCTTCTCAATACAATTGTATACTCTTAGATAGTTTTCAGACTTTAGATTTTCGTCCCCTACAGCTCTATCATCATGACCAAACCACATTAACGTCCAACGCGGAGTTTTTTTTAACAGGTATATGTAAAGTTTTTGATTCAATCTTCGTCTCCATAGTCTGTCATTGCAAACGAAACCGTAGATAAACAAAGTCAAGTGCATATTGTCATATTCTTTTTTCCATGGATAAAGCGTAAGGGTCTATTATTGCATGTTAAAACTCCAACCAAAATAGGTATTTGGCCAATGCTCAACCCATGAGGAATCGTTTAGGGTGACTTTTTATAACTAGCAGGTTTTAGGTGGGATTTTTTGCAACTATTATAGTGGATGTCAAATTACTCACCCATACTATTAAGAAATAAGTACCGGTCTGCCTACTACTACAATATATCCGCGATGCTACGATCAAGACTGGTACAAAAATTAGACCGCATTCGAATTGCGCCGTTTTTGTTTGATATTTTAATTTTGAATAATGCAGACTTTTGGTGATCGATCTAGAACTTATACTATTGCAATGTGGTATTTTTGTTAGTCTGAGGAAAAACGATTATCATTTGCAGATACTGCATTCTCTTTCAGATAAGACATATTTTATCAGATCACTGGTCTTGGTCGTTGGTGGAACTGGGAAGCGAAATAAGCATGTTATGCATGATGGGACCACCGGCTTTATGCTGAATTCAAACTGCTCGGCTTTATAAAAAGTCACTTCCAATCCAAACTTTTAAGTTTTAAGTTATCCATTGCGGAACAAAATAAATAAAACATACAATCGCGTTCATGTAATGTAATCCCGCAACAATTCTAAGTTGAAGAACTTTGCAAGAAGCTCCTGGCACAGCTGTCAAAAGTGGTTGGCATAACGCATTAAGTCGGGAGTTCTGTTTGGAATGCTAATCGCAACGGATACCCCGGTAGCAAATTATTTGATTACGAAAAAATGGGAAATCGGTATGGCTGCTTACTCGGTTGATTTATCAGATCGTCGCGAGAGGAGGATCAACAGAGATTATATTAGTGTTACTACGACTGAGAGTAGAACCCAGACTGCACCACGACTCATCGCTCTAACGATCGCGCGTGAAAAAAACATTCATACGTCACCGAAATGTAAGTTCCATTAATCTGCTCCTTTACGTAAAAGTGCACGATTAAACCCGAGGTCTATAAACGATTAAACTCAAGGCACCTTGTCTGCTTACATTACAAAAAAAAATTTACGTTTCTTCTTCAACTAGCCAAATTTTGCACTGAGGCGCACAAGTATCAAGTCCAGCTTGGCCTGGAACTTAAAATAAAAGACCATAAAAAACGCCGTATGTTGGATGATTGGGCTCTGAAACAGTTAAAAGTAAATCGAAGTTAAACATAACGAGTCAAACAAGATACCTACATGATCACCAAATTCATTGTTGAGGAAGCTACACACTTGATGAGCAACAAGATGGTCTGCATACCGGCGACATGCGGTTCCGACAGGACAGGGTTACGTGCCATACTACCTACACATATCACGATAAGTATTGTGCAAGGGCATGGTTTATCTCACACGTCAGACAAGTTAACAAACAACTGAGATCGTACTTTGCCTTTAGTCTTCTTCCTTTGGGACTACCCTAATTCGTCGTCTATGCGAATAAACCACAAACAACTAATGCCCTCAATGAAAACATACTAAATGCCAGCAATCATTATACCATTGTGCGACAAATCATTGAATTGAATGGGGCCACTGAGCTAAGCCGCAGCTGACGTTTGAACGCCATTAAATTCCATACTTAATGCAATCTCATACACGATGCTCGACATCCTTATTGAAACTGAATTCGGTTTAGTTTTCTTTTTAATAAACGCATACCGTCGGTACCAACTGATTCAGAATTCCATACCACCATTAGAATTCCTTGCACTTTACCTATTATTTTCTCGACTATTCACAACTACAATTCCACGAAAGCATAATAATAATTAGCAAATATCCTCAGGGATATTGCATTTCATGCTGGAAATTCCCCCAAAGTGTATACCTGAGAAAATACTCATTAAATTACCATTCCTCTACTCCCTAGCCTTCCTAGCACATACCAACGAAGCGAAGCCGCATTTCATTTCACTTCACTTGGCTTTTTTGCCGCTACAGATACCTTCGGCAATGCCATTGCTATGACTGTTATTAGCCGCTTACCGGCAAAAGAAATAATCCTTTTTCCACCCTCGCCACACAATTGCTATTGACCCCGGCGGCGGCGGCAGTGGTTAGCATTGGGTGGCAGGGTGGCCAATCCACCAACAAGGAGAATAGACAAAGAAGCAACATACAGCCACCACCTTTTTCTCCTCATGTTCGCCTTCACCGTATTCCCCCATTTTAACACACAAATGTCGCCCCCAACAAACGTTTCAAAAATAAAACTTTTCTCAACGACCAAACATTCCCGTCGAAATATGCCAAATGGAATTCACCTAAAAATATCAACAAATTCCCATCTGAAGGAGTGAGTCATACTCATACATACCTTTAAAGTTTGACTTTTGCGAAAGCTGAGCTCGTCATCGGCTGTCGCTGAGAAATCATGCTTCGCGACCGCTTCCATTCTTCACGCACTAGTCCTCCTCCTCGCAATAGAAAACAAAATCAACCAAAGAAAAACCGAGAATGCTCCAAAAATTTATTTTGAGCTTATTATCACACACGAACAAACGGTAGCGACGAGCAAAATAGCCGAACGAAAATATTTATTACAAAATTCGCGAAAATAATCGGAAATTTTTTTCCCAACTCTTGTTGGCACCGCGACGACAAGTTCGGCTGGATGTATGCGTGTGTGGTTTAAAAGCAAAAGTGCTTCTTTTCTTCTCTTTCTCGCTTTTCTTTTTGGGATTTTTAGGTATTTTTTATTTTCTTTTCGGGAATTTCTTGTTTTGTAGTCGCTCTTCTAGTTCTTGTGTGGTTGTTTTAAGACAAATAATATCAAAAACTCAAATAAAAAAAATACAATTTTGTGCGTTTCTTGTTCTCGAAACTTTTTTTTATCAAGTGTCCGCCTTGTCTCACTCACGACAAAAAACCGTATACGCTAAAAAGGGAGCGACCGAATGAATTACAAAAAAAAAAATATTCCGTCAAATGGGAAGAGCAAAGTTGTCTTCTCTCGTTGGGTCTTCGCAGGAATTTTTCACGTACGAAAAGATGAATTTTTGGGCACTTTATGTGGTAGTTTTTGAGTGGATATTAGCAATTAGCGGCTGGAAAATATATTCACGATGTTTTAAATGCGATTGAATGAATTTATTGGCGGTATTTGTTGGTATAAACTAAGAAATAAAAAAATTAAATCACAAGTAGACACACCACGTAACAAACGCCATAGTAACTAGGATGAATATGAGAAATTCGTGCCTTCTTGATGCAGACGGGATTTACTCGCTCTCGCACTCTCAGGTTGAGGTGCAGACATTTATCGAGTTGTCTTCTTTTTTGGTTTGTTGTTGGATTTTGGTGTAGTAATGAGACAAGTGGATATTTTCGGAAATATTCTACGTGTGGGAGTGACGGAGAGAAATGGTGTTTCGTTGTAGTGGAAAAAGTGGCGCTACTGTCGCTAGGAGATGCTTGGGATTAACAGCTGGTTGGGAAATTTTGTTGATATGGTGGACAAGAACCATTTCGTTTGTTTAAACCATTGGCTCTGAATTTTAATACTGGTGCTTGAGCGAATGAGTGTGTTCAAGGATGAAGTTTTCTTTCAGCTTAATAATTGTGTTCAGATAACTATTTACCACCGTATTATTTAACGCTGAGTTGTTATCAGTGACTTACTTTTGAGATTTGTGCGAGTATTTCTTGTGGGAAAAGCTATCATGTTAGTCATTAATTAGGTAATCAGCGTTTGTTAATACAGGGGTTAGTAATTATTCGAAATTATTAACATTCTGGGATAAGATTTAAGCTGTTTTCTGTTGGTGAAAAAATCAAACTTTATTATCTAGATCTGTCAAAAGACCGATTTTGACAATTGTGTTCCGTTGGGCAGATCTCAGATCAATTTTGCAGATTTTTATTTTTCTGCAGATTTACCCATCCTTGCACTAACGCTAATACAAATGATAGCTGTCAGTTTGACTAATTGATTTTCGTTGCATTTAACATTTCTTCTGTTGTGAAAAACTATTATTAACCATTTACAATGTAGCAGTACAATGTGAAATATAAATTAAATGGAAACTTGACAGCTAAACGGACACTAACTTCAAAGACACGAAATTACAACAACAATAACAACAACAACAAAAATCAACCTGAAATCGTGTTCCATTGGTAACAAAAAAAATCAAATTTCGGATCAAAATCCAGAAAGGGTAAGAATTTTGAAAAAGTGTTTTAACGAGATATTAAGACAATCGCAATATCTATATTTTGCCCACTTTTTGGTAAAAAAGATTTTTTTTTTGACAAATTTTAATATATTCGAAAAAACTTTTGACGCAAAGTTATTGGTAATATTTATATTAAAAATCGTCTATAGGCAATTTTAACCCACTCCCACTTTTTATGAGTGTTTTCCTACAAACACCATTTGTATGCCGTATGTATAGTATATGCAAAGAAAATTATTTAACGATTTAACGGATTGTAGCCTTCTCATTTTTTAATTGGCAAGGGTTATTCGAAGTGGGCAATTATATATTTCTTAAATTTCTTGTCTTAAATCTATAAATCTTGAATGTTTCCTTCAAAAATCTCCTCCATTCGAAATTGGCAGCAATGTTTTTCAAAATCTTATTCCTCTCTTTCTTTCTTTTTTTTTTTGAAAAAAGTTGCTTAGATTAGAATCCATGACCAAAAAAAAAACTCAAATCAAATTATTAACAGGAAATAAAAAATTAAAAGAAAATCGTTATAATTCTTAATCGTCAAACAAGTGAAAATTAAAAAAAATTGTAACTTGAAATTAAAAAAAAAACCGAAATGATGGAAAATACGTGTGTTAATTTTCAAAGCAACATTTAAATAGAAAAAGAATTAAATTACGATAAATACTATCCGAATATATTCCGATCAACCAGTACAGTTCTCTGTATTTATTTTTAAGTTCTCGCATTTCTTTAGTACATGCGACTTCCACTTGAGTTTTTCATCGAGTGTCATTCCGGATATTTCGCGTCATTTGCAAAAGGGACTCGAACCGTATTTAGAAATACAGGCAAATTGTTTGTCCGTTTATGCGAAAAATCTACATGAATCGATTCGCTATCCGTGCAATCCGCCAGGGTTATTATATCAGAATCGTCAGCAAAAGTTTCAACTATTGTACCAATCGTTTGTTTGTTATGAATACCCTTTATATGTTACCATAGTACGAGCGTTAAACAAAAGATCAAAGCATTCTTCAATTTTTATGTGATTAGACGGCAGACATTTTAAAATGAAAAAAATCGATCAAATCCGGTATTTTTGTAACATCAGTTGCGCAGTAAGTTGGTTTTCCGGTAAAATAAAATTCGGTATTGTACTTTCTACTTGCATGGTAAAGCGTCCTAACTTTCTGCGATAATCATCTATCGGGTGTTTTTTTAGAGGTATAAAACCTCGAATTAAAAAAAACACAAGAAAACCGTTTTAACGTCCATCAATTTGGCTTTAGTGGAAGAATAATTTTATGCCATTAATGTTTAAATATGATTGATTTTAAATATGCTGCGGCTGGTTCGAATAAAGCCAAGTCTAGAGGTCCAATTTCAACCACTTTTTCGAGCATTTGGGCCGTAGGTCGGTAATAACGCCACGAATGTTGGCTTCCAAGTCCCCTAACGTTTCTGGTTTGTTGGCGTAGCGACTTCACATATCCCCAAAGAAAATAATCCAATGGTGTCAAATCACACGATCTTGGTGGCCAATTGACAGGTCCATTCCGCGAAATTATGCTCTCATCGAATGTTTCCTTCAATAAATCGGCTGTGACATGCCTGTTGGAACCACATCTCATCCACATTCATGCCATCCAATTCGGGGATAAAATAGTCGGTTATCATGACTCTATTCCGGTATCCATTAACGGTAACTGACTCTCCAGCATCATTTCGGAAGAAGTATGGCCCAATGAATTCAACAGCCCATAGAGCCCACCAAACATTAAGTTTTTGTGAATGTAATGGTGTCTCAAAGGTCTCATGTGGATTCTCTTCACTCCAAATGCGGCAATTTTGCTTGTTGACGTAGCCATTCAACCAAAAATGAGCCTCATCACTGAACAACATTTTACGATGAAAATCAGCATCGAGATCAATCTCATTTTCGGCCCATACACCAAAATCTCGACGCGTAGCGTGGTCTCGCGGCTTTAATTCTTGCACAAGCTGGATCTTGTAAGGTCGTAAGCCAAAATATTTGCGCAAAACCTTTCATTAAGTTGATGGACAAAGCTCCAATTGCTGTGCACGGTGGCGAATCGATTCTTTCGGGTTCTCTTCAACACTTTGCTCTACAGCGGCAATTGTTTCTTCGGTGCGCACTGTTCGACGTCTCCGCGGATGCGTATTATCACATGAAGTAAACGTAATGCGAAAACGATCTATGGTTAACCGAAATAATTGCTCCGATGGACGATTATCGCGAACTGAACCATTATTTTCGAAAAAAATGCACGATTTGCAAGCGTTGTTCATCTGTCAACATGTTCATCATGAAATGGCAAGCCAAACTAAACCTAAATTACATTAGAGTTACCCGATTTGACCCCAAATGTCAGTTTTATCTCTATTCGAAAAACCAACCTCTAAAAAAAACATCCGTTATCCCCAGAATGTATGTTCTGCATTAAAATCAACTTTTGCTTTATTCTTCAAGTTTTAAAAGAATAATCGACATGTAATACCGATTCTAATAATCAGTGTTTTGAGTTTGTGGTTTAGTATAGTTAAAATGAATCAAACTCTCGAGCTCTAAAAGTTTGATGAAGGCCTTGGCCCTCTCACTGACGAGAGATCATCGGCGTTACGCTACGTTGTAAGATCGGTTCGAAATGCTCATCGGAAAGGCTTCCTTTGTAGACTTAAAGGACAAACTAACAAGAGGTTTCGCAAAAAAAAGACTTAAAATGATTTGTGATCTAGGTGATGTTCTAGTTTCTGGGTTTGGGTTAGACTATTAATTCTGTTAGGCTTATACCAACACACCTCAATATTTTTTTTTTCAATTTTTACTCTCTTTTTTGTTGATTAATTTAATTTTTTTTTTTCAGAAATGACTTTCGTGAAACTATGACATGTTAAGTTTTTTTCTTTCTTTTAAACAAATTTAAAGAATATGTTGCCATTTTGCGTTTTTTTCTTCCATACGTGCTTAGAAAAAAATCTTTCGGGAATTATCTAGGGGCTAGGTTTTTAAATTTAGACGGATAAAGCGACCACTAAATTAGTCGACATTTTATGATAATGAATTTTATTTGGTAATAATCGATATATTTAGGCTTGTCACATTACAATTTTAACGTCTGTTCAATATCTGTTTGAAATAACGTGGTCTTTTATTGTGTACTCATAAAGAATTTATCTGAAGAATAGGGGGTCTTGAAAACTAGCTTCTTTGTCTTATGCTGTGCACTAAAACTTGTGGTCAACCTGAGCCTCAAGCATCATGATTTTATAGTTAGACCGTCCCGTAAATAGGTGCCTCCAACTCTAAGTCATTCTCATACTGATACTTTGGACATAACTTGCTCAACTGCGTTTACCAGCTGGTTGGAGTTCGATGACTCTGTGAATTGCAGCATGGTTATTCATTTCATACATCTCAGATCTCTAAGGTTGTTGTTAAAACTTCCACTCCGCCCGTTAAGAATTTCCTTCCATATTTTTGCAGTTACTCCTGTTATAGCTATCAGCCTCATTGGAGTTTTTCTTTAACTTATTGCGGCTTTTTTTTTTTATAAATTCAATCATTAGCGAGTTTCTGACCAAATGAAGCTTTTGAATTTTAAACAATATAATCCAAACATATTTAAATTTTGAAATTAGGTTTTCGCAGAAAAAAACTTTGTTTTTCAATGATCATGACTTTGTTTTGTGATGTAATGTTTTTCATTCCCCCCAAATGAAACAGAATTTTCCAGTGAGTCCTTTTTTTTTTACTTTTTAATTCATTTTTTATTTACTTAAAATATTAACTTAATATTAGAAAAAAATGCTTAAATCTAACTTATCAATAACATATCTACTTAATCTAACTTATCGGCCCATAGCGGGCGCTGTAAGCTTATAACTAACATTTTTCTTTTGCTTTTCAGCTTAAATTTGTCATTTGTTTTTTATTATTAATATTGAGACATTTAATTAATTTTTAAAGAAAAAATTAAAACTTTAAACAGTAACATTTTTTTTTGTTTTATATAAAAACTTAATCTAGACTAAAACTAGCTTAAACTACTTAAGACTAGTTAAACCTAACTAACACTACTTAAGACTACTTAACTACTTAAACCTAACTTAATTATAATTGGGGGGTGGCAAGCACTCGTTGCATATGCCCCGAGGGTTTGCTATCCCGATTGCGTCATTGGGTCCAGCAAGCATTTATGCAACCATATTAAATAAAATATGGTGCATAAGCCCAGCCCCAGACCTTGTACCTAAATTTAATTTACTTAAGTACTAAGGAGTGGACTAAAAGTCCGCAAAGACCTGAGGAACTGCAGAAATACTTTCCTCGTTTAGCCACCAAAACTAGGTGCGCTGCTTTTCAGCGTCGGTCCTATCGCGATCCGATACCGCCGTGCTTAAGCGGAGGAGCTCCGGAGCATTGTCGACGTACCCATCGCGGACTAGCCGCTTGTCCCGCGCGTCACGGTAGCGATGGTATAAAACCGGGATACCGTTCCTATCTTGTATTAACCCTAACGAATCGATATAAATGAATGCCTCTGGTGGAATAAAGCCGGACATGAGCGCACTCTCCATGTACATTTCATTGGGGTAATAAGCCCCGAATATCAGGCTGTTGTCGCTACTCATCGCCCTTGAAGCGTGCCTTCGAGTCACCTTAATTAGGAAATTGTCAATTCTATTCAACTTATGAGGGCCATGTAGCAAATGGCTTTCACCCTTGAATCAAGTTGACTGCTATGAAATAATCTTCTTGTCAGAGCATAAGCCCCCCTAGCCCTGGCCAGACAAGCATCCACATTTTTATTAAAATACAGAAACTTGTGAAGCCAGATGCCAAGGTATTTGACTTCACTTCTCACCGCCAACGGCCGTCCATGCTGTCCCATGATACACAATTTTTTCCAGTTTTTTCTGGTATCGTAAGAAGCCCTCTGCACTGGGGTCCTGAACAGAATTTTTCCAGTGAGTCCTATAAGCAGCTATGGAGATGAAATTATAATTTTATAATGTTTTGTGTTCCAATGAAGTTTGTCAATGATAGCTATAACTGGACCCTTCCAATACCTATGCAGTATGATAGCGCGTTTCTATTTTTAAATCTTTTTTGGTTTGGAATTTTCAGTTTCCGACCTTGAAGGGTAACCGAGCATTTTCCATTCTCCTGTGTTGGGTATGTTATTAGAATTTTTTTAAAGATCTGCCAAGGCATTAAGTTTAATGTGATTCAAGCTTCTAACATGAGCCATGTCATGATTAAATAGGTCTTGTCTAAGCTGAAATTCGCATTACTTAACGGTATCCTTTTAATTGGAAAATATACCACTCGTGTTTTAGAAGATCTGCTAACATGAAATTTGAAGTTCTAGCCAACAAAATATGACCGCTGGCCGTTTACCAACAACCTGATCGGCCCTTATCAGTGTGGTTTTAGGCCAAGAAAGTCCAAAACCAATTAAATTTTCACACTTCGGCTGATGCTGGAACAACCCCAAGATATCCAAATCGATACCCACTACCTATTCATGAATTTCAAAGCCGCATACGACAGCATTTATAGAGACGAAATATACAGAGCCCTGTCTAGTTTTGGTAAACCACCCAAACTCGTCCGTTTGTGTAGGATGACAATGGAGAATTCTCGCTGCTCCATCAGGGTCGGAAACGTTCTCACCGACACATTCGATACCAAAAAAGGATTTAGGCAAGGCGATGCGCTATCACGTGACTCCTTCAATTTGGTTCTTGAGAGAATTGTGCAAAACTTTCGAGCCAACACCAGAGGAACAATTTTCCAAAAATCGGTGCAACTACTATCATGCGCGGACGATATTGACTCATTGGTCGGACTCAACGTGATGTCATAGCCACGTTTGCTAGTATAGAGAAGAAAGCAGCAACATGCAACCAGTCAAAATACTAAGGATCGGGATAATTAGAGAGGCATGCTGGTTGAGGCCTAGGTTCATACCGGAAAGTTGCGCCGCTTAAGTAAGTAAGTAAGTAAGTTTTCTTATTAGTCGCATTGCTAATAATGCAGTGACGGCATTTGATATTTTATTCTGTTTATATTGGATTGATCCTGATATTAAGGAATATGCGTTCTGCAAAGGTCTGCTGATGTCGTATGAACTTTATTTTTCAAAATAAAGGTTAAAAGCAACCGCGTTTTTATTCAGGAAGTGCCTTAAAGGTTTTTGTCTCACACCCGTGTCATCTCTTCATCAGTGTAATCATGGCGACATAATATGTATAATTGGGCAAATTTTGTAAAATGTTAGTTGGGATTGGTAATGATCCTTGTATCCATTCAATAGAATCTCAATGAAATGTGCATTCAAATTATGCAGATGTCAAGGACAATGTTTTCTATTGTCAAAATTTGTTGTAGTTTTACGACCAATTAACTTCAATTCCGAAATTTGTTCAAAAAAGACCTTTCGTTCGCCCAAATTTTTGAAATTTCTTCAACAATAGTGCACCACTAAACCAATATCTCAATTACATAATTCCATTTTCAACTGAGTTTGTATATTCTTGCAGCCAAGCGAAAAACCCAAAGAAAACAAACACCACACTGACACCCGACTCCCGCTGAATTCGGAAGTCATGTAGAGGACTCCGTTTGCTTAAAAGAAATGCATTTCCGCATGCAGTGCTACTGCATTTTGTTCGATATTCTGCTACAGCCAACTCCTAGTGTTGAGTGATCACAAGTCTCCCTTGGATGCTAAATTCGAAAATAGAATCCGTATAAATAGTAACGCACTAGGGGTTGCTCCCGATCTAGGATCTCGATCACCACGATGGCTATAATGAAAAAGAAATACCTATTAGCGGCAGATGTATTGTTTGTGGCACTCCTACTACCTAACACGATCTTTAGGCGATAAATGATCGCTTCGAGGATATTTCGTGTGGTATGTTGGAATGTCCTGACATGTTATGAACAACGCACAACCAAAGATAATGGAACACACACCAAAAAAAGATGTTTCCTTCACCCACGACCCGGCTGTTGTGCTCTCCGACTAAAACTGCTGTTTCCGTGTCGTACTCTACTCCTTCGTAATAGACCTCATGGTATTTTCGAGTTAAGGGGAATATAATGAAAAAGGTATCAAAAGCAAAGGACTTATGGAATTTATTGCGATAACAGATGGGCGGATGCATTTGTGTGTTTTAAGGATGCGTGCCACCGCCGCTACAGCCGCATGAAAGAGCGAAGGAAGAGGGTTCAAAAGGCCAAAAGTGGTGCAGAATACGAGTGTTTTTATGCGGGCGTTTAGAATGCACATAGAGCACGCGCTACGACAAAAGGATATTCATATGTGTACATAATTACCATACTCATCAGGATGCGATTTTAGGTGCTCGTGGTGTATATTTATGGATTGATTGATGCGACAAGCATATGGTTTCACGTAAATTGTTATGCGAACGACATGTGGTTGGTATGGAATTTGCATTTTCATGGAATAATGCATATGGAAGCCTGCAGATATAGTGCAGGGTCTGAGGGATCATTACCTGATGGTAAATGCACCTATTGATAAAATACCGGGCAAGTTTCAGTTAAATTAGCAAAGTCACAAAGGGCAAATAGGGTATGCAATGTAAAGCTGTTCGCTTCGTTTCAGCTACGTTGGTACATTACCATTAGTAGATAAGCCCAAAACTTGCTGACTTTTTGCTACGAAGTTTAGACATCGATTATCTATTAAAGCGATCAGATCAGGGTTTTTCTCTAATCACTTGTTAGTTACGAGGGTATTGATGTCTAATGTTAATTTCTCGTTATAGATTAGAAGTGGAGCTCGTAGATGAATATACTAGAATGTGGAGCAGTGAAATAACCCCCACGGGGCTTGAATCCCAAAAAAAAAAAAAAATAGCACCTGCAGCGCTTATTTCTTTTTGGAAATGGAAATAAGTCATGTGGTTAATACCTTTTGCTTGTGGGGTTTATTTCCTTTTGCATTCATCCAAACTCGCTCACATCCCAAATCTTACAGTAATCACCAGCAGAGGGGTTGCAGGGGCAGCGTTCCCCCACTATTTTTATTTGTGGAACTCAGCCCAATGGGCATTATTTCCGCGGGAGTTATTACACTGCACCCTATAATGTAGATACTGACCCAATGCATAGTTTTGAATAAAAGCAAATTTTAAAAAATGGGCAAAATATCACTTTAAGTCTGGGTTTGTTTCCTTAACACCATCTTTTATTACGACCAGGAGATAGGAAGTAGTATAGACTTTTTTTTTTAATACGAACTTTTGTCTCGACAGGGTCTAAGTACCCATGGCCTTACTTTTTCTCTCAACCTCAACCGCAAACTAATGTTTTGTTCTGAGTCCGAACAGCTGAATTGTGACAAGCTTTTCTGACAATTGATACCGCTCGGATGATTTGTGAAATCACTCAGTAAAAAATGTTTAGATGTTGCTCCGGCTGGGAATCAAACGAATACCTTCTGCGCGGCAGTTCATCGCACTCAACATCGCGCCACTAAGTCCAACTTGACGTATTATATACTTCAAGCAGATTCCAAACTGGAGAGCTCTCCCGTCAGATTTTTTGATCTCGGATCATAGATATACTCTCAACAAGAACGTCCCAACCTCGCTCATAGGCTCCCGCGGTTTTGCTTGGTCGCTCGCATTCAGGAGATCCAATTTTCAATGACTGTAGCATAAATCTGTCAGAATTACCTAGACGACGTTTCTTAAGCTGACTTTGAGGGCATCAAATATCTGCGCTTAGTTGCATAGATATTCGTCCTTTCCTAAAAAAAGAAGTCTGAAGGTAATAATTAGCACGATGACATCGCTCGTCCACGTTGTCGCTTCTTGAGAAAAATAAAAATAAATTGTATTTCAGGCATAACTATTGTGACCAGATCCATGCCCACTGAAAAGAGGACAAAATCAAAAGCAACATCAAATGAAAAATTCAAAAACAAAAAATGAACCACAAACACTTGTGTTAAAATTTACCGCGGACATTGTAATGCATTTAGAAGATAAGTCGAATTTGTTTAAAATTAAAAGGATGTAGTTGCATATCGTGTTCGATGTTAATCTTTCATTGCTTGAATACAAACCACTTTTATATTTACAACTAATAGTTTAAAAAACAATTTAATAGACTTCAACTCATATTACCATTTTTAAATTATTACCTGAATTTTGAAATATTGCACCAACATTTGTTAGTTTTCATGGTTGCCGGCTACGGTGGAGATCGATAAATAATTAATTCCTTTCGAAAAGACAGTCAAGGGATAAGGTAGCTAAGACATTGATAACAATGCCTTTGTTTATTATTCTCGCGCTAGAAATGTTCTGAGCATTATATCCTATGACTGCATTTAACGGATCGAAATAAAAAGTGGTGGACTACAGTGTGATACGCGTGTGCACCTTCAGCTGTAGACATCTGCTCCTCCGATTTCGAACATTTTGGAATAAGAAATTCTGTGACTTTTCTACAGGAACTCCAATATTTTATATTATACTAGCTTAACCTGCAAACGTTGTCTTGCAATATAAATTATTTCTGGTGAATATTTTGGTTGCTTAAAAAAACATATGAGAAAGCTGCCATCTGCTGTGCGAGTCGTTGAATGCCCTATCTCATTCCGTCCTTAAATTAAATATACCTGAAAAGTGGATGTGGCCAAAATATCAACGAAGATTGTACATAGCTGCTAATGTCAAAACATATTGATTAGACCGTTTATCAAAATCGCTTAGGGTTGTAAAAAACCGTTTTCTTTTGCATATGCTATAGAGTTGGTTATACGAATCTTTTTTTTATAAGAAAACGCCCCAAAAAGTTGGTGTGAGTTAAAATGATCTGTAGATGGAATATTTATATTAATATCAATGTTTTTGCGTTGAACTTTTTTTTTTTTATTTCTTTAAAATTTGACCAAAAATTGTTTTTTTTAATAAAAACTTTTTATAAACGAAGAATGTTATTCAGACACTTATTCAAAAATTCTTAAAAATTTGGTCAATCATATCCTTTTTTTGAAAAGTGGGTGTCAGTGGTCGGATTTTAAGAATTTGAACACTTATACGCTTTGAGCAATATCCAACTTTCAAATTTCGTAGAAGGTGTGGTACATACCTTTCAAATCTAACTCTGTTGGATAACTTACAGTTTCGTTGGCATCGCAAACGAATTGACCGATTCGTATGATACCAATTCGCCGACTGCTATATATTGAAGTTCAAATCGTTGACGTCCACATTTATTGCTACCAAAATGGATCTTTCTGCCAGCCATGAATTATTATTGTATTGTGTGCGTAAATAAGGAAATGATGGCCAATGCGATGCCATCATTTGATCGTATTTCGCCGAGAATTAGAAAAACTTTCATAGTTACACCTAGTAAGTGCATACAAAAAAAGAATCCACCTTGTCCAGCCGAAACTCACGTAGTATAATGCGGTCATGTTTTTAGGAAAATGTCCCAAAAAATGGCCGTGAGTTAAAATGATCTATCGACGAAATGTTCATAGTATTATTCTCAATATATTTTCATCGAAAGTTTTTTTTTTCGAATTTACTTAAAATGTAAGAAAAACAGTTTTCAACGAAAAACGTTCTCAAAAACTTTGTGTTTTTATAGATATTCAGAATGTCTTAATATCTTGCTCAGACATTTTTCTAAATTTCGTACGATTTAACCAAAAACAAAGTTAATTTTTTAAGTGGGCGTGGCATTGTGCGGAGGGCCTATGTCCTTCTCATTGTTTTCGTGAGTTAGTTTAAAAGAAAAACCAAGTAAATTGGTTGTTTTTCAGTTTGAAACTGCTTTTCTTTAGCTGTTTTTCAATTATATGCCACAGAGAAAGACGAATTACAATACGGGTAAATGACAAAATACGTGTGTCCGTCTGTCCGTAATGGTCTCTCCAAAAGGCTTTTGGTCAGTAGTAAATTAGTATTGAAAAAAAAGTTTTGTTTTAGTTTAGTGCTTTTGAAACTGAGAAACCCCAAAAAGAGTACAAATTGCACGTTTTTCCAAAGATACACCGGACATTTTTGTATACAAAAAGAGCACATATCCTCGTAAAAGAGAACGTCTGGCAGAACCCATCTCAAAAGCATATGACAAAATTCTTCAATGTTCCAAGAGCAAAATTGTTTGGTTCCATTTGCATTGACGGGCTTTGGAATCGAAAAAAAAAATCAATCAGAGTTGTTCAGAGATGTACACTTGGTCCAAAAAACATGGATTTAACGTTTAAGATGGCTAGGACATGTAGAGCCTGCCCAACAATAATCCCGATAGCAGAATTTTCGCTTCCAATGGATATGGTCGAAGCAGTAAATAAAGACATCGCAAAAGTAAACACTGACATCTACCAACTTTAAGTGCGTAGCAAGATAAGGATGATGGCTGATTACTAAATAAATAAATTCACCTTCGACTGCATATATACAAGTGAGAAGTATGTAGATGAGATGACCAATAATAAGAAGCACCGCCTCTTTCGAAAATTATTCTTACCACTCGAAGGTTTTGAGAGAAGTGAACGTAGTTTTTATACCCAAATCTGTTGATAGTTCTCACGTCAATCCGAAAGATCTGAGACCGGCAAGCTCATTATCATTTATTCTAAAAACCGTGAAAAAACTGATTGGTATTCATCTTCATAGTAACATCGATGCAAATCAACTATCTGCTCATGCGTACTGCAAGGGCAAATCTGTAGAAACAGCCCTACACTCATTAGAGTGTATTATCGAAAAGTCGTTATGCTGCATGGAGTATACCATTGCTGCATTCCTGAAAATAAATTGAAGGTGCTTCAATTCGGGAGCGATCAATAAGGCGCTAAAGTGTCTGAAAGTCGATCACTCACTTGTAATGCTAATGAATTTGCCATAAATAGCCGGATTATCATCACAACACTGGGTAGTGCTTCGACCAGAAGACATGTCAGTAGAGAGACCCCACATGTTGGTATTCTTTCCACTCTTCTCTGGAACTTAGTGGCAAACGAGCTTTTACTCATCCCGGAAGCAGAGCGATGTGATGCCACGTTATTTCAAATGGGCTGTCAGCTGTGGACTTGGTGTCAACCCTCACAAGACTGAACGGGTATTAGGAAACATTAAATTCCTCACATTGACCCCCCGTCACGGAATCGAACAAGCCTTCCCAGACAAAGCAAAATACCTTGAACTTATTTTGGACAGGAAGCTTAACTGGAAGCTAAACATAACAGAAAGAGTAAAGAAAGCGACAGTCGCAGTTTACTTCTGAAAGAAATTCATAGTCTTGAAATTGGGATTGAAACCTCGTATCACACATTGGATCTATATCTCGGTTACAAGACCGATACTTCTTTATGGTGGACATCGCTAGAGATTGCTTTAAACAGCAAAATACTCAAAATACTAAACAGCAGCTAACTCAGCCATACGTCTTAAAGCAATCCAACAGTGGTCAAATATTTAATGTGGCCACTCAAAAATTCTAAACGAACACTCAAATATTTCTGAAAGCACCGATTACACCCTTACCAGGTTAAACTTTGATAGGAGTTTCAAGGTCACAATCCCAGGCAGATGTTATGGGATAGTAACGAATCTGTGCATTATGAATCGATCCATTTCCATACCGATGGGTCAAAAACAAATAACAAGCTAAATCTCAGCCTATCTTTCCGTCATCCTGATCATTGCAGCGTGTTCCAGGCGGAACTCATGGCAATCAAAGAAGCCTTATCCTGACTGAAAAGAATGTAATATCTGACAAAGATTTGAGCATCTTCTCAGACAGTCAAGCGGCCATCAAATCCCTGGAATAAGTCTCAACAACTTTAAATCAACCCTGGATTGCCGATCATCTCTGCAGGAGATGTCGAAGCATTTTATCATTCACTTATGCTGGTCGCCTGGGCATAGTGACATTCCAGGGAACTGCAAGGCTGATGTACTCGCCAGACATGGAACTACATTACCAGTTGTACTCGACACGGGTGCAATAGGTATTCCTATCGCTAAATGCAAAAGCTTTCTAGCAGAACATGTTAATATGTAATCAAACCTAAGATGGAGTTTTGGCACGACATTTCAAATAACCAAACATATTTGACCAAAGATAAATTTGAGAAGATCGAAGGAACTGATTTCACTGGATAGACCGTATATTAGCGCATGGCCGAAGAGGACGCTACTTCATCTCCTTTGTTATCTCCCAGCCCTATCGAACAAGTTTCAGATTAGTGCTTACTATTTTAAAAATCTTAGTGATTTGACAAAAACGAAAGTGAAAAGCATCCTTAGCTTCATCAAAAGCTCAGAATGGTTTCCTCATGGAGAATAGACAAGATCCACGTGGTATCACAATGGAGAGTGACTGCCAGCGTTCGCCATTTTGCTAAGGGTGCTGGCGAAAGCTGGTAGTCACTATAAGCGAACCTCCTACTCGATATGACAGTTCGGAAACCACCCATGGAGAAAGTCATCACTTCACCCACATCTTTCTTATATAACTCCCGCTATTCGTGCTGTGCAAAAACTTCGAAAGACATTATTTGATTCTATGACTTTTAGTTGCTTTAAATATAAAAAAAAGCTTCACCAACATGTTCCTTTAAATTACAAGAGTAGATACATATTTTCAAATTTCTCTCAACCGCCAACCAAGGATGCAAGGAACTCTTCGGTCGAGTGCATTTCTAAAATATCGAATGCCCTTTCTTTTTTAATTTTTTTAAACTTACGGTGTACTCTTGGAGCCTTACAAAATTAAGTCTCCGATTACATATTTATGCAAATTTCAATGTTAATAGTTTCCATTTCCTGTTTATGCTGTCCTTCGTCCTACTGTCCTTTTAATGCCGACCATACCTTCTCTATTGTTTCCTGTAATTGAATCATTTCGGGATTAAACAAAGGGGAATTGTTTTGAGTAATAACTTTCACTCAGAAGGATCTTTATGACCTACAACAGAGGCTAGCTGGCAGCTGGTCATCATCGAACAAAAAAAAAGTTTCAGTTGCAGTCTTCTCAAATTGCGGTCAGTCCTGTTTGCTGTTCCAATATAAAGGGGTAAACAGGATGTTTGTCATCTCTTGTGAAAGGAACCTAACACCTCTTGTAATCCTGCAGTCGAATGACTTTCTTCTTTGGGGGATGTTTGGTGATTTATCGTTTAGCCCCTGAGATGAAGGGTGACTCTGAGACTTTCTTCATATCGTGTAAATCTGAATGTAAATTGTCGTAAGGATCCTCCGGATTGAAAAGAACAATCAGCGATGCTGGCATATTGCAGATACAGAGGTGCCAAACATATTAATTCGTGCACACAAAACGAAGGGGTTGAGTGCAATAGGACCAGTATCCTTTCTTTTTTTATTCTTTAGGTCTGTCTGCCTTCGAGTCGTGTCCTCTTTCAAGTGCTGCAAATGATTAATGTCCGAAAAATGATAATTTGTTATTGTATTGTCCCTCTTCAGAGTCAGAATAGAGTTGTAATATTTGTAATTGTCCCACTTATGTTAATGCGTGAGCAGCGGGGGCTATATGACTGCATTCGAATTCACTCATGCAAAGGATTCGCCTCTGGGACACAAATGAGTTTCCATTGTTTTGCGTGCAATGTAACTCAAGAGGAATGTTGAAATATGTTCACAAAGAATGGGTTACGTTTTGTTTTGTAAATATTGCGTGAGTTATTAATAGTCGCCTGGTAGTCCTTTTTGGAGGACATTTAAAGAGAAAACTTAAATTTGAATGATTTTGAATGCGTGCAACATCTCAGACATTTGTCAGTCGGCGATGATAAATATTACGGCATCAAAATGCAAATGGAGTTGGGAGTCCTTTGTTGCAGCGTCAGCATCCTTATCGGTTGCATATAGCATAAAGATTAATGAGATCTTAATCGGCTTTTGTAGCTGGAAAGTGTGAGAGTTATGTTTATGCAAATGTTGCAGAAAAAGGATGAACCATTTCTGAGACTTCGTTTAACGATTTTCTGATGACATTTCGACAGTATAGGTAACAGTAGCAGATGGTGAGAAAGGATTGATTAAGGATGTTTCAAATATAGAAAAAGGGGCCCACTCAAGTTTATATTCCTATAAGAGGGATCATAATGCAATAATATATTTTGCATTCAGAACGATTTCATCCGACCATGGTAAAGCATGTAAGCACATCTTTTCACCATCTTATAATTTTTAAATCATTAGATTGTAATATTTTTATTTAGACGACTGATGACACTCATTGGTTCTTTTGATGAAATTTGCGATGACATTATTGACAACTCAATTTCGCCAATGACTTGTGGAATCTCGTCTGCAAGTTCAAAAATTGTTCTTTGGTACACCGTTCATAAAAAAACAAACAAATCCAATGGCGGTAAATCGTGACACAACAACTACAGATATGGCTTTGCACATCTTGGATTTTTGCCATAAGCGTCGACAACATTGGAAGTGCGTAGAAGATGTCTTAATGGCACGATATAACTATTTCTTTTTATTTATTTGAATCTACTATTATTTTTACAATTTATAGACATCTACATTTATGTCGCCGATTCACGCCTAAACGCATTTATACTGTCAGTTTCGGCTGGGTAAGGTGGATTTTTTTTTTACTAGGTGGAACTGCTAAAGCATTTCTCATTTCTCTAATTCTCGCCGAAGTACGATCAAAAAATGGGCATCGCATTGGCCGTTGCATCATCTGGCATTCCTCGATTAATGCACACATACATAAATCATGTCGTTTCCAAGCGAACTGGTGTCATACAAATCGGTCAATTCAGCTTGCCATGCCATCAAAGTTGTAAATAATTCAACAGAGTTTTTGAACTCACTGGATTTTCCGGGTATGCCACCACACCAGCCTCGAAATTTTGAAAGCATTATTATTGGGCAAACGGTTAAGAATTTTGAACAAGTGTCTGAATAAAGCCGCCTGCACACATGCAGTTTTAACTGTCCGGTTTATCGGTTCAGGCCGCCTGTGCAGTTATATCTATCTGTACGTGTGCATGATAAAATTGTCAGTTGTTTTGGCTTGAGCAGACGGTCGAAGAAAAATCCAAATTCAATTGTTTTGCCGCCTGTGATTAGGAGAACCGGAGCGTTTGTAGCAAGTCAGTCTGTACATAGAGAAATTTACACAGGCCGCTTGTGTTTTCATTTAAAACGTCATCAGTGGATGCCATGTTTACCGAACGACGAAATCACAAAAACTGATGTGCCTCACATATTTATCGGAGAGTGTGATGGCGGTGCACAGCTGGCCTGAACAGGCATACCGGTCGGTTAAACCTGCGTGTGTGTAGCCGCCTTAACCTATTTTGTTAGTATAAAGTTGTGGCCTTCACTTTTTGGGACGTTTTTATTAAAAAACGATTTTCGGTCAGATTTTAAAGAATTTCGAAAAAAAACTTTTAAATATTATATTTCATCTGTAGATCATTTAAACTCACGCCCACACTTTAGGGCGTTTTCTTATAAAAACAATTTGTATACCTTATCCCATAGTATATGCAATAAAAAAAACGTTGTTTTCCTGTCCAAACATACAAAGATTTTTAAAAACTCTCTGAGCAACATATTGTGAAAATTACATTTTCTGTTGTACCATCTTCGTAAAGATTTTTGCCGCTCCCACTTTTTGGGTAGGTTTAGTTTAAAGATGTAATGGTATAGGATATTCAACGACTCGCACATCGGATTGCAGCCTTTTCATATATAGCCCCCAAAATATACAAACGAATTAATTTGTATGGTAAAACAACGCTAGTATATTAATAAAACACTCAGCAGATATTGCTTTGCGCATGTGCCATGCACGTCGAGTGTTTATATGCAGGGTGTTCGCAGGAAGGCTAAATCGCGTAATCCTCTTGGCCATTTCACAAGGACGCAACACGGATAATACAAGGATAACGCTCCCCCTTTATTTCGGAGTCAAACATTTCATTATTTCGTTGGCTTTAAAAACTACAGGTCCTTAATTTCCGTCTCAGTACTTAATAACAGTTCAAGCTAACGAACTGCATTTTCCAAGAACAGAACAATCATTCCGCCTGCACTAAATGCACTCGTATTGGATGTATGGGACGTTGAAAATGCCAAAATTCTGCCATCAAGTTCGAAGTGGGGCTCATTGGAGAAGATAATTTTCTTCCATCTGGGAACAACTCTAAAAATTATCTAGGTACTGTCTTGAAATTCTGAAAGAAAAAAAGTTGGCGTTACCGGCCATAAATGTTTTCAGCCCTTCATTTAAGTGTGCAGAGTTATATTTTTGCCAGGAATAAGAGGAATGACTTCCTGCTTAACTCCGGCACCGAACGGCAATTTGAACAGCTTTTTATGACAGTTTTACAACCTCTATGCTGATTGTCAGACTTTCGCAAAAGGTGAATCATTAAAAAAAAAATTAGGTATTGTTACTTCAACCTGCTTAGTACTCCAACGCAATAACCAATAGTACACTGGAACCATACATGTTGTGTCAACTGAATCTTGATGGATAAAAATGCCAATATTTATTGCTATAAACTGCTACTAAGGGCGAATCGAGAATTATTATCTTAACGATGCTCTATCAAGGAAAACAACAAAACCACATCGGGGATGAACTAAAGGGTTGTCATCTCCAAACGTACACATATCAGGCCTCAAAAATAGAACCTCCAAAATGAGGTCAAATTACAACGAATAACAAAATTCAGAGTCTGACGAAAGGTTTTGAACAGAAGGATGCCACACTAAATGTCAAATCGAATTACAACTGCTTGCTGCATGCACAACCCCAGAGAACTGTTATCTTTTCAACCTTTAGTCGAAAGGATTAAAACCAAATGTAAACTTAAAGGGTTTACGGTTTCCTTTCATTTCAATGAAAAAACCGGATGATCATCAACTGGAATGATTGGCGTCAAGAGCAAACATCTGGTTTGTCCCGCTATCGCTATAGAGAAGATGCACTCAAGCCACAAGGTAACACGATACTCTTATTGAAAAACTAATCCTCACGTCAAATGATGGATTCCTTTTGAGACTCATAAAAAGTTCGACAGTAACAAAAAAATGCAGTTTTCCGTTAGTCATAAAACAAGGATATCACCGAACAGCGGGAATATCTTTTATACGTAAAAACTTTTATATTGGCAGGATCCCAAAAATATAATTCGATACACTGCAGAAAATCCAATTTAACTGCAATAAAATCGATGTCGACGAAAGCAAAAAAAGGACTTTTTTCACATTCATCCTATTATGCAAAAAGAAGAAGGGCCAAGCAAGCAACACAAGATGTAAGTCCATTAAAGCGATACGATTGGTTTTAATAATGAAGGAAGAAAAATCGCACACGGACTGTGTGAGAATTTGCTAAGTGACGCTAACAATATTCGTAGATAAGGACATTTCTTGGGATGGCATTTAACAGGATTAGGTATGGGCAATAAAAGGTGTCGTGATAGAAAATCCTGGCGCTTGACGAATAGGGATTAGATCATTTATTGCATGCGCAACGGGTTAGAGGAAATGCAAATCTTATTCTGCAGAGGGGTGGTATTGGTGTAGTAAATGTGCTCACATATGTAGAAGGGTTGTTTTGTATTTTTTTTTGCAATGTGATGCAATATATCTTATACTGGTTAAGATGCATGCTAAATGAGGAAATGACATGTTAATGGTATCACTTTGAGAATCTTTTGCGTGCTTTGTACGAAAGTATTTGTTACAGGGTTCTATCCACATGTCGGAAATGACAGGAAGTGGATGGTTTTGTTTTTTTCTTATAGTTAAAAAATAAATAAATACGATAAGTATTTGCCAAAAAACACTGTCTTCCTAAAAGGACCAAGAATATATGAATAACCATGATTATTGTTAAAAATAGTATTTTAATTTTGTTCAGCTTACAGCGGATCGATTAACTCTAGAATGCAAAACTAATTATGCTACACTGGAGTACACCCGTATCCCAATATCGAATATCAGCAAATACAAACTAAAGCAACGCATCTACATCTGCTACTGATTGGTGTGATTTAAAAAAAACCTAGCTTATGAGAGTATCCCAAATAGAATTGCAGGGTAAAAACAGTTTTGACAAGCTCTGAAGATTAAAAGTCGACTATGTATCTGTATGCCATTGTATGTCATACATAATACGCAAACTAATGGCGTTTTCCATTGGTAAAAAAATCAATTTTTGTTTTAATCTAGATCTTTCAAAAGACCGATTTTGACAGTTGTTGTGTTCCATTGGGCAAAAAAACTGATTTTTTTATCTCAGATCAATTTTGCAGATTTTGATTTTTCGGCAGATTTACCCCTCCTTGCATTTAGTTTTGATTTAATATTATTTCGGTTGTGAAAAAGAAATATTTATAACTATTAAAACCGTAGCAGTTTGATGTGAAATATAAATTAAATCAAAAACGAACAACCTGTGTTACTGGAACCTTGACAGCTACACCGACAATAACTTCACAGACACGAAATCACAACAACACAAAGAGAAAAAGAAAATCAATCTGAAATCGTGTTCCATTGATAACAAAAAAGATCAAATTTCATATCAAAAACCTGATCTACCAATGGAAACCGCCATAAGAGTTACTCTTGCCAACCGCTGTTTATTGGGACTGAAAATGCCCCAATCGAACTACTGAACGATTACATATAAGACCCTGTTCATTGCAGTCCTGTTCGAAATTGCCAAATCATGGACCGTTTGAAAACCAGATTAAGAAATCCTTGGTCAATTTGAACGAAAACCTTCGTTTTGCTTTGATGGTTTATGGTGACGTAGACATTAACGGGAAGAAAAACAGTGATAGGAGAGATGTTGGATGATGTGCCAAATTTTACCATATGTGGTCTCCGAACTAACATCGGGAAGCACTGTTTTTTGTTTTGAATATATTCGAATGATTTTGAAGTTTGTTTGTTCAGGGTGTCCGCCGGGAAGGTGTTCTACTTTGTTTAGTCTTGACAGTTTATATATGGCAGTCGTGAAGCAGACATGAGGCAAATTTACTATGGAAAAATATTCGATAAACCAACGTGTTTAATCGTTAAAACATTTTATCAAAATCAATCCTCGATTACTCTGAAGATGAGAAAGTTACGTGAAATTTTTTTGAGAAACAACGTGCCAACAAAACGCACTATTTATCGTGTAGTGAATAATTTCGAAGAAAGAGGGTCTGTAGGTGATAGGCTAAAGCATGGACCACAACGTACTGCAAGATCGACTGAAAACACTAATGCTGCTCAAGGAAGTGTTCAAAACAATCCATCAACCTCAATTCGACGCCAGGAGCTTGGTCTTCAAAGAACAACTTTGGCCACAATTTTACACAAGGATTTGCATTTGTTTCCATTTAAGATTCGGTTGACATAAGAGCTTCTTCCACAATACCATTTACGCCGCCGTACATACGCCAATTGGATGTTACAGCCCACGTAACATCCCATGACAACCCCGATTTTCATGAAAAAATCATAATAAGTGACAAGGCACATTTTCATTTGAATGGATATGTTAATATACAGAATAGTCGGTTCTGGACAATGGAAAACCCTCAAATTATTCATCAGTCACCTTTGCATCCATTAAAAGTTACAGTCTGATGTGCAATTTGGTCAGGAGGGATCATTGGACCTTACTTCTTTGAAAATGAAAACGGCGTAACGGTAACTCTGAATGGGGAGCGATATCGTGTTATGATTGAAAACTTTTTAGCACCACAACTGCATGCTTTGGGCTTGATTAACATGTGGTATCAACAAGACGGTGCCACATCGCATACAGCTAGGATTACAATGGAATTACTGCGAGACCTCTTTCCACAACAAGTTAGTTGAAGAAATGATGATGTTGATTGGCCTCCACGGTCCCCTGATTTGACTGCTCCGGACTTCTTTTTGTGGCGATATCTGCAAGGTTTATGCAAACAAACCAGAAACGCTTGAGTAACTCAAACAAAATATTCGTAATGAAATTAATGAAATACCGCGTGAAATGTGTAAGAATGCTCAAAAGGGCTCGCATTTGTGAGACTAACAGAGGCGGACATTTACCTGATATTGTAGGCCATACATAATTGCCGACATTATATAAAACATTTACCAATATAAGATCCATTCTATTTTGTTTAATCAAAAATTATAAACAAACAAAGTTTACCTTCCCGGCGGACACCCTGTATAAAGATGCTAAATATTCAGCTTGCAAATATGCGATCATTATTCGAGATTTCCAAAGCTTTATCTACGTTAAAGGCCGGAAGTAGGTTTAAATAGATTACAGGCTCTAAAAAGTTTGCATTCCTAAAATTTTTTTTAATCATTAACCATTTTATTTGTTTTTTTATGGTACCGATATTAATTTCAGCGTTTTTTTAAATCAGATTTTTATAAATCATGTACCAAATGATGTGTGAAACTCCTGAAACAGAAGGAATTTCATTATCTTTTTTAGAATTTCATAAAATGTTGGCTGTTGTGCTTTTTTAGAATATATCAATGTGCATTACCAAACCCCTTGCAATCTGTTGTTTTTAATGCTAACCACCCCGATAAGCCAAAAAAATGAAAATTTTGTTCCCATCACTTGTGTCACTTCTATTCTTAAATCTTAATTTTCTCTATTTAAATCTAAATATACAAACCCAATGAATTCATGGCAAAGCATTCCCACATCTAAACCTTGGCGTTGTCAGACTGTCACTGGTCATAAACCAACATGACGTGTTCATCAACGGGCCCTTCATAAATTTAAATAAAACTGCAATACATCTTGCGTAATCATTGCAATTTTTACTGCACTATTAAAATGAAAAGAAAATCTATCTTTACCGCGTATACTTAAAAACGAATTTATAACACAGCCCCCATTTAAAAATTTCGCACATTGCGTTTGCATCATAAAACGAGACAAACGTCAACAAAAGCAGCGTGAAAAATCGCACTTCTCCTTGTTCTCCTTCCCCAAAATGCCACACATTTTCATTTAAAATGATGGAACAAAAATCAAAACGAGATAAAATCGAATATCTATTGAATAGAATAATAATTTTATGACCACAAAAAGTCCGATCCGATCTGATAGGATCCTCTGCCTACAGCATCTGTCAGTCAGTAACGTATCAAACTGCACGCCAGCATGCACCAATCAGACAAATGTTGTGTGAAATCCTGCGATGATGAAGCAATTCATTTGATGTGCGGCGACTGATGACAATCGTCAGCAGTTGGTATTTAGTGTCACTTCGTCCTTTTTAATAAGGCACTTTATGACATTAATGCCGGTCGTCTTTGTAACAATACACCACTTGGCACATAAATATCCTTAAATCGGTGTCCACAGAGGAAGCAGGACAATGTATTTCTTTAAGGAGATTTGTTTGCGGAATCGGAAAGGTAGTCGCACTCTCGATCGCCATTCAGCAATTAGTAATGGATGTCAATGAGTCCTTGTTTCTTTTTTTTTCTTTGAAATTTTCGCGCGGTGGTCGGTATATTTGGACAGTAAATGGGCAGGGAATTAATGACCCTCATAGCGAAGAGTGGACGTGGTATCTGTTTAAAGAGAAGCAAAATTAATGACTTTTCATAAGAAGTTTTTTTTTCTTGTGGTGTTCCCTTAAGGAACTGCGTGACTTGATTCTCACGATGCGATGAGGGTGCATGTAATATCCGCGGGTGCGTTTTAGCATTTTTCACTGTAATTGGATTGGCAGTTACTCATCTGTGGAAATGAAAATATCCCACAAATAAATAAAAATACAAATTTTTGTATTTTGTTTGTTGTGAGAAAGCTCGTTAGTACCCAGGGCCGAGCTTTCTCACAACCATTCATGTGTGCGTGTGTACTTCTTGCACGATGACGGGACCTCCTTTTTTTATGCCGACTCCGAACGGCGAATTTGAGATAAGCTTTTCTTGACAATTGTTACCACTCGGATGATTTGTCAGATCAGGGCTAGTGAAAATTCATTTAGGTGTTGCTACGACTGGGAATCGAACCGTCACACACATAGTTTAAAACCAGCTAATATAATTGTTAAACACATTGATTGTGCTTAAAAATACGCAATTAAATTAAACAAATGAAGTTTCTGATGTGTCAATATATATGCACTGAATAGCTTTAATATTGTAACCTGAAGGTGGTCTCGGAAAGATAGAAGGCATTTCTCTTATGATAGTGGGTGAGTTAGGAGTAACAACGAATTTAACTCTAAGGGGGATAACCGCTGGCAATTTCTGTTTTTGCCGTTTATCAACTGAATGATCGAAATCACAACAACTTGTGTAAAACAACACTTTTTGGTTAAAATTATAGCTATTTCGGACATAACCAAGTGTCTCGGCAGATTCTGTCTAATAGTGACGCTAATTTGAACGTTCAGTTCTCTGTACCTCTTTCTCCGTGCCTAGTGAGCCATGTGTCTACCTCTTGCGCCACTTAGGTCTTGGTTTGAGGAGAGTCAAATTGCTCAATTGAATGAACTGAGATGTTTAATATACTTACTTACTTACTTAAGTAGCGCTACATTCATCCGGAATGAACCTGGGCCTCTCAAATTAGTCCTGTACTTAGCTAACTGCCTAAAGCTGCGCACTCCAACTGGGTTGAGGTCAAATCGAACAAAGATTTCTTCATCCACTTTTGACACGGTCCATGCTTCAGCGTTGTAGATCCGGACTCGGATGATCAGGCTCTTACATAAGATTCATCAGTAGTTCGAGTGAGGGCTTCATTAATGAATTGTCTTCGTAGCCCGAAGAAACAGCGGTTGGCAAGAGTAATTATTCGTTTAATTTCTTACGAAATCTTGTCAGAGTTAGTACCCAGATATATATATATATATAACTGGGCCCTTAATAGCGGAGCCGAGGTAGACAAAGTCCCGTACTACCTCAAAGTCAATGGTGACGTTCTGTCCAATTCGTCGTTGTTGTGTGTCCATTCGTGTTGACATCATATAATTGATCATACCCTCATTTGATGCTAAGCCCATTTTTGCCGCTTCCTTCTCTATACTAGCAAACCTAGCTATGACATCACGTTGAGTCCTACCAATGATGTCAATATCGTCGGCGTATGCTAGTAGTTGCAACATCTGGTGTGGCTCAGGAGTTTTGCATAATCCTCCTATAGGCGCTGTTGAGGAGACTTCTGGCTTTGCAGTTCAGAGGGTCTCCTTTTTTTGTGGATAGGGCAAACAATGCTTTCATTCGACCAAATCTGACTTATGAGTTGGTGGATGTTACTACCAAGTCATCTCCGCGGGCTTCATAAAGCTCAGCGGGAAGGCCGTCAGTTCCGGGCAACTTATTAAGCTTGAGTTTAGATATTGCTATCTTCACTTTACTCAGGTCGGGTGGTTGACAGTTTTCGCTGTCGTTGCCAATATTGGTTGGTTCGTTCTGCCTGACAGCGGAATGTTGTACGTCATCGTCTGCAGAAGTGGTTCTTGCATATCCTCAGCATCGACTGTGTCTCAACTACGATATTTCCTTGCTCATCTCGACAGCATTCTGTTCGGGTGTTGTCGGCATTTCTCATCAAACCAGGGGTTTCTTCCTGGTGGGCGCGAGAATCCCTGCACATCAATTGTGGCTGATCTAATGGCTTTTTGGCATCGTTGCCATTGTTCTTCGAAATTCGGTGCTGGTGGTATAGTGTTAATCGAGAGGTTAAGGGAAATGCGATGCCCGAAGGTCTTAAAGTTCTCTTGCGATTGCAGTTTTTCGACATTAACTTTTTCAACAGTATTTCTGGATTGTTGGGGCTGGTAGATATCCGCATTCTTACCTTGTCTGCAGCAAGGTAGTGGTCCGAGTCGAGGTTAGCTCCTCGAAATGTTTAAACATCTAAAATGTGGTTGACGGTTCGTTGATCTGGAGACCGCCATGTCCCCTGATATCGAGGTGAGGAAACCGTGTGCTGGCTAAAGTGGTATTTCGTTCAGTAGCGAAGTCCATTAGCCTTAGTCCGTTACCAGACGTGTTGTCGTGTAGGCTATGTTTTCCGACAATACTGCTAAGGATGTCTTCTCTTCCTACCCTTGCGTTAAAATCTCCCAGCACGATATAAACATCGTACTTCGGTAGTCGCTCATAGGTTTTGTCGAGGAGCGCGTAGAAGCAATCCTTATTGCTACAATGCGCTCGCTAACGTCTTGGTAATATAAGAATTCTGGCACCTATAACATATCCGCATCTGCATAGTCGCTGTTTCTGCTCACTATAACACGGTCCGTAGTAGATGTCACAGTTTTTCATCCTCTTTTTACCCGGCCCATCCCATCGTATTTCCTGGATTGCAGTAATTTCTGCATTTTAGCAGCTTAGGGCTTTCGCTAGTTGTTCGCTTGTACCTCTACTGTTTAATGTTTTCACATTCTAGGTGCAGAGACGAACGGCGTTGTCCTTTTTTCGATAAAAGGCTAAAAAAAAAAATTCAGGCAGTTCTGCTACCTTACCAGTGGAAATCTTAAAATACGAGTATGGTGCAATGAAAGTGCGCGAAAGTATCAACATCAACGAAGTCAAGATGGATAATATTATAAAATTATTATAAGAAAGGCGACTCTAGTCTTGCGAAATGTGACATAAATATATTTTTTGTTCTCAAATTAAACAAAAAAGCCTGTGTTATATTTCTTTGTTTTAAGCAAATATATTAAGGGTATTCATGCAACATCGTAATTATACAACGTGCGAGAAATTGAAATCTTATTACGACGTTTTATAAACGCCCCTAAAACTGCACCACTAGAATTATTTTGATCCGATTTTTATGAAAAATTCTTTAAATCTTTTTGAATAAGTCTTATACAAGGTAGGCAAAATAATACCTAACAATGTTAAAGAGATACAACTCTTGTAATAATCACGGCCATCAAGTTTCAAGGGTTCACATACTACAACAGATGGGATCATGTAGGCGAGTTTTCTTTGCGGAATATCTTGAATATTGGCTTGAATAAGAAAAACGTCCTAAATATGTTGTACGGATCGCCGCATTATACACATTTTACAATTTTAAAAAGAAATATCCTTAATAAGAATTGAGAATTTTCGCTCATCAAAAGAAATTCCGAAGCAAACGATTCAATGTCTGCGATAGATTCCTTCTTTACACTAGTATCCCCCTCTTTTTCTAAAAAAAAAAAACGAACAAAAATTAACCTGACCCACATCTAATTTTTAGCACTTGAGAACCAACCCATCCGTGACTCCAATTACTAGCTCAGTTTTCTCACAATTAAACTGAAAATAAAACGTTTGTCCATCTTCCATCGCGCAGTCACCCCCTATTTCCCCCTCTGATGTGTGCAACAGTCAGTTGTTGTGCACTCACCTGTGGCATGAAAAACAAATCAAATCGCCACTGAAGTCAAAATTGTCCACCATCATATCCGCGGGCCCTGATGCACTACGCGCGCAATTCACACGATGTGCATTGACCATAGCTAAAAACGAAGACCGTCCTAGCCGTTGTCTTGCGGACTACTTAACGATGAATTTTCTTCGAGATATAACATTATACCTAGATAAACATCTTGTTTCTTAAATTATTCCTCGATGTCCTTTGTCCAGCTCTTGATTTTGTATAATTACCAAAATGGGGTTCTTGCATTCATCATTTGAATTTTTTGTCGAAGAAAAAGTCCGTTACAAAAATCCGCGATGCATGGATACTCCAAGAGGCCATAATAATTCCCAAATGATATCAAGTTCTAATTATCCTTACAAAAAAGGAAATTATATCTAAAGCAGAGATCATATTCTCAAGGTAATGCAGAACGAATTTTAAGCAGAAGATCCTGTCAGGATATACCTGACATAATTAAATCACTTTCTCGATTGTGATGCAACGCGATTCAGCCATCTTTGTAATATGACCGATGCGACTTATTTCCAAGTATAGTGTCAAATGATTGATGGAATTATGCCACTAGGGCAGTAGATATCATTATGCTTTTTAAGGGTCTACTTTCTTAAGGGTTTGCAGTGGCGCTTTGCAGTACTGCGCATGTAATCTGAATTTGTGACATAATTCCTGGCAAGCGTGACTGATTTTGATTGATACCCGTACAGATGAATGTAAGACGGGCGGAACGAAAAATCCAAATCCACTGACGTGTTTTATATTCTAAAACTGTCATGATATAGAGATTGATCATCAGTTGATGTAAGAGTTGCACAAAACAGGATGAAAAATGCTTTTGTGCAGATTCACTTAATAATATTCAATTATGGGCTATTTTAGGGCAGTGCTAATGTGTAAAACTCGTTTTGCATTTTTAATTTCAAGAAGAGTTCCAATTTCGGATGGGAAAGAAGATGATTGAGAGGAGTTATAGTTTTTTTGATAAAGTGACAGGACACTGTCTGTTTTTTTAGCAATCAGGAAACAGATGCGAGGTAATTTTTTACAATACAATCAACAAAAAGTCTGGGATTGGACACGGCATGCCGTTGCACTTATGCAAATTTATACTTTTTGTGCCACGGCATTCCAGCATAAGTAGGTTTGATATGTTGTAAACTATTAGGAAGGAATCACAATCGTTTTTTCGCATAGTCTTTGCATTTTATTTGGCTGGTCTTTGAAACAGAGCAGCATTCTTTGACATTTTGGTATTCGCATTGGGTTTTTAAACCAAGGTTTAATCTCTTGACTATGTCATGTTATTCTTATTCTTGTTAACTTACTTTATAGGCTGCTGACCCATTGAGGGTCTCCATTTAAGACATGGCAGCCTTCCATTCTCTTCTTACATGCTCACGATTCCTTCAGTTTAAACGCCCTGAAATCAACGAAGTTCGGTATTCCTTTTCCTCAAACTTGAAGGCTGGAACGCCTGCTGTCACAGGCGAACCTCGACGAGCTGATTCGACATAATCAGATAACACGTTGTCTAGGAAGTTCAAGGGTAAGTCAGGCCGCTTGAACAGAGATGGTGCCGGATGAAACGAAAGGCCAACGGTAGCGCTCAATCCCGTAGTGGCTACTGATAGCCCCTTGACCTAGTGGCATCTAATGAATTGGAACTATCCGTCAAGGTTGGGGGTTGTGCTTTGAGTTAACTACCTACCCATGTAAAAAAAACTGCATGTTACGAAACAACCAATTGCCTCTGAAAGTACCGATTTGTTGTTGACGATCCTGCTAAACAAAAAAAGGACAACGACGTTCGTATCTGTACCTGGGATGTGAGAACATTAAACAGGAGAGATGCAAGCAAACAACAAGCGGAAGCCCTAAGCTGGCAGTAATCCATCCAGGAAAGTGCGAGACTTAGGCAAGAAGTCTTATGTATTCAACACATTAGCGAACGCATTGTAACAATCCGAATCAAGCCCAAATTCGCCAACATAAGCCTTATACGCGCTAACGCCCCGACGCGACGGAGGAAAAATATGATATAGCTAAGGACTGCTTCTACGAGATCCTTGAAAAATCTATGAGCGGCTACCGAAGTACGATGTTAAAATCGTACTAGGAGATCTTTAGCAGTATTGTCGGTAAACATAGCCTACATCACAGGACGTCTGGTAACGGACTAAGGCTAATTGGCTTCGCTACGGAACGAAATGCCACTATGGCCAGCACACGGTTTCCTTACCTCGATATCCATAAGGGGGCATGGCGGTCAGACAAAAGACACGCATCCAGTATTCTGAGGGGCTAACATCGACTTGCACCACTACCTTGTTGCAGCCAAGGTAAGAATGCGGATATCTACAACGCCACAATAATCCAGAAGTACTGTTTAAAAATTTAATGTCGAAAGATTGCAATCGCAAGAGACAGCAAAGACCTTCGCGCAACGCGTATCCCATAACCTATCGATTAACATCTTACCACCAGCATCAAATGTCGAGGAATAATGGCAACGATGCCAATTCAAGCCATTAGATCAACCGCAACTGATGTGCTGTTTCTCGCGCCCACCAGCAAGAAACCCCTGGTTTAGTGAGGAATGCCGACGGATGCTCGCAGCCAGAACGAGGCCTACAAGACTATACTGCAGGTAATGACTAGAGCTGCCATTCAACGCTATAGGCAGAGATGAAGGGAAGAAAAAGAGCAATAAAAGCCGATCGAGAATGTAGAGAGGGTCCACTGCGGGAACGACGTTCGCGAGTCTTACAAAAGTGTTGAACCTCAAAGGCTAGGATACAAGAGCGGAATCATGTCGAGATGCACAAGGAAATATTGTAGTTGAGACACAGTCGACGTTGAGGATATGAAAGAACCACTTCTGCAGACTGTTAAACGGCGATGACGAACAACATTCCTCTGTCAGGCAGAACGAAACATTCAATATTGGCAATGACAGCAAAATTGCCAACCACCCGACCTAAGTGAAGTGAAGAAAGCAATATCTAAATTCAAGCTTAATAGACTGTCGGAAGGCGGAGATGTCATGGTAAGTAACATCCACCAACTCATATGCCAAATCTGGTCGGATAAAATAATGCCTGAGGAACGGAACCTCAGCATCGTTTGTCCGATCCACAGAAAACGAGGCCCTTTAAACTGCACCAACTACAGAGCCTTAAGTCTCCACAACATCGCCTACAAAATCCTATTTGCCGTAATATGTGAACACCTGAAACCGTTTATCAACAACTTGATCGTGTGGTTTTTGGCCAGGAAAGTCAAAAACCGATCAAATTTTCACACTTCGGCAGATCCTGGAAAACCCAAGAAGTCCAAATCGATACCCACCATCTGTTCATCGATTTCAAAGCCGCATACGACAGCATTTATAAAGAACAACTATTCAGAGCAATGTCTAGTTTTGGTACAACGCCCGAAACTCGTCCGCCGTCTGTGTAAAATGACGATGGAGATTTCTCGGTACTCCATTCGGTATATTCGATACCAAAAACAGATTTAGGCAAGGCGATGCGCTGTCATGTGACTTCTGTAATCTGATTTCTTGAGAAGATTTTGCAAAACTCCCAAGCCAACACCAGAGAAAGTTACAATTGTCCAAGAATCTGTGCAACTATTAGCGTACGCCGACGACTCAATGTAGGACTCAACGTGAAGCCATAGCCACGTTTGCTATTATAGAAAAGAAAGCGTCAAAATGAGTTTAGCAGTAAAAGAGTGTATGACTAAGTACATGATGTCAACACGAACGGACACACAACATCGGCGAATTGGACAGAGCTTCACAACATTTCGTCAGATATTAAACGAAGAATTACTCTTGCTAACCGCTGTTTCTTCAGGCTAAGAAGGCAATTCAGTAGTAAAGCCCTCACTCGAGCTACTAAGGAGATTCCATATAAGAACCTGATCATCCCATTCCTGCTCTACGGTGCTGAAGCATGGACCATGTCAAAAGTGGATCAAGAAATCCTTGGTCGATTTGAGAGGTAAATTCGTCTGTCCCGTTTGCGTTGACGGGCTTTGGAGATGAAGATTCAATCAAGAACTATACGAACTCTACTGCGAAATGCCACTAGCCAAAATACTCCGCATTATACGTTTAAGATGCCATGTAAGAAGAGACATGTAGAACCAAAGTACACCTCATCTGGTATATCTACCACAAGTGTTTCTGTATGGTACAAACTATATATCCAAGTTACACATATCACTATGGGATAGAAGAACAATGAAATATGCATTAGGTACTACGTAGTCCTTCATTCTTTTTATAGTGAGCAATTAAATTTAGAAACCAAGATAAAGGAACAAATTTTATCAGTGTACCAAATGAAACTTGAGATCCTTTGACAAGTCTTGGAACCCCTTCGTCTTAGAATTCCTAAAACATACTTTGAACGAATATTCAATCAATTTAAATCCAGTAGTAATTAAAATTGAAAACTCTCGTAAAATTCACATTAAATCATGGCAGAGACAGTAGCACCACAACCTATGTTACAGCAACTGCAAAGTGATTCCCAAAAAAGGAAACAGTTCATTCGATGACCGATGGGATCGAGGATTTTATTTGATTTCGTTTAACTTGTTGATTTCGTCCCGATAGGACTATCGTTCTTTTTTAAATGCTTCAAAGAAAATCGTTTGTTATGCGCGCGGATTTATTGGAAAATAAAGATTCCTCCACTTGCTTCTGGATTTACAGATAGGATCGAGGATTTCTTCAAGAATACTCAACCAACTGAGGTGCACTTTCATTTGATTCTTATCGAGTGATTAAGAAAACTCACATGTAGAGAACAAAACTGTCTTCCTATGATAGTATACCTTGCTCTTACACTGGATATCTAAAACCTGGAAATAATGTGCGAAAAAGGGATTCTGTTTTGTTTTGTGTAGGTGTTGACGGCATCCGATGAAATCGAGATATCGTTTTGTTTGTGTGCCACCTGACTGTTGGTGGGCTAACCAGCATACCTCTACAACAGGTTATTTGGTCCTTTGTTATCGCAGTAGCCTGTGGTGGCATGAAGCCGTGGCCGGTTTGCCCACAGGTGTTGAAGTTGAAATAAGTGCAAAAATAAGTTATATTCTCCCCAAGGGTGTTACAGTTTTTAAATTGCGTGTGGTTACGATCGGCCTGAGGAATTGACAGGTGTTGATTCATTTGCCATAGGGCGCCATGGATTGTTTGTATAAAAATTATATATAATTAAACTTAACCTAGGTTATGACTTGTCTATCAGAATGAAATCTATTTCACTTAATTGGTGTCCTTGAAAGTATGTGCAGCACATGCATAATAATTATAGCAGTATGCTAAGCTATTAAATATATAACGCACCATTGAACTTTATTTTAATAACAGTACAATTAATTGAAATTTGCCATGAATATTCTATTGGATACACTTGACAACCAGCAGGGTCTAAGAAAGCTATCGGCAGGACCACAAACGAATTGGAGCGATCGCTTTAAAGCAGTGCTTGGTTAGTGAAAATAGACTGACTGGAGAATCTAATTTTTGAATACTGCATTGGCAGGCAGCTAATAAATATAAAAGGTGGCCCAAAATTTGAATTTTGAATAGTGATAGTGATTCATAGTGATTTAAAACTGTGAAGAAAATAATTGTAAATTTTAGACAGACTGGATCAATTAAGGATTTAAGGCACTTCTGTTACAAGTCGTTCAAGAGAAAACATCGAAGCAATATTGCGGATGGTCCAGGAACATCAATTCGGCACCGTAGTCAAGAATTGGGCAATTCGAAACTTCGGGCAATTCTCACATTTTGTGAGAAGAACACGGAATTCTCACAAAAGGCTTGAAATTTCGTGCTTACAAAGTTCAGCAGACTCAATAATTAAATACTGACTATGCAGCGCAAAGGGTGTTCGTTAAATGGATTTTGGAACAAAAACAAGTGTACGCTTATTTTTTGGATGAAATCTTCTTTGGTGACGAAGCTCGTTTTCATCTTGATGGTTTCATAAGTCGTCAAAATTGTCGCATTTGGGGTTTAGAAAATTCACGAGTAATTGTTGAGAAACAAATGCGTCCACAACGCGTGACCGTTCGGTGCGTTTTCTTGGGTGGAGGCATTATCGGATCATCTTCTTCGAAAATGCGGCTGGTTAAACAGTAAAAACAAAAAATGTTGTTCGTTATTGTGACATGATAATTCAGTTTTTTTAACTCCTTAATTACAAGATATGGATGTGACCAACATGTGGTTTACAAGACATATCAACACATCTCATACAACCAGAGAATCAATTCAATTACTGAATCCTTTTCATAATCGTGTAATCGGCCGCTTTTGCAGAATTGGCAATCCATAGCCGGTTTTTATACCCCGTCAACAAAAACGAGACCGAAGATTTTTCCTCTCAAATCGAACAAAGATTTCTTCATCTAATTTTGATACCGTCCATGCTTCAGCGCTGCCCAATCCTGTTATTGGGACGATTAGGGTCTTAGAATTTTCTTAGTAGTTAGATTTAGGGCTTTACTACTGAATTGCCTTCTTAGCCCGAAACAATAGCGGTTGACAAGAGTAATTCTTCGTTTAATATCTAACAAAATGTTGATGTCAGAGTTGATAGCGGAGCCGAGGTAGACAAAGTCCAGTACTAACTCAAAGTTATATCTGTCAATGGTGAAGCTCTGTCCAATTCATCGATGTTGTGAGTCAATTCGTGTTGACAGCATATACTTAGTCTTACCCCCAATTACTGCAAAGCTTGTTTCAGCCACTTACCAAATCATTCCGTCGGCGGGAAGGCCATCATTTCCGGCAGCCTTGTTAAGCTTGAGTTTACATATTGCTATCCCCACTTCAGGTGGTAATTGGTAGTTTTCGCTGTCGTCGCCAATATTGAATGGTTCGTTCTGCCTGACAACGGAATGTTGTTCGTCATCACCGTTTAACGTTCTGCAGAAGCGGTTCTTCCATATCCTCAACATCGACTGTGTCTCAACTAATAAATTTCCTTGTTCTTCTCGACAGGTTTGTTCAAGCCTGTTCGAGCCTTCTATCCTTGCCCCGCAAGTTTTAAACTTTTTTAATCCTTGCGAACATCGTTCCTAGAGTAGCACCCCTGTTTATCTCTGATCGCGCGCTTTTCTTACTCATTTTCTTTTTTCTGAAAAGCCGGTGTTCTTCCCTTCTTCTTTGCCTGTAGAGCTGAATGGCGGTTCTTGTCTTCACCTGCAGCTTAGCCTTAGGACTTGTTATTGGCTGCGAGCATCTGTCGGCATTCCTCATCAAACCAAGAGTTTCCTGTTGGTGGACCCAAGAAATCTTATCGATCGGAAATTTGCCGGATTACACGATAATTGGTCTAATAAGGACGATGTATGGTATGGCCTTCACCCTTTTCTCAAGTTGCCTCTTATTCTAATCCTAGTCAAGTCCTATACCAAGATATTTAACTATAGTTCTCACTGCAATCGGTTGTCCAGTCTGTCCAATGATGTCTTACTTTTCCATGGTGTTCTGGACTTTAAAAAGCCCAAACTAATGCAATGCAAATATATATTTTGGCAGATATTTTCTGTGATAATTTGTACTTATGCAAGGTATGAGGTGAATTCCTCCCAGTTTCCTTTCATCCCATTAACATTTAATACGTCGTCGTCGTTCATACAATTTAGAAGATGATAGGCAATCTTGAAAAATTCCCATCTACATTCAAATGAAGTCTCTCGCTCTCTCTTAAGAAAAGTACAATCGCTTTCCCGCTGTCGAATTGTAAATGCTCATTTCGTCTCTAATTCCATCAACCCGCATCATCTCGCATCGCGTATCCTTGGAAATAATTATTAAAAACCCAAATCAACCGAAATTGTATTCAAATCCAAGCACGATTCAGGTGTTAAATGAAAGGTTTTCCATTCTTCTTCCTTTTTTTAAAGGTTGAAGTCGAAGAGGTATACGAGACGCGAGTACCGAAGAACGTCTGGATGTTCGTCGCTATAGATGATATCAAATATCATTATCCCATTTTTTCCGATTTTCGTTTTCGACTCACGTCTGTTTTTGAAATTTTCAGATTTAATTGTTTTTTTTTTCCTTTTTTTGTAAAAGGGTACAGAAACAACCCGATGGAAATACAAAAACTGGAACGCTATTTGAATTACACCACATTATCAGGACAAAAGGAGTATTGCTACTGGTTCCAGTTTTTTTTTTGTTAAATTTCCAATCATTCGTCGATCGTTTACAATTGAAATGTGTTTTGTTTTCTGTTTGTTTGTGGTGTTTATGAACGACAAGGGCAATTGTAGAATTTTCAATGAAAAAATTACGGAAATGACGGGATAATTATAGGGTTTGTTCCTGGGAACAGATAAGTGCGTTGGTTGTGATATTATTATTTGTTTGTTTTGAGTTTGGAATGGCAATGAATTGGTTATTGGCTGAAATACTTATTATAAGGAAACATTATAGTGGGGGTGATTTAATGTTGTTGACAAGTTTAGGACGTCACATTGTACGGGATGAGTAGCAGCTTTACAGATGAAGAGAACACATTGTTTATGTTATAGTTATCTCCATTCCGAACTCAATCGTCTAAAAAAAAAACCCCTGCTTTAATGAGGAATGTTAACATATGCTCGCAGCTAAGAACGATGCCTACAAGGCTAAGCTGCAGGTAAAGACGAGAGCTGCGATTGAGCTCTATAGGTAGAGAAGAAGGGAAGAACTTTTCAGAAATAAGAAAAACGAACAAGAAACTTACACCAAGAACAATGTTTGCAAGTCTTACCAAAGTGTAAAACGTCAAAGCCAAGGATACAAGGCGCGAACAGAACCCTGTCGAAGGAAATATCGTAGTTAAGACACAGTCGATGCTGAGGATATGGAAGAACTACTTCTGCAGACTGTTAAACTGCGATGACGGACAACATGAATTCTTCAATTTAATTATTGAGAGGATTTTGCAAAACTCATAAGCCAACACCAGAAGCATAATTTTCCAAAAATCAGTGCAACTACTAGCATACACCGACGATATTAATATCATTGGTAGGACTCAACGTGCTGTCATAGTCACTTTTGCTTGTATAGAGAAGGAAGCGGCAAAGTGTGTTTAGCAGTAAATGAGCGTAAGACTAAATATATACTTTCAATACGAAAGGACACACAACATCGACGAATTGAAGAGAACGTCACCTTTGACAGATATAACTTTGAGATAGTACGGTACTTAGTACTTTGTCTATCTCGGCTTCTTTATTAACTCTGACAACAGCATCTCGCCATAAATTAAACGCAGAATTACTCTTGCAACCGCTGTTATATCGGGCTAAGAAGGCAATTGAGTAGCAAAGCCCTCACTCGAACTACTAAGGAGATCCTATATAAGACCCGGATCATCCCAGTCCTGCTCTACGATGCTGAAGCATTGACCGTATCAAAAGCGGATGAAGAAATGCTTAAGTCGATTCGAGAAGAAAATTCTTCGAAAAATCTTCGGTTTCGTTTGCGTTGACGGGCTTCGGAGACGAAGATTCAACCAAGAACTATACGAGCATCGACATGCCCCTGGTCAAAAAAGTCCGCATTGGACGTTTAAGACATGTGAACGATGGACACCAATACTCCAGCTGGCAGAGTCTTCGATTCCCGGCCAGACGTCGAACGCAGTAGAGAAAGGCCTCGAGAAAGTGGCGCGCACAAGTAGAAACCGACCTAAACCAACTTTGAGTGCGTAACTGGAGGCAGTTAGGACCGACCTAATTGGAGAGGCATTTTGGTTGAGGTCCATGTTCATTGCGGACTGTGGCGCTGCTTCAGAAGTAAGTAATAGAACTTAATCGTCGGGTTGATAACCCCGTATTTTGATTTTTTTTTGTTATCCACTTTAAAAAACGTTTTAAATTATTAGCCGCTGATTGTTCGTGCTCCAGAGCATGGTTTCAAACTGGTAGAGCTACTGCCCCTATTATACACATGACTTGATCTGCTGATTTTACTTAAAGTTTAATTGCATGTTGCTTTAGAAGTTCCAGGAGATCCATTTCTGATTAAACTGTCCAAGCTTTGTATAACTTGCAGAACGGTCCAACACTGTCGTAGATCAATCGTAGATCAGTTGCTGATGACATTTTTATATTCAGGGTGCGCAATGTGAATATTGAAAATTTTTTCTGTTATTTTTACGTAATTTATAAATAAAAATAGGCAACAATAATTAAAGTGACAGCCTCATTTGATTAGAGCAAAATGTGCCTTTTTTCTACGTTTTCGGTTACTTTTTCGAGCATGTTTGCCTTGAGCTCGTCAATGATTAGATTTTGCTTTTCAAATTACTTCGAAGTCTCTAGGTGGTAGGAAACAATTCAGCTGCGTTTTCACCACTTTTTCGTACATGTTTGGCTTAAGCTCGTCAATGGTCAGAGGCTGTTGTTTTTCAAATAACTATCAGGTGGAAGGTATCAATTCAGCCTTTTCCATCTTCAGTTTAAAAATATCTACATCATCAAACATTCTTTCTGATTCTCGAGCATAAGTGCAAAGGCTTTCAAATAAGTGGTCAACCGTTATCTGTATAGCCTATCGTTAATAAATCAACTAGCAAGACTGGAAACATAACCGCTTTCGATTTTACAAAAACCTAGTTATAGAAAAAATGGCAAAAAATGCCATTATTTCTAAAATATTTTTGGGTACTGCTACAATGAAATGGCGGACAATACTTTCAAATAATCTGTAAATAGTAGAAATCGGACTAATCATTCTCATGTTATTTGAGGTTACAATGTGTAAGGCATCAATTCAGCCTTTTCCTGTGTCAATGAAAAGATACCTACAAAATCAAATCATTATTTCTGATTTTTTTTTTGGAAATTAATTTATTTTAATATAAAAATAACTGCTTGACAAAAATTATTAAAAACTAGCCTACTTAACTACTCAACTAATTAACTGGCCCTATGAAGGCGCTCTCACTTAAACACAAAGTTAATTCTCATGCCTTTTGGGGCTATAATCGATTATGGTAATGCATATAATATAGTAAGGGAAGTTTACTAAGAAACATTTTTATACAAAAAACTTAGTTTCAGATCGATTCTCAAGCTTAATTGCATAGGCTTTCGAATGAGTTTATCTCCATTATTAGTGGTCCCTTCGACAGAGTTTAGAATGCATTAAATGCTTCTTTGTGCTGGAAGCTTTATGACGCGAATTCGCTGAACCGAGGCTTACGTATTTTGTGCTAGTACTTGTTATATACAACAGCACCAATGTTGTGTCGTTGAGCTTATCTAAAGGTTCACAATAAATGCTTTGTCCTTTGCGTAACTCCCACATTCAACAAAACTCATTAATTTACTTAAAAAATACGTCTCTTGCAACACACACAACTCAAGTACCAACTTCATACCTACATCCATACTCGCATTATTTCCGTCCCGTTACATCTTTTCAAATTGTCTAACTTAAGTCAATCTTGGCAGTTCATGTGCAAGAGTAACCTAGACCACATTTGTAATACTTTATAGAAATTAAATTTTACTCGAAATAATCATGTCATTCTCACCACAATTTATCATTATTAGGCCTCCTTGACAACAAACCACAAAACCACAAGTCACTCATGGGTACTCGTATCTTCACACGCATACGACCAACTTTGCAAAACGTCAGTGATTGACAATTTTCATTCTTCTGTCATTGGCAAAATGATATTCTCATATTTCGTTCGTTTTTTTTTTTTGAGGAAATCAAATCAATCAAAACCATCACACAATGGGCATAGGAAATGGCATTCCTTCCGGGAGAAGCTGAAACTAAGCGCATATCTCACCACAGGAGGCGGTCGCATTTTATAGCGTTTTTTCTATTCTAACACTTTTAACAATTACCCTTGCAGACACAAAAATGTCACCCAACACCAGAAGTCGAGTAGGCTTTTTCTCAAGACCACGTCACAATATTTACGGTGCAAGTAATAAAATATGCAACTTTATGATCTCGATAAAATTGTCATCGAAAAAAATGCGCTCCTTTTTTTAATAATTATCATCATCATCTTGCAACTCCTTGAAAAGGGCAACGCAATCCCTTTTGCAATATCAAAATGTAAAAAATTCGAAGGGATAATCAATAAAGATACGTTTTTATTACCTCCTCAGACAATGCGATCAACTGTCATCAATATGTCAATAATGAGCGCGCAGAAAAATGCAACAATGAGATTGTTTATGTCAGATGCAATATGCCCGTACATCGGTGACAATGCAAGCAGGGCATCATCAGGGTTGCAATTTTGAAGAAGATCAGTTCAAGTGAGAGTTTTCACTTTCTTTTGTGAAGAAAGTAGATATTGAATATCTTCGATCAGGCTAGGGGAATATGGGTTTCCAAGACGAGAACCCACTCTAATTGATTTTCCAATATATTGACCTCAATCAATCAGGCAGCATCCCATTCTGAAGGGATGGCATTTCTTCTTTTCTTATGGAAGCCGATCGCATGCTGTGGAGAAAATTGGATGCCAGATAAGATCTTGTGTTGTGACCACAGTTTTTAAATCGTTCGATGGTAATCTTGGGATTACAAGAAAATGTGTTAGGAATTGTCAATTTCATGACGCTTTAGAATAGCGATAGATAATTTTTTCCGAAAATCGCAAATTGTTGATTAGGAACGCACATTTTTGTACAATTGGAATGGGTTGTTATTTGAAAATTTTTATATTCTGCGTTCAGGCGTTTATATGATAAACAATTTTTTGTTTTTTACATAAATATAATACGCGTATCCCTGAATCTCTCGATTAAAACCATACCACCAGCATCGAATGTCGAAAAATAACGGCAACGATGCCAACAAGCCATTAGATCAGCTGCAACTGATATGCTAGGTTTCTGGCACCCACAAACTAGAAATTCCTGGTTTGACGAGGAATGCCGACAGATGCTCGAAACTACCTGACCTAAGTGAAGTGAGGATAGCAATATCTAAACTCAAGTTAACAAGGCTGCCAGAAAGGACGGCCTTCCCATTGAGCTTTGTGAGACTGAGATAAAAAATAAATTTCACCAACTCATAAGCCAAATCTGGTCGGATGAAAGTATGCTTAAATGGAACCTATGCATCGTTTCCCGATCCACAAAACCCCGCTAATTGGAAAGGCATAAGTCTCCTCAACATCGCCTGTAAGAGAAACATGCACAATCTTCCAAAAATCGGTTCAAGAACTAGCATATGCCGACGACATTGACTCCATTGGTATGGCTCAAAGTTATGTCATAGCAACGTTTGCTAGTATAAAGAGTGAAGCGGAAAAAATGGGTTTAGCAGTAAATGAGGGTAAGACTAAGTATATTCTGTCGACATGAAAGGACACACAACATCGATGAATTGGACATAACGTCACTATTGACAGATATAACTTTGATGTTTTGCTGGACTTTGTCTACCTCGGCTCCGCTATTAACATCAACAACATCTCGTCAGAAATTAAACGAAGAATTACTCTTGCCAACCGATGTTTCTTCGGGAAAGGAGGCAATTTAGTAGTAAAGCTCTTACTTGAACTACTATAGTTATAAGACCCTGATCATCCCAGACTCTACGGCGCTGAAGCAAGGACCGTATCAAAAGTGGATTAAGAAATCTTTGGTCGATTCGAGGGGAAAATTCTTCGAAAAATCTCCGGTCCTGTTTGCGTTTTCGGGCTATGGAGACGAAGATTCAACCAAAAATTATACGAGCTGTACAGCTATATGCCCCTTGTCAAGAAAAACTCCTAATTGGACGTTTAATATGGCTGGAACATGTAGAAATATTGAACACCAATATTCCTGCTCTCAGAATCTTTGATTCCCAGCCAGACTTCGGATGCAATAGAGGGACCGGGCTAATTGAAGAGGTATGTTGATGCCCAGGTTGATTACGGACTGTAGGGCCACTTAAGTAAGTAAGTAAGTTTATTTCCCATTTACAAAAATTTTAATTTGACAAATAAATTTTTTTTTAATGCCAACAGTTTAACTTAAACATACAAAGTGTCATATCCATTGCATGTTCAAAAAATACAAATTGTTGGCTCAACAGGCTCGTTAGTACCCAGGACCGAGCTTTCTCACAATCATTTATGTGTCCGTGTGCACTTCGTGCACAATGGCGAGAACTAATGTTTTATGCTGATTCCGATAGGCGAATTTTAGATAAGTTTTTTTACACAATTGATACTACTCGGATAATTCCGATCATTACGAGAGGGGGGTCAGTGGAAAATCATTAAGGTGTTGCTACGGCTGGGAATCGAACCCAGACCTTCTGCACGGCAGTTCAACGCATCACTGAGCCCGTCATGAGCATGTTCTATGTTGTACATTTCTTCTAATGTGACATGTTTTTATTTGTAGAAATATTTCGTAATAATTACGACAATAAGGCAGAAGTGCTATTTATTTCTTATATTGTATATGCTCAGTTTTTTTTTTAAAATTGTCAATGCCGTGATCTTATACTTACTTCATCGGGAATGAACCTGGGCCTCAATTTATTAGCTTAACTGTAACTCCTTTTACTTGTTTGAGTTTATTTTCTGTTAGAAATGACTCTGTACAGTTCGTCGCCATAAATATTGTTGTGTATATGTCTTTTGAATAGGTGGTGGGTATCTATTTTGACTTCTTTGCTTTTGACCCCCTACTACTTCAGTTCCTCAATTAATAAGTGTCGTTTGAGCGCCATCCTACATGAACCAGAAGTCGTTCAAATACATGTCTTCCATTTCAGTAAAATAAAAACAAAACGCTGTTACCATCCTTGTTTTCCAAGAAAAATCGTACCAGCACTCCACAATCAGCGCCAAACTTCCACTTTCTGTGGATGCATTGGCTTCTGGACAATGACATGTGGTTTTTCCGGATCTCAGATGCGGCAATTTTGTTTGTTAACGTAACCGTCGAGATGAAAAAGCGCATCGTCAGTAAAGCTGATTTTTCGTATACAAGTTCTAGCATGGAGTCTGCAATAACTCTTAGCACGGGCTTCAGAGTATCCCTCCAGCGCAAAAAAAAATCAACAGAAGTAAAATACCAATCCCGAACAAAATCCCATCGGGATGAACAAAAAAATAGACGCAGTTGGTGCTGAGAACATTAAATACCATCTTCTTCAGACTCAACCACGGCTGGCATTGGGACCGAAATGCCACGTTCGCCAAAAAACGTTGTCTAATTCAAGCTGCTCTGAGGCCCAAACGGCGAAGCTATCAACAAGCGCATGGTCGTGCGACTTCAATCGCTCAGTCAATTGGACCTTGTAATAATGAATAATCCGAGATCTTTGTGAAGAATTCTCTTCAGGCTAGTGCGTGAGATGTTGAGCTTTTGAGATCGATGGCGCATTGATGTTCGTGAACTGAGTCTCATACTGCTTTAGCCGATAAAGCAGTCACATTCTCGTCTGTGCGCAACGTACGACGCACGACGACGACCATGAGTGTCGTCCACTAGCAGATCAGTCTCATGAACAACGTTTTGCACAAACTTGCGTACAGCAAGCGTGGTGGGTGCTTCATTCCGGCCAAAAGTTCTTTAAAAAAAAACGCACTGTTTGGGCTGCACAGCACTCACTTTGGAAATAAGTTTTCAATATTTCGAAAGTTTTTCAAGCTTAAAGCGACTTATTTCGTTTCACGGAGGTATGGTATTTATTTTCGGTCAAGAAAAACAGCTGCCAGTGTCAAAATAACCTATGATTTAAAAAGAAACCACTAGATGGTCCAACCTATACGTAACCTACAGTAATACTTGGAGCATCGTTTCAAAAAGGGTTCTTGGAATTTGACTTGTATCGACAGAAGGATTTTCACAGTTTTAGTTAGGTCAAAATAAATGGCAAATACCTTATAAGGGTTTCTTCGTTTTTTATTCAAAGACCTATACGAACCAGTCGGATACGACTGATAAAAACGGATATAAAATAAGCCATCGGTGTCAACCAGTATTCCGATGGTATGGTTTGTTAAAAAGTTGAAAAAAATTGCGAAATTTACCAAGATTCGTATTATTATGAACAAAGACTTTCCGGAATTTGTAATTCGTAGACAGACTTTGACAACAAGTCTTATGGTCAATCGAAGCAGCTCTTGCATCGTGACAATCTGTTCGAAGGGCAAATTCACAATCATACCCTTTATTTGCTTTATATGATTTTTCACTGGCCTTCCTCTCGTGATGATCTGACAAATCATCCGAGTAGTATAAATTGTCATGAAAAGCTTATCTCAACTTAGCCGTTCGGATTCGGCATAAAACAGGAGGTCCCGCCATCGTGTTAAGAAGTACACGCGCACACATGAATGGTTGAGAGAAAAAAGCTAGTCCCTGGGTACTAACGAGCCTGTTGCGCCATAAATTTATTTTATTTTTTTATCCTTTATATGCGCTCAAACACTTAAATAAAAAAACAACAAATACTTGTCAGCTACTAGATTTTTTAACACCATAACTGCTATCGGACTTGCTTCTACTAATAGGCATGATCAAGTGCCTATTGAAACCAAAAAGGGGCCTTTCAATGCAACGTAGACACTAGTTGCTTTGAAAAATTCAGTCGAATTTTAAAGGACATGCAAAGAATGACACCAGCTTTGGAGAAAGAACGAGAAAAGAGAGCGATCAATCATGTACAATCCACTAAATCGATGAGGACAAGATGGCGAAAACCCAGGACAATAAGAGGAAAAGACAGATGCCCTATGAAGGAATGCATTGACAGGCGAAACCGTAGGGATTCACAAGGCAGAATAGCGGGGGTGTACACGTATACAAGTTCTAGCATGGAGTCTGCAATAACTCTTAGCACGGGCTTCAGAGTATCCCTCCAGCGCAAAAAAAAATCAACAGAAGTAAAATACCAATCCCGAACAAAATCCCATCGGGATAAACAAAAAAAAACGTACTCAAGACGCAGTTGGTGCTGAGAACATTAAATACCATCTTCTTCAGACTCAACCACGGCTGGCATTGGGACCGAAATGCCACGTTCAGGCAGGAAAATATTGACCACGGGTTATAATTGAGGCTCATCAGTATTTTTCAAGTACACTAAAACCAATCTTCTTTATTTAAGAACGAGGTTATTATTTAAATACAATTATCTGCAGTCCACTGGACCCCCTATAAAAATCGTCGGTTTGAACTAAAAATGTGTCAGCACTAATCTGGAACAAATCAAATGGCTCATTGCACGGAACCACTGCACCAAACCCAGAATCATTAAGCTATCTTCAGTAAAATGTAAGCCAGTAAACAAAAGACGAAGTCGGCAGCTCTTGTACAAAACCTAAGAAGTCTATTTCTATTATCACCACCTATTTCATGTTCTTAAGCCCGAATGTGATACCATAATTAAAACATTCAGCTTTGATGTACTGCCGAAACTTGTCCATCTGTACACTGTTTAGAATGATTAAAGAACACCCCAACGACAATTATATCAAGGACGTGGTCAGATTATAAAAAAGGAAACGTCAAAAATGAGTAAAACCAAGTCTTGTGATAATCTGACGAATTAATGACAACAACACCTCCTCAGAAATAAAAAGAAGTATTTCTCATGAAATTTTCTTGTTTCTCTTGGGTTTCGGGCAAAGCAGAAAATCCTAGCTTGAAATAGAAAGGAGATCATGTATAAGATTCTTGTCATCGAAATCGTACTTTGCTGCCCTGTAATATAGATCATATGAAACGCGGATAAAGAAAACTTGGTTTTAAAATCTATCACAAATCTTCTGCTCCGCCCGCGATGATGGTTTTGAATCCAACGAATGTTTTTAGCATAACAGCGTCATACATATAGCAAGACAGATGCCAACTTTACATTGATCGTTTAAGTGAGCTATGTAGACCAGTATTCCAAACCACTAGATAAGAACACCTCGCCTCAAGAAACGCATACAAGGAAAATTTAACTTGGAGTCCGCCATTTGAAACGAGATTCTGTGGCTACGGACTGTCTACAAAGACCTTTGGTTGAGCTCCTAAGAAGATAAAGAAGTTATTAATACCGATTTTAAGGTATTATTTAGAAACTCGCTGGTTTTTATGTTCTATGTACATTCCACTAAACTAAAGAAAAACACAAAATACGTAAATCAAACGTCAAATGACAGAAAAAAAAAACAGTCTAACATCTAGCTGAGGTTAACCAAGTAAAAATGTTGGTATGTACATTTGGAGGAAAAGTCAATAAATAGGTACGATATTCCATTAAAGTTCTATTCCTTCGTATGCCATGTATTTGTAGAGATATCACCGTGACAAAACATAAAAGTCGGACACATGATCTCTGATAAAACTTGTTTTCTACACGGTATCCTAAATCGTCTTGTATTGCTTTGTATCTGAATCCTTTTTTCTCGATATGAAAAAAAAGATCGATTGCATTCTACCATAAACCAGCTTGACACCATGAAATGTTATCTAATCCATAAAAGTGTTCGTAATTATGCACTCAAACAATCGTCTGGATAAAGAAAAACTCAATTTCTAAAAGAGATCGATATAAAATCTGAAAGGGGATATACATAGATGACCCATCATTGAGGGTCATAAAGTGAAACGACAGTTCTGTAAAAAAAAATATTAAAATGAATAGAATTTTTTAATAGCCGATCGTGCATGAGATCTTGCATATCATGTCGGAAAAGACGTTTTTCTACAGATTATTAGACAGGATTATCTATGCTGAGCTAGGCCTGTTGGTGGAGACCTGTCCCATGTTATAGGTACGGATAAAATCTTGGGTTTTGTATTGTATTATCATTAGTAATGGAAATGAGCTGAGCATAGATCACATATAAGAGAGAGAATTATTAAAACTAATATAGGAACCTATAATGCTATAAACGGTGCTGGGCTTCTTTGAAACCCAATGAACGTAAAACCCCTATGCAATATTTGTAGAGTTGCAACTTGTTGTTGCTGCTTCATACAGAAATATTTTGAATTTATTTAACTCCCAAAAAATTGATACATACTCTCAAAAATCACTTACTTAGTTAGTTAACTAACGGGATTCCGAACAGTTGAGAGTCTTTCTCGGTGATAAGATAAACTACCACTCTCTTCGATCATGGGCACAATCCTTTCAGTCTGTGTGGAAATTCGACTTTCCTTGTAAGCTTTAGTCTGGGGGGTCCGATTCGATTGGAATATCCTCTTGGAGGAAGCATTATTGTTCATTGCTCCTTTTTTTACAGCTTATTGCCCAGCACTCAGTGATGAAAAGTAGGATTGGCCGTATTAAGGTAAACCATTCGTTTCGCCAAACCAAAGTAGCATCGGTTTCCAAGGGTCAATGTTCTAACTCTAACCCTGCTAAAATATCATTGTAGGTATCAGTATTGACTCCAAGTCTCATTGTGCTAAGGGTTTTCAGTAGTTTAATTTTCTCTAAAAAAATTTGTTTTAAGTACAAATTCGTCATCAAATTTCAGTGAGAGAGGACATCTCAAGAATTTTTTTTTTGGAAAACATGGCCCACTCAACACGACGTCTATCAACGGACCAATTCACCCCGTCATCACGTTTCAAAGTAAAAAGCCCTCACTCGAACTACTAAGGAGATCCTATATAAGGCACTGACTGCTCAAAAGTGCATGAAGAAATCGATTTGATGACGGGCTATAGAGACAAAGATTCAATCAAGAACTATACCAGCTGTACAGCGATATGCCCCTTGCCAAAAAAAAAAGTGAACGTGGCGACGTTTACGACGGCTAGTACATGTAGGACTAGGACATGGACACCAATACTCCGGCTCACAAGTTAAGTTCCAATGAGCAATCGCGTAAGTAAGCTCATTTAAAGTAAAATGTAGCACCAGTAGCTCTGGTGGTGTTGGTACTCAAAGAAATAAAGGTCCTACAATCCCATAAAAAAGCCAACACTACAGAAAGACAGGCTAACACTCCTAGGATACCCAAGTAAAACAACAACAGCCTTGCATTTATTATAATGTTTTAAGTCAAGGCAACCGATTTTATCACCGTCATGCATGTGTGGCCTTTTTATAAATACCACATTTATATCGAATAGCAATAAAATGTTTGGTGATAAAGGCCAATTAGGTCCGTGCTATCATGTGCGGGTATTCTTTTTAGGAATTAGTTTTATCTTAAAGTTAACGCAGTCTTTTACTGTGGTCCTCTCATCTACACCTTACCATTGCAGTATTCAATTTTTGAGGGAAGATAAATTAATTACATTTTTAGTGCTCTTCAAGTTGCTGGGTAGGTATTAGTTTGCTTCTTAAAAACCTGATTCCTTAGTTATATCACAATACCTACCACTTTTGTGACTCTGACACTTTGGGGGAAGATGTTGGGTCATATGGCTAAGAAAGTTGAGTTATATGTGTAATGTCCACAAACAAGAAGGGGTGACTTTAAGAAAATAGCCCTAAAAAATGGGCGTGGGTTAAAATGATATAACTAAGAAATGTCGTTAGGTATATATAGAAGGTGGGCCAAAAGAGATAACCCTATTGGAAGATGCTCTTATTTTTGCAAAAGGCCGCCAATGTCAAATCTGTTTCGACATTTTGGACTAGACAGATGTAGAATACAAGTGAACAAGCCATGAAGCGATACACTCCATAAGAGCGCGGAAAAATCGTGTCTATTTTTTGCGTAACAACTCGTCTGTAAAGTTGGCGCAGCGTGAAATCCGTCACCGATTCCCGGCCGTCCGACACAGACTGCGCAAACACTGTGTCGTTTGACCACCAACCTTGAAGAGTATGAGACCACACGAGACGTTGCCAAGAGTTTCCGGCCCCGGAGCGCCCGTTGTTCCGAGAATATCGCCGCTGTTGCCGAGGATGTCGAGCTGTTGCCGGAAACATCGACCAGACGCCGTGCCTCGCAATTAGCCATCCGCCGGTCGTCCCTATGGTGAATTTTGGTCAAAGACTTACGCGTGTAACCTACGCCTAAGACATCCTCAATCTCGAGGACGAAGTGGACGATTTTTCGACCAAAATCATAATGAGCGATGAAGCTCATTTCCACCTCAGCGGGTACGTGAGCAAACAAAGCTATCGCTGCTGGGGCACCGAAAATCCACGAGTAATGCACGAGGAGCCATTACACACGCTCAAAGTTACTGTATAATGAGCTGTTCACGTTGGAGCAGTCATCGGGCCATTTTTTTTTGCTGGTCAAACGACAACAGTGTACGGTGCGCGCTATAGGGCCATGTTAAACAAAATCGGATGACTTCTTTTGGCCCGCCTTGTATATTGACATTATATCGACATTTTTTCGAAATTCTTTTAAATTTTACAGTTTTTCTTTTGCCACGCTGAAAACTTCGAATCGACTAAATAAAGATATTGAGATTGTCTAAATACGTAGTTCAGACAATTTTTCGAAATTCCGAAACTTTTAGCCAAAAACAACGTTTTTCTAAAAAGTGGGAGCGACAGTGGCTGTGTACCGAATTTCATTATCCTTGCTCAAAATTTAAGGCCCAAAAATTGGTGACGAACAGACAGATATGGTTAAATCGACTCAGCTAGCGATTGTGAGTCGATCCATATACTTTGAGGTAAATCTAGGGGGTATAAACATCCGTCTCTAATTTTGACGACAGTAATGTAATTTTTTGTCTACTCTGTCCTTGAATTGTTTGAAATTTACTTGGTATGTCTTCTGATAGTTCGTTTGATGAATGATTGATTTTTCCAATATCTTTGAAAACAATGTGTCTAGTTTTAAGCAATGTGAAGGATGTTTCTTAGAGGTATAGAACTTCCGATAGGGATAACTGTCAGACTAGCAGTCATACTAACTGAGTGTGTTTGACTTTGTTCATGCGAATTACCATGGAAAGAGTTACACCAGGGCAAGGTTTTCAAATCGTGGAAATTTATTTTCAAAATTTGCAGTCTGTTCGCCACTTTTATAGAGCACTTTGTCAAGTTTACGGTGCGCATAATCGAATACGCAATATATACTATAAATCGATAAATTAGCAAATTTACTCTTTTTGATAATCGGCCCTATCGAGGTAACCGTCGGAGCGGAACTTTGTCCGCAACGCATTCTTCGTCGGAGATTCAATTTCGGTTCGAATTAGCTGTCATCGGAAGAAATATTGCAGAAATGCGACGACGCATTGCGATGGATATAAATTTCAGGCAGATGTGTGCCTATTTTTTTATAAAATAAACACCCTAAGCGTTTTAAACCATGAAAAATTGGTGAGAGAGCGTCATTTATTTTTAATAAAAGCATTTTTTTTTCAATTATAATGCGCACACGCTTTTAAGAAATGAAATTAAATACACCGATTTTTGAATCAAAACTATCGGAAAAAGTCCCCTCCCTATTTCCAAACATATATTTTTAGTTTCCATTTGGAGTGTCAAAAAAAGAATAAATAGAAAAAAAGCTTTCGATAAACAATTATTTTTTATTTGACTTCATACAAGCAATAATAAGGCAGTTATAATTCGAAATGAAATAGTTCAACTCAACTTTAATACATAAACATTTATTGAAAATAAATTTATTTACTTAAAAACAAATATCACAAAAAATTCACCTGCCTCCATGGCTATGTTTTTGTTTCTTAGAAAAAAATAACAAATAAAATTAATTAAAAGAAGGTAAGTAAACAATATTATTCCATCAACATGTTGTTCTTTTCAATTTCGAACTCCAATTTTTTGTTTTAATTCGAGCTTCTGCGCAGCTATTCGCCTCATTTCGGTGTTGTGAGTTTGTGTTTCTTTAAATTTTTCTTTTTCAAGTTTATAAGCATCGTCGAGTGAGCGATAAACCCTTTTTAAGGTTTGAGTTGTATCCTTATAAAAGTTTTCCTGACTTCTAATTTCTTTTGTCAACAACTGAATCGACGACATAGGTCTTCGGCGCATAGTTCTATTCTCCGCTGCGTTTTGATGATGCATAGTTGATGCGCGATTTTCTTTTTTTTTCTTCACCAACGTCAGCGGTATTTGACATTGACGATTTCGCAAGGGGCACTTGGAGTGATATATTTCCCGCTCCAAATGATTCGGCTCCAATGCCACTTACAGAGCTGGCAATATTTGTCAAAGCTATCCACCAGTTGCCACAATTTCTTTCTTGTTTGCCGAAAGTTTTTTCTTTATGTAGGACTTATGGTCACTCCAAACCTTTAAAAATATATGAAATATACATCTTTAATAACAATGTAAATGGATTAATGCACAAAACAAAAGATCACGAACATACTTTTTTCCATCCAATAACATCTCTTTGTCTTGGTCCCAATGAATTTAACTGATTGGCCAGATCTTCCCAAAACGCAGCAACAATTTCTGGTGACCTTTTAGTAAAATTTTGTGCAATATCGGGATATTTGGTCAGCAGATTGACCATCCGCTCGTATTGCTGTGGGCTTGTTTTTTCGTTCTGCCTAAAAACAAAAAGTCCATTATAAATAACACAAGTAAACGTTAATAAAGTTTATTTCATTATTACTTACATTTTGATTAAGTATTTTTTTTAAAGAAAATACTTTCCGCAACAAGAACTTGTCGGAGAACTTCGGAGAAAATTTTGTTTTTATCTGTCAAGAATAAACCCATTAGAAGTACTTCATCGCATGCAATAGGCATGCGTTGAATTTCGTCGGAGAGAATTTCCGATCAGCTGATCGGAAAACTACCTCGAAGCAAAAACCCTCCGAATCGTACAAAATCGGAGAATTTTCCGCTCCGACGGTTACCTCGATAGGGCCGAATATTCATCGAAATCGAGCCCGTACCGTCCCTACAGAATAAGCCATCGCAGCTGAATATGTGAGTGGTGCAGAGGATCCGAATTTATCGATCCATTTGGCATATATGTCACTTTCTTCATTTGGCCTAATGTTCGCTTAATCGAAGGGTCATAATGCCAAATGCTAGATCTATAAATTTATAAACTTGGCCTTATGTCACAGCACCGAAGAAACCGTGTAATGGCCACATATGTTTAAGATGATAAAATTACAAAACAGTACATTACAATAGTGCGTTCGATCACGGGGTCCTTGATTTAAATCCCCTAGGTAACAACACATGCTTTTTTTTTACTGCTCCACCTCCTGCGAAAGGCTGACAAACATCCAAGAGCAACATTTTCATGAGAAGCTTCTCCAATTTGCCGTCCGGGCTCGGTGTTAAACAGAAGGTCTTCTTCTCCATGGGAAAATAAAATTCATGAAGCCCTGAAGCCCTGGTTTTTTTGTCACTGGACGTATTTGAAACAACATTTTTGGGAATATGCCAGATGAACATCACAAACCCGTGTCAGAGCAATAGCAGATTTTTGGATAAGTAAATCCCATGGTCTCTTTCTTATTGTCCAATTAGAAGAATGTAAATGAAAGGGGTAAACAAAAAAAATAGTTTAATAACATTTAAGGCTTCTTCATCGATTTTGCATCATCCCTCGTTTCAATCAAAAACTCCACTTTTTATGATAAATTCGACAGAATTTACATACTAACATAGGTAATTCGATACAGAAGACCTTCCCTTTCGACTGAATACTTGCCTAAATTAAAAAACCACAACGCTTACTCATCCAAAAGTAACGTGTAAGAATATCCTTGTGTATTCATCACAAATCGAATGAAAATACCCAGTTTTAGCCCTTCAACAACAACAACAACAAAAAATGACAATCAATCACCTTGAAAGGGTGTAACTCAAGCAGTTCACATCCATCACAAAAAACCCATCCCAACAATGAAACGAAAACAACTTCAGTTGTTTATGTCAAACAAATCCAACGGTCCAAAAACAGTCATGTAAACAGCGTCTCCCCATCCCTCAAATTTATTCCGTCAAAAACCAACGCATCGTAAAGAAAATAAATAAAAACCATAAAAACGAAACTCACAGGTACAATCTAAGTAAGCGTTACAGGAACAGGTTTTCCATACGTCACATCAAGTCCCACGCGGTTGTACTACTTCTACTCCGTTCTACTACTTCTACCCAGCGACAACTATCCTTTGCCAGTTTTAATCCTGTTTGATATGCATTTCTGTTTTACGACTTGTGTATGATTGGAAAGAATAGAAAATAAGTAATAAAATCGACAAGGAACCAAAAAAATAAAAAAAACCGAACATTTAAATGAGTAGAGGAACTGTCCTTTCCTTCTCGCACGCCATCATCAGCCAAACGATGGACTGTGGTTTTGTGTTTTTTTTTCTTGATTTTTGAAACACGTGCATGGGGTAATTCAACCTCGTATCCAAGCCGGATGAATTTGTTGTTCTGTTATGGTGGAGAGCTGCAGACGAGGATCTATTATGTTTTTGAAACCTGTTTTCGGATTTCTGTTTTCCTTTTGCTTTATCATTAATTATACAGTCGGGGGGACGTTGGATATAGGATAATGCACTTATTGCAGTTACTCTGCTGTTATCAAGGCTTGTGTGCGTCTGTGTATATGCCTGTCGACGCAAGGTGCCCTAAACAAGCCATATTTTTACAAATGTGTTGACACTTATAGATAATAATGTCGACGAAAATTCGGAAGCAGTGACGTTGTTTATTTTAATAAATTTTCCAAAGAAGAAACCTTATTGTTCAAAATGATGAGGTCATGTAGGTGTGGGCATGGCACATCTCCTGTAGGTAAGCAACAACGTTTTCAGATTTACTATCTTTGACAAACAAAATTTGTGAAACTCGGATGTAAATGCCTATGTAGCTCGTGAGGGTAGAATCCCTGAATAAAGAGTAAGGATATGATTTCCCGAGGAGACAATTAATGTACCTACAAGTATCTTTTTCATTTCTACCTTTTATTGTAAGTGAGTCGTAAATGTTCTAATGATACCTTGCTGTTATTCGTTGTAGTATGTGGGCGTCAGACGTTTTCCTCATTAAGAGTGTTTTTTTTTTATCAGTTGGTATGTCGAGAGCCCAAGGAGCAAGTATCTACGACTTCTTGTGAAAGTTTGACAAATATTTTTGTGAATAGATAAATTTATTATAAGAAGCTTCTCAAATTGGGCGATTGAAGTCGTTATAAAGCAGGTTCCTATTTTTGGTAGAAAAACAAAAACAAATTCACATAAAAAAATCACTAGACATAAACTTCCCCCATTGTAGTGATCCTTCGGAGTGTATAGGTTGTCCAGTGCATATGAAATCCTGACCGTTTCCCTCATTGGGTATACCTAACAAATGCCGTTAAGTCAGAAGGCTGTTTCTTCTGACTTATCCAGTCCCTATTAAATCAAATTCCTCAGTGTCATGGAATTATTCAATACAGAATAGAGGGTGTTCAATCAAGAGGTGTTTTTTTAATGCGAAATAACACAAAAATTCAAAAATATCGTGAAATCTTTACTTTTTAAAGATAATCATTTTCAAAAGTTTTCCGAAGCTGCGTTCGAGCATATTCGTCGGCATCTCGCGAATAACACGGGTAATGTTGGCTCCAATGCTTCAATCGTACGGGCTTATTCACAAGCACCTAAGAATTAACGTAGTCCCAAAGGAATAAGTCTAACGGTGTGATATCGCATGATCTTGCTGGCCAATTCACTGGTCCGAAACGTGAAATTAGTTGTTTACTAAAGCGTTCCTTAATATGTCCATTGTTTCTCAGGCTTTGTGGCAAGTAGCGCCGTCTTTTTGGAACCAAATGTTGTAGAGATCTTGGGCTTTAAAGGCAAAAAAATGGTGTGATAACGTTAGCGCCAGCCTCATTTTTGAATAAATACGTACAGATGATTCCACCTGCCCGTAAACCACGCCACACGGTTGTTTTCTTCAAGTTGTTCTCTGGCCCAAACACAACAATTTAGCTTATTGACATATCTATGGAGTCAGAAATAAGCCTCATCGCTGATCAAAATGTTGGTTGAAAACAGAGGATCAAAAGCAAGTCACTCGAAAGCCCATTCACTGAACCGAATTGAATTTGAAAATGTTGTTCTGGTGAAAGTCTATACCTCTTGATTGACTACCCGTTACATTCATTGATTCACAAACGTTTCCATTTTCCATATGCCGCACCCTTGTAATAGCCCCGATTGTCCATTTTCGAAGAACATTTATCTCTTACTTACTTAAGTGGCGCTATAGTCCGGAATGACTCTCCGATTAGCCCGGTCCTTAGCTAACTGCTTCCAGTTGCGCCTCCAAGTTGGTTGAGGTCGGTTTCTACTTGTGCACGCCACTTAAGGCGAGGTCTTCGTCTACTGCGTCCGAAGTCTGGATGGGAATCGAAGATTCTGCGAGCCGGAGCGAGCCATCTCGAACGTTCAATGCCGTTTTTTTTAACTGTGGCATGTCGCTGTACAACTCGCATAGTTCTTGGTTAAATCTTCGTCTCCAAAACCGGTCTACGCAAACAGGACGGAAGATTTTTTTGAAAAATTTTGCTCTCAAATCGACCAAAGATTTCTTCATCCGCTTTAGAGGCGGTCCATTCTTTAGCGCCGTATTTCAGGACTGTGTTGATCAGGGTCTTACCTATATAAGAACTCCTTAGTAGTAATTCCTCAGTATCTGCCGAATTGTGCTGATTTGATCAATTGTGGACTCTCTTGGCCTAAAACCACACTGATAACCACACACCGACCCAGTTCGATGCTGGCTAACCGAGAGGTTAAGGGATACGCGTTGCGCGAAGGTCTTTGCGGTCTCTTGCGATTGCAGTCTTTCTACATAAAATTTTTCACAGTATTTCTGGATTGTTGCGGCATGGTCTATATCAGCATTCTTACCTTGGCTGCAACAGGATAGTGTTCCGAGTCGATGTTAGCTCCTTGTAATGTTCGGACATCCAAAATACTGAATGCATGGCTCTTGTCTATCGCAATGTGATCAATTTGGTTGATCGTTCGTTGATCTGGAGACCACGATGTTCCCCATAAGGATATCGAGGTGATGGAACCGTTTGCTGTCTATAGTCAATTAGCCTAAGTCCGTTACAAGTCGTGCTATCGTATAGGCTATGTTTTCCGACAATACTGCAAAAGATGTCTTCTCTTACTACCTTTAAGTTACAATCTCCAAGTATGATATTAACATCTTACTTCGGCAGTCGCTCATAGGTTTTGTCAAGGAGCTCATAGAAGCTCATAGAAAGCTAAATAATCTTTTTCCTACGTCGCGTCGGGGCGTGAGAGGATGTAAGGCTTATGTTGGTGAATTTGGCATTGATGCGAATTGTCTTGGTGCGTATGTATTATCCAAGTTTTTTCAACATTGTCAAAGTGTAAATCGAAATGAAAAATCAGTTCGTAGTACCCACCTTTCTAGGCCTAAGCAATCCTATAGATAAGAGTCAATTTGTTTGTTTTTTTTCCAATTTCAATGTTTTTATTCTCGATTTATCTTGAATTGATCGGAAAACTTATTAGTTATATCTGATGCAGCAGCTCATTATAAAAACCTTATCGAATTTGATTGTATAATGTTTTGGTCTTCGTTATAAACCATTTTCGTAAGACCCGAGTTGTAACAATATGGTTCATTGAAATAATGTGTTCCAAATTGGTTGACTACTTAAGTATTTCTAATATGGGTGCCATAATAATCTCTTCAATCGGACTTGTCGTTTAGGTAGATACTAAAAAGAACTATGACAAAAAAAATTCATTTTTTCTGGTAAAACCAGCTTTAGCAACCTTTTGCCTGATATAATATCTGAAAAGGTTAGGTCTGCTAGATATGTATAAGAAACGCGGTCAAATGCTATCTCTGAGTTTTGGAGACTTTTGAAAGTACATATCGAGTGCCGAGTATTATTCCCGAATTTATACCCACAGGATGAATTTAATATGAGTGCAGTGGTTTACCGGTTGATAAGTTGGATTACTGCCCGAGAGTTACTTGGTTGAAATAAATAATTCCCGTAAAGCATCACGTTTTTATGGGTTAAACTGTCAATTGCAAAAAGGTGTAAAAACACCCCCAAAACAGTAAATGAATTTATAAAGAAAATCAATAGTTGCGCACACAACTTCAGTAAAGACGAACTGCTTAGTAAACTACTTATTTGATTTAGCATTACCCAACAACGATCGAATAATTTTTGACTTACCACCTTAAAATCATGGTTTTTTCAGCGAATCAGAAATATATATTTTTTTGAAAAACACAGCCTACACGATACTATGCTTGCCAAAGGGCTTAAGCTTATTACTGCTGAATGAAATTCCATAACAGGGATTACACAGCGTACTTACCTTAGAATCCATAAAAGATGGCATGGATCAACAAACGAAATCCCGAAAATGCACGCATCCCTCTTTTTTTTAATGTTCCAAGGTATTAAGCAGTCAAAATCGACTCGGCCCACTTCCTTCCTAAAAATTAGACGAACTTAAGGGGTTATGAATACCCTTATCTATAAAAGGTATAATGTTGGTGTTAAACTCAATCTTGAGGCGTATAAGCGCTATATATATTGTGGTCGATCAGAAAGCCTAAAAAATTTCTTACACCGATTTAGGAAACCTACCCATTTTCCTGCTTTCGTAGCGACTTCGAATTAATGGTCACTCAAACATAAATCGAAAACTGTTCGGTTTCTTGAACGTTGTTTCATTTTAACGTATAAACGCAATCACTAATCCTTGATGAATCTAGATAGCAGCAAATATATAAGTTCTGTGTTCACATTTGGTTTCTTTTGAAAAAAAACGTATCTCGAAATTCTTATATTTTTATGAACAAATACAGTACCTACCTACTACAATGATGATCATTTTAATAAGTTAAGGAATAAGCACTTAGTGCCGACAATGTCAAAAATCCATCAAAACAACAAACCCCTGGATCAACGTGTCGATGCTATCGGGTTTTTCAACAGGGACGCTAGAAAAGCAACAGGGACAGCAAACGAAGCCATATTTCTTGCCGCTCTTTTGACATTTCTCTTCAGTAAGGTTTGCCAGTTCATGATGGAAAGATATGCGATCTAACAACTAGTCGAAATTATTAAAATTTACAACCGAAATTCGGATTCAGTGGTCTTAACGTTAAGAGCGCTACGTCCAATTTATGGTCGTCATAATCGTCCTAGCAGATCAACAATTGAGCGTCTAGTGGACAAATTTGAATCCACAGGCACAGTACAAAATGTTCCCGTGAGACAAAGAAGTGCCCGTAGTGTCGAGAATATTGCTGCCGCTGCGGCTTCAGTTGAAGAAAGCCCAAATGTGTCTCTTACACGTAGTTCTCAAGCGTTGGGCATCTCTGTGACGTCGTTGTGGCGAATTTTGCAGAACAGATCTTGGCCTACATCCTTACAAGAATAAATTGACGCAAGAACTGAAGCCGCTTGACCACCAGAAGCGTCGTATGTTCGTGAATTGGGCTGAGCAACAACTTGAAAATGGTTCGGATTGTCATCGAAAAATCATCTTCAGCGGTGAAGCTCATTTCTGGCTGAATGGCATCGTCAATAAACAAAATATGCGGTATTGGTCAGGCAGCAATCCACACGTACTGCATGAGTTATCATTGAATACTGAAAAAATTACGGTTTGGTGTGGTTTATGGGCCGGCGGCGTCATTGGGCCGTACTTCTTCCGTGATGATCAAGACCGGCCAGTCGCTTTTCCGTTTTGGGCGTGCGATTAGACGCCGTTTGACTATTTCCTGTGGGTTTACGTCAAGTCTATAGTCTTTTCTATCGATTACGATAAATTTTTGACAAAATTGATGAATCTTGAGTGCTACCAAATAAAATCACCACACACCGAGTCAAACTTAATCCTGCACTGCAAAAGTGTTTCATGAGATAACTCTGAATTAAATTTATTCCGGTGGTAGGTTACTCTGTGTTAACTCAGCACTGGAAAAGCAGGCCTTAGATGCACAACGCGAAGTGTGGACTTATAAACGGTGATAATGGCCGAACCACAACTGTTAGGAAGAATGAACCATTTTATATTTTGTTAGGCCTAACCGAAGTTAACATTGCCATACTCAAACTTTTTATTCCAAAACTGCCCGAACTTGTTCACAGGTGCGAGGCATGATTGTTGTGTTTCTATACCAACTGCTTAGGAATTTTCATTAATTCTTGTCTCGTGAAATAAAAACCATCGGACAAATTAATTTTCACGATGTGCTTACTCGACGTCGCTTTCAAGATAAAATTCAACTGTAAACTACTTTTCAACACAGCCGTAGATCAAAACACTGATCTTAAGCAACCGTCTCGGCTATGGGCATTTTAAAAATTACGTAATTGGAGCCCTAGGCTTTTTCCTTTTTTCAATATGCTCATAGCTCATCCGAAGGGGATATTCTAATTATATATACAAACGACAATCAAAATAGTTTCACGGTTTCGAGTTTCGTCCTAACCTCACATATAAACTTACTCTTTACTCTTCGTGGTGTAGTTGTTTGTTTTGTTCACCAGACATAAACTCTTGGTGCTAATTTGGAGCGTACATATCTAATATTTTTCCTTCACAAACGTTTCCTTTTTACAGGTTTTTCGAAACATTGAAAGCAGTGAGGAATCATTTTTAAATTACTATTCCTTAGCGATCTATTCGTTCCCGAATAAATTCATGAATTTTTAAAATATTCTCATGATCTCATCTGTGTAAACGCAAATATAGTTCTAAATTAAACACAATCCAATCAAGACCACATATAAGCGAACAGCATTAATATGTACATTTGAAGCAATTATTCTAGGTACATACCCCGATTTTCCAAGATTCTGAGAACCATCTCAGAAGAAGTACAAACAGTGATGCGCCACACATGAGCATGGGTAGATATCCCAAAAAATCTATGCTTGTGAACATTACCACGGTTGGCTATAAGGCGGATGTCACGTGCTGAATGTGGCATTAAGAAGAGGGAGCACAAGATACGCTTAACATTCAAAACACCTTGTCCGCCAAGGCTGTACGCTGTATTTGAAGGAACGCAGAACCTACCTCAAATACCGAGGATATTTTAAATTCTCTAATACAATGGAATGCACTGAGAATTAGGCCGTGAAGAATAAAAAAAAAAAACTATTGTCAATATGTGTGACAGAAGCGGATACATTTCCTGTGGCAGTGTGCGAGTGACCTACTCATTTTTTTGGTTCTTCCTTAAAAAAAAAAAACATTCTTGCTACAAATTTTGTTGATATGAGGTAATAACGTTGTAAAAGAGCTTGGTAGTCTTCGGACTAAATTAATATTTTAAACATTCCTTTATGAATTCTAAGGGTTGTGAGAAATCAAATATCACATCACAAAATTTCAGTAAATTGGACATTTTTGTAATCAACTATTTGGATTTCACTAGCAGTCGTAGGCTACTCCTTCCTGAAACCAATTTCATTTCATTAAAAACCTGTTTAGATCAACCATACTGATATTGGTTAGATAATTTTTTGATTTGCTAGAGAGGAATACTTGCAAGGGAAGTGTCCACTTGCTTCTTGTCTTTGCAGCTACTGCAGAAATCGTTACATCGACAACAATCGAAGAGCATGCCGGTCTAATAAGCTGTGGCCCTTGGATAACGCTGCTTACATTTTTAGCAGTATCCCACTCAATTTAACTAGAGCTGTTAGTATGAAGTAATGAGCAACAGTGCTCATATCTTCAACGCTGTTGGATATAAGGGTTTTGACGGCAGCTTTCATAAAGATATATAATACAACAAATACCAACACAATATCGGATTATCCTTCATCCAATCAGGAGCTCGACGAATAGCAACGACTTCTAGCCATCTTAGACATCCAAGACGGATGTTTTTTTTTGACAAGGTGCACATCGTTGTACAGCGCGTATAGTTTTTAGTTGACTCTTCGTCTCCATAGCCCGTCAACGCAAAGGGGCCGAAGATTTTTAAAAAAATTTCCCCTCAAATCGAGCAACGATTTCTTCATCCATTTTTGATACGGTCCAAGCTTCAGCACCGTAGAGCAGGACTGGAATCTCCTTAGTAAATTGCCTTCTTAGCACGAAGAAACAGTGGTCGGCAAGAGTAATTCTCCATTTAATTCCTGACGAGATGTTGTTGTCAGAGTTAATTTCGCAGCCGAGGTAGTCAAAGCCGCGTTCTACCTCGAAGTTATATCTGTCAATGGTGCCATTCTGTCCAATTCGTCAATGTTGTGTGTTCTTTCGTGTTAACAGCATATACTTCGTCCTGCCCTCATAAACTGGAAAATTCTGCCACTGGTGTTGGCTCGTGAGTTTTGCACAATCCTCTCAAGAATCAGATTGAAGAAGTCACATGACAGCGCATCGCCTTGTCTAAATCCTTTTTTGGTATCGAACGTGGAGAAGCGAGAATTCTCCATCTTCATCCTACACAAACGGACGAGTTTGGGTGGAATACCTAAACTAGTCATGGCTCTGTATAGTTCGTCTTTATAAATGCTGTCGTATGCGGCTTTGAAATCGATGAATTGGTAGTGGGTATCGATTAGGACTTCTTGGATTTTTTTCCAGTATCTGCCGAAGTGTTAAGAATTGATCGTTTGCTTTTCGTGATCTAAAACCACACTTGCAAGGGCTGACCAGGTTGATGGTAAACAATTTCAGATGTCCACACATTGCGGCAGATAGGTTCTTGTAGGCGAATTTTAGGACACTTATGCCTCTGCTCAGTTTAGAGTGGGTCCTAAAGTGGACCCTCTATATATCCTCGATCGTGAGCTTTTATTGGTATTTTTCTTCCCTGTGGTCTTCCCTTCATCTATGCCTATAGCGCTCAATGGCAGCTCTCGTCTTCACCTGCAGCTTAGGCTTGTACTTGGCTGCGAGTATCTGTCGGCATTTCTCATCAAACCAAGAGTTTCATGCTGGTGGGTGCGAGAGTTTCCACACATTAGTTGCAGCTGATATCGATGCTGGTAGTATGGTTCTTATCGAGAGGTTCACGTCCGTTAGTCCGTTTACATGTAGACTGTGTTTTCCGACAATATTGCCAAAGATGTCTTCCCTCCCTAACTTTGCGTTTAAATATCCCAGCAACGTTTTAATATCGTACTTCGGTAGTTGCTCAAATGTTTTGCTGAGGACCTCGTAGAAGCAATCTTTAGCCTTATAGTTTTTTTCCTCCGTTGGGGGCGTGAGCACATATAAGGCTAATGTTGGCAAATTTGGCCTTGATGCGAATTGTAACAATGTGTTCGCTAATGTCTTGGATCCAAATAGTCGCTGTTTCTGTTCACTATAACACGGTCCGTAGAAGATGTCACAGTTTTTCATCCTCTTTTTGCCCGGCCATCTTATCATATTTCCTGATAGCAGTAATGTCTGCTTAACGCTTCCACTAGTTGTTCGCTTGCACCTCCAGGTGCAGATACCAACACCCTCGTTTTTTTTTTAAGCAGGGTCGTCAACAATAAAATCGGTACTTTCGGAGGCTATTGGATGTTTTTTCCATGGATGAGTAGCTAACCCAAAGCACAACCCCCAAGCTGTAGGGCGAGTTCCAATTTGTAAGATACCAGTAGGACATGGGGCTTCAGTATCCACTGGTATCCGTTGTCCTTTTGGTTCATCATACACTAACCCTTGATATTCCTAGACAACCTGTTGTCCGAATATTCTGACCTGGTTGTTTATAGTGTTTCGGTTTTTCGTCTTGTTATCAACACTCGCACGTGACAGTCTACTACTCTACTGCATCATTTTTGGCTGAAGACATCCAGTTTTCCACCACACGGAAGGCACAATTTGGGTCTTTTTAGAACGTTTCGCTATCTGTACAAGACTAGTACGTTAGTTTAGCTTAAGCTAAACGATATTATTGGATTTTTTTTTCAAGCATTAGTTTTGTTTTAGTTGTGACCACACCGAGGTTTGTCGAGAAACCCACTTCTTTAAAGTGAATTGTATTATCTTGTATCCTCTATCTTTATATTTAAGTTATTTATGACTAGGATCCACACAAAAATTATGGTGGCTTTTTTCTAGCTGAGCTTCTGCCCGAAACTGGAAGCAACTTTTCAGATTATAATGCAAGATTACGCATCAATTGCGAGTTCTTGACAATGTTTTAACTACCATCTACAGCGTTGTGTTGTATGTCCCTACCCTACTCATTGTAGGGTAGGCACACCATTTTCTGCTTTTTCGACGGTGATTTACATTGCCTCCATTGATCTTCTACATTTAATGTTCGCGGTATAGCGCTCATCTGGAGATTATGGAATACGAGTTCTGAAAAAAGTTCTTGAATAAGAAGTTGGAGATTTGAAGTAAGGGAACAGTTGTCTAATAGGCGGATTAATCGTCTTTGAATAGAGTCTAGTAAGTCAAGCGTTTTTTTTGCTGAGAACATGAAAGCTAGTGTAAAATAGCTCCTCCATGTAGCACGATAGTGATCTGGCTCACAGTATTTTTTCGTTGTTGAGGTCAATATCCGCATTCGTATAATAGCTGCAACAATGAAGTGTTCAGAGCGATGTTGGCTGCATTGAATATCAAAAATATTCGGTCCGTGTCCCATGAACTTAATTTGATAATTTTATTGGCCGTTTGTTAATATGCGAAGCGCCATGATACCTTCATGGATATCAACCACATATGAAAACCGTTGGCTGGTTGGTGTGTAAATTGTATCCGAAGCTTAACAATGTTGTCAGACTATGTGATGTGTTTATCGACAAAAAAATACTCTCTGCCTACTTTCGCGTTAAAATCATCTAGGACGACTTAAATATCGTAACTCATAAGTCGATAGTAGGTTTGGCTTAGACGGCCGTAAAACTGTTTAGCTATCTGTGTTACGTTGGCGCTGTCGTAAAATCGCAACACTGCTCACTGTGACATGTATCATTGTTAATGTCAATTTTTTTTAATCCATTTTTGATGACTATTTGACAGCTTCAATTGTAAAAAACTTTTCTAAATTTTGTTGATGTCTATGTCCAAAGTGCAATTTATTCTACAGCAGGTTATCAAAAAATCTCGTCATTGTTTCGATGATTCAACATCATAGAAGTATACCCTCATAAAAAACCATAAACACAAAAGAGTTTCCTGCCAAAATAAACGGACATTTTATCAAACCATCTAAAAATTCAACCCTTCCTTTTTATTTACAGTCATTAGCTGTGATTTCACACTGCTATTGTTGTATCCTCCAAACGCTAAACCACTTGAGCTATAAAATCACATGCCCGCATTTAAACATTCCTTTGAAACTGTTCTTCTCATTTGTACAGTCAAGTCACAAAAAAAATGTTATCCCTAAAATCCTACAACAAGCCGTCCTTTTTTTGACACCCTGTTTCCTACTGAAAATCATATTTTCTTTATAAAAAAAATATTTTCTACAATAAATCGTAATTACCGTAAGATAACATCCCATAAACTCCTTTCAACATATTATTGTGCAAATGCATAAAAAAATCAGGAAATCCCTAATGACTACAATCAATCGAACAGAAATCAATAAATATATCAAAGTCCTGAAACACATAAAAATTTGTATTCTGCCAATTTTATTACCGAAAAAAGTGTAAAAACTAAAATTTTTATGCGAGTTTTAGCAAAAAAAATAATACGCGATTATTCAACCCGAAACAATAAACATTATGATAATGGTCGATAAAATCGAAAAAAGGTAAAGAAAATAAAAAATAAATGTCCATCCATAATCAAATCGAATGTCCTTTCGCGTGTAATTCTATCAAACAATATTTGAAGAGAATAATGGTAAAAAAACATCGAAAAAAACAAACGGAAGTCCTCTAAGGGGTTGCACGAGGACATCACATAAATTTTGAATTTTCTTCCTTTTTTTTCATTGCGGATATGTTGCAGTTGCAGACAGCCAGCATTTTACTTCAAGTATTTTCTATTTTGTAAGTCCTTTGAAAGGTGTTGGTATCCTGTTTTTGTTCCTGTTCAATGACGTAAGACTGCAACCCCTAGCCCCGGTGATATGATACTTAAGTATAGGGGTGCGGTGTGTCTACGATGTAAAGTACGAGGTATGACTACAAGGTCCTGTATATCCTTATCGCGGTTATGGTTTCTCCACCAAGTTCACGGGGTGAGCATTCAGAACGAAAATGTAAAATAAAGGAATATGGAATAAATTTACGTAATTTGATTGCGTTAATGATAATTTTCTTACGTTTTGTGAGTTTTTAAGTGGAAATAGAATACTAACTCGTGCCCTTATGGAAATTCTAGTGCAGCGCGAGGATATTGCTAGCATTTGCTGCATTAAAGTGGAGATTAATGCGGCATGGTAAATGCAGAACCGTAACGATGGAGATAACACACGTTGTAACGGTTAGAATGCCAATAGGCTATTTAAATGGCACTTATACTCTTGAAAGAGGTTAGACGTTTATTCAAAAAAAAGTACACGTGGTTTTTTAAATTAGATGTATATATAACGCACAATAGTCCATGTCCTATCCACAAGGCACAACATCTGTCAAATGACCATCCTGCTAGAATTTTATCTGATAAGAAAAAAAATCAAATGTGGGGCTCACGGCCAATTTTTTTTTTCAACTTTAACGTCCTAGTAGCAAGTAAAAGAAGTTGCGCAACAGTCCGGCTTGAATCTGGGACTTAACCATCATGTATCTAGAACTAGCCGGGCCCTTGAGAACTACTGATGCTTACCACATTCCACTTTAAGTCGACCTATAGGTTAGGTTTTAATACCTTTGTCTTGATGGCAGCAGATTAGAACAGGGATATTTTTTCCTTTCTCTAACACACCACTTTCTTTTTGACTGCGGATAAATTCTTAAATTGGATTTAACGGTGACGCCAAAAGTCCCAGTTAGCCTGGACGAAAACATATCCTATGCAAGCTGCTCTGCGTAATTGGACAATAGGGCATTAAGACACTTTAGCAGTTAGTCTTCTCTTGTACTTGAGAACGTAGATAATTTTATGGGACGAATTCACTTTTGTACTCGTACAGTTGCAAGATTTTTTATTTGATCTTGACATTCATAAATCCACTGTTCCAGAGAGTATATCCACCATTGTTCTGAAGAGGTGTTCTTCTAAGCTAGCAAAACTACTGCGTAAGCTTTTCCATCTATCCTACTCATCAGGACTCTTTCCGTGTAGATGGAATTTGTCCAGTCTGTACCAAAAAATGGCAAATCTTTCTCTCTACCGACTACCAACTACCGACCATTTGCACTTACTTCCCTTCTTTTCAAGGCCATGGAAACGCTGATAATTAGTAAGCTTGTGAAATATTTTGACACACGAAAACTTCTCAATGACCGGCAGTATGGTTTGACACATCTCACCGAAAAGTGGAACCAATCAACCCACCATGATATTTCAAAGGCATTTGACAGGGTTTGACATCAAACTCTTTATCGATGAAAAAATTCCTTTCTAGATTAGAAATTATCTTTCGAAACGTTCAATTCAAGTTATTTTGGACGGTTTCAAGTCTGCAACTCACCAAATAAATGCTGGTGCCCCTCAAGGCTCAGTTTTGTATCCGACTCTCTTTCACATTTTCATAAATGATCACCTGTCTGCAACTTCTAATACAATTCATTCCTTCGCTGATGTCAGTACTCTCAGCTTCTCATATTCGTGTTCAGGTCCATGTCCCTCATCGTGAAACTTGAACTCCAAATGACAAAATATGTTAAGCTCATTGAATTCCGACCTTGAAAGCATCATCAAATGGATTAAATATAACACAGTTGAATTCAATGCTTCCGAAACACAATGCTGTCTTCTGTTCGTTAAAGCGTTAAATCGTTAAATCCACAGCCATTATCCATGAATGGTTTCTACGTCGAAGAAACCGAAAACCTTTCCATGGTATGTGTGTTATTTGGCCAAAGCTGGATCTGAGAAGATCTAAGGGACTGATTTCGCTTGATAGATCGTACATTAGCGCAACTATATGTGTCATCTCTGGACACTTTTTAATATGCAGACACGCCGAAATGCTAGACCTCCACTCAAATGACTTCGGTAGAAGCTGCGCATGGAAAAAGAGGAAGAACAAACAATATTTCGTCTCCTTTGTAACTAGCCGGCCCTATCAAACATAAAGAAAGGTCCATCTTGGAGCTTATATTCTTTCAAAATCTCAGCGATTTGACAAACACGGAAGCATTTTTAAAAACGATTGAAAACTTTTTATCCTCTCCAGTCCCTTCTAGCAGTTATGATACATATACAGTTTATGAACAGACGATCGAATTTGGGCGTCAGCCGTAACAAGCTCCTTGGCAACTTTTACTAAGAGGACTTGGCGGAGCTAGCAGATCGTCCGGTTCTGCTGCAAATATAATTCGTCCACTTAAACACAATCAATGGCCTTAAAAGCAATGAAGAGTTAATGTAGACAACTAGGGCTTTTGAACAGATTATCCCGAAGTGTAATGATTTGATCAATAACAGATACTCCCATCCTAAAGACACACTGATTGGGGCCGAACAGGTCAATATGTGAACAATCAGTGGTTTACACCGCAGACAACATCTCGTAGGACATCTTGTGTGGACGCATGCCTCTGTAATTTTCACAGTTATAAAATATAACTGTGAAAATTACAAAAAATTATAAAACGGTATAAAATATACCGTTTTATAATTTTTTGTCGATCGGTTATCGTTTGACCATTTGTTAGACATATTATCCGATATAATTTCGCCAATAGTTTGGTGTATTCTCCTTACCTAGTCATCTCATGACGGGCTCAGTGGCGCGATGGTTAGTTCGATGAACTGCCGCGCAGAAGGGTGGGTTCGATTCTCAGCCGTAGCAACACCTAAATGATTTTTCACTGGCCCTCCTCTCGTGATGATCTGACAAATCATTCAAGTAGTATCAATTGTCAAGAAAAGCTTATCCCAAATTCGCCGTTCGGAGTCGGCATAAAACAGGAGGTCCCACCATCGTGCAAGAAGTACACACGCACACATGATTGGTTGTGAGAAAGCTCGGTCCTGGGTAATAACGAGCCTGTTGTGCCAAAAATTTGTATTTTTTGTTTTTAGTCATCTCCACTTACCAGTACTTATACAGGTCGGCAGTTAGGCCGGTCCCGTCACCCTTTTACATTTGAAGATCATTGCAACGTTTCAAGGTGTTTCTACATTTGTTTTTAATTTCTATACGTTCTCTATAATCTATGTCCCTTCTAGGAAGCCGTTCCTTTTCCATTTTCCTACCTAATTGTTTATATAGTTCAAAACCTTGACGAAGGAAAATCTCCTCCTTTCTCTCAATACTAAAATTAAAATGCAATCGAAAATCATTATCCCTTTGCTAAAGACCCACCCTCATGTTACTCAAAAATTAGTCGAACAATTGACGAATGACTCATAAAACAAAACCAAGCCATACAGAGCTCAACATCTGAAAAGGATCTTGCGTCGATCGTTAAAAACAATTATAAGTATGTGTTGAAATAAGTGTTTGAGTTCAAAAATAGGATAAACGATCAGTTAAAGGGGGTGTTTGGATTTTTATTAATAGATCATGGAGTCTGCCTATTTGCGATGCTCTGAATGTTTTTTTTTCGTAGAAGAGGTCCTGGATTTTGATGTTTTCAATTTGTATAATGATTAGTGGATCATAAATGGTGATTACCGCGCTGAAGACTAATCGTCCTTAATCAAAAAATTTATTGGAATTTTAAACTATTAATCATGTTTAAAAGAAGAAGAGAATTCAATCGTCTGTATCGGCAAATTTTGGATTTCATTAAATGTGAGTAGATATTACTAATGCGTTTCTAAATTGGGTCATGAGTTTTATGAATATGGGGAAAATTGTTGTGTTTTATTTTTTGGAGCAAAATTTGAAGATACTTAGGAGAAGGCTCCTTGGAAATGTGCAAAAATTGCTAGATTCGAGAATATTTCGAATAATCTTTTGCGAAAGTCTGATAAACATCAAATGGTATGAAATTGTCATGAAATTGTCATGAAAAGCTTCCCATTTTTTTTAAATAAGGGTTAAACGAGTGGTCCGATTTTTTGTGTCAAAAAACAAATTTATGGAAAAGTTTAGTTTGAGGCCATATGCTTTTCTATGTTTTTTTCATATTGAATTTTATTGAACACAAAAGTTCGGTTTGTAGAAAATGTATATGGAACCCATTAATTAATGCTTCGAATGCCCTGTTTGAAGTTTGTATTTGTTATCCTAAGGGTCGGTTTGTTCACTGTCGGTTAACTTTAACGAACGGTTATTCCGGCCGATAACCAACGAAATCATTTGTTCACCAAAAATTTAACCGGAGAATCCACTGTTAGGTTAGTTAAACTGATAAATATGTAGCTTCCTGATTTTGAAGGGTTATCGCCACTTAACCCATGTTTTTCTGGAATTTCGTTTGTTTATGCTTGGTTTTGAGAGATTGATTTTGACATTCACAGAACAACATTCCGTGAAAATTCCACGAATAATTCGTGTTCTACTAATAATAAAACCAATTAAATTTAAATAAATAATTAAAATTAATTACAATGTCAATTCATTTGGAAATCGCATTTGGGATTCGTTTCGTGGAATAGTGGCGAGAGTGACGGCGAGCACTATCATTTATTGGAGGGTGAACGGCGGAAGTATCACCAATATGAACGATTGGATCATTTTAATAAGTGGGACGATTTTGATTTGTTTTAGATTGCAGGAACAAACTGTTGCAAACACAGAAATGAAAGATAAGTTTGTAATTTTATTAAATTTTAGCAAAAAACATTTTTTTAGAACCGTGCTGATCGTTTTTCTTTGGATGTTACAGCTTAACATCGTCTGCTTCTTTATTTCCAATTTTTTCCCCCTTGAATTTCCAATTTTATTATTTTCTTCCTCAATTTTTGAAAAAATTTATCGTTATTTAAAAAAAAATCATATCTAACAAGAGGATTAACTAGAAAACTGGAGCGATTTATCGCACATTGGGAAACAACACTCTTCGCTAACCGGAAATTCATAATCGTAAGTTAAGTCAAAACTGCGGTAACCTAAACGTCGATTTAATTGACAGTAAACAAACCGGCCATACGCCTTACTTTCGCGTGGTATCGGTGGTCAATTAACTTCTCTTAATAATGCGACCTTATGGTATTTGTTCGCAATACGTTGACACTTTAAAGAAATGCATCCTCGTTTTGTAAAAACAAAGCTCAACAAAGCTTAATATATTTAATTGCACCAAGAAAAAATTAGTCAGCAAGAAAAATTTAGTCAATATCATTTACCTACTGCAATGGTTTCATCATACTTCTTTTTCAAAACAAAAAACCTTAGCTATGGGCACATACCATTTACCATACCCACAGCGTTCTTCTTAAACGCTGGGAAACGTTGTTCTTTCATCGTATGTATATTACGCTTGAAATCATTTACCAAAACCTAATCCGTTCATATCATTGGGTATTTAGTCCATGAAATTACTTAACTCTTCACACTTCGATATATTGCCTTAACTCGTCTTTGTTTGCAGAATGACGATAGAGGATTCTTTCTGGTCCAAAAGGATCGGCAGCGACCTAACTGAAATATTTAATACCAAAAGGTATATATCATTGAGAGGCACAAATCTGTGAGAATAGCGGCCAAGTTATAGCTATTATTGAAAACCATCATAAAGTAGGTTTGAATGATTGCTCTGTTGATTTTTAACTCCAATCTTACAGATCGGCCTCATGACAGCGGTTTTCAGTGGTGACGGCATTTTTTGATGTGTCAGGCTAAGATTAAACAGTTTACACAGTATAGTAGCAAACATTTCGGCGTGTCTTCTGATATCAACGGCTCTAACCCCATCAACTCCTGGTGATTTGTCTTCACCAAGGGATCTTAAGATTGTGATCATTTCTTTGATATTTGTAGCAGTAGCAAAAAATGAGTTGTCTACTATTTCTTATAGATATTTGATTTTTGAGTTAGTAATCATATTCTGAGTTTTATTCATGTAACTTGTATGCTCTTTTTCTTAGGTTTGGTTGCCTCAATGGTTTTTCACCTTTTATAGAGTTCATCCTATTTGTTGCATACCAGTGGCTATTTTTTCGTTGGTTCTGTGTTCATTTTATGTAAGTTGATTTTTTCCGGCTCGCAGAGTCTTCGATTCCAAGCCAGACGTCGGTCGGACGCAGTATAAGAAGACATCGCCTTAAGTGGCGCGCACAAGTAGAAACCGACCTCAATCAACTTGGAGTGCGCAACTGGAGGCAGTTAGCTAAGGACTGGGCTAGTTGAAGAGGCATGTTGGTTAAGACCCAGGTTCATTCCGGACTGTAGCTCCACTTAAGTAAGTAAGTAAGTAATGTCATTCATTATGCTAACATCTCCAAATAGTCTTTCACATTTTATTCAATGAATGAATGATTCATATCACATGAATTCAGTTGAGATCATTTTGTCGAAAATCCTTTCTTAAAGAAGGTTTGGAACTCTGTAAAGGATATTGTGTTCAGGTCAGTAATATTACCATTTATTAATTGAGGAATATAATAAATTTGTTTAACTTTATTACGGTTACATGTTCAACATCTTTAATTTCCACTAATTAATTAGAAGAGAACATTGAAGGCCGCACAGAATGAATTTCTGTAGCTGATGCTTGTGTCTGAGTCAGAAGTGAAAAACATATGAGAAGGCTACAATCCACTCTGTGGATCGTTTTATACCATATCCCCTCCCATCCTTTAAACAAATATCCTCAAAATGTCGGCTTTTTGGCGATGAAATAAAGAAAACGTCATTGTAAGAACATATAGTTCACACAGTTTATCAAAATCATTTATGGTTCGACAAAAAAAATCGTTTTTCGCCTGGTTATGCTATGAACATAATGCATAGAAGTGGTTTTTGTATGAAAACGCCTGAAAAAGTGGGCGTGGGTAAAAATGACTTATAGAAGAAATGTTTGTATTACAAAAACAAATTATTTAGCGTCAAAATTTTTTTCCGAAAAACGTTTTTTACTGCAAACGCCCGCAAAAAGAGGGCGGGGCAAAAAACTTTGTATAAACGAAATATAGAAATTAGGATTGTCTAGTTATGTTCTAAAGACATTTTTTTTTAAATCTCTAACGGCTCGACCAAAAACAACATTTTTCTCCTACATATAGTGTACAACTGGTTTTTGTATGAAAACGCCTCCAAAAAGTGGGCGTGGGTAAAAATGTTACTAGGAAGAAATGTTTATATTAACAAAATTAATTATTTTGCATCAAATTTTTTTTCGAAATGCTTAAAATTTTACCGCAAACATTTTTTTACGATAAACGCCCCAAAAAGTGGGCGTGGAAAAAACTTTGTATAGACGAAATATATATATAAAGATTGTCTAGATATGTTGTTCATACTTTTTTTTCCAAATTTCATCATCCTAGCTCAAAATATAAGGCCCAAAAACTGGTGAAATACGGACGGACGACGGACAGACATGGCTAAATCGACTCAGCTATCGATTCTGAGTCGATCCATATACTTTGAGGTATACATAGCTCAATTATTTCTCTATGTTACAAAATATGTGTCAAAACTAATATACCCCTATGGGATAGGGTATAAACAAGGCAAGCCGCAAGCGCTTGCACAATGTGTATCTTCTTGAATCTGTAGATTGACGCGATATTAGATACCAGCAACATTTACGCATCCTGGGAGCACCTTTAAGCTTTGCCTGATTAGCGTAGGTACCTAGCTACCAATAAATGTGTTCAGCTGGCAGATTCGTAAAATTTGTTTGTTTTCCTTCAAAAGTGACTTTTTAATAAGTAAACGAGCTTACTTACCAACCATGTTTACAGGATATGGCTGATTCATAAACGGCTATCCGCTTTTTGCAAAAACTGCAATTTAATTACCTTTCCAATATACATCGTTATTCTAGTTTCATATAAAAATTTTCAAAATTTACACTCCCGTACCTACCAGATGATTTAGAAGACATGTTTTCAAAAGTCAACAACACACAGAAGAAAAGTTTACTGTTTTGTTTGTTCACCTACATTTTACGACAGAATGCATAATATCTCGCAATTCCTTTCCCTTTCTAAACATCAAATCATTAATATTCTCCACCTATCCCAAAAAATGCACATTCAAATTACATATTCAAATCTTAATCTAACCCCCAAGAAAAATTGCATTTCTGACACAATAGACACTTCTCTATTCTACCTCAAATTGTAATAGAATATCCCACTGCCAAACCATACACATCACTAAGAAATCCCCTCGAAGAACGTCAAATAAACAAAAAATAAAAACCCCTCCAGCAACGAAATATACCAAAAGCCGGCAGCAAAAAAGAGAAAACAATAAAATCCCTTGAGTTCGTTTCTTTATGGTTGGTGTTCGTGTATCGTGTATACACAAAAATGACGATGACGACGGTCGACGGCATGAATGCCTACGTGAAAAAAGCGAAAAATGATACAAAGCAAGGAACACCAAACGAAATCCTCATCTATCTGTCTCAGCATTGATTACAACACGCCGAGGTAAACAAATGTGCGCAACAGAGACAGTCGATAGCAGACGCTATAAATTTCTGGTTGGAAAAAAAAGAAATGGTTTCGACCAAAGCGAAAACAACAAAAACAGTGGTGGTTGAAAAGGAAATGAAGAAAAACTGAAAAATAAGAAATACCCAACGCGATCAAAATAATTTTTATCATCAGTTCAAAAATCGTTTTGAATGTAGAAGGTCGTACGTTGTGCGCGCTGAAGACTCATTAAATTCGTAAGAATTTAATTTGCCCAATATTATTTGCAATCATTGCGAATTGATTGATTTAAATTCAACAAATAGAAAAGTGTTGTGTGAATATTATAAATTGAACAAATTGATTTCTTAATTACAACTAAAAAATAATCCCAGTGTGTACCTAGCTGAAGCTTGTGTTTATCTCTCTTACACAACCGCCTCCACTCGATCTCATCTCTCTTTCAATCTGACATTTATCCGACATTTTGAGAAAATCAAGTGGATTTCCTCAACCAAGTGCGCAGTGAAATACGATTTTAGTTTTGTTTTTGTTATATTTAGTTGGAAACTAATTGGATTTTTAAATCAAATAGAAAAAATTATTTAAAAAATAATAAAAGCTATTCTATATCGAAAGAAAAGGATTAAATAAACAAAATTGTGCAAAGTGTAAATTCTAACCTACAAAAAAATTATACTGTGCACCATTCAAAGAAAGAAAAAGCTCTTTGGAGATAGCTTTAAAGAAAACAAGACAAAACAAAAGAAAATAACAAAAAAAAAAAAATTGAACTTGTGTGTGATTTAATAATTTTGTAAAGTTGAGCTGAGCTCAGCTAAACTAAATTATTAAATAAATTTCAACAAATTCGACAGAATTTTCATTACCACTCGAACGTGGTAGACGAATTTATTTGTTTGTTGACATAAGGAAAACAGTAGAAGCCGTAAACATGACTGCACGTGTCCTAAATCCAGTTGTTTTGTCCGAATTCAGCAAATTGCGATCACCATCGATGCAGTCGCTGGCCAGGAATCTACCATGCGGAAGGCAGTTAAATCGCATCAAGAGGGATCTCTTTGGACCAGCTAATCCAGTTGAAACTACAAAGTGAGTAAACTCTTTAAGAGTGGGGAACAATACACACAAATAGGAGCTGGGATAATGGAGTGTGGGATTTCGATTGTTGGGGGTTTCATTTGTGTGTGGTTTGGGTTTGGCTTTTGTTTTCGGCTACCCGGCTACCTGCCTTTAGAGGCCGCGAAAGATAAATTTAAATGCAAAAATAATAAAGAGGTTTGATTTGAATATTTTTTGATTGGAGTTTGGATGTTGTTCTTCAGAAAATGTGAGCCTCTGGTTGATCTTTGTATGATTACCTAATATGTCGTAGAGGTAGAATTGGTAAAGCTGGTTGGAACTCATTTGTTATAGCGTCTTACCTGGTTCTTTACATTTATGAAATAAAAAGAAACAAGATGACCCTTTTGGATGCCTTGATTTCATAAAAATAACTGTCGTTTGAAATTGAGGTGGTTCTATACCTCACTGCTTTGTTTGCTGCTCTTTACTTGCTTAATCTAAGGTGACTCCAACCTACGCATTTTTTCTCATTTGTTTGAAATCGCGTGTCATAAACATGAGAATAGAAATGCATGGTAATAACCCTACAATTGTTGATTACATTTATAACACCGTTCTAAATTGCTCTATGTACAACCTAACGAATGCCTGCTCCTATATTCATTCGAAAAGCAAACTCACCCAGAGAAATTATAATCGCGCCTTCATTGGTTCTAAACCCACTCGATTCCATTGCTTTCACTTGCTTCGGTGTACAGACAAACCTATTGCCTTAATGATCATCTTCCATGATCCCATAAAAAATACCCAAATTATCAGACTGTATCTGCCTTGCCCAGAACTTATGTCGCAATTTACCTACCCGAATCGCATTAATAAATTTTCATTAGTACCGTTGAACATTAAGTCGACCTCGAAAACCGATTACTTTCAAACCACGTTGGTAAACTTGAACTAAACAACAACAATTTATTCTCTCCGCTTTCAGAATCTTCAACGACGAACTGGAGAAACACCACGAGAAAGCCACCAAAAAATGGGGCTTTGACTTCCGCTCTGGCAGCCCACTTGTCGCTAAAAACACACAATTCATCTGGGAGCCAGTTGCCTGCAATGACTTCGTCCCCGAGATGTACACCCTAACACGGGCAGCACATGTACGCGAAACACCCGGAATTACATCATACGATCTGCTAATGGATGAACGTGCCGATCGTGCAAATCTCTCCTCGTCAACTGCTGAAGATTCGTGCGATGATTCGCAGGACGAATCTGTGAGCTGTTTTAAAGCTCCCGCTGCATTAGCTGCCCCATCCACCGTTGCTGCTAGTAGGATCCTGCGCAAGCGTCAACCTAAGATCACAGGTACGTGAAGTTTAAGAATTATTCCCACGATATTCATATATTCTGGTGTGAAATGAAGCAGAAAATTAAAACCAATCATATGTGTACAAACAATCCAATTCCAGTAGGCCACCCTCGCCGTTAAAAGTTGGAAAAAACTACTCAATTGAGACGCGCTCTATCTAGAGTTCGATTGAGACGTTATGGTGATATGATTCCAACGGCTTTTTCACATGTGTGTGCTTGTTTTTTGTTTGTTATTTCCCAGGGAAATTGATGTGAAAAGAGACTCCATGAAGTGGAGTCGGAAGAACGCGATATGCGTCCTTAGAAATTGGAAAAAAAAACATTCGATGCCAGCGGAAATGCCTCGTCGTGTGTTTAGAGACTAATTATGGGGTACAGATTTTCCCCTTTTTTCTGTTTGTTCCTTATTCTCATTTCCACGGTCGAGTGTGTATTTGATTTTAAAAAAATCCGATTATGTAGGAGATGGAAGGATTTCAAAGTGAGGGCGTAAATTGACGTCGAATTGACGGTTATAACAATAAACCAAAAAAGTAATTGAAGGGTTCGGCTGATTATTGCCGCAGATGTGTGGTAGGTAATTATGGCTCTAGAAGTGATCTACCCTCGATTTTGGTATTAAACGACAAGAGGAATCGATTCATCCTTAAAAGGATAAAAAACAAGCTAACTGTTATGTTGTAGATCGCGTTTTAGAGAGGGTCAGTGTAATTTTTTTGATTTGCTTATAGACGCCATTTAGTTGATCCATACATACCTTAGGTTCGAGAGTTTGCTTCTTCTCAATCGTCAAAAGTGTTTTAACTTTCATGTTGTCTACCCTTTTACAACGAAGAATCCCCTTTAAAGCCGACATAGGCTGTCAATGCTTCAGGCAATCGATCGTTAAAAGCAAACGTTCCATACAGTCATTCTATGGCTTTTTTTTTTTAAATAGCTTTTAGTGAACAGTCTGCATCTCTTATAATCCCAAACCCCCAAAAGATATACACCAACAATTTGTTTTTCAATCCACCAACCTTACTTCCCCTCACCCTATCATCCATTAAAGTGCATCTGTGACTTCCCTTTAACTGCATCTGACTCTCCCAGCCTCTCGACGCACGATCGATATATTAATAGATACATTCTGGTGATCTACCCTTATCCCCGGCATCCCTAAAAATCCAACACCAGCTGTATTTCGAAAATCGGACTCCCCCTAGCCAGAAATAGTAAAACAAAAATAGAAATTATTTCACCCTTCAAAACCCTCTCCTCGGCTAATGTTGCGTGCCAACTCCAAACAGCAGCTGTTTTCCCACTTGCATGAAAATGGAAAACAGCAGATTTATCAGCCGTGCTTAGAATTGCATGCTTTCTGCCCCTAATTCGGAACACTTTACTTGACAAGGGATGATCATTTGTTACACCGCATCTGTGCATTTCAAACTTCGAAACCATAGATCTTTCATTGCAACTAATTACGGCTCGTGACATGATGTAAAATTCCACATCTGACCGTTACAAAAAATACATCCGACTATCGGACATTATGATCTACACAATGACAGGACCTTCCATTATTAACCACGGATACTTGTTAAAATGCTGAAGTTTTTTCGATTTTTATCGGAAAAATATTTAAATTAGACACGAGCTATAGTCGGCGGTAGGATGCGTTGGAAAAGTGCCATATGTCCTTCGAATACGCTGTGTGAATTGACCGAGAAATTTATTCCAACAAAGAACATCAAAAATGGAATTCCAACGAGAAATGCTAATATGATCACCAACGCGGAAAATGGGGGTGGAAAATATCACTTACTAAAAAATGCCTCACGATGAAGAGGAAATCCGGTTACTTACTCAGAAACGTCCTTTCGTCAGGTAATCCAATATCTTTTTCTTCGACCCTCCACTTTTTTTGTTCTGTTTTCAAAGTCACTGACTTGATCAAGCAAACAACGAGAAAAAAATTAAACGACGACCTTTTCGTTCTGATTACAGGGTAAATACCAACTCAAGGTTCAATGGCCTCTTTCTTTTGGTCTCATCCCTCTCGGGTTGTTTGTTGTTGAGGAGGCAGGCGCACGCAGGCAAACAAATTCAATGGCAAATTTTATGGCACGCGCCGACACAGTAAACGAAACAATTGAAATCTTACCTAACAGCGCGGCGGGCCGACACAAGCAGGTCCTGTGTAAAGGATTCTGAGAAACAATTGTCGCTGCGTTTGAAGTGAGTCATTTTGTTTGCGTTTGGTGTGGCATGGTGTTATTAGTATTGTATGGTTGGTTTTCTTGGAGTGGGATGGTATTGCCATCGTTTGTTGTCTAAAAGGGAAATAGAATGGACGTACATTAATGACAAGACTTGGTGACGTTGATACTGCTAGGACTTAATGACTTCAAAAGTGATCGTTCAATGGATTTTGGTTAAGATGTGATCGTGGCGATGTTTGTTTATGAGTGGGCTTATTTTTCAGGCAGTATCTGTCTATAGACAAGACTCCAGGACCTTCAAAATGATTAAACAATGCTCTTGGCGGCCGAGAAAATCATTCAAGTGTCTGAAGATCAACAATTTGTTGACTAGAGCCAAATAAATTCCAAATTTTCACACAATCAATGCCCTTTCTTTCTGTAGTGGCCGCACAAATTAGCTTAATGATCATTCAGGACTTTGAAAAGTTGTTGGCCAACCCTAGTTTTACAAGTGATCGTGAGATACTTTGTAAAATGATGGTGACTTACTCTGTTGTATATCTCTATCTGTCGGAAGATAGAATTTAACGTGATCAACAACAACTAATCGCGAAAATGAATGTGAAGTCAAAATATTGATTCCCTAGGTGACCACATATCCGAAACCATATCCATTTATATTGATGGTTCAAAATTGGACGTTTGGGTTTGAAGCTGGAGTGTTTTCAGAAATACTAAGGCTGAACAGCACTTTTCGTCTCACTGAACTCAGCGACCTCAATGCTGGCGTTACCACCAGACGATATCACCATCGTCATTGACAGTCAGGGTGCAATAAAAGTAATCTCTGCTGTCAAAATAAAATCTTAACTTGTGAAGCGTTGTCGTGAAGAGCTAAAGGCTCTTGGCGTCGAACATAATTTGGGTTATCGGATATTATTTTTCACATTCAGCAATGTAAATTGATTTCTGAATGGAAAAAAATCTTTGGGAAAAAATGATTTCCGATATCCCTTAATGTTAAGCTCTGCTTGGCCCACGGACAAAAAGGCATTCAGGGCAATTGCTGATGAACTGGAGAGAAAGGTATCTACATCGAGCATTAATCTAGCAGAACAGTCTGTCAAGCCGCCACTATGTGACCTCAAGTCACTGAATATTGCTTAAAACACGTGAAACTCTCTTTCCACCTGAGAAACATCAAAAAAGATGTGGCCTGAGTATGAAAAAGCCAGAAACCATAAACTACTTCAAAGAAGCAGCAATTCTGTTTCGATATTAGTAGGGATTCTAACTGGACTTAATATACTTAAAAGCCACAAACTGAAAATGCATCTTATAGACAATGACATTAGTACAGGCTGCAGTGATGAAGAAATACACGAGGATACCCTACACTTTTCGAGGAAATTTTTCTTCACACCTGGACACCATTTAACTGTGCTACCATGGCTTCTATTTGAAATCAACAAACGTGGATCCCCAACGGGCATCACAATGGCTCTATATTGACTATATGTGATGAGGAGATGCACACCGACTACCTCACCAACCCACATACCTAACCTACCCTAGGTTACCACACCTAACTGCTCACATTCACCCTCTTAACATAACATCCTTATAATTAAAAAAAAAAAAACAATACTAACTAATGAATTATTCTTCTCTTTTATTTCAGAATACATGAAGGAACGTAAACGCCTCGCTCAGACACCAAAAAAGGTGTCCCCCTCAAAGCGTGCACGCACATCCAGCACCAGTAGCACAAGCTCATTGATAAACTCATTAAGGAGCCTGCAGAGGAATCATTAATGGTTCACACTCCAAATAATATACCTACAAATAGATTTCCTTAATTTATCCCTCACTAAACATCCTCAATCCCTTCACACATCTAACTCTATCTAAAACCCTCAAATGCCATATACTAAGTGATTAGTAGTTTCATACAAAAACTTTACTCTTAAATTTATTTTTTTCACCTTATTACAATGAACACATTAACAAAAGAAAATAACTACATAGCTGTAAAATGATTATATTTAGTTGTAGATATATTGTATGGATAGTATTTATTTTTATTTTTTAAATTATAATGTTGGAGAATTCATGCAATGCTCATTGGGGTGTTGATGTTGTTTAAAGTTCCAAGAAACTATCAAGTGAAAGCTTTTTATAAATGTTGTTCATTTAAAGTATTTAAAACACGTTTCGAAGAAACTTTCAACAACCAACAGAATGTCAGCATTGATCTTTGAATTTCCAAAAGAAAATGTTTTCATCTGCCAAAAACCAAAACTCTCAATTAATTTCGTTTAAGAAATTAAATTCTTTGCAGAAATTAATAGTAAACTTTGGCCCGCCAAATTGTCAAGTCAGTCTTAATGACTTGGAAAAACAACGCCCCAATGACCAGTTCCATGAATTTTAAAAAGAAACATTTTAACTCACCCGCTAAACAAGAATTGTAAATAATTTATTTTAAGTATTATAAACAAAAAATATTCCACAAAAACGCACAAAGAAATAGAGATAAATGACAGTTCATTTATAATCTGAATTATACTAAACCTAGATACATTATTTTCTTTTAGAAATATAAGTAAAAATCTGCGTTTGATATGCTTTTTTGTTTGAATGTTGACTTTTCGTGTGTTTTGTGTTTTTCTGATTAAAATTGATCGCACAATTGTTGATAATTTTTTTTACATAAAAAACACAGAACACTGAATTGCAATTGAAGCGAAAGTGGCAATATCTCAGTACAAATTTTTAAATTAGATTTATCTTGATTGTTTTAAGTGATGAGAGGAATTTATGACAAGCAATAATAGTCTCACCTTTGGTTCTTCAAATCCAAATCCAAGTGCAAATGACGATTGTTGTTTGGCGGACCATGAGACGTACGAATGCCTTTTTTAAACGTCTATTTGAAAACATACTTAATATGTATGTTGGATAATAAGTAAAACAATGCAAAACAAAAGCCATCTGCGTAAAAATTAAAAAAAAAAAAACATTCATTCCATTCGTCCACCCTCATGGGTTCATATCACAAACAACGGACGACTACTCAAAAAGTGCAATTTGTCAGACTCCACATATCCCATCTTCCTTAAAAGAATCAATTGAAATCCTTCACAATATACTTGTCCAAAATTCCTCAATATTATAGATTTCCAAAAATCTATAAATCGATTGAATTTTGATTAAAAAAATAAGGGCAGAGCCTTTTTTCTATTAATCACACGTTTATTTTTGTAAGAATACAAAATAATATAAAACATAATTATAAACTAAATCCTAATATAAATATAAACTTAATTATCGACTAAGAAAACGTCTGTTATTTTGTGAATGTGACTCTTGATTTATGTCGATTGTCAGTTTATTTTTGAATAGGGTGTGACCCAGTTTATGTTAAATGCAAGTAAAATAAAAAGAACAATTTATACAAAAGAATTGGATATAATTATTTTATAAATAACATTATATTGTACAGATTATAGAATTACATGTAGGATAACGATAAGTTTTACACGAATAAACAGAAAATATATTTAGCAGTAAAACAATAAAATTGGTGTATCTTTAAACTTTTATTTATCATTTGTATTTGGTCGCTAAAATAGCAGGAATCAAAGCGATGGCAATGTGCATTGGTATTCCAAGAGGAGAACTAAACAAAGCAGAATAAAGCAATATTGTATCATACCACATTCGAGATAAACAAAACACAATCTGACAAAATACACAAAAAAGATGCCAGCGAATGTTAACGTTTCGTTGCATGAAGTCAGTCCGTCTCCAAATGAAGGTCCACTCAAATCTTATATTGAATGTGGAGCGAAACGGTTCTCGGTGGGTTTAGCCCTTTACTTAATTGCAAAATTAATTTTGTAAAAAAAAAATCCAGCAAATTCACTATTAAAACATAAAAAATGATGCTAATCCTCTGTAGACACACACCTTTGATAATTAGACTCTCACTAAAAGAAAGAGCGACATCAAATCTATCAACACACCAAATTTCATACAAATCCATCCGTTCGTTCTCGAGCTATCAACAAAAACGTAAAAACAATTAGTCCTCGGTTGCCTGCTGACGTTTCTGAGCGCCTGGTGATTTATACGAAATTTGCTTCTTCGATGACGACATTTTTGGTTACAATTTTTTTTTGTAATAAATTTTATTAAAATAAGTGGTTTTTGAGTTATTGACAGCCCAAATAGATGGAACACAAAAAATTACGTCACCAGGCTGAGGAATTTTTAATAAAAAAACCAAGCGCTCATGAAAAGTAGGAAGCAGTTCGGCGATTATTTTTTAGATTTTGGTTAATATCTATCTCGTCAACAAGTGATGGATATGGATTAAAATTGACACACCGATTGAACAGAGTCTTTAAGCTGACAGCTGCAAATAGTTATCTTATGTCCAAGCAGGACTGGAGTTCAACTTATCCTAGTGACATTTTCTACCAAGAGCAAATGTTGTAATAAGAAAACACTGCAGTTTAACAGCACACTGTAACTGCAATAATTACATCCGATCCACCAGTAGACATTTCATAAGAATCCTTTAACATTTATCAACAGCATTAAAATCTACTAACAAAAAACTGGTAGGTAGATAACCAAAAATGACGTCACAGGTAGGGGTAATTCTTCAGAAAACACCAGGCGCTCAGAATTGTCAGAAGGTAACCGTGGACCAAATGTTTTTCCGTTTTTGCTTATAACTCGAGAATGCGTTAATGGATTTTCATGAAATTTGGTGTGTTGGTGGATTGGACGATGGCCATTCCTATGGTATAACTTGCATTAAGATGTTACTAACATTTTTTTAGCTTTTCAAATTTTCCGGGCTAGCATGCATCGATCATGTAAACATTCCACTACGTTGGTGTTAATTTTTGTTTCATTTACGGATGGCCATGAGTAGGAAATGTCAATGTTGTTTGTAAACCATATTCCTACTACAAGTCGGCTCCTCGTAAGTGCAATTCATGTCATTGTAACAAGCAACGTATTTTTAATCAGCATAATAATTTACATTCGTATCAACGCGTTTCTAGGAATTAAATAATTTAAAGAGCTCCTGGTTTTTATTCAAAATGTCACTTTTAAAGAGCAGCACTTTGATGGCAAGTTTTCTAGCAATTGGTGTTATTATAGAAAAATTGTGTTTTTCAAAACGTTCATCATGCGTAAACTTGGAAGTTAGCTGAATGCGACTCATACCATTTGAAAGACAAAATTCCAATCTATCAGCACACAAAATTTCATAAAAATCGATCACCGCGTTGTCAAGTTATCAACAAAAACGTAAAACAAGCGGTCCTCGGTTGCCTGCTGACGTTTCTGAGCGCCTGGTGATTTATGGGAAATTTGCTTCTCCGATGACGACATTTTTGGTTAAAATTTTTTTGTGCTACTAAATTTTATTAAAATAATTGGTTTTTGAGTTATTGACAACCCCAAACATAGTTGGAAGACAAAAATTAGGGGAAAAGGCTGAGGAATTTTTCCTAAAACATCAGGCGCTCATGAAAAGTACGAACCAGTTCGGCGATTAATTTTTACATTTTGGTTAATATCTCGTCAACGAGTTGATGGATATGGATAAAGATTGGCACACCGATTTAACATCTTTAAGATGACAGCTGCAAATAGTTATCTTATGTCCAAGCAGGACTGGAGTTCAACTTCTCCTAGTGACATTTTCTACCGACAGCAAAGGTTAATAAGAAAACACACGTTGTGGGCTTGGCTAGTTACATCCGATCCACCATTAGACTGGATTCATAAGAACTTTTTAACATTGTCTCAATTTATCAACAACATTTAAATGTACTAACAAAAAACTGGTAGATAACCAAAAATGACTACAGGTAGAGGTAATTCTTCAGAAAACACCAGGCGCTCAGAATTGTCAGAAGGTAACCGTGGACCAAATGTTTTTCCGTTTTTGCTTATAACTCGAGAATGCGTTAATGGATTTTCATGAAATTTGGTGTGTTGGTGGATTGGACGATGGCAATTCCTATGGTATAACTTGCATTAAGATGTTACTAACATTTTTTTAGCTTTTCAAATTTTCCGGGCTAGCATGCATCGATCATGTAAACATTCCACTACATTGGTGTTAATTTTTGTTTCATTTATGGATGGCCATGAGTAGAAAATGTCAATGTTGTTTGTAAACCACATTCCTACTACAAGTCGTCTCCTCGTAAGTGCAATTCATGTCATTGTAACAAGCAACGTATTTTTAATCAGCGTAACAATTTACATTCGTATCAACGCGTTTCTACGAATTAAATAATTTCATGAGCTCCTGGTGTTTATTCAAAAGGTCCCTTTTAAAGAGCAGCACTTTGATGGCAAGTTTTCTAGCAATTGGTGTTATTATAGAAAAATTGTGTTTTTCAAAACGTTCATCATGCGTAAACTTGGAAGTTGGCTGAATGCGACTCATACCATTTGAAAGACAAAATTCCAATCTATCAGCACACAAAATTTCATAAAAATCGATCGCCGCGTTGTCAAGTTATCAACAAAAACGTAAAACAAGTGGTCCTCGGTTGCCTGCTGACGTTTCTGAGCGCCTGGTGATTTATGGGAAATTTGCTTCTCCGATGACGACATTTTTGGTTTCAATTTTTTTCCTTAATTTTTATTAAAAAGTAAGTGGTTTTCGAGTTCCCAAACATGGTTGGAACACAAAAATTACGTCACCAGGCTGAGGAACTTTTCCTAAAACACAAGGCGCTCATGAAAAGTAGGAAACAGTTCGTTAAGATGTAACTACAATTTTTTTTTTCGCTTATCGACATTTCCTAGCTAGCATGCATCAATCATGTAAAGAATCTACTGTATTCGTGCAATTTTTTGTTCCAATTGCACAGGGAGCAAAAATGACGTCACCAGACTGGAACTTTTCATAAAACACCAGGCGCACATGAAATGTAGCAAGCAGCTGTTACTGGTCGACGATTGATTTTTACTTTTTGGTGAATATCTCGCAAATGGGTTTCTGTATATGGATGAAATTTGGTTTACAGATGAAATAAAAATTGCTTGTTAAAATGGCGTCATTTGCATGCAATTATCTTATGAGGGACTGGCCCAAAATGGTATTTATATAACGTTTTAGAACTTATGGTATCTACATGCGAGGACTGCCCACCTTTGATTTCGACTTTGGTAATGTAAACATTATATTGCCCATGCAATGCGCACATGTCAAAAAATAATACGCAAATTGTGGATTGTTTGCTACATAAAAGCCACCAAAATTCGGTGGTTATCAATTGTATACAATTGCTCCAAATCGATTGTGTTTTCTTAGCTGCGAAAGATTGGAATAAAATTGAAAGTACCCACAAATATAGCAATCACTTTGAAATGCTTATTCGTAATCGTAACTCAAAGTAGCATGCCGATTGTTCCTTTAGATTTGATAGCATGGGTTTTAATATTTAAATACGTTATGTGCGTTGTTTACATTTGCTCCAAGTTGACAAATAAGGAACGTCATCGTATACAATAACGTTTACATTGGATATGAGTATCTAAGTATGTAACCTTATCTGTACTGAAAATGACGATAGATGAAAAGGGCGATACGCAACGGGACATGCGTTCGTTTTTATTTATTTTCTCAACCATTTAAGTTTAAAAATCACCAAATGTTTATGATGGATACGATGTTCGTGTTTTATTTCTTGGTGAGCTAAGATGTCAATGTTTTAGCAGAAACATCAACCAAATAATTTCATTCGATTTCATTCCTACAGATGGCATTTATGTTAGATAGAAGGAACATGTATTATTATATTTCAAAATATTGGTTTATTTAGGTGGTGGCTTTGGATAAGACGACGGCTTTTCGATTTGTCAAAAATGTGTTATCGGAAGCGTTTTTCTTTTTTGAAATGATATGCAGAAGCGAAAATTTCCTTCTGAGACTCTCACGGGGTTTATGTTTAGGAGTATTAAATGTATGACTTCTTTAATGGTTTAATACTCCTGAATTTAATACTTCTAAATATAAATCCCGTGGAGAGAATTTCCATTTTTATAGTTTGCAATTGCTTTCGATAACATATTTTTTGAGCAATGGAAAACGCCAGAAGCCTCGTAAAGAAATGGGAACTTACCGTTCATATGGCTTTCATCGCTAAAATTTAGTGTTCAACATTTGTATCACAAAAACTTAGTATTGAAATCCTTCATCGCCAAAAACTCCAGCCAACGTTATTCACTAAATAAATTGCTTCAATAAAGTGGTGACAAATTGCGACCCACAAGAAAACACTTAAAACAGACTTCCATCGCTGAAGACTCCTGTCAAAATTTGACGTCTAAAGCCAAGCCTGTCAAAACAATTCTCATGTCCATCTAGAAGAATGCTGCCATGTTTTCTTACACACATTTTTTTTAAACAACAAAATTTCTAAATATATTTATTTCTCACTTTTTCAATTTTCAGCTAAAAATAAATAAACTACGAATAATTAACTTTATTTGTGATATGTAATGAATTAGAAAAATCAATATATCATGCTTTTCTGTATTTTTTGGTTTCTTTAAATAAATAATTTTTATTATTACAATAATATTAGTATAGTAGGTATAAGTTTTGTTTCATTTTATTTTAGCATTTTGTTTAATTGTTCTTTTTATGAAAAATAAAGAGGAATTCACTCGCATTTGGTTAGCCGTTCCTTTGGTCACTTTTTTTTAGTGAGAGAGGTTAATAACTTTGTCTGTCACTTTGAGTGACTATATATATAGCGCTGTGTCTTCGACTAGAATAATATGTGGCGATGATAGTCAAACTTGGTCCTCATTATGGCGGTTTCGAAGTAAAACCCTTAGGTACTACATGAAGGTCCTCTTTCTTATTTTTTTAGGTGAGTCTAGACGGTTGCTCATTTTATTTTGTAGTCTTCCCCTCGAGCTGTGCTTGTAGGCTCTTTACAGTCCCCCTACGATTGTTGTGCCGCTGAAAGAAGGCATTTATCGAACTCATTGATCGATATTCTAAATTGTCAGAAACATTCCAGTCCACGCTGATGCTCTGATGTCGACCTAGAGGGTTACGTATTTTGGTCTCATTGTATTTCTCAAGCAAGTGCAGCAGGCAATCCTTAGTCGTGTTTGCTGCTTCCTCAAGATTGACAGTTTGATGAGTGTCGGGTGATCCAATTGGCACATCACGACTCATTTGATTGACCCGGAACTTTGCGCGACGTATGCTGGCCTCTGAGGTGCCGACTGACGTTGAGCTAGCTATGTTACTGATTGCCTTTTGAATGGACTCGGCTTTGCCATTTTGTTGGATTTTCGACGACGTACCGGTAGGTGGACGATTCGTCACACTACCATTTGTCATGATCGTAGGAGTTTCTTCAATGGACTGTTGCAACCGGACGGAAAGTGAGCTTATCTTGGTGGTGTTATTCGTCGTTGAGCTACTCGATCGAGAGGAGAAACTAGAGCTGCTACTGTAACTGGCCATATGACTAGAGGAATCCTTTATCACAGATGAAGTACTACTACTATTGGTCGTGCTGCTGTTATTTTTGTTCGTGGCTGTAACACTAATGTCTCCTTCATTTGTAGGTGTGGTATCTCCAGACTCGGTGTCATTTTCGCCACCCAGTTTTGTATTGATTTCAGCTAACATAAGCAGATGATCGGAAAGTTTACGGATTTCATCGGCTAGATTGATTCGCTCCCCACTGGATCGACGTCCTAGTAAGAAGTTTGTATCCGAATTTCGTCGATCAAATGAGTGGAGGTATCCCCGAAAGTTCTTTGTTGTTGGGCTGGCTGGTCGATGGTCATTGATGTCGGTCGGTGTCGGAGTCTCTGGAGGCGATTTGTTGAAGATGTCCTGGCGTTCGTTGATTGGCGTCATGTCGATCGTATTGCTGACAGTTTCCCCATCGTCATTGTTGTCGTCGTCTTCATTATCGGTAAGTGTGGCAATGGATTCGCAAGGTGATGGTGAACAAACTGCAAATGTACATTTTAAATAAGTAAACATCCTTAAGCTCATTTTACGATTGAAATTTAAGCCCTGTCAATACAGTAATTATATAGGGATAAGAATATTTTGCATGCCATCTTGATGTTGATCCCCGCCGATTGCAATCAAAATATCTTCAAGTCGTAAAACTGACGAAGGAGAGTTCGCCATATTTTTTATGGGTTGATGTTCCATAAACAATAATAATAATAAATATTTAATTAATAATTTCATTGGCACGTGAAAGTAATTCCTTATATTCAATTTTTCATTCCGTAACAGAGGAAAAATAATCCTATTTGCAGTCCTGCAACCTGAAGTATCATAAGTCTGTTTAAGGACTCAAAATTGTGTCCTTTATTGAAAGAAGCTATAAAACACACTTTTTATGGACAAACTTGAGCCATTCGGAATTCGACGGCAATTTGTAAAACGGTGCAAGTCAGGAGTCATAAACAAGGCAAGCGGAAGGAGGGAGATATAAATCAACGTGAGTTTAAGTATACCTGGCGGCTGGGCAACCATTGACTATTCCAGGGCTAAAAGTAGTTATAAAAATAATTATCGAAAAATGAGAAAAATAAAGTTGAAATAGGGGATGCAAATGATTGTCCATCAGGAAGGAAGCCAATTCTGCAGGGTTGTTTCCAAATTTAAATGAGAAAATTTGTTGACCGACAAAAGTGGAAGAATGAAAATATTGGGACTTTTTTTTTTTCATTTTTCGTTAGTTGAAAAGTTTTTAAGAGGAGACTTGGAAAAATCCATTGTGAATGAGAAGGTAAGGCAAACAGTTACCCCGACTTTTGTTTTCGATGTTTACCTTATCAAATTACAATTTAGAAGATCTTAAGAGCGGTAAACTCAAATCAATTTGTATTTGGAAAAATTCCATTTTTTGATCCTATGAGGGAAAGAAGCAGGAAAGATATCAATGGTATATAAAACAAAATACTACTGCGACCAGCCAAAAATTACAAGAAGGTAACATGTGTACGATTATTAGATTTCAGTACTAAATAAAGCGGGAGTGAAGGTGGAAATCTTAAAGCATTGCGTTGTTGAAAAAGTCTAACGCGTGTTTCCTTTTTTTCGTCGAAATGTCTTGATTTTTTTTCACTTCGGCAGTTTTGCATAGTTCTTCATGCAAGAGCCCGTTTTTTGTCAAAAATTCAACAAGATGTCGATTCCAAGGCTTATATCCTAATATAAACAACGATGGTGTAAGAACAGACGGGTATGCTAGATTTTGTAAGATCCAAGCTCTAATAATTGTGGTTTTGTGCTGTTCTAATGAAGCATAAGTCATTTGCGTCAAATCAAGCTCAGCTTTATTTTATTATTATTTAAACTTTTAAAGACTGGTCTCAAAAATCTCACTTATTTTTTAAATTCCTCGTTCGAAAATCGGCCTGGACTGCCAACCGAAATTGCTTGGTCACATCACTCAAATACCTTCAATGAGCAAGACTGCAAAAGTAGAATACTACTACGCAAAAATAAGGGAGAATCTTTCGGTCGGGAATCTTATTGCAATTTGTCTCTGGTTCCAAGTGTGCATTTCTCGGAGACTTGTTGTTTGGTAGAACATTAATAACCACGATACCATTAAAACCGCTTCACAAGAAAGCATATCACTTTTCGAATGACCATATCAATTGAAATTGTGAAAATAAAAATTGAAGCAGATGGCCATGCCTCAGAGAAATGTGTAGTTGACTGCTAAGCCAAACGTGTCGGGTTCAAGCCCTATCTTCGGCAGCATTATTTTTCTACAAAAATCGCCAGCTTATCTGAGGCCATCTTTGCAATCATATGAGACAATATAAATCTATGTATCTATCTGTCTCTCTCTGTTGTATTAATGCTTTGCTCTGTTTCAGGCGATGGCCTCAGTAGCCAGTGCGCCAGTGCGAAGAACTGTGATGTAAATGTCAATGTCAAAAATTGAAACAGCAATATTTTAATATTTTGGTCCTAAAACGTTGTTGTGAAAAAGTAACTTTAATGCAACTTCTGGGCGTACTTAAGACCGATAAACGAGAAATATTTTTGAGGCAATAATCAGAAGACCTGACCATGACCGTAAAGCTTTGTCTAATGAAAATGTTGCATCAGTTAGTTAATGAGAGTGATAGTGTTGACTAACTCGATTCACCGTTACTTTCAGCAATTGAGATATTCACGAAGCAGTTTGTGCAAAAATTTTACTTAGAATTTGAATATGCATGCTTGCAAAATTCAGTTAATACAATATTTTAAGTCATTAGACCATACGAAGCACCTAACACGATCGGAGAATGGATCGATCCTACAGCAACAGGAGGCAAATGCAGATGTTTCGAACAAAATTATCCTTTCCGACAAGGCATATTTCGAACTTGATATCTAAATCGACACATGGAATTGTTGCATTTGGGGAGCTTAGAATCCAAGATCAAATCATTAATTTTTAATTCAAGACTCTGTTGAGAATTTTGAGATGGTGGGACTGACAATGGTGTTTGAGATGACAACCAACTTCTCCTGGACTCAAATTGCTGAAATTAATATTAAAGTCAAGTGGTTTCGACAGATCAGAAGAACCTTCCATAAAGCGAACTCAATTCTTGAATTGTTTAAGTCGGAATTCGAACCGAGAGTTATCTCTCGTAATGTCAACACTCTCCATAAAAAAAAATCATAGTTTTCAAAAACTCTGCATTTTTATCTTGAAAATAGAAGATAAATGGGCCAGTTGGGACCTACTGCAATAGTAAAATGACGACCAGTGTTTGCGTAAAAATTATTGTCAGTGATAATCCTGCTTTTTAGCTATTATTCTCTGACTTTTTCCAATAAAATATTTTCGAAATTTGTTTAACTAAAAACGGCATGTGCAAGTTCGTCCCGAATTTCACATCGCTGCTTTTAAGGTTAAAAAATCTTACAAGCACTAAATGTGGGGAAAGAGAGCTACTGAAGTGAAATAATAATCATTTATATTTAACCGTTTTGGAACATACCCCAAAAAGTGCTCAGCCTTAAGACGACAAGATTTTGAAATGCTACATAGACTTTACCTTGCTGGTGATACATTTTGGTTAACACTTAAATCGTCTGCTTTTTTATTATGACCTCTAACTCAATATACAATTTATAATCCATCCATTTTTGCGGTCTAAGACTTCATGTTGATATTGAATTTTAATAAAATAAATTGGGGTAATGTAGACTCAAACACCAGTGTAGCTAGACATGCAGTTGGTTTCTTATATAATCCAACATTTTATAATAATAAAACCTTCTCAAAATTGCAATTAAAATATATATATGGACATAAACAAATCTCTGTAAAAATTTACCATTTTCCGACCCTCCACCTAATAAGACCAACACATGAACAAAAACTTATTTTATATTAAGACAAATGCTCATTCTTTAAAAAAAACATCAGCCTTTAGCCTGAATGTTTATAATACTAATGTTAGGCATACTTTAAGGCATTATATTTATTTATAATATATATTTTGAGTGAGTTTGTTATCTACAAAAAATAAGCTCAATTTATATAAAAGCCAATTTAAAAAAAACGCAATCATCCTTTTCAAAAATAAGCAAACTACAAAAGTGCAGTTCCGATTAGACAAAATCTCGTGACAGTCGACGCAGTTTTGCAACGCACATCTTCTTACAAAACGTTTGTGTTAAAATTAAAATCTAGTGCAAAGATGCGTGTGCTTCTAAACTGAGAAGTGTGCAATATTCTGAAGCGTTTAAAAAACTTCCAGTTTCCACTTTTTTTCTTTTAAAACTTACTTTACTTTTTAGACGAATAAAAAGTCATTCAAAAAACTCATTGCAAATACATTTTAAGTTTAAAAAAGCATTAAACTATATTTATTTTTGGAAACCATTTAAAAAACGAATGTGTTTGCAAAAAAATATTATTGTTTGTTGTGACATACATGTGTAATTAGCCATAAACGGCAGCGTCCTTCTTACTAAATTATTTCCTGTAGTCTTATTAAAAGCTTGAGCCTGAAAGTATATAGGACGAAATAACATATTTTAATGTTTTTTTTATTGTTCGAGTTTTATGCAGTAATGGTGACAAAAAAAATGTCCAAAACTGAATTGTAGTTTGATGAAGGATCCTTTTTATTTTGTAGTCATCCAAAGGTTTTGTTTTTTGTGTTGGAATCTAAATGGTCGATAACCAATTTTTGAAAGTTCAAAATTATGAAATTTAGTTATAGGAGATTACCTTACAAAAATATGTATTAAATAGCCACGACTAAAATTTTTTTTGTGAACATAAGTACACAAATAACTAATTCTAAAAACTATTCACTTAAATTATAAATTGTTAGGGTGTATGAAACAATAACAGCGAAATACTTTTGTTTGTTTGTGTTTTTTGGTCAAATGTGTTGAATTGTTTTGTAGTAAAAAGTTTTGTCATTTTTTCAATAACTTCTATATATAATATGTAGAAACATTTCGTGAATTTTGTGATAGACCAGACCAGATAAAGTGTTGACGGATTTTCAGGGTAAGTAATTTTTAAGCGTCGTAGTAATTTTATACTGCAATTATTTTATATTCAAGAAAAATTCTTTCACAATCAAAATAAAAGAAAAAAACTTGTCAGGAGTCTTTATGTAAGTTCATAAACTTTGAGTTGTTCGCCGGATTAGCTCCGAATGTTTATCTAAGTTGGCCTTTTTTATATTGATAAATATATATAGTAATATTGATAAATATATATGATAAATATATATAGAGAATAGGGAAAAACTCCCGAGAAAACATAACTGGGAAAATCTTCCATAAATGCAGCAAAGCCGACGATACCATTCGAATTTCTTACTATACAAAAAAGTATAACGGCGCGGGCGTTGTTATCTGCATGTGAGAACATTAACCAGAATAGGTGCAAGCCAACAACCTACGAAAGCCCTAAGCTGGTTAAAGGCAGACATTACTGGCATCCAGAAAATACGATACGATACGATACATCTATTACGGATCGTGTTATAGGTAGCAGAAATAGCGGCTGTTCGGATGTGGATTTGTTGTAAGTGCCAGACCAAGGCAAGAATTTTTATGTTTCCAAGACATTAGGAACGCATTGTAACAATCCGTACCAAGGGCAAGTTCGCCAACATAAGTCTTCAATGCGCTCATGTCCTCATGGAGTGAAAACATGATAAATCATGATACAGTCCTTATAGGTCTTGTCCCTTGACAAGACCTATGAGGGACTACCGAAGCACGATATTATAATCGTGCTGGAAGATTTTAATGCAAACGTAGGAAGAGAAGACATCTTTAGCAGTATTGCCAGAAAACACAGCCTACACGACAACACGTCTGGCAACGCAATTAGGATTTTGTCTTCGTTATCGAACAATGCCATATGGGGACATGGTGGTCTTAAGATCAACTAACGTTAAACCAACTTGATCACATTGAGGTACCAAAAGGCACGCATCCAGTATTTTGAATTTTCGACAATTCCGATGGGATAACATCGACTCGGACCACTACCTTTTTGCAGCCAAGGTAGGATGCGGATATCCACCACGCCAACCAGAAATACTGTGTAAAAATTTACTGTCGAAAGACTGTTCATAGAATCAGTTAAAAGAAATTCGATTTTATGGACACAATTTTTCTGTTCTGTTTTATTCTGTTTTATCGAAAAAATTCTTATAATTTTAAATAGACCGTTCACATAATCTATTAAAAAATAATTCGATTTTATCGACAGAATTATACCGCCCTACAATCTCCAACTGAAATTCGGATCTGTTATCATAATGTTACGAAGTATAAAACAAACAACGTCATTGTAATAGCAACCAGCTTGTGATGAAAAAGCTAAAACAAAACGATGTAATCGAACAACAATACTGAAAGGGAAGTACAAAGGAGAAGACGTTTTGAGAACACGAATTCCAATGGTTTGGACAGACTTGCCATTCCACCTAAAACGCTTGAAATTTCTAGTACAGCTTGCAAAACAAGATTATTCTAAAATATTTTAAGTTTTGAATAAAGTTTTAGCAGAAAATCACTTTTAGTTTTTCAATGAACAATATTTATTATTCTGAAGTAATGATTCTCATTCCAGCCAAATGAAAATTTTCCACTGATTCCTATAACCAGCGGATTGAGAACAAGGTCAATTCAATCATGTTTTTTGTTAAAATTAATTTTTTCAATAATAGCTATAACTGGGCCCATAACCTTGAAAACCCATTCCTTTCGCATGGTCAATTGTTGTTTGTTCCAGTGTCGGAACACCATCAGAATTATTATCTTAGGCGCCTGACAACAAAAGAAAATATTTTAAGGATCAGAATTATATCCCAGCAAAGCAATCGAAAAACGTATTTATTTCGTTTCATTTAGTCAGATTTAGTTAGCCAATTTAGATTTAGATTTAGTTTCATTGTAATTGCAAATATAAATAAAACATACCCCAAAAAAAATATGTACATATTCAATTTTGAATGCAAAACAACGTTCGCCGGGTCAGCTTGTATAGAATACTTATTTTGCTTTAACTTAGTTGATAGATATTTTACAGATCCTACTTGATTTGTGTACAAACAAAAATATTTTTTTGAACAACGCCTAAGAATATGCCAAAAATGGTTTTAACTACCAAATTCAAGATAACTATTATTTTTTTTTACAAAAATGTCATACACATCAGTAAAAAATAAACCACACACACAAACATAATACACACCTCTCGACGATGAAAGACTCCCCCGACTCGAATCCCTTAATGGTGCAATTACATTCTCTTCCGCATCAAAGACATACGGACTGTTAGGATGTTCTTCCCATCGTTCAATGAAGTTCTTCAAATTATCCTTTGTCTGTTCTAGTTCTTTTGTCTGCAAAAATAAAAACATATAGTAAGACTTTGTAGATTACTCTATGTGAATGTATTATATTTATGACATGATTTTGAGCTACTTAATATATTTTTTTAGTTTTGATAAATATTGAAAACAAAATTTAAGACATATGTATGTATGTACTTAAGAAAAAAGACGGATACCTCGCCAGGGCTGAATAAAAATAATTTGCGGAGCAAATATTAATATGAGGTAAAAAAAGGTGCACTTTGTACAAATTGTTTTTAAGAAGATGGCCTTTTCTATTAAACAGCTAAAAATGCCCTACGATATCATCTTCGAAGCCATTGGGTTCTATATTCTGCATGAGCATTTCTAACAAATCGGTAGTCAAATTTGTCGAGGTGTATTTACCGTTTTAATGCTAAAAACATAGATGCCGAGGGGAAAGAGTACGTTTTTTTTTTTGTAGAACTCTTGCCCTGCCGAGTGGTTTATATGCAAAAAGAAACATTGCCTACACCCAACCTCGCACCTATCCCAATCATTTGGCCGTAATGCTAAAAAACAAATATCGCACAAAAAAGCAGTTTTCGTAATTTTCAATTTTCTCAAAAACTAGAAGACATAAAAAAAATAAACTAATACAGATATAATTTTACGGTTTAAAAAATTACACTATAAAATTTGTTTTTCTTTTTTTTTTCTCTCTCCAAATTTTGAGTTTAAGACCAGTTTTTATTTCACAAACTATGCAAGATTGTACAGGTTTACAAAATGGCTTAAAAAAAATATAATACTTAATTGTATGTATTACCGTTATTTTTAAATACATATTTTTGTTCCCATTTTTAATAACTTTTATGAAACCGCCCCCAACCCAAACGGGGGGAGATAAACCCTCCCTCCCATAGTAAAAAAAATGTTTGTATTGAGACCGTTATCAATTTTTGGCGCTTTTTTTTTTGCTTTATCGTACACTCCCCTGTCGAGAGAACTTTCTTTCTAGGTGCCTTGCTAATGAAGGATGGGATACACTGTCTCCTTATTAAATATTTATCATTACGATAATTCACAAGGATAAGGTATGCTATGCTAATAGTAATTGCTGATAGATGTCGCAATCGAAGAGGCAAACAAAAATTTACTACTTTCGTCACTCAAGATTGTCAGTATAAGTTGTCAAATGTGTACCAGTAGGACGGACTCTGCAGTTGGTCGAGCACTGTTCAAACATATAACGGGTGATCCAATAGAAGGTACTTTTTTCAATAGCTTTGTTTTGACAGTTATCATTTGTCAACTGGCTTGTCTATAGGACGTTTGTGTTCAGAATGAATAAAATTACTCCGGAACAACGCTCATTAATTGTGGAAACTGAACGCAATATTTGTAAAACCATAATCGAATTCCGAACCAAATTTACACTATTGGTAATCAATCGAACAACCAGATTGCGTAGGACCGCGTTTTACTTTCAATGGAGATCGCTACAGAGCATTGATCAATGAAAGTTATTGCGGGGAAATTTAAGATATATGTGAAGCTGATTTGTGGTTTCAACAGGAATGCGCTACATGCTATACATTTAACGAAACAATCGATTTATTGAGAGAAACTTCATCTCAGGAAATTCTTGTGATTTGACACCATTGGATTAATTTCTATGGGGCTATGTGAAATCTCTTGTTAACATCGATAACCCCGACACGATTGTAGCCTTGGAAACAAACATTGCTCGTGTTATTCATGGAATACCCTGATATTCATGGAAAAGCTGATATGCTTGAAAGAGTGGTCGAATATTAGACCTGCAACATATTGATTTTTTTCTGGTATTTAAAAAAAAATCATGAAGCTCTATTTATGATCTTGTAATACAAGCTTAGCAATTGAGAATGCGCTTAAATTTCTGAAGATGGTTTTAGAATTTGCTACAACTTGCCATAGATGAGTTTTACAGGGACGGCATTAAAGGGCCCTTTGGTGTTATAATGCTTTAGTACTTGTTAAATAAGAAGCTTGCCTTGAACCTCATCGGCAGAGTGGTTTTCGTCCACAACATTACAAATTCTAAGGTTGAACATTTTTCTCCTTCATGTGCTATGGGGTAGAGTAAAAAAAACGTTTTTTTTATGGAAGAACTACCGTTTGGCCAAAAACAATGTTCGTCTAAAAAATGGGCGCGACAGTAGGCGGATTTAAACAATTTTTACATTTTTTCTGCCTCATCGTCGGAAAAAGAGCCTATGTACAAAATTTCAACGCTCTCAAAATGTAAGGAAAATCGGTGACACACAGACGGACAGACAGATATGGATAAATCGACTCAGCTAGCGATTCTAAGCCGATCCATATACTTAAAGGCATATTTAACGAAATTGTTTCTTAAAACTGATACACCCCTATGGGATAGGGTATCAAAATGAATACCCATCACCTATAAAAATGAATACCCATCACCTATTATTCAATTTGAAAGCCGCATACGTGTCCATTTATAGGAACATACTAATACTATACAGAGTTGTGTTAATTTAGCGTAAGTATAGCGCCCGAATCAGTCCGTTTGTGTAAGATGACAACCAAACAATAATTTGAAAAGGTGATGCAGATTGTGAAAGAATGTGAAAAACTCTCGAGCTACTACCAGGAGCACAATCTCCACTAAGCCCATGCCACTACTAGAATACATCAACCGCATATTGACATTTATCGAACTCAACGAGATCCCTCAAGGGCAATACCAAGTATATGCTCTCGAAAAATACACAAAAAATTCACGAATAAAACAGCACATAAACTTTGAGGTAAGAAATATTTTTTCGACCTTGACTTTTCTATTTTTTCGAACTACTTATGTGATCCTATATACCTATAAAATCACGATTTTTTTTTTTTTTTAAATTCATTTTTATTTTATTTTTCTTAAAACTAACTTAAATGCTAGACTTTTGTCTATTCATGAAATCACGATTACTCCCCAAAAATTGGACGTGCCTCACATAGTTCTTGATGTTTTTGGCAAGCAAATGTCAGCTTACTCAGCCATCTGAATTAAAAGCCATCCAGCAATGGTCAAATATACAAACTGGCAACTCAACAATTCAAAACGAACACACAAATATTCCTGAAAACACCGAATACACCCTTTCCAGGTTAAACATTGATAAGAGTGACAATGTAACGAATCTGCACAAAAGACTCGATACATTTTTATACCGAAATGTTTTGAAAACAAATTACGGAAGGGGTATGCTTGTGTATTCCCCGACAGCATACCCTTGATCATTGCAGCGCGAGTGGCGATCAAAGGTGCCTTATTACCATTTTCTCGGACAGACATCAAATCCCTAAAATCAATCTCAATAAACTCAAAGAGAACATTAGATTGCCGCTTATCTCTGCAGGAGATGTCAAAGCATTTAACCATTTACCGGGCATAGTGTAAGGCTGATGAGCTCGGCAGACATGGGATTAAATTACCAGTTGTACAAAACACGTGTGCACCTGATTTCCTATCGAATCCCAGATGGAGTCTTGGCACGCGTGTCAAATAACAAAACCAAATTTGGCCAAAGCTGGATTTCAGAAGATCTCGCTCACCAGGCCATAAATTTACACTATATGTGTTATCATGTGACTTGCATGTGACTTCTTCAATTTAATTCTTAAGTGGATTGTGCAAAACTCCCGAGCCACACTAGAGGCACATTTTCCAAAAATCGGTGCAACTACTAGCATACGCCGAAGATATTGACATCATTGGTAAGACTCAAAATGATGTCATAGCCACGCTTGCTAGTATAGAGAAGAAGCTGCCAAACTGGGTTTAACGGTAAATGAGGGTAAGACTAAGGATGTGCTGTCAACACGAAAGGACACACAACATCGACGAATTGGACAGAACGTCACCATTGGCAGATATTACTTTAGGGGAAGTACGGGACTTTGTCTACCTCGGCTCCGCTATTAACTTTGACAACAAAATCTCGTCAGAAATTAAACGAAGAATAACTCTTGCCAACCGCTGTTTCTTCGGGCTAAGAATGCAATTTATTAGGAAAGCCCTCACTCAAACTAAAAATGAGATCTTATATAAGACCCTGATCATCCCAGTCCTGCTCTACGGCGCTGAAGCGACCGTATCAAAAGCGGATGAAGATATCTTTTGTCGATTCGAGAGGAAAATTCTTCTAAACATCTTCGGTCTCGTTTGCGTTGACTGGTTATGGAGACGAAGATTCAACCGAGAACTATACGAGCTTTAGAGCTCCTGCAGGAGCTGTAGGGGCGAAGAGTTATACGTGGTACTATAATGCACCAAAAACTATTCTAAGCGTACTGTAAAATTTATGACAGCCACTCTTACCTAACCCTGACCTACATGCTTCTTAAGACAAGATTCGAAAGACAGGTCAAACTTAATATGGTGTAAGAATTTTATAAAACCGCCTTTGAAGCCGAAAACGATTGTAAGATTTATTTACGTATATGTACGTCGCAAGCAAATTGAGTTCTGATTGAAACTGACTTTCCTTTCGGAAATTCTTCGAACCGATACCTAGGTAGCGCTGATTGTTTTGTGGTTCAGCCAAAAACGACATTGAAAGTAGGCACGGCAGAAGAAGGCTCTTGATTTTTTTACTTGTTATTTATTATTACTATTTTATATTGATAAATAAAAATATTTTGCATTAAATTATTTTGCACTAAATCTTATCTCTAAATTTAAAAAAGTTTAAAAAAAGACTTTTTATGCACAATAGCCGACTTGTGTGCCAGAGCATGAGTGCTCCCGCTGTCACATGTAAATAACATGTATGAAAGGAACATACCTATTATAACAACTAACATAACAAAATAAACGCATCCTATAAGATTGGGTTTAAACATTATGAAAGACTAGAAATTGTATAGCTCTCACTCACCTTATTCACATCTCTGACGTCCTCAATAACATCGGCTGGTATGGGTGACGGTGTTGATGCTTTCAATTTCGCTGGAGGAACATTTGTCGGTTTCGGTGAGACAATTGGCGGTGGTTTTGGTCTCCGTTTCAGCCATTTATGTTCCAAACACTCTGTGGCAGTCATTCTGGTACTGTGAATGACAGCAAATATTTTTAATTAGCAACCAAACGAACATTTTCACACTTCAGTCCCATGCTATGCCAGAGATGGCGTCGCTATGGATGGGGTTGTATGAACCCAAAGAGTTTGGATGATATCATCCTCACCCCACCACTACCAATTAGCTTACCTGCAATCTTTGACTAGCAACTTGGATATGAAATCTAACGCCTCAGGGGATACAGTACTGAATGCTTCATCTTCAAAGTCATACTTGGCTATCGTTACGTTTGCCATCGTTTGGATATCCGTTTCCCCCATAAAGGGTGACAAGCCCGATAAACTGTAAAAAGGAACAAAAATAAGAGTGAGCAAAGTGTGTGAATTAAAATGTCCGTTGAAAAAAAAAAATTCCAATTAAATATGGTGGAGGGTATAAACTCCATCTACTTACAGAACATAGCATATCACACCAACGCTCCACATGTCGGTTCCGTACGTAATACAGTCGAAATTAACAACTTCGGGGGCAACGAATTCCGGCGTGCCGAAAAGGATCTGCAATTGGAGATGAAAAGGACTTTATTTCGGTATCAAATTTAAGGGAGGGAGGGAGCATGGAGCTTTGAAAAAGTCACGACAAATCTTTTGGCCTTAGGGTCGTCGTTGTCGTGGTGGTTGTCATTAATTTTCAGAATGGCAAGACCTGCGAATGAAGAAGTTGAGCCCATTTGGCTGCAAATTGGTACTTTTGTTGAATATTTCTGTATTTTTATTATCATTTTTTTGAAAAATGAAATTTCTTTGTGGCAAGGGAATATCTTTCACATTTCCATGCATTTTGGGTGGGTACATGCCAAAAAAAAAAACTGTTTTTGTTTAATTACCTGCAATCTCTTGTCAGGATCGAAAACACGGGCCAAGCCGAAATCAATAATTTTAATACGATTTCCTTCCTTTGTCAGGCAGAGGATGTTCTCGGGCTTTAAATCCAGATGCAGAATGTTGTTGCGATGTATAAATTGCATTGCTTCGCAGACTTGTCTGATGAACACAGTGCAGGTACGTTCTGTGAGGACGAATTCATCATCGATAACACGATCAAATAGCTCACCTCCTTCGACTCTGCGGAGAAAATTATTAATTGGGTGTTAGTGTAAGCGTAGCACAAGATGGAAGGTATCTATGTGAGTATTGTGTTATTGCGTAGGAATTACATTCGTGTACTGGGGTTCAATTTGTGTTCGAATATCTACTCGAGGGTGTTCAATGTTCGTGGAATAATTTACAAGTACTTATGCGAATTAGGAAGGTGTAGTGTACTTTGCTTCTATGTGATTGAAACATGCTTTTCTACTTTTGAAAAGATTAACTACAAGGCAGTATCCATACCTAACTGTTGATTGAGTTAACTTTAGGTCTGCATATTCTAATGAGTATCACTTATAAGCTTAACACTAATAAATATAATATGCTAAGCTATAGATGTTAGGCTTTCAAAACGGCCGTTTCAAAAAAGTGCAAATTAAAAATCGTGACATATTAGTTGCAAAATATTAGAGCATTACCTATATCTGACTAAAAAGTTCATACCGCTTAGCTAGCCGCCTATGTCTAGAATACACAAATTCAAGTGTAAGAAGAGTGCAAAATTACAAAACTCTTTGCGAATAGAAAAAAAACCCCATCTCACCTTGAATAGGAACGACCTTACATTTTTTTAACAGTTGTTATTTTCAAAAAGTTTGTTTTTTGTTGCAAAACATCTACAGAAAGAATATAACGAGGTTTTTTTGAAAGTAGGAGTGGCAGCAGACAAATTTTGTTACTGCTTTCATCATCTATTCAAATAAGCATTGCGTAGGTGTTACATATAAAATATCTAATATTGGTTCAAGCCACCATTCGCTCATATTTTAATTTTTAATAACATAAAAGGCCTATAAACGGATGACATACAGAGGACAAGCAAAGAAACTGACAGATCTTACTGGCTTTGATACTGACTGGATACATCAACTTAACTATTTGTCTAAGGATATATAGGATAAGGTAGAAGGAAGGTTAAGGTTAACCTGTATTTGGCAGTTCTTTTGGGTAAATTTGTGGTCACTTCCCTCACAATTATAGATGCTTCCACTTGCTCTGAAGACCGTAAACTTACTTTGGAAGAAAAATTTATTTTCTTTAGATTTCTTTAGTCTTTCGGCGTGTGGTCCTTTCCAAAGATTCATCGAAACTTTTTCTAGGACGACCAAATTTTGTATCAGTCGAAGAATAATTCCTGAAACTGATTGAAGAATTTAACCAAGACTAATTTGAAATCAGAAACCTATGTTCATTCAGAAAAATGAAATCAGCTTTGCAATATAGACTTGCAATGATTTGGGCATTTAGTACAATTTTCAATCAATTCCCTCAAATTTGAAGATTGTGTTGTAGACATGACATATCTGATTGCCCCATATAACCAAATAACGTTTTCCTCGTAATTAAAATATCACTTGAACCTGAACCTACAAAAAAATATATAGAAACAATTTTTTTTTTAATTATTTTTGAAAATTCCCAGTCAACATTTTGTACGCTACGTGAATAACGGCAGTTTTATGACGTTAGAAATGTTCCAACAGGACCCACAATTCGTGCTATGGTGATCAAAATTGAGCAATATGGAAACGTTGGAAATGTAAGACGTTCGGGCAGGCCTCGTTTTGGACGATCGATCGAAAATTTCCATGTCGTTAAGGAAAGTGATGCAAACGATCCTGAAAAATTGAAAAGACGACGTTTAACACAGTAAGGGATATCGCGTAGCACGATTCATCAGTTTTTGAGGAATGATCTGCACCTATTCTTTTACAAGATGCAGTTGATCCAATAGCTTAAGTTATTCCAGATGTACGTAGGAAAACGACTTTTAGGCCACCCTGTAATGTCTACAGGGTGGCCTAAAAGTCGTTTGGAATGCTCATTTCTGGACTGAGATCTTTGCGAAGCTATGCTTTCTCTGCGGGGTTACAGGAACATATCTCTTCGAATTTGCATCCTGTTGATACAAATAATTAAAAAAAGGAAATTTTCCCTTAGGAACATTAATAATGAATCCATATTGACGAGCCAGCACGTTCTACAGCCATTTACGTAATCTAAAAGCTGCGAGGCCTTCCAAATGGTCCTCAATTCAGGAACTCTGCTCCATTTGTGTTTTTTTACCATGCAGCAAGCTAAAGTGCAGATAATGATATAACTATGACGATAATACCAGACCACTCATTTTGACTAAAGGGTACTTCTAGATTCTAGATTCTAAGAGGCCATGACTTTCAACATTGTTCAAAACGATAGTTAAGTTAATTTCCTTGGACACTAAGACGCAGTCTAGATATTAAACTCGACTAAACTCGAGAATTGTGTTTTTCAGTGAATTAAAATCCAGAGTTAACTTCGAGTCAACCCATCAAATTTGGCGAGTTAGCCCTGGATTAAATGAGCAGAGGTTTTTGACAAGCGAACAGTTGCTTTCCAATATATTTATGTGAACAATTTATTCAGATTTAGATTGTTTCAAATATTGAGTTTAACTGTTTTAAAAAGAAAAAGGATTGTAAAATAGCGACAAACCCATTTCCATTTGTTTAGGAAAAAGAAAAACGGCAAAGCTGACAATTGAGCTGTTGCGATTTCGAAACAAAGTCTCAAAATCAATAAATCAACAACCTTATCATATTGAATCACCACTCATGGAGTCAAATTTAATGATGCACTGAAAAGCTGTTTCATAAGTTAATTTTAGATAAAATTTTATACGGGTGAATATGATAGATGGAACTTCCCATTTGACGAATTTCTACCAGTTATCAGTGTGTATCAAAGATGACTTCGTGAGACTTCATGACTAAAAATAATTCTAAGCTGATTTTTCCAATAGTTTGTTTCGAATTCTAAGTGTCGAGCTGGTCATCTCTTTCTGTGATATGCTCATATAGCAATACCCATATGAATGATATCTATGATATGGTTGTTTAGATATGAACTGGAAATTTTGATAACGATTGGAACGTGTGTTATACGAAACAAATGAGATCAAAATACTGAGCTTTCAACTTCCAAATTGGATCCTGATCTTACCAATTCTACTTTACGGTACTGTGTGCTGGAAAAAGCAGGAAAGCCTAACAAATATGTATGAAGCACTTTCGAATAATTTTTCCTTTCAGTGTTAAATATTTGTTTTGTCGAATATTTGGTTCGGACGAAAGTTTTGAAATATATACCCCTAACTTTACCAGCTGCATCAATATTTTTTCCAGAAACCAACCTTCAAAACAATAAGCCTAGAAAGTCTTTGAATTTCTCCCAGGTTCGATACGGCATGAAAGATCGAAGCCCCGGTTCAAGGATTAGATGCAACGTAGCGAGTATCGAAAGCTGTGTGGATCGTTTTATACCCTATCTGATTGATTCCTTAAAATTATTTTATGGCAAAGATATATTAAAATTGAAATTGTCGCAACATATTTTTAAGACAGTTTATCAGTATCTTGTATCTTGCATGTATGTTCGACCAAAAACGAAAATGTTATGCTGCATATGGTATGGCGTAAGGTATAAAAAATGTTTTTTCCATGAAAATGCCTCCAAAACGAGGGCGTGGTTTAAAATGATATACAGAAGAAATATTTATATTATCATAACCAATGATTTTGCATCAAAAATTTTTTCGAAATGTTTAAAATTTTACCGAAAAAAGTTTTTACTGGAAACGCCCCGAAAAAGTGGGACGGACAGACAGGCATGGCTAAATCGACTCAGCAGGTGATTCTGAGTCGATCCATATGATTTGAGGTATATCTAGCGAAACTATTTCACTATGTTACAAACTTAATGTCAAAACTAATATACCCCTAATAACTCTAACTAAAAACTCTGAACTGAATTTTAGGAAAATCAATGAATGTGTGTTCATGCGGCAGAAAATAGTGATTATATATACTTGATCACAACTGAAAATTCTGTTAAGATACTTTTAGGCATTGTTAAGAACTAGACAATATCAATAAATAAACATTCAATAATATTGTATATTATAATATTTTAAATCATCAGTTAAGTACAATTTTAACCAAAAATCGCTGCATACCGAAACAACGTGCCAAAATAATTACGCTGTACGTTGAAAACCATTCGAATTTTATCACGAAAGCAATAATAATTGCTCTATTGGAATAAGAACAAATCGTGATAAACCTTATGACTGCAAACAATTTGACTTGTAGTTAAGCAGTAAAACGTGAGGATTGTGATCCCTCTATCCAGATCATAACAACTCCAATAAGGAGAGAAGAACAGTAACCTCACCTTAACTAACCAATGATGGAGAAGGTTAAAAAATTGCGTCATATCGAAGAAGACGAAGAAAAACGACATACTGAATATAATCCGTCCAGATATCGCAAGAATTACGACGATAGTCACTGAGCAATCCCCAATTGGAGACCATGCGATCAAACTAGGGGTCCCATAAAATGCCGCAGTCGCAGGAACGCAAATCTCACCTCTCCCATTGCATCTGCAAATGTCCGGCACTATAGCAATAGTCAGATTGCGTGTATTAGCCTAACCCTTCTTCGAAACCTAAGCGGCATCTCGGGTAAAAGAATACAAGATTTTATCCGTGCTCTAAGCCTCACAAGCTTGATCTAGATACCGCCTGTATCACATCCTCAATAATCATGATAATAAAGGTCACACTATTCGTGGTAACAAAAAGGCACATAAGTGCTATTCGGGTTCAGGCTGAACACCACATCTACTTACCTATCCTATCTAACTAACGACGACAATTCATGAACAATTTAAAAATATTTGAACTTGGCTTATAACACTTTTAAAAGTATACTGGCGCCAACGACAAATTTCAATGTAAACACGAAGTACTGCCAAATTATACCGCACACAGCGTGAGACTACTACAAATGTAATTCTTCTTAAAATATTTGGCAAAATTAGCGTTTAAGCAAAACAGAACGTATATACAGTTAACGCATTCTAATTATCAACCTATGTACAGTATAACTCGTATGTCATGCTCAAAATATCTTACCTCTTGTCCTTCATACTCTACCCTTCAATTGAGGAGTTCATAACAACTAACAGACAAATTCAAAATACCGAATAAATCACGTAATTTGAAGATTACCCCTGTATCTTATTAGACCAATATTTTAACATCAATCTTCCGAGCTTGTCTGCATTTATGTTGTGAACTCCTCAATGGAATTAACATTAATTGCACACGAAAACCAGATAAGGACTGGTGTCCTCCAGCTTGTAATGCTCAACTAGGACTGCGCCTCGTAAATCAATTTCCCATTGCAACCCTTAACTTTTTTTCAGCAAATTTATATCGACATTTGTATCTAACCTGCGCTATTATCTACACTCGCACTTCATTAAATCCTAGTCCTCACGCGGAAACCAACAACAAACGCTTAAGGCTCTTAATTGAGTGTATGCAAGTTGATAGCAAACAAAAAAAACATCCTACCATAAACGTCTGACAAAACTCTAGTGCTAAATAAGTTTTACAAAAAGGGGTTCGTAAAAGGTCTGAAAACTATTGTTTCACCTACACAAGGACGAGACAAAAAACTTTCTCTGCGCAGTTATATGTTTCCTTTCCTATTCCCTTTTTTTATGCAACATGTGTACTACCTAGTAAGGGAGATACGAAATGTAAAACCCACAAAAAGTTTTGTTGTGCATGTTTTGCTGTTTTTTTTCGCTACGAATAACTTTTCCTAGTATCCTTACAATTCCAGGACGACACACATCATTTTCTGATATTCGTACGCAGCATATAACTGTATGATGAGATGATGTTGCAACGAGTTCATGATTTCCACCTCACGTTCCACATTGCGACGATCTTCACGTTTCGGTATGGGTACAAATTTAGCCGCCAATTTAAGACCGGTAGCCTTTTCGGAACACCGATAGACGGTGCCAAATTTTCCCCTGAAACGAAAAAATGAGGTTATGTTGAGTTATAAATTTATTTTCATTTCAAACAAAAGGAACAATTATTTTGAAACTTTCAATGGCTTCCATTTCTCGTTCTCGTTGTGTATGTTTTCGCTTTTGTTTGCTTACCTGCCAACTTCGCTGAGCATATCATAGATTCCATTGGCGTCGACACCGCGTTTGATTGTTACATCACGTGGCGGAAAGGCGGGTTCAAGGACTGCAAAGAAACAAATGAAAGTTCATCAATTAGTCAAGTCATTGGTATTTGTTGTTAATGTTTGTGATTTGGTAAATGGATGTGTTTTACGAATGACATGGTCGATATTGGCGATGGGAATTCGAGCTGACAGCTGGGAAAGGCGTGTCACAAACGTCAATTGCTATTAAAAAAGGATTAGTTCTGTTCCGGTATAATATTATGTTTTCTTATTCTTCCTGATTTTTTATGCAGACATTTCTTGCTTCCGAAACTGCCGTTTTTAAGTCAAAATAAAAAAAAAAAAAAAAAACTTGTATACGGAAACAGATTGTTTTTTTTTTCGAGTTGTTAAGTAAAAATGTTCTCATTGGTTTGGTATTGGTTACTTGAAAAAATCGAACTCTAAATTTCGATCAAACCTAACATTTTGATGACGATGAAAAGCAGACTGAAGTGCTCTATCTACAAGATCCTATCTGCCGTAATATTGAAAAGCCTCAAGAAACATAGGGGCCGCTCTATAAGTGTGGATTTACTCCAGAAAAGCACACAACTGATGAAATCTTCACAATTCGGCAGATCTAAGAAAGAACATAAAATGTCCAAACCGATACCCACCACCAATTCATCGATTTCAAAGCCACATACCCATGCCTAGTTTTGGTATACCTCACCGACACATTCGATACCAAAAAAAGATTTAGTCAATGCGATGCACAGTTATGTGACTTCTTTAATCGCATTCTTAACAGGATTGTGCAAAATTTCGAGCCAACATAAGAGGCACATTCTTCTATAAGACGGTGCAACTGATAGCGTACGCGGACGATCTTGAAATCATTGGTCGGACTCAATGTGATGTCATAGCAACGTTTTCTAGTATAGAGGGGGAAGCGGCAAAAATGGGGTTTGCTGTAAATGAGGATGTAAGACCAACATGAAAGGACACACAACATCGACAAATTGCAAAGAGCTTCACCATACGATCGCGGGTGGACTGAATAACTGGTATCAAAGTGCCTTGTCTCTGCCTTAGCGGGCAGAGTAAGTCAGTTAAAGTCGGGTCCCCCAGGCCCCAAGGCACATAATACGACTCAGTCCTGCACTGACCTGGGGGGGGGGGGGGGGTAAGGTGGATATATCTTCCCTTTGTCTGTTTGTTTAATATATGTGTCTGGTCTTCTTTTACAACACCGTTGATGTGAACTTTCACTTGAGGTTCAGTTTTAGTATGTCAAATGTATGGCAACGATTACTTGGATTACATTTAGCTCTCAATTTTGTATAATAAACAGGCGCTAAATGGATTATGAATATCCTTATACTGTTTTAGAACAGCGCAACAGTCATTTAACCAAATTTTCCCATAGAGGAACGCCAAAGGACTGTGTCATCTCTCCTCCACTCTGGTAAATGGTTATGAATAAAATTCTGGTTAAACTAAACAAGGAACGGGTCAAGCTTTCCGCATATGCGGGAGAAGTAGCAATACTAGTGTCAGCAAAAATTCCCCTCCATTAAAACGAAATCATGGGGCCTGTTTTATACAAGGTAAGCACCTGGGTTACAAGTTGCAGCCTCGGTGTAAACACGAAAAAAAAACGGAATTGGTACTTTAAGCCACAAAAACTAAAAAAACGATATCACCCTCCCCCATTTAAATAGCCAACAACTCACATTATCTTCCAGCGCTATGTATTTGGGTATCATGCTAAACTGGAAACACAACATCGAACACAGAGTAAGGAAGGCGTGTGTTGCCCACTATTCTTGCAGAAAAACTTTTGGATGGAAGTGGAGACTTCAACAAAAGATGACCTTGTGGATATACACAGCTGTGGTACGTTCAATTCTCACATATGGCTCACTAGTATGGTGGCCCGCATTGAGCATTTACCGTGTTATTGCATCTCTTGGTTGTCGAACTACACATTAAGGATACCGCACTATGGAGCGCAGTAAGACTCAATGAGTCAGTATGCTGGACTGCAAGGCCGTATGGCCACAGTAATACCCTGCACTTGCTATCAAACGGCATGGTCACGGTTCCAAGTAGTCAGTTGGAATCAAACCCACACTTAGCTTCAAGAAAGGCTTCCACGTAGATTTTCCTACCAGAGTTCATCGGAAGAGGAACGAAGTAGTAAGAGATTTCGACATGGTCGTCTACACCTACTGATCTAATATGAATTGTGGTGTGGGGTCCGGTGTCTACTCGGAATCACCGAAAATATCAGTATCATACAGTTTACCGGATTTTTCCAGCGTATTCTAGACGGAACTATTGGCTTGCACGCAACTAGAGCGTGACACTACGTAAAAGCAAAATATTGCTTTCCATGTAGATAATCAAACTGCCATTAACTCCATCAAGTCGGCTATCATATCCTCCAAGCTGGTGCCGAAAGGCATAGTGACATTGAAGGAGACGAGCATGCAGACGAGCTGGCCAGGCAAGGCTCCGCTCTACACGGCTCACTTGCGGCAAAGGTCCATATCCTGATAGGTGCGGTTAAGAGACAAATTCACTCAGACTTTGTGAAGAAGGCCGACTTCAAATGATTCTGCGTCTCAGCGAGGAAGATATGGTCTACCTACGACAAGAACAAAAGAAACGACGTACTGAATAGAACCCGCAAAGATATCGCAAGAAATAAAGCGATAGTCACAGGGCACTGGCCAATTGCAGACCATGCGACCAAACTAGGGATCCCATACACCCCGCCGCAGTTGCGGAACGCAAATGAGAGAGAAACCTTCTCCCATTTCATCTGCAAATACACGGCAATAGCAAGATCCAAAATGCGTGCATTAGAGCAACCATTCTTCGACGACCTAAGCGACATCTCGGGTAAAAGGATACAAGATCTTATAATTTTTTAAAACCCAACAGAATTAGATCTAGATACCGATTGAATCACATAATGTGTGCATTAGAGCAACCATTCTTCGACGACCTATGCGACATCTCGGGTAAAAGGATACAAGATCTTATCCTTTTTAAAACCCAACAGATTGGATCTAGATATCGATTGTATCACATCCTCAACAATCATCATAAAAAAGTCACACGAGTCGTGGTAACAAAAGGCACATCAGTGCTACTTGGGTTCATGCTGAACCGCCACCTCTACCTACCTCTCATTAAGCACAGAGCTGACATTAAGTTAAATGAGGGGTAGAAAAGAGGAGATTGTGTGTTTAAAAATTCTGTACATTGTAAAAGAGAGCAAACACTGAGTTTGCTTAAGCATTCCATTTAAGGAATAAATCTCTATATTTCACTATATGTTCTAACATAGGCTTGAGGGTAAATTGATTAGCATTCAAGGTATGGCGAGTATTATGGTTGAATGTTTGATGAGCTGAATGCGACTGGCTATTTCTTTTGAGCATGTCCTCTTATAACAACGGTTAAACAGTGTTAGTCAGTACATATTCCTATGACGCGAGGTTCAAGCGAGACAATAGAGTTCGGTACAGTTGAATATCTTATCAGTTTTATCGCACACTTTTGTATCATTTTCAATAGAATTCGCTGGGGTTGCACCTCTTATCAATCTTGTCCCACGCTTTTGTATCCTATCCAATAGGTGCAATGATGTTTTTTTCTGCACCTATGGGCGTTGAACTCAAGTTTGGGGAGTAAATACGCTTTTATTATTGAGGCAAGATCAAAGGTGACAAATGTTTTTGCATCGATTGAGAAATGCGGTATTAATGACAGAAGGCTCTGCAGGGGTAGTATTTACCAATGACCCCACTATATAACTGTTCAAAATCTGAAGATGAGATATTGACTTAAATACTGAATTAAAAAAATGTGTTTGCAAACTTATTTTTCACTTAACGAAAATACGAAAACTTAACCTAATTTCATACAAAAAACTAAAAGTTATCTGACTCACTAAAAACGCTACAAATAGTTTTTTTATCAATACAAAAAAAAAACACTGTGTCTGGTGTTTTAAATTGTCTGAATAAATAATTTCAGATATTTTTTTTTGAAATAAAATCTGCTGTTTTCCATTTACCATGTTAGATTATTGATGAGTGAAATATAATTACTAATTAAAAAAAATTCAAGATAAGTGAAATAATTCTCTCGCAGAATATTGTCGTACCACCCGGGTATGCTGAAATAAATTATTCCTTACAAGCTCGCCAATAAGTTAATCGAGGGAAATTTATTTTGATTTTACACTTTTTTTTTTTGTATTTTTCGCTTTCTTTGTCGGGAGAGATTTTAAAAGGCAAGTGGGTGGTGAAATTTATTACCCTTGCTGTCACCAAAAGGCGCTTGAAATCAATAAAGACACGGATATCGAAGAAAGCGATATAATGGTTTGTTTGTTAATTTTTATTTTTTTTATTTTTATGAATTATTATTTTATAGGTTCTATTGATGAACTTTATATGCTGAGGTGAACCAATTTGGTTTTAATTAATAATTTACCATTAGAAACATGTTGTTTATCGATTTTTCAAATTTAATTCAGTAGGAGATTAATAGGGCTTTTCGTGGCTTTTTCTGATGGGGGAATATTTTGAATTAATTTAATTAATTGAATGGAAAATTGCGTGATAATTTGTTACTTTTAATTGGGTTTTAAAAACTGCGATACAATGTTGTTAAATGATTATTGGCGTGGGGTAATTTGTGAATTTTTATTGTCAAACCCTATCATTGAAGAATTTACTACCCTTTTCTACTGAAAAAAAATTATACAGTATAAACTTTATAATTATAAAAGCAATCGATTTAAATGCTTTTCCAAAGGTTTTGTAGAAGTGCACTTATTAATTGGATGGGCAGTTAATTTTTAAATTTAACTTAATTCAACAAAAGGATATGCTCTCATAGGATCCATTTCAACGTCGTCCACTTGGTGATAGTGGTTTTTATATCCGATTTATTTTCACTGGTCCTTTTGAGGTTGTGAACAATAATTTTAATTGATTCATCTGCCTTCCAAGTATGCACGGATGCATCGTATCCAGCTGCTGTTGAGGATTGGTTTGACCATTAAATCAACTTAAGTTGGATTGGATTTATTGTGTGAAGGAGATAATCCAGCCAAGGGGATATTTTTGAGTATAAAATTATTAAGTAACATTCGCAACTGGTCAAAAAAATAAGTGTGAGGAGCATTGTTGCTAGTTGATTTGTTCTGGCTGCTAAATAACAGTAGTTTTGCAAACAACACTTGCAACAAAACACATTTTTATCAAGAAATGCTTATTGCCGTTAGTTAACTACCCACCCATTGAAAAAAAAAACCATTGTTACGAATCAACCAATAGCCTTGGAAAGGACGGATTTTATTGTTGACAACCCTGCTAAACGAAAAAAGGTCAACGACGTTGGTATCTGCACATGGAATGTGAGAACATTAAACAGGAGAGTTGCAGTCGAACAACTTGCGGAAGCCCTTAACTGCAGACATTACTGCCATCCAGGAAATACGATGGGATGGGCCGGGCAAAAAGAGGATGAACAAAATTAAAATCGACTATGGACCGCATTTTATTAAGCAAAAAAAGTGACTATTCGGTTGCGGATTTGTTGTAAGTACCAGATTTAGGCAAGAAAGCCTATGTTTCCAAGACATAACCAAGACCTAACAAATTGTAACAATCCGCATCAAGGATAAATTCGCCAACATAAGCCTTATATGCGCTCACTCCTCGACGGAGGAAAAAGGTAATATACCTGAGGATTGGTTCTACGAGTTTATTGACGAAACCTCTGAGCGACTATCGAAGTACGAACTTAAGACCGTGCAGGGAGATTTTAACGCAGAGATAGGAAAAGAAGACATCTTTAGCAGCGGAAAACATAGCCTACACGACAACACGCCTGGTTACGGACTTAGACTAATTGACTAAGCTACGGAACGAAATGCCTGTATAGTTAGCACATGGTTTCCTCTCCTCGATATCCATTAGGGAACATGGCGGTCTCCACATCAATAAACGGCCAACCAACTTGATCACATTGCGATAGACAAGAGGCACGCATCCAGTATTTTGAATGTCCGAACATTCCGAGAGACTAACAACATCGACTCTGACCACTACCATATAGCAGCTAAGGTAAGATGCGTATATCCACCAACTCCACAACAATCCAGAAATACAGTGAAAAAATTTAATGTTAAAAGACTGCAATCGCAAGAGACCGCCAAGACCTTCGCGCAACGCGTATCCCTCAACCTCTCGATTCACATCATACCACCAGCATCGAATGTCGAAAAAAAAATGGCAACTATGCCAACAAGCCATTAGATCAGCTGCTACTGATGTGCTAGGTTTCTCGCGCCCACCAGCAAGAACCCCTGGTTTGATGAGAAATGCCGACCCAGCCAAGAACGAGGCCTACAAGGCTAACCTAAAGATGAAGACGAGAGTAGGCAAGGCGATGAACTGTCATGTGACTTCTTCAATTAGGTACTTGAGAGGAATGCGCAAAACTCCCGAGCCAACACCAGAGGAACAATTTTCCAAAAGGCGGTAGAACTAGTAGCATACGCCGACGATATTGACATCATTGGTAGGACTCAACTTGATTTCATAGCCACGTTTGCTAGTATAGAGAAATAAGCTGCAAAAATGGGTTTAGCAGTAAATGAGGGTAAGACCAAGTATCTGCTGTCAACACGAAAGGACACAAAACAACGAGGAATTGGACAGAGCGGCACAATTGAAAGATATGCAACATGCAAGTGTATCCTCAGTAACAAACCACTTGAAGCGTGTTGTGTAAAACTTTTGATTGAAAGATGAAGAAACTTGCTGTCAGATTCTATCGTTTGTGCACTACACATTTATTTTTTATAGTTACTAATCATAGCCATCATTTTTAGCAATCAATAAAATTTACACAAAAAATGGGAAATGTAAGATCTAAAAAATAGGTGTCTTAATATTTTCGAAAATAAAAAAATAAACATGTTGGTGTTGCCACAAATGGAAATCGAACCCAAATATTTTGCGTGGTAGTTTATTGAAAAACAAAGTTAGTTGTCACAGCTGATATAAGCACTTGGTCTGGGTCTCTATACATATTACGGTTCTATATGACTTCGGCGGATGCTCTACCAAAACATCAAAACACATCCCCGAAAACCTTTTAGAAGCCTTATACCAATTAATCCTCTATAAAGCCTGTGCATTTACCAAAAAGAGTTACTATACATGCTGAACTTCTCTGCACAAGTACAAAAAAGCTTAATAGAAGCAAAAGCTTCTTAAAATTGGAAATGTATGCCTTATAGGAGAAAAATTGTTAGTTGGGTGGTATCGAAATAACATTTTCAGGGAGTTGCTGTACATACTATTCTTTCCAAAAACTTTTCGAAAGTGTTCTTACATATTGCCGAGTATAACTGAACTTGAACTTTTACTATTTTGTTTTTTTGGTTTTTATGCAACTTCGCGGGATAAAATTTCTCGGAGTATAGTCAATTCAAATTCGACATAACTTCATACGGAATGAAGATTTCGTAGATAGGATATTAGTAACATTACCTTTCTCTACTGTTTCAGCTACTAAATTCATGACGACATTTAATTTTTTTAAATTTACTTTTAGCGTTAAACAATTTTAATTTCTTGCAATAAGATAAGTAATCTAAAAAAAACACCTTTCTGTTAAGATGAAAATTCCTTTATGTACCCTTATCATACCTTTACAGCATTCGCAAGTTCAAAGATGAAAGCATTCATTTCGTCATTAATCCTGCTCTTACATTCTTCTCCCGTCAAATAAAAAGCCATTTTTTTTAATTCAAAGCGCAAAGACTCTCGCTCTCTGCATACCCATCTGCTTTGCTGCTTGAAAGTGAATTCTTTTCAAACCTGGTTGGTCCCCCCAACCAACAATCAACCAAGTGGCCTTGTCCCACAAAAACCCTTGTGAAATATAAAAAAAAAATGTAAGGAATGCACACAGTGAGTCGGCCACAATATCGCATGCATGGCAGGTCATCATAAGCATCCTTCATTTTCTGATTCAACCAACCGCATACATACTCCTCCTCGACCACAGATTGCCGCAGGAGATAACAGCGTATGGCATTATACACAAGGGTGCGGGTGAACAGAACATGTATCTTGTTTTTAAAAAAAAAAGTAAATTTAAGCTTTGTGGATGAAGCCATGTTCAACTTCATTCATTTGCCTAAAAGGCCTTACGGAGTTTTTTGTTTATTTTGGATGTGGTCGCGCAGCTTGTGTTTCACTTTGTTAATATGCATTGCAACCATACTTATCGTGATTAAGGTTTCCCTTTAATCAAAGTGCCTTAAAATCGTGGCTCCTCTGGTTGAGTCGGATAGAGTAATACGAATATTTAAACTACTTGCTATGACTAGAGCCAAATTGAATTTCATTCTTACCGATTCGGCAGAAGAATGGCAAACATTTTAATATTTGTACGATAGGTCCTTGATATTTTTCTTCCTCTCTTTGGTGAATACTTTTAGTTTGGAAAAAAAAAATTCGAGGTTGCATTTTCTCTCGCGGACAGAAAAAAAACTAACATTATGAGTGGAGGTTGAGCTGGGTATGAGACAAACTTAGCTCCCCTGATGAGGAATGCTGCAAAAATACCTACTCGTTGGGAGATGAAAATAAATGAAAGCTTGGGCATGTCAAAAAGAAAATGTTACACTCTTCTTTAAAAATTTTTTTTTTTTTTTGGATTTAGAAAGGTCACACTTTTGAGCAGACTGTGACTTGTGATTTAAGGAATCGAATTTAGCATCGTTTAGAGCGTGAACGATTTCCTAGAAAATACTTTTAAAAAGTCATTTGCTTTCTATATTCTCTGTGGACCTAAAGTTCGTTGACAATTTTGGTTAATATTGATACATCCTCAACTTCTTAACTATCGTCGAAGTGGTAGTAGGTTGCAGAAATTTTGACTTAAACTTAAGTAAACCTAACATAAGTAACAAAGCCGTGGTCTTACTTTTTTTTTATATGGACAAGATGTCATAAAGGTGAGTTCATTTCATGTATTTCTATTTATAACGGGTTAAATTTTAAGGGCCGATGTTGAATGTGAACCACACCTCAACTTTAAGTTTTTTTCTGCATTTCATTTGACATTTCTCAATTTCCGACTAAATCAATTTGAACCATGGAAATTTACACAATCGAGCAACCCGTTACAGTTATTCAGGCTTATTATGAAAATGGAAGTTCAAATTAAAATGCATATCGTGAACTTCGTGCCGAATTATCTCATCCTTTAGCTCTGTAATTGTTACTTGCTTTTCGACATACACCTTTTCTTTCAAATAACTACAAAGAAAAAAGTCCAACGGTGTCAAATGACATGATCTTGGCGGCGAATTGACACCGCCACCACGTGAGATAACACGGCCACTGAATTTGTCGCGCAAAAGAGCCATTGTTTTGTTAGCTGTGTGGCAAGTGGCACCATCCTATTGAAACCGCATATCGTCCACATCCATATCTTCCAATTCGTGCAACAAAAAGTTCGTTATCATCTCACGATAGCGAACACCATTCACAGTAAATGCCTGACCGGCCTCATTTTGGGAAAAAACAGCCCGATGATGCCGCCAGCCCATAAACCGCACCAAACAGTCACCCTTTGTGGGTGCATTGGTTTTTCGACAATCACTATTGGATTATCATTCGCAAAAATGCGGCAATTCTGCTTATTGACGAATCCACTGAGGTGAAAATTTGCCTCCTCACTGAAGATGATTTTCTTCGAAAATTGATCATCCACTGTTGCCATTTCTTGCCACCATTCTGACGACGCTTGAAATGGTCAACAGGCTTTAGTTCTTGGGTCAATTGCACCTTGTAAGCTTGGTAATGCAAGTCTTTATGCATAATGTTCATCAAAGACGAGCGTAAAAGGTGCAATTGTTGGGCACGACGACGAGTTGAGTTGGACGGCTCTTCAGCCGCACTATCGCGAACAGCTGCAATATTTTCTGCAATACTAGCTGTACTAGCACTGGTGTTTTCACATCTACTGCAGACCCGGTTTGCTAAAATTTTTGCACGATTTTTCCTATTGTACGCACATTTGGACGGTTGAATTGACCGAAAAAATCACGAAGTGCAAGATATACATTTTGATTTAAACGCTCATTTGCATAATAAGCCTGAATAACTTTAACGCGTTGCCCGATTGTGTATCTTTCCATGGTTCAAATTGATTTAGTCTGAAATTGAGAAATGTCAAATGAAATGCAAAAAAAGACTTATCGTTTAGATGTGGTTCACATTCAAGATCGGCGCTTAAAATGTAACCACCCGTCAATTCAGAAACTTGAACTTGACTTGAAATCACTTAATAAGAGTCTCGAAAGCTTTCTGTACAATTTCAGGTTCCTAGCTGTACTGGCTGATTTGATGCCATGAATTCAGTCATCTTGCCCCAGTGTGATGCCTTATACGGTCACCAGTGGATTTGAGCACAACCAATTTTCGACCAGCTGATACCTTGTTTAAATATTGCATATCTGGTAGATAGAATTATCGCACGCGTGGGGTGTAGAACGTTCTACATTAGTTGATTTACCAGGGAACTAATCACGTAAAAGAATGCGAATGGACTACGTCGCTTTGACATTAGGTAACATTAAAAAAAACATTAAATCGCAAGTACTGTTAAAAACAGTGCCGTGGTTTTAAAACTCAGCATCTCAGATCAAAGATGTATTTGCAGATAGTAAGTGATCAAGTCGTACTATTTTCATTTTAAGTTATTTCCACGTCCTTGTTAAGCATCGGTTTTTCTTGTGCTACTGTTTATGACAAATCAAATGGTATACCTCAGATGAACTTTCCACCCCCTAATAAATAACACGTCATCGTAATAACATAAATCTATTAAATACAATTATTCTGAAATCATAACATCTCGGCAACCAATTTTCGATTTCGTTTGATTGCAATCACAGGTTGCCCAGCAAAGGGCTTACCTGACTAGACATTCCTCCGAATGAAACCCAATAATTGAAATTATTGTCATAACATCGACATATGTGTAGAATTTCATTCATCGAAACCGACAATTTTATCGTGTTTACATCAGCCATCTAAACCCACAATATCAACTCTAGTTACATAGCTACTATCCACTGACTTAAGGATATTATCATTCACTCTGAAATGTAATCCTCTTCTCTAAATAATTAATAACATCATTTCAGTTATACCAAACACTTTAATTAATAAGCCATCAGTTATGAGTGGTCTTGTGCGAAAGTCTGCCTTTGCTTGGAATCTAATATTGCCACTACCGTTCAATTAGTGTGCTGTGCCCGAGTTTGCGGATTATATTGGTTACGATTTACATAAATTCATTTTCTATCTCGCCGGGGCTAGGTAGGGTAAGGCTTTGCCAGTTACCGTTCAAGGCATGCCAATGGTATTTCAATTAAAACAAGGTTACAACTTTTACTCGATGTTAACATTTATCTTAATTGGGTGTCGGTTGTTAAGCGATATCCTCTGCATCCTTTTTGGTAAGAGGAGACAAAAGAATAACCACTGGGCCTTCAGGTTGGACATTGTCTCGATTTGAACATTGTTGTGGTTTGTGTCACCTATTGAATCCTTCAAAACGAATAGAAAGTATCCTTTTTCGGTTATCCACAGGAATGAGAACAATTTTAATGGATTGGGTGGAAGTACCTCGTTGTCATGTTTATTTGAGTCGTCTATTTTTTCGTGGGATTACAGTAAATCTCTAACACTTATGTTTAACTAGGTTCGAGTAGATTAAGCTAGTACTTAAGCACCGTTTTTCTCATAGATACATTCAAAGAGCGTCGGGATACACACACACACACATCATATCTATAGTTTAATTTAATTGCGGCTTAATGTCTACCACTTTGCTTTGATTTACCGGTGTTCGAGGAGTTTTTGTGTGGCAAGGATGTGGAATAATTGTGCGCGCAGTGCATTTCAAATGAGCACTGCGATTCGAGTATGAGGGTTCATTTGAATTCCTGTGTAATTGCACACATATATTAATACATTCTTAACGGTTACTATTGCAACATAATTAGAGCTCTATGTTACGTATTCCAATTACAAGTCGCACTGGCACTTGGCAATGGAAGACATTTACGACATCAAATGGAATCGTATATAAGGTTTGTTGCAGTTGAAAGTCAGCCAAGCTGCACTTGCGGTAAGATATTCGTACCTTTGGAGATAGAGACGGAATTTTATTGCAAAGTTGTATGGTTAGGGTAACCGTACGATGGTGATATAAAAAAGGATGAGTTGCGTTCTGTTTTTGCAATTTGATTCATTTTGTGTAACGAGATATGGTGAGTTTGTTCGGAAAAAATTAATATTCTGTTCTGTTCCTTGGTTAAGTAGGAATGCTACTAGAGATTTCAATTGTTGGCGAATTTAAGTATTCCATTCAGATTTTGAAATGTTTTCTGTTCAAAGGTCTGTACAAAGGTATTGTTGTCTATTTTTCAGTTTTCTTACTTTGAACTTTTGCTTCGATAAAACTCAGTCTTAAGACACAACTCGATATAGAGGATGGCGAATTCAAGCGTGTATGGCTATGGAGTTAAATTGGTGCACACTGTCGTATCTATTGAAAACTATCGGATGAAAACTGACCACGTTCCGCTAGACTTTTAAAGAGAGAATTTCGTTTGAGCGAAAAAACAGAAACAGACAAACAGGAACTTATCAAACGGACCAAATTGGGTATGCGTAAACCCATGTTGTTTACGATAAATGAAATGTAAATTTGAAAAGAGCTTGTTGTCAAATATGGCGACGTTATTTCAAGGAAAGTCAGTACATATACATTTTCTGTTCCCAACGCCGTCTACATCGCACTGTTTCCAAGCGTGCCGTGTCTTCGCACTTGACAGCTGTTATCCCAATCGCATCCTTAAATCCTATCCAGATTATCAGTTCCTATACATTTTCTGCTCCCAACGCATCCTTGTCCTATCCACATCATCAGTTCCTATATACTTTCTTCTCCCAATGCCATCTACATCGCAATGTTTCAAAGCGTGCCGTGTCGTCCAACTCGACAGCTGTCATCCCTATCGCATCCTTAATCCACATTATCAGTTCCTTTACATTTTCTGCTACCCCGGTTTACAACAGTGGACGGAGAACTCTTCGATATTGTTCAACATTTATTCAAGTGATCTTGTAAATGGTCTTCTGAACTTTGACAGTTGATAGCGGCCATATTATTGAAGCTACACCGGTAAAATTGGCTGCGATTACAAAAAGTCTCCAATTGCACTTAGTTTTGGCTACGGTGACTTCGACCTTTACACCAGTTCAATGTTGATGGATGTGATATTCTTTACGATCTCAGATGGGGAATGAAAATCGATGATTCTCTTGTGGAGCCTCATCTGGAAGCGATCCTAAGTATTTGAACCGCCCCCACAAGGTGTTTTACGGGTGGTGTACGGAGTATCTTGGTCGGCATACGTGCTGGGCCCTTGACGCGTAGTTTCTCATTATTTGCACCTTGGATCAAGTAACGGCAAAGATTTTCCAATGAACACACATTGCTTGAGGTCAAGGTAATGCAGATACGATGAAGAATCACCTTCTTGGGGCTTATCGATGTCTTTAACATCAGCAAACATATTTATGCAGAGCTCTGGTCGAGTTATTCAATAAAAATTGAGGAAATTGGACAGCGCTGAACCGTCATAAAAACGTACAGATTTATTCAACGTGTGATTTATAGCGTTCAACAACAAGTGCAAATGATAAAACTGTTTTATCAAAACGGCAACGTTCCTCGCCAGAACCTTCGCCATAATCGTCATACCAAGAGGACTATTCGCAGTGTTGTGGATGGATAAATTTTAGTCCATTGATTCAGTAAACGACCAACTGCTAAAAACACTTTCGCTAACCGTGAGAGTGTGCAGGAGAATATGAGGCAGTCAATTTTGCGTTGCTCACAAGAACTTGGCATTTCGCAGATCATACCTTGGTAAATTTTGCATCGTGACTTAAGCCTGCACCAGTACAAATTCAACTGATCCAGGAGCTTAAGGTAAATGACCGCGACGTTTATTCGCTGAGTGGACTCTGGAGCAGTTAGTAACTGTCCCTAACTTTCATCCAAAGATCATTTTCCGCGATGAGACCCATTTGGGACGACACCAATCCACATGAAATCCAACAGTGCCTCAATGCATCCCGATTTAGAGTGTATTAACGGTTGGTGTCGGTCCATATTTCTTTGAGAAAGACGTTGACCAGGCCATCACCTTCAAATGCGAACGTTCAAAGCCGATGATTAACTACTTTTTCTTTGGCCTGGCTTGGATGATATGGATACCAATGACATGTGATTGCATCAGGATGGCACTAAGTGCCACAAAGCTCAAGCTAGATTCGCAATTTTACATGAACGATTTGAGGACATGGTCATCTCAGGTGAAGGTGATGTGAACTGGATATAGAATTGTTTTGTAGGGTTTTCTGAGATCGCAGGTCTTTGCGAATATGCCTGATTTTTTCACCAGAGTTAGTAAAATTTGGACATTTCGTATGCGCGCCACTCAGACAAGCCGCTGCGGACATTTAAACGACGTCATGTAGTATTCCATACATAATGACATCGGTATGCCTTTCAAACGAACAAAAAAAATGTCGATGGTATCTTACACACAGTTTGTTTTATATAAATTTTAAGATAGGAAGCGCTAAAGATTCTTAGGTACCTTCTAAAATATTAAAAATATTGGTCTCACACGGAAAGGTACTAACAATAATGAAAAATAATAATAAATTAGATTTTAGCAATTTTGTTTAGTTTTAAGTTGTTATATCAAAACAGTTGTTGTTATATAAAAACCAAAAAAAGTAAGAGTATCGTATTTAATACCTTTGGGTTATACCAAAAATAGCAAAATTCAACCAACGCGATAACTGATACACCCAAGCTTTTAGAAGATATGGAGATTGTCTCAGCTTTGTTATGTCTACCCATTCGTCTATTTGTCTTCGACTTTAGGTGTTATGTTTTGTTGGGAAAGGATAGAGTATTAAACTATTCAGAAAGGTGATTGTAGTCATCCTATATATTTAAAACCAATTTTATTACGTTGCAACAATAAGGAAGTCCCATTCTTTGTGGCAAAAATAGACCTTTGTACGTTGAGGCACTAAGAGGCCCTTGATTTAATTTTCTTGAATAAATGCTTACGTAAAACTTTTTTCGTGAGAGGAATTCGTCCATTTTTATGGGTCTACACATGTGTTTCTAGCATTTAACTGATATTGCTTTTTAAAATCTTCTTTCACACCATCATTAGTGCTCACTGCCCTAAATCACTGTTCTTTCGAAACGTTCAATTCAAGTTGTTTTGGATGGTTTCAAGTCTGTAACTCACCAAATAAATGCTGGTGTCCCTCAAGGCTCAGTTTTGTCTCCGACTCTCTTTCTCATTTTTATAAATGATCTCCTGTCTGCAACTTCTAATCCAATTCATTCCTTCGCTGATGACAGTACCCTCAGCTTCTCATATTCGTTTACAGGTCCTCGTCCCTCACCTTCGAACGTGGACTCTAAACGCCAAAATATGTTAAGCTCATTGAATTCCGACCTTGACAGCATTATCAAATGGGGTAAATCTAATAGAGTGGAATTCAATGCTTCCAAAACACAATGCTGTCTTCTGTCATTAAAGCGAAACCAAAATCTAGAGCCATTATCCATGAATGGCACTTACGTCGAAGAAACCGAAAAGCTTTCCATGCTAGGTATGTGTGTTAGTAACGACTTACGTTGGAACGATCACATATTCGAAGTCGCTAAAAACGCAGCGAAATGTCTAGGTTTCCTAAATCGATGTAAGAAATATTTCACCCCCTCTGATCTGGCCACAATATATAAAGCGTTTATACGCCCAAAACTTGAATTCAACGCCCATGTCTGGTCAGGTGCACCAAAATCAACATTGCACCTACTAGATAGGATTCAAACGCGTGCGAAAAAACTTATAGGAGACATAAGAATAGCGAACTCCTTAGTTTCGCTTGAACACCGTCGAAACATCTCCTGCCTTACCTTGTTTTATCGCTATTTTAACAACCAATGTTCAAATGCAATAGCCAGCTGCATTCCTCCCATTCAACAATTCAGCCGCAATACTCGTTACGCAATGAATGCAAATCAGTTTACCCTCAAGCCTATCTTCGGACGTACGCTGAAATATAGAGATTCATACATAAACCGAATAACACGAATGTGGAATGCTCTACCAAACTCTGTTTTTCCTCGCGGTTTTATACCACCGCTATCGTGACGCGCGGGACAAACGGCTAATCCGCGACGGGTACGTCGACAATGCTCCGGAGCTCCTCCGCTTTAGCACGGCGGTATCGGATCGCGATAGTATCGATGCTGCAAAACAGCGCACTGAATTCTGGTGGCTATATGAGGAGGGTGATTCTGCACTTCCTCAGGACTTTGCGGACTTTTAGTCCAACTCCATAGGTAAGATTTTAAATTAGGAACAAGGTCTGGGGTGGGGCTTGTGCACCATATTGGCGTACAATATGGTTGAACGCAGGCTGCCGTGGGACCGAAAGACGCAATCAGGATGGCGACCCCTCGGGGCATGCGCAACGAGGGCTCGCCACCCCGATTATAATTAAGTTAGGTTTAAGTAGTTAAGTAGTCTTAAGTTAGGCTTAAGTAGTCTTAAGTTAGGCTTAAGTAGTTTAAGTAGTTAAGTAGTCTTAAGTTAGGCTTAAGTAGTCTTAAGTTAGGCTTAAGTAGTTTAAGTAGTCTTAAGTTATATATAATCTAGATTAAGCTTTTATATAAAACAAAAAAAAAAAAGTCACTAAACAAAGTTTTAAATTTTTTCTTTGTAAATTAAAATTAAATATAAAACAAAAAACCGACAAATATAAGCCTAAAGGCAAAATAAAACAGCTAAATATAAGCTTACAGCGCCCACTAAGGGCCGATAAGTTAGATTAAGTAAACCAGTTATTGATAAGTTAGATTTAAGCATTTTTGTCTAGTAGTAAGTTAATATTTTAAGTAAATAAAAAATGAGTTTAAAAGTTAAAAAAAAAAAAAGTCTGTTTTTCCTCTCCATTATAACTTACAGACATTTAAAACCAATGTGCATCGGTATCTCCTTTCTTCTTATCCCTAATTTCCTTAACGCCCGCACTGTGCTAAGACATATAAAGGGTATTCATAACCCCTTGAGTGCGCGCAAATTATAAAAAAAAAAAAAAAAAGCGATCAATTTCATATATGTATGATACTGGTTGCTACACTTTCGAATACCGTATGCAAATTTTTAAAATATATGTAATTCGAAAATGTGCTAACAGATGCTTCGTAGGCGAAACGTACTACGAATATTTTTATAACATAGAAAAATCCTTAAATGAAAACATTGCATGAAAGTCACGTTCTTGATACCTTTACCACTTATTATTCCAAAAAAAATCCAAATTACAATGGACTACAGATATAGTAGATACTAAACGAGAATTTGTACAAACGAAACCCGAATATTTTATTTAAAAATACAGTCACCAACGAAATGAGCTCACAATTACGCAAATCCTACAAACCTCATCTTAGCCAATCACATGCCACCTTTTAAAGGTCAAGGTCATTGTTTAGTCGTAAGCTAATTCAATGGGAACGGATAATAATTCGCTCTTCACCGGAAGTACCCACAATTCGCAAGACCTACGCCAATTCGTAATAACAAAAAATATTACACATACGCCAGAGTGATTTTCCCTGTAAATATTTCTTTTCTGGATTCTCTTGTCGCTTCTGAGTATTTATACCTCTGTACAAGGTAAAGCCATCACTCCACCAGCTTATCCACAGTGCAGCACAAACTTTCTCTCTCATGTACACTGTACAGTGACTGAGAAATTTCTAGTCCAATTCAATTTTCGAGAAACACACAACCCCTGAGATATGAATGAACAAACGAAAACACTTTTTCTCTTTGAATTGAATTAAAAAAAAATAAAAAATTGTTGGCATTTTATAAAATTATTTTCTTGAACCCGTTCTCTCGGCATTTTATCAGGAAAGTAGTGCAGTGAACTGCATAGATTCTGCTTTTAATTAAAACAAAAAGCAACCTATGTGAGGTTTGTACTATATTCGGTATATCACGCAAACACCCTACATCATAGCGCTGGGTAAAGAAAGCCATGTCACAACAATATCGGGGCGCTAACCGCCTTTGGCCCTTAAAAGTGTGTAGTGTGTGTGTTTACCGTATTTGATAGGATTTTTTTAATGTTTTATTCTAGTTTCTGGTGCATCATCTTCATCATGTAACAGCAACAAAAATATTGCTGACGCTTGTGACCTCAAAAGTACGACTACTGTGTGTAATTATTCTTAGTATTTAGTTGTTGTTTTTGCTTCTGTGTGCGGCATGTTCCGGGACTTGTATTAAGCATGCATACATCTGTAGTTGCCAAGGAATTCCGATAGTGATGCACCGGCATGATTATTGTTATAGGGATGTTGTAAATAGTGTGACCAGTGTAAGATTTAAAAAAAAGAGCAGACGGATATACGGCAATGTTAATACATTGTGTTCTATAAGAATACTAAGCTGAGTCAAATAATTCATGTCTCTTTCTTCGTCAGGTGGACCCTGTTATACGGTATTTATACAGTATCGAAAACTGAGTTTTTTAAAACCCCTTGACGTTTACACTCCGAATCATTTCGTAAAGCATTTGTTTGACGTTTCATATTTAGCTTTTGTAATGATAAATCAAGCCGAGTTTTGAAATTTGGCTTTAATTAGCTTTGAAGTGTATATCAAATAAAAAAATAACTACGCGTTGAGTACTTCAAAGAAACAGTAAATCTGTTTAGAAGGGATTCTAACTGAACACAACTAAGTCTAAAGTCACAAACTAAAAATGCATCTAATAGATGATGACCTTTGTAGAGGCTGCGATAATAAAGAAATACACCAGGATACACTCCACTTTCTGTGCCACTGCCCAGGCCTCAGCCAATTGAGAATAAGAACCTTAAAAAAATATTTTTTCCATGATCTCAAGATTCTATCCGGAATCCTTCTCTCTAATCTTTTTCGGTTTTCAACAACATCTGGATGGCTGGAATGGGCAGTAACGAGATACTGAAGGATCCAACCCCACACGTGGACCACACACGTGGACCCCAACGGGCACCACAATGGGTCTATATTGACTTGAGTGTGATGAGGAAGACGGTGCGACTACGTCATCAACCCACTAACCTAACCTTACAAGGTCAAATTCTTCAACTGTGGTAAAACATTAAAAGGGTATTCAAAGCCCCTTGAGCGCGTGCAAATTATATAAAAAAAAAACTGCTTTACCTATATGGAATAGACACTCCTTATAAGGAATAAACAAATGATGCCACGCCACTAAGGAATCTTTCTAAGAGCTCCTCGAAAAAACTTATTTGTGATGTTAAAACCATGTGTGCATAGTTTTAACGCCAGAGTAGGAAGATATGACTTCATAGAGAATATGGAAAGGAATAACTTCGGCTATGGGAAGCAATCTCTCGCTGAAGACCGTATTTAATTCGGCTACGGTAGCGAAAACCATCATCCTGCCAAGCTAAATAAGGCTGATGGAGATGATTTGCAAAATCATACACCAACTTTTTAGACAAATTTCGGTCGCATTAAGTTATGACAAAAAAATGAATTTTGAGAACAGTTCGTTCGATTCATAAAAATGGAAACCGTCTTAAGTTTGCCAAATGCAGAGACACTAGTTAACATTGCTTACTAGAATCCTATCAACCGTAAGTTATGAACCCCTCATGTCTCAGGCTACCATCCGCTTTGCGAATCATTTGGTACCCTATCCGATCCCATCCCTGTTCAGAGACTATCAAAAATCCTTGTGCTTTGACCGAAATCGAAGTTTGTTGTGAAAAGTGCCCGATGCCGGATTTAAAAATATCCATACTTATACTGTAGACTTGGACAAGGAGTTTAATATAAAATTTTACTATCCATGCTCGAAATTTTCGGGTATAGAAATTTGTTTTTGTATGATGTGGGAGTGGGTAAAAAGTATAATTCTTGTTTATATTAAAACTTTATCGGATTACCTTCAATTTAAGTAAAAATACTTATTTTTAAATACGCCTTAAGAAAGTCGGCTAACAACTTTCTATAGATGAAATATAGGTACATAAATACATTATCTAAATGTTTTCATCAGGCAATTTTTGCAAATTGTAAATTTTTTTCGCAGCAGGCTGTTAAGTACCCAGGGCCGAGCTTTCTCACAACCATTCATGTGTGCGTGTGCACTTCTTGCACGATGTCAAGACCTACTGTTTTATGACGAATTTGAACTTTTCTTGACAATTGGTACTACTCGAATGAGTAGGAGGGTCAGTGAAAAATCATTTTAGGTGTTGTTACGGCAGGGAATCGAACCCAGATCTCCTGCTCTACAGTTCATCGCAATAACAATCGCGCCACAGAGCCCGTCAAAATTTCAAACAGTTTGATCAAAAACATCGTTTTTCTGAACAGTGGTATTGGTGGAGGTTGTAAAAAGTTGTATACTTACTCTGCATTGTCAAACAGAGAGTCAACATTCCAAATTAGACCATTCATTAAGAGCATTAAACTCGGTGACATACATATAAATTAAGATGTGTGTATCCAAATTATTTGTCAAATTATATGTCAAAACTAATATACCTACACAAGAACTTTATTATACTTGCTTCCCCGATACGTGTATACACAATTTGATTTCAGCTCCATTTGGCTTTATGTCACTTTTCTCATCTGGTTTAATGTCGCTTTATCGAAATGTCGTAAAGCCAAATGCTAGAATTTGGTCTTATGTCACTTTTACAAAGCGACATAAGGACAAATTTATAAATTTGGTCTTATGAAACTTGGCCATGTGTCACGGCACCCTTTTACCTATATCACCTGTCACTTTTCTTAAAATCAACTCCGAAAGTTGTAAAAATTTTACCGAGTGCGAAAACCTGGTCACCCTAATTATGTTGTTGATTGTAATGAGTACCATTTCTTTTTGATTTTTTTTTTTCGCAAAATACTACATGTGACCACATCCATCTTAATGAGTCTGGGATCTAGTCAGACAGGCAGACAGTCCCGGTACACATCTCTTGTATTGGTTTTTTTTCTTCTGTTGAAAATGGCACGACTGCCGGAGTAATTATGTGACAACATGCCAGCATTTTGAACGACACAGTGTGGTCACACTTTGGCCACGACAATTTTTATATCTTTTGCGCAACTGGTGTGGATTTTGATGTTTCGTTGGGAGAGGTGAGGTGCAAGGTGATATGTTTTTTTTTATTTTGAAAATTAATTGGGACAAAGGTTTTTGAGAGTTCCTGTTGTGTTGGTAATTATTTTGCAAAAGCTGACTAATCGTGTTCATTTGTAAATGGGCAGCGAGGATCAAATTTGGATATGGCCATTTTGGTAATAAATGAGCATTTGAAGAGGTCTTGTGAAATAGTGACAGGGGGGCAGTAAATGGAAGGGGAATGGTATTGCAAATCATTTGAGTTGGTATGGGATTGGATTACCTCAGATGTGGAGACGTTATGAATGGGGTTTTGTCAGCGTTTTTTTTTATGATAAATAAATACCACTGACATGGCGTCGAGAATGGGAGAGGAAGCATATGTTGCACAAGATTCGGTTGTCAAAAATAATTTTACACGTGTATTCGTCGGAAATAAAATTTATTCAGAAAATTTATTCATTTCTAATTTAAGTGAGCTACGAAAATGTATTTTTGTGTGATTCTGATGTAAGAGCAAATTTAAATATAAGTGATAAATTTGATAAAGATGTTTAGCTCGAAACTAATGGCAACTTAAAATTAGGAAAATTTTCTTGGTTATAGAAATTTTAGAATTTATTCCGCTCCACGAAATGTAATACGTCATGGTAAACATATTTCACACATAGCGAAAAAAGTGGAGTCAAACATTTTGCAACCATATTTTTGAAAAATCCAATTTTAGTTTATTTAAAATTCTCGTTACATTTTCTGATTTAAGGTGTTCTTTGGTTTTTATTTAATTATTTGAAGGATATGTTATCTTCCCGCCACATGTGAACACTGGTAACGAGGAATAATCCATGAATAATCCGTGCTTCCCATCTCTGTCACTCCTCAGTAGGTATACCAAATGTCAAAAATTAGCCACTGGATAGATTTTAGCAAGCTGTTGAGCAGGTTAAAATTTTGAAGTCTCTATTCTTCACCATAATAACGTCAAAAATTATAATAATATGGCTAATATTTTAACGCAATTGACACTCGGCCTTAGAACGATGTAATACTATTGAAGTAAACACTAACATTATTTATATCTGATTCAACTTCAGAAGAAATGTGCTGCTGTCATAATAATGTTGGTAATGGCTCATCATAGGAATCCAACCCTCAATTTGAAATTTTACAACTTTACTCTGCCATTCAAATAATTCAAATAAATGAAAATGAATGATCCAATGAAATAGGCAGTCGCATTTTGTCCATTGAAAAATTATGACGCATACTTCAACCAACTAGCTCAAAATACGAACCTCCTGCTTGGGCTCATTGTTGGACATGGGATGGGTGCGAGATTGGATGTTTGCAAAGTGAAATAAGGCCGAATCGGCTTTATTTAACAGTTGCAAAGTGAAAAAAGACGGAACAGGCTCATCGTAAACATTAATTTAAAATATTCTGGATTTCATCATACACTCCGAATTGATGAGGAAATTAATCCCATTTATAGACGCAGTGATCCGACACTAAGACACCTACCACCTTCGGGTGGTCAAACATCTTAATTAAACTATTTTTATCCAATACTTAAATCCTCGGACATCAATTTAGCCACAACAACTCTCAGTGGCCTTCTTAAAATTTAAACGATTCGAATGAATCAAATACTTGAAAAAAGCTCAAATCGTGAACCATAAAACTACTTTCAACATTTTTTTTTAATCTTTGTCCTTCAAGCACTACTCAGAGTAAAGTAAAAAACCTCCATTTCATCGACACATACAAGAGAGATAAAACCCCCTAGGTGCCTTACTGTAAATAGTAGAAAATATCCTTTTTCTCAACCTCAACTCTCGTTTGATTTCGTTTCCCTTAAGTTGAAGCAAGCTACCTCTATATACTGGCGTTGGCGAGGTGGTGTTCAGCAGCTATGTCAACCATTCATCTCACTTCGATAGTGAGATCGTTTTCGTCGCCACTCTCTTTCTTTAATTTTGTCATCCTCGTCCTTTGCCGGTTCATGTAATCTTTAAAGCGATTTCTACTGTGGGTGAAAAACCATTTTCAGTTTAATGACACACAACCGTACTCGTACGTTTCAACTCAATGGTAACGAACATGTATCCTTGGAAAAAAAACGGGTAATACTATAAAAGAAACTCAACAGCTTTCGAATTTAGAAAAAAAATATCACGAACTCAAAACACATGCAAAAAAAAACGTGACACAGAGTCCTTATTAATTATTCATCGCAAGACGGTTCGCACTGTTGGAATTTTTATTAGAAGTGGTGGTGGTGTTGGTGTTGCAAACGACAACGATGATGATGGTTGCTATTGTCACCCCTATGATCTACAAAAATGAACATTACAACGCATTTTTCACTTCAAGGATTTTACTTGCTCTCGCACCGACTAGATTATGTTAAAGAGTTCCATCCCGTGTACGGTTCTCTCGCTAAGAGTCCTTTAAGCTTGCCTTGCAGCAAATTAATTCGCATACAAAATTAAGTGATGGGAATTAATTTACAGCAATCTACGCTGCCAAGTTAAGTGAAAAAATAAAAAAAATAAAAAAAATTATGCAAAATCTGCTGGCCTATTTAACCAACTTAAGCACACCCATTAGACTCAAGTTAATTGCTGTCAAATGCAAATTTCACCCCAAGCCTCAACGCACACGCACACCTATAAAATAATGCAAATGTCAACATTCGACATTAGCAACGTCCAAACATATTATCACAACCTGAAACAAGCGGGAAGAATGCAAAAAAAATATAAAGGATCAACCAAATCTGTTTGCATTTTAAATGAATATTTAAACGGAAAATGTCTGCCGGAAGTCATGGCCCGGATGATGATGATGATGGGGGAAAAAATTGAGATAGAATAGCGTAAAATAGTGGCACGCGATGAATGGACGCAGCACAAGCGCCAGACGTCGCCACCATCGCGTCGTCGTCGTGGTGGTAAAATTATGATGTCCATGCTCTGATTCCTTTTCCCCATTGTAAATGAGCGGTTTTCGTGCAAAATGGGAGACAGCCAGGGTCTGTCTTCTTCTTTCTCTGGAGTTGGGTTTTATTTTATTAATTTATATGTCTGTCATCGTTTTGTCGTTTCATCGTTTGTTGAAAAGGACGAATTACGTTTTTCAGCACAATGGGAGTAATCTGTGAAATTTAAAGCGATATAGTGGCAGCAGAGAAAGTCTGACCCATCCGAAGGGGTGTTATATTTTTGTCTCGCCAAACTAAGAGGATTAAGTGCTGAATAAATAAATGGACGCAAAAATTCAGATTGATACAAAATATTTAACATGAGCTACTTACAAGTGCGAAAGTCTAAAGGGTTGAATTACTTTGTTTTTGAGTATTTTGTTTTTTTTACCTTGGAATTGAGATGCATTTAATGTCTTTTCAAAGATAGAGCTACATTTATGGTTCTGGGTCTGGCCTTTAACAAACTAGCGTATCCAGATTCCTCAGCTATCAAGTAATCGATTTTAACTTTGCAAATAATTAGACGTTCACAGATAGCTTGGCTGTGCAATCAACCTTTTTTGTGAGTAGTCATAGAAGGAGTTTTAGTTGAATTTACTGCAGTCAAATTGGAAGATTCTTAGATAAAAAAACATATGTAAAGGCTACAATCCGCTGTGCGAATCACTGAATACCCTCTTCCATTTCACTCCTAAATTAAACGTTGCCAAACGTGGGACTGGCATTTTCACAAAATACTAATTAGACAGATTGTCAAAATGTTTTATGGTTCGTCAAAAAAACGTTTTTCTATTTGGTGAGGTATACTCATCGTTTTTGTAGGGAAACGCCCTCAAAAAGTGGGCGTGAGTCAAAATGATGTATGGACGAAATGCACCTTACATTATTTTCGAATTTTAAGCATCAAAACATTTTCGAATATTGCTATTTTTTCATAAACTTTTTTTTAATAAAATGGCCGACAAAAAGTGTTCGTGATTAAATATAGACAATGACATAGTCAAAATATTTTGCTCAGACAGTCTTTCTTAAATTTGTTATGATTTGCTCAAAAAAACGTTTATTTAAATTGGCCGTGGAAGTAGGCAGATTTTGAAAATGTTTACACTGGTTGTGATTCGACGGGCAAATTCAACACTCTGCCCAAAAATCGGTGACACACAAACGGACGGACGGAAAGAGAGACTAGGCTAGTTGATCAATATACTTTGAGGTACATCTTTCCAAATTATGTTTCGATGTTACAAATTTAATTTTGAAATAATATACCCTTATGGAAGATAGGGTATATAGAAAAAGGCAAAGTAGACTGGTGTTTTTCTAAAGTTGGGCTACAGTGTGGACTGCAACTATTAAGCATATTAAGTTTGGCAAGTTAAATAAGATGCATTGGTTAGTCCGCAAAACTGCAGAAAGAGTAAAAAAAATTGCTGATCTTGAAGATTCTTATGACGGTATAATGCACTTATGCACGGTTTCAGAGTATGAGTTTAAACCTCACGTGAAGTTTAATCTACGTTTTAACCCAACTTGGTGTTTGATGTTTTACAGTGCCGTCTCAAAAGTTAAACTCCACTTAAGTGTTGATATAACCTAAGCCTCAGATGTTGGTGGTTAAAGTGTTGGCTTAACTCCTGCCAGGGCAAGCAAAATTAATAATTTTTCTCATTTCAAAACAAAATTATTTCTCTAGGTTACAGGATTACGATATATCGTTTCCATGTTTTTTCAGGCATTTTTCTATGACATCTACGATTCAGTTCCAGTAGTTGATCACCCAGAATCTGTTCACAATCACTTCTTATGATTGGCTTAGCTAAACCTTTTTAAATGGCTGTGAAACTTGAAAACTAAAACCCAAATTTAAGCTCTACGTTTTGCTCCCACTGTGAAACCGGGCATAAGACATTTGTCAGACTTTCGACAGGTGGGGCATTAAAAAAAAAAATTATTTGCTGTTACTTTTTGGATTTGAACCAGGTACCCCGCTAAGTAGTCCAACGCAATAACCTATGCCATTGCACCCTGGAAATTGGAGAAATTGTTTCACACTTTTGGAAGAAATTTTTTTTCGGAGAATATTTTTTTGTTGTGTGAGTAAGGAAATGAAGATACATCCACGAGCTAACAAACTGTTCCAAGACACAATAATTGGTCCCAGATTTAAGATGACCTAGCAGATCGAATTTTAGGTTTAGTTTTAAGCGGTAGCCGATTCTAGAGAGAATAGGAAAAGAACGTACCCAACATTGAAGCGAATGGAATGCTGCCTTATTTTGGGTCTTTTTAATATGTAAATAACGTAAAGCAACTAAGTTGGGCTAGGTGGTATAAAAAACGACAGGCTTAGATGATACTTGAGCTATTCTTGCGCAAAACGCAGGTACAACAAGATGGTAAATTGGAAGCAAATTTGTGATGTGAGTACCCTTATGGAAGACAGAACTTGAAAAAGTTTTAAGATAAATTCGAGAGGTCATGCAAAATTGGCGAGCTCACTGCTGAAAATGTTGTTCCTTAATTACTGAACCTGGGCCTCAACCAACATGCCTCTCCAATTAGCCCGGTCCTTAGCCTCCAGTTGCGCTCTCCAAGTTGGTTGAGGTCGGTTTCTACTTGTGCGCGCCACTTAAGGCGAGGTCTTCCTCTACTGCGACCGACGTCTGGCTGGGAATCGAAGACTTTGCGAGCCGTAGTATTGGTGTCCATTCGTTCTACATTTCCTTGCCATCTTAAACGTCCAATCCGGAGTTTTTTTGACCAGGGGCATGTCGGTGTTGAATCTTTGTCTCCATAGCCCGTCAACGCAAACGGCACCGAAGATTTTTCGAAGAATTTTCCTCTCAAATCGACCAAGGATTTCTTCACCCGCTTTTGAGACGGTCCATGCTTCAGCGCCGTGGAGCAGGACTTGGATGATCAGGGTCTTATATAAGATCTCCTTAGTAGTTCGAGTGAGGGCTTTACTACTGAATTGCCTTCTTAGCCCGAAGAAACAGCGGTTCTCCATCGCCATTTTACACAACCGGACGAGTTTGGGCGGTATACCAAAACTAGACATGGCTCTGTATAGTTCGTCTCTATTAAGGCTGTCGTATGCGGCTTTGAAATTGATGAATAGGTGGTGGGTATCGATTTGGACTTCTTGGGTTTTTTTCCAGGGATCTGCCAGAGTGTGAAGATTTGATTGCTTGTGGACTTTCCTGGGCTAAAACCACACTGATAAGGGTCGATCAGGTTGTTGGTAAACGGTTTCAGGCGTTCATATATTACGGCAGATCTCCGCCGGCTTTATAAAAGTAAGGCCGTCAGTTCCGGAAGCCTTATTAAGCTTCAGTTTAGATATTGCTGTCCTCACTACACTCAGGTTGGGTGGTTAGCAGTTTTCGCTGTCGTTGCTAATATTGAATGGTTCGTTCTGCCAGACAGCGGATTGTTGTTCGTGCGGATTGTTTAACAGTCTGCAGAAGTGGTTCTTCCATATACTCAGCATCGACTGTGTCTCATCTACGTTACTTCCTTGTTCATCTCGACAGGTTTCTGTTCAAGCCTTGTATCCTCGACTTTGACGTTTTACACTTTGGTAAAACTTGCGAGAATCGTTCCTGGTGTGGCACCTCTCTATATCCTCGATCGCGCGCTTTTCTTGCTCTTTTTTCTTCTTTCTGAAAAGCCGGTGTTCCCTTCTTCTTAGCCTATAGATCTCAACGGCAACTCTCGTCTTAACCTGGAGCTTAGCTTTGTAGGCCCGAGAAACCTAGCACATCAGTTGCGGCTGATCTAATGGCTAGTTGGCATCGTTGTTCCACTGAATCTAATAATCTCAGATCCGTAAGTGGAACATTCCAAATTTCCTGGTCAATATTATGACATATGGGCTTATCGGAAAACGATTCTATCTATGAATTTAAATCAAACTACGGTTAAATTGAATTGAATCATCAGATCGCGTTTGCTTTTTTCTTGAGAAACCCTGTAATTTATGTAAGAGTTAGAACTGCCATAAGGAGCTAATCAAATATGCCATTCGAAATCGGCGTAAAATTTAAGGTCGCATTCGTAAACTGAAACTATCGATTGTAGATTCTGTATTTTTTTTAATTTTCGGACATGTGTCATCGCAGGATGGACTCAGTAGCGAGAGGGTAGTTGGGATGAACTGCCGTGCAGAAGGTCTGGGTTCGATTTCCAGCCGTAGCAACACCTTAATGACTTTTCGCTGGCTCTCCTCTCGTGATGATCTGACAAAACATCCGAAACATCAATTGTAATGAAAAGCTTATCTCAACTTAGCCGCTCGGAGTCAGTACAAAATAAGAGGTCCCACTATCGTGCAAGAAGAAGACACACACACATGATTGGTTGTGAGAAAGCTCGGCCCTGGGTGCTAACGAGTTTTTAAATAAATGTTTGTTACATTTCATATTTAATAGGTGATCACAGATTAACCTTCGGCACCCATTAAGAGCATTATTTTCCGAGATATATTGGTTGGAGCTAGCATTTTTTTTAAACATCTAGACATTTGTCAAAACAAGAAGCCCTAACGGAATTGGATCAAAGAATCCGAACCTTTTTGGCTCAATATAGCGTCTTATTTATGCTTACCACAGTACAGTGTATGTACTTTCAGTGGACAAAGGCCAAAAAACGGACTTAAAATGACTATAAAACTGCAATTTTTCATTACGTCATTGTTCGACACATTCTGTCGATCTTATCCACTGAATCCCCAATAATATTCCACTCAAACCAAATTTAATGCGACAACAAGCATTTCTTGTCATTTATTCCTTCAACAGCACTGCAACCGTCGACAAAATTGTCATGTAGTTCTGAGACCCCCATGACAATGACAACTTATACGACGATAGATTCCCAAATGGAAAACTTACGCTATTTCCTAGCTTCTCTTTTGCGTTCAAAAATTTCATTGACATTAATTCGTATCTCATTCTAGAGGTAGTCACTACCTATCTCTATAAATACACGCCCGAAAATTCGTTTCGTTCAGAAAAATGTAAGACTCTGAAAAATACCCGACAACAACTCGATCTGATTTGACAGACGACTGTCAGTCGCACCAATATATTTTGTTCGGTTAGCGCTCTCATAGCAAACGAATGAATTTGCCTGACAGTGAAACTGTCACTCCACTTTGGCATTAAAAATCAGCATTGACCTTGAAACGGCAGAGCATCGCATGCCATGGCATACCATACACCCCATGAGGCGGGCAGCAGTAGAACTATAAGTGGGGGTGTCTGGGTGGATCGACAGCACACATCCGTTCAGAAAAATTCGAACATGGTTCATTAAATTCGTGTATTTCAACAAATTTTATAATTTTAAATTTTTTAGGTAGATAGTATTTTACGACTAATTAGGCGCGGTGGACACTATTGTATGTGTGTGCATTTAAAAGTAAATTAGTGCGCTTTAAATATTTGATTTGAAAATATGAAATTATGTTATTTTTTTTGCGAGAGCAACTAATTGCACTGATGGCTATGAGGGAAATTATGGGAAATTTATTTTTAATTATTTTTAATTCATATCTGTTTGGTGAATTAATTTATTTGGAAATTTATTCGGATTTTTGTTGATTTAAAATGAACACGAATTGAAAGGATTGGCAAACAAAATTTCTTGTATGCATTTGGCAGAGATGGATTTTTGGTATTCGATTTTCATTGAAGGCAGCCAAATGGCTATGTTGGTATTTAAATGGACATTGTACCGGTGTATGTCTAAATAGTTATAATTTTATTGACAATACCTGAAATGTATAATCTGAACAGGAATGAGCTTAATATAAAAACTGCCATTTCTGTCGGGTGTGCATTTTTAGGAAACGTGGAAAAAGTCTAAATAACTATAAGAGACACGGCTTTCCTTCGTAATACAAAATTCGATATACAACCCTATCGAGGTATCTGTTCGGAACAATCTCGGAAACGAAAATCAGTTCCAATCGGTATTGTTCAATTTGCTTTCGAGGTATCCGTTGCGGAAGAAAATCGGCCCTAGCGAGGTATCTGTCGGGGCGGAAAATTCTTTAATTTTGTACGATTCGGAGGATTTTAGCTTCGAGATATTCTTCCGAAAAGCTTTTCGAAATATTTCTCCGACATTTTGTAGCGCACCTCAGCGTTTTGCTTTGAAGTGCGTTCAGATGCATTTTTCGTGCAATTTTTAACAGCTACGTGCAATTATTTTTCCTATTTCCTTTGACACAAATTCTTCGCGGAATTTATTTACGAATTGTAGTGAAGTGATTAATATCCCATGACACATACCTCGAACGGATACCTCGCTGGGGTAGAATAAAATAGCTTACAATTGCGTTCGTTTGATTCCACAACAATTCTTCGTCGGACAACTTCGGAAGAAATGCAACGCATAGCTGTCAATAAATTTGCGACTTAACGCATATCGCCGATGTGTGATCACGTGCGTTACATTTCATCGGAGGATTTGTCCGGAATGCTATTTGAATCGGCTACCTCGGAAAAATTTCTTCCGAACGGATACCTCGATAGAGGTGATAGTTATATGCATTTCGTGAGATGTCAAATCTGAATGCGTGGGAATATTCCGCAACAGGAAAAAAATTCTTTGCACAAAGACTACAACAACCTGACGGAAGTAGCTTCTCTCACTTCTTCTCACATATCACTCTTTGGCTTTAGCTGCCCATTGCTAGACCCATACTTTAGTATGGTGTGTTACGTCTGGATGACGGCTTTCGAAACGGCCACGAACCCCCATAATCTTGGGAAAGTTCAAAGATCAGCTTGCATATGAATTAGCCCAACTCTAAGAACCACTCCCTGCGCATAACTAGATGCTTTCCTACATCTAGTGCCACTAGAAATTCTTGGCAAATATACTCCATGTAGTGTAGCTGTGAGACTGAGAGCCTCGTTACAATAGGCAAATGGGTTTCCATTATAACGACGTGAAGTTATAATGGACTAAGTGACCTTAACATTACAGAAAACACCAACCACATAATTACCTTACTAATTGTTAAGCATAACTTCTAGTCAACCATTCAAGTCGCCTCAAATGGGAGTCGGATATGATTGCTATGACAATTCGATTCACATCTACACGGATGGGTCTAAATTAGAATCGAGAGTGAGTGGACGAATATCATTTCGGCTTTCCAATCCTTGTAGGGTTTTTCAAGCGGAAATCATGGCAATCCAAGAAGTCTTGTCCTGGCTAAAGTGTAATGTAATATCCACGAAGGTTATTAACATTTATTGTGACAGCCAAGTGGCAATCAAATACTTGGGATATATCTCTTTCACATGGAATCTCTTAATCTGGAGATGACAGAGCACTTTACTATTCACCTCTTGGGGTGCCGGGTCACAGAGATATCCCAGGATGAGCTTGCCAGACTGGGCACTACGCTTGATGTTATATCCCCAGCAGACGTTTTTAAGCAGCTACATGGAAATAGTGAATCAAACTGGATGCGATCATTAACCTCCAGGCAAATCTGAAAAAATTATGCCCAGGAACGCTTTCTCTACTCTGTAACGATGAACAGATCAAACATATTAGTATAATCATCTGAGTCCTCATAGAGAACTGCCTTCTAGGCCTACTAGGCCTCTTTAGCAATGCACCTCAGCATCCTTTGCAAGATCCACAAGAAGGAAACCCTCTGAACTGCGCCAACTACAAAGGCATAAGTCTCCTCAACATCGCCTGCAAGATTATCTGTGTGGTTTTAGGCCAGGAAAGTCCACAACTGATCAAATATTCACACTTCCGTCAGATCCTGGAAAAAAAGTCCAAATCGATACCTACCACCTATTCATCGATTTCAAAGCCGCATACAACAGCATTTATAGAGACGATCAAAACAGAGCCATGTCTAGTTTAAATAAAGGTTATACCGCCCAAACTCAATGTCTGTGCAGGATGTAGAATTCTCGCTGCTCTATACCAGATCGATACCAAAAAAGGATTTAGGCAAGGCGATGCACTTTCATGTGACTAATGATGCTTAAGAAGATTGTGCAAGACTCCCGAGCTAATACCAGAGGTACAATTTTCCAAAAACCTGTGCAACTACTACCATACGCCGACGATATTGACATCATTGGTCGGACTTAACGTGATGTTAGAGCCAAGTTTGCTAGTACAGTGAAGAAAGCGGCAAAAATGTGTTGAATGATGAAAAATTATGGTAAGACTAAGTCTATGATGTCAACACGAAAGGACACATAACATCGACGATTTGGACAGAACGTCACCATTGACAGATATAACTTAAAGGTAGTACGGGGCTTTGTCTACCTCGGATCCACTAACTCTTAAGGAAGAAACACTCTTGCCAACCGCTGTTATTTTTGGCTAAGAAGGCAAGTCAGTAGTAAAGCCCTCACTCGAACTACCAAGGAGATCCTATATAAGTCCCTGATCATCCCCTTCCTGCTCTACGGAGCTGAAGCATGGACCGTATTAAAAGCGGAGAAAGAAATCCTTGGTCGATTTGAGAGGAAAATTCTTCGGTCCCGTTTGCATTGACTGGCTATGGAGACGAAGATTCTACCAACGAATACGAGCTGTACACCGACATGACACTAGTCAAAAAACTCTGCATTGGATTTTTAAGATGGCTAGGACATGTAGAACGAATGGACACCAATACTCTAGCTTGCAGAGTCTTCAATTCCTAGCCAGACGTCGGACGCAGTATAGGAAGACCTCGCCTTAAGTGGAGCGCACAAGCATACCTTAACCAACATGGAGTGTGTAACTGGAGGCAGTTACCTGAGGACCGGGCTTGTTAGAGAGGCATGTTTGTTGAGGCCCAGGTCCATGTGTAGTCCACGATGAAATTGTAGCCATTGGTGCTGATCTTGGGATTTCTGCATTTAGTCATGTACGGTGTAAACAGAAAATTTCTGAGAATAAATTATTTAGTACTAGATCAAAAATATCCATGGTGTAAACGTAGTCATTTTTTCTCAGTTAAGAAGGACAGAGTCCATTTTACTGCAGACCTTCAGGTCTGCGGGTGTTGGTTCCAGTCACTTTGTTCGTATTTAAGCAAAGAATCACTCTTGCCATCGAATTCTCTCTGGACGGGGAAGGCATTCTAAAAGTTAAGTCCTTTTTTATAGAACCATGGAAAATTCTATTTATTATCATGTCCCTGTTTAAACCTTCTTCTGGACGAAGAAAGTCGTTGCAGCCTGAAACTCAAACGAAGGTGTAAAAGGTGATTACAAAGATAATGTGGTAATGCGAGCGTGCCTTAATTTTTGCAAATAGAGTCAAAAGAATGCGAAATATTTTCGTTTTATATTTCCAATCCGTTCTTTTAATGAACCGTAAAATCTCCTATTTACCACGACAAACCACATATCGTCACGTGAAAAGCAAACTGTCATATGTCAAAATTCATAAATTTTCAGAAAAGCTGTTTGAAGTTTTTCACAACTATTGAGGTTTCTTTAAATGCCAAACGACACCTACGCCCTCACGCTGTCAGTTTAAGTGCTAAAGATATAACGGTTGATAGAAAGTTTGTGTTTATTTTTCGAATCAATCTGTGTACTTAACTAAAATCGCCAAATTTTGACTTATTTCAGTTTGCTTTTCAAGCGACGATATCTTGCAAGCAAACACTATAAAGCCATACAGATGACGCACTGCATACAATAAAATTGTTCTATGGCGGGTCGTACTGGCACAGTCCGCCATTTAATTTGGATCTCGTTTCTCATGTGTGCACGAGCACACCGCCCGCCCGTACCATGAAGCTGATGAGCAAAGGTTTCTGTTTTTTGTTCTCAACGCGTCATCTGTATGGCTTTATAATATTCGCTTGCAAGTCAATGATTTTGAGTTCTGTTAATGTACGGATTTGCAGAGCAGTTTTGAGATGTTGAGTATGTCATTTGTCTCACCTGAGCACATCTTTTTTATAATTAGATTAGATAAGCATGATTTGCCTTGATCGAAACTTGATGAACCTCCCATATCACTTTAAAAAAAAAAAAACCAAAATACTAAGCGAAACTCCTCATCGAAATGCTACCACAGTTCACACTTCATTAGCAACATTTTATACAATGTCTTCACAACTCTTGAAAATCCCATCCAAAGGAAAAAAATCATAATGAAAAAAAAAATAAAAATGAGACGAACTCATTTTCGATTCACCACGAAAGTAACTTTTATTAGGGACAACGTTCATTAAAAGCAAAATCCCTCGACTTACAAGTAAACTTTTGAAAATGTGAAAATCCCAGTAGGTGATAGAATCGCAGATGACTATGTATGACAGGATGTGTGATGTAAAACAAGGATAAACTTGTTGAGGATACTTAGCGCTGTAAACTTTGCCGTTATACTCGTTGTTAGTGTTCTTGTTGATTTTTAAGAAGTCGTCGTCTTTTAGACATCCTTTTTCAGTTTTTCTTTTTTTTTCAATCTCGCCATGTTTTGGAGTTGTGTTCCATATTCATTCAGGGCGAACATGTGGAAGGAAGAGACATACATATGTGCAGGGATGCTCGAAGAACACTCTTGTCTTGGGGAATTTTCATTTGTTTGGCATTTAATTACATCCACCCCTACAGCATGGTATGACGAAGAAATTAACATCGTAAAATATTTATGAATCAGTTTTGGGGCGAGGGGACACCAAATGAATACCCCCACGTGCAGTGCGATGCTTTCGTCGTCTAAACAAATGGACGTCAAGCTGCCAACATTTATGATGCGATCCAATTTTTTTTTTATCGCAACGGAACAAATTAAACGAGCGTTTCAGAGTGTTGATATTTCACATTTCATGATACGTGTATGCAAATTTATTAAAGATTCAAGTAAGTGCCACGCTGTAGTTATTGTTGCTTTTTAATGGGTACTTCATTGTGACGTATTTGGTAAAACAAAAAAAAAACAACAATAAAGTGGGACCAATTAAGAAAGCTTATGGCAACATTTTAAGGCGATTTTAAAGGATGTTACTCCTGGTTTAAGAGGGGTTTTCATAAATGTTTATATTTTAAAAAATGTAAAAATGACATTGCAAATTGTATTTGCTTAAATGGTAGTTAAATATTTATTGTGTTGGTGTAATACAAAAAATATATAAAAAAATATTTTATCTAAAAAATAAAATAAATTATGTCGTTCGTTTTTTAAAGCTTTTGTCGCCCAAACGAACACGCAATTGGTTGGTGCGAATATTCGATTTATCATCATCATTGGTGGCATGTAAGCGAATTACACGATAAATTTTAAGACGTTTTACAAAACATCAATTTAGACAGAGAACGCAGTAAAGAGCAATATCGACTTTGGAATCGGCATAACCAACGTATGCTCTACTAAAAGATGTTAACCGTGGACCGTATGGATGCTTAGGTTTACCCCAATAAAAAAAAAGTGTTTTCAAATTGGGCACAATGGTCGGTACGGAATTCAGGACACTCTTCTTAGTTCTTATTGTTTTTGTGAACATTTTCGAACATGAAAAACTGAAACAATTGAGCGGAGTTCAACAAAATTTGAGAATCTGTTTGGACCCTTGAGAGTTTACTTACTAGACATAGCTAGTGTAGTGGTCTATTGGTAAGTGCGTTGGGCAAGTCCCGAAAGTGACAACACCTAAGTTTTTTTTCACTGCCTTACCTCTTGCGAAAGTCTGACAAATATCTCAAAAGTAACACTGTAGGGAGAGGCTTCTCAAATTTGGCGTTCGGATTAGGCAAAGAGTATAAAACTGCATCAGAGCTACAAATTTTGTAGCCGTTTCAGACGCGGGCGGTAAGTGCGAAGGGGAAATTTCGTCGATCGTATGCGTCTGCTATGCTGTTGTTTGCTGGGGTAGCAGTGTGACACTGGGATATTAATATTAGTACCCACATAGAAAATTTTCGTTGTATGAGATGCGACTCTATGCAGTTCTTTACTCTTTGGCTAAGGTCACGCACTGAGCGGCAGAGCGACATCGCTTGTTTGCTGTTTGCCATTTGCTGAATAGATTCGAAAATACATCTTTAATAAAAGAGTCAAAGAGTACAAACTTAACATAACTGTATACAAGAACCAACATTTTTCCTATGTCCCCCTATCTTCTCCGTCACATATAGAACACACTAAAGGTGTGTCCTTTGAGAATTCGCGTATTATAAAAAAATAAACTAAGAAACTGGATCTTTCACATTTCAAGTTATATTTCCATCTGGTGGATCTATATATAGTATAAATCCTGCATGAACTTTTGGGTGAGTGGATCAAGAATTTAAAATTAAATCAATAAACCCAAACGCAAATACTTTTTCACCCATCACGGTTATAATCCGGTGGTTGGCCATCCATCAGTTACAACCATTTTCAGTCAAGCGAATTATTCCCAATCAAGTTTACACATCGATACCTCGCAACCGCATCTGACCGCTAAACCTGACCGAAATCCTTGCGGCTACACCCTCCCTCACGTCCAGTTGCATAATTGTTAATATCCGTGGTTAACAACAAGATTTGTAGTGCAAAAACTTCTAAAAACCCGCATACGGATTTGCGTCATTTTACTAGAGAGGATCCTCTTAATTGGACAACCACCAGTGTCCTTTGTGTTTTATAAATTCAACAACAATCGAGCAACCAGTATTGATTGCCACAAAGCTAGTTATTTCTGACTTCTTGTTGCCAGTCCTGCATAACTCCATCTCAAATATCGAATTGAAACTTGAAAACGAAAATTGGTAAGCCAACCCGAGGAGGTGACTTCATTTTAATAATCACACCATATACAGGGTGGTTGATAAAATGCGCCACAAAGGCAAAAGTTACTTTGAATAGATGCCGTGAAATAAAGCCGTGCGATATAACGCCGAATTCCAAATTCCCACATTCTACGACATCCTGCGTACTGTAGATGGTGTGCTCTGCGTCATATTTCGGGAGGATGGCCGCTCTCCGATGCAACTGTTTCTGCACAAGCGAATCAAATTCTTACATTGTTTGCGATCATCATAGCTATATGTCATCAGTCGAAACCGACCGCGTTGAAATACAAGCACGAGACGAAATTTCGATCTGCGTTAGTTCCTATCGAAGACAAGGGTTGCTAATGGGCGACCGTCTTTTTTTTTTTTTATAATTTACACGTACTCAACGGGTTATGAACACCCTTTTACATGTTACCATAGTACGAGCGTTAGAGAAGGGGAAGAAAGAGAGAGAAGATAGGAAAGATTTTGGATGTAGTGGAGACTTAAACTCCATGGGTGGTGTCCGAACTAGCTTCGGGGAGTCACTTTTTCTCGTGTTCGTTAAATTTGAATAAATTCAAGATGGTGTGCATACTTTTAGGTATTACACCGACCTTTTATTTCTTTTAAATAAAAGTGAAATGGATTTTGGTTGGGATTGAACGCGCAACCTTCCACTCAACAGACAAACACATTACCACTACACCGCGGCCACCCGCGGTCTGCTGCCGACGTTGGGAATGCCAGTGCCAAATCGATCCATGCACGCGAATTGCAACGGGAGCTAGAATATGACCGATAGATCGATAGATATGAAAGAGTCCGAACAAATGTACCGCTATTGATGCCAAGCAAAACAACGTGTACGATTCGATGATGAAAGTTGTTGACGATGGAACGGAGGCATTTTCTTTATCGATGCTCCGAGTGGGGCAGGCAAGATATTCGTCATTTCGTTAATTCTGGCAATAATTTGGTCATGATCTCAAATTGCATTGGCTGTTGCATCTTCCGGAAATACTGCCACATTTTTGGAAGGCGGTCGAACTGCTAATTCTGCTTTGAAGCTGCCGTTGAATCTTCTCACGGTTGACAAGCCAACATGCACAATAACCAAGAATTTGGCGACAGTGAAATTGATGCGAAAATGCAAAATCGTCATTTGGTATGAATGCACGACAGCGCGACGATTCGTACAAATCTGTTAACAGCTTGACCTCCGTGGATGAAGAGACCAATTATCCGACGGAATTTTTGAACTCGCTTGTAATGTTCGGAACAGGAACTCCACAATGTACTTTACAGCTGAAGGTGGGATCGATCATAATCATGTTGCTGAATCTGAACCATCCAAAATTGTGCAACGGAATGCGGTTGTCCGTCAAGAAACTGATGGGCAATGCGATTTAAGCGACCATCGTCATGGGCAACTTCAAAGAAGAGGGAGTCCTTACCCAAGGAATTCAAATTATTCCAACGGCCCTTTCATTTGTATTCAAGCGGAGTCAGTTTCCCGTTAGATTATACAAAGTCTCTAAACTGTGGCGATACGAAGTTCGCCGGGTCCGCTGGTAAAATACATAGTTTGTCATACATTTCTTTATATTGGAACATTAGTGACAGCTTTCGTTTTGTCTCTTTTTAGGCTTTCAATTTCGGGCAACCATAAAAAAAAAAAATATTACTCCCGTAGGCATATAAGAACCCATGGGATAACATTTTGCTCACAGCTCTTTATGTGGACGTTTGCTCCTTTTGCAAGATGGTTGGACGTACTATTTATGCCAAATACGAACGACTGAGTTGAGAAAAGGATTTCATGACAATCGATACTGCTTGGATGAGTTGTAGTTGTGCATTTGATGAAAATTAAAAATAAGAAACTAATTAACTCTTTTCAAAAAAGTTTACAACCACGCCCACTTTGTTGAATGCTTTCTGCTATATAAAAATACTAAGAAGGCTGTGTTTAGATTAATTCATTTACAGGCAGGGTAGGATACAAACAATTAAAACTCAATGGAACACAAAACATGATGGAACTGAAATTTTACTGAAAAAGTCGATTACAGTAATCATTGTACCATACTTGGATTAGGATTGATCACACAACTCTCTCTTTTTGCCAATTAATTCAGAGCCATACTTCTATTTTTGGGGTGTGTTCCAAAAACAAATTATTTGGTAAAAATTAATAGAAAATCGGAGGGGTCTTTGCAAAATATCTAGGCAATGTTTCCCTTCGCATTTGATGTACATGCACATTATGGTTGTTAACTCAATGCCTACGGTAATTTGTGTAGTATTATCAAACAAACATTAACTATTCCATAACGTGATTGGACGGTGCAGTGAAAAACCCCCAACGGGCTCTCAGTGAAAACTAATTATAAACCCAACAGTTTTGGGGAAAAAATATACATCACGGCAAAGAAATTTAGCATACACTCAATCTCGCACGCAATCCCAAACCAACAATGGGCTTAAGCAGGTGGATTGCATATTCAATTAATTTCCAGATCCCAAGTTTTAAAAAATGGTATGATTTGAGTTATTTTATAAAGGGGATTGTTAGGTCTCTCTCGATTATACTAAAAATGTTATCGGGTTGAATGTTCGTAGTCACAATCGATTTATTGGGCAGAACGACACCATTGAAAAATATAACTTTGAGGTTGTACGACACTTTGCCTACCTCAGCTATGCTAATAACTCTGATACCAACATATCGTCAGGATTTAAACGAAGTATTACTCTTGCCAATCGCTGTTCTTCGCGCTATCAAGACAGCTTAGTAGCAAAGCCCTTAATCGAACTACTAAGCAGATCCTATACCAGACCCTGGTCATTTTGAGATAAAAAATATTCGAAAAATATTTGAAAAATATTCGGTCCCGTTTGCTATGGATTCAACCAAGAACTATTCGAGCTTTTATAGCGACATACCCCTAGTCAAAAAACTCCGCATGGAACGTTTTCATCTGTACATTTGCCAAACAATTTCTCAAAAATTTATAAGTTCCTTGGATTTTCCGCTCTTTGATATTGCAACTTACTTAGCCAGTTTCTATGACAATGGAAAATAAACGGTAGAATGGTTGAATAAAGCTTGGGGTTTCCAAAATTTGAGGGCAATTGTAAAGTACGAAATTAGAAACCTGTAGACTTGAATTGAGTCTTTTTCGAAAATTAGTCAATACTGATAATTTTTTTTATTAAGGGGCTAGTGGATGGCTGATGTGCAAACATTTAAGGAGAAAACTCTAGTTAACGAAAACGAGTGGGTTACAGTTTAATTTTAAATACATAACTGTCAACTATAGAGTAAAAGCGGTGATTTGTTCCCAGGTTAAAAATTGTGCCTAAAGTTCTCAATTTTGCAAGTGAAATCTATTAACTCCATCCCTTTTAAGTGAATGGGGATGGATTCTGGCTGATTAAAGGTGGGCCAAAAGAGATCACCCTATTGGAAGATGCTCTTAATTTTGCGAATGACCGCCAATGTCAAATCTGTTTTGACATTTCTGGACTAGACAGATGTATAATACAAACGAACAAGTCATGGAGCGATACTCTACCCAAGAACACGGAATAAACAAAGTGGACGTTTTTTCGACCAAAATTATCAAGAGAGATGAGGCTCATTTCCACCACAAGCAAAACTATCGCTTCTGGGGCACCTAAAATCTACGAGTAATGCACGAAAAGCCATTACATCCACTCAAAGTTACTACAGCAACTACGACAACAGTGGACGGTGCGCGCTATATTGCCATGTTAACCGAGTTTTTTTTGCCACAATTGGACGAATTAGGACGGGAGGACATGTGGTTCATAGAGGACGGAGCAACGGTTAGCTAGCCAACCGATATTCTGAAGCCAACCAACATCGGATGACTTCTTTTGGCCCACCTTGTATGCGGACGCTCCATTTATTTATTTTACGAAGACAACTAAGTCTGCTTTTTATTTCTTGATGCTCGTCATGAACTTATTTTCAAAACTAACTAAAAAACTCAAATAAACTTAATTTCATTCCGAAATAAAAAAATTCAATCAAAATAAAATGAATTTAAGTTGTTTAAAAAATTCAGCCACCCTGTTTATTCGTTGCCAACCATTTTGATTTTTTTCCATATAGAAATTAATTTATTTTTCAATTTCCCCATGTGGATTGGTCCATTTCCCATCAAATTGATAGAAATCGGTTGTTTAATTAATTTCTGAGGTGAAACAATTTGCGCGCACACCAGGACGGAAGGCTACGATTGAAATAATTGATAGCCACAAAATTTGATTGTCAAAATTCAAATTGTATAGATCCCAGGCCGTGTCTGCACATAGACACTTCGCCCAAACAAATTGTCAAAAATTTCACGATAGCAAAAAGAAGACCAACAACACAAAGACATTCCGCGCCACCAAACAATGCCTACACATACACATTGACTTTGAACTCAAAAATTCGTTTGTGAAAGATGAACACGAAAAAAAAAACTAAATTCATTTCCACCAGAAGGCTAAACCGCCCCCACACAGGCGAGAGAAAAGCTCTTTACACCCATTAAAATACATGACCGGATGACATTAGCTTCGGAATTTTCCGATGGAAAACACAAATATTCAAGGTCCTGATTTTTATTTAAAACATTTTTTTATGCGAGAAATAAACTTTACGACATCATGCCGGTGGCTATGTGATCAACTGCGTATTAAGACTGTTTTTCATGAAAAAGGATTGAATTCAAATTTTAGCCCAACAACAGGGTGATTTTGCATTGCGGGATTTTTCTGTCATGACAGTTCGCAAAGGAATGCAGCGCCATATTTTTAGACAAACTAAATTTGATTGACCACGTTGGTGCTTGACGCGTTGCGCTTAGCTACGCGTATGGTCTCGGTCTGCATTTCATTGAAGGATTTTCGCACAAAACGAGATTGACATGGTGATGAGTCAATCGAATGGAATTCCATTCGGTTTTTGGGTTGTTTTGGGATTTATTAATAAACTCGACCGCACAAATTTTCTTGTTCATCGTTACGGAATGGATTGATAGTAATTCCCGTGGCTTGTAGCCCCCTGAAAACAAATAGCACAAGGCGCGCGGGAAACTATAGGATGATAGTGTGTGTAGTGTATTGGCTGGTTCATTCGAATGTGTTGCGTGTATTTGGATTTACAGCCATATGCTGATGCCTGATGGTGATGCTGATGCCACATTAATTGTTGTAAACACACTTTGGCCGAATGCCAGATATCAGCGTGTTGTAGCTTTTAGCCCTCGTCGACGAAGACGGCCAGGCGAATCGAGCACCTTCCTCTTTTGGGGCTTTTAACAAATTGATGCCGGTAGTGGTGGCGGCTGTTGCATCCGACGATTGCGGTGATGGAAATTATGTTTTATCTTCGGTGGGGGGAAGTGCATATTGTGCAATGAGGAGAGTTGTCAATCGGAACTACCAGACATTATAGCAACATGTGGCAATGTAAAAAGTGGGTTTTTTGGAAGATAAAATTAATTAAGTTAGATATATGGGGGCTCAGTGGCGCGATGGTTGATTCGATGAACTGCCGCGCAGAAGGTCTGGGTTCGATTCCCAGCCGTAGCAACTCCTAAATGATTTTTCACAGGCCCCCTCTCTTGACGATCTGACAAATCATCCAAGTAGTATCAATTGTCAAGAAAAGCGTATCACAAACTCGACGTTCGAAGTCGGCATAGAATAGGAGGTCCGGCGAGCATGTTTTTCGAAACAGTTAGGCAATCGCAGTTCCGTTTAAACCCATCCAGCTGATCGAATTTTTTTTAACTTTTTCTTACAAAAATAAGATATTCTCGTAAAATTTCTTTTTTATATACCAATATACGTTCTACGCTAATGGATGGAAGTGCAGTGTTGCGTATTATGATCAGGGTTCTGGGTCGTCAAAAGCATGGTCTCCAGGTTTGCCATATAATGCATAAAATAGACAAATTGCGAGAATTGTTCGAAGTATCCAATCTCGGTGCAATATGTGTGACGAAAACTTGGTTAAGCGAGAGTTTTTCGTTTCGTTATTTCGTTTCGGTGGCGATATTGTGATTTATTTTAGGAATTATCTTAAGTGGAAGCTCAAATATCAATCCACATCTGATAGTGTGATTGAATGTCAATGTCAAGAGGATAAGCTTTTATTGGGTAGTATATACAGGCCATATAAAACAATTGATTTCAGCCATTTCTGAGAATGTTAGAAAAAGCCTCCGTACTAAGCCCCAATAAATTTGTGTGTGGTGATTTCAATACCAATATTTTGACGGACCAATCATTTTTCCACGCAATGCAAGCGCTGAATTTGAGTGCTGTTAATACCACCAACCCAACACACTTCTCAAATCATGTCCCAACACTGGATATTTCTTGGTTAAGTAATATAGACAAGTTTGCCATCTATGATCCTTTTTCAGCACCTGTTTTTTCAAGCATGTCCTTATATATACGACATTCGACTTTAAACTATTCCCCATCGTCCGAACCATCCAATACAGGGATTTTAGGCACATTGATCATGTTCTATTGAAAGAACATGCTAGAAGCATCAACTGGAGGATAATCAGTTTACTACCAAACCCTTCAGACCAAATTTACCTTCTTTAATGAAAATGTCTGTACACTTTTTGAGTGGCACGTACCACTTATTATATAAAAATGGTACACCAGACGAAAAACAACGGGTTTCACTTCAGATTGGCTCGCTTATGTTAAGAAGCGATCAAGCAACCTTACGAGCTGGAAAGGGAAGGCTCATTTCTACTTGACACAAGGGTCCATGTGCAGCTAGATGCGGTTAAGGTATATATCCACTCATTCTTTCTGAAGAAGGCCGACTCCAAATGAAGAAGGTTAACAAACTGTGTCATAGCGAGGAAGATATGACCTACCAACGACAAGAACAGAACAAATGACCTACTGAGTAGAACCCGCTCAGATATCGCAAGAATTACGGCAATAGTCACGGGGCACTGTCCAATTGGACACCACGCGATCAAACTAGGGATCCCATGTTAGCCTTAATGCAGCAGTTGCGGGAGGGCAAAGGAGAGAGAAACCTTCTCCCATTTCATCTGCAATTATCTGCAAGAACCAGATTGCGTATATTAGACCAACAATCATTCGACGACCTCAACGACATCGCGGGGAAAAGGATACAAGACCTTATCACTTTCACATGCTGGATATACATACCGATTGCATCACATCCTCAACAATCATAATAAAAAAAGTTCGCATGAGACTCGGTAACAAAAGGGCACATCAGTGCTACTTTGGTTCCTTGAACCGCCAGCTCTACCTACCGTTCTAACTTTAGTCCCTGCCAACTTCATTTGAACTTAAAGCTACTTGAACCCTCGCTGATGTAGCGTCAACTATGTATACTCCGTAAATCTGTTCAACTCGGTGTACCGGAACGTGCGTTATCCTCACGATAGCGGAACATTAAATAGCAAATATAAGCTGCAACCTGCACACCAGAAAAAAACCTCATTCCGCGTCATTCCAAATTCGAATCACATCACATGTGTGTATAGGTGTGAGCGAATAAATCTGGGTTTTCGTTGATGTTGAGATATTAGCTCGAACAACATCAAAAACCCCAGTTAGCACAGAGCGCATACCTCTTTGTTGTCATGCATCATGTGGTGTTATTTCATCCATCCCACCTGCATAACTATCTGTGTATGTTTGACTGAAAAGTAAAAAAAAAAAAAATCCACTCTCGTTATATATTTTCAAAAGGTGAATGAAGCGTATTACAATATACGACCACCTCTCCTGCAAGTCCTTCCATCCGAGCACAATTTCACAAAATAAATGAAGGTGAATAATTCTCCCTGTCATGGCCCCAGAACTCACATACATTTTCCGTCACTCATTTCAAGGATTACAATTACATGTCCCAGTTCGCCGGGCTTAGCTGGGTGTCGATTATAAATGAATCTCCTGTTTACCCCCAGTAAACAAAAATTCATGAAAAACATAAAAAATTTAGATATGCCGCGGTATATCCTTAAGATACGTCCTTTTGACAATTTGAATACCATTAGGCGCATGAATTAAATAAAAATGAAACTTTTTTAAGGTAAAAATTATCCGCCACTGAACTTGAAAATCCACCGCGTACAAAAACAGCCGCGAGGATGAGTCAAGGATATTGGCCAAAATAGAATAAACGAATTTCCGAAAGAAAGAAAAAAACCCAAATCCACTTTTATTATGAGGGCAAATTGCTTCAGCCGTTTAATAAATAAAATTTTATGATTTGCAAAAAATAAAAATAAAAATTTGACGTGAAGACAATTTGCCTCCAGAAATGTGCTACAATTTCCGTGGACCCGCACTTTTCGCTACCATTGTTCGGGCATTATTTACGTTTCACTTCTCGTTTTTTTTTTGTATTTACCGGATGTTTATGATATTCGACTGCGCCGTTTAAATGCATGAAAGTAGGGGGAGAGTGGAGTCCTTAATGCAGATGGGTGTACTAAATGAAATTTACGCAAATTTTATCGCCTGATGGTTGGCAGAAATGGAAAATTGTCACACCAATGGGATTGTCATGCATTGCGGCAATTGTTTGCACTCGGGAGTAAGATGTAACACATGTGAGAGTGGAGGCAATTACTGTGAAAGTCAATTGCAACCAAGTGGATTTTAAACGACTTTTATCGTCGCGAAATTACATCTTTTTTTTGAAGGCCAACAATTTGTCCTTTGATCTGGGAATAAGGCTCCTGGTGATGAACTGGCAACGGAGATTCAATTATGATCGAACAGGAAGACCAGTCTGACAAACCGCCAGGAAGTGACCTTAAATCACGGGTTGGATAGTGAAGAAAAGCCGGAATTCCCTTCGAAGCTGTGAAATATATAAGTAGATGTGGCGAGAAGATGACCAGAACTCACAAATTCCTTAAAAGAAAAAGAAAATTAGACGCTATCAGGCATTTTAACTGGAAAATTCAAAATAAATCCATAAACCGCCAGGAATCACGGGTTACATAGTGAAAAATAGGTGGAATTCCCTTCGAAGCCGTAAAAGATTTAAGAAGATGTGGCGAGAAGATGACCAGAACTCACAAATTCCTTCAAAGAAAATTAGACGCTATCAGGCATAGGTACTTACTGGAAATAAAATAAAAAAGACACCTTACACAAATAATATAACTCTCTTTGTCTCTCTTTGTCTGTAACGAGCTCTCCGAAATCTGCTTCTAATATATTTTCAAGTTTCCAACAACTTCGGACTGGTGAAAACAAAAAAAAATGGTCATCCACGACACAAATGATAGTGTCAGGTAAACCTCCAACGGGCATCACAATTGGTTTAAGTTGACTAGAGTGCAATGAGGAAGTACGAACATCATCTAGTTCATCAAACCACCAACCAAATTTAGTCTGGAGAAACCAACTTTATTGAAGGGAGATTGCACTGATAGAGTATAAAGTCGGCAGAAGGCGAACGGTGTATAACTTAAAGATAGAGATTCGTCGAAGAGTTCTAGATAACAGTAACAGTAGGACAGACTTCAGCAGGACACATACGTTCTTCAAAATAATCTAATAAAAGCTTACTTAAGGAAGAGGAAGGGCAGCAAAATGGCTAAGATCCCTGACAGAGACGGATCATTATTGAAGAAGTACACCAAGAGTATCAAACAGTATGTGAATAAAACGTGTTTCGTACTATTGACAGTCGAGGACTATACCTGAGTCACCAAACATTCTAACAGAAGAAGGCAAAGGAGGAAGAGTGAGGAACGGCTCGTTTGATCGACAAACCTCACTTCATCGACATTTAAGGCTTCTTCTTCTACCACCTTGGTAGCTGTAAGACACCTAAGCCTGCTAATAAAAAAAACCTGTAGGGCGACAACAAGAACACGACAAGAAGGAAAGAATTAAATGTAGCAAGGACATACAAATAAAATTTTTTGACCCAACAGGCTCGTTAGTACAGGGACAGCCATTAACGTGCGCGTATGTACTTCTTGCACGATGGCGATTATAATAATGCCGATTCCGAACGGCTCAGTTGAGATAAGCTTTTCTTGATAATTGATACTACACGGATGACTTGTCAGATCATCACGAGAGAAGGGCCAGTGAAAAATCATTGAGGCTTAGATCACAATTTCAATTGTTACTTTTTTTTGCCGCTTTGCCGCTTAGCATTAGGGGTTTCAACTACTGAGAATTGAACCCAGACCTCCTGCGCAGCAGTTCATCACACTTACCATAGCACCACTGAGACCGTAGCGAGTAATTGTCGACCGTAACAATCCTGATGGTAATCTAACGTCGGGCTACTGTTGAAAAGAATTGGCCAGAAGGCTAGTGTTAAAAAAAGCTCCAAATTATAGAACGCCGGTTAGCTGAAGGGAGTAAACATTAGCAACCGAGATTCTTTTGATTTCTTAAGATTCTTTGAACTAACATGGCTTGGTGTCTGATTGGAGTCATTGTGCTTAATGTCGGATAATGGCATAAAAAAATACCAAGCCGGGAGAGAAATGCATCGGAATGGATTAAAGCACTTTGCTGGACTGAAGATCTGCCAAAATCTTAAAAATTTTTTAGAGACGAACTTAAAAGTTTGTTTATGAAACATCAAGTTCTTCTTCCCTTACAGCGATGACTAGCGTTTGGAAGCTTATTACAAATTAAATTATACAAATCTTAACGTGTTACCGACAACCGTGTGAGTGTGGGCTTCAAAAACGGTTAATTTTTAATCCCGAATACAGGGATTAAGGTATAAGGGGCACTCTTCTACTCCAAATGTGAAGATTTACTTAAGAGGTGCATTCTGTTAAAGAAATCAACTATCTTTCTTCTTCTAGCAACAGCGACCTAGCGGTGAGAATATGGTACCGAAATCAGGTTGAAGGAGGCGATCACTGACTTAAAAAAAAAATTAAGCGTACAGCATCCTGGCACTACTGGACCCAACATGGTAATAGGTATGCTGGTGAACACAATACTCCTGTTTCATTCATTCGGCTTTGAAAAGAGCCAAATCGATGGACCAGACAGCAATAGAAAAAACCATTAAGCAGCGCTTCAAGTTATGAACTTCTACCTTCTAAACATGAAATGCGTCACAGATCATTAGAAACTGCTTCGCCGGACACGCCACAGTGGGAAGCGGATAAACAGGGCAGATACCACCTTAATCTTAACATACACTACGGACAGGCAAGTGTTATCAATCTTCAAAATCGCTAAAAGCTTAAATGGCGGTGTAACAATAAGTTTGGCTAAGGAGCACGCGGGTACAACACTAGCGGTTGGATCATGAACCTTTGATTTGGACTGACGTTGACAACGAAAGATCAAAGTCTCTTTCGATAGTCTCAGTCTTAAACGTTTTCGCTTCAAATTCGCAAAGCTTGAGGGCGGTTTGTTCACTGTCGGTTAATTTTAACGGACGGTTATTCCTCCGGATAACCGACAAATCCGTTAAATAACCACGTTTAGGTTTTTTATCCGGATTTCATTCGGTTAATGGCATTTCACCGAGGTTTTTCTGGAATTTTGTTTGTTCCTGCTTGGTTTTGAGAGTGCGTATTACTTTTGACGTGTCATTCACAGAACATCCTATCAAATTCGATTAATAACTTTAAAAACCATACAGTAGAAACTTACCTGCAAAGCCTAACCGCTGGAAAAGAATCGAATTATTCACTTTGGAAAGCAATTAAAGTCATAAAACGTTTGGGCAAAAAGCGGATAAGGTAAAAGCAGACGTTTTTGCCGCATATCTTGAGGAAACATTCAAACCATTTGATGGCCCAGAAAACATAAATTTATTCGAGACTACAATCGATAGTAATCTAGTTAGATATGCAAGTATTACCGAGCTTGCTTAAACGGGAAATACAGAAATTAAAGCCAAAAAATGATCATAACCCGGATAACCCTAATTACAGGAGAACTTCTTCAAATGTTGCCCCGAACAACATTAACTAAACTCCTCAATATTGTAAATGCAGCAATTAGATTAGAATACATACCAAGACAGTGGAAAGTTGCGGAAGTGATTATGGTTCTCAAACCGGGAAAATCACCGAATGAAGTAAAATCTTACAGACCTATTTCACTTCTTCCAATAATTTCAAAAGTTTTTGAAAGGCTATTACTCGGTCGCTTACACCCCATTACTGATCGGAAAAGCTTTGAAGAAAAGAAAATTTGCTCGGCTGTATTTCTTGACGTGCTTGCTTTTTTGCAAGCCTTTGACAAGGTTTGGCATAGAGGCCTTCAATGCAAGCTAAGACAAGTTCTGCCTGAAAAAAATATATAAAATCCTCGTGTCGTATCTTGAGCATAGACTCTTCCATGTGAAAATTGGAAACGAATATTCGCAGTTCAAATAATTATTGGCAGGAGTACCCCAAGGAAGCGTCCTTGGATCACTCTTGTACCTCCTATTTACACGTGATATCCCACAAACAAACGATACAAAAGTTGCCACGTTTGCTGACGATACAGCTATACTAGCAGTTAGCACAAAAATAGAGGAAACAAATATGACATTACAAAACGCTCTTAACGAAGTTAATGAATGGACAAAATCCTGGCCGATTGCACTTAACGAGAGCAAATCGATGCATGTAGATTTTTCGTATAAACGGACAAACAGATATATACAGAGAACTGTACTCGTTACTCGGAAAATATTCGGAGCTTAACCCTGATAACAAGCTGCTATTATAACGGGTGATTTTTTAGCTGGTTTGGTTTTGGCAACACTGGTTTTGACAGCTGACGTGTGTTTAGTACCTTGTGTCACTGTCAAACAGCTTCAGTTTGGCTTGCAATTTAACCATGGATCGTCTTACAAATGAACAACGCTTGCAAATTATTGAATTTTACTATCAAAATTCGTGCTCGGTACGAAATGTTCATCGCGCGCTGCTTCCATTTTATGATCGGCATTCTCGACCTTCTGAGCAGTCTATTCGGAAGATTGTGACCAAATTTCGCACCAAATTTACTTTGTTGGACATTAAACCACCAACACGTTTACGTACTGTGCATAGTGAAGAAAATATTGCGGCCGTATCAGCTAGTGTGACAGAAGACCGCGAAATGTCGATTCGGCGCCGTTCCCAGCAGTTAGGCCTTTGTTACAGCACTACGTGGAAAATTTTGCGGAAGGATTTGGGCGTAAAGCCTTTTAAGATACAGCTGGTGCAAGAACTAAAGCCAGCCGACCTACCACAACGCCGAATTTTTGGTGAATGGGCTTTTGGAAAGCTGGCCGAGGATCCGCTTTTTTATCGAAAAATTGTGTTCAGCGATGAGGCTCATTTTTGGTTGAATGGGTACGTAAATAAGCAAAATTGCCGCATTTGTAGTGAAGGTCAGCCAGAAGCATTGCAACAGCTACCAATGCATCCCGAAAAAGCCACTGTTTGGTGCGGTTTATGGGCCGGCGGCATTATTGGGCCATATTTCTTCAAAGATGATGCGAATCGCAGCGTTACTGTCAATGGTGAACGCTACCGAGCGATGATAACAAACTTATTTTGCCCGAAATGGAAGTTCTTGACTTGCATGATATGTGGTTTCAACAAGACGGTGCCACATGCCACACAGCACGCGAAACAATGGCGCAATTGCGAGGCGAGTTTGGTGAACAGTTAATTTCACGTTTCGGGCCGGTCAATTGGCCGCCTAGATCGTGCGATTTGACACCATTAGATTATTTTTTGTGGGGGTATGTCAAGGCTAATGTCTATAGGGACAAGCCCGCTTCGATTGACGCACTGGAAGCCAACATCCATGCATTCATTCGTGAGATACCGGCCGATATGTGTGAAAGAGTATGCCAAAATTGGACTCAGCGGATGAGCTACCTGAGACGCAGCCGCGGTCAACATTTGCATGAAATTATCTTTAAACATTAAATTGCAAGGTTCAAACTATCGATTCAAATAAATATTTCATTCATTTTTTCGTGTTTTTGTTTTTAAAAAAGTTCTAAACCTCTTAAAAAATCACCCGTTACAAGCAAGTGCTAAAGCCGGTCTGGACATATGGTATACAACTATAGGGTTGTACCAGTAAACGAATCTAAGTATTTTACAAACTTTTGAAAACAAAATGTTAAGATCATTCATCAATGCTCCGTGGTATATAAGGAATGAAGATCTACGCAGAGATCTGGGTATTCCCGCGGTTAAAGATGAAACGAACAATTTGGCACGCAAACATAAAAAACGTTTATTGGGACACGTTACCACAACGGTCCTCCAAATTCTTGACAAAACAAATTTATTTCGGCATCTTCAAAAAACTAAGCACTTAGATTTGGCCCGATAATAACAAACCGCGCTATAAATTGCGGAAAAAGCAGGAACTCTCACAGGAAAGTTACCTGCCAAACATTCAATACTATGTACTTAGTTGCAATACAAATATCCAAAAAAGGGTGGTGGTTTTAGTGGGTTAAAGTCCCACACTACTTCGATCCGTGCTCATAGTGTCTTTTGAGATTTCCACCAGCCCATGAAAAATAATTCACAGAACAACATTCCATGCAAATTCAGTCAATTATTCGTGTGCTACAAAAAAAACAAACAACAATTGAATAATAATAAATTTTACTATTAATATGGAGTGAGAAATTTTGTATTTTTGTGTATTCAAACTCGTTATTTATATATTAATTAGAAATTTATTTCATTTGTGCATTTGGGATTTGTTGAGTAGTGACGTGAGTGAGGACGAGTACTAACAATTGTTGGTGGTTGAACGGCGGACGAAAACTGTTGCAAACATTTCAGATTGTATACCGTCAAAATTGTTTTATTTTGATATATAACAAACAAATTATGAAAAAAAACATTTTTTAGAACCTACAATATAACTCCAATGGATAAACATCTAATCGCACTTCAATTTTATGCATTCTCCCCAAGTTTTCGCTTCGAACTTACTTCAATATGTGCTTTAAAAAAAAAAAAAATGCCCACATTAAGAATATGGGTTCTTGCGTTTTTTTTACAGGGGTAACCGAAGCGATCAATCTAGTAAACACTTTTCGGTAACCGCAGATTCTTATTCATGGGTTAAGTCAAACCTTAACTTAAACGTCGATATACCCGGCAATGAACAAACCGTGCATTAGTCGAACTCCAACTCTTTAAACCCATTAAATTAAAAAAAATTCCAAGCTTTGTAGCCTCCATCTGTAGGTAACAAATGTAGGCACACAAAAGTGTACCACTGGAATTTTGTTAGATGCTTGGAATGGAGATAATTTTTGTTCATAACATGTACCTATATCAGGAAATTGATAAACTTTTTCAAAAGCAATTCAATTTGATTAGTTAGCATCTGGAAACAACCCAAGTATTATAATTAAATTTGAACACCGTACGTGTGAATGAAGTATACCTACCCATACTATGGCCTGAATAGAAGGCAGTCCTGCCATTAGTTCTACGCAATTTAACAACTTTACTGTGGTAAGAAATATTTGAGGACTGAAAGTACAGTTTGCATGAGTTCAATTGCGCAAACATTTAAAGGATATGGATATGCCTGAAAATAGAGCAACTTGAAAATTTATTTCGAACTTTAAAAAGGGTCCAATTGACACTTCATCTGAATGGTTTGTTTTTGCTAAATTCAGAGCAACACCCCAGCGGGTGTTATTGCCATTTGAAATTGGAATACTATTCAAGTTTGATGTATGCAAACAGTAAGCACAGCTTGGGTATTAACACCTACAGGATTTATTTCCATTTCCAAAAAGAAATAAGCCCCTCGGGGCTTCCGTGGGGGTTATTTCACTGCACCATTTCTAGGATACATTAGCTGGTTGGTACGTTGGCGGTTGCTTGACTTCGGTCGCCGTAACTGTTGGGATTCTGGTGACATTCTTCTCTCACTCACATACAAATAAAATTCAAGGCAAATTGAAGAAAAAGAATATAAATAAATCAAGATAAAAAAGAAAACAATTAGCAGATTGTATGCTTTCCCGCGAGGAATTATAACGATGAACGATATCGCTAGCACAAATTGTTACAGCGACTGATCATAGCTAATATAGGGTTTTTCAACAGTGACGCTACAAAAGTTGAGCGACAGGGACAGCAAACGACGCCATATTTCTTGCTTCTCTTTTGACATTTCTCTTCAGTAAGGTTTGCCAATTCATGATGGAAAGATATACGACCCAACAACGAGTCGAAATTATTAAAATTTACAACCGAAATTAGAGTCAGTGGCCTCAACGTTAAGAGCGCTACGTCCAATTTATGGTCGTCATAATCGTCCTAGCAGATCAACAATTGAGCGTCTAGTGGAAAAATTTGAATCCACAGGCACAGTACAAAATGTTCCCGTGCCAGTGAGACAAAGAAGTGCCCGTAGTGTAGAGAATATTGCTGCCGCTGATGCTTCAGTTGAAAAAAGCCCAAATCTGTCTCTCACACGTCGTTCTCAAGCGTTGGGCATCTCTGTGACGTCGTTGTGGCGAATTTTGCGAAAAGATCTTGGCCTACATCCTTACAAGATTAAATTGACGCAAGAACTGAAGCCGCTTGACCACCAGAAGCGTCGTATGTTCGTGAATTGGGCTGAGCAACAACTTGAAAATGATTCGGATTTTCATCGAAAAATCATCTTCAGCAATGATGCGGTATTGGTCAGGCAGCAATCCACACGTACTCCATGAGTCATCATTACATCCCGAAAAAATTACGGTTTGGTGTGGTTTATGGGCCGTACTTCTTCCATGATGATCAAGACCGGCACGTTACTGTGAATGGGAATCGCTACCGGCTACCGTTCAATGATAACCGAATATTTTTGGCCCCATTTGGATGATAAGGACTTGGAGGACATGTGGTTCCAACAAAAGCCACACAGCGAATGCCACAATCAATTTATTGGAAACCAAGTTTGGAGAACGTGTTATCTCACGAAATGGTCCAGTCGCTTGGCCGCCTCGGTCCTGCGATTTGACGCCGTTAGACTATTTCCTGTGGGGCTTCGTCAAGTCTATGGTCTATTCCAACAAGCCAGCGACGATTGATGAACTTCGTACGAATATAGAACGTGAAATTGCAGCAGTATCGGCCAATTTATGCTTGAAAACCGTCGAAAATTGGGTTCAGCGTCTGGACTTCTGCAAGGTCCTGGGCTTACAAAACAAAATTTACTTCTGCTTAGATCGGATCACAATTCTAAAATATTCCCGGGCAGTGAACATGCGCTGCACTTATAGTTAAGGATGAGTAAATAAAGTGGGGCAAAGACTTCACAAAAATTGTGTAAATAAGATCAAACAGCTGTAAAATTGACAAAAACGGTGGCAGTTTTTACAAATTGATCAGTAGATTTAACAATTGAAAAATGCATATTGACAGCAAAGAGTTTTTTATAATACAACCAAAATCTATATTTACACACGTTATTGTTGTGAATTTTACAAGTTGTGATGTACATTGAACAAAAAACGTTGTTTTCATTTTTTTTTGTAAAATCTGCAACCAATGCTGTGATAAGCACAACATAGTTTTATAATGAACAACCATGTCTCTGTCAAATCGACAGCATTGGATGTCGGGCTATTCAGTATCCCTTAAATATTGAACGCTAAGATGGCACAGATGTTCGTCCACTATATTCGGGTTATTCACACCTTTTGACTCGCTACGCGATTTTCACACCGTGCCATCACTTCCCACAATAATATTGATGCGATGACCCCAAATTTATACAGAGTGTCCGCCGGCATGGTATACTACCTTGTTTTGCCGCCATTTTGGTAAATATTAGTCTTGACAGTTCCTATTTGGAAGTCGTGAAGTAGACACGTGCCATATTTATTATGGAAAAATATTCGATAAACCAACGTGTTTAAATCGTTAAAACATTTTATCAAAATCAATCATCGATTACTGTGACGATGAGGAGGTTACGTGAAATTTTTGGGAGAAACGACGTGCCAACAAAACGCACTATTTATCGGGTAGTGAATGATTTCGAAGAAAGAGGGTCTGTAGGCGATAGGCCCAATCATGATAACAATGGAATTTCTGCGAGACCTCTTTCCACAAGAAGTTATTTCAAGAAATAGTGATGTTGATTGGTCTCCACCGTCACCTGATTTGACTGCTCCGGACTTATTTTTGTGGGGATATCTGAAAAGCAAGGTTTATGCAAACAAACCAGAAACGCTTGAGCAACTCAAACAAAATATTCGTGATGAAATTAATGAAATACAGTGTGAAATGTGTGTAATTGAAAAATATGCTCAAAAGGGCTCGCATTCAACCAAAATTTCGCGATGAAAATCAGCATCGAGATCAATCTCATTTTCGGCCATACACCAAAACCACCACGCATTGCATGGTCGCGGCTTTAATTCTTGCATAAGCAGCTGGATCTTGTAAAGTCGTAAGCCAAGATCTTTGATCAAAATCTTCCAAAAAGTTGATGGACAAAGCTCCAATTGCTGTGGCGAATCGATTAATTCGGGTCCTCTTCAACACTTTGCTCTACAGCGGCAATTGTTTCTTCGGTGCACACTGTTCGACGTCTCTGCGGATGCGTTTTATCACATAGAGTAAGTAAACGTAGTGCGAAAACAATCCGTGGTAACCGAATTAATTGATCTGGTGGACGATTATGTCGACCATAAAATTAACGGAGCTTGCGTTAAACTTTGCGAACTGAACCATTCTCTTCAAGATAAATCGCATTTGATTTGTCAACCTGTTAATGATGAAATGGCAAACCAAACTGAACATAAATGACAATAGAGTTTCCTGATTTGAACACAAAATGTCAGTCTATCGAAAAACCAACCACTAAAAAACCTTTTACTTGAAAATTGATTTTGAGTATGAACACAATTTTCGATCGCTTACGTAGAATACAATGCCTAACATCAAACAGCTTTAGCAACATTTAGATGTACAAAATAAGTAGCAAAATTTAAACGTGCCTATTTTTATGTGTGCTTAGATGTTTAATTATTCTGTGAACAATTTCACAAAATAAAAAAAAATCAATAAACACATTTATTTGTGAGTGTGCTATTAATTTAACCTGCTAAATCAGCGATTCATCACACTGTGCAGCGTGTTGTTGCCAACTCTTTTATAATGTTTCCAGTTTCAAAAGTTCAACGTGATCCTTGTGCATAAAATTAAATTATCCTCCGAGTAACATTACCCAATCGAGAAAAAAAAATCAATTTGCAAAAGATTGGGGAAAGGGACGCTTATTGTTCTTTATAATGAAAGATTATCTCCCAAGAGATATATATATATAGACAAAAAAAAAGGGTTAACAGGTTTACTTCCAACATTTCTTTTGTCTAGGGGAAAACGAAACTCACTCCTGAACTGCACCAAACAAAGGAACCCGAAAAAGGATACAATTGTGCCGTCTTGGGATACAATTTCTAACCAGTAGAAAGCTCCTTTTTCGTGTTGAAAAAAAAAGAACACCAATTATCTGATTTCTTTATCAGTTTTTTGTTTTTACTAATATTGTTTGCACTTAAACTTTGATTGTTGTATTTGTCACTGCTTTATCGTGAGCACAGTGATATATGTGCATCGATAAATGCCAGAATTATTGAATCAGATACCGTTATAGAAAATATATCAATAAATTATGACTGTTGAAAGGTATTATTAAAAAAAATATACATATAGGGGAAAAAAAAGTTCAACAGCAATACTTACTCCCTTCTGGATCGGTATCATCGATGTGTATCATTTTTTGTATCCGTTTATCGTTTCCTATTATGACTAGAGTTGATGTTTTTTTTTGTGATTTTATATGTACCAAATCTGTGTTTTAAAATATTGTTTTCACTTTAACTTCTCTTTTAATATTTTCACAACATTTTCCAACCGGTATACAAGTGTGTTGGACTTTTCGGGCACAATGCAAATATTTAAATAATTTATTTGATTTCCTTTATATGTTTGTAGAATTTATTTAAATAGTGTGGTTGGATTTTCTTTGCTTTGTTTCATGTGAAACAATTTTCTCCTTCTGAAAATAAACACAGAGAACACGGCGGAATACTATGTTATTATTTTTATTATCTTCGATTAGACAAACGACGGTTGGTATGGTGAAAAGAGACGAGCGACAACAACGTCGGCGCGACTAAAACGACGACGACGACCACGGCTCCGACCTTCATTATCGCAAAAGCTTCGCGAAATAAAATACACAAACACATTTTTAACCAAAAAAAAAAAAATAAATAAATGAAAATATTCTAAAACAGTATTTCCTTGCTGATATTTGTTATGAGTTCAGCTCACCCCTTCCGATATGTAGGCGATGATGACGGTGGGTGGTTGTGCTGATATAACTTGCAACGATTCGAATGTGAAGGCTTCGTTTTTAAAATATTTTGTTTGCGTGATTGAGCAGTTTTGTTTTTATTTGAATTTGTTGTTGTATTAGGGGTAAGACATTGTAGTAAACTTTTTCTTTTTTTTATTAGATATCAATTCGAATGATTACAGGAGAGATGAGAAGTATTTTAACAAAATCTATTAAGAAAGCAGTTCCGTGATTGATTAACAGACAACGCATAGATCACAGAGGCTGAACTGAAGCCGTAAAATTTGGGTGAGAAGCTTCATATGGAAATTCTTTCTCCTTTGGGGAGGACAATCCTACTTTGAATAATTGAAGGAAACAAGTGCAAACCACTCCCCTTAATCATTTAAAAAAAAAAAACAAAACACTTAATTAAGTGGGTGGCCTGTGTAGGTATATTGTATTCGCGTTCAATCACAATTACAGTCCATGAAACCAGAATTCAAAGAAATTAAAATATGTAATAAAAAAGTTCAAATTAACACTCGCCTATTCTGTGAATATAACGAAAAAATAAAAACAGCGACTTACAAACAAAAATTATTTCGGACACCACTCATGGAGTAAGTCTCCAATACACCCATCGCTGCCGTGACATTGTGCCAAGTGTTATTATGCCAAATATCAACATTTTCCGTGACACCAGGCCGAATATTAACATATCGCATAATGTCGCTTAGGCAAAGTGTCATAAGGCCTATTTCGTTTCAGCATGTGGGAAACTAGCACGCAACCCAAATCGAACTGTGAGCCCAAGCTTGGGGGTCGCAGGGGGGCAAATATACAATACATATTCAAACTTGGTACAAACTTCATTTCCCGAAAACAACAGCGAGCACAACCAGGGAGTTCATATTTTGAATACATCAGAGTGCAAGTTTATGTGTATGCAAAGTTTAAATATCTTTGAGGGGGCATGCTGCGCCCTGCAACCCCCTGTTTGGGATTACTATTGGATTTGGGTTGCGTACGACGTTGGATACATTCAAATGAAATAAGCCCCACTAGCGAATAGCATTTAAAACCTTTTCCATTTCGAAAAGGAAATAACCCCCGCGGGCTATTAGACTTCCCGTGGCATATGCGTATTTAATAAATTGGAACTGGCCCTCCTGGTCGGAGTTGTGCTTTGGGTTGACTACCCACAGATGGAAAAAAAAACCTTGTTAGGGCACTTTGTCTACCTCGGTTCAGCTATTAACTCTAACAACATCTCATCAGATTTTGTTGACTACCCACAGATGAAAAATAAACCTTGTTAGGGGACTTTATCTACCTCGGTTTTGCTGTTAACTCTAACAAAACAAAAAAAGGCTTATTTCCATTTCGAAAAAGAAATAACCCCCACGGGACTGTAAAACTTCCCCTCCATAGGGGTATCCAATAAATTGAAAATGACTATACAGGTTAGGACTTGTACTTTGGGTTGACTACCCACAGATGAAAAAAAAACTCTTGTTAGGGGACTTTATCTACCTCGGCTCCGGTGTTAACTCTAAAAACAACATCTCTTCAGAAATAAAATGAAGAATTACTCTTGCAAACCGCTGTTTCTTCCGGCTTAGAAGTCAATCCAGCGATATAGCCCTCACTCAAACTAATAAGCAGATTCTATATATGACCCTGATAATACCAATCCCTCTCTACTGCCCTGAAGCATTGACCATGTAAAAAGTGGATGAAGAAATCCTTAGTCGATTTGAGAGCAAATTTCTTCGAAAAATCTTCGTCCACATTTACGTTAATGGGCTATGGAGACAAAGCTTCAACCAAGAATTATACGAGCTGTAAAGCCACATGCCCCATGTCAAAAAATTCCGGATTGGACGTTTAAGATGGCTTGGACATGTAGAACAAAAAGATACCAACACTCCGGCTCGCAATTATGTAAATATTTAATAACTTAACAAAAAAACAATTTCCCTATATGATTTTTTTTTTGTTTAATTTGGGTAATTAACAACATTGAATTGAATTGAAATTCGATTCAACGTCAATGAAGTGCAGCGTTTTTCCATTACTTCTTCGATCAGTTCAGATGTCATAACGATTATATCCGCACGATTTTTTGCCTAGAGCTCGTCAATGGTCGATCGCCTTGCGGAAGTTCACTTTGCTTTGCGCATACCTCACAAAAGGCTGTTCGGAGGGGTCAAATCTGGAGATCAGCGTAGGTAATCGATGTCGCCATTTTTGTCACCACACTGCTGACATAAATGGCGCACCGTCTTGTTGAAACCAGTAACCGTATAGATTTTGTTCACACATTTGTGAGCAGATACAATTAACCAACATCGGCCGATATTGATTCCTATTGCCTGTTTCGCCTTCTTTGAAGAATAAGTGGTCCAATGGAGGTTTCGTACAAACGCTGGCCTAAACTGTCACTTTTTGTCATAAATCTCATGTGGATTCTCCGTTCAACAAAAGCGGCGATGTAACTATTTAACTAAGAGAGTGTCAAATGGTCCTCGTCGATTAACAACATTGAAATGCAAAAATCAGATTCAGTGGTAACCATTTTTAGCGGCGTGGACGTTCTGTTGACAATATTCTTTCAATCAATTGCACTTAATATGTTAAAAATTTCAAATCGTCCTTCAAAAAGTACCGCAAGGTTGTTCCACTGACTCCAAAATGCTGAGCCAGTGACTATATGACCGCTTTAGCCATTATTGGAACGTCCGGGGCTTTGATAAACGATATTTCGATGATCTCCTTCAATCACATGTTTATTAAAATTCGACACCAAACGACGAAAAGTGATGTCAGACAACGGTTGTATTGCTAAGAAGTATTCGACGATATGCACGTCGATTTAGCATTACTGAAAGAATATTTTCAATTAAAAAAAATACAATATCGGCCATTTCTTTCAGTATTAAACGAATGAATTATTATTGAATTGACGTTTCAAGATCATGCCTTCTTAAGTCAGTAGGTTGATAAAGGTCAAAGTTATTCAATGTGTATATACCGACAAATCGCGCACTTTATGAATACATTTCCCTTTGAGTGAGTGTAAATTATAAGAAACAAGCCATCAGTTAACAAAACAAAATCTGATTTTTTTTACTTCTCAAAAAGTTTGTTGAGGGCGATAACCCAATATCTAATCCTACATGACTTCTTGGGCGAATTTTTCAGAACACCTCAGACACCAGCATTGACCCATCCCATACGTATACCCGCACCACAGCTCATTATTTTGGATTTGAAAAAAAATGTATTTAAGTCCCCCGCAGGTTATAGCCTATTGGAACACTTCGATATATTTGTTCGAACGAGTCAGCTCACCAAATTATTGGCACAAGTTTGTACCCAGGGATTACCCTTTCCTCACAACCAATTATGTGTAGTCCAATCCAGTTGATTTCAAAAAACTGAGCAAAAACGCACACAAACGTTGACATATCAATTGGTTTCATAAAATCAAACTTAAGTCCAAAAGCTCTGAAAACATCTCCCCGACACTGTAATTACCTCATCACCTAATCACCAACAAAAAATTTAATAAACAAAAACCTCTCCAACTTATCTGCTTCGATACTCCAACAATCATAGATAGCACAAGCCCATATATACTCGTACCTACATAGTGCTCCGCATTTATAGCTTGCTTGACGCTCAGCGGTCTGATGTCGATAACCCAAAGTTCTCACACCAAATTCGTCTGCCACCACACCTTGTGTCATCCAAAAGCGAACTTCGAATTCGAATAGACGATTTGAAATTTATCACTGTCATGCTAATGACCTATATTATGGGCATGCAGTCAGTTTGCATGACAGCGCCTCTTTACTATAAAAAAGGTTGCACAACTGAAAAGGTAGGCACAATAAATAAAATATGTACATACAAACTAATAATTGGTATAAATCGATACATGACGTCACCAGAGATTATATTTTCTTATCAGCTAGGCATTATAATATTCTAGTGTGAGGTGTATACACCTGTAGTTGGTGATGTGAACACTAAACACATTGATTTCGGGGTTTTCACTTTTGGATTGAGAAAAGTTGTAGAAAAGTCATTGGTTAGGGAAAGGGTGTTGATGCTTCAATAGGAATATCTGGACAATATATTTAGTTATTTTAATTACGTTTATGACACAATTTGCAACTATCCGCTTATGCTGATCAAAGGCTTTTGATTGCCTGATTAAGGGTGATTAAGGGTCCGCTGTTTATCGAAAAATGTATTCAGTGATGCAGATCATTTGGCTCAACGGATACGTAGATAAGCAAAACTGTCGCATCTGGAGTGATGAACAACCACATGCCGTACAAGAATTACCGATGCATCCCGAAAAAATTACAGTTTGGTGTGGTTTATGGGCTGGTAGCATCATCGGTCCATTTTTCTTCAAAGACGGCCGTGGAAAAAACTTTACCGTAAACGGCGAACGATATCGAGCCACGATACGCGACTTTTTTTGGCCCCTGTTGGCTGAGTTGAGACATTGCCACATGCCATACAGCTCGTGAAACAATGGAAATATTGAAGGATGAATTTGGTGAGCAGCTCATCTCTCGAAATGACCCTGTGAATTGGCCGCCAAGATGAAGCGATTTAACGCCTCTTGATTATTTTTTGTGGGGTGATGTAAAGTTGTTAGTTTATGTGGACAAGCCGAACACGATTGAAGCCTTACAGGATAAAATAATATGCGTAATTCGTGAAATACAGGCCGAGATGGTTGAAAAAGTGACGCAAAATTGGACCATCCGAATAGACCATTTGAAACGGAGTCGCAGACAACATTTACATTATGTTTTCTTAAAAACGTAAATGGCAAATGTCTATTTATCGATTACAAAAAAATATTTGATGCATATTTTAATGTTTTATTCGGTTTAAAAAAAAAACGACACTTAAAAATCACCAGTTACTAGTATAATTCAGAGTTAAATCAGCACTAAAAAACCGGATTTTAGGGGGCGATAACATTTGCTCTTTGTCGTATGAAAATTTGACAACCTGCTGTGCAAAGTCGATTGTAGAGGTGACGGTATCATTCACATAGAAAAGAATTAGAGATCACTGATGACCACCCCATACGGATTTTTCACTGACCGATTACTTGCAAAAGGTTGTCTCCTGAAAAAATTTCCTTCCCGCAGTAAATTAACATAAACGCAACTTGACTGGAGAAAATTCTTAAATAAAGTTACCCATCTAGAAATATCACGTACAGGCAAGACTAATGCAATGAGAACCACACGTTCAACCTTGTTAAAGCGTTCCCAACTTTTTACCCTTAGAGTTTTGAATGCCAAAATTTGCATCTAAGAGCGCTTATACAATCAATTATAATCTTGAAGAAATATTAATCTTAATCCGCCTATCAAACTGCCATTATGAGATTTTAAAATTACAAGCTATCATCAAAAAATAGGTAGAACTCCCTCCCACCTGTAATATGTCTAGGAATATGTTGCAAGCGTATTGCGATGATGATTGGCTGATGTAGAACGAAGGGAGACTCTGATTGGCTTTAACTTGTTACCTACAAGTGGTAACTACTTGACTTGCTACACTTGCGAGTGTTGATAACAAGACGCAACACTATAAACAGCCTGGTCTGATTGGCACGGAATACCCGATTTGCTGTTCCAAGCTAAAAAGGCCACGCTCAGAACTGTGGCAACTATAATATAAGGTATAATTCTCCTCAAAATCGCCTACAATATCCTATCTGCCATAATATGTGAACGCCTGAAACCGTTTACCAACAACCGAATCGGCCCTTATTGGTGTGGTTTTATGCCAGCAAAGTCCACAGCTGATCAAATCTTCACATCTCTAAAGTCAAGGAAAAACCAAAGAAGTCCAAAGCAATACCCACAACCTATTCATCGATTTCAAAGCCGCATACGACAGCATTTATAAAGATATACTATTCAGAGCCACGTCTAGTTTTGGTATACCGCCCAAACTCGTCCGTTTGTGTTTGGATGACGATGGAGAATTCTCGCTGCTCCATCAGGGTTGGAAACGATCTCACCGACACAATCGATACCAAAAAAGGATTTACGCAAGGCGATGCACCGTCATGTTATTTCTTTATTTTGATTATTGAAAGGATTGTGCAAAACTGCCAGCCACCACCAGAGGCACAATCTTTAAAAAATCGGTGGACTCAACGTGATGTCATAGCCACGTTTGCTGGTATAGAGGAGCAAATGACCAAAATGAATTTAGCAGTAAATAAGGGTAAGACTGAGTAAACGCTGTCAACACGAAAGGACACACAACATCGATGAATTGGACAGAACGTAACTATTGAGAGATATTGGCTCCAATATTAACTCTAGTCAGAAATAAAGCGAAATTACTCTTGCCAACCGCTGTTTCTTCGGGTTATGAAGGCAATTTAGTAGTAAAACTACTAACTACTCGAACTATAGAAGACCCCGATCATCGCAGTCCTGCACTACGGCGCTGAAGCATGGACCGTATCAAAAGCGGATGAAGAAATCCTTGGTCGATTGGAGAGGAAAATTCTTCGAAAAATCTGTAGTCCCGTTTGGGTTGACGGGAAATGGACACGAAGATTCAACCAATAACTACAAGAGCTGGATATCGTATGCCACTTGTAAAAAAAAAACGCCGCATTAGACGTTTAAGATGGCTATGACGTCTTCCGTCTTCGACTTCTAGCCAGACGTCAGACGTAGTAGAGGAAGACTTCAACTTAAGTTGCGCGCACAAGTAGAAACCGACCTCAACCAACTTGGAGTCACAACTGGAGGCAGTTAGCTAAGGACCGGAAAAATTAGAGAGGCATGTTGGTTGGAGCCCAGGCTCATTCCAGATTGTAGCGCCACTTAAGTAAGTAAGTAGTATGACGAACCCAAAACCGTTAAGCTTGATCGAAAACGACGCTGATGGACATAGTTACTATACACAGCTTACACAAAAATCAAGAGGTGAAAATAATTTAAAGAGCTTGTTTTCCAAGGACTTGAAATAGGACTAGAAAAATAAATTAATTCTTGACCTCTCAAATTTATCCGAAGTATCCATTCCAATATTTTACCTTTTTTAGTTTGTAGCATAATCCGGATGGCTAGAGACGGACTTAAAGGTGAATCAACGATACAAAGAGAGGAACTGAATACTCACGTGGGTCCCAACGGACACCGAACTTAGTCTACTTCGACCTGAGTATAATGAGGTAAGATAAAGACCACATAAACCCACAAACCTAATCTATGCTTGGGACATCTCATGAATTTAGTAAGAGGTGTCTTTTGTTTTATTTGTTTCTCAACACAATTTCTCTGAGAGTCTGAAACTCTGCAATTTGTTTAAGCTGATGAAGTCATCCTTTACGATTTGTTGGAATACATTGTATTGATGGTCTTCACTTGTCCCGGCATAGAATTAGAGTACACCCTAGTGGCCAACTCAACCACGTAGCTCTCGCAGCTTACATTGTTAAAAAAAAAAACATTTATATCTAAAAAATCGCCTATTGAATGAAAAGTTATCATAATTTCAAAAAGTTGTCACACATTCTCTCAGAGTTCATAAATTACCCATAAGCCATATTTCTAGCTTCACGGTAACCCAGCTTGTTATCATGTAGATACACACATAGATACTCTTGGCACACATAACATCAGTGTTTATAGCATTTCGTGTATGAACATGCTAAGATACCTTGTATCTACACTAAGATGCTTTATTATTTTGGCTTAAGATTATAAGGCGATTCCATCGGATTAAAGTAAATGTTAGCAACGTACTTTGTCCAATGGCCAGGTATAAAACATTTGCACTGGACATTTTCCAAGAAGTACCATCACTAGATTTTATCTTAAAATAATTACGCAACACATTTAATTTAAACATTAAGGCATACAGACCCTTATAATCGCAGCCCCATTAGCAATTCAATTTTCCCTACCCAAGTGGCATTTCCAACACTTGTCCGTCCTAATCTTGTCCAGAGAGCAATCAAACCCCAAGTAGCGCTATACATAACAAAGAACAAAAAAAAAACACTTGGGTCCATAAATTTTGAATGTCTACTGCCATTACATTTACTCTGTGGGTTGCCATTCTCCATAGCAAACAATTTGTCCTTGACTTTGAAGAAGTCCCCGTACCTCCCCTTAAGGCATATTTTCTCCCATGTTTCTACGGATATAGGACTATTTCTTCATCACGTTATTATGCAAATAATAAAATTATTAAGGTCATTCATTTAATTTTAATGGATTTCCGCTTTAATCTTCTTGTTCCTGGGCGGATCAACCTCCTCCTATGCCAACACACCACCACCAAATAAAAGAGACAAAACAAAAAACCTCCTTAAAGGTTTCGGGCTAAATTAAACTCAGCTCGGGTGGAAGTTGCCAAGAACAGAAATCATGCCCGAACACTCCGGATAAACAATTTTCTGGCGGAAATTCCCCGAAAGCCTCAAAGTCCAAGTTGTATTGTTATGCTCGTAACGGTAAGCCCAGGAATGAAATTCCATCTTCAAGGAGAATCTGTGCCATACGAGTGCTCGAACTCAATGACGAAAACAGCTACCACTCTGGGGAGCAACTCCAAAATATGCAATGCAAGGATCAACTTCTTCATCGTCTTGTGTGCCAAGGCAAGGAGTTGTGTGCAAGCTCAAAGTGTGTGGTAGTGAATTCGTCTAGTGACATTCCACAAATGGTAGACCAAATAGAAACTGCACAAATAGAGACAAGCAGTTTATGTGTGTATGGTAGGATTGGAATTCTTATGAGCTATCGGGTTGGGGTTGGGGATTTTTGCTTTTAGATTTTTATTAGAAAAATTGGATTTCTTTTATAAACAAGGATAGACGGTAAACAAAAGTAGGAATGCATTTTTATTTTATTTTTGTATAATATTGAACTGGAAAAGATACACATACAAATGTAGGAACAATAAGGAGAATATTTTTTTTAAAGAAATTGATTTTGATCAAGGAAAAGGAACTCTTTGACAGAATCAAATTCAGTGGATAGGGGGGTAAATTTGCAACGTTTTCGATTACGTTCCCATAGTGGAAATATATCACATTACTAAAGAGTGCTTGTAAGAATAACTCTTGGGTGTGTAAACAGCTCTTATTGCAACAACATTCATTGACCTATCTGCAAAATACATTAACTCGAAAATAAAGCAAATTTTGAACTAGAAATGTTTGAATTCATTTTAAGCTAAAGACCTAAAAGGTTTTTAAAAGTTTAAATTTTTAAAATTTCTTCTATAAAGCATACATTTCCAATTTAAAGAAGCAATTTCATCTATTGAGCTGTTTTGTACTTGTGGGGAGAAGTTCAGCTTACGTTAAATAACTCTTTTTAAATAAATGCACAGACTTTATAGAAGTTAAAATGGTATAAGGCTTTTAAAAAGTTTCCAAGGGTTGTGTGTACTTGTGACAGTAGAAAAGATGTTTTGGTAGAACTCCCGAATTAATATTGAAGCATCATATGTATATAGGTTGACACTTAAGGCTTAAGGGCCGTCCAGAATGCGTATCTATCAAAAAATACATTTCTTGCACCAAGTAACCCTCCATTTAACTTCAAGCTACAGATTCACGAAGATATACATTGTGTAAGCACTTACGGGTTGTCTTTTTTTTGACTTCTGACTCAGATTCAAGCTTCAGCTACAGAAACGCATTCTAGGCTTCCATTTATATCAGGTGTGTATACTTTTTTTTCCAAAAATATTCAGATACCCATTTTGTTAGTATTATCGCATGAAAATGCACATAACAAATGAAAAATTTCCCATTTGTTGTGTACATTTTATTGATTGGGTGTTTTAGAACGAGGTTGAGGCCCAAGTTCATTCCGAACTGTAGCGAAACTTAAGTAAGTTTTAGAACGAGGGTAGAATTTGTTTGATTTTAACTTGGCAATGCCCAATGTTTGTAACTCTGACTACACATCAATTGTTCTTATTTTTACCTCCAAGTGGTAATTATCGGGTAGTAGTCTCTTCCAACCGGATTTGACTTGATAAACGATAAATGCGAGGGATGAAAACATGACGAAAACCAGCAAAGCCTGGTGAGAATGGCACGGAATGAATAACCTTCCTGCCGCACCAGGCGAACATATTCCGACAACAGGTCGTCTAGGAATTTCAAGGGTTAGTCAGGCCCGACGGACGGATTTTATTGTTGACGACCATGCTGAACAAAAAGAGGACACCGACGTTCGTATCTGCACCTGGAATGTGAGAACATTAAACAGGAGAGGTGTAAGCGAACAACTAGCAGAAGCCCTAAACTGCCATCCAGGAAATACGACGTAATGGGCCGGGCAAAAAGAGGATGAAGCAGAAACAGCGATAATTCGGATGCGGATTTGTTATAAGTGCCAGATTGAGGCAAGAAGGCTTATGTTTGCAAGACATTAGCAAACTCATTGTAATAATCCGATACAAGTCAAATTCACCAACGTAATCCTTATATGCGCTCACCCTCCGACAGAGGAAAAATACCTAAGGATTGCTTCTACGAGCTCCTTGACAAAACCTCTGAGCGAATACCGAAGTACGACATTAAAATCGTGCTGGCAGATATTAACGCAAAGATAGGAAGAGACGACATTTTAGCAGTATTGTTGGAAAACTCAGACTACACGACAACGTCTGGCAACGGACTAATTGAGTTCGCTATGGAACGAAATGCCCCTATAGCTAGCAGACAGTTTCCTCACCACGATACTTGACGGTCTTTCGATAAACGAACGGTCAACTAAATTGAAAACATTGTGATAGATAAGAGGCACCCATTTAGTATTTTCGATGTCCTTGTTGCAGCCGAATGCGGATATCCACCACGTCACAACAAACCAGAAATACTATGAAAAAATTTAATGTCGAAAGACTACAATCGCAAAATATCACCATCCATCGCATTCGCGCAACGCGTATCCTTTAACCTCTCGATTACCACCATACCACCAGCATCGAATGTCGAAAATCAATGGCAACGATGCCAACAAGGCCAGGAAGGTTCACAATCGATCAAATTTTCACACTTCGGCAGATCCTGGAAAAAACCCAAGTAGTCCAAATCGAATTCATCGATTTCAAAGCCGCATACGACACCATTTATACCGCCCAAGCTCGTCCGGCTGTGCAGGATGACGATGGAGAATTCTCCATCAGGGTCGAAAACGACCTCACCGACAAATTTGATACCAAAAGAAGGATTTTGGCAAGGCGATGCGATGTCATGTGACTTATTTAATTTTAATCTTGAGAGGATTGTGCAAAAGTCCTGAGTCAACACTAGCATGTGCCAACGATATTGACATCATTAGTAGAAATCAACGTGATGTCATAGCCACGTACACATGAATGGTTGTGAGAAAGCTCGGCCTCGGGTACTAACGAGCCTGTTGCCCCAAAAATTTGTATTTTTCAGTGGCCATTACAATTCCTTAAGAATACATTGACCGTTTTGCAGAAAATGCCTAAGCCAAAAATTAAACGTCAAATTTAACGACAAGAATCTTACACTCTGGACCCCATAATCGAAATTAGCCTTTACAATGTAGGTTTAGAAAGACCTTTCTTAAATTTGCTATTGACTGTTAGTAAATGTGGAAAACATTGGCAGCATAAATGCTGTTAATGTTATTAGTGACTAACATGACAGCATTTGACATATGGAATACCCGCGCAATTGTCAAAAAGGAGTCACTGATTTTTGTTTCAAATTCGTTTTCTTTATACACCAGGCTTTTTGTCATAAACAGGCATTAGATCATCAGCACTTTCAGAAATTGGTTAAAAATCATTAAATATTAATGGCACAAGCATAAGAGTAAATTCAAAGGAAAATAATCGAGTTACACCCACTAGCATGTGTGCCGTGTTGCATAACTCCTCTGTTTTGGAGATAGAAGGCAAGTAAACCTCAATTTCCAAGATGCATCATCATATTTCATTTTCAGCATAAGCACATTAACCTTTCCCCTTTGGAATACTCCATCAGTCAAGTAAATCTTATTCGTCAACCCCCTAAAGCTCCTGCTACTCACTTTGCTGCCCTCTGGCAATACATTCCATTTGATTCAATACGATTCATTAACCTCTCTCTTTCTATGTGTCGTCTATCTGGCAACAAAGACAAATCAAAGTTAACACCTTTAACATAGCATTATGTGCTCGCTTTCATGATCCCCTGCACACATCTTGAGCACAGAAGTTCCTTAATGCTCACTCCGGCTGACATCTTTAGATTGTCTTCAAAGGAAAATCTCTATTCTCTGCAAAAAAAAAAAAACTACCGCTTTGTTCCTTCGAATCGCTTTAGTCCTGGCCCTGTGTGTGAAAATGCATGTATTTTGCACATTTTTCCTTAAAGCCCCCAGAATTTACTCACTTGCCACCGTAAAACCCAACCAACCATCGAACAATGCATACACAGCTAGCTCTGCAGGAAACATTTGAATGCTAACTCTCTGAACAAAACAGGATGCAAAAAAAAAAGAATTATAACACAACAACAAGGAGAAGGAAAAAAAACACGCAGCAAAACACAACAAACTTTAGCATAAAATTTCCATGAATTTCATGGATGCACTTAACATCTCATCCATGGCTCATCCCTTGTACTAGTATTTGCATGCCCTGCACTCGTTCCTTTCGTTCTCTTCTAGTGTATGATCAGATCACCCTACGGTGGGTGGGTGGTATGCCTCCTCAGTGTGTTGCCCACCTGTGTCCCATTTCAGGGATTCTCAGAGTTATGTATATATTTGGCATTCAGTGCTGCTGTGTTTTTCGTGATGTTGGTGTGTGTTTGTGTTTTTTTTCTATTCGCGAGATTTTCCGTTGTGTGCTCGAAATGAATAGTTCATACAGCGGAGGAAGCTGCTCGCTGGAATAAAAAGGGAACAAAGCCCGCGGTCGCTTAGGTCATTTGGATGTCGAAATCCGTCGTGTCGTCATGTATCACAGGAAAGGAATTTTCTGGTTGTTTGTGAAGTAATACATTTTCGGGTACGGTTATGTAAGGCTTGACTGGGTTTATGGTGGACGTTTTTTTTTTTTTTTTTTGGTTAAGGCGCCACAACATTATGTCCTCCATAATAATTCATATTTCAAGTAAATGCACTGCACGCAATGTGGCTTTCACTCGACTGACCCAGACATGTGTAAAAGTTGAACAAAAGTTACCCACCATTGAACGGAGGGTTTATATGACCCTTATGTAACCTTTTGGTGAACTTTTTGTTTGCCAGCGAAGTTTTTAGGAAAATTAAAATATTTTCAGCCCGGCGATGGAGAGATGATTTATATCTGCGTTAGACATATTTTAAGCTGAAGTACTTTTCGAGAGTCAACATGTCAAGGTGACAGGGAGGGAGGGAGATGTTTATAACGAGAAGGCATCATTACATGGTGAATAATCTAAAGGGTTGCATTAAAAAGGACACAGGTGTGCTTAATGCAACCAGGATGGTGTGGAATGGTATGCATTATGATGATGCATTGTGGAGATGGATGTCTCAAGTGTCATGCTGGCTATTGTGGGTGTATTGAATGTGGCTGTCAAATGTGTCGGATGTTTATTCAAGAATTTCGCAATTAATTTTCAAGGATTCGGAAATAATGCAATCGGAGAGAGGGTGGACATAAAAGCCGTCTATTGCTCACGTTGTAGCTCAGTATGTGGAAAATGAATGTGGATGGAACCAACGCATCTACAAACGATCTGTCGGGAGTTAGTCAACTTAGTCACAAGTTGCCTTTTAATAGACTTTTTAACTTTAAAGCTTCTCAAATTCGCCGTTCGGGACCGGAGTTGGAATGTTGTTGACAGAAAATTCCACATCAAGGCGCTACAGCGCAAAACAAGCAACATTTTGACTGCTAACTGTAATAATAGGGGTTATTTCTTGAGTTTTCGCTACCAAGTAGTAAGTAAGAAGTAAAATTTTACACGGAGTACAAATACAACAAATGACTGGGAATTACTTTACCTTTTTTATCTAAAGCAGGATTGAGCTGGGATAGACAGTACATTCTACGCAATATCAGGGGGCGCCGAAAACAACTTTTTGAGTTTCTGAGTATGGTACCTCTTCCATAGATTGACATTTCTTGTGTTTGATTGACAAAAATGAAAAGATGAATGTATTTGGAAGGTTGTTCAATTCAACAGAAAAGGTACAGCCGAACTATTAGTGAAGGCGAGACCATAAGCTACCATTGGATGATATTGACCAAAACAATGAACGAAAACCTGAGAAACTTTACATGGTCTGTGTTATGAGAACATATATCATAACACAGACCGTGATTTTGTTATTGACGACCCAGCTAAACGAAAAAAGGACGACGTTCGTATCTGCACCTGGAATGTGAGAACATTAATCAGGAGAGGTGCAAGCGAACAACTAGTGGTAGCCCTAAACTGACACAAAGCAGACATTACTGCCATCCAGGAAATATGATGGGATGGGCCGGGCAAAAAGAGGATGAAAAACTGTGACATCTACTACAGACCTTGTAATGGTGAGCAGAAACAACGACTATACGGATGCGGATTTGTTATAAGTGCCAGACTTAAGCAAGAGGTCTTTTGTTTCATTGTAACAATCCGCATCAAGGAAAAATCACCAACACAAGCCTTATATACGCTCACGCCCCGACGAACGAAAAAAGATGTTATAGCTAAGGATTGCTTCCAAGAGCTTCTTGAGAAAACCTATGAGCGACTACCGAAGTACGATGTTAAAATTCCATATTATAGTACGATGTTAAAATCGTACTGGGAGATTTTAATGCAAAGGTAGGAAGAGAAGACATCTTTAGCAGTATTGTCAATAATACAAGGTTCGACCATAATCCTGTCGAGATGAACAAGGAAATATCGTAGTTGCGACCTAGTCGATGCTGAGGATATGAAAGAACCACTTCTGCAGATTGTTAAATGGCAATGACGAACAACATTCCGCTGTCAGGCAGAACGAACCATTAAATATTGGCAACTAAAGCGAAAACTAACAACCACCCGACCTGAGTGAAGTAAGGATAGCAATATCTAAACTCAAGCTCAATAAGGCTGCCGGGAATGACGACCGTTATAAAGCCGTCGGAGATGACTTGGTAAGTAACATCCACTAACTCATAAGCCAAGTCTGATCGGATGAAAGTATGACTGAGAATGGAACATCAGCTTCGTTTGCCCGATCCACAAAAAAGGAGACCCTCTGAACTGCGCCAACTACAGAGGCATAAGTCTCCTTAACATCGCCTTCAAGATCCTATCTGCCGTTATATGTGAACGCCTTCAACCGTTTACCAACGACCTGATCGGCCCTCATCAGTGTGATTTTAGACCAGGAAAGTCCACAGCCGATCAAATATTCACACTTCGGTAGATCCTGAAAAAAACCCAAGAAGTCCAACGCGATACCCACCACCTTTTCATCGATTTCGAAGACGCATACGACAGCATTTCTAGAGACGAACTGTACAGAGCCATATGTCTAGTTTTGGTATGCCGAACAAAATCGTCCGTTTGTGTAGGATGAGGATGGAAAATTATCGGAAACGACACATTCGATACCAAAAAAGGATTTAGGGAAGGCTATGAGCTGTCATGTGACTTCTTCAATGCGTGCTGATTGAGGCCTAGATATACCCCGAAATTAAGACCCACTTAAGTAAGTAAGAAGGAGTTTATTATTGATTGAGGTCACTCCTTTCACACATCGGGTACTCCTTATCACTACAGCAGGCACACCACGGTAATTTTATTCATGTTCAGCACGTGGTTGATATTTTGGTGATCTCTAGACGTATCAACCAACCCACGGATTTGCATGAATTCCATTCTATTCATACTTGGCGGTCAGTTTTCAGTATTCAATGCGTGGCCTAACAAAATACAATTTTTTGGCGCCCAGGGCCTAGCTTCCTCACAACCTTACATGTGTGCGTGTGTACTTCTTGCATGATAGTGGGACCTCCTGTTTGATGCCGACTCCGAACGGAGAAGTTGAGATAAGCTATTCTTGACATTTGATACTACTGGGATAAATTGTCAAATCATCACGAGAGGAGGACCAGTGAAAAATCATTTAGGTGTTGCTACGGCTGGGAATCGAACCCAGACTTTCTTCGCGGCAGTTTATCGCACTAACCATCGCGCCACTGAGCCCGTCGCCTAACCATAAAACTAAAATCGAAATGTAGCCTCTTGTGACAGTGAATGTTTGGCGTTGCTATTCTTACGAGACTCTAAAATTGATTTCTAACTACAACGCCGGACATATATGTACGGATTCTGTTCATACATCAGTTTAATGTCTACCAACCAAATTCATATGAGAGTGTATCTATCTTAAAAGCACTTCTATCCTCGATGACCCATTTATTTACGGCGCGGTTTTATAAAAATAAAATTAAAAACTGTAAATTGTTATTTTTGCAACATTTCCATAAATTATTTCGCAAATCCAAGGCGAAACATTTTCAAATCAATTTCCACACATATGACGCGAATTGTTTCGCTTCAAAATATTAATAGGTTTCGCTTTTTTTTTGTTAATTTTTTAGAGTATTTTAGTTATTCTGGGTTCTAAGGACACCCACAGTTGGAAGTTTGGTTTCATTCAACCACGCACACAACTTTTTTTTCTCAAATACATTTTTTGTTGGTTTTTTTTTCAAGAAATCATTTTCTTTTATTTAAACATAAATTTGTATAATTTTGAGCACAAACGAAGGCTTCACTCTTCGAGATCGGAGATGTATGTTATGTAGATATATGCGTAACATCACTTTGGGAAGTTGCACATTTTTAGAAAACAAAGAACCCAAAAACACTTTTTTTCTCATTCCACAATCATAGCACGTATGTGTGGCCAAGTTAACGCTACGGCCGTTTGTTGTTTTTTTTTTTCGTTTGTGTTTTCATGTATCTTTTTACGTTTTGAATCCGACAGGTAAAATAATAAACAAAATTTGCAATTGACCAAGAAAACGTCGACGAAATGAAAAAAAAAAATCAAAGTATATAGGTAGGTATCCAATGATTCACCTTGATTTGGTGACGGTCACTGATCGGTGGTGATATGTTCTTTTTGGATTGAGAATTTTATCTTAGAAGAAAGTATCTAAGACCTTGCTTATGTGGGACACACACGAGATTTTTGTTTTTTACACGATCTCAACCCGGAAAAAATGCTTTCGATAATCCTTCGTTGAATTTGTATCTTACTATAGATTTTCGATTTTCCTCGAGAGTATCTCTCTCCCTTAGGGGGGGTAGAAACTGTTGTTTTTGTAAATCGGACTAATACACCATAGAGGCGTCCGCGCGGCGCGATAAATTTTCTAAGAGAAGCGAGTCCGTTCAACGTCTCATTTGCGGAACAACTGAGCGAGCGGCTACGGTTTGGGGTGGCTCCGTATCCGAAAATAAATTTCAAAATAAGAAAACGAACGAGAAAAATCCACGGCAAAGAGAAAAAATTCGTATTTTCGTCCACTTTTCTTCTTCGATCTTGTTTTCATATTCAAGCCGTATGCATAGCCTGCCTGTATCGTTCGTTCTGTGTACTGTTTCGTTTAGAATGTGCGTGTGTGTGTGTTTTTTTGTCGGTTTTTGTGTGTCGGTCGGTGTTTTATGTTTAGTCGAAAGCCGTGGTAAGCAGACAATTGCTTTGACTTGTACCACAATCGAGTATAATTTACTTTTTTTTGGATTGAAATGTACGCGCATTTTGTACACAGAATATGCAATTGGGTGGGTTTATGTTTATTAGGAAATATACGAGGCGCGGTGCGCTTGCGATGCACATGTGTGTGGATTCTTGGGGATACACTAGTTCTTCGTGCACTTGGTTTCAATTAGTAGCGAATGTGGATCTAGACTAGAGCTAATTTTGGTCAACTAAGTTTGGCATGAAAGTAATAGTGGCGTTGTATGCAACTCAAGTGAAGGTAGTCTGCAGAATGTGTTTGGATGAGTTAAGCGGAATCGATGTTAAGTAATCTAAATAAAAAAAAGACGACATATACCTATTATTTTTTAGAACAGTCATAAAGTTGTCTAGACACTTAAAAGAGGAAGGAATATGAACATAAATTCAAAAACAAACTATGAGGGTAATATATATATATATATATGTATGTATATATATATATATATATATATATATATATATATATATATGTATGTATATATATATATATATATATATATATATATATATAATATGTACAAGGTGAGCCAAAAGAAGTCATCCGACGTTGTTTCGATTTATTTTTTTTTTAATAAAAACTTCGATTCTTTTTTTCTTTTTTTTTGATTATGTTTATTTGAACCTTTAGAATTGGTCAAGTCAAGAAGATGATATCGGCCAAAGCGGGCTTCATTTATGAAATTTTGCATCACTTCCGCAAGAACTTCGGGCGACCGATTTTCGCACTCGTGTCGAATGTTGTCCTTCAGGGCTTCTAGGGTCTCGGGCTTCTTTACGTAAGCACGGGACTTCAAAAAAAAAACAGTATGGAACGGTTAAATCGGGCGATCTTGCGGACCAGTGCAAATCGCCAAAACGAGTTGATGCGAACCGGGAACGCCGTTTTCAGGATATCGGCTGTGGCTCACGCAGTGTGTGCCGTTGCTCCGTCCTGTTGGAACCACATGTCCTTCAGTCCTAATGCGTCTAATTCGTTGAAAAAATGGCCCGATGACTCCTCCATTATTCTTGGCTCCTCGTGCATTATTCTTGGATTTCCGGTGCCCCAGAAGCGATAGTTTTGCTTGTTCACGTAACCCCTGAGGTAGAAATGAGCCTCAATGCTCATTATGATTTGGTCGAAAAGTCGTCCACTTCGTCCTCGAGATGGAGGATAGCTTGGGCGTAGATTACACGCGTTTGGCGGTCGACAGGCAGCAGCTGATGCACGGACTGGACTATGTACGGGAACATGAGCAAATTTTTGACCAAAATTCGCCGTAGGGATGACCGGCTGATGGCTAATTGCGAGGCACGGCGTCTGGTCGATGTTTCCGAGGACAGTGCGACATCCTCGGCAACAGGGGCGATATTCTCGGCACAACGGGCGCTCCGGTGCCACTCTTGGCAACGTCTCGTGTGGTCCCATACTCTTTAAGGTTGGTGGCCAAACGGCGCAGCGTTTGCGCAGTCGGTGTCGGACGGCCGAGCAATCGGCGACAGAATTCGCGCTGCGCCAAGACTGCAGATGAATTGTTACGCAAAAAAATAGACACGATTATTCCGCGTTCTTGGGGTCGCTCCATGTTCACTTGTATTCTACATCTGTCTAGTCCACAAATGTCAAAACAGATTTGATATTGCCGGCCATTTGCAATTTTGTTTAATTAATTTTTCTGTCTCTTTTCAGAAATTTTGTATACCTGTGATATCAACGTATTTGAAGCAGCTTCCATCATAGGATGTGAGCTTGCGAAAATTAAAAACAATCTGTAAGAGTCTATATTGTCCGAAAACTTTCAGTTCTGATAATGAAGTTGTGCACCTGTGAAATTGTGTTACGTCAATGTTTGTAACTGTCAACTTAAGAAGTAGTCGATTATACATCCGAAATTCGAATTCAACGCTGTTCACATCATTCTGAAAAAATTTCATCACCACAACAAAACTATTGTCAACGAAAAACCTTTAATGCGACATGTCCAACTGATTAACTGAGTCTCACCTGTCCACTAGCAAGTATGGCTTGGCGAAAATGCCGACTGATGTTCACTCCCAAAAATGGGACCTGGAAAGCTGCAGACAACGATGACAGCTGTTGAGTTGTACAAGCACAGCAAAAAGAAATAACACTGGATTTCGAGAAATAAAATGAGATAGAGAAGATGTAAAGATGTGCCACTCACGAACTGATTTTTGCAAGTTCCAGTGGCGTATCGTGAGTTAAGGCCGGTCGCCCGGGGCAGACCCAACATATGCCGCCCTTATTAATTTTTCACCCACTAAAAAACCTTGTTTACGGTTTCAACAAAAAAGGGGTCATTAATTTTTTGGTTTCGAAAGTAAAGCTAAATAAAACACATGCAGCGATATGCTTTTGATGAACATTTTATCTATCTATACAAAGTATGACATATAATCCCAAAGAAGAAAGGATTTTGATGTAGTTTTCACTGTTTTGATTTGCATTTCCCTGGGAATGCTATAGTCAGGCCTATCTCGAATAAATTTTCCCGGAAATTTTTTCCTTGTCAGCAATGTAAATCAGAATGCTAAATAGGAAAAGTTTCCCGGGAAAATTTATTCGCGATAGGCTTGAATGTTACTTAAAATTGCTCTGTCACAAGAGCTGGGCATTCGAGGAGCAATCAAGTTCTAAGTTGCAGAAATTAAAATTTTCGTCAATAAAATTGTACCCGGATAAAGTCGGACCGGGTTGCTAGTTTCATTATGAAGTTTGGACTTTGCCATTAAGTGTGAAAACAATGTCATTCAAATGGATGCCTCGTAAAGATTAGCAGCATGCCATTCTTTTGAGGTATCCCTGCCATAACTTGAGTAATATTGGCTTTTAGTGCGTCTAGAATTCGGGGAATCCACAAAAATAATAGAACCTATAAAGTATAAACTGCGCCAAGGAGATTCTATGTAAGACCCTGATCATCCCAGTCCTGTCTACGGCGCTGAAGCATGGACCGCATCAAAAAGCGAATGAAGAAATAGTAATCCTTGGTCGATTCGAGAGGAAAAATTATCGGTAACGTTTGCGTTGACGGGCTATGGACAGGAAGATTCAAACAAGAACTACACGAGCTGTGCAGCGAAATGCCCATAGTAAAAAAAAAAACCGCGTATTGGTCGTTCAAGATGTCTTGGACAGTCTCGCACAGTCTTCGACTCATAGGCAGACCTCGGACGCAGTAGAAGATGACCTTGCCTTTAGTGGCACGCAAAAGAAGAAACCGACCTCAACCAACTTCCAGTGTGCAACTGGAGGCAGTTAGCCCAGGTTCATTAAGGACTGTACCGCCACTTAAGTAAGTAAGTAAGTACGTGTCTGAGTAGTGCGTTCGTTCTCCAATTTGAAGTTCTCAAACAAAATATTGCTTAATTCGTATTGCTATCGCGCAGTGCCACAATAGTTTTAGAAAAAAAATGGCTGAAATATGCAAGGCGAAATGACTCAATACTCCGAACCGTAGAGTCATTGATTCCCTCCTTGAGTGGGGTTACTTACAAGTAGAACCCTATTCAACCATCGCGAAGTCCGAAACTGGAGGTATGACGGACCTGGCTAATGGCAAACGTATATTCGTTGAGGACCAGCTTCACCCCGGACTGCAACGTAGATCACAATGGAGCATACCATTGTCTAAGTTTGATGGAGAACTGCTGGCAGGAACCAACTTCGAAATGATTCGCCACCTTCGGTCTTCTTTTTTATGCCTAGCCTTGTTGTCAACTATTTGATGCTCAGCCCACAACTTTACAGTGCAATACTACAAGATAATAAAACAAACACTTAAAAACTGCCTCTATCTCTAAAGACATCAAAATTCGCGCTCTTAGCTACCGAATATATTTCACGTGTTGGGGGTATTTTTAGCCACAACCAGTCCCGCGAACATATTCGAAAACAAAAGTCACCAAATATCTCAGAAAAACTTCCTGATTCGCGGATTTAGAACAGACAGATATACAACGGTTTTAGAATACTTAAACGATTTTATTCTCTTCCCTCTCTCACCAAGATCACTGTCATTGTCTATGCTGGCTGAGGTGGCGAAAAAGAGGGAACAAAATTAAAACCGATGAAAGTGTCTCTTTTTTGCGATCTTAAAATGTTTATTTTTTTTTGCTGTTTTGTAGATATTTGAGACAAAAATAAATTTTCTTAAATTTACCTCTCATATTTGAGAAAACAAAAAAAACATTCTTTAGGATGAATTACTTGAAAGATTTTCTACTTTGTTCGAACACCAACCACGGGTGAATGTCGAACAACGGTTGACATTGAAACTTTTAATTCCACTTTTAGCCTATAAAACAACATAACCCCACAGAAAAGGACTTATGTAAATCACTTAAACTTTCGCGCTTATCTGTTGCGTGGATACGGATACAGATGCGGATACAGAAGATGCGTCTCCACCATCGGATTAGCACGGTGGTAAGCCTAAGTTATTATGAGAAATCTATTACGTTCGCAAGGGTTTGCAATAAATTATCCGATGCATGGTATATGGATACAGATTTGGATTCAATATTTGCAAATACAGGTACTGCCTCGGCATATATTGATTTGGCCGACTTAAATGTTTACCCATTGACTTGGTCATAAATTCCAACGTAAATCCGTCGATGATCCTTTGAACAGAAAGAGGTATGGGAAGGTGGTAGTGGATATAGGTACGTATATATAAATCCCCAACGTGGACGGTCGAGAAGGGCTGTTTTCCTACATATGGAAGCTGTCCCTTACGATATTTTCGATTCAGAGTGATATGTGAGGGAATTTACGTGGATATTAGAAGACATAAATATATGACGAGAGTGTATTAAAAAATAAGAGTTTATGGGGTCAGACAAGGTTTCACAACTGAGTGTGCGTCAGCATTATCCACATGCTGCCACCGGATGATGCTTCAAGGATATTTTTTCCTTTTCCTTTAATATTGTTTTTTTTTTTAATACTCGTGTACAGATTATTTTTATTTGAAGATGTTGGTGGGGAGAGGGACACTGTGCTGAGTATGGAATAAATGGTAAGCTATTTATTTGTTACTGAGGTAGAAGAAAAATGTACTTAGGGAGGTTGGAAAAGGGAATGAAGGGCAACATGTTTTGCTGACTTCTTCTTTAGTGGCTTTGTTGAATAAGGAATAAATACATACTGCACATGTGTGCGGTCTTCATATCATGGTAAACTTAACCCTAGCCATATTACGAATAAATGTTTATGAAACATTTGCAATCATTTTCTTTTTAAATGTGCACAAGTGGATTTCATTCAAAGATGTTCAGATTAAGAGATGAATCTCAGATGTAACATACCATTCAAGATGATAATGGACACCAATACCAATACCTATTCGATTCTCAGCCAGACATCGGACCCAGTAGAGAAAGACCACGCCTTAAGTTGCGCGCATTAGTATAAACCGACCTTAACTAAATTGAAATAAACAACTGAAACAGTAAGCGAATAACCGGGCTAATAAGAGAGGATGCTGGTTATATTCGTTGAATCTTTTTCCCAAGTTGGTGTTACTAAAAGTCTGTGGTTTTGTGGATGTTGGATGGGATTGACCGCACAACCTTCCACTCAACAGACGAACACATTATCACTACACCGCGGACACCCACTCAATGCGTTTAGACCAATTTAAGCTTAGGCCCTCAGCATCTACGATTCCCACTTCTCAGCAATGGAGAAAGACCCCTCCTCCAGAGATACATCAAAATAGTATGAGTCAAGGTAATTTAAATATAATCAACCCATCATGAACCCTTTGGAACACTCTGGATGTGAAAAACTACAGACGGATATCTTCCGGTCCAAGTGTCTAATTTTTGTAATCTGATTTTATTTAAAGAATTCTCAAAAAAAAAAATCCGGGTTGTCCCCCGTTTTCATGGGTCATCAGCCACCTTCCAAATTGGGAAAGTGCGTCGTCCTCAATGAAATGTAGTCGTATCTCGTATTAAGTGTCTCACTTTCCATACCAATTATAATTCTTGACTCGCAAAATTCTTGACAAATAGACTCGCTGTCACACTGCGTGAGATTTTACCACCCCCTCCTCCATCAGAGATATAATTGAGAAAATTCATATTTTCCTGTCGCCTAAGCGAGGGGACTTTATGAGATGGCAACCATCTATTCTTCCAATTAATCTCCGTCAAATCGACAACATCATCATCATCTTAACTACCATGGCTGGCCTTTATTTTTTCAAGGTCGAAAATTGACGCATATAATACCCGACCTTGCAGTTTTCCATAAAATCGAAATAATCGTTGCTACAGTTACATTCCCAATGGGAGGGGGTAGTTCCAACACTCTTGAACATTGAACTTGGATCAGGCTGACTTTGGTGCGTAATATTCTCTCAGATTCGCGTAGTTATCTTGAGGAATTCGGAAAATTTCAATTAACCGAAATTACCCTGGCAATTGGTTTGTTGTGGCAAACAGAGAGACGACGATCTGCGATCCGCCTTGATCCATGACGAGCATTCCTCTTTGATTTGAATTAATTGTTTTATTTTCTCAATTTTTTTTTTTTGTTTTAATTGGATGTTTATGTGTCTAGCTGAGAAGGGTTGGGGCAGCGGATGAGCGGTGCTAGGTGAACCGTATAAATCTACCCGATACATCTCATTTTGGGTGTGCGATTGTTTTCATTATTCGTGGTACGCGCGCGGATAAACAAATATGGAAGCGAGAGTTATTTTTGGGGCGCTTCCATCAATGGGTCGACGGAGACTATGACGTCCGCAGAAAGATTGCGTTGCGTTATTTTTTACATTTGGCTGTCTGCTTATCACGTCCTCTGCCATTCTACAGGTTCATTGAGGATTTCGTTTTGGTGTTTACTTTTTTCGCGCGATGAACTGAACGTACGCCTACACGTCAACGTTTTTGACTCCAGAGGCATTTTTTTTTGCCCGCGGATGTAGTCAATGGTGCTGATAGTCTATGGTTGTGCTTTTCGTGTTCCACGTGCGCTTTTGTTTATATTTTATGGAAGCCATATGTGGTGGAGACTTGTATAGGTACAATGTGAACTTTGAGAGTTGCTAAAGTTTTTTTTTTTTTTTTTGGTAAGTGTGTTTCTTATCCTGAAGCTATTGCATCTAAAAGTTTAACCACAAAAGGTTTTCATATCCAATCTTTTTGGAGCATACGCGTGAAGCATTGGTGATAGATACAAGGTCGGCGATAATAAATGATAATGTTTTCATTAGTTGGGATGAATTATCTGATCATTACGGGACGAGGGCCAGTGAAAATCATTTAGGGAAATTGAGCTAAGAACTTTTAAGAGTTTACCAGCGAAATTTTGTAAAGTATGCATGCACCAAATCATCAACCAAATTAGGATGGAAACATATATGCCGATGACTGACATATCATATGCATTTGTCCCATCTATGACCAAATGTCTTGCCTAAATTAACGGTGTTTATCTGATAAATGAAGCGCTAAGAAGATGAAGGGCCTAAGTTACATTTTTTTAATTTGATTGCACATGTACATATTGTAAATATTTCGCAAAGGCTGTGTTTTCAGTACAAATAACAGCTTTAAACGCTGCACAGCATCATCATTTTAGACAAGAATCAATTTTGTCAACTTTTCCTCCCTGGATAAAGACTTTGTCACATAACAGATAGATAACCAGGCTACCGTGTAGTGAAATCGATTTATAAATTAATAACTCTTGTTCGTGACGTCATCAGGTGGAAATAGCACTAATTGTATAAGCACGATTTTGCGTTTTTTTTTTTTGGATATTTTCTGAGTGTTTTTGTTTTAAATTTTAAAAGTGATTTTGGTGAAAAAAAAATTGTTATGGTGCAGTACTTAAGGTACATTCAAAACATTTGTATATTCAAATTAATTCATTCATATCGATGAGTTTAAGTATCCACTTTAAGAAATTTCACTTTTTTACTTGTTTTTACCAAACATTCGTGTTTTTGTTTATATGCACTGTCTTGCGTACTCGTCTATCATATATTATATTTAACTCCTGGATGTGTTGAGTAATATTAGCTTTTTAAACCATTCACAAGTTTTCACAGAAAGCCTTTGAAAAAACCTCATCTAAAGCGGCCCTAACTAATACATTTTTATATTATTCCAGATGACTCTGATTCCATCTTGTCTCTGACCAGAAAACAGTTCCATTAATTGGTAAGAGAAATTTTACTAAGACTCCTTGAAGAAAAACTTGAAGATTTGGAAAAAAAAACGTATGGATATAAAAAAAGTGTTCCCCAGAGAAAGAAGATTAGCTTCACAGAACTATCAGGGCGTACGCACCGACCTATAAACGACGATGGCAATTATGTTATTGTAGGTGTTTCTTGGATAAGAATGAAATGTGGCTTAGCTAAGAAATAACACTACCATCTGGTATACTGCATGGAGGGTCTAAAAGTCACCCAAGTAAATAAATCAGGAAACCAAGTGGTCGAACAAAGCATCGAAAACAGTGGAAATTCGAAAGGGTGTGTCCACTCATGAACTGACGTCCGCAGCACAGATAAGTCAAAAATAATCCGAATAGTATCAATTGTCAAGAAAAGCTTATCTAAAATTCGCCGTTCGGAGTCGGCATAAAACAGTTGCCTGTTGCGCCAAAAAAAAATTTTTGTATATGATTGTGATTCGTCAGGCAAACAAAGTTGTATACCCACTATAAATACGTGTATTTAGCTAAACCAGATTGTTACTCACCAAAATGCGTCAGCGCGACAGCTGCCGAAGTGAAGCTCCAACATTAAGTGGATCACACAACATCTCGATTTTGTAAATATTTGGAACCAGAACTCCAACAGTGCCTTGAGAACATTGAAATAAGCTTAGAACTTATATATTAGTGGGGATGCGATGGAACTACTCAAAGCCAATGTAAACAGATATTTGAAGATGACTATAAAAGTCATGCAAATATATTTTTGAGTTTCCTTGTGTCTCTTTGTATGAAGTATGAGAGTCAAATAATATGGCAAAATATTCACTCTTGATCACCTAGATGATGCAAACCAATAGGGATTCCTTATCTTAGAGCAAATAAGGACATAAGCAATGAAGAAATCGAATACCTTGAAAACCTTGAAAACCAGGTCTGAAATTATCAAGACACGCAAATAAGCGACAATATAATATATGTGTACTGCTTCCAACAATGGTTGATGGAAAGGTGTGTAACGCTGCTACGGATACTTCATCTACATTACATTGTACATTCTACATTACATTTAAAAGTTCCAACGACTTGACTTCTACAAAACCTGAGAATCCAGAGACTTTCAGATTCGGGCTATCAATATTACCCACCAGGATAAGGTTTTTTGAATTTCTGATGCAAAAAATACAAATTTTTAGCGAAACATTTTCGTTAGTACCCAGGTACCGGAAAATATCAAGCGGCCAAGAGACAAATATAAAAAGAGTTGGTAACATAACCCCCATTTATTTCACCATCATGACGAATAAAAATATTTTATATCGTGTACAAGTGTCACCAATTGCGTTATACTTTTCGTTTCAGTTCTAATTTAAAATATAAATCAAATAATGCGGATTTATTTTTTTGTAAAATTTTTAACGAAGAATATTTCAATTGTTGCAGTTTGGGGTTACGCCATTACTGGTCTCAGTGCCTCAAATGGGCTTACTGGTATAAATTCCAAAAGCTGGTTATGGCTGCAACACATTGAGTAGATTTTTTTAATAATCACATTTCGGGTTGTAAAACAACTCATAAAAAAAATTAAAAATGGGTTTTCTGAAAAAGAGTATCTGTCAGTTATTTTCTAACTTCTTAAAAACTGTAATGTTTGTTGGCATGAAGTTCCAACTTTTATAGAAATAAAACACCAACTAAAAAACGATAAAAACCTTTTTTTTTTTTTCAAAATTTCAACTTTAAAACTTAATTTTTCAAAAATTATTTAATAAAACAACTTGAATAAAAAAAATATCTATAAACAAAATATTGGCTTTCAAAAAAGTTATAGCACCGTGTTGTCCGTGCTTTTTTGATTTGTAATAATTTTTTTCTCCCGGCGAATCGGGAGGGGCACTTAAATGGGTTTTAGTGTTCTAACAAAATGAAAATTAACACATCCAAAGAACTTTTCAGTCATTTGGTACCTACTTAATGTAAAAATATGTCTAAACATTTTTGTCTATGTTAGACCAAAATACCGCACTGTCCGCTGATTACTCAAATTTTTGAAAATGCCGCTTAGGCCCTTCATCTTTTAAGCGCTTCAAATGTCGCATAACATAACTAAGGTAATGTGTGCACGTTTCAACCCTGTCCACGCATTTATTGCCGTAGTAGCAAAAGTATTCCAGCGATGACCTTAACACTAGAATACAAGCCTTGCGGTATACAATCAGGACTGAACTATAATAGTCGGAAGCAATCGGAAGCTAATGTCAAAATACTACGTAAGGTTTACTTCAGTACTGTCAATTACTCAAGTTGCCCATTATAGACATTTGTGAATAAAAGCGATTGTCACAGTCGAAATCGTTTTGGCAAAAAAAGTTCGTTGCTTATGAACTTACAAATTTAAATGTAAACAGCTGTTGAAGTGAAATGTCAAATTTTTGTATGAAAGGACAAAAGAAAGAGAAAGAACGAATGAATTCGCTTTTTCGCAAGTAAACGAAAAACGAACGAATCTAATCGAAAAGCTATTATGGTTCTACAATACAAATTGCATGTGTTCGCACAGTTACGGAAGTGGTTTTTCGCAACCATCTTCTATTATAGTTCAGCCTTTAATAACGCAGTGGAGATGAGACATAGATTAAGCCTTGCCAAGCGAAGCTACTTTGATTTAGGGAAACAAATTGGATTTAAAATTACACGAAAATCGAAGTCGAAGGTACCTTATCCTATCGGTCCAAATTTTACCTCGTCAAGCAGTGCTTCATAAGTAGAATAGCGGAGAAAATGTTGGTTCGCTTTCGAATGATTTTTTTTGTAATATATTTGGTCAAAGCCAAAGTTCTAAAGTACCTTATCCTACCGGTCCAATTTTACCTCGTCGATTGGTTGAACAGTAGAATAGCGGAGCAGATGTTGGTTTGCTTTCCAATGATTTTTTTTTGTAGTATGTTTGGTCCCTTATTTTAAGAGGGTGAATGGATGAGAATACAATTACGAGTTTTATGTATTGGGACAGGTCGATGTTGACATTCCGTGCAATGTTGTTTTGGCGACATCTGTGATAACTGTTGTTTATTATTCACTTATTCCGAACCAACATTACAAGTTACACGACTGAGGAGTACGTCCAAGTGCATTGAACGATAAGGGTCCAAAGACGTGTAGTTCCAGCCGAATGGCGCTACATGACATGGCACGCAGCAAACGCTACAATCTGCATGAACGATTAAGGGGAAGGGTTATCTATTGTATGGTTTTCTAAAGCCGCATGTCTAAGGCAATAAGCCACAATCGACCGAAGCCCTCAACATCAACATAACCCAGGCATTTTCTCTAATTCAGCCGCATCTATGAGGTGAAGATATTTTATTTTTACATATTCCATACATATATCACTATATACTTGGGCCTTTAAAATAATAAAAGGATTCCACTAACAGCTTTTATTTAATTGAAAAAAAAACCGGTCCAAACATATCGACTTTATTGGCTCAGCCAAATTGATTGAATAAACAGCAAAATAAGCCAAACAAGAAAACATTCAATTCCCAGCTCCAAGCATATAGACGACAAAAAACGACCCTCTGTTTGAGAATAAATCGATTGTAGATTAACATTGAACTAAAAATAAAAGCACTGTGTCTATGATCAAAGCTGATAGAAAGCCTTGTCTGAGCCAATTGCACCCGAAAGTGTCGGGGAAGTTAAATGAATAGTACGCAGTCAAAAAGGTTGAAACAGTTCGAGTGTATTGAGGAAATTAACTGTAAACTCCTTTATAATAAGAAGGTCGATAAAGACAAAAAGCAGAATGCTTAGACTGAATAACTGGAAACAGGTTGCATAGAATCGAAAAGAGTAAAAAGCTGGCTTGTCTTAGGCATACACCTCAACGCGTCGGGACCCCGTTGAGTATCTAAATATGTTCTTCATGGAACAAGTTATGTTTTCCTCCTGTTTAACTTAACTAAACTTACAATTTTAAACCGTACCGTATGTATGGCGACCTTTATTCTTGGATACTATGACGATCAGCCTATAATAACAAAATACTGGAATACGAGCCCGCGCAGCTTTTCGCGATAACAATGTTCTTAAAAAGATACTGATACTATACTATGCCTGCACATGCACTACTGCGCTGTTTCAAAAATATTTTCAATTTAAAAAAAACAATAGGCACCAAATGACTTATACTTTCTAGCCCTCAACTCCTAAAATATATGTATATGCTAATTTAAGAGTTAGACTACGTACTTGTAATATATAATAATAAAACACGGTTCTTGTAGCATTAAGGTCAATAAGAAATAGATATTTTAAAAAAAAAAAAAACTTATTTACAGGTGCATCAGCTAAAAGTATCGCAGGAGCACAGACATAAAATATTCACAGGAGCACAAACAAAATAAAAAAAATCTTACCATTATATTGAGAATGGAATCCTTTGACGTCGTCAATTTTCAACTCATGTTAACTTCAAAACATACACATACACACAAAATTTGCATTTCAATTCTTGACAAAAGTCTTCATTTGAAAAATTTGACACTAAGGCAATAGGAAAAAGCTTAATAGAAATGATTGGTAGTGGAAATTATTTTTTTTTTCGCGAGGGACCACCATTTAATTTTATTCAATTATTGTAAAGGACATTTTTATATAAACTCCTTACACCTTCACATGTTTATTAAAACATATTTGAAAAAGAAATTTAACTTGCAAATAACACTTACGACAGAAAAGATTATTAATACTAATAAGGAAATGCTAATCTTCTTTTTTTCGCGAGGGACATTGAGCACATATTGTGAAAAAATATTGCTAACCTTTATAATAAACTTTAAACAAAAATAAATTTGCTATTTAAAGCACACATTTTTTATTTTTTAACAAAAGCGATACCACTTGCATAAGCATTTTATAAGTAACCACTTTATTTATGACGGATATTTTTAAAGCAAATAAATCGATTCCGAAATTGACACTGTTGATGTATTTTATTAAATCAATTGTTACCGAAACCGAAGTGAAAAAATGAACCGCCACAAATTTCAAACAACGATTGTGAACGACCGTTCTGAAAAGAAAGTAAAAATTTGTGCTAAGTAAATTTGCAAAATTTGGATAAAAAAAAGTATGGTTGACATTAAATAAAAAAAATTGTTAATACGCTTTGCGCATGTTGCGCATGTAGTATCAATTATTTTTAGCTGGCCAGCATTTAGACTGCTGTATAAGGTCTAACAAAAGGCTTCAGAATAATTATCATGATGCCAAGATATCGATTTCATAAACGTAAAGCCGTATTTATTCGATTTTCTTAAAACTTGTCTCAGAGGTTGTTTAGTTAAGCATTTTTTTGTAAAAAATTCCGAAATTTGCAAACCACTTTTCAGAAAAACGTTGTTTTTTGCCAAACTTTTTTTTTGTCGAATTTTAAAAAAGGAGCAGCGAGAATTCTCCAGACGGACAAGTTCTTCTTCTTGTTTTTTCCAGGATCTGCCGAAGTGAAAAGATTTAATTAATTGCAGACTTTCCTGGAATAAAACCATAGCTTAAGTTTAGATATTTGCTCTCCTCACTTCACTCAGGTCGGTGGTTGGCAAATTTTCGCTATAGTTGACAATCTTTCGTTCTGACCTGCCAACATTGGCAAAAATAAAAAACATAAAACATTGACTAAGCTAACAATGAAATGATGGGAATCCATTTCATTGGTTCTGTTTATATAAACATTTCTTCCAAACATCATTTCAACGCAAGGCGCAAGAACCTAAGACTTTCAACATTTTGTCATCTTGGGGATGCAAGCGTTGGTTTATTGTTCAATTTGCACATGATAAATTAAATATATTCGAGCTAGGTAGATGACAAGTCTGAATTACGCTGAAGATTGTTTTATTCTCAAACGTGAATACAGATTTTAAAATTTGAACCTGGAGATCGCTAAAGATGTATCTAGAAGACCATTTTTGAGGTTTGGAAATTTGGTATTAAAAGAGATGAACATTTTAACACTTCTTTACAAGTCTGTATCCATTAATTTATAGAGACCCAAAATGTAGGGGCACGAGTACGATAAGTTTGGCGCCAAAAATTGATAGCGGAATTTAGTAGAGGGATCCAAAATAAGCATTTTTTACTATGGTAGGGAGATCTGCCTCCCCCCTTTTGGGTGGGAGGGTTAATTGCATAAAAAGTACTAAAATTTAAAAAAAAATATTAAAAACAAACGGTAAGCCTTATAATTAAGGAATATCTTTTTTTAAAACCTATATGTACTTTGCTCTATTAGTTAATTTGTAAATCAAAAGTTTTTGAAAAATAGGGATTTTAACAAAATGGAACTTTTCGAAACTGTAAAATGGTATTTAATTTTTTTTCTGATTAATTTTTAATCTAATTAATTCTTAATCAAAACCTGAAAACAAGAATTTTTCATGTCTTCTAGTTTTTGAAAAAATTGAAAATGACTAAAACTAAAAACTAAAACTTTTGTTGTGTTATTGTAAAAAGCAATACACTTGATCATGACGAAAAAATATCATCGAACAAACGTCGACTTTTTTAAGTATCGTTGTTTTTTTTTTATGCACATGTGGTAAAATAGGGGTGTAATAGTTTTGATATAGTGAAATAATTGGGATAGGTATACCTCAAAGTATGTCGATCGACTCAGAATCGAAAGCTGAGTCGATTTTGCCATGTCTGTCCGTACGTCACCAGTTTTTGGGCCTTAAAATTTGAGCTAGAATGATGAAATTTGGTACACGTGTTTATTGTTGCTCCCAGCTGAACAAGGTTAACATTTTTGAAATCCGCCCACTGCCACGCCCCCTTTTCAGAAAAACGTAGTTTTAGACCAAACCATTTGAGATTTTGAAAAAATTTCTGAAGAACATATCTAGACAATCCTAATTTCTATATTTTTTTCATACAATGTTTTTGCCACGCCCACTTTTTCGGGGCGTTTTCAGAAAAAAACGTTTTACAGTAAAATTTTCAACATTTCAAAATAAAAATTTGATGCAAAATCATTGGTTCTGTTTACATAAATATTTCTTCCAAATATCATTTTAACTCCCGCCCACTTTTTGGAGGCGTTTTCATACAAAAATCATTTTTATACTCTACCTCATAGCATAACCCGGCGAAAAGCGATGTTTTTTGTGGAACCATAAATGATTATGATAAACCATCCGAACAATATGTTCTGACAATGACATTTTCTATATTTCATCGCCAAAAAAACCGACATTTTGAGGATATTTGTTTTAAGGATGGGATGGGATAGGGTATAAGACGATCCACACAGTGGATTGTAGCCTTCTCAAATGCTTTTTTTTTATAGAAAATACTGCCTTGAAATAAAATATAAGGACAACTTTGGCTCCGAAATCATGGAATTTTTATTAGATGTAAACAAAAGTGTACCAATGTTTTATCAATGGTGCAGGAAGTGTGGGTTTGCCAAAAAAAAAGCACGGCTCCTCACCATCAACGACGAACCCAATGAACTCGACAGTTACACCAGTATAACCGATGACTTCATTGACGAGACTTACGTACCTTTTTATTATACTGCATCTGCTACACGATTTGCTTTAATTTTCTCAACAACCACAATCGAACCACAAAAAGCCAATTAAGCACTTCATTTCAACATTTTGAAAAAAAGTGGTCGAACATATGTATTTCTTAAAATTTTGCCTCGGAAAGCAATCACTAAGCTTCGAGTCAATACAGTATGGAAAGTCGAGGAAGTGATCATGGTTCTAAAACCAAGAAAATCATCATATAAAATAAAATCTTACAGGCCCATTTCACTTCTTCCAATAATTTCAGAAGACAACAAATTTTGCACGAAAACATACCAAACGTTTATAAGGGCACGTTAACACAACGGTCCTCCAAATTCTTGCCAAACAAATTTATCGCGGCATCTTCAAAGAACTAAACCCTTAAATTTAGCCCAGTCACAAACCGCGCAATAAATTGGGGAAAAAGTAGGAACTCTCAAGGGAAAAATACCTGCCAAACATTGACATATACTCATGATAAAAATATGTCGTATACTGAGTTGCAACATAAATATAATTTTTTTTAGCATTTTTCATTTTGCATGAGAACTTTTTAAAAGCTATTGACATAAATAATTTAATTTAAATTAAGGATAAAAAGACAGGTTTCTGACTTTCAAAACTGGCATAGTACTTCATTGTAAGTGTTGCCGTTGCTGTCATTATTATTATTTTATTTTTTTTTCATTTTAAGTCTTTTTTTTTTTAAATTGCTTAACCTTATAAACTGGGCCAAACTTATCGTACTCTCCCCAAAGTAGGTATACGATACAAGAAGTTCCACAACTCCATTACAATCGGTTTACGACCAAACCGAAACGTTCTTCACCAAAAAAAAGTATTCAGACATGGTGAAACAAGGGACAATATCGAAATTTGGACAGATCGTCACAATCAACAGCTTCAACTTTAAGGCAGCAATGTATTTTCTCTGACTATACCAAACGAAAAATTAAGAATCACGTAATCTTTCGACTAAGAAAAGAATTTAGAAAAAAATTTCATTATGCGAGAAACTACAGAGCTCCTATATATGAACCCCATTATGATGGTATTGCTCCACGTCACACTGATGCACGGACAGTACATATTGAAAGCGGATAAGAAAACCCTTAGTGGTTTTCGGTAAAGAAATCTTCAGAAAATGGAGACGAAAATTCTTCCTCAAGTTTTACGTTACATGTAGAGCGAATGGACTGTCCCAAGAGCATTCGAGTCCCAGAAAAGTGGTAGGAGTAGTAAGAGAGGCAACGACTTAAGTGGTGCGCAGAAATAGAAACCGACCTCAATGAACTGGACTGGAAGTGTGGAACCGGAGGCAGCTTGTTAAAGACAGAGATAATTCCTAGTTTCATCCCGTAAGAAAGGAAATCCATCAAATAATGCATGGATAGATGAACATCGGACAACTTTTCAGTTAAATAAATGCAAGTTCCAGAAGTGGCCGAAATCTTTTAATTGTTTCTAATTTACAGTGACGTGATCCTCTGTCTGCTGGTTGAGAAACAGTGAATACGCACATTTATAACTTTTTGCACAGTGGATTGTTGAATGCTCATGTTTATTTGTTTTACATGAATATGGAGTGCTTATGAAAATCTTTCCCTTCTATTGGTATTAAAATAATGTCTGATTAAGTTCACTTTATCTTACAAAACCCATCCTCCTCCCATGTATATCCTCCTAGCTATGACGATGTAGGTATACCATACAAAATCATCCAATTGTGGGCGAAAACGATAGAGAAGTTCCACTACTCTATTAGATCGAAACTACGACCATACCGAAACGTTCGTCACTAGAAAAAAGTATTTAGACAAGGTGACACAAGGGACAACATCGAAATTTGGACAGATCGTCACAATCGGAAGCTTCAACTTTTAGGCAGCAATGTGCATATTCACATTTAATTAGCAAAACATATTTACTCATCTTTTGACAAGCATCAAAATGAAGCTTTTTATCAGAAGCACAAATTCGCACAAATTAACTTCCAATTTCGACTCCGAGCGAGAGGGACCACTAAATCCAGGAGTAGTCGTATCATGGCGTGACCACAAGAGTACAGTCACCGGTGGTTGGAGCGCCAGCACTTTGCACAAACGTGAAACACAATCAACCGAACAAAAGATTTTTAATTTATTATTACTTTGATTATAAAATTTGTAATTCCACAATTAAAGCACTACCTGCATGACCAAGCCACTGGAAATGTAAAAGTCTTTCTTCATAACACTAAAAGTCTCGAAATGTATGCAGGAGACAACAGCTGCTGTGGTCTGTGTGGACCACATTTACATTCTTTGTGCCGACCGATAACAGAATAGCAGTGCACATTCCACCCTTGACAGTGTGGCGTGACAGACAGATGATATTTAGGTGTTGCTACAGTGCTGCCACTTTCTATGTTAATTGAAATATTTAACTCTAAAGGGTCGCACAGAATACATATCTGTAGCTGATGCTTGAATCTGAGTCAAAAGATAAAAACAAGGCAACTAGTAAGCGCTTACACAATGTGTATCTTCGCGAATCTGTATCATGAAGTTGAATGGAGGGAAACTTTATGTAAGAAATGTATCTATCTCTCCTTTGACAGCGATAACAGCTACAGATATGCATTCTTGGCGGCCATTAAGGGTTGTTTTCACCAACCCTTTTTTCTTTTAAGATAAATATGTTTTTTGGTTTTAAAGCAGCTATTAGTTGAATAAATTAGAATGTAACTTGCACAAACTTTTCCACTCAACTACCATGATATTTTCTAGTAAATAGGAATTGGTGGATCCTATTAGGGATAATTTAATGGCTCTGGTGAATATGAGAGTCTCGTTAGGTTTCTTGTTTTGTCTCCTAAGAATGTTATAATATTTTTTTTTTGATTCTTCAACGCTTCTTTGTTTTGTTTTGAGCTCCAGTCTGATGAAAATATGTGAATGCAAGAACACCTTCATTGCTTTTTGTTTTTTTTATTTTCTTCGTCTAGACTCAACTCCAGCTTTACCGTATGTGGTTGTTGTTGAAATATATTGTCCTTCAATGTTGTTTGTCCTTCTTTTGAACGTCGCGTGCATTTGGAACATCTGCTTGGGAGTGTTTTTCCACCAGACAAAATTTGTAAAGAAAATTTAAAGAATTTATTTTAACCTCTTATTCATAAGATGTTATTCGTATTTCATGGTTAATCTGTGGCCTAACTAACTTGAGAATAAAGAGACAAACAAAAGTTAATATAAGTTGAAAAATTCGTATGCAAATGAGAGCTTCAGTCTTAATTCATTAAAAAAATAGCAGTTCCTCCTATGTTAATTGGAACTTTTTACCTGCAAAAAAGATGTTTGTATGTGCTTTAAGGATGAAAAGCAATACATTTGACAACTGGTGAGCTAAGGAGCCTACTTACAAAAGCGGTACCCGGTTAAGTAGTCAACATCAATGACATCGCCATGCATTCTGAAATCATAGTATTTATTACCTATAACGCTACTTTCTTGACGTAGATTCTCATTCTTGATCGGCTCTGAAGCTTACACTTATAGGTTTTTACAACTCGTGTATACGGCTCTTCTGATATTTCAGAAGATCTTGACGCAAAGGATTTTACCCGTTCAGGGGATAAACTCTATCTATAGTACCTACAATTTCCCGCCTCTTTCTTCCGATGTTTCAGTAGCTTTACTGGCTGACAGTTCCAGCTCATCAAAGGGGAATCTTCTAATATTTTAATTTTCGGTGGAATTTCAATAATTTTTCATATCAATTACCTTTAAACAAATTAAGAACAGTGTTATCGTGGTGATATAACCCACATACAAAAGTAAGTAAAGGTATTATTTGAAAAGCCAGGAAATGGACATAACATTTTAAATATTTCTCCCTCATAAATTAGCAAATTTTATTTCAACTATTTGAAAAGCCAGGAAATGGACAAATCATTTTAAATATTTCACACTCATAAAGTAGCAAGTTGTATTTCAATTAGAAGTTCTATACCTCTAAAAAGACACCCTTTATTATCGTGGTGATATAAACCACATAAAAAATAGGTAAAGATATTATTTGAAAAGCCAGGAAACGGAAACAAAAATATTTTGAATATTTCTCCCCCATGAAGTAGCAAATTAAATATTTAAAACACAACATATTACCTAAAAGCTATTTAAAGCCACCTTTCCACAGTTGTCTATCCAGAAATTCATTATTTTTCTTTTAACATTAAACTTTTGAACTTTACCTAGATATTTTCAAATTTGCATTACCAATGCAATTTAAGGTGGACTTCACTTCTTTGCCAGTCTCTAAAATACAAATCAGCCTTGTCATATTCTACCAGTCACAGAACCTAATCTCGTACGTGATTTAATTAACGATACGATTCATATTACAGGTCAAGACAAGCCGTACAAAAAAAAGTCCGTTTTATCAACGAGTGCTGAAAGGATCCTAAATAAGAGAAAAAAAAAACTCAAATTTAGACAAAAATAAAAGAAGAATTTTAAATTGCTTTCATTCAGATCGCTCACCACCAGATGAAATTAAAAAAAAAAAACTGAACCTTACTGATGGGACGATGAGTCCATTCTGAAAACACACTCATATCTCTTTTCCTGACAAGGAACTGCGTCTACGGCTCATAGCTCTTAGCAGAACAAATGAGATCCAAGATTGCTTCGTACTTCACCACCACAGTCTGATGGAAGCAAAACAATCTCCCCAGCTGCATCTGTCACGATATGGCTATACGATGGTTATTCCGGGCTATCCATTCAAGTGCACATATCCTTTTTTGTGCAGCCATCCTATGAGATCTATGACAGGCGTTTATCACTGGCAGATATGCGTTCTTTTCCAACTCATGTTGAGAAGTGCAGTGTTCTAACGAAATCAATGCACTAACTGGTACGCTAAAACCCGCCCTCGACAATCAATCAAAAGTGCGAACACTTGTAAGGGTGAATCTCACACACATTTGTCCTTGCAAAATGACGGATGTTGTACAATTTCTTTTCTTGTATAAACATGCGAGTAGTGTGTAAAGACAAGGGTAGTCTGCTGTCTGCTTTGATGATTTACCAGAAGTAAATTTTCATCGCTTGTCAAAAGTGTGATAATAACCGTGAATAATAGGTGGGAGGAACGTTTACCAGGCTTCGGTATTAAATAGTATAAATCACTGCGAGGTTCTAGTCAGGCAGCATTACATTGGAAATGACAGCAAATGCGCGTATTTGCATAGAGGGTTGGTTAGTATGACATGAAATTTTATTTCAATATACACTGTCGCTCATCTGAATATGTTCAACTTTTTAATCACCTGAATGCAATAAGTGGATAACTTGATTATTTCATTTTTGAAATATCTACGTTTTCTGCTACCTTGCTTCGATATAAATGCTGTGCAATAATCAACGAACTTATTTTTCTGATCTGCTGCAACAAATTGGGTATTAAAAAGAGTTAGTGCAACAAATAGATAGCTGAACTTTTTTAAATTTTAACATTTTTTTTCTCAACAAAAAATTTATATACCAATAAATATTTGTCGCATTTTTACTCTTTTAACTTCAACCAGTTTCACAGTAAAAAAAAATCTTGTAGCTAGGTCGGAAATTGGTTTTCAAAAAGGCGTTTGGAAAAGCATCAGAAGTTTTTTGCCGATTTTTCAAAAGTGTGGAAAGTGAAGTTAACCACTTATTGCACTCAGGTGACGATAAAGTACAATGAAAATTTTTTGTTAGTTGGGATACAAAAAACGTACCGTTGTTCTCACAGGTTTGATAGTTCAATTTCGTTCATAAAAACGACCATTTTGTTGGCTTATCTGGATAGGTTCAATGGCAAAAACTTTTCTTTATGCGTAGCTGCATGAGTCATTAGTACTCAACATTTATTTGACTGATAAATCTGATATTGTTTTCTCTGTTAACGTCAAATATTGGTACCAAAAATCTTTAAATCAACGGTGCATTGCGAAAATTTTAAACAGAAATCAAAATCTAGTTGCAAATATTTGCGCGAAACATATGGAAGAAAAATAAAAGGTGAACGTAATAGAGCACAGCAAAAAGCCGATAGACGTGCAATCATTCCAATTCCCATGACTCTGTGTCAAACATAAATAAAGAAAGTTTAAAAATACACCACTAAACGCTTCCAGAAAATAATTTTTTCTCCAATTAAAAACAAAAAACATATGAGACGGCTACAACCCGCTGTGTGGATAATTTAATATCTTATCCCATCCCCTCCCTAAAATAAATATCCCAAAAATGTCTGTTTACGGATATGAAATATAGAAAATGTCATTGTCACAACACATTGTGAAAAAACAACGTTTTCGCCTGGTTATGTTATAAGGAAGTGTATACAAATGGTTTTTGTATGAAACGTCACCAAGAAGTGAGGGTAGGTTAAAATAATATAGAGAAGAAATGTTCATATTACAAATAGCAATGATTTTGCATCAAAAATTTTCTTGAAATTTTAAAAATTTTACGAAAAGCTTTTTTTTTACTGAAAACGCCCCGAAAAGTGGGCATGACAAAAAATTTATATAGACGAACTAGATATGTTGTTGAGACACTTTTTAAAAACCTCTACTGGTTTGGCCTAAAACTACGTTTTTTTCTGAAATGGGGCGTGGCAGTGGGTGGATTTAAAAAATGTTTACACTTGTTCTGCTGGGAGCAACAACGAACACGTGTACCAAATTTCATTATTCAAGTTCAAAATTTAAGGCCCAAGAACTGGTGAGCTACGGAAGACGGACGGACAGATGGACAGACATGGCTAAATACTCAGCTACCGATTCGGAGTCGATCCATATACTCTAAGCTTTATTTAGCTAAATTGTTTCTACAAACTGCTACAAACTATGTATCAAAACTAATATATGTACCCCTATGGGATTGGGTATTAGCATATGAGAAGGCTACAATCCGCTGTGCGGATCGTTTAATACTCTATCCCATGCCATCCTTAAAATTAATATCCCCGAAATGTTGGCTTTATTGCGATGAAATATAGAAAATTAATTTTTTCACAACATATTGTTGAGCCAGTTTATCAAAATCTTGTACAATTCAAAAAACAAAACACTTTTTTCTCTTACATATGGTATCGCGAAGGGCATACAAATGGTTTTTGTAGAAAAACCCCTCCAAAAAATGGGCTTGGTTTTAATTGATATATTGCTATTATCGTAACCGATGATTTTGCATCAAAATTTTTTTTCGAATATTTTAAACTTCGACCGAAAAACGTTTTTTTTTACTAAAAAAGTAGGCGTGGCAAAAAACTGTGTATGGACGAAATATAGATATTAGGACTGTCGAAATATCTTGTTCACAAACTTTTTCGTTTTTCTTAAAAGTGGGCGTCTCATTGGGCGGTTTTCAAAAATTATTACACTTGTTGTGCTTCGTTGGATACAGAGTCTATATACCAAATTTCAAAATTCTAGCCCAAAAATCGGTGACACACAGACGGGCGGACGGACGGACATACAGACATGGCTAGATCGACTCAGCTAGCGATTCTGAGTCGATCCATATACTTGCGAAATTATTTCTCTATGTTACAAACTTAATGTCAAAACTAATATACCCCTATGGGAATAGGGTATAATTAGGCTATACTCGATGTGAAGATCGATTCGAATGTCTTAAAACGGTTTGATTTTCATTTTGTGAAGTTCATAATGTTGTTGTTGTTGTTAAGTGGGGCTATTCTGTCCGGAGTGAATGATGAATTTAATAAATATTCCTCTCCAATTAGGCCGGTCTTAGTTTTTTACGTTTGTGCGACACTTTAGGCGAGGTCTTCTTCGCCTTCGTCTACCATCAATTCAGAATTTTCTATACCAGGTCTTTGCCACTGTTAGCATATATCTCAAAGTATATGGAACGACTCAGAATCGCAAGCTGAGCGATTAAGTCATGTCTGTTTGTCCGTCCGTCTGTAGGTCAACGGTTTTAAGGCCTTACATTATGAGCCAGGATCATGAATTTTGGTATATGCGATCTTTGTTCGTGCTATTCGAACAAGTGTAAACATTTTCAAAATCCGCCTACTGCCACTTTTTTTTTTAAACGGTTAAGTTCTAAAATATTCTCAAAAAATTTTGATGCAAAATCATTGGTAATATTATAATACAAAAATTTCGTCTAGAGTTCATTTTAACCCACGTCCACTTTTTGGGGATGTTTTGCTACAAAAAACCATTTGTATAATCCATATCCCAAGGCATATGCAAAGAATAATTTTTTTTTTTGAAGAACCATAAAAGGTTTTGATAAACTGGCTGAACAATATGTTGGGAGCTCACAGATGAATATCCACATTTTAAGGATGAATTGGTATAGAGTAAACGATCTTTACAGCGGATTTTAGCCTTCTCATTTGTTTTTTTCATTAAGTTGAAATTTTCAAAATAAAATTAGGCCATTAATCCAGAAAGTAGTATAGTCTCACTGGCCCTGACTAAATTTGGATCGGTAAATTGATTCTGCGGATACACAATCGATTTTTTTCCTCCTAGTCGCCATTAAGTTCATAACCATGTCCTCTGATCAAGTAATTTTCCAATTCATTTCCTATTAATATTTTGTTTCCTACATTGAAAATTTATCAACTGAACTGGAATGGAAATCCAACATCCAAGAACGCGATAAGAAAGCTACCGTAGCCTAATGCTATTGTAAAAAGGCCATCGGAAAGAAATGGGGTATGCAACCATATATCTCTCTCTGGCTTTACGTATCCATCGTTAGATCTTATTCGGTGGACGGCTTTAGAAACAGATCCAACTGCAACCTACTAAGTAAATTTCAAATATTAGCTGCATATGCATTAGCTGCGATCGGAACCAATAACTTGATTCACATCTATACGGATGGGTCTAAAACGCAGTCTGGATTGGGTGTAGGTGCTTTCTCCGAGATGCTTAAACTAAGCATATACTTACGCCTTCCCGATCAATGTAGTGTTTTCCAGGGGAAATCGTGCCAATATTATCATGCCTTATCTTGGATTTAGAGATAACCAAGAGGCAATAAAATCCCTGGAATCGATCTCGTTTAAATCGAAATTAACCCACGAATAACGACTATATCTTTACGAGAGGCATTTCCCCATTCACCTCTTCTGTGTGCCGGGTCATAGAGATATACCAGAGAACTGCAAGGCTGATAATCTTGCCTGATATGCTAGGTTTGCTCCTCGCTACATGTAAATTACCGATAAAACTGGATGCGATCAAAAACGCAAACTGCAGATGGATAAACGAAAAAGTGTCAAATATCCAGGCAACTCTGGCCAAACCATAATCAAACTGACAATGCTGAACAGATAAAACATAAGCACCATAATCGGTGTCCTTAAAGGACACTTTCCTATTGGCCTCGATGCAAAAAGACTGGTCCTCTTTGGCAATAACTTCTGTAGAAGCTGCTTGTACGAAGAAGAGGAGGAAAGTATTCCTCACCTTGTATGCTCTTTCCGACAAAAGGAAATTCTATCTGGGAAACGATTTCTCTGAAAATCTAAGGGATATGGCTAATATTAATGTCAGAAATCTCCTACGCTATATAGTCAGCTCTGAACGATTCAATTAAGCAAACGAATGCATTGAAAGTGCGCACGGTCTAAGCGAGCTTCTTGTGCAGCCAATGTAACCTTACCTAACCGTACCGCTTCCCTCTGAACCTGGCACCACTAAGGCCTGCACTGAATGTACCTACCAGTTGCTATTTTTTTACGTGTGATAATCTTTGGATTTGTGTAGTCAGACTGGCTGGACATTACATTTCATGAAATAGGGGCAAGTCACTCTAAGTCGTATCGATCTTATTTGTAAAAGTGGTGACTGTTCACATTCTACGCCTTTACGGTAGTATAATTATTGTGGTCAGTAGGTTGGGTTTGTTTTCTGTGTGTTTAACACGATTGGTGATTGATTGTCAAACATATGTACTTACCTTCCTTATTCAGAGGGTTGTTTTCATCATTCACCTCTTCTGTGTGCCGGGTCATAGAGACATACCAGAGAACTGCAAGGCTGATAATCTTGGCAGATATGCTAGGTATGCTCCTCGCTACATGTAAATTACGGATAAAAATGGATGCGATCAAAAAAGCAAACTGCAGATGGATAAACGAACAACGTGTCAAATATCCAGGCAACTCTGGCCAAACCATAATCATAGGCGCTCCGTCTGCTTGACAATGCTGAACAGATAAAACTTTTCAGAAGTATTTGGTCGCAATAAAAAAGACACAAAAGTATAAATATCTTGCGAATTGGAGTATTGGATCCGACTATGCCTGTGAGATGATTTGTATGCCCTATCCCGCAGGAGTATATAGCTGTTTTCATGTAACGGTTTTTCGTTTGTTTCTTTTCAAGACATCGTATTATTTGGCTGCATCTTCCTTAAAACACCTCTGATCTATAGTCAAATTCTTGGATTCAAAATTTGAAATCACACTTGCAGGATAGTCTTTTCACCTGGATGTTAAAATTAGCCAGACGTGATGTTCCTATAGTCAACTGAAGATGAACGCCTTTTGCTCGGATGCGATAATATATTTAGCTTGACCTTGTACAGACCAATGCCTATCAAAAGTAGATGAAGAAATTCACGGTCGTTTTGAGGGAAAATCGAAAAATCTTCGGATATGACGACCCACCTTGTAGCCAGACGATAAACGGTCGGGTTGCGCTGATATTTTCAGCTTGTCCTTCTACTGGATGACTCTTATCAGACAAATGCTTTTCAAAAGAAGAAACCCTCGGTTATATTGAGGGAAAACTTCATCGGAAAATCTTTCCTCCAGCTTGTGTTGACGGGCTATGGAGACGAAAATTCAAAGAATAACTTTAAGAGCTATATAGCGACATAGACGTGGTTGATTCTGCATTAGATGAAAAAAAAGGCTAGCATATATGAAGCGAAAAGACAGCAAAACTTCGCCTCGCAGAGTCTTCCTTATGCAGTAGTGAAAGTCATTGCCTTAAGTTGCGTTCAAAAGTAGAAACTGTCCTTAACCAACTTAAAGTGCGCAACTGAAGGAAGGTAACAACGGACACGGCTTATTTCGGACGTATGCATGTTTCATCCATCTTCCATCTTTCACCTTCGCTGGATTTATCGCGTAAGCACACTTTTCCTTGTAAAGCTGTAGCAATGATAGCCTGGTTATCATGGCCACACTTTCAGGCAGGCCACCCCAAGATCTTAGATTATATTATAAGCATAAAAGAGAACCGTTACTACATTCCTACCCAAATCAGATTCAAGTAGCAATTGGAAATGGAATGGATGGTGGTATTTTCTTAACACTTTTACGTTATTTAACAACACTTTAGGACATAAACTGTGCAGAAGTAAGCAACAACAACTACAATTATTCTAAGAAGTAACTCCTTACAGATCACTATTCCTAGGGGATACGTCTAAATAGACATAATTTTTGAAGAATCTTGGATAAAAATAAGTGAGCCAAGTGCTTTTCTCTAAAAGATAATACAGGCCACAACAAACATAGAATGCAACAGTCGTTTACTTGAGCTGTGTGTTCAGGGCAATTTTAGCAGAAAGACTGGGCTAAAGCTTAAAATATTATGATTGATTGTATTTTTCCCTAAGTTCTGTATTGATTGATATATAAACCCAGCGACATTTGTTATAATTTCTTATAACCTCTCCCTTCAAATAAATCTATGCCTGCACTCTTGCCACGAAATAGCTGACGTCACCAAGTCAAAGGTTTGGTCTTTAAACCTCAATTTGTTTTAAAATATACTGAGCACCCAATATGTATCTATAAATCAATTTACTTTGAAGTCCACCACATCTAATATTCACACATATCGCTAGTTCTCGCTAGCTAGGTATCATATTGCAAGAAAATTTACTTTGTACACACATCCACAGCAAGTTTCCAGGCAAAAAGTTTGGGAGCTCACCCACACCTGGTGCTACAGCCGGCTTGTAGTTGTATACATTCCGAGAAAACAAATATAATTATAGGCAAATAGGAAAACATCCCCTAATCCCATTGTAATAGGACAAAGATGTTCCACCAACAGCTTGTCCACTCCACTTGGCTATGCCTCCATATACAACAACAATGCAACAAATATTATTTCCAACAAAACCGAACCGCAACAACCGATACACATTAGTTGCTGCTAATTAAATTATTCCCGACGAACGAAATGGGCTTACGTCAGGTATAAAACACTGTGACAGCCCTCCAGAGACTCTGCAAACAGTATTTTCGCGAGGCGTGAGGCGCAAGTATCTTACGGATACGAATATATTTCATTCACTAACCACTAGCGATTAGAAAGACCGCCGCACCGACCAGTTGACAACGATTATCCTTGCCGCGAATTTGAGTCTTTGCATGAGCGATGAGTATACTCGTATGTGTTGTATCAGGACAAAAAAGGACTTTCCTCGAATAGGTTAAAATAAAATTATATTCCTTACGCATCTATTGTCTGAGAAAGCCGTTTTTTGTGTGTGTTCTGTGTGTATCCGTAGCCTCCTGTAACAAGTGAGTAAAAGTTTTTGTAACAAGAAAAAAAAATTGTTGAGTGCACCCCCTTCTACCCTAAAGGTATTTTGTGTAAACAAAGTTTTTTTTATCTCCCAGTGAAATATGGAATTGGCACAATAGTCGTTGATCCTTGCTGATTCAGTGCTGTGGAGAAAATCTCTCAAAAAGAAAAATTATCATCCAGTGAATACCAAAATGTGCAAAGCGCAACAATGAATGAATGTAAAAAAAAGTCCGTGTGTGAGTGAATGCAGCAGGATTTTGTCCCTGCTATGGTACATACATCTCCTGTGTCCATCCGGTGGGATCTACACGAGTTCACCTTACAAAAAAAAAAAAAAAAACAATACTCCCCCGCTCTATATGTGCTGATGATGGAAAAAAAATTATGCAAATCCCAGGATGGAATATATGCTGTTATCCTTGTGAACTGTGTTTGTGCTGAGTTACATGTACTGGCCTGGTCTGGCCTTGCTTCGTCCTTGTTCCAGTCGCATGCAACATATGTACATACTCTCGATGGAAATTAAATTGCAACGAATGGATTAATAAACGGGGGCGAGGAAAAATATTTTATAATCCTACTCCCGGACAATCGAGCGAATGTGGTGAAGCCAGGATGAGACGATAGAGACGAGGATGTGTACAGAAATTGACAGAAATTACGGTTTTATTTTGTACTCAGAAATAAACATTGTGTCAACAGTTTGTATGACAAAGTGGCACAGCAATTTGTTCGGGCACTTTTGTGTTGGTAACTCCTTGTTTTATGTCATCGAATTTTGATTGAACTGTAAAATGACACGTAAATGACATTGTAAGAGGATATTGGTGTTTTCTTTTTTGAGGGGAATTGTCACTTTGAAGAATTTAGTGAATGGGTATGGTTATGAGAGAGCGCGTATTTTTAATGGAAACTCATCAGAAGGGGATAATTAATGAATTTAAAATGACAAGGGGTTGCATACAAAAATTGGAAATATAAGACATTTCGTCATGAAGTATAAATGCAAAATAGAATTTTTCACAATCGAAAGTGAAGTGCCATTTGTATCAATTCAATGTGTTGGCATATCGAATACACAAAACTCCTTGAATTCCATTTTTTTTCTGAGTGGTCCTTTTGCAGTTTGCCATTTTATAATGACACATTCATTTGCACGGCGTTTAATAGTGACGAATTTAAAGCATTAGCACGAATTCAAAGCCTTAGCACTTATCATGACTTATTTATAATTTAATGACAACGGAAGTAAATGGGTATTAACACTAATGACAGAATTTTAAAATGTCAAATAATGACAGTTAAATATGTTTGTCAACAAATTTTAGTGGAATTTGAATTTCCACGTTGATTCAATTTATTTTTACTTTTTTTTAATCGATGATAATAGTTGTCAGTGTCCATGCCAGCATGGAATGACACATACTTTTATTGTAATGAAAAATATTATATTTTATTAAATGACAAACAAAAGTGACGAACCTGTCACTCGTGTTAATAAAACATTATTCAAAATAAGTAAAATGACAAGGGATATGACGAATAGCTCTGCTACAAAATTTCATATAAAGCATGTAACTGACATCGATTTTTGCAAAGTCGAGTTCGGAATTTTACCAAACGGTCTGATATAACATTCGAATACGCCCAGCTTTATGCCAGTAGAGTAATTCCTTACATACATTAATTGCCACACGAATAGCGGTATTACTTTACTTTTTATGGCTCTTACAGTCCCGGGTGGTCCACGGTCTCAACCAAGAAGCCCAGCCAGTCAACTCGGTCCCTAGCTAGCTGTCTCCAGTTTCGCACACCAAGTTGGTTGAGGTTACCCTCCCTTTTATTACCACCAGCCTGGGAGGCTTAGAAAACGGATAAGATCGTGTATCCTTTTACCGGAGATATCGCTAAGGTTTTTGAAGAATAGTTGGTCTATTGCATGTAATCTGGATCTTGTTAGTGCCGGACATTCGCAGATGAAATGGGTTGTCGAAATTGCTGTAAAACCTGAAAAGTTCGTCGTTGAATCTTTTCCTCCACACTCCATCGATAAAAATTGGATCGAATGTCAAGCGAAGAATCCTCCTTTCAAGACAACCCAGGGAATTTTAATTTGCTTTTGTCAATGTCCATGCTTCTGCGCCATATAGCATAGGACTGGGATGATGAGGGTTTTATATGAGAGGGCTTTACTTCTTAGACATCTTCTTAGCCCAAAGAAACAGCAATGGCAACTGCCGCCTACGATTCAATACATGTAAACTTACAACTGACAGCTCGCTGCGTCCTTCCGATAATTAAACAGACTTTTTAAAAAGTATTCCTCAGGTATACCTCACCTCGTCTTAAACCTTTTCCGACATCAAATGGTTCGTTGGTATTCTTGTCGATTTTGACGGAGCTGCGAGATTCCTCCAACGTCATCCTGCACAACATGGCTTTATACAGCTCGTCTCTATGAACGCTATCATAGGCGACTTTAAAATCGATGAATAGATGTTGATTATCGATTTGAAACTCCTGCGTTTTCTCCAAGATCTGTAGGCGTGAGAAGATCTAGTTGGTGGTTCTGGCGTAAAAACACACTGATAAGGGCCAATCAAGTTGCGACAAATTGATAGCGAATACGATGCTAAGGTTCCATTCATCGCGTATAGTCCCATCCTACCAAATTTTACAGGTGAGTTGGTGTATGGACCTTAACAAGCCATCTACGGCCGTGCTCCAAAAGCATTGTTGGATTTAAGTTTAGATATCGCAATTTTTACTTCGTGTCTGCAGAAATACTCTTTCCAAATTCTCAGTACCGACTGTGAATCTACTACCATATTCATAAGTAGGCTGTAGGCTTCTGCTTGGGCCTTGTAGCCTTGGGTTTTTCTTTTCACTCTTTGGTAACATTTTCGAACATCGCCTCTGCAGTAGCACCTATCAATTGCCTCGACTGCCCACTTCTCGTGTTCCTTCTTTTTTTCTTCCGAGAAATCAATGTTCCTCCCTTCTTTATGGCCCGTAAGCTTCTCTAGCAGATCTGGTCTTCTTCTGCAGCATGGTCTTATAAACAATGTCCTTTACTGCATGCGTCTGCAGTCACTTCCCATTGAACCAGGGGTTATGGTGTGGTCGCCGCGTGGTACCCAGACAGAACATCAGTTGTGATATTTCTGCTGGCTTGTTGACATTGTTGCCACTGGTCTTCTAAGCTTGTTAAGAGGTTAGGGGGAGAAGTGGTCGCCAAAAGTTCTGGCAGCTTCCTGCTTCAAAGTATTTGTTCGATGTTGGGTTGTGATGGATACCAGCATCTCTACTTCGGCTAATACCAAGTAATGGTCCGAAACTAAGTCGGTGTATCAGAATGTTCGGTCTTCCAAAATACTAGAGGCGATGTTCTTGCGTCGATCGCAACGTGATATATTCGGTTAACGCTTTGCTTATCTGGAGACCTCCAAGACCTCTTATGAATGTTGAGGTTTTGGAATCGTGGGCAATGAGTCCATTTCCGGAGTTGACGTCGTGCAGGCTATGCTTTCCGACCATGGAACCGAAGATGTCCTCCTTTCCATCCTTGGTGTTATAGTTCCCCAAGACGTTCGAGCACTTCACGTATGTTTTCTTAAGTAGATCGAAGAAGCTTTCTCTGGTTCCATCATCTTTCTCATCTGTGGGGGCAATGTGATCAATGTGGTTGACCGTTAATAAATCTGTAGAGCGCCATGTCACCTTATGGATATCGAGTTGAGGAAACCGTGTGGTGCTTACAATGGCGTTTCATTGCGTAGCGAAGTCAACTAGCCTAAGTCCGTTGCTAGACGTTTTGTCTTGAAGGCTGCGTTACCTTTGCGTTAACATCGTTCTTCGGTACTCGTACACAGGTTTTGTCAAGGAGCTCGTAGAAGCAATCCTAGGCTATATAATCTTTTTCCTCCGCCGGGGCGTGAGCGCATATAAGGCTTATGTTCGCTTATTTCGCCTTGATACGAATTTGTAGAATGCGTTCGCTAATGTCTTGAAAACATAAGACTTCTTTTCTAAATCTGACACTTATAGCAAATCCGCATCCGAATAGTCGCTGCTTCTGCTCACTATAACATGATCCGTTGCAGATGTCACAGTTTTTCATTCTCTTTTTGACAGGCCTAACCCATCGTATTTCCTGGATGGCAGTAATGTCTGCTTGGTAGCAGCTTAGGGTTTTGTAAGTTGTCCGCCTGCAGCTCCACTGTTTAATGTTTTCACTTTCCGGTGCAGATAAGAACGTCACGCAGTTGTATTTTTTTGTTTAGCAGGGTCGTCAGCAATTAAATCAGTCCTTTCCGAGGCTCTTGTATGCTTCGTAACATTTTAGTTTTTCCATGGTCGGGTAGTTAACCCAAAGCACAAGCCCCAACCTGGAGGGAAATTTCCAATTTATTAGATATCCTTAGAGTACGGGGCCATAGGTATCCACTGCAGGAATGAGCGCTGCCGTTGGCATTTCGGTTCAACCTCCACCATCTCTGACTTACCCTCTAGATTCATAAATAACCTGTTGTTTGAATATGTTGAAACCACCATCTAGGTTCGCCTGGGATAGCAGGCCGGGTATTCCGTGCCATTCTGACCAGGCTGTTTATAGTGTTGCTGTTTTCCGTCTTGCTATCAACACACCCACTTATCCTTTAGGATGTGAAATTCGGTTGGATGAGACCTTTTGGAGGTAAAAATATAAGCACTATTGATGTGCAGTCAGATTGACAAGCAGTGGGCATTGCCAAGTTAAAGCCAATCAGAGTCTACCCTCGGTTAACAATATGCAACCAAGCTATATACAAGCAAGAGCTAAAACTATAAAATTATGCTTTATAACTCTGGGGTTATACTAGTAAAAAGAATTTAAATATTCCACCAACTTTTGGAAACAAAATGTAAAGATAATTCATCTACACCGCCTTAGTTGGTGATTTAAGTGAGTAAAAATCTCACACTTATGAGATTCCCACCAAGCCTTCGGAATAACAATGAATTTTATTGAAAAAGGGTCTTCAGCGATAAAGCTCATTTCAAGAAGTTATTTGACAGTTATTACCCACATTTGCTTCGAGAGACATCATTTCATCCCTAAAATGTGACCGTGCGGTGACATGATGAAAAAAAAAATCATCGCCATGTTACATTCAATTCGCTATCGTTTTATGTTGGAAAACTTATTTTGCCCAAATTGTCTTGTTGACAAATCTTAATTATTTCGTTGGTAAGGGATTTGTTGATTGAATTAGTCCACATTTGGGGAACATGACCCACATTAAAAAATTACTTAGATAAACTCCTGTTTATGTTTAGGATATTTTACTTTTCCGCCTTCCACATGCATAGTTCCAAACATAGCACAATTTTTAATATAGGTCACTTCCCCGGCCATATCTATGTATTTACAGTCAAGAAACGTTATTTCGAAATCCCACTCACTTCCCGCCATATTTATCAACCTGCCATTCCCACTGCGTATTGAGCACAAAGACTATTACTTCATGTCCCTACGCCTAGACAATGAACGAAACAAAAAGCAGTACTTATCAATAATAATCTCATATATGGATGGGCCCCCCAAGGATAATCCAATTATTATTAGTCACAACACCATCTCCCCCGACTCAAAGCGGCGGCGCCTCTATTCCTCGAAAATAATTCGACTCATGGAACTTGGCCTCTGAACAGAAAATTGTTTTCGTTACGCTACATAATTTTATTCGTTCCTTCTCCATAACAAGCATCTCTCTGACACTTGGAGAATTCTTGTCCAAACAAATATTAATCGCCCACTAAATCACCACGTACTTAGACATACTTTACGGCTAGCCTGAGTGTACGCGGAATCGATCTTTTAATTATTTTCACACGTCGTTCGCTTCGAGTTCGCGTCAATTTTACAAAATTTTCCCACTTAAGTCAACAAATCACAACCTGCGTTAGATACATCAAATTAACTTAAATGCCAAAACGATTTCAACTGCTCGAGTAGCTTGAAGACTGCAATGGACGTTTTAGGCATGGAACACAAAGTATATTGGGCACGCTTGTAGTTTGAAGGCAATTTTTGAGGAAAAATCTTTCAGAGTCCTCAGATCAGAGTGTGATTAGTGTTTGGTGTAAGCGGACTAATTGGTGTGGTGTTGGTCAATATTGAAAGCGTCGTTATTAATTTAGTCTTCAAAGGTGGATGGTGCCGCGAGTATGGTGTTTATTTGAACAAGTAGAACGCAATAAGGGTGTACTCATCCCTGGTTTGCAATACAGTGGCTGGAGAATTTGTGAAAGTGAAAAATAAATATCGATGGGAAATTGAAATAAACAAATCCAATTTTTTATAGTTTTCAAATTATTTATTTTTAATCGAATATTGTTTTGTGGAAACTCAAACCATGCACGACATATACATGAAAATTGTGAGTGAAATCAATCGTTCCTACAAACACTTAAGTTCATCTGAATTGGTTCAGCATTTTCAAAAAGTAATACACCGTTTCATAAATGCCTTGGAAAAGGAGACCATTCGCGAGAGAATAACAAATATAAAAAACCTAATATTACAAGTATTACTCGTTTCACTATGGTTTTTGTAACCTCATATTAAATAAAATTATTGTTTCAACCAGCTCTATGGGAATGCACTACGATCAACTGCCTGCATCTATCTGCCTTTTCACATCATGATTTGATATTTATAACTCTAAGCATATTCCTAATCATTGATGCAATACAGAAAATTTTTCAAATGTTAATGTTACAAATCTTTTTAATGATGTATTAGTTCATATAGACTGGGCTCCAATACATGCAACAACAAATTTTGATAGCCAAATTGGGTGCATACAGGCAGTCTTCTGTGTTTTTTCAATAAACATGTGAGACTAACGATGAAAAATGTTAAACAAAAAAATATAAAAAGGCTACAATCGTTTAATACCCTATCCCATTCCATCAAAAAAATGTCTATGCCCAAAATGTGAGCTTTATGGGGATAGAATATTGGAAATGCCAATATCACAACATATTGTTCAGCCAGTTTATCTACAAAAAACAAAAATTATTTTTGCATATGCCTTGGCGTACGGAATGCAAATGGTTTTTGTAGGAAAACACCCCCAAAAATTGGCCGTGAGTTAAAACGACCTATTGACGAATTTATTAAATTAATATTACCGATGATTTTGCATCAAAAATGTTATCGAATATCTTAAAATTTGACCAAACAATTTTTTTTTACTAAAAACGCACCGAAAAAAATTAGGGTGGCAAAAAACATAATAAAGACGAAATATAGATACATATTGCGATTGCCTAAATATCTCGTTCAAACATATTTTTCACAATTATTTACCGTTTTACCAAATATAACGTTTTTCGAAAAAGCGTAGGTGGCAGTAGGCGGATTTTAAAAATGTTTACACTTGTACGAACAGCACTAATCGCTTAAACCAAATTTCATTATACCTTCTCAAAATTTAAGGCCTAAAAAGACGGACGGGCGGACAGACAGACATGGCTTAATCGACTCAGCTCGCCTCAAGCAACATTCCTCTCCAATTAGCCCGATCTTTAGCTAACTGCCTCCAGTTGCACCTACTTCAAGTTGGTTGAGGTCGGTTTCTACTTATGTATCCCACTCAAGGCGAGGTCTCCTCTACTTCTTCCGACGTCTCAGACGTGCTGGAGTATATTGGTGTCCTTTCGTTCTACATGTCCTAGCCTAGCCTAGCATGTCGTTGTACAGCTCGTATAGTTCTTGGTTGAATCTTCATTTCCATAGGCCGTTAACGCAAACGCGACCGATGAACAATTTTCCATTTCCTAATCCACTTTGGAACGGTCCTTGCGTGGAGCAGAATTGGGATGATCATGGTCTTTTACGGGATCTCCTAAGTAGTTCCAGTCAGGGCTTTACTACTGAATTGAATTTTTAGACCAAAGAAACAGCGGTTGGCAAGACGAATTCTTCCTTTAATTTCTGACGAGATGTTGTCAAAGGTAATAGCGGAGCCATGGTCGAAAAACTCTTCATCTACCTCCATGTTATATCTGTCAATGGTGACGTTCTGTCCAATTCGTCGATGTTGTGTGTTCTTTCGTGTTGACAGCATATACTTGGTCTTACCCTCATTTACTGCCGAACCCATTTTTTCCGCTCGCTTTTCTATACTAGCAAACGCGGCTACGGCGTCCCGTTGAGTACGACTAATGATGTCAAAATCGTTGGCGTATGGTAGTGCCTTTGGTGTTGGCTCGGTACTATTAAAGAATCTACTCAAGAATCAAATTAAAGAAGTCACATGACGGTGCTTCGTCTTGCCTAAATCCTTTTCTTGTATCGAACGTGTTGGCGAGGTCGCTTGCAACCCTGATGGAGCAGTGAGAATTCTCCATCGTCATCCTGGACTCAGTGGCACGATGGTTGGTGCAATAAACTGCCACGCAGAAGTTCTGGGTTGGATTTCCTGCTGTAGCAAAACCAAAATGATTGTTCACTGGCCCTCGTGATGATCTGAAAAATTATCCAAGACGAATCAATTGTAAAGAAATGCTAATCTCAAATTCGCCGTTCGGAGTCGGCATAAAACAGGAGGTCCCTCCATCGTGCCAGAAGTGCACACGCAACCATGAATGGTTGTGAGAAAGCTCGGCCCTAGGTACTAACATGCCTACTGCTCTAAAGATTGGTATACATATTCTACACAGGCGGTATACCAAAACTAGATTGGGCTCTGCATAATTCGTCTCTGTCATATGCGTGTTTGAATTCGATGAATTGGTTGTGGGTGTCGATTTGGACATCTTGCTTTTTTTCAGGATCTGCAGAAATATGAATATTTGATCCGTTTTGGACATTTTTGCCCTAAAACAACACTGATAAGGGCCGATTAAGTTTTAGATAAACGGTTTCAGGCGTTCACATATTACGACAGATAGGATATTGTAGGCAATGTTAAGGAGACATATGTCTCTGTAGTTGGCACAGTTCAGAGATCCTCCTTTTTTGTGCATCTGACCAAATTTTGCTTCACTTGGTGAATTAATTGATTAATTGAGCAATTAATCTCCACTGGCTTTAGACAACTTGGCGGGAAGCAGTCATTTTCGGCAGTCTTGTCAGGCTTAAGTTAAGATATTGCTATCCTTCACTTATCTCGGCGGGTTGGTAGTTTTCGATGTCAAAAGCTTAAAAAAATGCTAACGATTCATTTAGAAACAGAACAGGTCCGAATTAATATTTACAATTCCACCACAGCAAAGCCTTCCTGGCTTTATGTCCTGGCTTGTGCACCCTTTTTTTCCAGACAACCGCAATACGACAACGGCTGTATAAAATGACTGATTTCAAGATGCTGTTAAAAAAAATAATGAAAAGAGTAATAACGGTGATGGTAAATTTTTGTATTTTCTCTTAAACTGAATGGTTTTTCTAAAGCCGTTTGCAAAAATCTGCGCAGTTGATCGCTATTGAAAAGTGTGTACATATTCAGTTGAAAGGGAATGTATAATACAATCTCTTGGGCATATTTGGAATGGACGCTGGTTTCAAAATTCGTGATTTATAGTATTCATGTCTTGCAACATATTTTATGGCTTAAATTATTGTTACTTATGTCATTTTTCTCTTTGAGATAACCCCAGTCAACCCCATGCCCATGCGCTTTCTATTATGGTCTGGTAATGAGCTTCAGCTTTATACATATCTTCCCGAATTAAGTGTGATTCCTCCATCACTGATCTGCTCCATGGTTTTATACTTCAACTCCTTTTTCCTTCATCTTGGATTTACGTAACACATTGAGAGCGTCGGTACATTCCTTCTTTATTAAGTGTCGCCGAAGAGTTCTGGCCTCAAACAACTCGTCACATCAATTAGCCAGGTACTTAGCAAATGGCATATAGCTCAAGTTGAATAAGGTCGGTTTCTAGTTGTGGGTCTACACTACAATATTTTTGAATATCGAAGAATCTGGAGCTGGAATACTAGTAGTGCCCATTCGTTTTACATGTACTAGCCATCTTAAACGCCAAATGGGAAGTAAACACATGAAACTGTTTACTAAGAACCTGGTCATGCCTTAAAAGTGTGGTTTGAGGCTACTTTCACATATAACTGATGAAATCTTTACATTTTCACAAATCCTGGAAAAGGCCCTAAGATTGAAATTGATACTCATCACCCATTCATCGATTTTTAAACCACATAACATTTTTACAAGGCACGAACTTTACGGGGCCGTGCTTAAATTCGGCATAACATTCAAAGTTGTTCATCTGTAGAGAATGGTGATGGAGAATTCTTCCTGTTCAATCATAATGGTCGTTCCTCCCACACCTTCAATACCAAAAAAGTTTTTGGACACTGAATTTCAAATGGATTGTCCAGAAAGCGAAACAGCACATTAAAATCGACCCGGTGGTGTGCATGCAAAACAGTATCTTAACATGACAAGAGATATTCGGCGATCTTCCAAAGGAGTCGACCGAGCATAGCAAAAATGGAGCAAGCGTGTGTTTCTAAGAGCATTGAGATATTTAGATGGATATAATGGATTGACCCATAGAGGCAGAAGGAAGGACAAAAAGGTATCAAAATCAGAACACAAGAAAAAAAGTTTGGAATTTTGATCATACCCAATGAGAAAAAAGATTCTGTCCATGAAGAAATACATTTTTAACAATTTACTGAACCTGATGATTTATATGTATATCAGTGATCAGCTTGTAGACGATCATTCTCTTCTGTGTGCATCCATAGCTCAGCGAAGACTAATTTTTATGGCATCTTTCGGCAGATGCTTAGAAGAAACTCGGAATGAAAAGCTCCAAACCGCAGTTTTCTCAGCAGAATTACAAATAATACAAATTGTTGGCGCAACAGGCTCGATAGTACCCAGGACCGAGCTTTCTTACAATCATTCATGTGTGCGTGTGCACTTTTTGCACAATGGCGGGACCTCCTGTTTTATGCTGACTCCGATAGGCGAATTTTAGATAAGCTTTTCTAGACAGTTGATACTACTTGGATGATTTGTCAGATCATCAGGAGAGGAGGGCCGGTAAAAAATCATTTAGGTGTTGCTACAGCTGAGATTCGAACCCCAGACTTTCGCACCAACCATCGTGCCACTGAACCCGTCCTCTCAACAGAATTGGCAAGAACTAAAGGCTCAATGGAATAAGAAATTTAAAAAGTATGGAAGCATTCGCAAAGATACTCATCTCAAGAATCATCCACAAAGGCGATATCATGAGGCCATATAAATCGTAATTGCAGTTAGTGAGAAAATGTTACGAAACCTCTGGGGTTGAAATTTGTGCACCAGTAGGCTTTAGTTGAAATAAGATAACCTTCCCGCTTTCACTGCTATTCAGATCATAACTTCGCCAATAAGGAAAGCCGGCTAAACATTATTCTCTAACCTGACAAAAAGTAATTACCAAGAATACGGTTGGAATTGCACCTGGAATTATATTGATGTGATGTGCGAAATCTCTTAAAGGATATTCTTACAACCGCGTTTAAATTTGTAACGATGGAACAATTTGGTTTTAAAAATAAATAAAAATTTAGTACCAAGTCCCCATCAAATTGTCTTCATTTATTGAGGCAACACCCTTTTATTATCCTCAATCTTACATTTGAAAACCCCCTAATCCAAATATATAAATAAAGCCTTATATTGTTCGTGAAAAATACCTCAAACAGGCTTTTTACCTTTTATCTGTTTGCAGGCATTTATAAGGAAGTCTCGCCTTTAGCGGTAAAGAACAACGAATCAGTTTATTGTTATCCTTCTGGCCCATTGTGAAAGGAATGCGTTGAGACAAACGATTGCTTCATTGTATTGCGTGAAAAAGCGTTGATAACAACAGTTGAATCAAATACTTCTGTCCAGACTTTGGGTTAGGACACAACTCCCCGTCCGCACCCATTCTATGTCGCCCCACTTTCATGCAAGGACGAACAAAAAGTAGTAGTCATCGACGAAGAAGACCAGATAGCTGAAGACGACGAAAAAGATACCACTACCATACAAGAGAAGGAAGTGCTCAACGACATACAATAGAGCCAAACAACAATGACTAACGAGAAAAAGGCTCCTGCAGGTGTAAGTGTCAAATATTGTTGGGTAGCGCTACCAGAGACTGGATGCTGTGTTTCCTTCCTCATTATATTGCATATTTGTATCCTTTTTCTTCGCAGAATATTGCTTTTTCTTGTACTTTCGTTGTTATCGCTAAACAAATGCAAACACTCGAGAGAGTGAGAGTGTTGTACCTCTACTGTATGTACAGTGAAGCTTGTTAAAATGCCTCCACACAGTGTCAGCAATTTTTGTGTTGTTGTTCTTCTTCTTCTACTTATTTTTTTTTTTCTTTTATACTCGAGTCATAAAAAATGCTTTATTCTGGTATATCTTATGATCCTGCAGGGTGCTTGCAAAGGGTGTCGTTGAGTAAATAAAATTTTCATTCTCATGTACGGTGTATAGGACAAAAAATTTTTTTTTTTTTTTCTTAATGTATGTGTGTGTGTACTTTCCTTTAAGACGAACAAAAGGATGCTATCATCTTTTATGCTTTTGTGATCGAAGATGGGATGATGCTAATCGGTTTTTCTTCTCTTCTTTGTTTGACAGGTGAGTACCATTGGCGGTGCGACTACCACTACAAATGAGATGAGTAACAGGAAACCGAGCTGCTATGGGGGGCTATTACCTATGGGATTACCACAACCACTTTCGATGGAGGAGAAGAAATATCTATTGGCTGTTGAAAGGGGTGATATCGCTAATGTTAGAAGGTGAGTTGAAAGAGAAGAAAAAAGCGAAAAACATGCAAAAGAGGATTTTATTCATTTTAGCACCTTTTCATGGAAGACATTGAAATAAGATGGATTACCAATGTTGTTCCTTTTGAAAGAGTATTTCAATGTGTCTGTGCGTGTTAAGCTCCGAGGTAATACCTCAATTAATGTTTGACATAATTGTGTCAGGTGTTGACGGTCAACAGATGGTATACCATCGAGAACGGGTGGGTCTAAATGACGATGACGAAGAATTCCTTTGACTTGCAAGAATTAAAGGGTTGAGAATTAAGGTGGTTTATTATGGACAGACAACCAATATTCGGCGACTTGAATAATCTCTGCATCTAGAGTAGCAATCTAGAGTAGCATTAGATGTTGGTAGGTTTATTAAGCTTGAGTGATGTTGAACCTATGATAGGTTATTTGGGATATGAAGTACAAAGTGTAAAGAAAATCTTTATTTCTTACAAGTTATAGGTTCAACTCAGATCGGTGATCCGAAATGTATGCAGTCTATTTTCTTCTGTCTAAGATTAAAGGGTTCAGGGTTCAGCCATTTAAGCTTGTGTTCTTCTTTTAATCCGCAATGAAAGGGGTTTTAAACTGAGACTATTTAGGGATTTTTTTGTTGGTTTAACCCAAGATTAACCTGGATTGTGGCTAAGCTATGGAAGCGTACAATATAAATTAAATGAGATTTTCAGATTAACTGAGACTATTAAAAGCTTTTTTTGTGGATTATGAGTTCGGAAGCATAATAGATCAATGAAAAGAGATTTTCCTATTCCACATCCTTTAGTCTTGTATTTATTTGGTTTGAGACTTAAAACGGGAAACAGGCTCATTAGTAGGTATCTATCCAGTACCTAGCTTTTTCTCACAACCATTCATATGTGCATGAGTACTTCTTATGCACGATGGCGGTACCTCCTGTTTTATGCTGAACACGAACGACTGAGTTGAGATAAGCTTTTCATGACAATTTATACTTCTCGAAAGATTTCTCAGCTCATCACGAGAGGAGGGACAGTGAAAAATAATTAAGGTGCTCCTATTTCTCACAACCCTCCATATGTGGGTGTGCACTTCTTGCACCATGGCGGAACTGATGTTTTTATGTCGAAATCGAATGGCTGAGTTGAGATAAGCTTTGAAACTACCGGAATCGTATATCATCGCAAAAGGGTGGCCAGAAAATATAATTTTTTTAGAATGGTAGGTTATCAGACTAACAGACGTTTTAAAATAAGCACTTTCTGTATCCGGTGAGCTCAACCTGAGTTGGCTTGCTTTTTGTGAGATGTGCTAATGGTCTGGAACTGCGTGTCTTATACGTTTTTTTAACACAACAAGTATAGAAATGATTTTTTTGAAGCTACTCCGAACATCTCCTGTAATAAAGGTAAGCGGATCTTCTACAAATTTTCGCTGAGTCAAAGTAGGGGTGCTCGTTTCTAGACCTGATATTGCTAATGTTTTATCTTCTCTACAAATTAGGAATAAGATCAAGTCTTGAATACAGTCCTCCTGTTCTTAAGCAGGGCTAATGTAAAAATGTAAAGTATCTCTTGGATCTTAGAAGGTAATTTAGTATAGTCGACGCCGATTTTACGGAAGGGTTGCCATGATATATCCAAAAAAAAATTGTGATAATTGTTTCTGATTTAACGTCTGTATTCTCCATATCGATTTGCGGAACTATGATGTTGGTCTTTCTTGTAAATGCTGCATAATGCTGCTACATATCCCTTTTCCACTTTTAATCTTTTCTAGGTCTTCCTTTATAAAAACGAATAGTTCGCAGCTCTGCCAGTACTCATTACTCGTAAAGATCTGTTTTTAAAAAAAGCTCTCCATCCAGTTAAACAGCATTTGAGCTAGCCCGTGTGTGGTCAATTTGCCTATCAAGGAGCTATACCAATCTCGAATCTTGACTCACCATATATCTATTTTTATCGCAGACTTAGCGTTTTTTTCGAAGTTTATTCTGCAGGTGGGTAGCCTGGGAAAGGACGGATTTTATTGTTGACGACCCTGGTAAATGAAAAAAGTACAATGACGTTCGTATCTGGACCTGGAATGTGAAAACATTAGACAGAAGAGGTGCAAGCGAACAACTACCGGAAGCCCTTAACTGCTACAAATCAGACATTACTACCATACAGGAAATACGATGGGATCGGCCGGGCAAAAAGAGGATGAAAAACTGTGTCATCTACTACGGCCCGTGTTATAGTTAGCAGAAACAGCGACTATTCTGATGTGGATTTGGACTTCTTGCCTATGTCTGGCACTTATAAGTGCGGTCTCCAGATCAACCAATGGTCAATTTATGTGCTAGGTTTCGAAAGCCAAGAACGAGGCCTACAAGGCTAAGCCGCAGGTGAAGACGAGAGCTGCCATTGAGCTCTATAGGCAAAGAAGAATGGAAGAACACCGGCTGTTTTGAAAGAAGAAAGAAGAGCAAGAAAAGCCCGCAATCGAGGATATAGACAGGTGACACTCCTGGAACGCTGTTCGCAAGTTTTACCAAAGTGCAAAACTTCAAATCTACAGATACAAGGCCCGAACCGAATCTTGTTGAGATGAATAAGGAAGTATTGTAGTTGAGACACAATCGATGCGGAGGATATAGAAGAAACACTTCTGCAGACTGTTAAACGGCGATGATGAACAACAGAACGAAACAATATTGGCGACGACAGCGAAAACTACAAACCACCCGACATAATATGTGAATTGTGGACAGCAATATCTAAAGTCAAGCTTAACAATGCGGAAATAACGGCCTTCCGCCGAGCTTTATAAAGCCGGCGGAGATGATTTAACATAACATCCAACAACTCCCAAATCTGTTCGGATGAAATTATGCCTGAACTGGAACCTCAGCATCATTATCCCGATCCGCAAAAAAGGAGACTTCATGAACTGCGCCAACTACAGAGACATATGTCTCCTCAACATCGGGTCGCAACAGGATTGTACAAATTTTCCAATGCTAACACCAGAGGCATGGTAAAACAAAAATCGGTGGTACGCCTACGATATTGACATCATCAGTAGGACTCAACGTGATATCATAGACACGTTTGCTAACATAGATAAATAAGCGGCAAAAATGGGTTTAGCAGTAAATGACAGTAAGACCAAGTTTATGTTGTCAACACGAAAGGACACACAACATCGATGAATTGGAAAACAAGTCACCATTGACAGATATAACTTTGAGGTAGTACGGGACTTTATCCCGGGCCTCGTTATCAACTCTGAAAACAACATCTCGTCAAAATTTAGGAATTACACTTGCTTACCACGTTTTCTTCGAGATTAGAAAGCAATTCAGTAGTAAAGCCTTCACTCGAACCACAAAGGAGATCACATATAAGACCCTGATCATCCCAGTCCTGCTTCACGACGCTAAAGTACGGACACTTCAAAGATAGTCGATTTGGGAGAAAAATTCTTCGAAAAACCTTTTGTCCGTTTTTGCGTTGACGGGCTATGGAGACGAAAAATCAACCAAGAGCTATACAGCGACATGTTTCTAGTCAGAGGAGTGCAAATATGTTTGGCTTGTAGTCGAGTTAAGTAAGGTTAGGTCGGTGGGTTTCTTAATCACACTTAGGCCAATATAGACCCATAACGATGTCCGTTGGGGGGTCCACATAATTATATGGGTGGCTTCTTCCTTTGTTCCGTTCATCATCACTAGCCTCTACAAAGGTCATCATCTATTGGATTTCAGTATTTTCAGTTTGTGGCTTTTGAGTAAGTTGATTCCAGTGAGTATCACTACTAGTGTCAAAACAGATTTGTTGTTTCTTTGAGGGAGTTTGTAGGTTCTGGCCTTGTCATACTCGGGCAACAACCTCTTGGATGTTTCACAGGTGGGTAGTCAGTTCCACCTGTTTTTGGGTAAAATCCAGTGTTTTCTGTCCAACCCGTGAATCAATGATCAATGCTGGTGGCAAATCCTTTCCTAGCCAATTCGTCAAGATTTCGTTGCTCTATATGCCTCTGTGTCCGGGGAGCCAACATAACTAAAATTTATGTTGGACGCCAAGAACCTTGTGTTCTTCACGACAACACTTCACAAGCTTGGACTTTATTTCGACGGCAGAGATTGTTATCGAGTTTACTTGTGTTTTTGTAAGAACCAGAATGAGGTTCTTTATCTTTGTAGATTTTTATGAATAGTTCCTTTTGAGACCTGAGTGGTTAATGAATTCACCTCTGGAAATGTTTATTCCAGGATGAGTGATCGACTTTTGACTCTGAAGTTTGTTGGACCGGCCCATCTGGTAAACAACTCCGAAACTTAATAAAAACTACTTCACGGATTCTATAGCATGATCGGGAGGTGTCTGTTTTGCAACTGTTTACCCCCATGAGGAGTACAGTGTTATGGTGACTAGGGGATAGATAGGTATAGTCCACCATTTCTTTATCGAAGCCGTAGATTTTCCTTTTTTAAATTTAAAGGAATAAATTTAGGAAATGTGTAATAGAGCGTTGTAAAAGCTTTTGGGTGGTTAAAGTAACCATATGTTGTGGTTTTAATACTAAGTTTTCATACCCCAAGCCATCACAAAATATCATCTCTATCAAATTATTCGTAAACAATGTCGATGTCTGTAAAAACTACGTGAGGATTTTTTAAATGTCTCCTATTAAAGCATTTTTTGAAATCTCTTTTGATACGCCTTTCGTTATATACAATAAAAAAAAAAAACTAAAATAAAGAAATCCTAGTGCTGAAAAACAAAATCCGCCTTAAGTCACACAACCCCCTCATTGCATTCGAATAATCCTTCAAGTAAAACAAAAAAAATTACACAAATATGAGACTTATAGTAACCCTCCCGAGTGGGAATAGAAATGTCCTGGGATAACCATTGTCACCATTCTCGTCACGCATCGGTCATAACCCGCACACACATACACATATATCCACCCAGTCAAACAGGCGTTCCGGTCGTTGGACAGACGAGCGTTCTGTCTGCGCGCCAAGAGTCAACCTCATGTGAATAACGACAATGACCGAAACGGTCGTTCAAATAGGATACGCTAGGACAAAAATGAAATAAACATGTATATTATGATTGTTCAAGTGCTTAAAGGCAATGTTCCAGTGTAGGCCACCCAACCACCCACAGCTAACCTAAGATCCTGGTGAATGATGCAGAACGGTCCATATCCCTGCGTGTGTGTATCATAAAGAGGATATGACACGACGATTATATGAGGATATGTGGGTTTTGTTTGTCCTTTAAAACGTACCTAATGTCATGGCTTAGGGTCAATTCCTTTAAATGTTGGCCACTATCACGACAATTTTAGTAATATTTGGTCTTGCGTTTAGCCTCAAGTCTTTTCTATATTTTTTCTGTTGAGTTCATGGTCCTGGAGTCATTGTATATACATTTTATGTTTTTATACCATTTACGATAATAGTTGACCGGGTCACATTATGAAAAAGAAATGATGCGCTACGGGAGGGGCTGTTAGTGAAGAAAATAATCACTCTTCACGTGGCATGTCCTATGTGGGTGGTTTTTGTCGTCGGCCTTCGAGGGTACGCACCGGTTTGTGACAATTATTTTGATTTTCTAAAATCCTGTTGAATGGTGACATGCAATATAATAAGTGGGCTATAGAATTGTCCAGTTGATGATAGGAATGGATGGTTATGGGGGAACAGAACGCTTTAGAAGTATTCGAATTTAATTGCTAGTGTGATTCTGATTGAATAAAGATAATTTCTCGTCGTTTACTATACGCTAAGGAACCCGGAATTTGCTCAGATTTAAAATATACACTGGCGTTATATAATTCGTCCTTGTGCATGACTGGACAAAGAGTTACTACACATTTACCGAACTTTTGCTTGCTTCTATAAAGGGAACATTGAGTTCGATTTGATCCAAACGTAGCCAACGATAATGAAGGGCAAAAAGTGTGTCTGAGATTTCTCTGGTCTGCCTGTCGGCCAGTACACCGACCTGAAGACCGGATAGATTTGATTACAATTTTATATCACATTTCAAATCATTCAAACCATTCAAATCTACTGGACCATGTGGTTTCATTCCTACGGAGCTTCAATTCAACCTTGATATAAAAAAAGAAGTTGCATTCTTCCCCAAAACAGGAAAGAGCGCACACATAAATCCGAGGGATCTCAGTCCGATCAGTCTATCCCTTTTCTTTTAAAAAAAGAAAATTGAATGCTAATTAATCAGCTACTCATAGGCAGGACTAATAACACAAATGTTGGCGTCTCATCTGCAAGTAAATTTGTACGCTGTGGCACCCCACAAGGGGCAAACTGTCTCTTCTCAGGAAATTAGTGGGTAATCTAAATAACATTAAGGGTACATCTTTACAATTTAAATCGACTTCCATTAAGGGTACATCTTTACATCTTTACACTTTAAATCGCCTTCCAGGGTCATTACGATATTGTGCATATCCACGCCTGTTGCTATATGAAGTGACCGAATTCAGGATCCAGGCCAGATCGTCTTAAATTTGGAGTGTACGCGATGCTGTGATCAGTTTGGAAAGAACTCACCCGATTTTTTTTCTAAGTAACATGCTATCAAATTCGAATAAGACTTTAAAATCATGCAGTAGAAACTTATCTGCAAAGCCTAACCGCTGGAAAAGAATCAAATTATTCACTTTGGAAAGCAATTAAAGTCATAAAAAGGCCAAAAATGCTGTGACACCAATTAGGGTAACTCAAGACGTTTGGGCAACAAGCGATAAGGAAAAAGCAGACGTTATGCCGCCCATCTGGAGGAAACATTTAAATTATTTGATGGTCCAGAAAACATTAATTTATTCGAGACTAAAACCGATAGTAATCTAGTTAGATATGCAAGTGTTGCCGAGCTTAAACGGGAAATACGGAAATTAAAGACTCAAAAAGCTCCGGGTTATGACCTAATTAAAGGAGAACTTCTTAAAATGTTGCCCGTAAAAGTATTAACTAAACTCCTCTACGTTGTAAATGCTGCAATTAGATTAGAACACATACCAGGACAGTGGAAAGTCGCAGAAGTGGTTATGGTTCTCTAACAAGGAAAATCACTTCTTCCAATAATTTCAAAAGTTTTTGAAAGGATATTACTCGGTCGCTTACACCCCATTACTGAGCAGAAATGACTTTTACCTGACCATCAATTTGGGTTTAAAAGTAAACATTCGACTGTGGACCAAGTTCATCGAGTTTCTGATGTAATTGAGAAAGCTTTCGAAGAAAAGAACATTTGCAAGCTAAGACAAGTTCTGCCTGAAAAATTATATAAAATTCTCGTGTCGTATCTGGAGCATAGACTCTTCCGTGTGAAACTTGGAGACGAATATTCGGATTTCAAAGGAATATTGGCAGGAGTACCACAAAGAAGCGTCCTTGGACCACTCTTGTACCTCCTATTTACACGTGAAACCCCACAAACAAACGATACATTAATTGCCACGTTTGCTGACGATACAGCTGTACTAGCAGTTGGCACAACAATAGAGGAAACAAATATGAAATAACAAAACGCTCTTAACGAGGTTAATGAATGGACAAAATCCTGGCGGATTGCACTTAACTAGAGCAAATCGATTCTTGTAGATTCTTCGTATAAGCGGACAAACAATTTGCCAGTATTTCTCAATACGAAGCGAAATATCTCGGAATGATACTCGATACAAAATATAATATGTAGGTCGCATGTAAAAAAGAAATGCGAAGAACTTAAAAATAAATACAGAGAACTCTACTGCTTACTCGGAAAATATTCGAACCCTGATAACAAGCTGCTATTATACAAGCAAGTGCTAACACCGGTCTGGACATATGGTATACAACTATAGGGTTGTACCAGTGAAACGAATCTAAATATTTTACAAACAAAAAAAAGCTAGATAAGTCCCATACTTAGTTGCAATACAAATACAAAATGTGTGGTGGTTTTAGTTAGGATAAAAGTCCCACACTACTTTGAGCACGTGTTCGTCGTGTCTTTTAACCGACCGCGTCTGAAACAGCTACAATTTTTTTTAGCTGTGATGAGTACTCTATGTAGTTCTATACTTTTTGCTTCAACTCAACAGGCAAACGCATTACCCATACACCCATATACCAATAGGGGTTTCCGACATTTGATAGTTGATAGCGCCATATTGTTAAAGGCTACACATGTCAAAATGGCAGTCATTTATTCAGTCTGTTTTTCCAAATTACAATGGACGGACATAGCGTTCAACAGCATGTGAAAATGATAAAATTGTTTTATTAATATGGGTGTTCTGTTCGGGCAACGTTTCGCGCTCTTTTCCGATTTTGTGGCTGCAATAATCGTCCTACCGAGAGTACTCTTCACAGTGTGGTGGCGAAAATTTGAGTCCACTGGTTCTATTACCCAGCAATTGCACGTCGACGAAACGCAAGATCTGCCGAAATCATCGCCATGGGATGGTAGAGAAGAATGCGATGCAGTCGATTTCGTGTCGCTCACAAGATCTCGACCTTTCGCAGAACACAACTTCCGTCGTGACTTGAATCTTCACCCATACTGACCTATTAGCTGATTCATGAATGAAAAGGTAGGTCAAAATACTTATTTGTCGAATTTGGGAAAACACTTATCCACATGAGATCCAAGAGCGTTCAATGCATCCCGAAAAGCCACTGTTTGGTGTGGATGTTGTGCTGGTAGTGTCATCAGTCCATATTTCTTTTAGAACGTTGGCCAACGGCAAAAGCTATCCAAACAACGAACTTATTTTTGTCTGAATCGGATGATATGGACACCAAAGACATAGAGTTTCAACAGGACACGCCACACAGTTTACGCCACATTGGAAATTGATCGTGCGATTTGACCCCGTTAGACTTTTTCTTGTGGATTTTTCTGAGGTCGCAGGTTTATGCGTATAAGCCAAAAACTACAGCAGCTTTTAAAGCCAAAATCATATATTCGGTCGGTAAGGTTCAGCTTGATTTATGCTCCGGAATCATGCAGATTTTGGACGAGCACCACCCAGAGACGCCGCGGCGGGCATTTGAACCTTATATTCCATACATGATGGCATCGACAGGCCTCTCAAAGGAAAACAAAATTTCAATGATATCTCACACACACTTTGGCTTATTTAATTAAGTACCCTGTATTTTTTAAGTTATAGTGAGCCCATAATTCTTCACTGACGAGGTGCTACGTAAAATATTTTTTAAATTTCTTGGCTATCCATTTGTCCTTTAACTTCTTCAAACATTTAACTATCCATAATAACTATCTAACTCCAATTAAGGACATCTCCATTCGCTTTTCCCCACTCGTAAATAATTTACTACCATCCATTTGTAATAGAAAAAAAAAGTCCTTTCGCATTTAGCAAGCAATTTTATCCTAGAAAAAAGTCATCGATCTCTAATGCTACTTATACACTTAAGTCATTATCTTCAATGGGGCATATGTGGTATATTTGAGAGGGACCAAAAGGCGCACACCAACACATCTACTCAGTTTATCTGTTTATAGGATGTGTTTGTTTAACCCAATTTTCTCTAGGGTTATATAATATTCCTTGCTACAGTGGATCTATATGTTCGTGCTGTCAGCCACCATTATCCTTTTTTTTTTCGTTATCCTTTCCCACGACAGAATCACTTATTCTTGCATTGTGCTTCTTTAGCAAATTACCCATTAAATAGAACTGATGGTGACTGTGACGGGTGGCCTGGTATGCGGTTCGTGTTGGTATGATGTGATGTCCTCGCCATCCTATCATTGATTTCTGATTCAGATTCAATGTTGTGGATGATGTGCAAAAAAAACTGAAAACTTTCTTTTCTTCTCCTGGGTGAATATTATATGTATTAGTGTGTTATCCTATCGATTGGTACACATGTTCCCAAAAGCCATTCAACCATTCAATATATTAGTTAGGGAGTTGGGCTGTATCCCCCTACTCTATCCATAAACACACATCATTTTATCCTCGTCTTGTCTGTTTCTTCTTTTGTAGGTTGCTTCAGCGAGCGCATCGCAAGAAGCACATCAATATCAATTGTATGGATCCTTTGGGTCGGCGAGCACTTACTCTTGCCATCGACAGTGAGAATCTAGAGATGGTGGAACTACTGGTTATTATGGGCGTGGAGACAAAGGATTCTCTGCTGCATGCCATCGATGCGGAGTTCGTTGAAGCAGTGGAGCTGCTGCTGGAACATGAGGAACTGATTTATACCGAAGGGGAGTTGTATGTAAGTTGTTTTCAGTTTTTTTTTTTTTTGACAACAGGGGAATAGTATTTCATCCATACCGGCATTAATTAGACGCTGGGATGATGAAATGACTTCGGAAATGATGGTGATTGTTTGCATTTCCATTGGTGCATTAATCAGGAAAATTTCTAATTGAACATTTTTGTTCGCAGAGTTGGCAGAAAGTGGACATCAACATAGCAATGTTCGCTCCTGATATAACTCCTCTTATATTGGCGGCCCACAAGAATAACTTTGAAATTTTGAAGCTTCTTTTGGATAGAGGAGCGGCTGTACCAACTCCCCATGATATCAAGTAAGTTAAAGGAATTATTTTCAGTTTTAGGGAGAGTGGTACTGTTTTCTAGGACGAGAACAAGAATTGGTTTTCAATCCCTTGGTAGCATTATTGATTCATAAAGTAACACATGTGTTACATTTCTTCAAACTTATTTAAAACTCGTTCAATCGAATTTCTTGCAATTTAATGAACATTAAAGCATTCGTGGGCTGATTTCGAACTGAACTAGATTGCTTTCAGGGATTTGATTGCCGCTTGGCTGTTGCTGAAGATGCTAATATGCTTCGTGGGTGGCCGCGGTGTAGTGGTAATGTGTTCGTCTGTTGAGTGGAAGGTTGCGCGTTCAATCCCAACCAAAATTCATTCCACTTTTATTTAAAAGAAATAAAAGGTCGGTGTAATACCTAAAAGTATAAAAGTACACACCATCTTGAATTTCTTCAAATTTAACGAACACAAGAAAAAGTGACAAGATGATTTCCGCCTGGAAAACGCTACAATGATCATGAAGGCGAAAGGATGTTTTTAGGTTAAAAATCTCAGAGAAAACACCTCCATGTGAATCGAGTCAATGGTAACGATCGCTTCGGACTCCCAGTCAAGGCGATTGGGAATGGTTGTCCTGAAATTATACTCAAAACTGTGTTGGGTAGTGGTGTGGTCGGTTCTTAGAGCTCCGCTAATGCATATAAAAGCTGATCTTTGAACTTTTCCAAGTAGGTAACGATTGGAGGCTGTTTCCAAAAACGTCCACCAGACTAAGATCCCATGCAGGAGAATAGGTCTAATGATAGACACGTTAAGGCAGAAAGAGATATGCGGTTGCATACCCCATTTTTTGTCCGATTGCCTCTTTTAATAGTATAAGGCTAGGACGTCTTTCTTAACGCGCTCTAGAACTAGACGCACGTATTTGGCTGATTCTGCAAACATGAGACTGACGCCATTCGATCTGGGAGGGTCAGTGTAAGTGACTTTGTATTTTCTGCTGAAAAGGATCAATTTAGCGAGTACAGAAGGAAGATTTTGTAACAGTACTCTAAGGGTATTAAGGTATTTTCCTGATACAGCTATTGCCACGTCATCCGCGTAGGCAATCACTTTGCATGCTTCATTTTCTAGATTTACTAGTAACTCGTTGACCACTAGATTCCAGAATAGATGAGGCAGGAGGCCCCATTGTGGGGTGTCATAGCTAACAGATCTACGTGCGTATGAGATGCCAAGACTTGTGTTAATAATTCTGTATATGAGTCCGAAAGTGCATTAGTAGTCTGCTTAGTGATTCTTAGTGATTCTGCTTTGACATTGTTAAAAGCTTCTTCTATATCAAGAAAGGCAACCATAGTATACTCTTTTTCTCTAAGTGAGTTTTCGGTGATACGTACGAGTGAGTGACGCGCTGTTTCAACCGTCTTCCCCTTGCAATATGCATGTTGGGAGTTTGAGAGTTCAGTCGGTTCTATACGGGGGATGTAGACAAATTAATGTCTCCCAGGTTTTATGAAGAAAGGAAGATAGACTGATCGGATTTATGTAAGAGCTCTTTTCTGCTTTAGGGATGATTAGAACTTCTACTTCGGTCCATGTCTAATGGTTGTGTACTAACCATAGAAAACTGATCATGGTGGTTAGTAGCCATGGTAGCAGGATGTATTGGAGTTCCACAGGTATGATACCATCTGGTCCTGGGGATTTATATGATTTGAAGCTTTTGATGGTCCAAAGAGGTTTTTCTTTGGTGATGACCATATTGCATGTAGAATGAATGTACCGATCAACTCTGGTTCAGTATCCACAGGGTTAGAGGAGCTGCCAGGAAAGTGGGTGTCCAGTAGTAGGTCAATGGTTTCCATGCAGGAGGTTGTCCATTGACTATTTTGTTTAAGTAAGTAGCTAGAATATAAATAAGAGTGTCATGGACTTAAATGGGGATCACAACCGATCAAGATTAACCAAATTTGACCAGAAGATGCTATAAACAACACAGCTAGATACGATCTGTAAAGCTTTTTACTTGGAATACTTGCATAAACAGATTATAGATGCGAGTGTTATCTTCTTTTATTAAGAATTATGGGCTTGTTTAGGACCAGTGCCGGCTTAATTTTATAGTGGGTAATATTATGTGTTTTTTTTTCAGTTCCCTTCCCACAAATTATTGAAAGAACTGTATGAATCTTTTTAAATCGTTTTATGAATGAATTCATCACATTATGTAACACTTGGAGTCATTATTGATGGTATTATCTGCTATCTGCTGATTAATCATCGAATGAGCATGAAACCATAGAACAAATTTATGAAACCTAGAAAGCTCTAGACAAGACTTATCTGACTTAACCAAGCAAGAAACGAATTTGTCACATGTTTTCATCACAACAAAAATCATTTCAAGTGGCTTTTATTTACTGAATAGTTACACCAAATTACTGAACAAATCGATGAAATCAATGACTGAAACCACATTTCCCACGATTTTAGGTGCGGCTGTGAAGAATGTATCCGCTATTCAACCGAAGATGCCTTAAGATTCTCCCTAGCTCGTGTCAATATCTACAAAGCTTTAGCTAGCCCCTCACTTATAAGTCTAACTTCGCATGACCCACTGATGACAGCTTTTGAGCTGTCATGGGAGTTGAGAAATTTAGCTTTCACAGAACAGGAATGTAAATCAGAATATTTAGAATTAAGACGCCAGTGCCAACAATTCGCCGTAGATCTTCTTGACCAAACTAGAACCTCAGAAGAGCTGGCGATCATCATAAACTATGATCCGGAGAATAGCTACGAGCCTGGTGACAGAATGACTCTTAACCTTCTCGAACAAGCCATCACTTACAAACAGAAGAAGGTAAGCTTACACAATTTATAAATAACATCCAAGTACAACATTCCCCACATAGTTTGTAGCTCATCCAAATGTTCAACAACTTCTGGCTGCTATTTGGTATCAAGGTCTTCCAGGATTCCGTCGTAAGACTCTCTTCAAAAAGGTTCTTAACATCATCCAGGTAGCGGTAATGTTCCCACTTTACTGTCTGGTTTATATGATTTTGCCAAACTCTAGCATCGGAAGTCTGATGCGAAAGCCGTTCATGAAGTTCCTTATCCATGCGTCTTCCTATCTTTTCTTCCTCTGTAAGATTAATTGTCCTTAAAGAATTTCCAAATAGCTAATGATTCTGTCCGCAGTTGTTTTAATCCTTGTCTCCCAGCGTGCCGAAGACGATGTTATACTGCTCTTTGGCACCGATGATATGAAGCGAGATTTAAAGGAAAGTCAACGCCGCCAAAGAGGAAACGGTCCAACGAAGCTTGAGTTGATAGTCGTCCTCTATTTGGCCGGATTTTTATGGGAGGAAATTCAGGAGATCTTCAATGTTGGCATGAGAAACTACCTTCGGAATATGTGGAACTTTTTTGATTTTCTGCGCAATGGGTTGTACATCAGTGTGCTCTGTTTGAGGTTAGTTTTGATTTGTTAGAAAGCTACCATGGTATAATCAGCTTGCCTACAGAATCTTCACTTACATCCAGCAAAGCAGTGAAATTGAAAAGGATCCGGCAATGGCATATGTACCGCGAGAGAAGTGGAACGACTTTGATCCACAACTGATAGCGGAGGGACTTTTTGCGGGCGCCAATATTTTCTCCGCGTTGAAGCTGGTTCATCTGTTTTCCATAAATCCACATTTGGGACCATTGCAAATCTCATTGGGACGGATGGTCATCGATATTGTCAAGTTTTTCTTCATCTATTCGCTGGTGTTCTTCGCCTTTGCATGTGGACTAAATCAGTTGTTGTGGTACTTTGCCGACTTGGAAAAGCAGAAGTGCTACGGACTTCCGGATGGACAGCCTGACTGGGGGGCGAATGGTGATGCGTGTATGAAGTGGCGGCGATTTTGGAAGTAAGTAAGGGTTACATTTTTTCAATCAATTTGTGAAACGGTAATTTTGCAGCCTTTTCGAATCCGCGCAGTCCCTTTTTTGGGCCAGTTTTGGAATGGTTGGGCTGGATAACTTTGAACTTGTGGGCATCAAGTCATACACTCGCTTCTGGGGTCTTTTGATGTACGGGTCATACTGCGTGATCAATGTGATAGTCCTCTTGAATTTACTTATCGCAATGATGTCGAATTCGTACGCCATGATTGAGGTAACCCCAAAGATATTTTTGAATTATCACATTTATTGACATAACGATGTATTCAAAATATTTTCTAGCAACATTCGGATACCGAATGGAAATTCGCTCGCACTAAGCTATGGATGAGCTACTTTGAGGATAGCTCTACTCTACCACCACCATTCAACATATTGCCTTCTATTAAATGGCTCATAAGACTGTGCCGCAAATCGCAAAAGGAGCTTGCGAGACAACGATCACAGAAACGAAAAGAAAAGCAACAAGAGAACCGTTATTCAGGTATAATGTGGTCTTTGGTGTGGCGGTATGTCTCAGCAAATCATAGGAAATTAGAGCAAGCAGCTGTCACTGAGGATGATATCAATGAAGTCAAAGCTGATATATCGACGATGCGATATGAACTTTTGGAAATATTCGACAATAATGGAATGGACGTGTCAACCGCTGCAAAGAAGGAGAAACGTAAGTAGATAAATTGTCAAATGGAATTTGAGTCATGTTTTTGAGGATCTCGAGTTTTTATTTTATGAAATCGAGGATCGCTTTCGATAGTTCCCATCAACTTTCTGTATAGTTAGATTTGGTTCAGAAAAATTTAACATAATTATAAACGACAAAGTTGCGATCTATGATGAACCTTCGATCGTGATCACGATCACTTCAATGATTGACATAAAAGTTTTCAAAAAGATGTCAAATATTCGATCACTACTAATGTTCGTTTGAAGATAGCACGATCAGTGGCTGGGTAGATAATTTGTTGGACTATTAAGGAAGGAACCCCAGGTTTTAATCCAAATTGATCTTCACAGGGTGTCATTCGATGATGTTAAATCGGCAGGTCCAATTATCTCTGTAACTACCTAAAAGTTCTAGCTATTTCAGCAAAAGGTGGCGATTAGCATGAGGCTATGATTGGATGGATAATGATTTGTTTGTATCAACTTGTCTTTCTAATATACAAGGCCGAACGCATTTGACCTGGTTAGAACTCCACTCTGGGTAGCTGTACGAATTTCATAAAAATTATGCCTTTCGGGCTTACTCCTGTCATACACTAATATCTTTTCAGATGAAACAATCGCATGTTAGCCCATAAACATGTCGAAATCTGGTACACATTTTGACATGCTCCCATGAGGTGCTTCCAAGCAATATCCTCTGGAACCACATGCGATAGCTCTTGGCAGTGATGCTGCAAAAGAAGAAGAGGTTTTGCACTAGTACTGTAACTTGGGAGGCACATTTGTACGTGTCGACAAGTGTGTTGGGAAAAGGCTATAAGCGTTCGCACAGTATGGAGCATGTCACTTTACAGCTCGTATAGTTCTTGGTTGAATCTTCATCTCCATAGCCCGTCAACGCAAACGGGACCGAAGATTTCTTTACGAAGAATTTTCCTCTCACATTGCCATCTTTGTCCGAAGAAAGAACGGTTGGCAAGAGTAATTCGAGATGTTGTTGTTAGAGTTGATTGAGGAGTCCAGATAGATAAAGTCCAAAACTACCTCAAAGTTATGTTAGTCAATGAAGTCGTTCTGTCGAATTCGTCGATGTTGTGTGTCCATTCGTATTAAAGGTAGTCTTACCCTCATTTACTGCTAAGTCCATTTTCGCCGCTTCCTTCTCTATAATAGATAACTTGGCTATGACATCACGTTGAGTCCTACTAATGATGTTAATATTGTCGGCGTATTCTAGTAGTTGCACCGATTTTAATAAAAATGTGCCTCTGGTATTGGCTTGGGAGTATTGCGCAATCCTCTCAAGAATCAAATCAAAGAAGTCACATAATAGCGCATCACCATGCCTAAATGCTTTTTCGGTATCTAATGTGACGACCAAGAACTATACGAGACTATACGAGCTGTACAGCGACATGTCGAATAGCGACACCCATATTCCGGCTCGCAGAGTTTTAGATTCCCAGCCAGACTTCGGACGCAGTAGAGGAAGACCTCGCTTCAAGTGGCGCGAACAAGTAAAAACCGACCTCAACCAACTAGGAGTGCGCAACTGGAGGCAGTTAGCTAAGGACTGGGTTAATTGGAGAGGCATGTTGGTTGAGGCCCAGGTTCATTTCGAACCGTAGCGCCACTTAAGAAAGTATTTACTGGATGCTAGTAATCGTCCAAAATGTCGAAATAAGAAGTCTGGCTTAGTGGGTACAAACCCACAACGACATACTTCTCAACTTCACACTATCAACTATGGGATGCACTTTCAAATAGAAGTTCTGCAATGGTATAGCTCTATAAAAACATGGGTATTGAGAATCTTATTTTCTTTGATTGAATTTCTATGGAACGCGGCTTGGAATTTTATTGTCTTTGTTAGTGATGCTTGTCAAGTTGAATCAGTTGATTTACAAATTCCCCATGATGACTTCCACTGACCAACATTGCTTAGATTAGTCGCCAATTCGATTGATCCTCCATAGCAACCCTGAGTCGCATAACACTATGTCTCCAAGTAGACGTTTTAGTATGACTTTCACTTAAGGTTAGGACTTTCTCAGCGAAACATTAATATTCGACTAATTTCATGGAGCCTCCATAATAAATTTAATAAAAGCACTCGTCCAACTATTACAAAACTTCCTTTCCACAGCATGCCGAGCTAAACACGCTAAAATCTGGGAGCGACGGTTAATGAGAGATTTTCACGTGGCACCCGTCCCTACAGCGGTGAGTAACAGTAAAAATGCTTCTGCTTCTAACAACGTTAACGGCGAAGGCGATATTAACGAAATTAAAGTGGAAACAGAACCTAATCAGCCTCCTCCCTATGAGGATCCCAAGTCACGTTTCCGTCGTATTGCCCGCACCGTCGCTAATCAATCAATTGCTCACAAATGGAATCTGGTGCTCCAAGATGTATCAAAGAATTCACAAATCGGACGTTGCTGCAGTAAGGAAAGCTACAAAAACCTACAACATCTCCAAAAAGCCATTGGAGAGGCCAAAAGGTTCGTACACCATGATAATACTAATGGCTATTCAAAATCCCTACAAGCACGTTTATTCTTTTATACTTTGCAGGTTGGTTTTACTTTCTCCGCCTCCGAATCGTAGTGGTCACGAAACACCCACCATCGAATTCGACGACGAAAAAACAAGCACACTTTTGGAACTTTTGAATAACATCAGCGAAGAGCTCATCGGATCGCAGGCAAATGAGGACGCCATTGCAAATGCAAAAAATGCTAGAAAACTACTTTTATCAGAGATGTCACATACCACACCGATAGCAAACTCTATGCCTCGGGACATCCACCCAGTTATCACAGAATATGGTTACATATCACCACCACATTCGAATAAATCTCAGCACCAACAGAAGAACGATACGGGTGGCGAACAACACAAGTCGCTCCAGGACACCAACAAGTCAACGTCGACAAAGAACCCAAATGAAGTGATTCTATCTGCATCCAGCCTTGGTGCTGCTGCAGTTGAATTGCTGCAGAAGAATAAAGATACCAGAATGCCGTCGGGCAAAGCAATTAAAAAACTTCCACCTCCACCAGTGCCAGGAGTCGTTGAAGGAGTTAGAGGTAGCAGTGGAAGCCAAGACAGACACAAACCACCTTTGCTGAGTAAATTTAAGTCAGCAGTGCATCCCTCCAATCCGTCCATGCTCGAGTCGTGTGAGGTGGCATTCTTTGATATGGACGAGAGCTCTGATCAAATGTTTACATCTGGGTTTGGTGATAATCAGTCGCAGGAAAGTGAGGTGATTCCACCGAGAAGTCCGGTTAAAAGGGGTTCCGGCCGTCAGGGCTGGCTGTAAGCAGCAATAGGGACAACATATTGATTGTTAAGAATGATATAAAAAAAAAGTTTTTATTTAGGATGTAAGAGTGATTTATACGTCGAGCAAGGAAAACAAAAACAAGCTTTAAGGAAGAAAAGTGCTACGAATTAAAGTGCAATTATTTACATGAAGTGATAAATGGGTTTTTGTTTTGAATTTGGATGGGCATGGACGTGGGACTATATGTAGAAAGTTGACTGTTTGGAATGGGGGATGTATAATTCTAAAGTACATGCGATAATTTCCTAAGAAAGCGCTTGGTCAAAGGGATAGTTTTGAGATTAAGAACTTTATGTGCATAAAACTGTATTTCGTTCTTTGCTATGTCATTTTTTATTGAAAAAAGCGGTTATTTAAACAATTGTTTACTCAAATAATTTTATTGAGATTTTAACGTCATCTTTAGATTGTGAGTCATATTGAGGAAACTGACTTTTGAAGACTGTGGGTTAGGCTCACTCCAAATTCGACAATTTTGCTTGTTTACATTGCCAGTTTTGTCGAAGTGGGCATCACCCGACATAAAAATGGAGTTCATTATGGTTTCGTCCTCGTCTATCACGAAATAGCTTCTGGCAAAATTCTCAATAGGATTGGAAGGACTACGGTGTTCAATTTGCTAGTTAACTGAACCTTGTATCGAAACAAATTCAAATCTTAAAGAATTATTGTCTGTAATATCTGTTGGCTGATACACATTTGTGCGGACAAATTTCTGGTCGAAATGTGTAGAGTATTTTGTATGGAAGCAGCAGCAGCAATTCATTTCGTTCTCCCAATTGAAGGATTTCTATGATTTCAATAGATTGTCCCATGCTCGAAAAAAGAGTTTACTCATCTCAGTATGGTCCATCTACTAGGAGACGTGCCCCCAAACGTGCGTCGAAATTCTCTTTGGACACAAAGTACCAACTCCAGCGCATGCCGCTATCATGCACTGCAGTTGGTACTACTACTACAAATGGGAGTTTATTTATTCCAATTATACATTTTTATGAAATGTAAATAACGATGAAGTTGAAAAATTATTCACAGCCACCCTGTGTTTCTCAGAAACATGTGGACCGATTTATGTAAAAAAGAAACATGAGAAGGCTACAATCCGCTGTGCGGATCGTTTACTACCCTATCCCATCCCATTCTTTAAATTAATATCCCAAAAATGTGGCAATGAAATATTGAAAATGATGTTGTCACAACATATTGTTCAGACAATCTTTTATGGTTCGATAAAAACATAGTTTTTCTCCTGCATATGGTATGGGGTAGGGTTTACAAAAAGCTTTTTCGTATGAAAAATACTCCAAAAACTGGGCGTGGGTTAAAACAATATATAAATGAAATGTTTATTTTATCATACTAATGATTTTGCATCAAAAGTTGTTTAGAATTTTTTTTTTAAATTTTACCGAAAAATGTTTATAGCTGAAAACACCCCCAAAAAGTGGGCAAACAACTTTGTATAGACGAAATATAAATATTGCGATTGTCTAAATATGTTGTTAAGACACTCTTTCAAAACTCCTTACGATTTCTCCAAAAACAAGTTTGTTTTTTTTAAATGGAGTTCGGCAGTGGGCAGATTTCAAAAATGTTTACACCTGTTCTGTCCTATATACCAAATTTCATTATCCAAGATCAAATGTTACAAAGTATGTTTCAAAACTAATATACCCCTATGGGATAAGGTATAGATGTACGCAAGGTTAGTCGTTTAATGAAATAAAATCAAGTTTTCAGTTTTACAAAACCATCAAAACAATGGTACACTCGTAAAACATTTGTGAAAATTTAGTTTGGTTGTAGACGTGTTTGATAAAATAACTTTCAAACACTATGCTGGAAAGATTAGTCCGAATTGCTTCAAACTGTTTATTTAATATTTTGCAAGAAACCACATTTTTTCCATGCATTTTCTTGGTATTCGAAGAATATCTACTTACAGTAGGCAATTTCATTAAATCAGACGAATAATATCAGAAATCCAAAAAATAAAAACACGTGACATTTTTAACCACCTACGGTATGCCTACAGTAAGCCTGTCAGTGATTGCGTTAAAAATTTTAAGTTCGACTACACAACGATAGAAGATGCGAATCTGAAATTTTCCTGTGTTAGATACCTTAGATTATCGACTATAGTCAGATAATACAAAGTTTATATTTTTCATCTAAAAGTTAGTGTAAGAAGATTAACTATTCCGTGACATATATACAAGGGGGGCCAAAAGAAGTCATCCGATGTTGCTGCCGCCTTCAGAATATCGGTTGTGGCTCGAGCAGTGTGTGTTGTTGCTCCGTCGTTGCTCCGTTCTGTTGGAACTACATGTCCTCCAGTCCCAATTCGCCCCATTGCGGCAGAAAAATTTCGGTTAACATGGCCCTATAGCGCACACCGTCCACTGTTGTCGTATGACCAGCGGCGTTCTCGAAAAAAAATGTCCGTTGACTCCCCCACCGTCAACAGCGCACCATGCACAACTTTGAGCGGGTGTAATGGCTCTTCGTGCATTACTCGTGGATTTTCGGTGCCCCAGAAGCGATAGTTTTGCTTGTTCACGTACCAGCTGAGGTGGAAATGAGCCTCATCGCTCATTATGGTTTTGATCGAAAAATCGTCCACTTCGTCCTCGAGATTGAGGATGGCTTGGGCGTTGGTTACACGCGTTTGTTGGTCGGCAGCAGCTGATGCACGGACTGGACTTTGGAGGGAACATGCGCAAGTCTTTTACCAAAATTCGCTTTAGGGACGACCGGCTAATGGCTAATTGCCGGCTAAAGGCTAAAATGCTTATTGTTTCCAAACATCTTCAAGGTTGGTGGCCAAACGGCGCAGTGTTTGCGTAGTCGGTGTCGGAAGGCCGGGGAATCGGCGATGGAATTCAAGCTGCACGATAGATAGAAACGATTATTCCGCGATCTTGAAGAGTGTATCGCCCCATGGCTTGTTCACTTGTATTCTACATCTGTCTAGTCCACAAATATCAAAACATATTTGACATTGGCGGCAGTTTACAAAAATAAAAGCATCTTTCAATAGGGTGATCTCTTTTGGCCCACCTTGAAGTTACAAGGTCTGATAATCCAAATCATTGACCGAATCTTGCATAAATTAAGAGATTCAAATTTAAAATTCGTTTACAAAAAAGCGGAAAGCGGCTAAAACCAAACAAAGCTCTAAAGCTCATTGATTAATAGGTTTTTTTTTGTTAAAAGCGAAAAATAACACTGCAGTCAATAATTTAATAAAAATTTACAATTAATAACAATAATTCACAACAGTATTGAATATCATTCATGCAGATTTAACAGTTGACGAGATATTAAATACCCGTTCCTCGTATGTTCTTGAAAACAGGCATTGAACTAAATATCGTTCACAGCCATTGACCATCATCCCTTAGTAAAACCGAAGGAGTGTGGACGCATATAGAGTGAGGTGAAGAGCTACGCACATTCCCTTAGAATACAGGGGTGCTAGCACGTAGCTTGATACAATCGAGTTTTTTTAAACCATCGACGGTTGGCAGCACATACTTTAAATCTTTGATTCCAACGACTATCCTTGTTAAACATGACGTTTCAAAAAAAAAAAAATAGTTACCGCCTGCAGGGATTGTATTAAAAAAAGATGGAAATTAAACAAAATATGTCCATACACAAAAAACAAATTGAAGTTTTGACCAGCACGACGATGTGAACCTTTTGTTGCTATTATATCGTAAAGGTGATTCACAATCTAGATAAATTATATTTACATTTCAGTATCATATAATTTTTGCAGATCTAATGCGAACTTAATTCGAAATCACCTTTATCCACGTAATTTTTAATTAGCATTTGTTTGAGTTTTTTTGTAGCGGCGGACTTGAGAGTCGAAAATTGTTGTCAAAATCATTATATTTGTTTCCCTTTCAATTTCAAATGCTAAGATTAATTTTATTCAATTATATAATATGATTTCATACACAAATTTTGCAGCTAGTATCACAGCTGATTGAAATGTCAAACGAAATCTGGCCAGAGTTCGGTCTGAAAGCACAAATGGTTTTCGAAAACTTTTTGCCGAAAACTCAGTTTTCGTTCAGTGTGCAAGCACTATGAGAATCAATCGAAATCTCGAGGTCGAAAAAGCAATACCTTTCTCTTTGTATGAGGAAGTTAAAGTTCAATTCCTGTCAAATACCCAGACAAATTTTATCGATTCATGTCGGACTTTAAGTTTATCAAGTTATTTATCAAGTTTTGAACTTTACCTGTCTTTTTGTTTTAAAAACATTCGCAGTAGGTACTCTAAACAAAAGTACATTCATTAACTTTGCTTAGCTGAGTACGTTGTCACCCTTCTTCCCAAGAGAAAACCTTTGACCCACTCGCTGTCCCAAAATCAAACGGCATAGGTAGCCTAAACAAAAATTCCTTATATTGATTTACTCTCTACCAATATTTACCACATCTTCGCTACAACTACATCATAATCCACAAAAGATGTCACACTCACACCACATAAAACAAAATTCCAAATCCAAGGCAGTCGTTGCGATTAGATTTGCCCCTATTCCAAAATCACATTTCAACCAATATTCGAACGAAATACCGAAAACATCGTCACTTGTACGCTCGTATATCCTGCCAGAAAGGACAAACAAAACAACGACTGCACTGATGGAACGATGGTGGTAATGGCGATAGCAGAGGGATAATAAATTTCATATATCAAAACACAATTCAATTTCTGGATGACTTGGCAAACGAGCATAACCGAATTATCTTCGGCCCCCTGGTCGACTAGAGTTACACTATCTTACATTCCATGCCAATTACCGAATTCGGTTTCGGTTCCGAAGTCGAACTTTAATTGTCAACAACAAATCGATGCGATGCCTAGGAAGTACATTCGCTGCGATACGGTACATGAGAGTTCTAGAACTTTGAAAATCCCACCATAACCACTGCAGATACAAGTTTCTTAATTAACTACGACGATGAAAACATTCGGGGGACACTACAACACTGCATATCCTTATATTGATATCCATGTTGTCGTTGAAAATTTTAGTGAAACCGGAAAACATTAAAGTTGATTACACCTTGTTCGTTGCTAATTAAATCTTCCTGCCACTGTCAAGGTAAAGCGCGCACGGCGAAGCATTAAACGCGATATAGTCGTTGAGTCGTTGAATTGTAGTTGTAGGTTCGCTACCCTAAAGGGACACTCGCATGGTTCGTTGCTGCGTGTGTAACGGTTTCATTTTCTACTACTTTCATGGTAGTTGTGTGAGAGCGCCAGGACTTGTTTATTTTTATTTCGCATTAAACGGTTAAATGAACTCTCAACCTGTGATGGCACATTTAACACTTCATCCCCACTTGGTCCTGTTACACCCTGGTGACTTGGTGTCGGTTGTCGAATTGCTGGGTCGCTACTCCAACATAGCACCTTCCATCAGCCCAGACTCACACAGGATGTTTAATCAAATTTTATGTCCTCCTTCAAGTTGGCTTGTAATAATTTGAAATTTTCATTTAATTTTGATTAAATTTTAAGAGACCATCAACGATTTGCTTGCTTTGCTCATTTTCCCGTTTTTGTTAAATAAACGTAATAAGGGCTTGACAGAGTGTTCCTTTCGACTTTGTGGATAAATATTATTCCAGGATATGACAATACGAGTGCAAGCGAAATATAGTGATGGCATAATTTTCATCAAAAAATCGATGTGGATTCACACGGGGATTACTAAGGGCGGTTTTTGTGTCCTTTTCGACCTTTGAATTTGCAAAGTTGCAAATGAGATCCAAATAAAGAGCGGACATTTTGAAACATTTAACAGGTGGGACAAAAGAGATCACCCTATTGGAAGATGCTCTTATTTTTACAAATGGCCGCCAATGTCGAATCTGTTTTGACATTTGTGGACTAGACCGATGTCGAATAAAAGTGGAAAAGCCATGGAGCGATACACTCCCCAAGAACGCGGAATACTCGTGTCGATTTTTTTGCGTAGCCGGTCGTCCCTTAGGCGAATTTAAGTCAAAGACATGCGCATGTTCCCGTACAAAGTGAAGTCCGTGCATCAGCTGCTGCCTGTCGACCGCCAAACGCGTGTAACCTACGCCCAAGCCATCCTCAATCTGCAGGACGAAGTGGACGATTTTTCGACCAAAATCATAACGAGCGAAGAGGCTCATTTCCACCTCAGCGGTTACGTCATACGTCAACAAGCAAAACTATCGCTTCTGGGGCACCGAAAATCCACGAGTAATGCCCGAGGAGCCATTACACCCGACCAAAGTTCACGCTGGAGGAGTCATCGGGGCATTTTTTTTTTCGTGGACGCCACTGGTCAAACGACAACAGTGGACGGTGCGCGCTAGTAGGCCATTTTAACCGAGTTTTTTTGCCGCAATTGGACGACTTAGGACTGGATATTCTGAAGGCAGCGTTCCCGGGTCGCCTCATCTCTCGTTTTGGCGATTTGCACTGGCCCGCGATATCGCCCGATTTAAGCGTTCCACACTTTTTGTGGGTTTTTTTTAAGTCCCGTGTGTACGTGAACAAGCCCGAGACCCTAGAAGCCCTTAAGGACAACATTCGACACGAGTGCGAAAATCTGTCGCCCGCAGTTTTCGCCGAAGTGATGAAAAATGTCATAAAACGAGCCCTTATGGCAATCAATTGTGACGGCCCATTTGTGCGATATCATCTTCTCGACTTGACCACTGAAATTCTAAAGATTAAAAAAAAAACTTAATCAAAAAACAGAATCGAAATTTTTCATTTAGAAAAAAAAAGAGCCAAACACCATCGGATGACTGTTTTTGGTACATAACACTACCTTCACCGGGGTTGACACCAAACCAACATACCTGGATTCGGTTAGTGTTGCTCTCAACGCTACCTTCCCTGGGGTTGACTTAAAGTCAACAGATCTGGAGTTGGTATATGCTACCGACAGGCTTACAGAAGAGGACCTCCTGACGTCCGATTCTGACGACGCCAACAACACAGTGGTACTGACCTCTGCAAATAGTTCCAATGATTAAACTCTTACAGATTAACCTCCACCACTCCAAAGCGTCTTCCACCACTCATTTTCTCCGACTCGCAAAACTAGGAGAAGACACAATTCTGATCCAAGAACCCTGGGTTGTCAAGAACTCTTGACTATAAACTGCCCTGCGAAGGTAAACCTAGATTTTGCATTCTTGCTAAGAACTCCTTAAATATTTTTCTTATCTACAATTATAGCAATCAGGATACAAAATACAGAAACTATTTGCTAGTTTGGGCATTCTTGGCTCACGACCATGTGGAACCAATACCTCAGGGTTACCTAAGGAACCTGATTGCTGAATATTGAAGACTGCTCTTATCATTGCAAATACACACAATTCTGTTAAATCGTTACCATTATCCTCCAAAGCGGACAATAATATCTTTGAGATATTCATGATGTCCGTGTTATGTATTTTTTTTTATATATAAGTTCAACGGTACCTACCGTATCTATTCATATCAATAACCTCCAAAATGTCCTTTTCCTATTTCCTTTCTCCACCATCCACTCAGCATGCCATTTAAATATGTATTTTTGGTTGACTCAATCGATTTGGCTTAACTCGTCCATTGATCCGTCCTTTCATGACTCCATAAATATAAGTTGACTCTCAGACATACCAAACAACAACAAGCAGAGAATAACCTTTTTTATGTCGTGCCAACCCGTATACGGTATAAAAATACAAACAAATGTTTATCGTATACAAATTCGCTGGGGTGTCATTATTCATCACAATGAATTGATAAACACGACTTCCTGAATGTCCTGTCCTGAACCATTTACCACCATTCATCATGCGACGAAAAATTCAAGCTCAGCGTTTCATTTTTTTTTTCGACAAAACGCATCCGAACCAAACTCACTCCGAAATCGATGAAAGGGACACGTATACACTCGTATCCTTAACACTTGTAGTTGGAGGATAATGGGTGTTGCTTGGTCCTGATATAGTGCGCATAGGGAAAGTGATACGACTGCAAAATCAGTGTGCAGTAAATCAATCAATTTTATATTAACTTACGTGATACATACCCGTTGCGAGGGGGGTGTGGTTGTGGACCTGCATTCATTAATTTATGTTAGGGCAACCGGCAAAAGGCTTAAGCCATTTGTGTACACATGTACGGCTAGCTGAATTTGGCTATGGAGCGCACTCGGTGTATAAGTGGTTGTTAGACCAAACAGTTGATGTGATTAAATGTCATGTATAAATGAAATGATTACAATTAATCGAATCATGTTATACGGGTGACAGATAATTGTTAAGCCTCGATCCTGGCGATTGGGGGCTATGATTTTTGGTTTTCTTTTTAATTATCTGTGTCCTAGGAACATATCGGTTATATTGATGAGTATCAGTGATTGGTGCATTTATATATATTATATACATATACATTTATTTATATGTATATATATATTTCGTGATTTGTATAGTCATAGTCCTTTCCGGCTACTTCACCCCATTGCATCAATGTTATTATTTCCGCAAATGTGATTAAAATGTGAGGTTCAGTGCTTCTATCCGATGTTTCAGATGTGAATTTGAAGGGGTGCATCAAATGCAGTTGCGGATTGTCAGTCACATTCTTGCACTCTTTTGTTTATACAAGTGCAAGAATATGTTACACATGTTTGCTATACTTTGCGACCTATACTATTATTTATTTCAAGCACTTAAGAGGCGTTGGATGGTGTACAACGAGAGCGAACCCTGATCGGCGTGAATAGTCGTTGTAACTTTGACTATAAGCGTCGAATGCTAGTCTTATCCAACCCGGATATGAGTGTTGATAAAATGACAAATAACAGCAACACTATAGAAATCCTGATTAGAATGGCTGGCACGGAATAACCGTAATGTCCGGATTGTAAGCAGTATTTTTGGAAAACACTACCTACAGGAAACCACGTCCGGCAACGGACTTCATTTTCACAGTTTCCAGGGATACAAGCCGTGAACTGAATCGTATTGTGAAGTGAGGATCCCAAAATCTGAAGCCTTCCTGATGAGCTTTATTAAGTCGGTGGAGAGAGTTGGTAAGTAACATTCAGCAACTGAAAGTATTACTGACGAAAAAAAGGAACCTTAGCATCATTTGCTCGATCCACAAAAAGGAGACCCTTTGAACTGTGCCAACTAAAAAAACATAAATCTCCTCAACATCGCTTCAATATCGTATCTGCTGAAACAGCCTGATCGGCCTTGATCAGTGTGGTTTTAGTCCAGAAACGTCCACAACTGATAAAATCTTATCACATTGGCAAATCCCGGAAAAACTGCAAGAAGTCCAAGTACAGTACAAGGTACACACTACCTATTTATCGACTCCCCCAACCCAACCGCCCTGATTGGGCTCACTGAAAGTTTTGAATTGCGTGCGAGATCGGATGTATACCTATAAAATTTGAATATGTATGCACCATATTCACTGTTGGCGGTGGCCTGTCTTTCCATACATCAAACCTCCTCGCACGCAACCAAAATATAACAGGTAGCCCAAGCGAGGAATCATGCAAAGTATGAACTCCTCTACTTGGGCTCACTATTCTTTTTGGGATGGGTGCGAAATTGGATGTATGCAAAGTGAAAGAAGGCCTACTTGGCTTTATTTTACTTTAGCAAATTGAAACAAGAATTTCTGGATTCGGGGTTATTTCGCTTGGCCTTATTCTATGGCACATTTTCTGACACACGATGGCGGGACCTCTTGTTTTATGTCTAATCGGATGATTTGTCAGATCATCATGAACATGTGACCTCTTTAACATAATTCTTGGAGAGGATTGTGTAAAACTCCCGAGCCAACACCAGAGGTACAATCTTCCATGAATCTGTGCAACTATAAGCATATGCCAACGACATTTACTAATATAGAGAAGGAAGCTGCAGAAATGGGTTACGCGGTAAATGAGGTACAAAATTGACGAATTGGGCAGTACGTCACCATTCGCTTCATTGGTGCCGCTCTACTCTGACAACAACATCTCCTCAGAAACAACACCAAGAATTACTTTTTCCAACCGCTGTTTCTTAAGGGAATTAAAGCAATTTATTAGAAAAGTTCTCACTTGAACTACTAAGGAGATCCTATATAAGACCCTGAACATTTCGGATTAAGAAGTTCTTGGTCGATTTGAGCAAAAAAAAATCTTCAAAAAATGTTCGGTGTCGTTTGCGTTAACGAGCTGCGGAGATGAAGATTCAATCCAAACTAAACGAGATTTAAAACGGCATACACCTTGTTCTTAAAACTCCGCATTGGACGTTTAAGAAGGCTATGACATGTAGAGCGGATTGGCACCAATACTTCGGCTCGCAGTGTTAGTTTTATTCCAAGCAAGATGACGCACGAAGTATGGAAAGACCTCTCCTTAAGTGGTGCGGACTGAAGACCGCCATTTTCGGCCGCCTTGTTAAGCATCGGCTGTGTCTTAACTAGTTACAATTTTTCCTTGTTTATCTAGACAGGATTCTGTTCGGGCCGTATATCCCCAGCTTTAATGTTTCTCACTTTGCTAAAACTTTCGATCATAATTCCTAGATTGGCACCTCCCTATATGCTCGGTCGCTTTTTTGATGCTCTTTCTTCTTCTTTCTGAAAAGCCGGTGTTCTTCCCTTCTTCTGTGCCTATAGAGCTCAATAACAGCTCTCGTTTTCAAATGCAGCTTATCTTTGTTGGCCTCGTTCTTAGCTGCGTTCATATGTCATCTGTCATTCTTCGTCAAACCAAGGGTTTCTTGCTTTTAGCGCGAGAAATCAAGCACATCAGTCGCTAGGACTACCAGAACCTAATTCCCGATGCCGATTCCTGAGCAATAAGAAGGAAAGCGAAGCAGATATTAGGCACCTTCGAACGAAAAATTCAGCTTCGATCGTGAGATCGAGGATATAGGGAAGTGCCACTCTAGGAATGATGTTCGCAAGTTTTACCAAAACCAGGGATACAAGGCGCGAACAAAATGTCGGGGGTGGCGAAACGAGAAAAAGATATACCATTGAACCTCACAGTGTTCTACTAAGATAATCTTCGAAACCCAGTCTGTAGGTTCGATATAAAAAGAAAGAATCAAAAGAGAATGCCAAGGCGCTTGGGCTGAATGTCTGAAAACGACGTTCCCAGGATCGAAGAGATCGGAAGGCTGGCATGCCATCCAGTGACCCACAACAAGTCGAAGGCGCCCAGTATGTAAAAGATAAGCATTCTAGATTTTAAGAGCGGTCCGTATCGGTCTACTACTGCTTCAATTTACCACATGAATGTCGTTAATAAGTCTTCTAACAAAAAAAACTTACAAATTTTAGGAGAAACAGGTTCGTTGGTACCTTTTTACTCACAACAATTCATATTTCCATGTGTAATTTATCTATGATTGCAGGTCCTACTGTATTATGTCCAATTAGAACGATTGAGTTAAGATATGCTTTTCATGACAACTGATACTACTCGAATGATTTATCAAATCATCCCCCGAGGAGTTTTTTTTTACCATTAATCGATATAAGCAATCAATTGGGTGTAGTGATGATGAAATTCGTTTTGAACGCATCGTTTGCTTTAGTCTTCACAAGATGTTATTCCATTATTCTAAAGCCAAACAAATGCTTTACAACTACAAAACAAATGCCGATAATCTTAGTAAACCTGTAAACAAAAACAAACAGCACATGACAACAATTTTATCTTCTATTCAGATTATTTAATGATGTCGATATATTTCTGTTGCCTAATGGAATTCCCTCCCTTGGTATCACTCTCACTTTCTCATTGGTAACTGCACGACTTTGATGATTCAGTAAATAATGAAAATCTAAATTTCAAATAATACTAAACTCAATTAATTGTTATCGATTCGAATATTTAAACACCAACACACATGACCTATCGATTAGGTGCTGTCTTCCCCTGTCCTATTTGACATTTCTCTTGAAATCCGTCCTTAAAATCTATTTTTGCATATGGAGGATGAAAAAATGTATGAGCCTTAAAATCCAACAGCGAAGAAGATACCCGTTGGCTATAAATAAATTGATTTAAACATTCGATAAACATGGTAATCAAAATCAGGACTAATGTTCCAGGACCCTACCTAAGACACGACATTATTTCCGAATATCTGAGGTAAATAATTCCGGGAAATTAGGCCTTCCTTTGGTTACCAAAAAAAAGTTCAAATATTTTTCATCATTTAACCAAGGCATGTGAAAAAAAAACCCCTGGGTCAAATTTGATTATCTTTGCAAACGATATACAAACAACAGGGCTAATGTACTTAAATTGAAGAAGTGGGTTGACGGGAGGGGAGGTTCTTCAACAAGGAAGAACAAAAATTACAAATTCGATTCTGATATCAATTGCTATGGCACGTAGTGTTGCTTTTATGGAACTCTCTACACCGCTAGCAGACCGAAAATGATGTATTTTTCAGTGTTTGTCACAGGATATACATACACACGTCCTTTGCATTTATATATATATATATTTTTTCTTTTTGGAATGACGAGCATTTGACGTTGAGCCAAAGGAGAAGATGAATTTTTCAATAAATAGAAAAAATTCAAAAGATTTAGGGAATGAAAATGAAGTGGGTAATCAATCAGTTGGCGGAGGGAGTAAATGGCTGAGGTTCAGTTTTTCTTACATGAGACTTTGCACGGTTCATTTAGTATTTAGATATTCGACATGAATAGGAAATCAAGAGTCGTCGTTGAATGAATCAGGAGAAATATTTGTCAATTTCATTCGTTTCTGAAATCTGAAATTGAAAATGATTTGGATTTCATTTCAATGGGCTATCGAATATAGTGGATGAGTCTGAAATGTGTAACATCAACAGCATGAGGTCAACGAACGGTATTTCCCCAAAATAAAATTATTGATTATGGCATAATTTATAATCAGTATCTTACTAGGATATTGGGTGAAGATAAATGAAACGAAAAATAGGACGTTATCTATGGGATTAAGTTATAACAAGACAGAAGAGCAATGGAAGACACAGATTTATCGACAACAAGGTTATGTTAGGTTACAGTGTCTGTCAGCGGTTCACATGCAGACCTAAACCACATTTGGGGTGCAGGGACTAAGACCCAGAGACCTATACTCTGAAAAAGATGAGCATTCAAACAGTATATAACCATGCAGTTTTTGATTTTGTTCTCTATGGTTGATTTTGATAGTCGGTTGTAGTAGAATGTGGGTAGACTCTTATGGCTTTTACTTGGCAATGCCCACTGCTGATTGTACATAAATAGTGCTTATATCCGGATTTTCAACAGGGACGCTACAAAAGTTGAGCGACAGGGACAGCAAACGACGCCATATTTCTTGCTGCTCTTTTGACATTTCTCTTCAGTAAGGTTTGCCAATTCATGATGGAAAGATATACGACCCAACAACGAGTCGAAATTATTAAAATTTACAATTGAAATTCGGAGTCAGTGGCCTCAACGTTAGGAGCGCTACGTCTAATTTATGGTCGTCATTATCGTCCTAGCAGGTCAACAATTGAGCGTCTAGTGGAGAAATTCGAATCCGCAGGCACAGTACAAAATGTTCCCGTGCAGGTGAGACAAAGAAGTACCCGTAGTGTCGAGGATATTGCTGCCGCTGAGGCTTCAGTTGAAGAAAGCCCAAATGTGTCTCCCACGCGTCGTTCTCAAGCGTTGGGCATCTCTGTGACGTCGTTGTGGCGAATTTTGCGAAAAGATCTTGGCCTACATCCTTACAAGATTAAATTGACACAAGAACTGAAGCCACTTGACAACCAGAAGCGTCGTATGTTCGTGAATTGGGCTGAGCAACAACTTGAAAATGATTCCGATTTTCATCGAAAAATCATCTTCAGCGATGAGGCTCATTTCTGGCTGAATGGTTTCGTCAATAAACAAAATATGCGGTATTGGTCTGGCAGTAATCCACACGTACTCCATGAGTCATCATTACATCCCCAAAAAATTACGGTTTGGTGTGGTTTATGGGCCGGCGGCGTCATTGGGCCGTACTACTTCCATGATGATCAAGACCGGCACGTTACTGTGAATGGGAATCGCTACCGTTCAATGATAACCGAATATTTTTGGCCCCGATTGGATGATATGGACTTGGAGGACATGTGGTTCCAACAGGACCGCGCCACAAGCCACACAGCGAATGCCACAATCAATTTATTGGAAACCAAGTTTATCTCACTAAATGGTCCAGTCGCTTGGCCGCCTCGGTCGTGCGATTTGACGCCGTTAGACTATTTCCTGTGGGGCTACGTCGAGTCTATGGTCTATGCCAACAAGCCAGCGACGATTGATGAACTTCGTACGAATATCGAACGTGAAATAGCAGCAGTATCGGCCGATTTATGCTTGAAAACCGTCGAAAATTGGGTTCAGCGTCTGGACTTCTGCAAGCGTGCCCGTTGTGGCCATGCGAAAGAAATCGAGTTCCATACATAATGGCATCGAACGTACTTTCACAGAAATAAAGAATTTCATTGATATCCAAAACCGTTTTTGTTTTATTTTAAAAAAAACTTTTGTAGCGCTCTTATTGAAAAACCCCTTATTTACCTCCACGTCATTACTATCGGATGCTGGTCTCATCCAACCAGAATTAAATTGCTTAATGATAAGTGCGTGTGTTTATAACAAGACCTAAAACAGCAAAACTATAAGCAACCTGGTCAGAACGGCATGGAATACCCGACCTGCTGTCCCAGGCTAAGCTAGATGAACTGCTTCGAGTTAATCTGACAACAGGTTATCTTAGAATCCCAAGGGTAAGTCAGGCCCCTTGAACAGAGATGGTATGGCGGATGAACCGAAAGGCCAACAGCAGCGCTCAATCCCGTAGCAGATATTGATAACCCCGTGTCCATCTAATGATCCTCCAGGTTTGGGGTTGAGTTTTGGGTTAACTACACACCCATGAAAAAATCATTTGTTACGAAGCAACCAATAGCCTCGGAAAGGACTAATTTAATTGTTAACGACCCTGCTAAATGAAAAAGGGACAACGACGTTAGTATCTGCACCTGGAATGTTAGAAGATTAAACATGAGAGGTGCAGTCAAAACAACTAGCACTTTCAACACTTGAGGAACAAAGCAAAACAGGCGTCGAAAAAAACCACTAGTTACGAAGCAACCCATAGCAACGGAAAGAACTGACGACCCCGCTAAACCAAAAAAGGACAACGGTGTTCGTATCTGCATCCTTAAATGTAAGAACATTAGGAGACGTGCCAGCGAACAACTAGCGGAAGCCCTAAACTGCTACAAAGCAGACATTACTGCCGTCCAGGAAATACGACAGGATGGACCAGGCAAACGGAGGATAAAAAACTATGACATCTACTACGGACCAGCTTTTAGTGAGCAGAAACAGCAATTGTTCGCATGCGGATTTTTTATAAATGCCAGACTTAGGCAAGAAGTCTTATGTTTCCAAGACATGAGCGAAAGCATTGTAACAATGCGATCACGACCCGATGGAGGAATAATAAAAAGTTGTAACTATAGATTGCTTCTACGAGCTTCTTGACAAAACTAATGAGCGACTACCGAAGTAAATCGCGAAAAATCGCGCTGGGAGATTTTAACGCAAAGGTAGGAAGAGACGACATCTTTAGCAGTATTGTTGGAAAAAAAAAGCTTACTTCGCTACGAAAAAAAGCCCCTATATCCAGCAAACGGTTTCCTCACCACGATATCAATAAAGGGAAAAGAGGGTATTTAGATCATCGAACGGTCAACCAAACAGATCACATTGCGGTAGGCATCCAGTACTTTGAATGTTCGAACATTCTGAAGGGCAATGTTGCAGCGAAGGTTAAACTGCGGATATCCATCAAACGAAAAGAAGCCAAAAATAATGTGAACAAATGAAATGTCAAAATAATGCAACCGCAAGAGACCGGCAAGACCTTCCCTCCAACTCTCGATTAAGACCATACCACCAGCATCGAATGTAGAAGATCAATGGCAACAATGCCTTGAGGCTATTAGATCAATCTCAACCGACGTTCTAGGTTTCTCACACCAACCAGCAAGAAACCGCTCGTTTGTTGGGGAATACGATGCTCACAACCAAGAAAGAGGCCTTAAAGGCTAAGCTGCACGCGAACACCAGCAAGAAAAAGAAGAAAAAAGAGCAAGAAAAGCCTGCGATCGAGGATATAGGGAGGTGCAACACCAGGAACGATGTTCGCAAGTTTAACCAAAGTAAAAAGCGTCGTAAAACCAGGCTCAAACAAAATCCTGTCGAGATGAACCAGAAAATATCGTAGTTGAGTATATGGAAGAACCAATTCTGCAGACTGTTAAACGGCGATGACGAACAACATTCTGGTGTCAGGCAGAACGAACCATTCAATATTGCCAACGACAGCAAAAGCCAGCCACCCGACAATAATGAAGTGAGGATAGCAATATCTAAACTCAAGCTTAATAAGGCTGTGGGAAATGACGGCCTTCCCGCTGAGCTTTATTAAGCCGCCGGAATCGACTTGGTAGGTAACATACACCTACTCTTAAACCACATCTTGTCGGAGGAATGTATTCATTAAGAATTCAACCTTCGCATCATTTGCCCGATCCCCAAAGGAGACCGTCTGAACTGCGCCAACTGCAGAGACTTAAGTCTCCTAAACTTTAAGATCCTATCTGCGTAATATGTGAACGCCTGAAGCTGAAACCGTTTACCAACAACCTGATCGGCCCTTATCAGTGTGGTTTTAGGCCAGGAAATTCAACATCCGATCAAATTTTCGCACTTCGGCAGATCCTGGAAAAAACCCAAGAAGTCCAAATCAATACCCACCACCTATTCATCGATTTCAATGCCGCATACGACAGCATTTATAGAGACGAACTATACAGAACCATTTCTAGTTTTTGTATGCTCATCCGTTTTTGTAGGATAACGATGGAGAATTCTCGATGCTCGATCAGGGTCGAACACGACCTTACCGACACATTTAGGGAAGGCGATGGGCTGTCATGTGACTTCTTCCATTTTATTCTTGAAGGATTGTGTAAAACTCCCGAGCCAACGGCAGAGGCACGGTTTATCAAAAATTGGTGCAACAATTAGCATACGGCGACGATATGCACTGGTAGGACTCAACGTGATGTCATATCATAGCCACGTTTGCTGGTATATAGAAGAAAGCTTCAAAGATGGGTTTAGATGTAAATGAGGGTAAGACTAAGTATATGCTGTCAACACGAAAGGACACAAAACATCGGAGAATTGGACAGAACGTCACAAATTAAATGAAGTATTCATATTGCAACCTGATGTTTCTTTAGGCTAATATGGCAATTTAGCTGTAAGGCCCTCGAGCACTCGAACTACTAAGGAGATTGTATGTAAGACCCTTATCATTATATATTAATATATGTATGTATGTGTGTATTATATTAAAATCTGATTTACATGAAAAGCAATCCTAAAATATTACCAAAGCTTTATTTGTATCACTACGATCGAAGAATAGGTATCCATACCGACCGTTTTCAGCTCAACTATCACACATAATTAGATGCCAGCTCGGGTTTAGGACTAATATAATTATATTATACAATGTTATATAATATTATAAAACAGCTATTTACAAACACTTTAACAACAGCCACTTACCTTTACTCGCATTTTCACCGCCAGAAAACCAAATCGTACAATAATCACACACGTATGGGCGCATTAAGAATTTCGATTGTCAAAACCAAAGTAAAGAATCGCGAAAACACTTCTAATTCCCAGATTTATACTGCAGTTTTAGAACTTCACTCTTCTCTTCTAAGCCAGTCAACGGGACCAAAAGAAATCGGCACTACACATAAAAACCTGCGAAAAAGCGAATAATATTTACATTAAATTTCCGAACTAGTTCTAGCGAAAGCGATGAACTTTTTTCTTACCGCCGATGGATAAGGCGAATAATACGGCACAATGAATTGTAAAAAAACACATATTTTGGTGGCAATGTTTCAAATTTTCACACACTTTAACTAGAACTTTCGACACAAGTAAGCACCACAGACATGTCAACAAGAATGGTCGCGTTCACAAAAAATCCCAAATGTCGTTGCCATAGTAAAGCTATGCTGATGACAGCTGCAGTTGCAGGCAATGTTCGTGGACATGGTTGCCACTTTTTTATTTTTAAATTTGTTTGCTTTGTGATTTTATGTTGTAGTAGGTATGATGGACGCATATCATTTGATATCTCTCCTACAAAAATGTCTGCAGGTATAAAATTTACCAAAGCACAGCAAGCTTAATTATTACTTTCTGTTCAGAACTGTAACTCACTCGTAGTGGAGGTAGGGTATGGTGTACCTACTGATTTATCGTATTTCTGCCAATTTTAAGAGAGTATTTAATAAAAATCCGATATTTTATCCCGATTTTTATTTATTTAATAGCGTTTTATTTCGGTTTTCAGATTTTGCTCTCTGATTTCAGCAAGTTTTTCCCTTAGCGTAATTGATTACATATTTTTCATCCACACTAGGTGGAATTTTTTTTATTGTTGTCGTTTTTAGATAAATTTTTACCTTGATTTTTTTCTCTGCACTTAAATAGTTTTTTATTCTTTATTATAAATAATTTTTCTAATTACCTAATACGTATATTTTTAAAAGAATTATTCCTTCCTTCAATTGTTCAAATTATGGTAGACTTAAATAAATAGTCAATTAACTTTTGTTTTCAACATTTTGATGTATTCTTATTTAATTAAATTGACTTTAAAAATATATTTTACATCCATTTATACATCATAAGACAGGGGAGGGATTTCCGCGAAGATTGTTGCTGTTATAAAAGAGTCCAATTACTCCGCAAGATGCTTCTTTCTACATAATAAACACTTTTCGAATCTTTCGAAATGCGTTAGGGAGTAAGACAAGGAGATATACTGTCGCCAATCCTGTTTTTACTTATGTACTGACTGCCACCGTAGCGTAGGTACAACCAAAGAGCATAGAACTACATAGCGCAAATCATACAACGAACATTTTCTATATGGGGTACTGATATTGATACTCCAGTGTTCACATTGCTACCACAGCGTCAAACAACAGTATACCCGACACTTTCGATCGACGAAATTTCCCCTTCGCACTTGCCGTCCGAGTCAGAAACGGCTACAACATTTTTAGCTGTGATGCGTACTCTATGTAGTTCTATACTCTTTGGTGTTACTCACCTTCTATGGTCTTGCCCTGCTGTCTCAGTTAAAGGGAAACCTCATCCCATGGAGTACTCCTTCGACAATCTAGGTCAGCTTCAGAGCTACATAGTTAGCTCTGAATGGTTCAATTAGGCAAACGTATAAAGGAAAGTCGATAGATCCACGTGGTACCTCAACGGACCATTATGGTCTAAGCTTAGCCACTAGAACCTTACATAACCTAACCTAGCACAATGCAGCTTTGCCTGTAGTTATGCTTTAAGCCTAACCGTGGGTAAGAGCAAGATAGAAAACAGTGAGAAATATCAAATGATTTGTGTTGCTTCCTGGGTTATTTTCAGAGAAGATTACCTAGTACTATGATAGGTATTTTCAGCGGAATTTTTAGTTAATAATTTCCGCCATTTTTGCAGCAAAATTGAAACCGCTGAGCAAGTGAATGTGTCTAAGCGTGCGCAAAGCAGTTAGGCGTAACGTCGGCAAAGCGAAGCTCAAAAGCTTGATTGTGTTTTATCCATTAACAATTCAGCTAGTTTTTAAAAAGCTGAATAGATTAAATGACGGGCTCAGTGGCGCTAGGGTTAGTATGATGAACTTCCGCGCGGAAGGTCTGGGTTCGATTCCCAGCCGTAGCAACACTTAAATGATTTTTCACTGGCCCTACTCTCGTAATGAACTGACAAAACATCCGAGTATTATCAATTGTCATGAAAAGCCTACCTCAAATTAGCCGTTCGGATTCGGCATAAAACAAGGCCCTGGGTACTCACGAGCCTGTTGCGCCAGTTTTTTTTTTAAATAGATTCAATGAATAGCTCTATCATGCAATATCGTTAGGTCGCCGTTATCGTTTTAAGCATTTGAACTTTTTGGGAAGATCATAAACTTTGTATAAATCAAATGTCGCCCAAACATAATTTCTTTATGGCTCAACCAACGTGGATACAGTGATTCTCCTTCGTCAAACTGAAAGTTTATATACCAAACTGCATCATCCTAGCTCAAATCGGTGACAGACAGATATTGATAGATCCACTTAGATTAAAGAACTGGAGTAAGAAATCTTCATCTGCGGAACAAAGGAATAAAAACAATTTTCCTGCCGCGACACAACAAAGCATTGAGTTTTGCGACGGCAAAAACAGTTCATTGCCGACGACCAGGTGCACTTCAAACCGAGGAAATCCAACAACATCCACATTAGCAACCCTTTATCCGTCGCAACAGCAACGACGAAGAAAATGTTCATTGTCTGGTCTGGATAACGAAGGCTGGAATCTCCACAGACGATCTTCCTATCACAAGCAGCGCCGTACGAACCATGGCAACCCCACCAAAAACAATGTTTGTGAGGTGAACAACGGTTGTTCCGACCGAAATATAGTTCGCAAACTCGACGTGCACGAGAACTCACAGACAACAATGGTCGTCTTGCGATACGAAGAAGTAAGAACACAAACAACTGATATCATGATGTGAATGCGAACTTCCATGCGAATGTGCATAGCCTATGCACCACGAGTATGCAAAGGGATGTAGGCAACCCTGAAAATATAACAACCGAAAACTTATGATGTTTTTCAAATTTTTCATTGGTAAATCTAGATTTTGATCTGAAATTGCATTGCCAATGGAACCGATTTCAGATTGCTTTTTTTTTTTTTAACTACTTACACACCTATTCTTGCAAATCCGAATATGTGAAGATAGTGTCGGTGTAGCTGTCAAGTTTCCAGTCACACAGGGAGTTTGATTTTGATATAACTAATATTTCACATCGACCGGCTATAGTTTCATTGATTAACACTAAGTTTTTCAAATTGTCAAACTGACAGCATTCATTTGTATTAGGATTGCAAGGAGGGGTACACCTGTGGAGAAAAATCGCATTGACAATAGAGATTGTAGACCTATACATTCGCAACACAGTTCTTTTCTAAAAAACGGCCATCATTGTTTAGTTTATTGATTCTTCTGCTGAGTATTTCTTTTGATATCACTAATTGGCCATTTTTTAAATCAAATAACAAAAACAAAATTTTGTAAATATTCATTGCGCTTCCATCATATGTAAACATAGCAGATAACACAATCCAGGGGAACATTCACTCTACTGCGTTTTTAAGAATATACGCATTGTTTGACATGTATTTTGCCTTTTACACCATCAGAAGTGGGATGACATTATGAAGAAGCTTAATGGGCGGTTTAGTGTTGAAGAGAGAAAGGAGTGTACAAATCATCTTCGGATTTCCTACTGAAATAAAGGAAAATATATTAAGAATAATTAGGAGATTATATTAAGCAATCGACAAGCTAGCAAAAAAAAAAAATGATTGATTCCCGAATTCAAAGAAAAAGCCAATCATGCCTATCGATGTATTTTTCGGAAAATCCTCTACTTAGGTTTCCGTTCTGATAATTATTGTGAAGCGGCATAATGCGTTAACGCAAACATTTTGACAGCTACGCGTTGATTTTTTTTCCCGATTTATTTAGCTCCATTTTCGATTTGGAAAAAATTCTGAACATATAACGCGATAAAGCTGAATATTTTCATCAGGTACTGTGATGTCTGGAGTTTATATTGAGTTTTGATACTCGCTGCAATTATGTCATCGTATTAGTTTTGTGAGTTTATGTGCTGCTTTAAGACGTTGGTGGGTCTTACTGCTGGCATTGCATTACCTGTCATTACAACGCAAATTGCATACCCGGCGGTGATTCACTGTAAAGTGACAGATATACGATAGTTGCAGATTGCAGAATGCACTGGGGAACAAATAACACGAATACTAAACATCAAAATAATTCATTTTCACACCGGGGGCCTTTTTTCGAAAGCGCGGTTAATCGCTTTTGATGGCGGATTTGTGTTTTTAGATTCCTAAAAGCGAGTCGATTTTACTGTATACGCCTCCATATAAAGAAAAAAATTACCAAAGAATAGAAATAAAAACAAAAACTGCTGTCTGAAAACACCTGACAATCTATTTGACAATAATAAATGCAAAATTAGAGGTCAAAGAGAGATACACTAACTCTAATAAATGCCGCGAGTATGCAGTGGCGTGGCGAAAATCTTTGACATTGGAAACTTCATAGTTGTCAAAAATATTGATACAACAGTGGGCAAAAATAAGAAATTTGTAGCTAAATACAAGGGTCATGACCTTATCAGTATGAAGTTTCGTAATAATTAGTAGGTGTATGATAAGTGATACGAATTCTTTATGAAGGGGTCCTCAAGGCAGCAGTGATCCTCCTAGTTGGAACTTAAATCTCCGTTATTCATTCGGATTGATTGCAATGGCAGAAGGCCGAGCTGAAAATATGAAGAAAAACTTTTTAGTAGCCATGCACTCTTATCTTTGCTGAAGGTCGGAAGTAACACATCCCAGCCAAAAAAAAAACAAAAAAAACACAGCCATCTTCGCACCACATTTCGTTTTTTTCCGCCATTTTGACACTTTGTAAAACTACATTTTATGAATTAAGTAGTTTTTAATAAAAATGCCTTTTTTGTGAGAGTTTTGCCTAGTAAAAGAATCTCAACAAAGTATCTGCAATTTCCAATTCCAATTTGAAGATTGGTTTTACTTACTCGCAGTCAGATGACGTAAGTTGTCAAAATACACAGTGGGCCTGTATCCATTTTTGGTCGCGACAATCATAACTTTTTAACGAGTTTAGATATTTTGATATATATTATTAGAGTAAAGGTGAAACCCACAGTTACCAATTTCGTGAGTTTTAAAAAATTGGTACAAAGGGAGTTTCAGAATCATGTGTAGAAGTTCTTCTTTTTTAGTAATAAATTTTGTGTAAAAAAAGTTATACGACCAGAATAAAGGTACAAAGCTAATTCAAAAATATGCAAGAATATTTATTTATGAAATGAAAAAACGAAAGATCAGCTTCAAGATTATTCTTTAAAAAACTGATATGTTTATAGGTTTGCAGTTAAAAACGGTAAACCAAAAAATAAAACACTTCAAAACTCTCATCTAACTTATAATTTCTGAAGACTAAAAGTAAAGAGAAATAGCAAAATATTAAATTTTCGTTAGGTTTACACTAAAGACTCAGAAAGGTTTTTTATAGCTCAACTCAAAGTAAAAAAATTGAGTCAAAAACAGCTTTTCGAAATTCTTTAAATGTTGCAATATTAAAAACATTAAATTATAATGTTAATTCAAAATAAAGGTACTTTTTAAAAGCTTAAATAATTTTTTGAACGATTTAAAATTTTCCTACTGCTTTTGAAGCTTCCAATATATTGTAATTCATTAAATTAATAAATTAGTTTTAAATTTCAAGGACATGCGAAATATAATTTTTGCATCGTAGTTTAGAAAGTTGACCAACTGTGGCCGTCCATTTCCTATCAACGAAACACAAGAAATGTCAATCTACGGAAGGGGTACCAAAGTAATTCCTAGTCATTTGTTATATTTGTACTCCATGTTAAATCTTACGTCACTAGGTACCGAAATCTCACGAAAAAAAGCCTTATATACATTTTGTTTGACAAGTATTTTGTGTTTTACACTTAAGAGCACTGTTTAAACATGTGTTTTAAGTTTCGTCAAACTAAAATGGTGTTTGAGTGGCTATACTAAGAACCTACTTACGTATTGACAATGGAGGTGGTATTGATACAGCAGGTTGGGAGGTAATGGCGATGACTTAAAAATTGTTTGGCTTCGATATATGGCTTTCTGGATAACCTTTGACAATATCTGAGTGAAAGACTTGCAACGGTTAAGGGTGTAAAAACGTTCTTTATGACTTACGGAAAAGGTTGTCCTACTTCTGACACCGATGCTTTATATGAAAAAAACATTGGTCCATGCCCTTAAAGGACATAAATTCTTTATTTTGTTATTGATAAGCTAGTGAGATACCTAGATATTTTTATACTTGGTGTAAGTTCATCTATATCATCATCCAAATGTTGATACAGTTTATCGTATCAACATTTGGATGATGTCCAAAAAGTAAAAAAAAATGCTACGACTATGTTTGGCACTGCCATAGAAAACATGGCTGATGTCAATTGGATCTTAATATGGCACCCCTTTCCTAAAGATTCGTGCACAATCGAATCTGGGTAATGTGAACACATCCTGTAAAAAAAACCGGATATGGTGGGATTAAAAAAAAAGTCTCATGCTCATGATTTATTTATTTTAGCTACAAATATATACATCACAACCAAATTGCTACGGTAATTCCTATGAGCGAACTGTCAACCGCAGATCACTCGCACAAAGATTCGCAACTTTTGTAGGTGGACTACGAGATGCTTTTTGCTTTTGCTTCCGAGTGAATAGTATATTTTGGGCGCCACGTAATTTTCCGGGAAAATTACGAAACCTGAACGAATATTGAAGTAAACGGAAATAAAATTAACACCGATGGTATGAAATAAAAAGAAAATTTTAGTTAACAGTTTGGACGCCTGTGTTGTAAAAAACTTTTCGCTACTTACCTTATTGTCAAACCTCCGAAAGTGTAGTTTGCACAAATGAAACTCCTTGACCACAAATGAAACTCCTTGATTGTTTCAATGAAAAATCGTTTTGATTTATTATCGCATACCTTAGCATCTAGTTCTTAATTTTCTGATTTGATATTTTTACAAAACAAAAATCGTAATACTTATTCCAGATTACAATAAATGCCACAGTCTAGTTGGACCACATTCGAATGTAGCTCCATATAAATCGGCTGTATTTTTATTTTACATATACAAAGCAAAAATTAAATCGTTTAAAATATTCTGTAGTCCTTATCTATGCGTATTTACAAAATTTTCAATTTATTTGATTTTTTTTTATAAGTATTGAGCCACTTGCAACCATCAATCGCGAGCTAACTTCAATCTCACTGCAATGCGTTTGCATTTCCACATCAATTGAGTCTCCAATATGCTAAAGGACATCGCTACAAGAACCAATCCAAGCAGTAAATATGCACAACATGCAAATAGTTGTACATCTGGACCTCGGAATGTGTGCTGTGGCATAAAGTCCCCATAGCCGATGGTAGATAGGGTGACAAAGCAAAAGTACGCGCCATCTATGAGGCTCCAATTCTCCCAGAATGCGAAAATCACAGTGCCCAGACAGATGTAGGCCACGAGTATCAACAGAACAATGGTGATTGGCACTTGAGGGGTTCCATCGCCATCCTCGTCGTAATTGTCATCGTCCTCGTCGCCATCGTCGTCTTCATCCTCGGTATGATCCGTATGCAGATTACAACTCCTATCCAAACAGCAATTGTTTTTGTGGTTACCCTTTGAGTTGTGTGTGGTCATTAGCCGGACTCTCTTGCGTTGGCCACTGCCGTTAACAGTTGAAGGAGGCTTTCGTATGTCAAGGGTTTTGTTGTCTTGGTTGGGGTTTTTTCTACCTCCCGGGGATGAGGATATAAGTGGTACACGTGATGGGGTACCATGTGGACAACTGTAAGGAAAGAGAAAAAACAGAAATGAATGAGTTTGCAGAAAAAAGGAGGAAGGGAATTTGTTATTTTTTCGTATGATTGCTCTCTATACAAACTAGTGGAGGCGGGTAGAATAAGGATGCGCATCCAACCGGCCGAGTGACCCTTTTAAGTTCCAATGTCTATCTGTGTGGGGTTAAACGTGCAAGCTCAACCTACGATTTAAATTGTGGATTCGTCCTTGCTCCTAAAATAAAACCACAAACAAACACACACGTGGACCGACCAGGATGGTTTTGTTTTGTCAAGGTAATTGGAATTGTTGGTCTAGAAATTGGATGATTTGATTTCTGTTGACCGAAGCATGATGAGATTAATATTGAATTTCATGTCACACATGAGTTCTAGTTTTTTTTTTGTAGTTGTCCAATTACACCACATTAACCACTCAGTGGATATAAGTTCGTGAGCAAATCATGGCATTTCTGATGCTCGATGTGATATTAAAACCCACAAAAGAGAGAATTATGTCGTCACATTTAGTAGACAGTAGAACATGGAAGGATAACCTCAATTGTTATCCTTATATCAGAGATGAACCAAAAATGATAGGGACTTACATCGGCAATAGAGAATAACGATGATGGCTAGCAAATGGAGTTCAGTTGAAGGTTTGGGGTTATTTTTATTGTCAATGAGCATGGACATTTGAAGAAACCTTCCGGTATATGATAGAAGTTAATTTAAAGAAAGATATAAAATGACCAAAGGCATACCGCAATCTGAACCTAATGACGGGAATCTCAATTTGAAGGGTTGCTTTAGTTTTGTTGGTACCAACAAGTTTTTAGGGTTAATGAAAGGACTATAATTACATTAAAATTTTATTTGTCAAACTATATATATAGGATTACACAAATTATTCAAAGTGGAATTGTCAAAATAACCGAAATCCGATATGATTTTATGTAGAATATGGCTTAGAGGGCACGCGTTTTCGCCAAGAATCATAATTTTGATTTCAACAAAATCATTGATCTTAAAGCCAGGAAAAAAGTGGTATTTTAACATCCCCAGATCCTACAAAATATTCATTTAGTCCGCATCGACTTTTACCACCTATTAATAGATTATGAACCAGGATAGGTACGATTTATGTGTGGGAACAATACAGATAAAGGTATAATTTTGGAATTACGTCCAAAATACGCCCGTTTGTACAGGATGGCGATGGAGAATCTCTCTGCTATATCAAGATTCATTTGATAGTTTACATTTCGATGTTGATAGCAGCAATACCTCTTACACAATTGCAGGATCTACGTTAACAACCATCTTCATGTTGCTCCATGAGACACCAGACTGAATATAATATTAAGGCTCTGTGTTAATTGCGTTAAAATATTAGACAGTGTATAATTTTTGACCTTAGTATGGTGAATAGAGACTTCAAACTTTAACCTGGTTAACAGCTCGCTAAAATTTATTCAGTGGCTAATTTTTGACATTTGGTAAGCCTACTGAGGAGGGAGAGAGGTGGAAGGCACACTCATGGATTAATAGTTATTACCAGTGTTCACATATTTCGGGAAAATATAACATCACTCAAATTATAAAATAAAAAGCAAGAACGAATTATTTTTTTTACAAGAGAATGTAAACATTCATTTCGCTATATTTTATATGCGAAACATGCTTTACTTGAACAAACTAGAATGGATGACCTAATCATGAACACAAATCATTCAACAATATTTTTGTTACTGACAGTAATACATAAGTAAAGGTTTTTTGATTATCTCTCGGAAGTCAATTCCGCATTATTTCAAAACAAAAAAAATATGAAGACAGACAATTTTTTTTTACTTTTGGGAAATTATTGAAAATATTATAAATATAAAATCACATTTAAGAATATCGACAAAGCAAAAAGCGAATTTTGTTAATCCCTTCAGAAATTTGGGCAGTTGATAAAATTTAATCCGCATTTTAACGCAATTGACACATGGCCTAGAGCTAATTTAGTATTTGTTCGATCTGTTTGAAAGTTTAAATATTTCCTTTATAAGTTAACCATACAATACCAAATTCAAAGCTCCTTCGCGTTATGCTTTATTGAACTGGCACATTTCGTTATAAATCCACATGCTTGACCTATTTCGAAAAAAGTAAATTATTTTTTTTTCTTTTTTATCACAAAAAAAAATGGGTAAAAATTCATTCCTGGCAATGCTGAGTTGGGAGTGCAATAAAAATGTGCACATGTTGCGGCTAAATGGGTTTGACAAAAGTGTTGCCACTTATAGATTTTCTTTTAACGTATACGTTATTCATATTTATTTTATTTATAGTTAATATCCAACTCTTGACATACCTATTAGACGTTTCTTTTCATACGAATTACACGAGATTGTCAAAGATAGACGAAGAATGGAAAATGGAATATAACTATTATGTAGCGTCATTAGGAAAGCACGACACCCCACAAGCTTAAACAAAATAGTTGTTCTGTTGTTGTCTACAAATTGCAGGTCCGTTTTATATTCTAATTTGCTCATCTTCATATTCACTCTCGGTGGCAAAGAAAACATACGACGGACAGATCATGCTTCATGGTTCCAGCCATTTTATTTTGCTTTCGATGAAGATGCTCTATTTTTGCGTCATCAGGTTAGCACATTCTTTTTCATTTATCTTCTACAGTATGACAAGACAATGTATTGTTTATTGAAGCTCAAGTAATCTATTAACATAAATATAAATAAAAAAACATCGCCATAAAAAAAATTAAGCCTGTCAAGGCTGTCAATAAGTGAAACAACCAAAAAATAAAACAGTTAAAGCGTAAAGTTATATCAAAGAGTATAGAATTACATAGAGTACGCATCACAGCTGAACATTTTGTAGCCGTTTTTGAAGGGCGGTAAGTGCGAAGGGAACATTTCGTCGTAGCAATGTGAACATTGGGTGGGGTATCAATATCAGTACACATTTACACAAATAGAAAATATTCGTTGTATGAGATGCGCACTCTATGTAGGTCTATACTTTTTGGTTATATGTATCGAAGTTCTGCGCTATATGATACAAGTAATGAAGGCTTTTTTGTGAAAAACATCAAACTCTCATGCTTTGGCCACAAGAATCTGGCTAAATCTTTGCGTTAACGCTAGATTATCTATTATGCAAAGAGTTTTAAAATATGCCCCTAATTTTTAAAGACAATAACCTTGAAGAAAAAAAAATTAGCTCTTAGAGTGCTATGAGGTTGAAAAGAACTTTACGCATCGACAATCCACAAATAACAGTCAAATAATAAATGTCCTTTCGCAACAATAGAACAAAATAAAGAAGTGATAGATACCTCACACATGAGGCACTACAAATGTCGCATACACCGCTCTGAAATGCCCCATCATCTCAAAGAACAAAAATGTAAGGATTTGTTCAGTACAACGTCAGTCTCAAATGACAAACGGACATCTGTAAGACGGCGGTTTGTTTTTCTTAAATTGCCTAAAAATTGTGTAAAAGTGCAAAATAAGAACAGAACAAATTATAAACAAAACAAAATAAAAAATGTTTGTGAAAATAAGAACAAAATAATCTTTACTACACGAAAACTAATCAACTTTGTTTGCAATATCATTTTTGTTCACACTTTGCAATGGCACTGGTTATAAATTTCACTGTTTTTATGTCTTTTTTATAAGTTTACACACTCTCTTAGTATTGTTACGTATTTATAATTTGTGTTTCACTTTGAATGACTTATATTTTCATATTTCAAAGCAAATAATCAAAAAATTATAAAATTGTTTTCCGGAAATTGATTTTGACGTTTTGTTGGAACAGGCAACGCACTTGTGAGTGACATAGTGGACCCATCTCAAAAGTCGACAATAGCAAAGAGTATAAAACTGCATAGAGTGCGCATCTCATACAACGAATATTTTCTATGTGGGGTACTGATATTGTTGGACAGTTGGATTTCATAGGCACACCAAACAACGACACGAACAACACAATACCAAAACTCTTTTTGTTAAAGATAGAACAAACAAGAGTAAGTATGCATTCATGCTACGTCGTAATTTTAGTATATGCAAAAGATTGATTGATACTAAAACTGTACCACTAAAATAATGCGGTAACTCACTGAATTGAATCTCAATTATTGTTCTCTTTCCGTTTTTTATATTTTTTTTTTCAGTTTAGCATTAGCGCATACGTTCGATGTGTAAAAGTGACTGATTAATAATGTCAAAAGAGCATTTTAAAAGTTTACATACAACGTTTACCATCTTTGTTTACGCACCCAATTCGTGTGGGAAACTTTGTTGTAAAAAAATGTCCCACACAAATTTTGACACTTCGTTTACCACATCGTAATTTTCCGACGTTTACAAAGAGTTTAAGACGTTGCATGAATACCCCTATGTAATTAATTTCAAGAAGACGTATTTCAATAAATATAAAATCTACAACAGTTCAATAGTAAAATAAACAAACACCTCCAATCATAATGTCAGAGCACTCATATTATGCTTATAAAATAGACAGGTTGGTGCCTGAAATCTTCAAGGACATTTTTGTAAGTTCATATAATAAGTAAGTTGAAGTCAGCACTATGTTAAGGACGACATCAGCAGCGCATATATTAAACTCAATTAATCTATTTAGTTGCCTGAACTTCACCAAAAAAACACCCATGGTTTGCAAGTTGAATTAAAAATTGGTGAACGCACCCTTAGTTTAACCAAAGATCTTTGGTGTTACCCAGTCTCTTTTTAGTTTTTAAAATAATTTACTGATTCAGCATCACAATATCGGTTGCTGCTAAATGGCATCTGCCCGTCTGTAGTCTAGTCACGCCACTCTGAAAATGTGTGTGTGTTCTGCTTGTGCACTGTTTCAACCCTTATTTGATGGACGGTACGTCGCGTCGGTACTGTAAGAATAATGTAAACTTTGGCTGCATCTGCCATCTGCTGGATGAACTACGTCACTTTTCGATTTCGCTCGTTTCATTTTTGTGCTTAGCTCTTAGCCAGTTAGCCATCCACCGGTAACAGTACTCCTTTGAGACCGCCATTATAATTAAAGATGAAGTAAATTGTGTCACTTGTTCTTAATTTGCAATATTTTGTGAAATTTTTCCCAGGTTTTTTTTTGTTTGTGTAGAAAAGGCAACAAGTGAATTAATTCTTTCGCGATTTGTCATTTGATCTGGGTTTTGTGTAAGCAAAACATCCCATTTGATTGGGATGAAGAGGTGAGTGGTTATTTTGACAATTATGGAATAAAATAAATTTGCAGTGCTAATTAAGTGTGAATACATTTATATGTTGTCATTATTAGAAGTCGATTTATAGAGGGATGTTTTTTGTAAGACTGGATAAATTTGATTGTTGCTAATGGAAAAACCTAGAAACGGTCCTTTTTATTAGTATAAAACTTTTTCGAACATATTCTGTTTGAGTAAATGGTCAACTTTGATTCGTATGTCACTATCATCATATTCGCAGCAGCATTTTCATTGACGCCGATATGTAAAAGCACAATTCGTATGCATATGCAGAGTGTTTTGTAGATTAACGACACAATGACATCAACGTCCGAAAATGATGACCACGCTGTATAATTGCCAACAATTATACCGGGAAATAAAACCTTAGAAATAGTAATCACTGCGGAATTAATCGAACGCGATTGTATGCTCTTATTTTGTTCCGGGTACCTCGAAAGAAAATTGATTTCCGATTGGAACTGATCTTCGTTTCGGAAATTGTTCCAAACGGATCTCAACTATATGACACATTTTCTGTTTGTGGTACCCCATCTGTGTCAAAAGAGATTTTCTGTTTCTTCGAAGAAGTTTGTGGGTTCTTGCATCTCTTGGCATGCTCTTGTATGTTTCACAGGTGGGGAGGGAATTCCACCTGTTTTTGGCGATATACAGTGTTTTCATTTCCAACCGTGATTAACGGTCAAATATATATTTCTGTATCTGGGGACCCAGAAAGCAGAGCTTAACATTTTGTTCAGTTCTTGACGGCAACGCTTTAAAAGCTTGGAGCTTATTTTGACATCAGATATTGCTTTGATTGCAGCCTGACAATAAAGATGGTGCTATCATCTGGTAGTTTCGCCAGCTTTGAAGGCTGCCGCTGAAACTGCCAATATCTCCGCCTAGAAAATACTGCTGTGCCTTGGGAGACGAAAAGTGCTGTTTAGCTTTAGTGCTTCGGAAAACACTTCCGCTTAATGCATACTTCCATTTTGGAACCATTCATATAGATATGGTTTCGCTTCCCAGTTCGTTCCTCTCCCACTGGAGAATGTAGTAAGGGCCCAGTATTTTTTGATAATCATATTCTTAAATTCATAAGCTTTGATTTGAAACCAACTCGCCAATGATTGAATTTATAAAAAAGCCACAAGAAGTAAAAGAGAGTTTCCTATAACTGGGCCCTAAGAAAATACAGGACACGCTCAAATACCAAACGGATACATCGTTTGGTATTTGATCGTGTCCTTCCGAGTTAATTTTCCAGCAGTTGAGCTGGGTAATTTTAAGTACACTTTTAGCTGCAGATATATTAATGTAAAGGTAGCAGGCTTATGACGGTTGGTATGCTGTACCTTTGCGAAGTTTTTGAGATTGGTAACTTTATTTGTGGATTTCCACCAGACAAGTCCTCCATAGGTAGGTTGCATATTTGAATTGTTCTGTTGTTAAAAAAAGAACGAGTTCTGGTATTTTTGGGGATTGATGGCAAGCCCAAATTATTTTGTCCACTTTTGTTTTTAGAAAAACATCCCTAAAAAATGGGCGTGGGTTAAAACAATTTGTATAAAAAATTTCCTAATGTTATTCTCGAAATATTTTCATTAAATTGTTTTCCGACTTTTTTCAAAATTTCACCGTTTTTACTAAAAACGCTATGAAAATGTGGACGTGAAAAAATGCTTTATATGACAGGGATAAAGATCACTCTACCGCAAAGCTAAATGCCCAAAAATCAGTGACACACAGTTTGAAAGCTAAAGTTAACTTCGTTTAAAAAAATGGGTTAGCCTTGTTATTTATCATATTGGAAGCAATTATGTGGATCTATGATGTAGGCAGTATCAAATAAGTAGAGCATAGTTTGCAGTAGTTTTGCAGTAGTCAAAACTCATACTCTTCTTCAGCATGTTTTGCAGTAGTAAAAACTCATATTCTACTTCAGCATGTTTTGCAGTAGTTTAAACTCATACTCTTCTTCTTTGAGCGGCAGAGGCTGCATTGGGATCATTTAATTTTTTTATTGCTGGTACGTCAAAATTCAATAAATTTTGCCTACCAGCCGTCACGATGGTCTATTCAATTGAGTGAAATAGTTAGGGATAATGAAACAAAAAAAAGTATATGGAAAAAGTTTTCTCTGCATATTTTTGACATTTCCTTCTTCTTTGTTTTTCGAATTTACTTTATTATTTTATTACTATTGTGATGAGACCATCATTGAAATACGAATGATAAATTAATATGGACAACGGAATTAACCAGCGAAAAAAGATAGAGTTAAAACGAGTGGTGGTTGAACGACTGGGTCGTACGCAACTTTTCAGCATATACTTCGGACTCAGTGTTACAAAGAGTTTCTTGAAAAGGAAAAATCCAAAAAAAATTTAATTCAGAATTGTCTTTCAAATTTTAGCTAAATTAAATTATGCTTCCTCGCAGCGAATTTCTCGTTATCCAGGTCTTAAAGTAAAATTCACTTCAAGTTGTATATTCATAGAACAGATCGACCAATTGCCCAAGAATTTTTATGTTAAAAAATTTAAAATATTTCCAAAAAGTGTTTAAAAGTGTTTTTTAAAATGTCCACCCGTGCCACACATCAAAGTTCACTTGTATAAAATGGCATACTTAGTGTGCCACTTTACCAAAGTAGAACAAATCCTGTTAAAACTATTTTGAAAAATGTTATTTAAAACAAAAACGTAAAAAAACATAAAAAATAATAATCAATAAAATAACTGCTCAAAAAAATTCATAGGTACAACAAAAAGCAAAACAGGAAAGTGAATTTAGACTTTAAGCATTTAAATTAGATACTTCCAGTTTTTTGAAAGCTTGTGATCGTGCGACAAATTTATATTCCCTGATCGAAAACCTCGTAGCTTTCATTTGTTAATTATTAAATCGATGCTGGATACCATTGATTTCGTCTACTTCAAAGCAAGGCTACGAATATCGTCGCATGTGAGCCCGAAGATGCGGGATTTCAAGAAAAGAGAACATATTGATATTATGTTTAAATATTAGATTTGCGTACGGAAAGAGTATTCGAGAACCTTCCTAATCCTTCCTTATGGGTGGTGCGCCCGTCTCCAACAATTTCCTGCGAAATTTAAAGAATATGATCATATGCATACAAATTTTTCAACTTCCTACCAAGATTTATTAACTCTAACTTAATTGTGTTAAACTGAATGCCGAAGATTTCACAAAGTTCAATAAATGTATCCAGAACATTAATACAGCGCGAGGAACTTGTTATTTGAAAACAGTTATTTACACAGTCAATATTTATAATTTCCTTACTTGTACGCCCGTCTGCGACAATTTCAAAAAACTTCAATAAATGTCTCCATCTTGTATGAGCGATTCGCTCAAAAAATTCAATTTTTTTTTAAACTGCAAATTGTCCTCGCTCACAGTCGCTAGCGATGGCTAAATTCACGTTTTCGCTAAATCGGTGCGTCATAAGCACTTCCATATGTACACATGTAATTGATCGCTAGTAGCGAATGAAATAGCCATGAACGCAGCCTTAAGCCAGCCCATTTCAGTTTCAAGGGCTTTTATCCCGTTCAATATCACATCCTCTACCAAGGAGGCGATCAGCGCACCGCATGTAACAGCCAAACATTGTTGCCTAGCATTAAAATGAAAAACTTTTATGTATACATAAAAGCCACCAACTTAAAAAAGGGGAACGTTTCTCTTCACAAAAACTTCAATTGAATATTGCACTCCACTACTTAACAACACTACTAAAAGACGGGTCGACACAAAATGATCTGCCGGCTGCGCACCTACGCAGCCGGCCAAGTAAACTAAAGGACAGTGTTCACTTAAGCATATAATTTGGTTATTTTATTAGTTTTCTGGTAAGTGTGCCATTTTAGGCCATCTACCCCTACATTTTCTCCATTTAAAACAACTAATCAGTCCTTAGCTTACTGAAATTCACCAAAATGCTTAAATAGTTCTTCGCTAGTGACACAAAAACGTATGTCAACAGAAATTTCTATTTTTTTAAAACTATTTCCTTCTTTTTTTTACAATTTTTCATTTTGTTGAGTTCAGTGAGTTGAATACTTTTGTAATGTGCTAACTTCTTATATATTTACTTCATTTAGAGCAAAGATTATGAAGTCATACAGATGACGCACTGCATACAAGAAAAATTCTTCCATGGCGGGTTGTACTGGCACAGCCAGCCAATACCATGAAGCTGGTGAGTAGAAGGTTCTGTTTTTTGTTCTCAATGCGTCATCTGTATGACTTTATAATTTTTGCTTAAATGTACCATTTTTTGTCAAAATATACGTATTGAATTCTATATATGAAGTAAGGTGTCATACCCCTACCAAAATCGTAAAAAAAATTTAGTTACAATTTTGTGTCACTAAGACGACCAGTTGTAAACACACAAGTTGGTGAAAGTTGCCGTTAGCTTAACCCGGCCACATTTTACAATAAACTAGAAAAGTGGCAGCTCGGATCATTAAAATGTCATCGACCTGACTCTTGTCAATCACTCTCTTGGTCTTCACTCAGATGTGATGTGAATGTGAAATTGTGTGTTATGCTTCTGACTGCTTGATCCGTTATCGCACGGTACAAAGAACATGAACTTTGACTGCAGCTGATGTGTGCTGCATAAACTTGATTAATTTGTTTTTGGTGTGAAGGAGTTTTGCATTTGTCAGTGTCATCGTCGTGCCGGTATTTTTTTAATTGTTGAGTGGATCTTTAAAATATATTGGAAATCGCGGTTTTTCTTCTTCGCAAACTCGTTTGTCTTAGCTTTTACTTGTTTCATGTTTGTGCTTAGCGCTTAGCCACCCACTGGTAACAGTATTCCTTTGTGGAATTCGGTAACAGTACTCCTTTGTGGGATTCTGAATTTTTCGTGCGAATTTTTGCAGGCTGTTGCTTTGTCGTATTATCGAATTTTTATTACCGCTTCGCCGTGATTAAAATTCTATAAAATTGCAAAAGCAGTAAGTAAATAAATTTCTTTCGCGATTAAATATTTCGTGTGTGTCATCTGGATTGTTTCTTTTTTCAAGCCAAACATCCATATTAATGCTGGGAAATGGTAAGTTTTTTTTTTTTACAAATAATTATATCTATGCAGTGTGAATATGTATGTCGTCATAATAAGGAATAGGTATATTTAGAGATAGAGGATGAGTTTTTGAAGTCGGGACGAATTCAATCGTTGTTTATAGAAATTCCAAGATGAAGGATTTTATATTGTATACCTACTTGAAAAATGTTGGTAGGTATACTTTCTGTGAAAATAAACTATAAATCTTAATTCTAATATTTCTAAGAATATCTAAACAACGTTTTGACTTCAAAAAAAAGAGTAGTTTTCCATCTCCTGTGCCAATTCAATACCACATCCCATTATTTCTCAACCTAAAAGTCCCGGTCGAGTTGACAAGAAGTTTTTTTGCTCACGAATAATTATAAATTATAAGGCTACAGGGAAATAACTTCACCTCCAGTTTAATAATTTAGCCCATAGGGGTATGCAAATAGAAAGATAATTCAGATACATTTACAAATACAAATTTTCGACGCAACATGCTTAGTACCCAGCGCCGAGCTTTCTGACAGTCATTCATGTGTGCCTGCGTACTTGTAGCATTATAGCGGGACCTCCTGAACTTGAGATAAGCTTTTTTTGACAATTGATACTACTCGGATGATTTGTCAAATTATAACGAGAGGAGAGCCAGTGAAAAAGCATTTAGGTGTTGCTACGGCTGCGAGTCGAACACAGACCTAATGCGTTGCAGTTCAACGCACTAAGCATCACGCCACTGAGCCCGTCATTTGATACAAATAGTTTCTAGTAAAAAAAATACTCCTTTAGAATGTGAGCGTATACAAATGGAACAATTCGAAGCTGCTCCAAGGCCCACAAACCGATAGTGAAACATAAACCAAAGTCAGTCGGCTTTAATTCTTGACTGAGCTGCATTTAATACGCTTTTGAACGCTTGAAAATACGTTACAACAATAGGCGATGCCCAAATCTTGAGAACGCCAACGAATTGATTGATCACGGTCTAATAGGGTCGAAACAGATTTCTTGTTTCTATGAAGTATAGGTACTCAAGCCACATCCTTTTAGAGGTGGGGAGGGAGTTCCACCTGTTTTTGGCAATATTCAGTGTTTTCTGTCCCGTGATTTGAGGTCGCTTAGTGGCGGTTGGACAGACTTGTCTGCCTGATTAATGCTGGAGGCAGATCCCTTTTTTTCGCCAGTTCAACAGCGATTACAATGCCCTGTATACCTCTTTGTCCGGAGACGCAGCAGATCTTAATATCATGTTGGACGCCTTTAGCTCTTCACGACAACACTTCACAAGCTTAGCTTTTATTTCGAAAGCAGAGGTTGCTTTTATTGCAGCCTGACTGGTAATGAAGATGGTGATATCATTTGGTGGTATCGCCAGCATTAAGGTAGCTTTGGCTGCCTATGCTACTGCCGATATCTCAGCCTGGAAGACACCGCTGTGCCCAGGGAGACGAAAAGTGCTGTTTAGTGTTAAGCTTTAGCATTTCGGAAGATACTCCGGCTTTAATGTCTTAGTTCATATGGTGTCGGTGCCCAGTTCGTTCCTCTCCCACTCCTCTCTACTTGGAAAAATGCATGAGAATGGTCTTTGAAGCTCAGATTGAGGCATCATGTAGTCAAGGGATACACCTGAGCCCAGTATCTGTTTAGAATTTGAGCGTGTCTTTTTAAGTTAATTTTCAAGCAGTTGAGCTGGCTTATTCTTAAAGCACTTTTTGGCTACAGCTCGTTCGCCAATAGCGCTGTCATATTTTTCTATTGTTAAAGAGCGAACGCATATTGTAACTTGTAAAACCAGGACAAACTTTAGCAGACATTTTTTATTATCAGTTAAAAAAAAGATTGAGAAGAATTAACCAATATCTGCAAAATCCCAGGGCGCTGTGTTGTTAAAACGCTGTAGGTCCATCAAATGTGGTTCAAATATGAATATTGCTATTGCCTATCGAGGAATATCCCTTCTTAATGTCGCATGCAAGATCCTATCCAACGTACTATGTCTTACGTCTAAAACCATTCTGCAGCACTCTAATCGGCCCGGCAGATCGACTATAGACCAAATTTTCACACTAAGGCAAATGCTGGAAAAGACCAACGAATTTCAAGTCTAAACTCACCACCTTTTCATCGATTTCATCGATTTGCCGAATTCGGAATACCGGCAAAAGTGATTCAGCTGTGTCGGGTGACGCAGAAACTTACGCGCTGCAACGAGCAGTATGGCCAGGAGACGCGCTATCATGCAACTTCTTCAATCTCTTACTGGATCAGATAGTGATAGTCAGACAGCGTTTGCCGGGATCGTAGAGGATAGAAGGCTGCAGTGTCTGCGGCATGGAGCCCACGAGTGGCAATAAATTAGTATTGCCTTGTTTCTGTAAACTAAGATTTTAAATCCTAGAAGTTATTTCTAGTAGTTCAACGAATCACTCCTCATATGCCTAGGATTGCCACTTCAATGGCGTCACAACGGATTACACTGACATAAGTGTGACTGCAAGCGGCTTGGTTTCTGCCTGTGAACCAATTTAACCCAAGCTCACCTAATGATTTGGTTTATATCGCTTACCAAAATTTAGATTTTTTTTCCACCAGAATCACATATCGCCTGGTTCGGATTGATTTTACTCATATTATAATATTCCCGCACACAATACTGATGACGATGAACAAATAATTAACCCCATTTGTCGGCATCCAGGTTCATTCGGCTTAAACTAATTCAACACCCTCTCAGATATACAGCACCTTAATACCAATTACCTAGATCAAAGCATAAATCTTGTGCTGTCAGGACCCACATTGTTCCACCCAAAAGCGCCTCACTTCATCGACCAGCAACATTCTTGTAAAATACAATTTCACACATTCGTCCAATTTGCCATTATCCTGACCACCATCACATGAAACCGAAAAAAAAAAGCCTGTCACCAATGACTCAACTCAACATACTCCCACCACAAAGTGAGAATTTATCGTACTGGCAATTTCTTTCATGTTTCCCGGAAACGTGATCCCGATAAAGACGACCCGGGTAAAAAATGGCCACAAGAAAACGACTTATTGTCCTATAGCTAAAACGATGTCTATTTCTTGTAGTTAGCTGTCCGCACTGTCACCATTAAACCCACACATATAGAAGGCAACCTCACGGAAAGAACAAAAAGACACATTTGCAAATAGCCCTCCATAAATCACTGCATCCGGCTGGAGAGGAGGATACACCACCTAACTATGCAAAAAAAAAAAAAAAACAAGGAAGACGACAACTACTTGTACACTTACCCGATTCGATTTTGTTCGTTTTCCTCTTCGTCTTCCATGATGTCGACACTTCCGGGTGTAGAAGAAGAGTTTCCACTTTCGCTGCTGCCTGCCCGCGACTGGTTGATGGAGGCTCCATTCCCTGATACATCATGCCGGCACGAGATATCACTTTCTGCCAGCAGCGTATTGATCTCCTGTGGCATCGGTTTCGCAAGGAATTTCGCACGTCGAATGCCTGCAAGAAAAAGTGGAATCGGTTGTTTTCTCATTTTAAATGCACACACACACTTGCACAACTGAAAAGGATGAATAAAAATAAGAAACATGACTACACGTACTCGGTGTGATTGAGTGTGCGGCGGCACTTTCGAGTGGCACATGGTAAACTGTCAACTCGCGGGTGAGACTGGGAATCTATTTCCCAAGTCAATATAACACGGCGAGCACGTAGTCAATCAAAATACAAAAAACAAAACAAAAAAAAAGGACAAGGACTCTTGGCTTTGCCTGCATTAGCTAAAATGTACAGCATTGACGTTTGAGGATGACATATGAGGTTAATCAATCATTCCGCGGGATGCCAGCAGCGATTAGAAGTGGTATTGGGACTCATTTATGTTTGTTAGGCAAAAAGTGGGTCTCGCAGGAAGTATGTCACGTTTTTATTGTTCAGAAAAAAAAAGATTGAAACTTCGGGAAAAAGAAGACAAATTGGAAGCAACAAGGCTCATCAAGGATGCAAACAAATGGGCGAAACCTGACTGGGATTAATAAGCGTGTTATGTTGTAGGGATTTGCAAGGTCTCCGACTGGGTTATCGGATGAGAAGGTTTTGTTTTTGTATCGTAATCACGTTACGAAAGGGACAGATTTAATCACGAGTTTTAAATGCGGGGGATCTCGTGAATAGAAGGGATACGGACGATGTGAAAGGTGTATTTTGGAAAATTTATTTTTGACATTTTGTGTTTAAATAATTGTTTCAAAAATAAGAGGATATTATATGACCCCATAAATCGACTTACAGCTGTAGAGTGTGATGCACGAATTCCAATTTTTATGCGATTACGATTGTTTCGTTGTGGCATTGTACTTACTTACGTAAGTGGTGCAAAAGTCCAGGATGGCCCTAGATTGACAACAAACATGCCTTAATCCGATTCTTAGCTACCTATTCCGGCTTACTTAATCGGCGCTACAGCTTATTAACTAACTTAAGTGGCGCTACAGTGGGCAATGAACCTTGGCATCAACCAATATGCCTCTACAATTAAGCCAGGTCCTTAACTAACAGCCTCCAGTTGCGCACTCCAAGTTGGTTGAGGTCGGTTTTTAGTTGTGCGCGCCACTTGAGGCGAGGTCTTCCTCCACGGCTGGTAATCAAAGAATCTGTGAGCCGGAGTATTGGTTTCCATTCGTTCTACATATTCTAGCCATCTTAAACGTCCAATACGGAGTTTTTTGACCAGTGGAAACGGAAACGCGAACGAAGATTTTTCGAAGAAATTTCCTTTCGATTTGAACAAGAATTTATTCATCCGCTTTTGATACGGTCCATGCTTCAGCGCCGTAGAGCAGAATTGGGATGTTCAGGGTCTTACATAGGATATCCTTAGTAGTTCGAGTGAGCGCTTTAATACTGAATTGCCTTCTGAGCCCGAACAAACAGCGGTACGCAAGAGTAATTCTCCGTTTAATTTTTGACGAGATGCTGTCAGAGTTGATAGCGGAGCCTTGGTAGATAAAGTCCCATACTACCTCAAAGTTATATCTGTCAATGCTGACATTCTGTCCAATTCGTCGATGTTGTGTGTCCTTTCGTGTTGACAGCATATACTTTGTCTTGCCTTCATTTACCACTAAACCCATTTTGCTGCTTCCTTCTCTATACTTGCAGACGTGGCTATGAAATCAAGTTGAGTCCTATGCTAGAGTTGCACCGCTTTTTGCACAATTGTGACTCTGGTGTTGGCTCTGGTTTTGCATAATCCTCTCAAGAATCAAATTGAAGAAATCACACGACAGCAGCAAGAAAATTCTCAATCCTCATCCTACACAAACGGACGAGTGTGGGCGGTATACCAAAACTAGACATGGCTCTGTATAATTCGTCTCTATAAATGCTGTCGTATGCGGCTTTCAAATCGATGAATGGTGGTGGTTATCGATTTGAATTTTTTCCATGATCTGGCGAAGTGTGAAAATTTGATTGGTTGTGGACTTTCCTGGTCTAAAACCGCACTGTTAAGGGCCGATCAGGTTGTTGGTAAACGGTTTCAGACGTCTACATATTATGGTAGATAGGATATTGTAGGCGATGTTGAGGAGACTTATGCCTCTGTACTTGGCGCAGTTTATAGGGCCCCCTTTTTTGAGGGGCCTTGGCGCATATAAGGCTTATGTTGGTGAATTTGACCTTGATGCCGTGCGGATTGTTACAACGCGTTTGCTAAGGTCTTGGAAACATTAGACTTCTTGCCTAAGTCTGGAACTTATAACAAATCCGCATCCGACTAGTCGCTGTTTCTGCTCACTAAAACACGATCCGTAGTAGATGTCACAGTCGTTCATCCTCTTTTTGCCCTTCCTATCCCATCGTATATCCTGGATGGCAGTAATGTCTGCTTTGTAGCAGTGTTCGCTTGTACGTCTCCTAATTTTCTCATATTCTTGGTACAGATACGAACATCGTTGTCCTGTTTTGGCTTAGCAGGGTCGTCAACAATAAAATCAGTTCTTTCCGATGCTATTGGTTGCTTCGTAACTAGTGATTTTTTTCCATGCCTGTATTGCTTTGTTTCTCAAGTTTTGAAAGCATAATCGAAAATACGTTTGAGCATCTGATACCAGATCGGATACTGTAAGGCATACGTTTGTACATTTGTTTTTGAGTATACAAGATCGGAACGGATTTCTATTGTCCGGTTTTTTTTTTTTTTTTAAGTTTGGGTTTTTCGATTGTAGCCTGCTTTGGTTTCAACGCATGTAACCCTCTAGCTACAACGCGTAAAGGGCTTTTAGATTTATTTTCAAATGAATACCATTATATTTTATCAGTATTTACCTTTCGATTCCGGATTTAACGCAGACTTTTCATGCACTTTTTCTGAGCGAAGTTAATTGGTAGCCCGATAATGGCAACGGTTTGATCAAGGTATGCAACTTGTTAAATACGTCAATACCGATCACATTAATTGGCGGTGGGCCGTTTTTTAAGATGTTTCACTTTATCAACAATCGTTTGTCTCGGTTTATTTTTTCAGAAGTGGATACGTCTTTCCTTTTTTTACCGGTCTTTAGAATCCAATCGGTTTCGGAACTGAGTTCTTCTTCATCTGAATGGTATTCGGAATTCACGGGGCTCATTAGGTATTTTTGGTGAGCTCTTTAGAGTCAAATTGTCATCCTTAAGACGGAGAAATTCTTAACGCAGCTCTTCGCAGATCAATTCGGTATTGTTAAGCCTTGTTCGCAGAACGTTGTTTTAGTCCTTAAGGCTCTTATTTATCATTGAGTCTCGTTTTTGTGGGCCGTGACTTTTGGTGCTGTCGTGCTCCTTGAGGAACATATAATTTTTCGAGATCCAGATGTTGGTTACCTCCGTTACCTTTGAACTTTTCGCGAAAGGGTTACATAATTTCAATAGTTGGATCTCCCACAATCCTATATAGAGGGTGGATTTTCCAGTGGAATTGAATTCCCACCTGGGGTATTAAATCTCTTGTTGTACTCATTGCATTATTGTTCTTTGAATACGCTTTACACTTGATGTACGGTAAGTGGATTTTAGTCGCCTTCTATGACAGGCATGCCTTAACTGGGGTTTATTCTGATCCCTTACCCGAAAAGGGTGCTGATGTTCTTCTTCCATCTGTTTTCTCAATTTCACATAGTTTATAGATTAAAGTAGCTACCTGGTCTGGTCTTTTACTGAGCATAACACTTAAGTTATATTTGTATTTTGGCCCCTACAATGCTTAGAACATGTGTGCAAGTATTTCTGAATTTGGCATTGATGTACAAGTGTTCACATATAATGTCAAAACATATGACTTCTTGCCTGAGTTTGCCGCTTATCACTGACCCTAACTCAAACGTCATTTTTCATTCCTTATAGTAGGACTAACGTTTCTTTGGCTTAATATACAAAAATGCGTTCATGTGTTATTGCCCCAAATGCTTTATGACCCAAACATAATATGATAACATCCATCCAAATCAAACCTCTTAAACCTGCTGTCAATCAAGAGATGGCAGCACTTCTATTACTTAAACTCTCCTGAATCACGCTTTACTTTTAATTGCGCAGCCTTAATTCAAACGCAAGATGCTACCCCCTTGGAGACCGATTCTCTAACTGATTCTCCTCACCCCGTGATTTCACTGCATCCGTAACTATCTTTTATGTGCAGAAAATAATCCTCTTAAAACTGTCCCAGATTCATCGATAGAAAGTCGTATCCCCATTGACACTATACAACATTTGAAAGTAGTGCTACACCCTGTACCCAAGCTACCGCAAGCTATCATTTGTATCTAATCCAATTAAATATAACTAAGCCCTTTAATTTCGAACCTCTCGCAGCTTAAAGCATTCCCTGAGGTAAACTCCACTCCCCGGTGCAGTCAAATAAAGCAAATACCGCCATTAAATCCCGTTCCTTCTAATAATAAAATCTGCCTTCGACAGAGGGAACAACTTTTCAATTCCATTTTGCTGTTGTAATTAATTGAATTCCTTTCGCGCTGTTGGTGTTTTTCTTTGTCCTCTCTCCCTTCACACTCTCTCTGTCACTATTCCTGATAGAAGGAAATAGGGATTAGTTCTTTCAATCTAAAAACAAATATTTGCTCTTGTTCGGATCCAGTATGGAGGTCGCTAATGGACAACTAACGAATGGTCTGCTTTCTATCCAGACATGAAGTAAAAAAAAACGAAATCTCTGGGTTGTTCCTAATTTGGCTGCAAGCTACAATTAACACTCACACAAGCGCTTACTTTTTCCTCGCTCTTTCGCCCACAACCTAGTTTACTAGTTAGTTGCTGAATTACACTATAACGGCAGTACGACGAATACTTTTCAAACAAAGTAACGAATTGTTTGGAACAAAAAAAAAATAAATAACGAGTTGGGGAAAAATCAAATAACCAGTTACTAAGCCTTTTAGTGGTTTTACGTTTAGGGATTCATAGTCCCTATGCTATTTTTGCCACTCGTCTTGTGTAGAAATGATATAAAAAAATGTTCACTTCTTTTTTTGTCCTTTTAAAGGATTTTATATTTTTTTTCTCCTTTCGGAAGTTAGGGAGGAAAATTGGTTTTTGGTCTTCTGGTATTTTCATGCCTAAAGTGGTCGACAAACACTAATGGAGCGATACGGGAAAAAGAAGGATATTTAATCCTGCTGGTGTACATTAGTCGGGAGTTGTTAATAATTGTTGGCTTAGGTTGTGGAATTTTGTTTATTTCTGTGTAAGGAAGTTTTTGTTTTTCGATGGGAAAAGTTTTAGGATTGAAATGAGATTGTGAGCTCCTTATGGAATAGTTAAAGCCGTTTAATGGTTATTGGGTCGAGGATAAGAATAAACAATCTACGGTGGTAGATTTTTGCTTTGTAAATATTACCGCCATCCATTGGAAGGCAATTCGATTATTGAAACCTTAAATATTCACCTAGCTGATACCAACTTCGACTCTTAGCCTTCACATGTCCATCACTGAGTGCCTAGTATCATGACTATAGTTAGTGTCTCACAGCCCCTATGTAAAGTCTTGGCAGCTGCAGATGAGAGCTGGGGAAAGACTGTTTACAGTATTGTATATATTCCATTTCCAGGCAGCAGCGGAAGAACTCCTTAGATGGAGTAAACTGTGGTGTCTACAGTCTTAGTTAGGATGTACAAAGTCAATTACCTAGATTAGCTGCTTCGACATATTCGGACAACAGATCATTTAGGAATCTCAAGGGCAGTTATAGCCAACGCTAGTAACCGAGTGCGCTTTTTCACGCTAGTAAATCTAATGACGGGCTTAGTGGCGCGATGGTTAGTGCAATGAACTGTCGTGCAGAAGGTCTGGGTTCGATTCCCAGCCGTAGCAACACCTAAATGATTTTGCACTGCTCCTCCTCTCGTGATGATCTGACAAATTAACCGAGTAGTATCAATTGTCATGAAAAGCTCATTTCAACTTAGCCGTTTTGAGTCGGCATAAAACAGGAGGTCTCGCCATCGTGCTAAGAAGTACACACGCACACATCAATGGTTGTGAGAAGAAAGCTAGGCACCAACGAGCCTGTTGCGCCATACATTTTTTTTGAATCTAATGTATGAACAATCAATAATGCGGTCGCAGATCACCGTGTTAGACCTCGCTAGTCCCCGCTATTCCTCACTTGACTTGTTGTAGATCAAAACTCATTTGATTTTCAAGTTTGCTACCTTTAACTAGCGTGACATCGTTAAATCGTCCACGAGCGCACTTACGCGGACTAGAGATGGTGGCGTATGACAGAAAGGCCATCGGCAGCGCTTAACCCGTATAGTTACTAATGAACCTCCAGGTTTCGGGTTGTGCCTTGGGTTAACTACCCACTCACGGAAAAAAAACCCATTGTTACGAAGCAACCAAGAGCCTTGGAAAGGACTCTTGCTGCCAGACGACTTGGTAAGCAAAGATGATAAAGCTACACAGATGACGCACTGCATACAAGCAAAATGGTTCTATGGGGTCGTACTGGCACAGCCCGCCATATATTTTTATCTCGGTTCTCATATGTGCTCGCCCGAACCATGAAGCAGTTGAGCAAAAGTTTCTGTAGTTTGTTCTCAATACGTCATCTGCGTGGCTTTATAATCTTTGCTTGGTAAGTAACATCCACCAACTCATAAGCCAAATCTGGTCGGATTTTCATCCGACTTAGGGATGGAACCTCAGTACCTTTTGCCCGATCCCCAAAAAAGGAGACCCTCTGAACTGCGCCAAAATATCCTCAACATCATCAACAAGATCCTATCTGCCGCAATATGTAAACGCCTGAAACAGTTTACCAACAACCTGATCAGCCCATATCAGTATTATGCCAGGAAAGTCGACAACTGATCAGATCCTCACACTTCGGCAGATCCTTGAAAGAAACCCAAGAAGTCCAAATCGCTACCAACCACCTATTCATCAATTTCAAAGTCGCATACGACAGCATTCATAGAGAATTGTAGAGAGCCGCCGAGACTCGTCCATCTGTGCAGCATGACATTGAAGAATTCTCGCTGCTCCATCAGGGTCGTAAACGACCCCACCAAAAAAGGATTAAGGCAAGGGAATGCACTGTCATATAACTTCTTCCATTTTATTCTTGAGAGGATTGTGCAAAACTCCAGGGCCAACACCAGATGCCTTATCTTCCACAAATCGGTGCAATTATTAGCATACGCGGGCTATATTGATGTCATGGTAGGATTCAATGTGATGTCATAGCCACGATTGCTAGTATAGAGATATAAGCGGCGGAAATGGGTTTTTCTGTAAATGACGGCAAGACAAAGTATATGCTGTCAACCCAAAAGGACACACAACATCGACGAATTGGACAGAATGTCAGCATTGACAGATATTACTTTGAGGTAGTACGGGAATTATCTACCTAGGCTCCGCTATCAACTCTGACAACAGCATCTCGTCAGAAATTAAACGAAGAATTAACACTGCCAACCGCTGCTTCGTCTGGCAAAGATTACAATTCAGAAGTAAAGCGCTCACTCGAACTACTAAGGAGATCGTATATAATAACCTGATCATCCCAGTTCTGCTCTACGGCGCTGAAGCATGGACCGTATCAAAAGCGGATGCAGAAATCCTTCGTCGATTTGAGAGAAAAAAAAATCTTCGGTCCCATTTGCGTTGACGGGCTATAGAGGCGAAGATTCAACCAAGAACTATACGAGCAGTACAGCGACATGAACACCAATACGAAGGCTCGCAGAGTCTTCGATTCCCAGGCAGACGTCAGACACAGTAGAGGAAGACCTCGTCTCAGGTGGTAGAAACAAGCCTCAACAAATTTGGAGGGCGCTAACTGGCAGTTAGCTACGGACCTGGTTTATTAGAAAGGCATGTTGGTTGAGGCTCAGCTTCATCCTTAAGTTTGTAAGTGGACTTACTGAGATTAAATCTCCACACCTCTCGGATCGGATTCGAAGACGGTATCTACTACTCGACAGGGTGCGCCATTTTTTAATATGGACACATGGAATATCTTTTGACATGACATGAAGAAATCTCTGGTTGTTTCGGGTACAACATTTTAAAAAAGACATTTGTCCCGTTTGCGTTTGTTGGATTGAAAGGAGGCAATTCAGTTAGGAAATTATCGAGTTTTACAGTGGCATAGCCTTTGAAAAAAAAAATTACTTAAAGCCCATTAAACTCTGAAGACATTTAAGAATCAGTCTGGCAGAAGACTTAAAATAATTTCAATACTGCAGGTTGAAACGTCATGAAGGCAGAGATCCATATATTATGGACAGAAAAAAATTATAAAACCATTAAGGTAGGGTTATGTTAAGTTAATGTACAACTCTTGCATGCATTTTGTGATCCTACATGTGGGTAGCTTCTTCATTTTTGTTGTTAATGTGTAGGTATTTAGTAGAATTTCTAGTCACCTGAAGGTTCCTTTTTTCATAATTAAATAGGGTGTGGACAGTGACACAGAGACTGAAGGGAATCCTCCTTTATTTCTTCAGCACAGTAGCCTTTACAAAGTTCATCACCTTAGAGATGTATTTGCTGATTGGATTTGAGTGGTTATGTCCAGAAGAAAAGACACGAAAAAAGGTTGTGGGTTCTCGTTCTGGCTTTGTCGTAACCCATATAAATCTTTTTTTTTTGGAATGGAAATCCCACTTGATTTTGCTGATAACTAGTACTTTCTGTTGCACATGAAATTTACGGTTATAAATGACGGTTTGACAGAAGGGTCTGCCATTCAAAATTTGGTTTTGAAATAACGTGTAGCCTTGTTCACACAAGAAAGAGTGAGACTTCAGTATTGCAGCCATTATACCATTAGACTTAAAATATATGAATTGTTGCAAACGTCCTCAGAAAAGTCTATTATGTGGGCTTAGTAACACTTACAGTGTGACTGACCAATCGATTGTCTATTGTTATCTGATTGGAAAATCTTATTTGAACTCAGTCTCTTTGATTTATCATCAAATATTGGGTCTCCCATTCACACCTAAATAGCTGTAAATAACCAAAATCCTGTTCCCAAACAAACCTATTTCGCCAAATATTGGCTTATTTGGCAACAAACTGTTTCTCCTACCTTTATCGCGTGAGACTCCAAACAATTTTTAACATCTGCGGATTGCCAGAACCTCATATTGCGATCTTCCCCAAGAAACCATATCTTCCCAAAACTCCAGCAACCAAATTGAAACAAAGTACTAGTAGGTACCTACCACGGGTATCCAAACAATTGCAACTTACCATGCACTGTCGCCGTCTGATAGTGTGGTGGCGGTGGTAATGTTAAAGCTGTCATGCCTGTCCCCACTGTCATGTGTCCTAGCGGTTGTTGTTCGAAAATTGCCGGTCCCGCTGCTAGCGTCGCCGACGTCGTCGTCGTGGAACCAACTCCTGCTGCCGGCATTGCTTTCTTATGCTGTAATTGAATTGTGTGATATTTGACAAGCGGCTGGTGATTGTAATGAACTGCTGCAGCCGCTGCTGCTGCTGCCGCTTGCATGCTATGGTGATTCCCCGGTGTCGTCGTTTGGATTGGAAAGTAAATGGTCGCAGTGCCAGTTATTTCCGTGCAACCGTTTTGTTCAACGAGATGCTGGTGCTGCGGATGGACATTGTTTGGCACCATGACCTGCTGGTGGTAAGTGGTAGTGGTGGCGCCACGAGTGGGCGACATCTGATAGCTCTGATGCTGTGGGGACATCTGCTGCTGCTGCTGTTGGGCCATGGCCAGATGGTGCTGGTGATATGGCTTAAGGTTGGGCGGCACCATCGGGGGTGACTTCAATTGTATGCACGGTGAACTGTGATGCACTTTTGTTGGCGAACTATGCAATAGCTGGCATGAATCTGCGAATAATGGAAAAGGGATATGAGATTAAATTTTCTTCTTTATTTTTTGGTTGTTGGGTCTTGGTGTTTTATTAGTTTTTTCTCGCTTGTGTTTTACACGCTTTTGTTGTCCAACCGAAAACAAATGAATCAGATGAGGGTACATCGATGGGTGGATAGGATGTGGGAGAACATTTTAATTTTTGTGTAAACGCTGTCGAAAACTGGTAGGGAAATTCAATTAATTGAAATAATCTGTCGGCACCATGGTGTGCAAAAAGGGCTTAAAGGCACTGGGACACTGGAATTGAAATACAACCGTACCGGCTGTTTATTGAAATCGATGGAAAATGAGTGCACGATTCCTCAAGATCCTTAGTCGTAGTTGGACTGTGAAAAGTTTCTATTGGGTGTATTATAATTTGGAGAACAGTAATTTTTTTGAATAAAATATGTACTCTAAAAGAATCTAAAAATATGTATGGATACTCGTAATGCGCAATGTAACGTTATCACCTCTATACACGTATTCGTTTGGGAGAACATTTTCCTCGATATGTTCGAAATCCAAGAATTTTCTAGCAAGGTATCCATTCCAATTAGTATTTCGAGGAAATCTTGCGACGAAATGTAACGCACATATTCGCACATCGGTGATATCGTCGTTTGAAGTAAGTCTGACATAAGTCAACTCTTTACGACTTTGACCGATTCGCAACAAATACAAATTTTCTATCAAAACATCCTATCTATAGCTACTGACAGCGTGAGGGATTAGTGTCGATTTTCATTTAGAAAATATTTCCAGTAGGTTATGAAAAACTTCAAATAGCTTTTCTGAAAAAAAATGAATTTCAGCATATGCCAGTTTGCTTTTCAGGCGATGATTTGCGTTAAGTTACCAATTTCTGACAGCTATGCCTTCTATTTCCTCCGAAGTTGTCCGAAGAACAATTGCTGCGGAATCAAATGAACGCGATTGTATGCTTTTTTCCAACTGGGAATTTCCAAAAAAGATTACGACGACCAAAGGAGTGAGTGCTGGTGTCTTCTCATTGCAGCGTGTTCCATGCGGAACTCATGGCGATCAAAAAATCCTTATCCTTGCTCAAAGTGAATGTAATATCTGCCAATGATATTAGGATTTTCTCGGGCAGCCAATCGGCCATCAAATCGCTGGAATCAGTCTAAATAAATTCAAAGACAACCCTAGATTGCCGCTCATCTCTGAAAGAGTTTTCAGAGCTATTGAACATTCACTTTTGTGATGCCTGGGCATAGTGACATAGTGAACTCGCCAGACATGAAACTAAATTACGTCCATGTTGTGTGACCTTTCGTGTTGACAGCAAATACTTAGTCTTAGCCTCATTTACTACTAAACCCAATTTTATTGCTCTTCGGAATATTGGGACATCCAAAATACTGGATGCGTGCCTCTTGTCTATCTCAATGTGATCATTTTGGTTGACACTTCGTTGATCTGGAGACCGCCATGTCCCCTTATGCTGGTTATAATGGCATTTCGTTCCGTAGCGAAGTCAATTAGCCTTAGTCCGTTAAGAGACATTCCGTCGAGTAGGCCATGTTTTCCGACAATACTTCTAAATAAGTCTTCCCTTTCTACCTTTGCATTTTAATCTCCTAGTACGATTTCAACATAGTACTTCGGTAGTCGCTCATAGGTTTTGTCAAGGAGCTTGTAGAAGCAATCCTTAGCTACATCATATTTTTCCTGCGTCGGGCGTGAGTGCAAAAGGGCATATGTTGGCAAATTTCGCCCTGATGCGGATTTTTGCAATGTGTTCGCAAATGTCTTGGAAACATAAGACTTCTCGCCTAACTATTACACGGTCCGTACTAGATATCACAGTCTTTCACATTTGTTTGCCCTTTTTTATTTAGCAGGTTCGTCAACAATAAAATCAGTCCTTTCCGAGGCTATTGGTTGCTTTGTAACATAAAGTTTTTTCTATGGGTGCGTAGTTTACCCAAAGCACATTCCCAACCTGGAGTGCCAGTTTCAATTTATCAGATATCCCTAGGACATCAGTACGGGATTGAGAACTGCCGTTGGCCTTTCGCTTCATCTGCCACCATCTCTGTTCAAGAGGCCTGAAATTCCTAACAACCTGTTGTTCTAATATGTCGAAGCAGCTTGTCTAGGTTCGCCTGGGACAACAGGCTGGGTATTCATTCTGTACTATTCTGACCTGGCTGTTTTTAGTGTTGTTGGTTTTCGTCTTGTTATCGCAGTTATCGTTTAGCAAGTCAAATCCGATTGTATGAGACCAGTACCCGACGGTTACCACTTGGAGGCAAAAAACACAATTGATGTGTTCAGAGTTACAAATTTTGGGAGAGACGTGAAATTTTCCATGGCAAATGGATGCAGTCCTGATTTAACTCCTATGTGGACTTTTTAATAAGGGGTTATCTCAAATCTAAAGTTCTCCGACTTTTCTGGTTCATTTAAATGAAAATATTCGTCAGGAAATAGCAGACATCACGGAGTCTACTGTTCGACTAAAATTAGTGCCGCGGATGCGAGACTTGGCATTTGGGCGTTATTATATTTTTAAGAAATAAATCCTCCAATGGCAGACTTTAGGTAACTAATAAACATTTTGTAATAGACTGCTTACACGATTTTTAATCGATTGAGTAAATATAAATTTTCTCTTGAAACGCCATGTACTAATTTGAAAAGGGCCTGTAAATCAGTTTATTCGAAAATGTGTATCTACTGCTGATAAGTCTTAACTAAAATGCGTAGATTTTAACTATGTATATTGGCTGTTGGTATTCAGAAAAATCCAAGGACACAAAATATTTACCCAAAACAAGTCAAAAAATTCATAAATTCAGGATCATTGTTGAAAGAATTGAAAAAAAATTAAGCGGCATTTATTCAGGCAGCCATTTTAATTTGTTTTAAGTTTTAAACTGCACTCAGTTTGTTTTATGTAAGCGTAGACGACATAAGATACTAGCTTCTCCAAATGACATGACTTGACAGCTGTATTACATTTGCATGGATGAGTTACATTTTGAAAAATAAGAGAGACTTATTTATTTTCATAGTACTACTCACAAAAATCCTTTTGAAAATCGATTATTAAGAGGTTTAAATTATGAATTGTACATATAATCCTTTGTAAGTTAAAAAGTTTCTGAAAACACGCATACTGATTTTTTTTTGTAATTTATGGAGCTTCGGATTGCATTGAGTATCACAAAACGTAATAAAATGTGAAAACATTTTTTTCATATGTTAAAAACGACGACTGTTGTTCACTGCAAGTTGCATTGCGACCAACTTTAAGAACATATTTTATCAAGCCCTACTAGAGAAAAGTTAATAAAAAAGAGAATTAATTTGTAACTTTGGTTCATGTCACGGCCACCTCTACCTACCTAACCTTACCTTAGTAATTAAAAATTGGTTCATCTTTTAGACATAAAAAATCAACCATTCCATCGAAACAGATTACCAATTTCTATGGTAAACTCACTCACCTTCTCGTTCAGCTGATGATCCATATTTGTAGCTATTGTGTAGACTTGTCTCTCCACTAACTGGGTCATATTTACATGATTTACAGTCCACCTGAAAAGAGAAAAAAAGCTTTTCGATTAACCCCTAATGAATAGCCACTGACTGGTAGTTCCGCAGCACCATGTCATCGCCTAACACGACTTTAATTGAAATTGTATGCATGACTCCATTTGGTCGGAGATTCATTTTATTTTTGAAAAATAAAAACACAAATTTGTTGTTAACCACAAAAAAATAATAAATAATCCTGTAATGGTATTCAAACAGCCTGTCGGCTGCAGATTACGTGAATTATCCTGGCGAGAGTAAAAAGTTTTTATTTATAAAATTTTCTTTGCTGTTTTGTAAAACTTTTTCCTGTACCAGCAAAACATACAACTCCTCAAGACAAAAAAAATGGTGACGACGAAAAAGCTGTGTATGTGTCCATTGAACAAGAAGAAGTTTAATTGAATCAAAAGTTGAGCGCTGAATTAAATACGAACACACTAAGACCCTCGTCAGTGTCCTTGTTGGCAAAGGCAGTGGCCAGCAAGGGGTAATAGGTATGAGTGTGGGCATGTTCTGGATCACTTTGGTATATTGTTTCTTGCAGACTGCCTGGGTTAGAGTTCTTATTTGAACTCTTTTGCTGTTGTTGTTGTTGTTGTATTTTTATTTTTATTTTTGGAAGTTTAATCAACTTTTGCCCAATTCCCATTGCTTGGTAGTGGAATTATCTTAAGGAGCTGCTGACAAAAGTTTGTCTTAATTTGCTTAAAAGTGGACCGAGGAAAGTTTTCACTTCTGTGTGTGTACCTTAAAACAATTACTAAATGTCCTGAGGCAGAAACACTATTTTCTACCTTGGGAATGGACTGGAGAAGTTTTAGTTTTAAAAAGATATAGAGAGAGTGTTTCAGAAGTGTATGTAATTAGAGGCGAAAAACTCAACTAAAGGAATGTAAGGAAGCTTAAAGGAACTCACAAAGTTTATCAGCGAAGCAACTCGGTAAGTTCTAAAAGGCTTTTACAAGATATTTTTTCAATTTACAAAAAAAATGCCTTGAAGGTATTCAGTCAAATGGTTGATAGCATTTCTGGTTCTGCCTAATTGCTTTCCTTTACATACGAATAAAAGGGTCTGTGCCCCCCTTTACCAACCCTCATACCTTTGAGAAGGCTACAATCCGCAGTGTGGAATGTTGAGTACCCTATCCTATCCTTCAAATGTGGGCTTTATGGCAATGAAATATTAAATTATTTTTTATATTTCACAAAATATTGTTCACACAGTTACCAAAATCTTGTATGGTTCGATAAAAACAACGTTTTTCCCCTGCATATGGTTTGGATGGCGTAGGGTATACAAATGGTTTTTGTAGAAAAACGCGTCCAAAAAGTGGGCGTGGGTTAAAGACATATATAGACGAAATGTTTGTTTTATCGAACCCAATGATTTTGCATCAACATTTTTTTCAAATATTTTAATACTTAAACGTAAAACGTTTTTACTGAAAACGTCCCAAAAAGTGGGCGTGGTAAAAAAAACCTTATATGGACGAAATATAGATATTGGGATTAACTAAATATTTGTTCAGGCGCCTTTTCAAAATTCCCTACCGTTTGGGCAAAAAAATGTTTATCCTAAAAGTGGGCGGATTTTCAAAATGTTTACACTTGTTCCGCTTCGTCGGATGGAGAGTTCCTAATAGAAATTTCATCAATCTAGCTCAAAACTTAAGGCCCAACAACTGGTGACATACAGGCGGACAGACTGACATGGTTAGATCGACTCAGCTAGCGATTCTGAGTCGATCCATATAATTTGAGTTATATCCAGCGAAATTATTTCTTTATATTACAAATTAAATGTCCCTATAGGATATGGTATAAAAGAAAAAAAAGCACGATGGCGGGACCTCCTGTTTTATGCCGAATCCGAACGGCTAAGTTGAGATAAGCTATAATAGTCATGAAGACTATTATTCGGATGATTTGTCTCATCATCACGAGAGGAGGGCCAGTGAAAAATCATTAACTTGATGCTACGGCTGGGAATCGAACCCAGACCTTCTGCGCGGCAGTTCATCGCACTAACCATCACGCCACTGAGCCCGTCTTTAGATGGTAGAAATAGCAACTCGCTTCGCTCTCACTTAAGGTTTTCAATCCTCGATCTCACCACTCGACTACATTTCTGCTTGGGTGATGAAAATTTAGATCTGCTATAACCTGTTATAATGTTATTACAGTCTGAGTCGGGACGCAGCCAGTATTCCACTCCAATAAACCCGATCCTTATCGTCGCCTTAGTCGTGGTCTTCCTCTACTGTGTCTATCATTTTGGGAATAAGTGTTCGATTTCCGAGCTCGACAATGAAGATGTTGTAAGCAAATTTCCTAAATCTGAAGAATGGAACCTCAGCATCTTTTGCTTGATTCACAAAAAAGGGATGTGTCTGAACTGCGCCAACTACATTGGCATAAGTCTCACTGCAGTTTTAGGCCAGGAAAGTTCACAACTAGTAAATTTATTACATTTTGGGAAATTCTGGTGAAAACCCAAGGAGCTGAAATCGATACCCACTACCTATTCATCGATGTCAAAGCCAGATACCAGATCATTTGTAGAGACACACTCTATAGAGTCATATGTAGTTTTGTTTTTCCGCCGAAATCGTCCGTCTGTGCAGGGTGACAAATTCTCGCCGACCTCACCGACACATTCGACCCAAAAAAACATTAAGGCGCTGTCATGTGACTTCTTCAATCTCATTCTTGACAGGATTGTGCAAAACTCCAAAGCCAACACCAGAGGCAAAATCTTCCATAAATCAGTGCAACTACAAGCATACGGCGACATCATTGGTCGGACGCAACGTGATGCCAGCCACGTTTGCTAGTAAAGAGGGATTGGCATATAGGAGCTTAGTAAGAAATGAGGGTAGGACCAAGTATATGCTGTCAAGTTGAAAAGACAGAACATCAACGAATTGTACAGAACGCCAACATTGACAAAAATTTATGTAGTACCGGATATGTCTTCCTCGGCTCCGCTATCGACTCTGACCACAACATCTTGTTAGAAATTAAACGAAGAATTACTCTTCCCACCCGCTGTTCCTTCGGGCTAAAAAGGCAATTTAGTAGGAAAGCCCTCACTCGAACTACTAAGGAGATGCTATATTATACCCTGATCATAACAGTCCTGCATTACGGCGCTGAAGCATGAACCGTATCAAAAAGTGGATGAAGACCTCCTGGGTCGTTTTGAGAGAAAGTGTTTTTGAAAAATATTCGGTCCCGTTTTTTTTGACTGGCTACGAACAAGAAGTTTCAACAACGGCATACCCTAGTCAAAAAATTCCAATATTCCGGCTAGCAGAGTCTTCGATTTATAGCCACACGTCGGACGCAGTAGAGGAGGACATCGCCTTGAGTGACTCGCGCAAGACTAAACTGATCTCAATCAACACGAGGTGCGCAACTGGTGGCAGTTAGCTAAGGATGCTTATTAGAGATGCTTGTTGGTTGAGACCAACGTTCTTTTCTTTCCAGACTGCGACCCACCACTTCGGCTTACTGATGGATTTTTCTGGAGTGTGATTTTAAGAGCATGCAAAGGAAATAAGCACCACAAGCAAAATGAAACATGCACTGCGGGGTCAATTTCCATTTTTTTGAGGATTAATATCGCGGGGTGTGCAGTGCATCACTAGGATCATCACTTCAGATGGGCGCCCTTATTTTATACCAGGCTTATAATGTGCTCTTTAAGCTGATTTATCATTTAAGAACTTAAGGTTAGGTTATATTTATTTTGATTGGGGCGATTTCCATTTAGAAATTTGGGAGCGTTTTTCATTATGAAAAAATGTCCAATATGTGTGGTGCTTTTGCTTGGGGTCATTTTTCAATGGTGCCTTTGTTCATTTCATAGTTAGTCCTTCTTATCTGGTATCTGAACGTGAAAAATTATTTCATTGCAGTACATATTTGTACGAATCAAGAAAGAGCTTAATACGTTGTAAGAAACCCTAAAGTTGGCAAAGTTGATATTCTTTTTTGATTCGATACGATTGGTAACTTCCTTTAATTCCGTTCAATATTTTTCTCTTTTTTGTGAGAGAGACAATGAAACAAAAATTAAATTTTTTTGGCGCAACAGACTTGTTAGTATCCAGGGCTAAGCTTTCTCACAACCATTCATGTGTGCGTGAGACAGACACACACAAGGATTTTAAATTACACCTTTAATAAAAACAGTAAGTAAAAAAAAGTTATACAACTATTTTTTTTCTTTTCAGAATGCAATTGGGCAATCGTGATGTGTTAATAAAAATATGAAATTCTCTGTTCGAAGTTTTCAAAATGTGATCGGCTCGTCGTGCTTACCAGATTTTCTTTTGGAAAAACTCCTTGCTAAAATGTTCGTCGCGAATGAAAACGTCGCACTGCTTCAATTTCGAAGTGTGTGTCATTCTTTATTAAAATATTTTAGTACGCGAATTTGAATTTAAATTTTAAAGTCTTTAAAACATTTGTAATTTTCGTTCTATAAAAGTACGTCGCGAATAAAATCGTACGATTGGTGAAAGTCTTGTTTATGTTCTTCGCGAGCAAAGTCATTTCGTGCTATAATGTTCGGCGCGCCCCTAATTTTTTTCTATTTGTGATAATTGTCTTCAAAATGTCGTTTTGAAAAATTAAATTAAAATGTGCTCTCCTTTAAAAAAAAAGTTGTTGGTTTAAAAACAACCTTATGTTCGTAATGCTATTCTAAGATATCAGCAACAAGCTAAAAATCGCAATAAATGCCATCCATCCATCGCGAAAAAAATATGTTTTCTTGCTTCTATTTCTGTTTGCAATTGCAAAATTGGTGTTCAGTTAAAATAAAATCTGTTCTCCTTCAAAAAGTGTTTATTTAAAAAAAAGTAAAGTCTGAAAGTCTGAAAAAAAAATCTGTCCAGCACAAATCTCTAAAAATGGTTCCTTCGCGAAAAAAAAGTTTTTTTTCTTCAATCTATTCTATTCTCCTTATTTGAAGTATGGTGTTCAATTCCTAGTATTACAAAAGTTTTTGCAAGATCGGTGCTCGTTAAAAATGAAATGTGTTCTCCTTTACTAAAAAAGTGTTTTGTTTTGAAATATGCAGTCTTTATGGTCTTAAATGCTAAAAAGTTTTCCCTCGCGAAAAAAAAATGTTCTTGAAATTATCTCTGTTATTTGTATTTGAAGTGTGTGGTGTAATGCTCAGTATGTACATATTTTCAAAGTTATTTCAAAAATGTTTTCCTTTAAAAATAAAAAAGTGTTTGGTGTAAAAAAGGTGTGGTCTCACAATAATGTAGCCAGCACAAATCGCTAAAAGGTGATCCTTTGCAAAAAAATGTTCTGTTGCATCCTTTTATGTTGTTAAGCTTATTTCAAGTGTAAAGTGTTATTGCTACAAGAGTTATTGCAAGATTCGTGTTCGTTTTAAAATGAAATCTGTTCTTCTTAAAAAAAAGTGCTTAATTTTAAAATGTCAAGTCTGGAAGTGTAGTAAAAATCCAGCCAACACAAATCCCTAAAATGTGATCCATCGCGAAAAAAATGTATGCCTTGTATATTTTTCTTCCGTAAAAGCTTATTTCAAGTGTGAAGTGGAATTTTAAGTGTTTCAAGAAACGTCCAAAGAAGAGTCGTTGTTGATGGTAAGTGAAACAGTTGTTTTTCTAAATTAAGAACAGATTCGGGTATAATTATTTTGAACTTCATAGGAATTCTTGTTATAGACTAAATCGTCCTTGAAATTTTTAACATCTGCTTGAATATCCCTACCATACAAGTAGAATCTTGCCAAACACTTTACCCTTTGATGTGCTCACATATTTAATGGAAGGTTTAGAGTTTTTCCCCAATTTTCCCATTCTTCAAGGCAGCTTTATAACCCGTTTATCGCGCGCAAATTTATAAAACAAAGTGCACTTGGTGTAGGCTTATATGTTCCACTATTTTAATCAACGTGTCCTAAAGAAATTTGACGATATTTGTTCTTTATATTCCTCTGAAGATTTAAGGAGGAGATTTGCGGATTGAACGTGTTTGATAACACCATTCAAGATTGGGCCTTTTTTTAAAGTGTATGGGCAAGAAGGTGCTGATCTGCTGTTACAAGAAATGCGTGCCTTAGGTTAGGTAAAGTTTGATGGGCTATGTGGGCCCAAAGCGATACCCCTTTTTATAGAATATTTGTACCTGCAAATAATGTTATATTAGATTAGAGTATGATACTTATATCATTTGCGAAGGTCCATCTGCTTCTAATAGGTAATTACTCCATCCCGGTTTGCAGCAGAACCGAACGATCGTGCTATAGGGATATTTGCTAGCTACGTCAAGTGCTCGTAGTTAAAGTTGCCAAGGAGCTAGTTGCGGCTGTTGCTGATCGCGAGGCGGATAGTGACAAAGTAGGTTGCTGGAGACAGTTAGTCTGAATCTGTGGGAGTGCTTACCAAACCGATTGCGACCAGCTATCACTCTCATCACTATAGAAATAAAGGCTCTGCTCAGAGCTGTGCTTGTTTGGGTGGCTTAATGTGGGTGGCCGCGGTGTTGTGGTAACGTGTTCGTCTGTTGAGCGGATGGTTGCGCGTTCAATCGAAGCCAAAATCCATTTTACTTTTATTTAAAAAAAATAAAAAAGGTCGGTGTATTTCCTAAAAGTATGCACACTATCTTAAATTTCTTCAAATTTAATGAACACAAGAAAAAGTGACTCCCCGAAGCTAGTTCGGACACCACCTTTCCTATCATCTTTCCTATCACTCTCTTTCTTCCCCTTTTCTAACGCTCGTACTGTGGTAACATTGACATTGACATTGACATTACAGTAATTCGCACATGAATGCATCGAACTACAGACACATAACAGCACTGGCGACTGAGGCCATCGGCTGGGACAGATGAAGACATTAATACAACAGAGAGAGACAGATAGACACATAGAAGGAAAGACATATAACATAAACCTAAGTGGCACAGAGGAGGAGACATAGATTTATACTGTCTCATATTATCGCACAGGTGGCCTCAGATAATCTGGCAATTTTCGTAGAAAACAAATGCTGCCGAAGCTGGGGCTTGAACCCGCAGCGTTTGGCTTAGCAGTCAACTACTCATTCCTCTGAGCCATGGCCACCTGCAGCTGTGGCAAAGGGTATTCATAACCCCTTGAGTACGTGTAAATTATAAAAAAAAGGTCTTTGGTGTGTTGGCAACTGTCTTTTGCCACCTTGATTTTGCTTCACTTTGCGTGTATTCAGTTTTTGCCTGTTTTTTTTAAAGCAAGTGAGGTCTAACTCTACTGTAACGTAAGGAGATGCAGCTGGACGATCCTAGCCTGACTAGCTCGTCTGTCTTCTCATTTCCTGGAATCTTATTATGTCCTGGCACCCAGATAACTCGGACCTAATTTTGCTCTGTGCGGCAGCGTCCAACTACAAGTGATTTTATAATGTTGGATGCCAGAGATTGTTAGTCTGCTTGACTATCTACGTAAGTGAAAATATGCTCATTTGATAAGTCCAACACTCTAGCTGCTTCGAGTATAACTAAGATCTCTGCTTGAAATACACTGCACGAGTTTGCTACATGAAGGGATGTGGCTGAAATGTTTCCAAGCCTACTATGGTACGCATGGCTCCTGTTATGAGTAGACATGCTGTTTTTTTAACCTTTGTAGGTGCAGTCAAATGCTTCGTATTTTTCATGGAGTTCCGCCAGACTAAGCACACATAGGTGAGGATTGGTCTGACAACAGCTGTAGCTGTATGTAGCCACTTTGTGACCGTCGGGGAGGGTACCCATTTTCTACCGGAGATTCTATTGAAGCTGTAAAGTTCAATCCGTGGTTAAATAAAATGGCACATGCCACTCCGCTCCCATCTTTCGACCTTGACCAAACTGACTTGCGCAATTGTAGCCCAAATACAAGTTTCTATTTAAATATGGAATAAAGTCAACAAAATTAAATGTTTTCCATGCATTATGACTTTATTAGTAAGAGCAAACATTCGCATTAAATATGGAATACAACGTCGTCCATGTGGCTGCCTCGGCTGACTTCGCAGTAGCACATTCTGTCACTGCATTTTACCAAGATCTTGTTTATGGTTTCGGTCTGTAGATCACGGATTGATTTGATAATGTTGGCCTCTAAGTGCTTGGACAGTCTTATCGGTCTTTCACGAAAAAAAATCAAAGCGGTCAAATCGCAGCTCTGATGTGGCCAATTGCCATCGCCAAGGCGGGATTTGGGACTCTGCTATACAAAAGATCGATTGAACAAGAAGTCGTCCAAATTCATGTTTCAATGCAACTTATGTAAAAAATCGGTTAACATGTTCCTAGCCTCAACTACTCCACAACTCACGATCCGCACCAAACTGTCACTCTCTGCAGTGGATGCATCGGATTCTCGGCAATAACGTGCGGGTTTTCTTGATGCGTAAATTTATTTGTTTTTTTTTGTTTGTTAATGTTGCCACCGAGATAAAAAAGCGTTTCGTCATAAAGATGATTTTTTGCTCAAGATCGTTGTCAGTTAAGGCTGCTGTAAGGCCTAAACTGCAAAGCGATAACGAAGCGGTCATGTGCCTTCAATCGCTGAGTCAATTAGACCGGGTAAGCGAATAATCCGTGGTTTTGTGCAGAATACTCCTCAGGCTACTGCGTGAAATATTGAGCTATTGAGATCGGTGGCGAGCGATATCGGCTACAGCAGCCACATTCTCGTCTGTGCGCACCGTAAAAAGACGGGGACCACGAATGTTGTCCACTAGCATCTGGTCTCATGAATAAAAAACTTCTTATCATATAACGCACTGATTTTATACCCTATCCCATATGGGCATATTCGTTTTGATACATAGTTCTTAACATAGAGAAATAACCTTAAAGTATATGGGTCGGCTCAGAATCGCTAGCTGAGTCGATTAAGCCATTACTGTCCGTCCTACCATCCGTCCGTCTGTTTTTTAGGCCACACATTTTGAGTTAGGATAATGCAATTTCGTATATGCTATCCTTGTAGTTACGTGTTGTTTGAACAAGTGTAACAAATTTCAAAATCCGCCTACTGCCACGCTCACTTTTTTTAAAAACGTTTTATTAAGTTAAACGGTCAGGATGTTTGGAATAGGTTCTGAACAAGATATTTATTTAGGGAAATTCGAAAAGGCTTTGGATGCAAAAACATTAATTTTTGTTGTTCCGAGTTCTATGGTTCAGAATGATGCAAAGCAGAACGCCTCATTTTTAGACATTTGCCCAAATTTGGACGTTAGGACAGCAGCCCATGTGTGCATAAGCGCGGGGACCTTGCTTCAAATCAGGAATATGAGTATTAATATAAGTATTTTTTACTACTCGACCAATTATTATAGCCTGACAAACATCCAAGAGAAACACAGTCAGAAGAAGCTTCTCAAATTTACCATTCAGATTTGGCGTTAAACTTGAGGTCCTCTTCTTTGTCTCAGAAATAAAAACTTCTAGCACACAAATAAAGGGAGAAGCTCTGTTTGAGACCTTGATGTTTCATTTTCTTTATAGCAGGCGGAGTACAACCTACTCAGTCATTGCTATTAAACTTTCTGGCCCTAATCCGCTTAGCAAATGAATCCATATTGACTGGGGTCAGTAAACAACAGGTGGTTAAAATTTAAGGGCCTATGTTGAATTTGAACCACACCTAAACGTCATGTTTTTTTCGGCATTTCATTTGACATTTTTAAATATCAGACTAACTAAATTTAAACCATGGAAAGATACACAATTGAGCAACGCGTTAAAGTTATTCAGCTTATTATGAAAATGGACGTTTAATTTAATCGTCCAAATGTGCGTACAATCGGAAAAATCGTGCAAAAATTTGAGCAAAGCGGGTCTGTAGGAGATGTAAAAACACCAGTGCATGCTCGTACAGCTCGTGCCGCAGAAAATATTGCTGCTGTTCGCGATAGTGTGGCTGAGAGCCACGTCAGCAAGTCGTCGTGCCCAACAATTGCACCTCTCACGCTCTTCGTTCATGAACATTATACATAAAGACTTGCAGTAAGGTGCAATTGACTCAAGAACTTAAGCCTCTTGACCATTTCAAGCGTCGTCAATGGTCAGAATGGTGGCAAGAAATGGCAACAGTGGATGATCAATCTAGTGTAGGCATATGTAGTGATGAGGCACATTTTCATCTCAGTGGATTTGTCAATAAGTTGAATTACCGCATTTGGGTGAATGATAATCCAAGAGTGATTGTCGAAAACCTAATGCACCCACAAAGAGTGACTGTTTGGTGCGGTATATAGGCTGGCGGCATCATCGGGCCGTATTTTTTCCAAAATGAGGCCGGTCAGGTATGTTACTGAGAATGGTGTTCGCTATCGTAAGATGACAACGAACTTTTTATAGCCCGAATTAGAAGATATGGATGTGCATGATATGTGGTTTCAACAGGATGGTGCCACTTGCCACATAGCTAACGAAACAATGGCTCTTTTTCGCAACAAATTCAATGGCCGTGTTATCTCACGTGTAGGCGATGTAAATTGGCCGCCAAGATTAAGTGATTTGACACCGTTGGACTTCTTTCTTTGTGGTTATTTGAAAGAAAAAGTGTACGTCGTTAAGCCAGCAACAATTCAAGAGCTACAGGATGAGATGATTCGGCACATTAACGGCATAGAACCTCAAATATGCTTCTGCGTAATCGAAAATTTTGACCATCGGTTGGTAATTTGGCCGATATTTTCTTCCATACATAATTGAACCATACCAACAATATCATAGTAACAAGAAATCATACTAATTTCCTAAATAATTTGTTTTATTCAAAATCAACCTCGGCCCTTAAAATTTAACCACCCTTTAAAACGATGGTTACCACTGTTATAAAATATGCACACTTGCTCTGTATTCAAAGTTGAAAGAAGATTGCTAAATTCCTACCGCTCAATTTCTACCCTCGTTCTTCAATACCCAACTATTGGATCAAATTGTAGCTTTTTTATCAAACCAATACAACTGTGAAGGAATGTACTTCCAGTAGTCCGTAAAATGAATTGCAAATAAATCAACTTTCAATTGCAACCCACGTTACGTCTTACTTTTTTGTTGCGACATTTTCAAAAACCATTATCACAGTTAATCCATTAAATAATTGGGATAATCCCAACCTCGAGCGTTGCCAATGTTCAACTTCAGAAGCCCTTTAAAGTTTCTAGTTCATTCCACTAAATTTACCTAAAACTTTCATTATTCTGAAAATTCCCTCAAATAAGTTAACAAAACTTTCGGTTCTGCCATTCCATTAGTTGAACAAAAAGAAAACCTGAAATATTTCAAATTTATCCCAACAAAAAATAAACACTTAACTTTCACTCGAATAACTTTCTGGCGAAAAAGATCAACATGAAGTTCATTGTTGGATGCAACATTCCATTATGCGATTGTCCGAAACTTCTTCCTCACAACACACACCCAAAGTACGTCGTCGCAACTATTTCAGCGCAGCTTAACTTTCTCGCACTTGTTCATAATAATAAACGCGCAAGGAAGTGTATACCACTGCCGTCCTCATCATAGTCGTTGTCGTCGCCATTCTTCTACATCTACATCCTATGAACCCTATCACGACTTTGCAATTTTGTACTCGAGTAAACTTTGCTAAATATAACAAAAAAAAAAAAACAAAAAAAGAGGAAAATAGTAGTAACTATTCATTCAGCAGTACTCTGAGTGGATGAGGACTGACTAGAGACCCGTTAAATCCGTAAAAATATATTACTATTGTTTGCAGCAGTAAAATGCGATTTATGCTTGAGTCCTTGATTTTAAACTCCACGTCCCGCGGTTAGGATTTCTATAATAAAACTGACGCCTACCAATGGACGATAATGGTGATGGTGTACTTAGATGTAGTATCTATCCAATGGATGCCTACATCCTTTGTCAGTTTTTATGAGTATCATATACCCCAAGGATATCAATCGTGAGTGGGCGTTTCCATAATCATTACCAACTTTCTGCACAACTTTCATCGAGTGGAAAAGGGCTGAAATCTTGGAAGTATGAATCGTTACCTCAACGCAAATGTGCTCAGGGAAATATCAATTTAATTCACCCAATCATACAAATACACACTCACAAGCACACAGCAGTATTCATTTAACGATCAATTAAAATTTGACATTTGGCTTACCTCGTGCGATTGTCCTTGACAGGAACCAGAGCCCGTGGACTCTGAACTTTTTCTCCTCACTGTGGAATCGCTTTTACGCTCCTGTTGTATCTTATGTAGGCGACAACATATCCTCGTGTATGTACATTGCAAGGCATCGGCCAACAGACCACCAAGACTGGATAAACACATCAACATCAAAGGAACTCCAATTAAGGCATACAGTATGGTGGCGATTTTTCCGGCGGAAGATTTCGGTGTAAGGTTGCCATGGCCTGGAACATTGAAAGAAAAAAGGATGTGGCTGAATGAAGGGAAAATCATTTAAATATATGGTAGCCTAAAGGAAGGCATTTTGTACTTGAATACTTTTTTTTTGTTCGTCGTGGTGATGGAGGGTTATGCCTCTGCATAACTTTGGTTTTGTCGTTTTTTTTTGTTGGTTGGTGTATGGCTGAGTTTCACTTTTTTCAAGGATGTGGTAAAAAGAAAAAGTGTGTTCACTTTAATGAGCGGATATTGAGCTTTTTAAACTTTTATAGCGGATATCATTCAAGACAAGGCGTTCAGTAGAGTAAACTGAAGTGAAAGGAATATCTTTGAAGAGTAGAGTATCTCCTTTCATAGAGGGTGGGTTATTTGTAGACAACAGACTAAAAGGATAACCGGAACCCAATTCGAATTATTGACAGCGAAGGGTAACGTTGGTTTTATTTTCGTAGGCCTAACATGTAATATGCCAGAGGCGTATGTGACAAAGAATGTGCCAAAATCTGGGTGAACATAGGTAGATACTAATTTGTCCAGTTTCCATAATCCATAGCTAACTAAACTCGAAATTGGTTAAAATCGTCTTCCACTTTGCGCACTTTACTTCTCTTAGTGCGGTGCTCTATTACTGGGACAAAGGGCTCTGCAGGATTGGTCATTATTGTCGATATTCGAATTTATATCCTTGAATTGCACACGCGGTGTTGACATCGTTGGCTTATGCGTATGTTTCCATAAACGGTTGACAGGCTCAGTGGCTCATGGTTAGTACGATGAACTGCCGAGCAGATGGTTTGGGTTCGATTCCTAGCCATATTATCACCTAAAATTACTTTTTACTGACCCTCCCTTCGTGATGATTTGACATAACATCCGAGTAATATCAATTGTCAAGAAAATCTTCTCATCTTAGCCGCTCAACGTCAGCATAAAACAGGAGCTTCCCATTATGCAAGAAGTACACACGCACACAAGAAAGGTTGTGAAAAAGCTAGGCCCTGGGTAGGTACTAACAAGACTGTTGCGCCAAAAATGTGCTTATACCCTATCCCATAGTGGTGTATTAGATTTGATATTTAGTTTGTAACATAGAGAAATAATTTCGCTAGTTATGTATGTATGTCATTTTTGGGGCCTTAAATTTCGAGCTAGATTGATGAAATTTCGCATATAAACTCTCTATCCGACATAGCAGAACAAGTGTAAAAATTTTCAGAATCCACCTACTGCCAGTCCGATTTAAAAAAAAAAACCTTGTTTCTGGCCAAACGGTAGATTATATTGAAAATGTTTCTGAACAACATAGTCAGACAATTTTTTGCACGTCCAATTTTCGAGGGCGATTTCATTAAAAAAAGAACATTTTGAGTCAAATCTCGAAATATTCGAAAAAAAATTTTGATATCAAATCGTTGGTGATATCAAAGTGAATATTTCGTCCATAGATAATTTTGTACCACCCCTACTTTTTAAAGACGTTTTTTTGATGAAAACTATTTGAATAAGCTACCCTATAGCATATACAGAAGACATGACGTGTTGTGTCTCGTCGAGCCATTAACGATTTTGATTAACTGTCTGAGCAATATATTGTGACAATGTCCACGCCCACTTTTTGGAGATATTTAACTTGAAGATGAAATGGGCCTTCTCAAATGTTTTTTGCTTTTTCGGTTGACTTATGGGCATTGTGGCTTCTTTCATACGGCTGTATCAATCTTGTGCTGTATCACTGAAGAAGGATTTTACGGACCACGCTAAGTAGGGAGATATTTTAGTTGAAGTCCAGGTTGATCCTAGACTTTATTAGTATGATCAGTATTTTGTTTGTATGACTTTCCAAGATAGTTTCCAAATATTTGGCATTGGAAGATTAATGAGCCAGTTGTATGAAGTTATAGGCGATATTTATTTCGGAATTCGTGGTGTAGGTTGTATCTCCCGAACTGCCACAATCCAAAATATTTTCCATAGTCTCGCTGATATGTAAGATGCTTTTGTGACTAATAGGGCCTATTCTTCTGAAGTAATGTTTGTCGTTCCACCGAAATGAAACGGAATTTTCCAATGATTCCTATAACCAACTATGGAGGTAAAATACAAATTTCATCATGATTTATGTTTCAAGCTATTACTGGACCTATAAATTCGACTAACGTTAAGTTTTTGGTTTATGCCAACAAACCAAGAACTTAGGAGAAGCTTGGGAACAATGTCGAAACCGAAATTGCCAAGGTCCCATCCGAAATGTGCTGCAATCTGATTTGGTCAGCCATACTGATCTTAAAAAAGGCGGAGAAGTACTTACCTAAAAAGTCTTTACTGATTTGCAATAGGACAGGTTACTCATTCCGTTACTGTTAAAAAAATTTTCGTTAACGATAGTGTAGCAGACTAATAATATACGCAGCGTGGAATTATTATATTGTGTGTGTACAATGCACATGTATAACTAACTTGAAAAATCTCCAATGTGTGAGCGAGGTTATATTTTTCAAACAAAAAAATAGAAACACCGTTTTAATGCACTTGCCGAACTGGACATTTAAGAAACTTTTCTTGAAAGTTTTAGAACACTTGGGTTCTTGTCAGACTTTCGCAAGTATAGTGCATTATCGAAGCTATTTTCCCTCTAGCAATATTACCTGTATGCGGTCTTATGGAAAAACATTTGCCGCACTATAAGGAAGTTTCTTACTTTTATATTACTTCTTTAAACACATTAAATAAGCCTTACAGAAAAAAACTTCGCTTATCAAAGGCCTTTCAATCTCTTACGATTAAACCCAATTATATAAAAACTCTTATCTTAATTCGATTCAAACTCGCGGTCTCTCGAGCAGTAGTCCAACACGCTATCCACTAGGCTATACTCTAGAACATGAAAGACCAGTAAGTGCAGTATACCCCTTCACCCACACTTGGATATATATATATAAGGTATGAACCCACTGCTTGGTATCACTGTTGGATATGGGATGGGTGCGAAATTGGATACGTGAATTGGACTTGAAGTGTACACGATTCAAGAGTGTTGCAAATAAGTCGCCTTTTTTCTAAATTTGAAAGCGGCTTTCGACCTTATCCTCAAGCTGTTTTACTTGGGGATATGGGATATCCATTTAAGATTTTTTTGATAAACTCCACTCCTGAAACTGATCGACACAAGAGACTACATAAATCAACTTGAAGAATTATAGAAAACACTTTTGGAATCTTGAATAAGAAATGTTGATGTCTGAAGTATTTATGACTGCCAACGAAGACGAAGAAGATGTTTATACTGTTGCGTTATCTTGACGAAGAAGATGTTTATACTGTTGCTTTATCTTGACTAATGTTTCGCAAAAAAGAAAAAGAAAACTATTTCAAGACTTCCAACACTCAAGAAAACTTAGAAAACGATGATAATTTGAATAGACACGCTACCGGTGCAACACTTCTTTCTGGTCAACAAGTTTTTATCACAATAATTTTGCATTCTGATAAGATTTGTGTGAAGCAAAAAAACCTAATCACAAATTTGTTTTTGTGGATGACAAGTAAAAAATTGTGGTTGTAAATTGTAGTTTAGTGAAAAAGGCCATTGAGTGATCTTTGTCAATTTGCCTTCAAGTATTATTGCTTTAATATCGATCGCGATAATTCATTAAGAAAGTATCAGACAGGTTCGTAAAAGATCGGATCAAGACTCCTTAACATAAAGTATTTAAATTCTATATCACTAAATTAGCTTTTATTCATCAGTTGCTAACTGTAAAAAATTATATAACCTCAACATTGACTTTGCATAACAAATCCACAGTTAACCTCAATCGCCCTTCATTATAAAGTTTACCCAACACAAAGATATTTTTTTTTGTTCTCTCTTTACCCTCTTACCTATTGTTGTGATCACAGTCACCGAATAGAGAAGCGCTTCACTAAAAGACCAACGTCCTTTGTCCGATTCAAATCCGGTAGTAGCAGCCACCGCAAATCCTCCAACGCCACCTCCACCATTACGTGTAGCTGCCACAATTGATCCCTCGAAACGTCGTAACTGCTCGTGCACCAACATTGTCCAATTCCGTTCGTACAAAACGTTTAACTTTTCTAAAAAAAAAAGAGAAGAAAATAGAACAAAAGAGAGAGTTATTAGATTCAGAAGAAAAAAAAACTGTCTGTGATATAAAGGAAAGGTTAACAATATAATAAAAATTGAAAAAAGGATACAAAAAGGAACCGTAAACGTGACCTGAATTGAGAATTAAATTCTTTTAAAATTGAAGTTATGAACCCTTGGGAACAATGAGTTAGATGGCGTTTTTGCCTTGCAAAGGACTTTTCATAATTCCCGAACCAAGGACAATGCAAACAATGACAATTAAACGCATGTTCCATGTGAGATTCTACTTTTCTCTATTTGTGGTCACTGAGAGAATGGACTTTGCGTACTCACAAATGAACCCTCTGTGGTATGCGTTGCAGAAAACGCTATAAAAGGATCTTCTTTGTAGAGATGCCGGAAATACCAAAGGACTTGAAACTTTTACATTTTATTTAGCACGTTTTCAGTAGGGTATTAAGGACTGATGATTTTTTTTCGCTACAGTGAAAGGGATTATGATTTTTATGGAGATTGTGGGGTTTTCAAAGGTACTTCTTTTTTTTTGTTTAAAGTTGATATGTTAACGGGATATTTAAAAAAAATTCGAAAGGAACACTTTTTTGTCGTTCTTGCGAGAGGTTTCTGTGTACCTCGCTAATGCACTTGTCTATGATTTGTTTACCTGATTGAACACTTATTTCCCATCGATTCGCTATTTCAAGCACGTATTCGTAAATACTCGAAAGTTGAGAATCCAATTTATTTATATGGAATCATCCTTATAAGATCTGGTTCGTCAATAACTTTCCAAATTCGTGCCACTCTTAACCTGTTGAGAAGATAACTTCTTATCTTACAACTTCTTATCTTACAGTCAGGTCATGATGAATGGTAGGACAATGAAAAACTTAAAAACCAACCCAGATTTAAGGAGGATGAGTTTTTAAAAGAAAACCGTAGCTGCAACTGCAGCTATGTATACTTCGTCCAGTCGGGAGACATCGTCATAGAAATCAGCCCAACAGATTACTGTATTACATCAAGATTTAATGGCTTAAGCTATTTCCATCAATTCCATTCGATTTCTCTTTTGTTTATGGTCGCAATTCACAAACCCATATTACTTAATCTGTATGACAAAGCCATACAGATGACGCATTAAGAACAAAAAACAGAAACTTTTGCTTACCAGCTTCAAGGTACATGAGAAACGAGATCCAAATATATGGTGGGCTGTGCCAGTATGACCCGCCATAAAACATTTTTTCTAGTATGCAGGGCGTCATCTGTATGACTTTATAATCTTTGGTGATGAGCAGCAACTGGTCCTTGAATTCCAGGCACTGAAAATGCAACCCCCTCGTTTCCAAACTCAGTGCAATGCAGCCCCATGCAGATAGGAGAGACTCACGACGGTCGGTATCAGACAGTAAACCATGAACCGTAAAGTGAACTATGGGTGAGGAGGTTGTCATCAACCTCAGTACGATTATGATGGGTGGGCGCGGATGATGCCTTAAATCTACTCCCCAAGGAAGCATTTGCACCATCCCATTATGAACACAACCGCTAAGGTTCGATAATAAAACGTAGAAGGTAGACGTTTCTATTGTTTCACCTGCGGAGCAGTAGAGGTATTGGTGGACAGCCTATTAGACACCCGTCCAACAAAGACACCATACTAAACGCTACGTTCGATGGCTAAGAATATACCGTCTCTTTCCATTAACGTCGGAGCAACCGAAATGTTTAAGGCGGACAGCCTGCTGTAAGCGTACTCGCTACAATGGAGGTCACCAAATCATGTCAACAACACGGAAATCTTAATTTGACAACAAGACTTTTTGAAATGCTTCGATCTTGGTTAAACACATGGATTACACCAACAAAAACATGTAAAGCCAAAAGCTCAACCTTACTAAAACCATAAAAGTGCAAAGGATAACAATCAAATTGCACATCTTCTACCTTTAAGGGTCCAGTTATAACAATCATTGAAGAGCATCATTGGAACACAGACGATGATGGAATTGAAATTTATTTGACACATTTCGATGGTTGAAGATTTACTAAATTCAGTCATTCTACCACTGTCACTGTGAAGACAATGCAACTAACAATTTTTTTTCTATTAGGCAATAATATTCGATTTCCAATTTCCAAAGATCGATAACCTCCCGGAGAATGAGTCAACACGATTCAAGTACTTCGTTGTACCAAAGAGTGTAGGACTACATAGAGTACGCATCACAGCTAAACATTTTGTAGCCGTTTCAAAGTGCGAAGAGGAATTTTCGTCGATCATATGCCTCGGCTATGCTGTTGTTTGATGCTAGATAGCAAGGTGAACACTGTGGTATCAACAGCACTACCACCCCTCATTTTCGTTGCATGAGATGCGCACTCTATGTAGTTCTATACTCTTTGGTTGTACTTGGTCTTTCATGTTCCAGAGTACATCCTAGTGGATAGCAAGTTTGACTAAGGTGCGAGAGAACGCGAGTTCAAATCCCAGTAAGATAAGAATTTTTTTATATTATTAATCGCATTTCATACTTTCATAATAACGAATTTGGTTGTAATTATCAGCCCTATCAAGGTATCAGTTTAAAGAATTTCCGAAACAAAAGTCAGTTCCCATCGGAACTCAATTTACCATGGAAGTATCCGTTGCGGAATAAAGTAAATGAAGCATACATTCGCGCATGTTTGACCATCTATCAGCTGTGTAATTTTATAAATGTGAAAAGTGAGTGAAAAAAAGTCTACAAAAATATTTCTTGTTGCGTGCGCTCTTGCCTTTTTTTCTAGTAACTAAAAAATAAAAAAATAAAAATTATAGCGAAACAGGCTCGTTAGTACGTAGGGCCTAGCTTTTTTTATCACAACCATTCATGTGTGCGTGTGTACCCCTTAGCACGATGGCGGGACCTCCTGTTTTATGCCGAATCCGAACGGCTAACTTGAGATAAGCTTTTCATGACAATTGATACTACTTGGATGATTTGTCAGATCATCATAAGAGGATGGCCAGTGAAAAATCATTCAGGTGTTGCTACGGCTGGGAATCGAACCCACACCTTCTGAACGGCAGTTCATCACACTAACCATCGCGCCACTGAGCACGTCTTTTTCTAGTAACAGAAAATAATAAAAAAATATTCTAGCAACAGAAAATTATAAAAAAATAAAGTTATTGGTTAACTTCTTGCTTGCAAATATTTTCGAAAAAGAACTCTTTGCGAAGCCTATAATTTGCTTCTGTAAGACCTTTTATAAGCAAACAAAGTTTTTTCTGTAAGGCTTATTAAATGTATTTTAAGAAGTCTTAAAGTAAATAGCTACCTAAAAGTACGTCAAATGTTTTTTCAATAAGACTTCGTTGTACCAAAGAGTGTAGGACTACATAGAGTACGCATCACAGCTAAACATTTTGTAGCCGTTTCAAAGTGCGAAGAGGAATTTGCGTCGATCATATGCCTCGGCTATGCTGTTGTTTGATGCTAGATAGCAAGGTGAACACTGTGGTATCAACAGCACTACCCCTCATTTTCGTTGCATGAGATGCGCACTCTATGTAGTTTGGTTGTACTTGGTCTTTCATGTTCCAGAGTACATCCTAGTGGATAGCAAGTTTGACTAAGGTGCGAGAGAACGCGAGTTCGAATCCCAGTAAGATAAGAATTTTTTTTATATAATTAATCGCATTGAATTTCATACTTTCATAATAACGAATTTGGTTGTAATTATCAGCCCTATCAAGGTATCAGTTTAAAGAATTTCCGAAACAAAAGTCAGTTCCCATCGGAACTTAATTTACCATGGAATTATCCGTTGCGGAATAAAGTAAATGAAGCATACATTCGCGTATGTCTGACTATCCTTCAGGTGTGTAATTTTATAAATGTGAAAAGTGTGTGAAAAAAAGTCTACAAAAATATTTCTTGTTGCGCTCTTGCCTTTTTTCTAGTAACTAAAAAATAAAAAAATAAAAATTATGGCGAAACAGGCTCGTTAGTACCTAGGGCCTAGCTTTTTTTCTCACAACCATTCATGTGTGCGTGTGTATCCCTTAGCACGATGGCGGGACCTCCTGTTTTATGCCGAATCCGAACGGCTAACTTGAGATAAGCTTTTCATGACAATTGATACTACTCGGATGATTTGTCAGATCATCATAAGAGGATGGCCAGTGAAAAATCATTCAGGTGTTGCTAAGGCTGGGAATCGAACCCACACCTTCTGAACGGCAGTTCATCATACTAACCATCGCGCCACTGAGCCCGTCTTTTTCTAGTAACAGAAAATAATAAAAAAATATTCTAGCAACAGAAAATTATAAAAAAATAAAGTTATTGGTTAACTTCTTGCTTGCAAATATTTTCGAAAAAGAACTCTTTGCGAAGCCTATATTTTGCTTCTGTAAGACCTTTTATAAGCAAACAAAGTTTTTTCAGTAAGGCTTATTAAATGTATTTTAAGAAGTCTTAAAGTAAATAGCAACCCAAAAGTACGTCAAATGTTTTTTCAATAAGACTTCATACAGGTAATGGGGAAATAGCTCCGATAGTGCTTTATCGAAACGAAATTGCTAGTTAAGAACCATTCACGAACCATGATACAATGGTTTAGTGACAGATTGGGACAAACGATGTAGTGAACATGAATAGATTATTGGAAACAAATCTTTTTTATTCTGGTGAAATAATAGACTTTAGTTTAGAAAAATTAATTTTCATAAAATATTTTTGGATGGACAATGTTTCACTTATAAAAACAAGCTACATATCTTTGGTTAGAGCCGAAAGCCTTTGCTGCTAGTTTGCTCTTATCAAACATATTTTGTAACAATTTTAAATTGTATATTAATATTCTAATAAATAAAAAAAAAAAAACATATCTTTGGGTTATATGACATTTTCATCCAATATGTTTTTTTAAAGTTTTTTTTTTATTTACTTAAAGCAAGGCAGTTATAATGATATAGTTAATCTTTTATTTTAATATATGGGAAAAAATAATAAAAAAGCAGTTATTGTGGAGTTTTAAAACTTAAGTGGTCATGTAAAAATGAATTTGCAAGAATTATGCTGTAATTTACCACTTGCAAAACAGAACATTCGCTTATGTCGACTTAGGCTACTCTGTCATACTGAATCTTTAGGGCCGATGTTGATTTTCAATAAAATACAAATTATTTAGGAATTTTTTTCATTTCTTTTTATTATGATAATATTGGTATGGTTCAATTAGGTATGGAAGAAAATATCGGCCCTATGGCTGCCGCGACCTCGGCGGTACACCTCCATCCGATGGTCCAAATTTTCGATGACGCTGAGGCGTAATTGAGGGTCTATGCCGTTAATGTGCCGAATTGTCTGATCATTTAGCTCTTGAATTGTTGTTGGCAAGAAGTGCAACGGTGTCAAATCACATGATCTTGGCGGCCAATTTACATTGCTACCACGTGAGATAACACGGCCATTGAATTTGTCGCGCAAAAGAGCCATTGTTTCGTTAGCTGTGTGGCCGGTGGTAGCGTCCTGTTGAAACCACTTATCTTCCACTTCCATATCTTCCGATTCGGGCTATAAAAAGTTCATTATCATCTCACGATAGCGAACACCATTCACAGTAACTGCCTGGCCGGTCTCATTTTGAAAAAAAAAAAAACGGCCCGATGATGCCGCCAGCGCATAAACCGCACCAAACAGTCATTCTTTGTGAGTGCATTGGTTGTTCGACAATCACTTTTGGATCAACATTCACCCAAATGCGGAAATTATGCCTATTGACGAATTCACTAAGGTAAAAATGTGTAATATAGTTAGATATGCAAGTAATGCCGAGCTTAAACGGGAAATACCGAAATTAAAGCCTAAAAAAGCCCCGGGTTATGACCTAATTACAGGAGAACTTCTTAAAATGTTGCCCGTAAAATTAACTAAACTCCTCTACATTGTAAATGCAGCAATTAGATTAAAATACATACCAAGACAGTGGAAAGTCGCAGAAGTGATTATAGTTCTTAAACCAGGAAATCACCGAATGAAATAAAATCTATTTAACTTCTCCAATAATTTCAAAAGTTTTCGAAAGGATATTACTCGGTGGCTTACACCCCATTATTGATCAGAAACGCCTTGTGTCGTATCTTGAGCATAGACTTTTCCGTATGAAACTTGGAAACGAATATTCAGAGTTCAAAGAAACATTAGCAGGAGTCCTTGGACCACTCTTGCACCTCCTATTACACGTGACATCACACAAACAAACGATGCAAAAGTCGCCACGTTTGCTGACGATGCAGCTATACTAGCAGTTGGCACAAAAATCGAGGAAACAAATATTAAAATACAAAACGCTCTTAACGAGGCTAGTGAATGGACAAAGTCCTGGCGGATTGCACTTAACGAGAGCAAATCGATTCATGCAGATTTTTGTTTAAACGGACAAACAATTGCTAGTATTTCTCAATACGGTTCGTGTCCCTTTTGCAAATGAAGCCAAATATCTCGGAATGACACTCGATGCAAAATTAAAATGGAAGTCGCATGTAAAAATGAAATGCGAAGAACTTAAAAATAAATATAGAGAACTGTACTGGTTACTCGGAAAATATTCGAAGCTTTACCTTGATAACAAGATGCTATTATACAAGCAAGTGCTAAAGCCGCTTAACGAGGCTAGTGAATGGACAAAGTCCTGGCGGATTGCACTTAACGAGAGCAAATCGATTCATGCAGATTTTTCGTTTAAACGGACAAACAATTGCCAGTATTTCTCAATACGGTTCGAGTCCCTTTTGCAAATGAAGCGAAATACCTCGGAATGACACTCGATGCAAAATTAAAATGGAAGTCGCATGTAAAAATGAAATGCGAAGAACTTAAAAATAAATACAGAGAACTGTACTGGTTACTCGGAAAATATTCGAAGCTTAACCTTGATAACAAGCTGCTATTATACAAGCAAGTGCTAAAGCCGGACTGGACATATGGTATACAACTATGGGGTTGTACCATTGAAACGAATACAATTTTTTTTTACAAAATTTTGAAAACATAATGTAAAGATCATTCGTCAATGCGCCAAAGTATATAAGGAAAAAAAAAATCTACGCAGAGATCTGGGTATTCCCGCGGTTAAGAATGGAACGAAAAAATGTGTACGCAAACATAAAAATCGTTTATTGGGACACGTTAACAGAACGGTCCTCCAAATTCTTGACGAAACAAATCTATTGCGGCGTCTTCAAAGAACTAAGCCCCTAGATTTGGCCCGATAATAACAAACCGCGCTATATAAATTGCGGAAAGCAGGACAGTTACCTGCCAAGCATTCATTACTCGTGATAAAAAAAAATTGCTAGATAAGTCGCACACTTAGTTGCAATACAAATACAAAAAGGGTGGTGGTTTAAGTGGGTTAAAGTCTCACACTACTTTGGGCACGTGCTCACAGTGTCTTTCGAAATTTCCACCAGCCCATGGAAAAAAAACTGAAGATGATTTTCTTCGAAAATTGATCATCCACTGTTGTCATTTCTTATCAACCTTCTGACCATTGTAAAACTTGAAATGGTGAAAATGCTTAAGTTCTTGAGTCAATTGCCCTTGTTAGCGTGTAAATGCAAGTCTTTATGCGAGCAACGACGAGCGTGAGGGGTGCAATTGTTGGGGACGACGACGAGTTGAGCAGCAATATTTTCTGCAGTACGAGCTGTACGAGCTTGCACTGGTCTTTTCAAATTTTTGAACGATTTTTCCGATTGTACGCACATTTTGACAACTAAATTGATCGAACAAATCACGAAGTGCATTTTGGTTTGAACGCCCATTTTCATAATAAGCCTGAATAACTTTAACGCATTGCTCGATTGTGTATCTTTCCATGGTTTGAATTGAATTAGTCTGAAATTGAGAAATGTCAAATGAAATTCATGATAAAACTTGACGTTTAGGTAAGGTTTGGATTCAACATTGGCCTTTAAAATTAACCACACGTTATAAAAGGGTTGTCCGATAATTGACGCAAAATTTAATTTTGACAAAATTTATAGATTTTTAATAAGAAAGCTAAATTTTTTTATTGATTCATTTAGTATACAGATTATGGTTATTTACATCAAATAAGCTGGCAAGTACCTAGGTACTATTTTATTGAAAAATTTCTCTGACCACTACGTAAAAAAGTTGCTGAATTTCATTAATATACCGCACGATTGCCTCTTTGAGACGCTGGTGGTCGTGGGGCTGGTTTGCATAAGACTTTGACTTCAAAAAATGCAAAGAAAAACGTTCAATGGTATTAAATTGCAAGCACTGGATGGGTTATTCTGATTCAGATAGCCGATATAAATAGCTATGTCTGTATGAATCTGCAATCGAAACCACAAACTTAGTTCGCAAAAAGCAAGCTTCAACATTTTATTCTTCTCCAACGAGTAGAAGCAACAAACCTTCGCGCAAGTGATCTATGATTTAGACATATCTCACACTGTAAATTTCTGGTAGCAACATTCCCACATATAGATATACTCCTAATGGATAGGGTAAAACAACACCATGTGCCTAAATTTTCCATTAAATGTAATTTTACATTATAAGCCGGCCTTTTGTAAACAAAACAAATATCTTAACCCAAAAACAGGCATTTAAAAAAAAATTATGAAATGTCGAACTTTTCTCAGGATTACATTCATTGAACAAATATTTATCCTACCAACCAAGGATTAGCCAAGAAAATTGTTGTTTAATCATCTCTCCCAACATCATCAATTGTAATACCATTACATTCTATAAGTACAGAGCCCAATCAAAGTCTTTCAAAAACCTTTGTTGACAAATATGAACTTAACACAACCCCATACACCCTTCAAAGATTAATTTCATTGTTGTAAATTCTAAGGCAAATACCTTTCTATACACCTAAGTCTTCCTCAAAAAAAAAATACATAAATCCCCAATCCTACCCAAAAAAGGATATAAAATTCTTTAAAAATTACGATATAAATACCCAAAGGAGAATCTTCTTTATAAAATCCACTCCCAAACATTTTTATAGAAGAGCTTGGATTTTGTTTTCTACAGACAAAAAAAAAATCCTTGAAAAGGAAAACAAATCATTTTCGTGGCGAAACATTTTCCACCCCATCGCACTTGACTGCATGTTAATCCCTTTTCTCAAGCACCCGCAAAGAGATACTAAAACAAACGATCCCGTGGGAAATTACAAATCTCCTTAGCCTTGAATCACGCCCTCAATTCGCCCTTACATGCAATTTCGATTCAATTTGATTCCAAATTGAATAAGACGACAACATCAAGTTTGACTAAAACCAAAAAGTACTCACATATAGGTGAAGGTTACCACTGCTGCTTAGAAAAAATTCAATTCACCGAGAGGAGGGTAGTTCATGTTTAACCCCTTTTTACAATCATATATAGTGAGTGTACACATGTAGAAGCGCATGTTACATGCTTTCAGTGGCTGCATTCAGAATTTTGCTTTCATTTCCATTGAGGCAGCGTAAAATAGACGAAACGTATCCTGCCATCCACCGAGCTCAGACTCAGCAGATCTTTTCCACAACCCTTGTAGAAAATATGCTTAAGTGGGTTTTAATTGCAGGTGGGATGGGTTGGTGTAGATTGCTGCACCTTTTAGTCGTGCATAAGTGCCAAAAAATATGAGCAAACAAAAAAAAATGGCAAAAACAAATACAGGTCGCTGGTACAGCTATGTATGTGCGCCTTCAATGCTTCTTGAGCTGTTGTAGCAGCTATTAGTGCTGATGCAAAAAGCCGACGAAAGGGCTGTTAAGCTGAGATGTTCCTTTTTTTTTTATTGAAGTGTACCATCATCCTGAAGAGGGCGCTCAACTTTAATTGAAGTTTGATGATGCTGTCAATTTTCTACAACTCAAATGAAATGGAAATAAATTAAGAAGCAGGGTGATTGTAGATTAATGGCATTCTGTGAAATGGGGGCTTAGGAGCCGACCAAGGGAGGAGGGAATATGAGCAGAAGAAACTTGAGATGTTATAAAGCGGGAAATGATTGACGAGGTGCTGAAGTGACTCCCATGAATACGTGCTGTTTGCGGGCACTTTCAGGTTCGTTCTTATTTTAACATCGAACAAAGCTAAACCTACCCCACTGTCACCAAATGAGATACCACCCACTTCGTGGGAAAAAGAAATCCGATGGTAAAATAGTCGTCATTTGGATCTCCGGGTGATAGTTTACAGAAAAACAGCATCATAGGTAATTAAGCCAATTACCTATTGCGACTTCGTCTTTTCGATATCAAACTTTCTCGCTATTAATCCCTTTGTGTGCCTTGTTAGATGTTCGAATTCATACCTTGCCTTCTCAGATCAAATTTATTATTTCAAATGAACGACGTACGTTTGTCATTATTAAAATATGAGCACACCGGGTATTGCTGTAATGACATTTCGGTAAATTCAACGAATCCAAGTCTGATGAGATGATTGTCCGATTGTTGGTTATGCTCAGAGACTATCCTAACAATGATCTTACGATCGTCTTGGGACACTGCCAATGTCTTGCAGAGGAACTCCAGTAGTTTATCCTAGGTAAACATAATAAAATTAGTATTATCTAACCCCCGCGAAATGAAATCCAACGGGGCTTAGTTACCAAAAAAAAAAAGGACCCCGCGGGGCTCATTCCCTTTTCGTGTGGGGGTTGTTAATGCCTTTTCGTTGTGGGGGTTATTTCCTTTTTTCCCTTTGGATATGTGCAAAGTATGAACCCCCTGCTTGGGTCAACTATTGGATTTGGGATGCGTGCCAAATAAGATATATACGAAGTTTTAATTATAAGTTGGAAGGGCATGCTGACCTCCAAAAGCAAAAAGATGATTTCCAGCTGTTGTCTTACTTTACTGTGATCTTTCTTAGCATGCTATGCTAACAAAAATACACCGACCGAGTGTGATCTGATGTTGTGAGTTCGATTTCAACGTTCTCAGATCGATCTCAAGTTGAAAGTTCAACTAGAGACAAAGCTCGTTTTGATATGCAAAAATATAAAAAAGCGGTTAATTACGTGGGATCGATGGCGTAAATAGTTAAGCATGTTTTTTTCAGACGGGCTCAGTGGCGCGATGGTTAGTGCGCTGAACTGCTGCGCAGGGGGTCTGGGTTCGATTCCCAGCTGTAGCAAAACCTTAATGATTTTTCACTGGCCCTTTTCTCGTGAAATTCTGACAAATCATCCGAGTAGTACCTTGAAGTAAAATCGTCTTAACACGATTTCAGTATCTTACTTCAATAGTCGCTCAATTTTTTTTTATCCAGGAGCTCAATGAAACAATCCTTAGAAACACCATATCTTCTTACTAATGAAGCGATTTTGTATATGACTCGGATAGCAACAATGAGTTCGCTGATATAGCCTAAGTTTGCCCACAACGTTCAATCTGAATTGAGTCCTTCCATTGGCCTTTTTACGGCTCCAATCCTTGAAATGCCTATGTGACTTGTTGTCCCATTTGTATGTAGATTTTTTTAGTCTAACTGAAACTGCAGATGCCACCGTTGATACCATTCTGGGAATTTATCCATTGTAGTTAAGACTTTATAAAGCTTTTAAAACCTAACTACGGACAACAGACCCGCCGTCGCGATATGGGCTTAACACTCGGAGTTAGTAGGCAATAGGTAATTTAAAACGCTTATGCTTTCACACACGCGTTTGACACAAAAAAAGTTTTTTTGGCGGAACAGGAACGTTAGTACCCAAGGCCTAGCTTTCTCAAGCCTTTCATCTGTACGTTTGTACTTCTTGCACAATGGCGGGACCTCCGGTTTAATGCTGAATTCGAACCGCTTGGCTGTCTACAAAGTCGTTCCAATCCACACACAGTATGCTTTAAAGTTTCAAAGTATCCTTTGCGGAACAAAATAAAACAAAACCGTACAATCGCGTTCGTGTGATTCCCCAACAATTCTATGTTGGGCAACTTCGCTAGAAATTCCGGGCGTATCTGTCAAAAATTGTTAGCTTAACGCATTAAGTCGAGACATCTGCTTGGAATGCTAATTGCAACGGTTTCCCCGGCAATTTTTCTGAGCAGATACCTTAGCATGGCTGCTTACCAGAAGGATGTGTCAGATCATCGCGAGATGAGGATCAGTAGAGAAATTGTTGCTGTTGCTACGACTGAGAATAGAACTCAGACTGTACGGCGGTTCATCGCACTAACCATCGCGCCATTGAGCCTGTCTGCCAGCATTAATACGTCATCGAAATTGTTAGTTTCGCTAATCATCGCTGCTCCTCGTCGTTTACAAAAATTACCTTTCTACTCCAAGTAGCCAAATTTTGCGTCGGCATTTAGGCGCACCCATATAAAGTCCAGCTTACCCTAGAAGTTAAAGTAAACGACCATAGAGAACGCAGTGTATTCGCTGATTGGGCTCTGGGGAGTTGAAACAAATCAAAATTAAAAAGAAAAAATAACGGGTCATTAATGTATCTAATGACCCGTTATTTTTTCTCACCATTCATTCCGAGAAAGTTACAGTTTGGTCCGGATTTCGATCTGGCGAAATGATCTGTTCGCAAAACTGGTGTTTCCATAACCGTCTACGTCGAGAGCTACGGATTGATAATGAGCAACTAGATGATTTGCATACCGGTGAAGTTTCGCAACTGAGAAGTCACTTCCAGATGGGATCCTTATAGCCCGAGGCCAGAAAACGTAGAGAAAACGTAGAGGTTGCCTGGACTCGGTCTATAAGGAGCCCATCTGATATGACTTCTCAGTTGCGAAGCTCCACCGGAAGCTATATTTTGGTGTCAGATTTTCTGATGTCGATCTGACACCAGTCTGCTTGACTCAGCCTGTTAGAGAGGTAGGCCCAATTGTGGGAGTATCGTGGTGGTTGTGGTTATCCCAAAGTCGCGGGAACGGTTGGTGCTCTAGGGTGTCTGTCTACATTCTAAGACCACTAGAGGACAAGAGGCGTTAGATAGGTCTCGCTCCTCAGCAAAGGGGGTGGTCATGCCTTAACAAGACTACCAATTTGCACCAGGGGCGTAGTTCTACAATCCTGGGGCGCTGGCCAGCGCTTCTCCTTGGCTCTGATATTGTGGGTAGGCCCACCGTGAGATAAGAGCCGTAAAGGCTATGCACGTTAAGCATATATAACATCATACCGGCGATCTGCGGTTCCAACAGGAGAGGGTTGCTTGCCATACTACACATATAACACGCATTTGACAGTTTTTTTTCATTTGAGAAAGAGTTCAATAACATCGGACCCTAAATTCATGATTTATTATTAAAATTTCATTGCTAAACGCTGTCAAAAACAGTTCGAAAATTTCCCAAAAACAAATTCTAATTAAACCTGAGCTTTAAAATGTAATCCAGTTCATCGGACCACTGGGCATTTTCATAAACATTCGATCCTTACAAACGGACATTTATTTGCCGACACATGCAAATAGTGCAGTCAAAATGCTAAAAATAATAACTATTTACACAAAACCACATTACCCCCTAAGGGTTACTGGGAATCAACCACACAGGACAACAATATTATCTAATTATGTACAAACAAAATATTATGAAATCTATTAAATTAATAAATAAATCAATAAACCGAATTTCCGACACCTCGTTTCGTGAATGCAACATGCAAACATACTCGCCAAAAACACACTCCAGAGGCCTCGATTAACGTGCTGCGTGTTTTGCATACTGGTGGTCATAGAACTCCTCCTATCCGCTCTTACCAAGCCAGCACATTGCACGGCTCTAATTCATATTTATTGTGTGCTTTCGCGTGGGAAATCTACACCGCCCCTTGTCGATTCTCACATAAAAAGGAAAATATTAATTAATATCTCAATCCTGTGGCTTTGCCCATAACTTTGGGTGGGATGAGAAAAAATAAATGCAAGCTTTTAAAATTACTACATACTAACCAGGCGTTTACTTTCAGGTTAGGGTTACTGGGGGAGGTTTGTTCATAGACCCAGTTTTTTTTATTTTTTATTTGCATTATTTACCTACCATTGTAGTTCCTGCCTTCCCAAACGTGCTTATGGGCACAACGATGTGCACTCATATGTACGAGTATGAGTAGACTTTTTAACCCTGGCAATAAAAGGGGAATAACAATGTTGTGCGGCCACCAGCATTTAACAGGAAAAAGTGCTTGCGCGGGCAAAAAATTATGAAAAAAAAAACTCGCTGAAGGTTCTTAATTAACAGTGATTAACATCAGCGTTCATTGTTACGAGCAGGAGCAAACTCTACATACGCACACATAACATACGTTACGTACATGTTCCAGTTTCAGCATTAATGACTCACTTGGGAGAATTATATTTTGCAACAATTCGTTGTAACCGTTTGGTTATGAGAAAATTTAAAAAAAAATATTGTACTGGGTCAGTGAACAATTTTACTATTGCATCAACAATTTTTGGTTTGTGGGACAAGGAATGCAGTTTATCGAATCGAGTTTGAAATCGAGTTTGAAATCGAGTTTCAATTAGCACATAATTGGTTGTTTACAATGAGTCTGTTGGTTATTTTTTGTCAATTTTAGGAACGTGGTCTTAACCGTTAACTGGGAATTTATTTCGCCATTAAAACTGATCGCTATCCTAGTGAATGAAATACATTTTGTCATTGTAAAGGGTCTTTCATTAAAGCTCGCTTACGACGGACGCCTCTACGGCAGCAATATTTTCCAAAATTCGGGCAGAATTTAGTCACACTGCCTCGACAACATTTCACTGACACGAAAAGTTCAGCATGATAAATATATAACTCTTTAAGGTAAATGCACAGACTTTATAGAAGTTGAAACGGTATAAGGCTCCTAAAAAGTTCCCGGTATTGTGTGTACATGTGATAGTTGAAAAATTTTTTTGGTAGAGCTTCCGCCGTAGTAATATAACTAGAAGTCTAATATGTAGAGCGCTAGTGACTTAAGGGCGATGAATATTGCATACAAAGTCTCGTGCCCAGTTATGCGGGGTAAAAAACACTTCCACCGTGGTGCAATAAAGATCTCTGCTACATCAGACCGACAACTTTTGGCAGCCTTATAAGAACTGTTTAAGTCTGTATAAGAAAGCCTTAGAAACTATCCAACCCTTCTTTTCTGAAAAGGTCAGATGGAGGGTGGACATAACCCTCAACGGAGACCCTGGAACTCTTGTTAAACACACACTTTCCGGATGCAGTGATACTTGTACGGAACCCGGGATATCGCGGCAAGTACAAACTGCACCACACAGCAATATCAATTCAATAAGTTCTGAGAAAATGATTTCCTGGGATATTAACAACTTCTGTCTGTTCAAGTCTCCTGGACCTGACGACATACTGCCAGCTATGCTACAGAGAACGCAAGACCTAACAGTGTCATGGCTGGCATCAATTTTTAGAAGCTGCTTAATACCAAACCACGTACCTTACTCATGGAGACGCGCTCGAGAGTTATTCATACCGAAGGTAGGCAAACGCGGTCACGAGTCTTCGAAGGACTTCAGACCAATCAGTCTCACTTCCTTTGTACGAAAAACCCTTTAGCGTGTTCTAGTCATCGACATGCGAAGTCATCGCTTCCCTATTTAAATGACAGAACGCCTATGGCAAGGGCAGATTCACGAAAGATGCTCTAAAGGAGGTATTGAAGAGAATCGAAAATTTCTTACCCTATAAAGAATACATTCTAGCCTCCCTTTGAGATATAGAGGGAGCTTTCAAAAACGTCCTTACTGGAGCTATTCTTGAATCTCTGATCGAGTTTGGTATAGAGGAGTCCATTAGCCAATGGATAATCTCTATGCTCGGAACAAGAATTATCCAGGAAACACTTGGCAGTTGTCATCTAAGCAAATTTGCCCATATAGGATCGCCACAGGGCGGCGTCATCTCTCCACTACTCTGGCTAATGGTTACGAATGAAAATCTAGTTAAATTAAACGAGAAACGGGTCAAAGTTGTAGCGTATGCGGATGGTGTGGTAATACTATTGTCAGGAAAATTTCCCTCCGTGATAAGCGATATGTAAAGGCTGCTCTACACAAGCTTAGACCTGGGCTGCAAGTTGTGGCCTCAATGTAAACCCGAGCAAAAAAGACTTGGTGCTATACACCACCAAAACCAAAATACCCGGTTTCGAACATAGACTAAGGAAAGCGTGTGTTGCCCTCTATGCTTGCAGCAAAACTTTTGGAAAGAAGCGGGGACTTCAACCAAGGATGACCTTGTAGATTTACACAACAGTAGTACGACAAGTTTCACATACGGCTCACTAGTATGGTGGCTTGCATGGTGGCTACACCCTCTCAAAGAAGAGCCAGGAAGGCCCAACTGATGCTTTTAGTGTGATATTTCATATTTCATATTTCCGCTTTATGTAGCTCTGTAAGACTCAAGGAGTCAGGATGCTGGACTGCAAGGCGTGTCTTGCCTTCTATGCTGGCAGAAAAACTTTTGGAAAGAAGTGGGGACTTGAAACAAAGATCACCTTGTGGATGTACGTAACAGTTGGTGGTGCATGGTGGCTACAAACTCCCAAAGAAGAGCCAGGAAGGCTCAACGGATGCCTTTACTGTGATATTTCATCTCTTGCCTCTCGACTTACACATTAAAAATACCGCTTTATGGAGCTCAGTAAGACTCAATAAGTGAAGATGCTTTAGTGCATGGCCGTATAGCCATAGTAATATCCTGGACTCGTTACCAAACGGCAAATTTACTTTTACAACAGACTACATAACACCTGTACTAAGTTTTAAGAAAGGCTTCCACGAAAAGTTATCGAGTACATATTACGCATTGAGAACAAAAAACAGAAACTCTCAGCAGCTTCATGGTACAGGCGGTGTGCACGTTCACACATGAGAAACGAAATCCAAACATATGGCGGACTGTGCCAGTACGACCCGCCATAGAACAATTTTTCTTGTATGCAGCGCGTCATCTATATGGCTGTATAATCTTTGCTTCCACGTAGTATTTCCTACCATAGCTCAGTAGAAGAGCGGAACTACTGGCTATTCGAGAGGCTAGCATATAATTGCGGCGTGACACTAAGAAAAAGCAAAATATTGCTATTCTCATAGATAGTCAAGCGGCCGTTATGGCCATCAACTCAGCTACCATATCCTTCAAACCGGTACATTAATGCTGGAACGAACTTGCCCACTTTGGCGAACGCTTCAGGGTTACACTTCTCTGGGTTTCAGGGCACAGTGACGTTGAAGAAAACGAGCAGACGAGCTGGCCAGGCAGGGCACACCGCTACACGGGTCACTTGTGGCAATGGTCTGTATCATTGAGAGTCCGTATCTACAAATGGTAGAGAAACCCTCTCCCATTTCATTTGCAAATTTCCGGCACTAGCAAGAGCCAGATTGCTTGCATTAAATAAACGAACCATTCTTCGACAACCTTAGCGTAAAAGGATACAAGATCTTTTCTGTATTCTGAACCTCACAGGCTGGATCTAGAGAATGATTCTGTTGATTCTACAGAATACTTTTATATTGACAGTTTGGTAACTGTCAACAGACAGACGTGAAAAAAGCTTTAGCAGAGGAACCAATTTTCAGAAATCATGCGTTGGTATTTTCAAAAGACTTTAACATCACAGCTTTGATGATAATATGACTCCAACTTTGTATTCACCATATCCATAAACTAAATCATTTTATGTTGGTTACGTTTACAGTTTCTATGTTGCTTATAAAAATGTGTATAAATAAAAATCAAAACCCGAACAAGTATTGCACAAAATTACAAGAATCATGATTGGTTGAGGTGGATTCTAATACTTCCCAAGATGATATCGTCAACATTTCAACCGATTTTTTTTTTAAACTCGCTGGAATTACTCGGATTATCACCTCATGATCTTTAACTGAAAGTCGGACAGCCTTATCATGGTATTCATTGCAAGAATTTCCGAAACGAAAGTCAGTTCCGATCGTAACCTAGCCTACCATCAAAGTATCCGTTGCGGAGCGAGTGTCAGCAGTCTTATTTTAAAAATGTAAACAGTGAGTGAATAAAAATATTTGGACACATTTTTCTTGTTGCGTTCTTGTAGTTTTTTTCTAGAGCATAATTTTGTGGCAATACACAAAATAATTTTATTTATTATTTTACTAAAAATTTTGGGTGATTTGCATTTTCGTAAGAATTCCGCAACAAGATTTATCTTCGTAGAACTTTAGAAGAAATTCAACGCGCAGCTGTCAAAACTTGTTGCCTTAGCGCATTAAGCCGTCATGCGATCATGTGCAATACATTTCGTCGGAAGATCCACTCGAAATGCAAAGCCGAAGGGCTACCTCGGTACAAAATTTTCCGATATCGAACAAATCGGAGAAAATTTGGTTCCGAACGGATTTCTCGATAGTGGTGATAAACCAACCAACCAAGTCTTTGTAGTGGCACTTGGCTTGCGATGAAAAAACTGATTACCACCGTTATCGAAGCAACAATACAAAGGAGAAGACTTTTCAAAACCACGAATATAAATGGTTGTGGACTGACTTGTCATTTCATTTTAAACGCTTGCAATTTCCGGTACGGCTTGCATTCGCAATGACTATTAACAAATCTCAAGGATATTCATTGCGTGTTTGCGACATTAAAGTCCAGTTATAGCTATCATGCAAAAGCCTTATTGGAAATGTTCTTTCACTTCTTGCGACTTCTATCTATATAAGGTGGATCAAAAGAAGTCATCCGATGTTGTTTGGCTCTCAATTTTATCGGTTGTGGCTCGCGCAGTGTGTGCCGTTGCTCCGTCCTGTTGGAACCACATGTCCTCCGGTCTTAATTCGTACAAAGGCAGAAAAAACTCGGTTCACATGGCCCTATAGCGCGCACCGTCCACTGTTGTCGTTTGACCAGCGGCGTTCTCGCATAAAATGGCCCGATGACTCCTCCAGCATGAACAGCGCACCACGCAGTAACTTTGAGCGGGTGTAATGGCTCCTCGTGCATTACTCGTGGATTTTCGGTGCTTGTTCACGTACCCGCTGAAGTGGAAGTGAGCCTCATCGCTCATTACGATTCCTCCTCCAATTCCAATTCCTCCTCGAGATTGAGGATGGATTGGGCGTAGGTTACACGCGTTTGGCGGTCGACAGGCAGCACCTAATGCTCGGACTGGACATTGTAAGGGAACATGCGCAAGTCTTTGACCAAATTTCGCTATTGGGACGACCGGCTGATGGCTAATTGCGAGGCACGGCGCGCGTCTGGTCAATGTTACCGGCGACAGCTCGAGATACTCGGCTACAGCAGCGATATTCCCGGCACAACAGGTGCTTCGGGGCCGACCACTCTTGGCAACGTCTCGTGTGGTCCCATACTCTTCAAGGTTGGTGGCCAAACGTCCGGTGTCGGACGGCCGGGGAATTGTGACGGAATTCGCCCTGCGCCAACACTTTAGACAAATTGTTACGCAAAAAAATAGAAACGATTTTTCCGCGTTCTTGGGGAGTGTATCGTTCTATGGCTTGTTCACTTGTATTGTACATCTGTTTAGTCCACAAATGTCAAAACATATTTGACATTGGCGGCCATTTGCAAAAATAAAAGCATCTTTCAATAGGGTGGTCTCTTTTGGCCCACCTTGTATATAAAAATGAATGTTTGTTTGTATGTCCTTTAAAGAATCGTAAACTATGCATTTGATCATGTGATGATCTTTAGCAAAATTGTTGTGCATGAGCCCACGAAGGTTTCTGAGTTGGTACGACCAACTTTCGACAGGTGGCGCCACTTGCACTCCAATGAATTTCATATATTGCCGTGACAGTTCATGCTGATTTGAATTGAAACAAAAACAGTGAACGAATGATGACGTTTCTAGTTGTAGGTGACATATGTAATGTAAATTGTGAAATTCATGTCCGGCTCACACTGAACAGACAATTTTGTCGGTTATTTTAATAGTTTTGTGCATTTTATTGTGAATTAAATTAATTAAGGTAAATAATTCAATCGAATTGAATATTCGTAGTTTCCGTGAGATTCGGCCGATGGTACAGCAAGACTTTTCTTTTTTTTACTCATTTTGGCAACCATACGATAACAAAATAATATTTTACTGGCCATTTCGTCATCTTGAATTTAGCATCGAAACTGCCATTGAATTTGAAAAACACTTAGGTACCAACATGCAACATCAGCAAAAACTCTGGAATGGGCAAAGAACTCAAAACGTGTCAATTATCATATGGGGCGAATGTACAATGTCTCACAAGAAAGCATTGGAAGCGCTTGATCATACACTGCGTGATTTCAGATAAAACGCACGGATCTTCGTTGGCGCACTCATTTCACTGTCTGGGGATTTTCGAAAAACACTGCCGGCTATATCACGTTCAACACCAGCTGATGAACTTAAACTCAAATCATCAGTTTTACGGCGTAATTTACAGAAATTGACTTTCGAAATTATTATGCGTGTACAACTACAACGGGATGCAAATTATGAATATTGTAAGCGGGCGAATGCCAATTTATGAATTTCGTATAAATTCAATCATTGGCGAGTTGGTGTCAAAACAAAGCTTTTGAATTTTCAAACAAGATTATCGATAATTATTTTAATTTTTGATTAAAGTTTTCGCGGAAGATCACTTTTTGTTTTTCAATTATGAAGATTTATATACCTGGAGTAATGTTTCTCATTCCAGCCAACTGAAACAGACTTTCCCAATGATTCCTATAACCGGCTACATAAAAAATGTCAATTCTATCATGTTTTGTGTTCCAATAAAATTGTTAAATTATAACTATAACTGGATCCTTGAAATTCCATGCTGGTCAATTGTATGTCTCATGATCCCGTTTTTGAAGGCAAAACAACCTTTGCGGGGTCAGCTAGTACCTGTATATATATATATATATATAGGAAATGTATATGATTTTCTAAGTTAACTATACTCCATCATAATTTTACACTAAAACATTTTGACACGGATAACATCCTACAATGACGACCATTCCTTGTAATAAAATCTCTCATTGATCTCAAGGACTATCTCAAATTTTATAATATACTGGCCAAATCCACCACCCATTCCAAATCACTTGAGACTGTCTAAGCCTCCTATTTCCATTATTTAATTTCCTCAGTTCACTCCTGCCTGACAGATTCCATTTCCCCGAGGAAACGTGTCAACATCCACACCGGCACTCTGTACAACTTACTCAAACTCACTAGCACTCTCATATTATACTCGTACCACCTACCTGTTATTATCCACAGCTCTTTCAAACAGTCCTCTCGACTTTTCGCAATTGCCACATTCTTCCTAATATCCTGTGGCGCCTCAAGCATTGGGAAAATTAACGCACCCATCACTGAGTAAACAACGACGAGCACCACTAGACCAGGTGTTGAGAACAACACCTTTAACGCCTTGCTAAGGCAACTGATTCCTGCCCTCTGGTGTCGGGTTTCGATGAGGTCCGCTCGATCCACAGCACCACCTTCTTCTATCGTCAAAGTTGACGAGAGTTGCTGTTGATTTTGCTGACGATATTGGTGTTTCTGATGGTGTTGCTGTTGTTGTTGCTGCTGCTGATGATGATGCTGTTGTTGCTGCTGCTGGTGGTGTAACTGATGTTGATGTTGCTTCACAGGTGTGTTACACGTTTTGGTGAGACCGGTCGCAATTTTGATTTCGTTTTCGCCGGAAACTTGTTCAACGTCCGACATTTTAAATTCGAGTGTCGTTCACTCATTTAGATTTCGTTTGCTGGGCCAGCAAAATGGGACACACACACACGCGCGCTGAGAAACAGAAAAACACTCACGAAATGTACACAAAAACACTGAACACTAAAGGAGCGAGGGACTGGTTGGCCAGTTAAACAAAAACTGAAACTCTGTGGTAGTGAGAAATTCAATTTCGTTTGTTTATTGTTATCGCCCACATCCTTTGTGTGACTGAGAGTCCTTCTGATGCAGCACTTGGCTTGATTGGATGGAACCTCTCCGTAAGGCTTGTTGTTTGAGTAGATTAGGCGTGATCTAAGTATTCATTTGGCCATTATCCTGCAAGGAGTAAAAAAAGAATAATTAGATCAATCTAACAAAGAAGGACATGCAGCTGAAAAAAAAGGGAAATTTTCTTTATGATCTGAATGAATTATTGTCAGGCAGTCACGCATTCACACGTTACCTACGTGACACATCAATGCACCCAGAACTGATGTTATATTCATCCTTAAAGTGAGTCAGTACTCAACTGAATCTCCTCTCCTGCATCCAATTAGCAGTTGCCATCGTTAAATCAAATGGAAATGTGATTATCTCTATGCGAGAGTATTTCGCTTGCGTCCTTTTGTCTATTTATAGTGTCAAAGCAAAGCAAAGCAAGTAAGCTTTATTCTGTTGGCTCATGAGCACAGGTCGTCGAATGGATGCAGGACTCACAGCTTCAAGAATCGACTCAATGACTTTGTTTGCTACAATGAATAGACGAGAATGTTGTCAATAAAAACAAATCTAATTAACTGAACCGTTGGCAGAGGGAGCACGCAGGACGTATCCTTGCCTCACTTCAACTACAACAAATAACATAATTAGATGGATGTATTTTTATTATATCCTTGCAAAGGTCAAATGCGGCTACTCTCTGAATCTTGTGAAAATAATCGACCGGAAGCTAAAGAGCTATTTCAGGATTAGTGAGTCGAGGTCGTGGTGTTTGTTTGTGTTTTATGTCTGGTGAGTAATATTAAGGAAGTGGATATTTTAGGGAATGAAATTTGGCAGGAAGACACGTCGTAAACAGAGGCGAGAACAATTAAATAAGCCTAGGGATGTACAGAGCGTGTGATTCAGCAAACGCTTGCTTTAATTATTGTTTGCTATTTGGTTTGTAGGTCCTTGGGCGTTATTTTGAATTGAATTTGTAATTGAGCGGGTAGCTCGGGCGTATACGTAACGTTTTTTTAATCGCATTCGTAATTTTTTGAGATGCATTTGAATTATTTATACAACCTGCGGGAAAGGTTCGAAAATTGGTTTTATAGTGAAATGTTGAAATGGCTTAATGTCAATATGGACTATTGCAATTTCAATATAAACATGAGGTTGTCTAAAAACCATCACCCGATGTACTTTAAAACGTAACGAATTAGAAGTTATCGTGGTCAATCGTTTTGGCAAGATCTCATGTTGTGTTTTCCTTTTGGGAGCTTCCAGAGTCTGTAGTGTGTTCTCATTAGAGAAGAGCAAAAGGAGTGACCTGTTAAATATGAACTGTGAATAAAAAGATGCAATCACGACCTGTTAACCAGTTTCAACACTGATTAATATACAATTTAGTTCCTCAGCTCTTTTTACATTTTAGTTCACACTTTTCTTCTGTACTCCTAAAGCATGATTGCCATAAATTTAAATTCCTTAGTTCTTTTCACAGTTTCGTTCATACTCTTCTTCTTTGCGATGTTGAAGCTGAGAGTTGAAAATTGAAATTGAACATCTAACAAAGACAAACGAATACAAAAAAGCCATTAGACGACACGGATACTCATTCTTCATCACTGCGGACTCGCCGCCGTAATACAGCTTCCGAACGAGCTTGTGGCGCTGGAGGAGTATGTGCCTGTGCATTCTTACAACTACGGTAACATGCGCTGGCCTCGCTTCACCAAAGCCTTATCAAGAGAACTACGTTCGAGGGCCATTTCACCACCAAACAACAGAAACCTAACAAACAACGAAATCGACGAATACTTACAACAAATGGACGAAGCGATTTAACGAACAATGAACAGGACGATACCGAAATACAAAGAACATGACATAACGTCTACGTACAGAAACGCGACCATTGACGCACTACACAGACAAAAAAGCGGACTTCTGACAAGACTTAAACTCTTGTACAGACGACTGACAAACCCACGCGACCCGTAGATTAGAACACTGAAGGCGTCGATCAATAACATCAACCAATTGATCAAGGAGAACTATCGGTTGTCCATTAATTTGTTTTGGAATAACAGAATTCGGGCCGTAAATTCCAGCGACCCGAGTATGTTTCCACAAATTAATAAGATCTTTAGGAGGAAAGGTCATAACGACCTTCCGTGTATTAAGCTCCAACGAACAACTGACGATACAAACGTACTTTTGATAGCAGGAATTGATTCGGGGGAAGCCGTCTTCGACGACGATTTCTATGTTATTGAAGATCCTCATGAGAAAGTGGAGGCAGTGGGGGCTGTCTTTCAGGAAGCGTATAAGGTGAGTGATAGCATTCGCCCGAACCGCGTCCTGGAAAACGATGCCCTGCTCCATCATTTCTATCTTTCTATCTCCGAAACGACATAACGCAATGGCGATCTGAGAACCGTGGTTTCACCCGGTTTGATGACGAAAACTTGGCAAACGCCATAGTCGCCGAGCGAAGTGGGTCTAGTCCCCTGTTAATCTCGAAGGTGGAACTCCAGATTATCTTCGATTCCATAAAGAAAAAGAAGTCACCGGGAGTCGATGGTATATCCAACATTGTACTGCGACACTTACCCCCTGAAGCTGTGGGCATTTACGCCACGCTGTTCAACAACGCGCTGAATAATGCATATTATCCAGTACGTTGGAAGACGGCGGTGGTTCATCCTCTCCGGAAAAAAGGAAAGGACAACTCCAATCCGGCGAATTTCCGGTCGATAAGTCTCCTTCCGAGTATCAGCAAGGTTTTCGAAAAGTTTCTCAATCGAGCACTGTTCAAGTGGTCTGAGGACAATAATATTATACCAGTGAACCAGTTTGGTTTCAAGGCTGGACATGACTGTATTCATGTTGCTTCCAAACTCGTCTCTGATATGCAATGGAACAAAGCCAAAAAACAGTCCACGGGTGCATGTCTGGTTGATTCAGAGAAGGCTTTTGACACCGTATGGTTAGAGGGCCTCTATCTAAAGCTGACCAGACTTGGCTATATATGCTTCATGACATGCTGACTGGTAGAACGTTTGTTGTCAAAAGTGGCAAAAATTCTACCACAGAATTTTTCATTAAGAATGGTCTGCAATAGGGAGCGGTAAACTCGTCGATTCTCTTCAGCATTTACACCAGTTATATGATAGGTAGTCTTACTTAGGCAATTGCGTATGCGGACGATCTTATCGCGTACAGAACAGCCTCTACTGTCGAAGTCATTCGAACTCTTTTGCAGCGGGACTTCGACAAGATCCAGAGATATTGTGATGACTGGAAGTTGAAAATCAACTTTCAGAAATCAGAAACTATCCTGTTAGGACACCGTTGTCTAGGGCCTCTAGGGATACGAGAAAGAACTGGCGAAAGCTGGTGATCGTTGGACCAAACGGACAGCCACTGGCGAGTAAAAGTGTAGTAAAGTACCTTGGCATCTGGTTAGATCAGTATCTATATTTCGGAAGACAAGTAGATGCTGCTCTGGCTAGAGCTAGGGGAGCATTTGCCCTGACAAGACGATTGTTTTATAGCAGTCGTCTTGACAGCAGGGTGAAGGTGATATGCTACATGGCCATCATTAGGCCGATGATTGCCTGTGGGTGCCCGGTGTGGTTCAACGTTGCCCCATCTCAAATGGAAAAGATACGGGTGTTTGAGAGGCAGTGTCTGATGAGCTGTCTTGGACTTCACAGAACACCAGTATCTGATTACACAAAATACTATTCCAACCAGGTCCTATACAACGGGGCCAACATAAACCGAATAGACAATTTTCTGGTGAAACTCATTCGGTTTCACGCTGCAAGAGCGATGGCTTCGAACAATAGTCTCATCTTTGGGGCCTTCTATCCCAATGATGAATATTTTTAGAGTGCGCGCTTAAGCAGCCTTATTCCGCCCGAAGCTTTATGGATATATGGATAGTCGAGGGCTGATACAGGATAGATCTGCGGTTCCGCTAATCTACCACGTCTTCGGACGAACTGTGGATAGGCGGCTCCTATACGACCGAGACGTCGTCGATCAGGGCGGAGGAGAGCGCCTGCGGTTCAGCCGGAGTGTGTCCGATTGGGACCGTCGGAGTAGGTCACAACAGAAGAACCTGTTGTGGTGGTTGAATGAGTATTAAAGATCGTTGAATTAAAATTTTTATTTTATGGCCAACTTACATAGTTTCAGTCTTAGGTTTAGGTGCAAAGCAGTCATGGTAGCACAAAAAAAACGCTTGCTGTGGCTGTTCTAGTTTTTAAGTTATTTTTAGGTAGTTTTAATTAATTTTAAGTAGTTTAAGTTAGTCGATAAGTAGTTTTAATTAGTATGTAAGTTTAAATACAAAAAAAAGACGAGGAACCAAGTTTTTCAAAGTTTTCTTGGTTAACATTTTTTACTTTTATATTTATATATTAGATAATAGGCCGAAAGGCATTAGAATTAAGTTATCGTATAATTTAGGGCGCCTGCAAGTGAGTTAGTAAAGTAGTTGATAAGTAAGCTAGTTTTTTTCATGAATTTTTGTCTAGCATCTGAGTTAGTTTTAAGAAAAAATAAAATAAAAATGAATTAAACAAAAAAAAAAAAACATTCTTTAGTAATTGTCTTACCCTCCCGATGACACCTCCTCCGGGGTACATGGCGCGCCATTCATTGACTCTGAGTGGACTGGATATGTCTTCAAGCCTTTCAATAAAAGCGCTGCACCTAATTTTAAATGCTAAGGCTTTTTTCAGAACAAATGAGTTTTTTTACGACTCTATTAGATTGAAGATGATGGGAAATGAAATTTTTATTTGGGCATAGACTCCCTATGACAACTTGCTCATGGGCCTGCAGCGAAAGATGAAGATGAGGGCTTTTTCATGTGTTCGTCACTTAAAATAAAATCTTCGTATTGCATACTTCCAAACTCACACCCGCATACAAAGTTTGTTTACACCCGAACTCGAACTCGGATGCATGTAAAATATGAACCCCATATTTGGGCTTTTATAAAGTGAAACAACGCCGAATTTTGGAAGTCGTTTGCTGTAGGCAGCATGCCCCCCCCCCCCCCCCCCCCACCAATATTCAAACTTCGCTCCCACCCAAACTTTCACTCGGATGTGTGCAAAGTATGAATCCCATCTTTCTTCACAAGCACTTTCTGAAGTCAGCTTTATTTTGCTCGTCGTTATTTCACAGCACCGAATTTAGGCCCAAGAAAATAAGGCCAAATGAAAAATTTGGCCTTATTTCCTTTTCAAATTTGAAAGAAGTATAAATTGGTTTTATTTCCATTTCTAAATCGAATCAAGGCCAAATTTGATTTGGAAACAAGGCTAAATGTCGGTCTATATACATTTTCTTTCTATCGCATGTTTCGTATGGAGTTAACAAAATTTCCAAACACTCACGCCCACATGCAAATCCAACAGTGACAAGTCCATTACATTACATGTATATGTACTTAAAAATTAATTAACACCATTATGGCGTTAGCTTACATGGCATTCGTCCACGGCACCGTAACAAACGTCGCTAGTTTTTGAAACTCCAAACGGAAATAGAGCCAAATTGCCCTAATTTCGTTTTCTACGCGAAACAAAAGCCAAATCAGGAAATTGGTGTTGTGTCCAGATGTAAAACGAAATAAGGGCACATTTTTCATATTTGGTTATATTTCGCTGGGCCTGATTTCACTTCACCTATGCGGATCTGTGTGCGTGTGACTATTCGTCATAATCGATCCAGTCCTAATCGCTATGCAGCTCGTCAAGATGGTTTTTGAATCTTGTATCACTAATTCCTATAACGGCAATAATAAGACGCAAACAGTTTTGAAGAAAATTTACCTCGGAACACCCATGTTTGCCGGGGATGTTCACAGGACCAAACGTCGGCTCTGACCATACCTCAGACTCAAATTTAGAGCTCCACTGCCCAATGAGAAGAAGCTGCAGATGGTACACAAAAGGTGTCTTCACTTTGGTTGAGGTCGGTTTCTACTTGTGCGCGCAACTTAAGGCGAGGTCTAGCTCTACTGCGTCCCATGTCTGACTGGGAATCGAAGGCTTCGCGAGCCGGATTATTGGTGTCTATTCCTTGTACATGTCCTAGCCATCTTAAACGTCCAATGCGGAGTTTTTTTTTTGTCGCTGTATAGCTAGTATAGTGTCCATAGCCCGTCGCACACGGGAACGAAGATTTTTCCTCTCGAATTCTTCATCCGCATTTGATACGGTCCATGTTTCAACTTCGTAGAGTGGGACTGGGATGATCAGGGTATTATATAGGATCTCCTTAAAAGTTCGATTGACAGCATACACTTAATCTTACTCTCATTTATTTCTAAGCCCATTTTTGCCGCCTGTTTCTCTATACTAGCAAACGTGGCAAAGACATCACGTTAAGCCCTACCAATGATGTCAATATCATCGACGGATGCCTCTGTTGTTGGCTCCTGAGTTTTGCACAATCCTCTCAAGAATCAAATTGAAGAAGTCACATGAAAGCATGTCACCTTGCCTAAATTCTTTTTGGTATCGAATGTATCAGTGAGGTCGTTTCCGACCCAGATGGAGCAGCGATAATTCTCCATCTCCTACACAAACGGACAAGTTTGGACGGTATACCAAAACTAGACATGGCTCTGTATAGTTCGTCTTAATAAATACTGTCGTATGCGGCTTTGAAATCGATGAATAGGTGGTGGGTATCGATTTGGACTTCTTGGGTATTTTTCAGGATCTGTCAAAGTCTCAAAGTTTGGTCGGCTGTGGACTTTCCTGGCCTAAATCACATTGATTAGGTCTGATCAGGTTGTTGGTACATATTACGGCAGATAGGATTTTGTTGGCGAAACTCCGCATTGGACGTTTAAGACTGCGGCTCGCAAAGTTTTCGATTTCCAGCCAGACGTGAGACGCGGTAGAGGAAGACCTCGCCTTATAGCGCGCACAAGTAGAAACCAAACTCAACCAACTGGAAGCAGTAACGATGCCATTCTTTAGGCAAACTTTCAGCCGACTAGAATTGGCAGCATTGTCAAGCTTGAGCTAAAATATTGCGGTCCTCACTCTACTCAGGTCGGGTGGTTTGCAGTTTTTACTGTCGTTGCCAATATTGAATGGTTCGTTCTGCCTGACAGCGGGATGTTGTTCGTCATCGCCGTTTAAGAGTCTGCAGAAGTGCTTCTTCTATAACCTAAGCATCGACTGATATTTCCTTTATCATCTCGACAAGATTCTGTTCGTGCCTTGTATCCTTGGCTTTGATGTTTTACACTTTGGTAAAACTTGCGAACACGTTCCTAGAGTGGCACCTCTCGATATCCTATATCGTGCGCTTTCCTTTTTCTTTTTTCTTCTTTCTGATAGGCCGGTGTTCTGTCCTCCTTCTCGTCTTCACTTGCACCTAAAGTATCCTAAAGTATCTACAAAACTTATATTTTTCCTAGAAATGAGAGAAATGAACAAACGTTATTGCTTCTTAAATGTCATGCCAACAAAGCTTGACTTTGATAATTAATGTAAATTTAATATTAAACTCTTGGAAAACCTTAAATTGAGAAATCTTTAAGCATATGTCTACGTATCACCACCCGTAATAGGCTGCAAGAGTTCAGGGAACGATAGCATAAATTCATGGCAAGATTTAAACAACCCGGCAACATGTCCAAGGGGAAGCTTTCCTTTAAAATTGTATCCTTCCTGATAATTCATAATTTCTCGAAAAATTCCTTAGGGCTAAACCGTCTTCAAATTTTTTTTTTTCTTTTGCCTTGAGGTTTCCTTTTTTGGACATCATATCCCTCATCACGCCAAAACATCGCACATGCCTCGTATCTCTTTGCGGAAAATTTTCCTCTGCGAAGAGGAACATTTTGTAGTTTTTTCTTCTCCTTCCCAATGGTAAAAGAATGACAAGTTCTCATGTGAAACTTAAGTTATCCTTTATTGCACTCTCGTCAAGGAGTACTACTTAGAGAGATGTTGCCATCGAGTTAATCTTACGGTTGTCTCTCCTCTGACAGGCATCCATCTAAAAAGGTGGAGACGATTTGTGCCACGATGATAAAAAAAAAGTTCTTTACAAATTTTCGCTACAAATGAGAGAAATTATAAAAAAAAAAAACATGAGATTGGTTAAAGCAAAATCACGCACAGGGAATGAGGACACACCAGGATGGGAAGCAATAAAGTTTTTTTTTACACAAAAACAGAATACCCTACCGGGGCGTCGGTTTAATGTGATAATCTGAGCGCGAGAGCGCTGTTTTCACCTAAACATGGCGGTGCCTTTTTGTTATAAAATGGTGATCCTTATAATAAGGAAAACAAATAGCACCCGCAGGGAATTCGAGCCACCGAAGCGGAGCGGTAAGTTTATTACAATTGTGTTGAGTATTTGGTGGGGTGGAATTCGCGCTCTAGAATTCTCGGTTGAGAGGAATTTGCTACAATCATCCATCGCTGTGTTGGGGTTAAAGGAATGATAAGAGGATTTTTTTTAATAGTTTTTTTTTTATTTTTTTTAAGGGATGCCATTTGTGGCTTTTATCATGAGCAATGGCTTTCTGATTTATTGTTTGGGAGAACTTTTAATTGGCATCGCATCAACGATGAGGAATGCACTTTTTAGAAACTTTTTTATTTTTGGACTGCCATTGTCAGGGATATATACAAATAAGGGTTTGCGATTTTGATGAACCATTCTCTAGTCTAGACGTGCATAAGTTTTAATTTTGTTTGAAAAGGATACCCTTTAAAGGATGACAAAACATTTGATAATTGGAATGTCTTCAAAGTAGCTAAGCAACGGAGTACCTTTTTTCTATAATCTTCTCAATTTTATGTTAGAGTATCTATGAAATTGAGATATTCAGAAAATTTTCCAACAGTTTATATACCTGCAAAAGGAAATTTAAAAACCGACTAGTTGAATGGTTAAGGAAAATCTGATATTTTCTGAGGAATACACTTGGATACACAATTTATCAGAGAGGTATGTAGAAGCGGCCTTGACATGACAAACTGGCATGGTGGCTGTTGGTCGACTCAATGCAAAGTTAATGTGCAGTTTGTGGTAGGCTTCTAATTGGCTGTAAATTGGCTGTAAAATGTTGTTACGTTATAAGAGTTCAGTTTTCAGTAATGCCTTTTTGATTGAACTCAATAAAGTTTCGATAGAATAACCGAAATACAAATAATAGTTACAAATACAAATTTTCGGTGCAACAGGAATGTTATGACCCAGAGTCTAGCTTTTATCTTACAATCGTTCATGAGTTTTATGCCAAAGTCGACGGCTGATTTTAATATAAGGCTTTCTTGACAGTTTATAAGGATTTGTCAGATGGAACGCCTGTGAAAGTCATGTAACTATTGATACGATTTGGAATCGTACGTAGACCTTCTGTGTCATATCCTCTCAGGATCAAGAGTTTAATACAATAAATTGGTATGAACCAAGGGTAAGCTTATAAAATTCAAAATTCACATGCAATATTCCTTAAAAACACCGATTACACCCATGCCAGGTTAAAGTTTGATAAGAGTTTCCAGGTCACCATCCCAGACAGATTTTCATGGGGGATAACGAACCGGTGCTATCCATTTTTATACCGTTTTTATGCTGGTGTGTTCTCTGTAAGGCTAAATCTCAGCCTATTTTTCCGTCTTCATGGTCATTGCAGGGTGCTCCAGGCGGGTTTCATGGTGTTCTAAGAATCCTTATCCTGTGTGAAAGAGAATGTAATGCTCGTTTAAGGTGATCCTAATCAAAAATAGGAAAAGACCCGTCTAAGCGCATATGTAGATGTTGGCATGAGTTGATAGTACTGTTCTCAAAATAGCCCCACTATCACCGCCATCACCTGCTTCTTCAACTTGGTGCTTATCCTGCTCTTGTTGAACACTTCCGTGCATTTCTCTAATCTCTATTGGCTATCCTAGACTATTAGAATTAACCAAAATCCCGGTTTGTCACCTTAAGTAAGTTGGGAAAGCGCCTAAATAGAAATCACCTACACATATCCCCTGGTGGTCATCAACATTGCATGGCTAACCTATTACCAAAGCCATACAAACGTCTCACTTCTATTATTCTTTGGAAATAAAAAGCTTCCGTGCAGGTTAGTCAACTGATTTCCTATCAAACGTCTAAACGCAGAGATTTCGCTCCTCATATACATCTCCCACCCTGCAATCGAAGTTCGATCTGCCCCCAAGTCGTTGGATAAGTTGTGAACTCATTTAAAAGGTTTCACTGCAATTAGTCTTTGGAAAAACACTCTCTATCCCATTCGGCGTTCCTGCCTGCAAAAAAAACCTGATAATCCTATTGCTGGGGATAGGGTGACTTATATCTACACATGAGATACACAAACACCTCAAGGAGCACAAAGTACACTCAAATGACCTTAATTAGATTTATTCCCCCAGAATCACTTCAACGTCTGTGTCGGTGACAGCTAACGGACAGTTGATGGGGATTTGTGATTTAGCAGGAAAAATCCAAACAAATATGCAACCAAACCAAGCATGCCTAATCCTGGGACGTGAAGTAGAATGCAAAAGAGAAACAGATATACAACTGAAAGACCAAAGTCCATCCAACCGGGGTCAACTTTAAACCAGACTTTCGGAAAGCGTTTTCTAATAGCGTCACTTGCAGGGTCCGCAGTTAATTAAAGTTAAACTCCTGTTTAACTTTTTAATTATCCTCAACCCTTGTAGGATGATAACCTTGCTTGAAGTAAGAAGTAATCCTCTCTTGTCAATAGACAAAACTTTACCTCGTCGCCATCTTATTCAGAAACTTGGGAGGATAATTAAGCAGTGTACCAGTGTCGCAGGATAGGGACGTGCATCATTAATGTGTGTTGTGTCCACTTTAACAACTTCTTTGGAATTGTTTTTTTTTTGTTCCCACTACATTACTGGCGGCTTCATTAACGACACTATTATCCTTCGCGTAGTGCAGTGGTGCTCGGTTAGCTTCAGGCAAATATGCAGCGATTTTTTTTTTATCTTTTCAACCATTCGCCGCATTTTTTGTTTTTTTCTTGAGATGCACAGAATAGCCCGTGGGGACCAAACTCACTGCTGATGATGATGCTTGTCTTTAGCAAGGGGTGCGGTGGCTAAAGGGTTTACAATAATGTAGTGTTTTTATATATATATATATGCTATCGTGGATTGTATTTGTTTTTGTTTTCCCTGCTTACATGGTCAGAGGCGGAAGAATACCTAAACATTAAGCAAGAAAAAAGGAAATTACATTTTACCCCTGGATGTAATGAAAAACTGAAAAGAAAGGCAGGGTGGTTATCCTTGAATGGTTTTTGGCTTTCTCCTTTTCGACGATTTATAATTTTTTTTATAGTTTTTGTAGGTGGTTTCTTGTTTATGTGGATTTATTCCTTTTTAATATCTTTCTGATTAAAGTTTTAGTGCTAATTAGAAGAAGGAATATTAAAAAGAAAAAGAAAAAAGAGAGAATGAAGTCGGCTGCGAAACGAGTCGTTACAATGTAATTAGATTAGCAAGGAGGTGTTAGGGAAATATAAATTTAACACTTGGTGTAGAAAAAATTAATTGCTGTTCTGATATTTATCAATTCAAATATTATAAGGTTCGGTATGGAAAATGTTTTACCTGGATAGCGGCGTGAGAATTGTTTTAAAGGTTTAGGAAAGCGATGTCTACATGCTGAAATAAAAAGATGGTCAAACCTTTACTGTCAAATTTGGTAATAACAACTCTCGATGTCGTATTAATTTTAGAGTTTAAAAAAAGAGCGTTCGAAGGTCGGTTGGTACCGATATTTGAATCGAACCAATTTAAATTTAAAATTTAAAATTCAAGAACATAGAAACTTTATGACAATATGTGTTTTTCGGCAGGAGTACGATAAGTCTGACGCCAAAAATCGATAGCAGTTTTTAGTAGAGGGGTCCAACACACATTTTTTTTACTATTCCAAACCCTCAAGGACTATTACAAAACCAGGCTAAGCTAAATTCTGTCTAAGGAGCACTCCAACCCTTTTTTTCCCAGAAGGTCAGATGGAGTTTAAACAGAATCCTCCGCGGAGACCCTGGAAACCTTGTTAAACACACACTTTTCCGGATGCCGTGATACTAGTTCGGAAGCCAGGAGATATCGGAAAATACAAACTCCACCATACAGTAATATCAATTCAATAATTTCAGAGGAAAATATTTCCTAGGCTGTTAATCTCTTCTCTCTGTTTAAGTCTCAGGGACCTGACGGCTAACGAGGCCTAACAGTGTCATGGCTGGCGTCAATTTTTAGAAGCTTCTTAATACTAAGCCACGTACCTTACTCGAGGTTCATACCAAAGGTAGTCAAACGCGGCCACGAGACCGCGACGGACTTCAGACCAATGAGCCTAACCTTCTTTGTACTAAAAACCCTGGAAGGCGTTCTAGACATCCACATGCGTAGATTTCTAAAAGAATCTTTGCTATCCAAATCACAGCATGCCTATCTCAAAGAAAGATCCACGGAAACAGCTCTCCATAAGATAGGGCGGACAATCGAAAAATGCTCACACTTACAACTATGTCCTCACTTGAGATATTCTTGAATCTCTGACTGAGCTGGGTATATAGAAATCTGTTAGTCAATGGATAGTCCCTATGTTCGGACCAAAAGTTATCCAGGCAACACTTGGCAATAGTCACTTAACCAAATTTACCTACAGAGAAGACCACATGGTAGCGTAATCTCTCCTCTACTCTGGCTAATGGTTATAAATAAAATTCTAGCTAAATTAGACACGGAATGGGTCAAAGTTGTCGCGTATGCAAATGATACTAGTATCAGAAAAATTCCCCTTCCGTGATAAGCGGAATCATGGAGGTCGCTCTATACAAGGTCAGTACCCAGTCTGCAAGTTGTGGCCTCGTAAGCTCGAGCAAAATGAAAATGGTGCTATTCCCAACCAAACCAAAATACACGATTTCATCCTCCCCCGGCTAATTTGCCAACCACTCACACAATCTCTAGCTCTAGGTAAAGGGTGATCCATTTCGAGGTTCCCTACTTTTTTAAAGAAAAAAACACAGAAAATTCAAATTTAATGAAGAATGTTTATTATCATTTGAAAGAACATTCTTTGGCGTTTATTTTTTGAAGATTATGTCTATCAAATGTTGGCCGTTGCTACGTCGCAGATGGTCCATCCGTTGAGTCCAATTTTCGATCACTCGTTCGAGCATTTCGACTGGTAACTGGCGAATGACACGCGTGATGTTTTCCTCCAAGGCCTGAATCGAAGCGGATTTGTCGGCATAAGCTTTTGACTTTACATATCCCTACAGGAAAAAGTCTAACGGTGTGATATCACACGATCTTGGTGGCCAATCGACCGGCCCAAAACGTGAAATTATGTGCTCACCGAAATGTTCTCTCAATAAGTCCATTGATTGATGCGATGTGTGGGAAGTGGCGCCGTCTTGCTGAAACCAAATGTCGCCGAGATCACGAGCTTCAATTTCAGGCATCAAATAGTCGGTTATCATGGCACGATAACGGTCGCCATTGACGGTTACGTTCGCACCGGCATAATTTTTAAAGAAATATGGACCGATGATTCCACCGGCCCACAAACCACACCAAACCGTTGTTTTTTCTGGATGAAGTGGCAGTTCTTCAATCTCTTCAGGTTGCTCTTCGTCCCAAATGCGGCAATTTTTTTTGCTTACATACCCACTGAGCCAGAAATGGGCCTCATCGCTAAACTAAAATTTGCCTCGAAAATGTCGGATCTTCTTAGAACTTTTCAAGAGCCCATAGAGCGAAGCGATTTCGTTTGGGAAGGTCGAGCGGCTTCAGTTGTTGCACAAGCTGTATTTTGTACGCTTTCAATTTAAGATCTTGACGTAAAATGCGCCAAGTCGTTCCATACGTCAGTCCGAGTTGCTGCGAACGGCGCCGAATCGACTCTCTACGGTCTTCGTGTACACTCTCAGCTACGGCCGCTATATTTTCTTCACAGAGTGCTGGACGTGGTCTATTCGGTCGAATATTATCCAATAATGAATGCTGGGTCTCAAAATGGTTGATGGTATTGCGAATAGTACGCTCAGTAGGCCGATTATGTTGACCATAAGTTGAGCGAAGTGCACGAAACACATTCCTCATAGAACGGTAATTTTCATAATAAAGTTGAACAATTTGTAAACGTTGTTCACGCGTAAGTCTTTCCATTATGAAATGCCAAACAATACTAAACAAAAATAACATGACAGCATGACACGACTCACACGTGATCTGTCAAAAAAGGCTATTGAAAAAAGTACCTCTAATTGGATCAACCGTTATTTGGGTATCATGCTTCACCCAATGCTTAACTGGAAACACAACTTCGAACATAGAGTAAGGAAGACGTGTGTAACCTTCTATGCTTGCAGCAAAACATTTGAAAAGAAGTGGGGACTTCCACCTTGTGGATGTACACAGCAGGGGTACGTCCAATTCTGACAAACATTTCACTAGTATAGTGGCCCGCATTGAAGAAAGGCTACAACCTCACAAAGATAAACTGTGATTAAGATAAACTGTGATGTATGGTCTGGAGTTTACTAGGAATCATTGAAAATATCAGTATCATACCGCGTACCGGATTTTGCCATCTCATTCCAGGCGGAACTACTGGCTATTCGGGCGGCCTGTACGCTACTTGTTCGTGAAACTAAGAAAAGAGCAAAATATTGCTATCCTAATAGATAGCCAAGCGGCTATTAAGACCATCAACTCGGCTACAATTCCTCCAAACTAGTACATAATTTCCGGAACGAACTTACCCACCTTGGCGAACGCTTCACGGTCACACTTCTCAATGGGTTCCACGGCACATCCATTATAGAAAATACTGCATTGGAAAAATATGAGGAAGATTTTGGTTTCCAAATCATGAAATTTTTAATAAATGTAGATGACCTATGTTTTATCGATGGTGAAGAAAATGTGGGTTTACAACTAAAGGACTAAAGGACTTGAAGCGGACATAATGTGCATGTTTTTTAATGCAAATACTGAAAACGAGATAGTAAATGCGAAATGTCATTCTTTCTCTCTCGCGGTTTCCGACTTGTTCTAAGAGTTTTCTTTTTGCGTCCATTATTCTAATTTCATTCCTTTTTGGTACCACATGGCTGAAGGTGACAGGCGTTTGTGCGGTTACATACATTTGTATATTTAAATTAAGATAAATAAAAATCATTTTGTTGACGTTTATAAAAAACGCAGTGCCTAATTATTTTCGTCGTGTGTGCGAATTACACACAATACAGAAAAGACTTCGACCACCTCACCGTTCACAGTTAGCACTTAGAGGGTGATTTACCGCCAAAAAACCTCGGCTCCTCACCATTAACTTCGAACTCAATGAGCTCTATAGTAACACCAGTACGGACGATGACTTCATTGACGAGTCTCACATACCATTTTAGTGTAGAAAAAATTGGCTTGACTATATTTTACTAATTCCTGGCTTACTCACAAGCTGACTGACTGGGACTCAGGATGCAATGCAAGTCTATTTCATTTCCAATCATTTACCATAAAAATTCAACTAAGCACTACATTTCACAATTTTGGGAAACAAATTGTCAAAACTTTTTTTTTTGGATTTTCAAAACTTGCATAATACTTCATTGTAAGTGTTGCCGTTGTTTTTTTTTTTCATTTTTTTTTTCATTTTAAATAATTTTTTTTAAATCCCATTTAACTACTAGACGGGGCGAGATAGACATACCCCTCCCATAAAAAAAAGAGTGTGTTCTTCACCCCTCTACGGCATGACACGGACAAACTTCCCCACGAATGCAGAAGTGTATTGTATTTGAGTTTGAATAAATCCACTTTCGCTAAAAAAAACAATTTGCTATTTTAAGTTTCTTTTTTTTAAATTTAAGTGCTAACGACACTTAAGTCGTTTTGAGATTATTAAGTTATTTTTTCATCTAAATAGGAGAGCGTGGCGGCTTTGAACACTTTTTCTTCCAAGTCTCATAAAAATTTGTGATATTGAATTATTGATCTGTTTTTTGTTTTCACTTTCAGGTATGTAATTAAATTTTAGATTAAACCTGTAATTCTACTTGTATTCTGAAGATTTGGGTTTGTAATTATTTTTTGAATAAAGCAGATCCTTATGTCCCAAGGTGCACCCCAAGTGGTGAACCCTTTTTTAATTTTATACACGCTAGCTTAGCTAAGAAATTTAATAAAAATCGTTGCTAGTGTTTTCGAAAAAATAAAAGCTTTTAAAAATCGTGACCAAAAACATTCGTTTTTATACCCTACACCATATTGACATACATATTAGTTTTGATAAATAGTTTAGCTAGATATAATAACATTAAAGCATATGGATCAACTCAGAATCAATAGCTGAGTTGATGTCGATGTCTGTCCGTCCTTACAGCACCCGTTTTTGGGCCTTAAGTTATAAGCTAGAATGCAAAATTTGGTACACGTGATCGTTGTTGCTCCTAGCAGAACAAATGTAATAAAAATTTGAAATCAGCTTACTGCAACTTCCCCTTTTTAGACAAATGTAGTTTTTGGCTAAACCGTAAGGAATTTCGAAAGAGTGTCCAACATATTTAGATAATCGCAATATTAATATTTAGTCTATACAAAATTTTTTGTCACGTCAAATTTTTAGGGTGTTTTCAGTAAAAAAAAGATTTTTCGATAAAGAAAAAATATGATAGCAACGGATGGTTAAATTTTAAGAGCCGATGTTGAATGTAAACCGCACCTTAACGTCAAGTTTTTTTTTCTGCACCTCATTTGACATTTCTCAATTTCAGACTAACTCAATTTGAATCATGGAAAGATTCACAATCGAGCAACGCGTTACAGTTATTCAGGCTTATTATGGAAATGGGCGTTCAAATCAAAATGCATATCGTGCTCTTAGTGATTTTTTCGGTCAATTTAATCGTCCAAATGTGCGCACAATCGGAAAAATCGTGCAAAAATTTGACCAAACCGGGTCTGTAGAATACATGAAAACATCAGTGCATGCTCGTACAACTCGTGCTGCAGAAAATATTGCTGCTGTTCGCGATAGTGTGGCTGAAGAGCCGTCCAAATCAACTCGTCGTCGTGTCCAATGATTGCATTTCTCACGCTCGTCGTTGATGAACATTATGCATACAGACTTGTATTTACACGCTTGCAAGGTGCAATTGACTCAAGAACTAAAGCCATTTCAAGCTTCGTCAATGGTGAGAATGGTGGCAAGAAATGGCAACAGTGGATGATCAATTTTCGAAGAAAATCATCTTTAGTGTTGAGGCACATTTTCACCTCAGTGGATTCGTCAATAAGCAGAATTGCCGCATTTGGGCGAATAATAATCCAGGAGTGATTGTCGAAAAAGAAATGCACCCACAAAGAGTGACTGTTTGGTGGGTTTATGGGCTGGCTGCATCATTATGAACAATATGTCGTGACAATGCCATTTTCATTATTTCGTTGCCCATGGGATGGGATGGAATAGGTATCCGCACAGCGGACTGTTGCCTTCACATATTCAAACCGTAACAACAGATTTAAAAATAAATCTATAGACCGACCTTAATCTTAAATTGACAATGTCCAAGAACCCTCGATAATAAATAAAAATTAAATCCGCCTAGAAGTTAAGCCGCAAACAGTTTAATAGACAACAACCCTGACAAACATAATTGACATAGTATTCGACTTGGCTGAGGTCGATTTCGATTTCCAACCTTAGAGCTGTCCCTCTTATCCAACATTGATGGGCAATTAAGCTCTCATGCTTTGAGCGTCAAACGAAAACAATATTCAAACCACCCCATATGGAATGTAATAACCTTTTTAAAAATTGACCGACGAAGCATAACCCGGGTCCTTTTCCAGATCAATTAATGGAATTAGTGTCGACCTGCACTGAGGCCTCGCCTTAATACATCAAATACATACCACGATTGGTATGCACAAAGCCATAAGGCCGCAGCCATATTCAATTATAGAACACTCTAATATCATTCTCCATCCAATCCACTAAGCCTATTGTCACAATTTCACATGTGCCCTTTGTTCCATTCCTCCACTTGTTGTTCTGTGGGATTCACACTGATAGCTTCTGCTTGCCAAAAATTCTAACACACCATATATCTACCCTCAAACATACTCTCCGTGCATGCCTTTGGTTATGCTCTGTAAAGTGTAAGCTAAACAAATTAACTTTCCAACAACAGTATCCCAGCCCATTCTAACTCCTTCAAAACCACCATCAGGGACTTACTCTGAACATTCAAGATAAATAAATCCGCTTCCGCAATATTTACACTTCACACTGTGTTCTATGTATATCCTGGTTGAGGACGATTTTTCGTGGAAATTACAAAGAAAATTACACCAAATCAAGACAAACAAACAAACGGATATACGCTTCTGTGAAGATAAATGTCAATAAAAATTTGGAAGTCTGTTAGCTATCCTTCTCATGACTGCTATCAGATGCTTCAATCGGATCACGTCGTCTGCATTTATCCTTTTGTCATCGTGAACATTGCTGAATCTTGCGGCGAGGCTCTAGAGAATCCCTGCCCGATCCTCTTTCCAACCACCCACCTTCTGACAGAGAGAAGTGAGCGTTCTGTGCGGGAATTCCGCAGCATACCCTTTTGTGTCCTGTGTGTGTATGCCCGGTTCATACCAGCTCGTAGGGGTGGGATATAAAATTAAATTGAAAAACCGCGTCGCATGGTGTTCAAAAATCAATTTTGCTTAAGGACGACGAGAAAGAGGTGAAAAGTCCTGCAGTGAAGCACACAGCGGAAATGAGCGGGTGATTTTCTTTTTGTGCCTCGACTTCATTCTTTTCCATGAAATTACCTTAAGTGAGTGCACCGCACACACGTACCAACACATATGCTTAGCATTATGTTATCCTTTTAATGCATGGAGGGGTAGTGGTGAGAAACCGTCCGTGACACAAATTCAAGTTGACTCTTAATGCATTTCTCATTTGCATAACAGCGTGAGGGTGTATGTGGGCTGACTGGAGAGGATGATGTCCATCAGGATGGAGTTTTCTTCAACTTTTCTTTTTTGTGTTATAAATTGTCCCGGGAACATTTTTTGAGAACGGGCATCTCTAGGGGAATTTCCTAACCGGAAAGTGGTTATGCTGCTTCATACGAGAGTATATTACTAGCTTGAGTACTTACTGTGGCTTCTCCCACACACTTTCTGTGGTTTGTCCTTTGCAATGTTTCTTCGTTTTATTGTTTTTTCAATGCTCTTTTTTGTTATTTCCTTCGTTATCATATTTTCTTTCTTGTGTAACTATCTCGTTTGGGTGTGTGTGTGGGAGGGGGCTGGAAGCATGTTTGCATCAGCTTAACCATGGTGATTATGATGATGGTGTTGCTGGTAGTTAATATGGTGGAGATGTTTTATGTTATTTAGGAGTGCATTTGATCTTCTGCAGGCGATAAAATAAGTGAGATATGTTGGAGTTGAATTTTTGTGCATTAGAAGGAGGGCTTTAAAATTGGGCTACACGTTGATGAGAAAGGGTGTATTTTACCTTTACCTTCTTGTCTTGTCTTGTGGGTGTTAAGACAGTTCAGAGCAGTGTGTGCAAATTAATGTAACATCCGAATGAGAGTTAAGATTTTCGTTGCAAGTAAAACAAATTCGCAATAAAAAAGTAAAAAATGTCGCAACAAAACAAATATTTACAACAAGTCAACAAAATCATATGGGAAGGCTGCAAACTGCTGTATCAGATCACATCCCTGAATCAAACATGCCAGAGCAATATCAAAACTCAAGCTTAATAAGGCTGCCGGAAATGACGGTCTTCCCGCTGAGCTTTATAAAGCCGGCGGAGATGACTTTGTAACTAACATCCGCCAACTCATAAGCCAAAAATGGTCGGATGAAAGTATGCCTGAAGAATGGAACCTCAGCATTGTTTGCCCAATCCACAAAAAAGGAGACCATCTAAACTGCGTCAACTACAGTGGCATAAGTTTCCTCAACATCGCCTACAAGATAATTTCTGCCGTAATATGTGAACGCCTGAAACCGTTTACCAACAACCTGATCGGTCCTTATCAGTGTGATTTTAGACCAGAAAAGTCTACAACCGATCAAATTTTCACACTTCTGCAGATCCCGGCAAAATCCGAGAAGTCCAAATCGATAACCACCACCTACTCATCGATTTCAAAGCCGCGTACGTCTGCAATTTGATAGAGGAACTATCCAGAATTAATATTGGTATACCGCCCAAACTCGTCCGTCTGTGTAGGCTAACGATGGAGAATTCTCGAGGCTCCATCAGGGTCGGAAACACCGACACAATCGAAATCAAAAATGGATTTAGGCAATGCGAAGCGGTGTCATGTGACTTCTTTAATTTGGTTTTTGAGATGATTGTGCAAAACTCCCGGGCCAAAACCAGAGGCACAATCTTCCTAAAAATCGATGCAACTACTAGCTTACGCCGACGATACTGACATCATTGATAGGATTCAACGTGATGTCATAGCCACGTTTGGTAGAATAGAGAAGAAATGTGTTTAGCAGTAAATGAGGGTGCGACAAAATATATGCTGTCAACACGAAATGACACACAACATCCACGCATTGCACAGAACGTCACCATTGACAGGTCCTACTTTGATATAGTGTGGGATTTTGTCTATTATTACCGCTATTACCTCTGACCTCATCTCGTCAGAAATTAAACGAACAACTACTCATCACAATCGCTGTTTCTTCGGGCTAAGGATACAGTTCAGTAGTAAATCCCTTACTCCAATTACTAAGATGATCCTATATAAGACCATCATCATCCCAATCCAGCTCTACAGCGCTGAAGCATAGACCGTATTAAAAATGGAAAGCTTTGACGGGCTATGGAGATGAAGATTCAACCAAGAACTAGACGAGCAGTACAGCGAGAAAATACCCGCATTGGACGTTTAATATGGCTATGGCATGAACAACTAATTGACATCAAATCTCCGAATCGCAGGAGGAAGACTTCGCCCTAAGTGGGGGCGCACAAGTAGAAACCTATTTCAGCCAACTGCGAGGGCGTAACTGGAGGTACTTAGCTAAGGACCGGACTTATTGGAGGCATGTTGGTTGAGGCCCAGGATCATTCCGGACTGTACCGCCACTTAAGTAAGTAATTAAGAGATCATAGAAATAGTCGAAAGATGTCAAGCCTAGAATTACCGATATACAGATGGATGCTCGGTACAACAGATAGAAATTACTGAATCGATTCACCTTGCATTTCTGAGTCGACCCATATACATTCCGGTATATCTACCTTAAAATGTCTGTTAGTTTATAACTAATTATCAAATCGAATTTACGGTATAGGAATGGGTTATCAATACGCGCGTCATATGATCTTTTTTCAAGTACCGAAGCAAGGTGACAGAAGAGGAGCAATTCAAAGCACTGAATCGCAAAAAGATAAGAGTACCAATCCAGAAAAAAGAGGTGATAAAAAACCCGGTTGCGAAAAAAGGACCACGAAGCCTACTAGGCTTTTATTGTGACACTAAAACGAACATTGACATTTTTGCGCAAGGAACTGGTAACTGGTTTCAATAGTGGACTCTGAATAATAACAATGAAAGCATTTTCCTTAACCAACAATGAGAATCTAACTCTTCCAGTGAATAAAGAGGTGGTTATTTCCCAGAAGAGAAGGGCGGATTGCAGATTTTACATGCTTTTCACGTCTTTCAATGCTTCAAATGTGAAGCTGGTGTGTGTTGAAAGTATGGATGAACACGATCGCTTGGATGAACGAAAACACAGAAATGCGATCCAACTATCCTATGTCAATATAACCTTGCCACGTATAATATTTCATACACTATATATCTTTTAAACGGAAATCTCTATAAGGGTTAATATCGAGATTTTCGCTCGGAAAAAAATCTCTACAGAGATGTTCGTGCTGAATCGGTATACAACAAATCTAGGGAGAACTTCGTTAAAGAATATTAAATGTGGACAGAAATCCTTATCCGGACGGTATACCCAGAGGTTATATTAAAAAATCGTCGCTTATCGTCTTTTGTCGGTCTATTAATTTACTGGAATAATTTCAGAGGAATGGAAATATTCTTATATTACTCCAATCTATAAAAATGGTTTAAGACAAAAAGTCGGAAGCAATCCACCTATTTGAATCGACCTATATGCTACGTTCCTAAATTGTTTGAAAACATACACTGAATTTACAAAAGCCATTGATAAAGTCCACCACTGTTTACTTTTAGCAAAACTAAAATCGTTGCGTTTTCATTCCTCAATGCTTTAGTGGTACTATTTAAGAAACAGAAAACAATTTTTATGTTTGATGGTTATACTTCTCACGAATTATAACATCCGGTGTCCCGCAAGGTAGGCATTTAGGTTCATTGCTTTTTAATTTGTTTTTAATTGACGATATGTTTAAATTTTGCAACGTTTTAAATTTCGCTGACGATTTAAAATTATATTCTCGTATATGTAATATTAAAGACTTTATCCGGTCTCATTCTGATATAAATAGTTGTCGGCATAGTGTAATCATAGCGCTATGGAGCTTAACATCTCAAAATGTAAAATTTTGACAGCTTTCCATATAAATGCACCTAAAATAAATAATTAATATGGACGATCTTTGACTCAAGCGTACGAAAGAAGTAAATGAGCTCGGGGTCATATTTGACAAACAAATAAAATTGTCTCCTCATTAAGATTAAACTATAGCAAAATCATACTCAAAGTTAGGTTTTCTAAAGCGAAATTGCAAGGACTTCCGAGATATATTTAGCCTTAAAACTATATACTACTCGTTACTCAGACCGCAGTTGGAGTACACATCCATCAAATAGGATTTGCAATGAAATGCAGTTCAGGAAAAATTCACGAGGTATGCATTCCGTAGTCCTATGAATTCTTGACAAAAGAAATATATATACCGAACTCAACGTTAGGTTTTCTAAAAATTGCAAGGACTTCCGAGGTGTATTTAATCTTACAACTATATACTGCTCATTACTCAAACCGCAGTTGGAATAAACATCCATCATATGGGATTCGCAATATGAAAAGCAAGTTCAGAAATATTTCACGAGGTGTGCATTCCGTTGTTCTCCAAATTCTTGACGAAACAAATATATAAACCAAACTCAACATTAGGTTTTTTTTGTGGGCTGTTGGAGATCTCAAAAGACACACCACCACGCTTTTGTATTTGTATTTGTATTGCAACTAAGTACATATGATTCGGATATAAGAAAGTTGTACATAAGAATAAATCGCTTATAAGAAACGTTGTCAAATACACCGTACACTTCTTCATAACAACTTCATATAAAAAAGAACGTGTATAAGAAAAATGCTTATAAGAAAAAAACGTATATAAGAAACAAATTTTCTACATGTATTTAACAAAAAAACGTTTAAAAGAAATTTTTGAACATGAGTGTACATACACTACAAGTTCTTATGCCAACGAAGTTATCGTGAACAACCCCATGTAAATGACTGTTACAGATATTTTGAAGTTTCAATTGACAGCAATAAAAAAACCGCGAAGGTGTTTTGCTTTTCTTTGCATTCTTTGTGTTATTCGCGTATGTGTCAAAAGTGTAAAAATGTCTACAAATAAAAGAAATACTTTGACAATAAAAACTAAAATAAAAATATTGGACGAAATAAAAAGTGGGAAAACAAGGAAAGAAGTATCCCAACATTACAAAATATCGGAAAGCACTCTTAGCAAAATTTTGAAAAATGCGGAAACGATTAACGAAAAAAAATTTTCATGCAAGAATTTAAACATTAAAAGAAATCGGAAGCCTAAACATGAAATTTTTAATAAAACAGTGACGAAATGGTTTGAGCAAATGATGGAAAAAAATGCCATAATCACCGGTCAAGCTCTTATGGAAAAAGCTGAGATGTTTGCAATACAATTAGATATTCCAGACTTCAAACCTAACCCATGATGGCTTCAAAGGTGGAAGAAAAGTGAAAATATTCTTTTTAAAAAACTCCACGGAGAATCCTCTTCTGCTGATTCCGAAGCAGCAGATCGCTTCAAAGAAAATGTGCTTCCTACCATTCTACAGAATTACGAAATGGACGATATTTACAACGCTGACGAGACCGGCCTTATGTACAAAGCAATTCCTGGCGGAACATTTGCTCCAAAAGATAAGGCAGTTACAGGTCTCAAATTACGTAAAGACCGAATCACACTGCTCTTCATATGCAACGCAACGGGTTCTGATAAGTATGTTTTTTCAATCGGAAAATACAAGCAGCCCAGATGTTTCCGAGGAAAAAACCTTCCCCTCCCTTACAAATTTAATAGGAAAGCTTGGATGACCAGTACGATATGGTGTGAGGTGATTAAGGAGCTGGACGGGAACATGAAAAGGAAAAATAAAAAAATTCTTCTTCTGATTGACAACGCTTCTTGTCATAAGCTCGATTTCATCCCCCAAAATATAGAAATTCTATTCTTACCACCATGCACTACAAGTCTCATACAGCCATTGGAACAAGGTAAAAACTACTTTTACTTATTGTTAACATATTGGCTAGCATTATATTTTTTTTATCTCTCGTGTAGGCGTTATTCAATCCTTTAAGGCCCAGTACCGAAAATGTTTGATCAGAAAACAAATTTTAGCAGTTGAGGGCAATTATATGAACAGTTTCTTCAAAGAAACTACCATTTTAAAAGCCCTACATATCATTAAACGATCTTGGTGGCTTGTCACACCTCAAACTATATCTAATTGCTTCAAAAAAGCCGGAATTTCAAGGGAAATTGAAATTCTGGGCGATACTGGCAACCAAGACTCAGATGTTATGTATGGATGAAGAACATGAAGACTTTTTCAGAGCCATAACGGATGAGGAAGCCCAGGATTGTTATGGGGACATCGGCGAAAATGAATTAGTAGCTGAGATGTTGAGCAGTGAAACTGACGAAGAGGTCCTGTCGGAATTTATTGAAATGCCTGTAATGAAGCCAAGTAGAGAAGAAGCTGTTAAAGCGTTTTTTGTTTTGAAACAGTATTTAGCAAGTGATGAAGACTGCCTGTCCAATATAGAAGAACTTCTCTTCAGACAACGGGATGAAATACTTGTTCAAAAAAAAATTGAAGATTATTTTGAAAATAATTAATCACATCTTTCTTAATGTGCAAATATGTGCACATATTTGATATGTGCATATACGTATAGATACATATGTACTAGGATCTCTTTTTTTATATGAGCAAGGACTTAGGTAGGACATATTATCTATACAACTAAATACTATAAATGTGATAACATGTATGTACCTACACATATAACTTAAAATGAAATGAAATGTATGAACTGAAGATGTACCTTATTTTACTTTGTTTTTGTATCGTTTTTGTTTCTTGAAAATAAATAATTTATGTTTTTTTAAATTTTTTTCTTAACCGTTTTTTATAAGAAAGTTTTTTCTTGTATCCGTTGTTCGGATATAAGAAATTTTTTTCTTATATCCGTTTATTGCGTAAAAGCAAAAACGGATATAAGAAAGAAATTCTTGGGATTGTTGGACTTTCTTATATCCGAATCATACGTATGCGACTTATCTAGCAATTTTTTTTATCACGAGTAATGAATGTTTGGCAGGCAACTTTCCTTCGAGAGTTCCTGAACCGCAATTTATAGCGCGGTTTGGTTAGGTTTTCTAAAGCAAAATTGGAAGGACTTCCGAGATGTATTTAGGCTTAAAACTAAATACTGCTCGTTACTCAGACCGCAGTTGGAATACACATCCATCATATGGGACTAGCAATGTGAAAAGCAATTCAGAAATATTTCACGATGTATGCATTCCGTAGTCCTCCAAATTCTCGACAAAGCAAATTAAGAGCTAAACGCTTGGATTTGGCCGGGTAATAACAAACCGCGCTACAAATTGCGGGAAAACAGGATCTCTCAAATGAAAGTAACCCGCCAAATATTTTTCGGCGCAACAGGCTCGTCAGTACCCAGGATTGAGCTTTCTCACAACCATTCATATGCGTGTGTGTACTTCTGCACTATGGCAGGACCTCCTGTTTTATGCCAACTCAGAACGTCGAATTTGAGTAAAGCTATTCTTGTTAACTGATACTACTCGGATGATTTGCCAGATCATCACGAGAGGAGGGCCAGTGAAAAATCATTTAGGTGTTGCAGCGGCTGGGATTCCAACCCAGACCATCTACGCGGCAGTTCATCGCACTAACCATCGCGCCACTGAGCCCGTCAAAAGGTGGTTCGACTGAAACCAAAATTCCGAAATGTTGTCCGAATTAACTCTTGAGGGCTAATGAAAAGCCTTCCGATGTTCTCCTTTTGTCTCTGATTATTCGATACCAAACAACAAATATTATTTGAAAACGGTGATTGTTGGCCACGATATTTTCGACGATATCCGAGTTGTGTAAACAGAACTGAATGACCATTCTCAATGCACAACGTCTCTATTTCGGTATGAAGCGATTGTTCATATATATTTATCTGTTGAGAAATTGTCACCTGAATGCAATAAATTTTAAATTTATCGGCAAAATAAATGTTTTTCATCTTTTCTAAACGACATTTTGAATTTAATTTTTTAATTTAAAAAAGGTCAGTTATCTATTTTTTGCACTCTCTTTCTAATACCCAATTGGTCGCAGCAGATCACGAAAATGAGTTCGTTGGTTATTGCATAGAATTTATATCGAAGCAAGGTAGCAGAAAACGTAGATATTCAACAAATGAAAAAAAATCTTGCTATCCACTAATTGCATTCAGGTGACGAAATGTTAAAGTTATTAAATGTTTTCATACCGACATAAAAGCTGACGCATCCTGTATACATATTTGACTTCAAAGTTCCTCCTTAACATAAACTCTGTTCTGAATGTACAAACACAAGCAAAAGATAGGTTTTCATCTAAGTCCACTGCCACAAACTTAATCCAACAACTACAACTCCCTCCAAGTTCTGTCAAAATCTCAAGCGCTATCTGCGCGAATCAACCCATGTTCCCACAGAGGGTGCCTAGCGTACATAATCCGCCATTCTAATCCATCTGCATATTAAGCATTGAGTTCACATCAATTACCTTCCATTGAATTAATTAATTCCCTACAACCCCATCAACAATCCTCAAACTACACTCTGTACCCTCAAACGGTGGGCTACCGCCCCTATAACAGGTGATAACGTTCCAATTTGCAATTTGCGGATCTCTCACCAACCATCTTAATGGCCACTTAAAGCACTAAAATAAACATAAACGATTTGTCTGCCTCTTCCACAACCAGGTGGCGGCAGTGTAGTAGCACCAGACTACAAAGGGTACACTCTCCATTATATTGTCATGCAAATTAGTGCGAGCGGCACCGTGGGCGGGGGACAATCCCCAACTTACCTCTATAGTGCAAGGAGTGGAAAATGTTTTCACGAGTTATGCACGACATGATGGGATCCTTTTTCATCCTGACGATGTTGATGATGATGACGATGTAGACGACGACAATGCGGGCAGAGAAAGAATCTACTAAATGGAAAATCACGACTTACCATATGCCAGACAATGGAAAATAAATCACGGATAATCAGCGCACACATACACTACCTCGAAGTGATCTAATACTCGTCGCGTTTTTGCTGCATCCAATTGTGCAGCTGGCAAACTCCGTTATTCTACAAAATAAGTTCTGTTCTAAGGATAACACTGTTGCACGCTGGCAAATTATCTGGCAAACATTTGTTTAGCGGATAAATTTGTTGGAGCTACTTAAATCAACAGACGAACGACGACGACGACGGAAAGGATCCCTATCTCGGGCTAATAAATCTGTGGGAAAATATTTTCCTTCGGTGGGTGTGCGCCAGCGAAGGCGGGAATGGTTGCACCTAATTAACAATATCCCATCTGTCTGCTTTTGTAAAATTTTGCGGGTAGTCGTGATACGAGCACGCTGCGGATATCCTCTGTGCGGGCTGAATATCTAATTCCTCTTTGAGCTTATAAATCGTATCACGTGATAAATCGCGAGCACTCTTCCACTCCCGTACATTATAATGAAGAGTGAGGTAATTTAATGTGATTCCAAGGAGACGCCTGCCTCCGCCAGCTGCTTACACTCGAGCGGGATAATTTAGTGGATTCTAAGATTTCATTTCGCCTGGCAAATAGATGCGCTACTTAAAGTTTATAGAAATGAGAACGTAAACTTGACGTTCTAATGTTACGGTGAGTGGCTCTACTCAGGGGAGAGGTGCGATGTGATGTGTGTGAGTGCTTTGATTCGGAGACAGGTGGAGGGTGTATGTGTTTCTTGAGAGCGTCTGGAATTTGGAATTTAACGCGCTGGATAGGTATGAAGTTAATAGATGTAGACGGTAGATGTTTCATTTGAAAACAAAATCTGGTGATATGGTGGTAGTAAGCGAAGTGTTTTTTTTTTTCAAGGCGATTAAAGCTCATGTACGGTGCATGACAGGGAATATAAATTTAAAGGCACCTTTTTAGGACGTAGCTATTTGTATTCCTGTCTGACGGCAAAGGGTTGTACCTAATTTTAACTAAAGCTTTGGACTAAAGCGATAAGATAAACTGCGAATATACATCTAAATCTAAGACAACGATATAAGTCATGCATAATTACGCCGATTGTATCAGTGCTGACTAGAAATAATTGGAATTCGGACAACATCTGATTGGCGCAACGGAAAACATCCTACACGATTTTTTTGCTATACCTTTTCCAGGAATTATTTGATTCCCTCAATTTGTTTTTCTCTAATGCCTTCAGCTTTATTGATGATGAGTGGATGAGGTAGATTGTGTTCGTTCTTCCTCATCTTACTTAGGTCAATGCTGACTTATTGTAATGCCATACATCGTGTGGGTGTAGACCCTTTTTTGGTGTCGTTGATGGTCTTTTAATGCTTTTATCGTATACCAGGATAATTCTTGATATGTGGGTGAAGTGGTACCATAAAATAACACCGAGCGAAATAAAGCCAAATTCGAAAACTCGGCGTTATTTTAATTTGTCATTGTGAAATGAATGAAACAGTAGAACCATACTGACGCCTTAATCTTGAGGAAGCAGTTTCTGTAGGTAAGTCAATATTTCATCTTTTAAGTTCAACCGCTTAATTACTTCATTACATACCCTTATGTAATTTTCATACCCTTATGTAATTTTCATACCCTTATGTAATTTTTATACCCCATAGGGGTGTTTTTTTAGAGGTTGGTTTTTCGAATAGAAATAAAACTGACATTTTGTGGTGAAATCGGGCAACTCAAATGTCATTTGTGTTCAGTTTGTGTTAACAAATGAACAACGCTTGCAAATCGTGAAAATTTATTTCTAAAATAATGGTTCAGTTCGCGAAGTTTAGCGCAAGCTCCGTTTATTTTATGGTCGACATAATCGTCCACAACAATTAATTCGGTTAACCATGGATCGTTTTCGTACAACGTTTACTCTATGTGACAATTCGCCTCCACAGAGACGTCGAACAGTGCGCACACAAGAAACAAATGCCGCTGTAGAGCAAAGTGTTGAAGAGTACCCGAATGAATCGATTCGCCACCGTGCACAGCAATTGGAGCTTTGTCCATCAACTTTATGGAAGATTTTGCGTAAATAACTTGGCTTACGGCTTTATCAGATCCAACTTGTACAAGAATTAAAGCCGTGAGACCATGCAATGCATCGTGATTTTGGTGTATGGCCTGAAAATGAGATTGATCTCGATGCTGATTTTCATCGCAAAATTTTGCTCAATGATGAGGCTAATTTTTGGTTGAATGGCTACAACAAGCAAAATTGACCCTTGAGACGCCATTACATCCACAAAAACTGACTGTTTGGTGTGCTCTATGGGCTGGTGGAGTCATTGGGCCATACTCTTCCGAAATGATGCTGGAGAGTCAGTTACCGTTATTGAAGACCGGTATAGAGCCATGATAACCGACTATTTTGTCACCAATTTGGATGGCATGAATGTGGATGATATGTCGTTCCAACAAGACGGCGCTACATGCAACACAGCGCACGTCACAATCGATTTATTGAAGGAAACATTCGAAGTGCGCATAATTTCGCGGAATGAACCTGTCAAGTGGCCACCAAGATCGTGTGATAATCCATTGGATTATATGTGAAATCGCTCGTCTACGCCAACAAACCAGAAACGTTAGGGTACATGTGTTTTATTTCAATTTGAAGTTCTTTACCTCTAAAAAAAAACCTTATATAAGTTATGATAAATAAGGTGTATGGATAAGGTATACGGATAGTCTCAGAATCGCTATCTATGTCGATTTAGCCATGTCTGTCCGTCCGTACGTCACCAGCTGTTGGGCCTTAAATTTTGAGCTTGGATTTAACATTTGTTTCACGTAGGTACTCTTTGTTGCACCCAGCAACAAACATTATAAAATCCGCCCATTGCCAAGCATCTTTTTAAGAAAAACTTACTTTTTCGACTAAACCGTAAGAAATTTTTAAAAATTGTCTGAATGAATGACATGTTCAGAAAATCTGAGTACCTATATTTCTTCCATATTAAGTTTTTTTGCGAACGTTTTCAGTTAAAAAATGTTTTTCGGTAAAATTTTAAAATATTCGAAAAAAACTGTCGATACAAAATCGTTTGTTATGATAAAACAACATTTACAACAAAAATGGGCATGGATTAAAATAATTAATCCACGCCCATTTTTGGGGGTCTTTTTCTATAGAAACCATTTGTATACCCTACCACATAGCATAGCGTTGTTTTTTCTAAAACCAAAAAGAGATCTAGATACTCACCCCTTCCGAGGTATCTGTGCAAAGAGTTTCCGAAACGAAAGTCAGTTACGATCGGAACTCATCGAAGTATCCGCTGCGGAAAAAAGTAAATGTTTGACAATCTGTCAGCTGTGTTTTTTTTTTTCTAAAGCACGATCTTGTGGTAACACTAAAAATTATTTGTATTTAATATTTCACTAAAAGTTTTGGGGTGGTTTCCATTTTCGTAAGAATTCCGCAACAATTTTTCGTCGGCGAATTTCCGAAGAAATTCAACGCTAACATGTGCAATGCATTTCGTCGGAAGATTCACTCGAAATGCAAATCCAAACGCCTACCTCGGTACAAAATTCTCTGATATCGAAAAAATCGGACAAAATTTGGTTCCGAACAGATATCTCGATAGTGGTGATAAGCCAACCTACCAAGTCTTTGTAATGGCACTCGGCTGCGGTAAAAAACTGATGAACAACGTTATCGAAGCAACAAAACAGAGGAGAAGACGTTATAAAATCACGAATCTCAGTGGTTCCGACTGATTTGTCATTTCATTTTAAACGCTTGCAGTTTCCGGTAAGGCTTGCATTCGCAATAAAAATAAACAAATCTCAAGGGTATTCCTTGCGTGTTTGCGACATTAGGGTCTAGTTATAGCTATCATTCAAAAGACCTTTTGGTAATCTTCAAAAATATTTGTATTTAATATTTCACTAAAAGTTTGGGGGTGGTTTCCATTTTTGTCAGAATTTTGCAACAATTTTTCGTCGGAAAATTTCCGAAGAAATTGAACGCGTAGCTGTCAAAAATTGGATGATCGCGCCGTCATGTGATCATCCGAATGAATACCTCGGTACAAAATTCTCTAATTTCGAAAAAAAATCGGAGAAAATTTTGTTTTGGACGGATAACTCGATAAGGGGTGACTATCTAAACAAGATGTGGGGACAATGTTATTTTCTTTATTTCATTTCAATTTAGTTTTTAATCACACCCAATTTTTGGGGATATTTTTTTTAAATATGAAATTGGATTTCACGATATCGTGAACTTTAAAGTGACAACACAGCTTCTTTTATAAATTTGACGCAACATAACATAACGAATTGAGTTTTGATTTTAAGCATCAATTACATTGTCAGTTGCAAACGTTTATGTTAAGCATACACCGCCCGGTAGAGGCAAAATGTACCAGACTTTGTATTTTAATTATGTTTTGTATTGTTTTTTTGTATTTTAAGAGCAGAATTTAATTTTTTAGCTATCTCGTAACTCAGTAAGACATTTATTAATTAAAAAAAAATAAAACAGTGTCAAATTCAAACAGTGCAAGTGCAACTGTGCCAAACATATTTGAAAGTGCCAGTTTGGCACGGAGGTGCCTGTTGCTGCCTCGCTGGGCATAAATACCAGGCCAAAGTCACTTGATCGGTCATCATCGGTCAGTTGTTTTCTCCTGCCAAATGAAAACCTCACCACACTTCCTGCGCGTTGTAATCTCTGTGCTTCAACAGATCAACAGACAGTCTTAGGGTAGCATATATATGGTTGCTGTATATACGTCAGTGACATTTGATATTGCCCCTTGGCTGATTCTTGCCAACGGCTAATTTTGCCTTTTGGCTGATATTTTTATAAATAAATTCTTAAAAATAAACCTCGTCTTTGATTGCTCTACTAGAGGCGTACAGGAAATTATAAATCAAGAGTCCACCCGCTGAAAACTGCTTTACCGATGAACCAATAGCCACGAAACCAAGTTAAAAATAAATTTTAAGCATTTTCAGCCGTATTTATTAGATTTTCTTAAAATGTGTCTCAAAGGTTGTTTATTTAAGCATGCTTAAATATTCAAATTGTCTCTAACCAACGTTGCTTAATTTCTTATAAAGGGTTTTTCAATAAGAGCGGTACAAAAACGGTTTTGGGTATCAATGAAATTCTTTTTTTCTGTGAAAGTACATTTAATGTTATTTTTTATGGAACTCGATTTCATTTGCATGGCCACCACGGGCACGCTTTCAGAAGTCCAGACGCTGAACCCAATTTTCGACAGTTTTCAAGCATAATTCGGCCGATACTGCTGCAATTTCCCGTTCTATATTCGTACGAAGTTCATCAATCGTCGCTGGCTTGTTGGCATAGACCATAGACTTGACGTAGCCCCACAGGAAATAGTCTAACGGCGTCAAATCGCACGACCGAGGCGGCCAAGCGACTGGACCATTTCGTGAGATAACACGTTCTCCAAACTTGGTTTCCAATAAATTGATTGTGGCATTCGCTGTGTGGCTTGTGGCGCCGTCCTGATGGAACCACATGTCCTCCAAGTCCATATCATCCAATTGGGGCCAAAAATATTCGGTTATCATTGAACGGTAGCGATTCCCATTCACAGTAACGTGCCGGTCTTGATCATCACGGAAGAAGTACGGCCCAATTTCGCCGCCGGCCCATAAACCACACCAAACCGTAATTTTTTCGGGATGTAATGATGACTCATGGAGTACGTGTGGATTGCTGCCTGACCAATACTGCATATTTTGTTTATTGGCGAAGCCATTCAGCCAGAAATGAGCCTCATCGCTGAAGATGTTTTTTCGATGAAAATCCGAATCATTTTCAAGTTGTTGCTCAGCCCAATTCACGAACATACGACGCTTCTGGTGGTCAAGTGGCTTCAGTTCTTGCGTCAATTTAATCTTGTAAGGATGTAGGCCAAGATCTTTTCGCAAAATTCGCCACAACGACGTCAGAGAGATGCAAAACGCTTGAGAACGACGTGTGAGAGACACATTTGGGCTTTCTTCAACTGAAGCCTCAGCGGCAGCAATATTCTCGACACTACGGGTACTTCTTTGTCTCACTGGCACGGGAACATTTTGTACTGTGCCCGTGGATTAAAATTTTTCCACTAGACGCTCAATTGTTGATCTGCTAGGACGATTATGACGACCATAAATTGGAAGTAGCGCTCTTAACGTTGAGGCCACTGACTCCGAATTTCGGTTGTAAATTTTAATAATTTCGACTAGTTGTTGGATCGTATATCTTTCCATCATGCAATGGCAAACCTTACTGAAGAGAAATGTCTAAAGAGCGGCAAGAAATATGGCGTCGTTTGCTGCCCCTGTCGCTCAACTTTTGTAGCGTCCCTGTTGAAAAACCCGATATATTATCTGGTCTTCATTGCTGCTTAACTAAACGGTGATTGTTTAAAAAAAAAAAACGAAGTAAAATTTACAAATCTAGTACAAAAGTGAAATTTTATACAAGTTTATGTCCGTTAAATGCTGAGACGCTGTTGTACAAATTTTTATAAATTGCGATCTCTTTGAGGCAAATGACTTTGTAACCCTTTGATAAATAACACAAAGCTTATAAAAGGGATATAATGGAATGTTTCAAGAATTGTGGATAGAAGATTGTAGATAGGGATAGTAGATTTTATACCATAATTCATTTCAAACCCAATAACTTAAAGCCCTTGAGTCCATTTTTATTAATTTGCTTTCAATTTTTAACAAAGCATTTAGATGAACATTCTGTTATCTGTCAAAGTTAATTTTAAAATGGCTTTAAACAACCTAAAAACCCATCGATCGTGTTTAAATAAAGCGTTCTATAATCAACGTTGCTTTAATGTAAAAATCGGTGATAGTTACCGATTTTGGATTTAAGTGATGCTTAGAGGTGTTTTAAAGTTAAACAACCTCTAAAATGTCTTTATAAATACGGCTGTTTGTTTTTATATTAATGGATAAGTCCCTGTTTAATTAGGGTAGTGTAATCACGTTTAAAAATCAAACTTTTTTCCACTACCCATCTCCAGCCAATATGAAGTTGCTTTTCCAAAGATTTATGTTTCTACAAGTAGGAGTTTTTTTTGAGTCCTTGATTATTAATTACATATTAATAAAATAATAATAATCAGTTTTAACTCATTCTCAGTTTTAGAGATAAATTTCTTGTGTTTTTTTTTAAATTTTGTTTTTAAGATTTTTTTAATTTACTATTTTTTTTTTCTTCTTGCAGAGAATTCACGATGTACAATATTGCATATTTAATGGTAAGTGATCAATTAGATTCTTCTACACATAATCATGTATTTTTTTTTGGCATAACTATACTTTAGCTGCCTTTCACTTTTTGCACTTTTTTTTTTATTAATCGATTCGTCTCTGCGCACTGATCATTTATATGCTTTAAAAAATTGTCGCTCACGTTTAGTTTAAAAGTTATTAACAAAATAAAATTGCACTTTTTGGGTTATAATCCCATACAAATTGTTTGTAGTTTGACACTTCATTTATTTTTTTTTCTGCTGCGGTGTACGCAGCATTGCCATGTTGAAAAAAACATACCAAATAAAAATATTTTAACAAAAAGAAATGTTGACTAAGGCGCCTGCCTGACGACTTTAAATACCCTGAGCGGAGCAACGAAGTTGCGTGAGCGTGGACTGTCCACAGAAAGAGAGTTGAAATCCTTTGTTCCCGCGAAGCGGGCCACGCAGAGTACCGCTTAATAGAAAAACTGTTGACTTAGGCGCCTGCCTGACGACTTTAAATACCCTGAGCGGAGCAACGAAGTTGCGTGAGCGTGGACTGTCCACAGAAAGAGAGTTGAAATCCTTTGTTCCCGCGAAGTGGGCCACGCAGAGTACCGCTTAATAGAAAAACTGTTGACTTAGGCGCCTGCCTGACGACTTTAAATACCCTGAGCGGAGCAACGAAGTTGCGTGAGCGTGGACTGTCCACAGAAAGAGAGTTGAAATCCTTTGTTCCCGCGAAGCGGGCCACGCAGAGTACCGCTTAATAGAAAAACTGTTGACTTAGGCGCCTGCCTGACGACTTTAAATACCCTGAGCGGAGCAACGAAGTTGCGTGAGCGTGGACTGTCCACAGAAAGAGAGTTGAAATCCTTTGTTCCCGCGAAGCGGGCCACGCAGAGTACCGGTTAACAGAAAAACTGTTGAGTTATGATTTAATTTATTTATTATATCATACTAATTTATGATGAATCGTCAGAATCATTAGAACATGGTTCTGGAATTGCTTCTTGCCCGTTGTATAGTTTGCCGGCACATTTAAAAAATTCTTCGAGGGGGTCTAACTTTTCGTTACGGCATTTTTTTTAAGATATTTTGTTTAGTCATTTTTTATTATTAAGTAATGATTGCGAATAATTTTTTTTTAAATTTTGTACATTTTTTACATTTCTTTACGTTTTGGGAAATATGTAATATTTTTTTTTCTATCTTGCAATGCTCCATTGGAGTGTTTTTTTTTTCATATTTATCATTCAGCTATGTGTGAACTGTCAAAAGTTGGTTGATTTCTATAGGGATTTTTGGAAATTTCATTGTTTAATAACTTTTGAACTAATTGAGAAAAAAAAAATTGCTAAATTTTTAGCTTAATTTAGTGAGTGGAACAAAAAAAAAAGTGAAAAAAGTGATTGGAAGCTAAAGTAACAATGTTCCTTTTTTTTTAACAAAAATATTTACTGACCTAGTTAAATGTTTTCCCTGTATTTTCTTACACGTGTCGCATATTAAATTTGCTCCGAAATTGTTTGTTTATTTGAAAACTACCCCTCGACAATTTGCAGTACACTTCTGGAAACATTTGTAAATATTTGATTTAGGTTCCCCATTCTTACTAACCAGCTGTGATATTTCAAAGTTTTGAGGCGCGTGTTGTCGTACCCATTTCAAGCTTTCATAAATTCGTATGGAAAATTGAAAGTCGACTGTTGCTCGCCTGTGCGCGCGGTTGCATCATCCGGCTGGAACCACAAGTTGACCAAACCCAATTCATTCACTTTGTGACAGTTAAATATAAAGGGTGAAATGGATTTTCGTAAATCCAATGCCTATTATGTGTCCGCATAGAATGGAAATAATCGACAAAGCTTAGGTATTTTTTTTTTTTGCAAAATCTTCCTCATCGCGGGTGATATTTGGGACGGCTCTGTTTTCCACAGTTTTAAACAAAAGGTATTGTGCTTGTCAACATCCCTACTGATCCCCATTTTATGTTCACCCTTCGGTATATATTTCTTTATTTATTATCTATAGGTTTTTACGTCACCGCTGAACTTCACACTGCTGCTCAGTGCTTCACAATTGGTGTAAAGAACTGTTGCGGAGTTGGCCTAACTTCGATTCCCAACCATTAGAACAACTTTTACTGATTTCGACTGGGAGTTTTATCGTAATAATTTTATAAATCATTCGAGTTGTATAAATTCGCATGTATTATTATAATATATTTAAGTAGGGAATCTGATGGGAATCAGTTTATAATGACGCCACGCCTATGCTTGGTGGACATGTCATTGATAAAAATATAAGTTTTGCATAAAATTGTAAGTCCCCCATGGTGCAAGAATAAACAAGCACACATGAGTGAAGGCGAGTCTTTTGTACAAAAAATTAAGATCTGTAATCGGCAGAGTGTCCATCAAGCAGTGGCGTCGTATCATTATTAACCGACTCATAGCAAATTACCTACTTTTTTTTTTAGAATTACACTGAAGGAAAAAAGACGATACAATTTCCATTTCGATTTCTCGCATGTATTCACAATACTCAATTTATTTAAATTCTTTACGACACAAAACGACCAAAAAGGTATCAATGTTTGTCACCATTTTTAGGTGCATCTATTATAATGGGTGATCCATTTCGAGGTTCCCTACTTTTTTAAAGAAAAAAACAGAAAAAACAGAAAATTCAAATTTAATGGATAATGTTTATTATCATTTGGAAGAACTTTCTTTGGCATTTATTTTTTGAAGATTATGTCTATCAAATGTTGGCCGTTGCTACGTCGCAGATGGTCCATCCGTTGAGTCCAATTTTCGATCACTCGTTCGAGCATTTCGACTGGTAACTGGCGAATGACACGCGTGATGTTTTCCTCCAAGGCCTGAATCGAAGCGGGTTTGTCGGCATAAGCTTTTGACTTTACATATCCCCACAAGAAAACGTCTAACGGTGTGATATCACACGATCTTGGTGGCCAATCGACCGGCCCAAAACGTGAAATTATGTGCTCACCGAAATGTTCTCTCAATAAGTCCATTGATTGATGCGATGTGTGGGAAGTGGCGCCTTCTTGCTGAAACCAAATGTCGCCGAGATCACGAGCTTCAATTTCAGGCATCAAATAGTCGGTTATCATGGCACGATAACGGTCGCCATTGACGGTTACGTTCGCACCGGCATCATTTTTAAAGAAATATGGACCGATGATTCCACCGGCCCACAAACCACACCAAACCGTTGTTTTTTCTGGGTGAAGTGGCAGTTCTTCAATCTGCCGCTATCGGTAGCGGATATGCATTTTTTTGTTAACCTTTTTCTGAAAGTTTTAAAGTTGTTGATTGATGTCCACTCTGATAATAGGCGGGATGGAGTAAAATGAAAACCCTGTCTGATGTTTTTTTTATCAAAGAACCGACACACATTAAGCTAAAACCCATTTATTATAATACTAGTTGATTATAACGTAAAATTTATTCAAGTTGCTTATTAATCCATTTCAAAATACATGCTCGTCATCGTATTAAAAGCGGACTTTACATTTAAAGCTGACATATCTGGTAAAAGATATTAACTCTTTTTGCACTACTACACCTTAGCTGAAGCTCAAAAATCAAAGAAGTTTCAGATTGACAATTTACAACTTACAGCATGCCCCAACTAACATTTTTTTTATTCTCTATTCTAATTTTCTTTCTTCTATTTAGGTGAAATTTCAAATTTCCAGTATCAATTATTTCTATTGACCTTTTTTGTCCTTGTACGAAGAAGTTCATCCTGTTTTATAGCTCTTAGACTTAATATCTACAGGCTTTATAGGAAGTGATATGATTTATCAATTTAACGACTTCTATAAAGTTCCCGGTTAATGTGTGTACATGTGACATTTGAAAAGATGTTATAAGGGTATATTAGGTTTGGCATAAAGTTTTCAACATAGAGAAATAATTTCAAGAGAATCACTAGCTGAGTCGACTGTCCGTCCGTTCTGTTGTTAACCCATCAATTTTGAGCTAGAGTGAAGAATTTATGAAGAAGTGTGTACAAGTGTAAACATTTTCATAATCCGCCCACTGCCATCCCTACTTTTCAGTAAATTGATAATATAAGCCGAACGGTAATGAACTTTGGTCATCGCTGGGGCCAGTGAAAAAGCATTTAGGTTTTGCTACGGCTGGGAATCGAAACCAGACCTTCTGCACGGCAGTTCATCGCACTAACCATCGCGCCACTGATCCCGACGTTTTTTGTGCATATAAAGTTTTTTTTTTTAAAAAATATTGAAAAAAAACTTTCGGCTCAAACTCATTGGTGATTTCATCTGTTCATCATTTTAACTGATTTTGATAAACTTTCTCAACAATTTGTTGTGCCAGTGCCATTTTCCCCTTATAAGTTTTTTTCCCACTCCTACTTTTTGCGGAAACTAGTTTTGAAGATTTGCACTGCGGATTGTAGCCATATCGATGCGAAAAATATTCAATTAGTTTTTACTTTTTTTTAGTTTCGATATGGTTTGCTTATGAAGTCTTATAGAAGTCATGTAGATTTCGCCAAATTTGGTTTCGTTCAGGCTTCAAGCAGTTCAAATTGCTAAAGGAGAAATAGTTCCCATAGTTCTTTATCGAAGCGAAATTGCTAATTGGTTGTTATTTAGCAAGGCTACAAATATGGCTTCTGGAAGTTCGTTCCATTGTTTGGTTGTTCTGTAACAAAAATATTTTTGGCATTGTAGATAATTTTCGTACTGGTATAATAGATATCAAGGCCAAATTAAAAGCTTTGTTAAGCATAATAAAGCCAATTTCATAAATTTGGCCTTATGTCACTTTATAAAAGTCACATAAAACCAAATTCTAGCATTTAAAATTATGACACCATGATATAACGACATAAGGTCAAATTAGGAAAGTGACATGAAGCCAAATTCAGGTCAAATCATATTGTATATACACGTACCAGGGAAGCAAATATTATATGCATGTGTCATAAACCAAATTGGCCTCTTGTGGCTTCATCAAAGTGCCGCAATACCAAATGCTAAAATTTGACCTAATGTCACAAAGCGTCATAAGACCAGTTTATAGATTTGCCTTTATGACCATTAGAAAAATGGAATTTTAAACAATTAACTGCACCAGCTTTTACGGTAGGCGCTCTCCAAACCTCTGCATGGCTGCTGATGATATCCCAGATGATGGAAATGAAATAGACGTAGTAGTGATTCTGCCGGATGTTGATATCCAAACCGACGAAGAGGATATATGTGAGGATGAGTTGTTTGATTCCCATATTCCGGTTGACATTCCTGGAGCGGTAGAGATTGAAATCAACGATGGGTTTGAAAGCGAAGATGACATTACACTTGCTCATATAAGGGAAGAATTTTTAGCCAGTGGTGAGTCACAAAATAATGCTCCAAAATGGTCAAATCATGTGGTTTATACTACTGAAATTAATGAAACGTTTTGCTATTTGGACAATTTGGCCAAAGTTAAAGAGCAGTTGGAATTGAAAGACGGAATTCAAATTTTTGAACATTTTTTCGATGATGATGTGATGAATATAATTGTAGAGCAAAGCCAAATATACGCACTCGACAAAAACTGCCACACAATACAATTTACGAAAGAAGACTTGAAAAAGTTTGTTGGTATAATGCTTTTTTCTGGATACCACACGTTGCCTCAAGAATCATTGTACTGGTGCCTAGACGAAGATGCTAGATGACCGTTGGTAGCTAATGCCATGTCCCGAAATCGCTTCAAAGAAATCAAGCGCTTCCTTCATCTGGCCAACAATTCTTCTCTGGATAGATCTGATAAAATGGCTAAGGTTCGACCTTTGATGAAAGTCATTTGTAATAATTATCAAAAATGGGACTTTTTTCATGATAAACTGTCAATTGATGAGGCGATGGTTAAATACTTTGGTCATCACTCTGCAAAGCAATTTATACGTGGAAAGCCTGTTCGTTTTGGATACAAGGAGTGGATGCTTTGCAGTAGTGATGGATATTGCTCTAATTTCGATGTATATTGTGGTGCCAAAAATGTCAGTGTAACGAATAAGTGCTTACCTCTCGGATCGCGTGTGGTACTCGATTCGCTGGATGTAGTAAGAACGCCGAGTGATCACAGCGTATTTTTTAATAATTATTTCACCAGCCATGACCTCATGACAACTTTACGTAAAAAAGAATTTCGCGCAACAGGTACGGTTAGGGACAATAGAAAAAAGAAGGCCAACCGTGGTTACTTCCATCACAAATTCGGTAAAAACAATAACATCTTGTTCGCGCGTTAGAAGGACAACGCTGTTGTTACCATTGCAACTAATTATGACACCTTGGAACCACTGGGTCAAGTCAAAAGATGGTCAACAACCCAAAAACAAAAAGTAGTCATTCCTTAGCCAAAACCATTGGTTGCTTACAACAAGGGCATGGGTGGGTTCGACCTTCATGACCAATTCGTAAACAATTACCGAATAAAAATAAAGGGTAAGAAATGGAGGTGGCCATTGTTTACACATATGATCAACTCAATGGTGGTGAATGCTTGGCGACTCCATTGTTTGAAATCCAATGAAAATCGCAATCTGCTTTTCTTTGTACGGACCCTAGCAAGGACATATTGACGTTCAGGGCCTACAGTAAAAGTGCAAAATAAACAAAATGTTCCGAAATCTTTGGCTCGCAGTGAAGGGGGGCATTTCCCCAAACAAATACAAAAGCAGATACGATGCAGAATATGTCACAGCAGAGTTCGATGGATATGCGACAAATGCCAAATTACTTTTTGCATCGAAAAAGAATGCTTTATAATACTTCACAATTCACAATAACAATTTGCACACATCTGGCCAGTGTACTCGTTTGAGTACACCACTCTAAAACCCAAAGTTGAAAAAAGAAATGTTTAAACTTTGTATTTTTTGTCTTATATAACACTAAATAAATATTATTTAAAAGGTTTTTTAATTGTCTTAATTTAAATGGGGGTTGGTATCTAATGGGTTAAGGAAAGAGAATGAATTGTGGATGAAATTGTCACTCACTTGATTTTGCATTTGACAAAGCATCATTGAATCTTGTTCGTAAGTTAGGCTAGATCTGTTTTCTTACGCAGCTTCTACTTTTTCGAAATATTTCTTGATATAGTTAGAGTCGATATTTTCATAGTCAGAATAATTTTTTATGTTACTGCCTCTGAGTTAATATTGACATCCCTTGGCATAAAACGGACACAAGGTTAGATTGCCAGTACGTAATTGCCCATGGGATGCGTCAATGCTGGTAACAGACGACCATGTTGTAATTATTACTGACTAAAACATTAAGGAGTAAACAAAATAACTCCAAATTCAATTAACGTATTTGAATGCTACCATGAGAGCAATTTCTAAAAATAAAACCCAATTAAACGATTTGTAACTGGAATTCGTGTACATTTCTCTCTGATAATTAATGAGCAAACATTTCAAAAATGATTTTGACACGCTCACACCAATTACAGATGGTATGTATGATAGGCCTTCAGCATAAGGTGACGTGCTCAAATGATGCACTAACGAATTTATATTTGGGACACCATTGCCAATCAAATTATTTATCACTGACGATAATAGGTGCATATGCTAGCACAATCACCTATTGTGTTAATTAATTCACAGTTATATTTGAAAATAATTTGGATAAATCTACTGCTATGCTGATTGGTGCCACATACATCGAGTCAAGTAGATGTGACTAGTAAGCATAAATTAAGGACGCAATAGTAACGTTGTTTGTCTTGTTTGTGGAAATCAAATAGCTAGACATATTTCAAACATTCTACAGCCTTAATTGACACAACGTTTTGCTCATCTGATTGCCATATGAGTGTTGGAATTACATAATTTGACAAATCGAGCAAAAGCTAAAAGTGTCAGTCTGCACTGATTGCAAGATGATTGATATTGAGGTTTGCAACGAATTTGGTTATATATGGATATAAAATGTCAATTCCAGAATGTTACCACTTATGAATATGATTAATCATTTAGGGGGTGATTTATAATTGATTCTGCACCAGCCTATATGGGGAAATGTCTTTCATTTTCATGTCATGCATTGTATTCGAATGTAATGAGGAAATTTCTGCAGATTGACACATTTCGGTAAGGATAGTGGGCAAATTGAAATGTGGTTCACTCGCTCCTTTCTCCCACTGACTCCCTAAAGCATTCAATATATGAAGACGCAACATTGACACATTTCGGTAAGGATAGTGGGCAAATTGAAATGTGGTTCACTCGCTCCTTTCTCCCACTGACTCCCTAAAAGCTTTCAATATATGAAGACGCAACATACAAAAGACGCAACGTACAAAAAATGTACCAAACCCAAAATTAGCAGACCAACAATCTGATTGAATGGAAGTGGTGCATTTTTCGGCCAGAAAGTTCAGTGGAATGACGATGTAGGATGATCTAGATCGGCTACGACTTCAAAAGAAACATTCGACACAAAAAAGCTTTATCACAATGTCTGGCGCGGTTATATAACTTCATCAATTTTATACTTGAGACATTATTCAGTCCTGTCGAGGTAACAGTTTGGAAGAAGTTCCGAAACGAAACTCAATTCCAATCGAAACTCAGTTTAGTTCGATATATCCGTTGCGGAATAGGGTAAATTAAGCTTACAGTCGCATTCGATGGATTCCACAAAAAATCTTCTGCGGACAAGTTCGAAAGAATTTTATCGCGAAGCTACCAAAAATTGTTGAATTAATATTTTAAGATTAGTTCGCCTACCCGTTAGTTGTCAAAATACACAGTGGGTCCGTTTCCACTTTAAGTGGCAAAAATCATAACTTTGGATATTTTGATATAACAAAATAAAGGTGAAACCCACAGCTACCAATTTCGTGAATTTTAAAAAATTATTACACAGGGTGTTTCGGAATTATGTATTGAAGTACGTCTTTTTTATCATTTGATTTTGTGTGAAAAAAAGTTAACGACCAACATATACATACAAAGCTTTTTCCAAAAACTGCAGGAATATTAATTATAAAAAAAAAATATTTAAGTTTTAATCCAACATATGAACTTAATTCTTATTTCTTAATGCCTCTTCAATAAGCCCGGTCTTAAACTAATTGCCTCCAGTTCCGCACTCTTTTTTTTTACTTTTTAATTCATTTTTTATTTACTTAATATATTAACTTAATATTAGACAAAAATGCTTAAATCGAACTTATCAATAACATATCTACTTAGTCTAACTTATCGGCCCATAGCGGGCGCTGTAAGCTTATAACTAACATTTTTCTTTTGCTTTTCAGCTTAAATTTGTCATTTGTTTTTTATTATTAATATTAAGACATTTAATTGATTTTTCAAAAAGAAAATTAAAACTTTAAACAGTAACATTTTTTTTTGTTTTATATAAAAACTTAATCTTGACTAAAACTAACTTAAACTACTTAAGACTAGTTAAACCTAACTAACACTACTTAAGACTACTTAACTACTTAAACCTAACTTAATTATAATCGGGGTGGCAAGCACTCGTTGCATATGCCCCGAGGGTTTGCCATCCCGATTGCGTCATTGGGTCCAGCAAGCATTTATGCAACCATATTAAATAAAATATGGTGCATAAGCACAGCCCCAGACCTTGTACCTAAATTTAATTTACTTAAGTACTAAGGAGTGGACTATAGGTCCGCAAAGACCTAAGGAACTGCAGAAATACTTTCCTCGTTTAGCCACCAAAACTCGGTGCGCTGCTTTTCAGCGTCGGTCCTATCGCGATCCGATACCGCCGTGCTAAAGCGGTGGAGCTCCGGAGCATTGTCGACGTACCCATCGCGGACTAGCCGCTTGTCCCGCGCGTCACGGTAGCGATGGTATAAAACCGGGATACCGTTCCTGTCTTGTATTAACCCTAACGAATCGATATAAATGAATGCCTCTGGTGGAATAAAGCCCGATATGAGCGTGCTCTCCATGTATAAATCATTGGGGTAATAAGCCCTAAAGATCAGGCTGTTGTCGCTACTCATCGCCCTTGAAGCGTGCCTTCGAGTCACCTTAATTAGGAAATTGTCAATTCTATTCAACTACGCCCCATTGTATAGAACCTCGTTGCGATAATATTTGATGTACTCGGAGTCCAGCGTTCGGTACAATCCTAAACAGGATCGGAGACACCGCCTCTCAAACAGCCGTATCTTTTCCATGTAGGCTGGTGCCACATTGAACCACACGGGACAACCGTAAGCGATGATCGGCCTTATGAGGGCCATGTAGCAAATGACTTTCACCCTTGAATCAAGTTGACTGCTATGAAACAATCTTCTTGTCAGAGCATAAGCCCCCCTAGCCCTGGCCAGACAAGCATCCACATTTTTATTAAAATACAGAAACTTGTCAAGCCAGATGCCAAGGTATTTGACTTCACTTCTCACCGCCAACGGCCGTCCATGCTGTCCCATGATACACATTTTTTCCAGTTTTTTCTGGTATCGTAAGAAGCCCTCTGCACTGGGGTCCTGAACAGAATTGTTTCGGTTTTTTGGAAATTGATCCTCAATTTCCAATCATCGCAATATCCCTTAATGTGATCGAAGTCACGTTGCAAAAGTGTGTTGATGACCTCGATATTCGGACCTGACCAGTTCCGCACTCCAATTTGGCTGAGGTCGGACACATTCGATACCAAAAAATTATTTAGGCAAGGCGATGCGCTGTCATGCGACTTCTTCAATTTGATTCTTGAGACGATAGTTCAAAACTCCCGTGTCAACAAGAGAGGCCCAATTTTTGCAAAAATCGTTGCAACTGCTAATATACGCCGATGATACTGACATCATTGGTCGGACTCATAGTGATGTCATAGTGATCTATGACCGAACGTTGAGGCAAAAAATTCTACAATGTCCCAGAGGTAGTAAAAACTTTTGGTCATTTGTTAAAAACATAAAAAATTCGGCATCAACATCAATTCCGACGCTCATTCACAATGACATTCCAGCTGTCAGCTCTTTAGACAAAGCCAATCTGCTTGCTGCCCATTTCGCAGCCAATTCTACATTGCCAGATTGTGTTCAGTCTCCTCCTGTACTTGAGAACGTAGATCATTCTATGGGACAAATTCACTTTCGTACTCGTACAGTTGCAAGAGTTTTATCTGATCTTGACATACATAAATCCGCTGGTCCAGATGGTATATCCCCCATAATTCTGAAGAGGTGTTCTTCTACGCTAGCAAAACCACTGCGTAAGCTTTTCTATCTATCCTACTCATCAGGACTCTTTCCGAGTAGATGGAAAACAGCATTTGTCCAGCCTATACCAAAAAAAGGCGAATCTTCTTCTCCCTCCAACTACCGTCCAATTGCACTTACGTCCCTTCTTTCCAAGGTCATGGAAACGCTGATAAATCGTCAGCTTATGAAATATCTTGAAACACGAAAACTTCTCAATGACCGGCAGTATGGTTTTCGCAGCAACAGGTAAACTGGTGATTTGATGACATATCTCACCGAAAAGTGGAACCAATCAATTCACCATGGTGGCGAAAGCAAGATTGTTGCGCTTGATATTTCAAAGGCATTTGACAGGGTTTGGCATCAAGCCCTTTTGTCGAAAATGCGTGAATTTGGAATCGACGAAAAACTTCTTCTATGGATTAGACATTATCTTTCGAAACGTTCAATTCAAGTTGTTTTGGATGGTTTCAAGTCTGTAACTCACCAAATAAATGCTGGTGTCCCTCAAGGCTCAGTTTTGTCTCCGACTCTCTTTCTCATTTTTATAAATGATCTCCTGTCTGCAACTTCTAATCCAATTCATTCCTTCGCTGATGACAGTACCCTCAGCTTCTCATATTCGTTTACAGGTCCTCGTCACTCACCTTCGAACGTGGACTCTAAACGCCAAAATATGTTAAGCTCATTGAATTCCGACCTTGACAGCATTATCAAATGGGGTAAATCAAATAGAGTGGAATTCAATGCTTCCAAAACACAATGCTGTCTTCTGTCATTAAAGCGCAACCAAAATCTAGAGCCATTATCCATGAATGGCACTTACGTCGAAGAAACCGAAAAGCTTTCCATGCTAGGTATGTGTGTTAGTAACGACTTACGTTGGAACGATCACATATTCGAAGTCGCTAAAAACGCAGCGAAATGTCTAGGTTTCCTAAATCGATGTAAGAAATATTTCACCCCCTCTGATATGGCCACAATATATAAAGCGTTTATACGCCCAAAACTTGAATTCAACGCCCATGTCTGGTCAGGTGCACCAAAATCAACATTGCACCTACTAGATAGGATTCAAACACGTGCGAAAAGACTTTTATAGGAGACATAAGAATAGCGAACTCCTTAGTTTCGCTTGAACACCGTCGAAACATCTCCTGCCTTACCTTGTTTTATCGCTATTTTAACAACCAATGTTCAAATGAAATAGCCAGCTGCATTCCTCCCATTCAACAATTCAGCCGCAATACTCGTTACGCAATGAATGCAAATCAGTTTACCCTCAAGCCTATCTTCGGACGTACGCTGAAATATAGAGATTCATACATAAACCGAACAACACGAATGTGGAATGCTCTACCAAACTCTGTTTTTCCTCTCCATTATAACTTACAGACATTTAAAACCAATGTGCATCGGTATCTCCTTTCTTCTTATCCCTAATTTCCTTAACGCCCGCACTGTGCTAAAACATATAAAGGGTATTCATAACCCCTTGAGTGCGCGCAAATTATAAAAAAAAAAAAAAAAAAAAAAAAATAGTCACGTTAAAAATGGGTTTAGTGTAAAATGAGGGTGAGACTAAGCAATGGGTGTTTTTATAAGAGGTATAGAAATTCGAATTGAACTAAAACACAAGAAAATCGTTTTAATGTCCATCAATTTGGTTTTTTTGGAAAGATATTTTATGCCATTAATGTTTAAATATGATTTCGGGCATGTGGCTGCCGCGGCTTGTTCGAATAAAACCATATCTAGAGGTCCAATTTTCAACCACTTCTTCTAACGTTTCTGGTTTGTTGGCGTAGACCAGCGACTTCACATATCCCCAAAGAAAATCATCCAATGGTGCTAAATCACACGATCTTGGTAACTTGGTGAAATGGCAAACCAAACTGAACTTAAATGACATAAGAGTTGCCCGATTTGACCACAAAATGTCAGTTTTATCTCTATTCGAAAAAACAACCTTTAAAAAAACACCCGGTATATGCTGTCAACACGAAAGGACACACAACATCGATGGGTTTGACAGAACCTCACCATTGACAGATATAACTTTGAGGTAGTATGGGACTTTGTCTAACTCGGCTCCGCTATTAACTCTGACAACAACATCTCGTCAAATTTTAAATGAAGAATTACTCTTGCCAACCGCTGCTTCTTTGAGCAAAGGGGGCAATTTAGTAGTGAAGCATGGACTGTTTCAAAAGTGGATGAAGAAACCCTTGGTCGATCTAAGAGGAAAATTGATCGAACCCCTTTGCTTTGACTGGATATGGAAACAAAGATTCAACCAACTTTATCAAAAAACTTTGCATTAGACTCTTAAGATGGTTAGGACATGTAAAGCAAACGAAGACTTCGCCTTGAGTGGCGCGCACAAGTAAAAACCGACCTCAACCAATTTGAAGTACCTAACTGAAGGCAGTTAGCTAAGGACCGGGCTAATTGGAAAGGCATGTTGGTTGAGGCCCAGGTTCATTCCGGACTGTAGACTGTAAGAAACCTCAGCTTATACATTTTTTTTGTTTTTCGACAACTGTATATCATGTTGCGTTGTCAATTAAATTTCTCCCTGAAAGGGAAAACGGCAAAAACCATCTAAAATAACAAAATACCCCTTTAAAGGCCCAAAAAACATTTAAAATCAACAGCACCAGGTCGTGCTGTCTCCTATGGATCAGCAAACTCACCATGGTCATTCATGCCTTTTTCATTGGCATTAAAAACTTTGCACTTACGACCCAACGCCTATCAATTGGATATCGTTTCCAGTGAAAGGACTAATAAATTTAATCATTGTGAAGGTATTATCCCTCCAGGCTCCAATCATGAATGAATTCGATTTGTAATTACTACCCATGGTGCGGTATGAATTGAAAATTCCATTCACATGTGGACGCGCATGAAAAACTCCCACTCACTTGCTGTAATCGAATTGAAAATGCACCATATATACTGCTACACGAGTATAACCGTCTTCGTTGAACAAACCTCCCTGATTCACTTATGTCCTTGTTTTAGCCCAAAGCCCAACGCCCATCTCGTTTTATGTTGAGAATTTGAAAAGAAACGAGAAAACAAAGGAAACGTTTGCAACGTATTTATGAGGATATCATATTCAGGTGCGCGTATACCATACCACCATATACCAACTGAACTCAATTGTTTTCGCTTTTCTTCCTTCGTCCTGTGTAAGGAAACGAGCATAAGCTAATGTAGTTAGAATGACAGAAAGATAAAACTAAACGAAAAAAACAAGATAATGGAATATCCTTTTGTTTGTCAGATGTCGCTTCTGCTTGTGTTATGCACAAAGAAAATTTAATTTTTTTTGTTGACCTACGTCTTCCATATTTATTTTGTTGCCTTTAATGTTGGCGGTTGATTTGTTTTCTCTTCCAAGCATCTGTCACCATGAGTTACCATTCCTTGTTCTATTGAGGTGGATAATTTTTTTTCGGAAAGTATCCTTCACGTAATGAAATATTAAAATTCCACAAAAAAAAAAGTTCCAAACAGAAGAAAAAATATTACTCCGCAAGGACATTGGACACCGAGATCTACTTAATAATTCATAAAAAGATATTCAGCAGACAATTGTTTTTTGGACTCGAAAACGTATCTAATGGTAACGCCTCTGGGTGAGACAACCTGCAAGCGATATTTCGGCCTCTGTCTCTGTGTTTTTATATCTCTGACTCTTTTTGTGAAATTGGGGTCAAACTAATTTTGGCCAGCTTCATTAATGGATGCGATTATGCTTTCGCTTTGGAAGGATGGTGGTATGAGAATGCCGAGAGGGTTTGCGGGAAACTCTGCAAAATTAAGAATGTCCTCGGGAGGACCAACAAATTCTCAATTATGAGGTTGAGCGTTTTTGCTTTACTAGTGGTTCGTACAATCGTACCTGGAATTGAACTTTTAACCGGCAGGCTGAACAAATAAGGGGGCCACTTCATAGCTTGCATCTAACGTTTCATTGGACTGGTAGTATCTGTGATTTTTGGTTGTAGGTAGAATATCATTAACCGCAGGGACGATCCATAGCAGAATGGCAGTACAAATTGTTCGAATAAGAATTGTACCAAAACATACGCTTCAGGATGTTGATGTTAAATCAGAATTGGAGGAAATCCAGATTCGTATGAATAATAATTCGTATGAATAATTTTCTTGCATGTATTTGTGATGTTTAGACGGGGAGTACAAATACAATACATACATACATATAAATTTGTGGCGCAACAGGCTCGTTAGTACCCAGAGCCGAGCTTTCTCACAACCATTCATGTGTGCGTGTGTACTTCTTGCACGATGGCGGGACCTCCTGTTTTATGTCGATTTCGAACAGCGAATTTGAAATAAGCTTTTCTTGACAATTGATACTACTCGTATGTTTTGTCAGATCATCACGAGAGGAGGGCCAGTGAGAAATCATTAAGGTGTTGATAGAAGCTTTCCAGAATTTGGTCACCCAACTACAAAAAGAAATGCGTTTTGTCTTATGTCAGAAGCGGAGTCATGCAAGTCAAGCTTTCCGCTAACATGCCAAAGATTTCATCTCGAAAATACCAACAAAGATTAAAAATCTAAATTTGCTAAATAAGCAGGCTATGTTCTATACTATGCAAACCATTATTAAAATTCAAAACATCAACAGTACCAATTTTCGCTTCTAATTAAAACACAAACTTCAGAATTCATATCATCAACATTCGACAACAATCACCGAATTCATCACATACAACGCACAATTATCTATTTATCCATCAACCGACATAATCATTGCTCGCTTACAATTTAACGTCACCGCATATATAACAACAGCATTGCAAACCCCCCAAAAACCCCGGCACCATACAAAGTAATCATGCACCAAATGTTCACTCTCATTACTGTGGAAATTCCATTTGAAAACAAATTTCGACATACCTAGCATCAGTCCTATTCATTAAACCAGCCAGCCATGACAGTCAATGCGAAAGTTGCAAATCCAAGGCAACGCAAATGAACTTCAACTGACATTTCTGGAATCCCTGCATGAGTGCTCTTCAAAAGACCGCATACAAACAGTGCCGAACGCTGTTGTTCGTGGTGCAGCATTTGCAATTTTAATTGAACGCATAGCGTTGAATTAAATAATTGCCCCGCAACCTACATACCTATACATGACGCACTTCCTAATCGTGTCAAAAATTTTGCAGGATAAAAGGATATTTGGTTTCGACACATCGTTGTCCATCTAATGTGTTGTATTTGGCAAGTATTTAACGAGAGATACGTAAAATAATTAACGCCAATTGTGCCCAAGGTTGTCGTTGTTATGGTCACACAACGGGACAACAGGATGTACATGATTAGAAAATAATGGCCCATACCGCAGTACGTGACACTGCAGCAAATCGCCCTAAAAACTATAAAATTCACCACACCGCAAGATCCACTTATGAAATCCAGTCGTCAATTTATTCAAAAGGCATCACAGCTATGGCGTGATAGAAAAAAAGGATGGCGGATAGAAAATAATATATCAAACGGATAACTACTTCCTGTCAACGAGTTTTCGATAACTCTCTCCATCGCTACATTCAACTTGATTCATGTTGCGAAATTGTGGAAGCCGTATATCGCGCGCTCGTTCTTCTCGAATGGCCTGGAGTTTATCCCTTTTTTATGTCTCCTTTTTTTATCTGGGAAAACGACACGATTTTGGGGTGTATGTCTTAGGCTCTGAATTTATTTCGTCTCTGAATTCGTAAGCATCTTGTTTTTATGACTTCTCATATGTACGAATGCCAATATCCTTTTGGGACGCCATAAATCCGGAGGGTTCAACTTGATCATATTTGTTTGCAAACACAGTTTTTTCTTTTAATAAATTGAAAGGACGATTAGAAAGCATATATAACAAATGACCGAATACGGTATTTTTACCTATTCTCAGAAGATTCACCATTATAAACAAACGAAGGAACAAACTCAAAGGACATTAATAGAAAACGAAAAGTTGATTGCCAAAGCAGTGGGTCACATTCGTCTACATTTATTTTATTTTCTTTCATTTAACCGGATAATGGAAAGCAAATAGGATAATATGCGAAAATAATAGGATCAGGGTCACATATCCTTTTTAGATTGGTTACCAATTTGTAGGTAGCTACATACGTTCGGATAACATTTTGGGTCGACTTGGGGTTCAGCATCGGTGACAGCTTACAAATGTTTTATGTACAATTGTCAGGATTATGTGAACCGTATGAGGACACCTTAAGATGGGGGTGACATCATTTGAAAAACGTATTCGAATTTGTGTAGAACTTGCGTATCATGAGAAAATGCAAATGGAATTTGTCAGGTGTCTGGTTAAATATCTGAAATTTGTATCTTTCCATTTTATATGCATATGTACGTTGAGATATTTCGTTTGTTAATTCGATGATAATGAAAGAGAGACAAAACCACTTGAAACATGTGGAAATATGATTTTTCGAAGGCAATGATATTATCAAATTCGAAAGGAGAAGTTTGGAACTAACAGATATAAGTTTGATCCATCAAAAGTATGAAATAATCCATTTTCGGGAATTTTTTTGAGGAAAATTGGAGAACACACAATATTTCAGATCTGGGTAGGCAATAAAATTAACAAATTTACATTTTGTCCATTTACTCACTCTATCAGTGAGGGCTAACATTCCCATTATTTATGGAGCAAAACGTTGTTAAAGTGGCTGCATCCGCTGGCTTCGCAGTACTGCATTCTGTTACTCCAATTTACGAAGACTTTGTTGATGGTTTTGGGGGTATAACTAACGGGTTGCTTGGATGATATTGGCCTTAATCGTTTCCGTATTGCTAGTATAACGTCGGTCCTTCACGGTACCTACCCAAAAAATAATCAAAAAATATCACCAAAATTTGTGAGTTCAGTTTCAATAAAAAATATGTCCGTTCCCATTGTTCTTTAACGCTCACCGTTGACCGAAACGTTGTTCCCAACCTTATTTTTTGAAGAAAATTGTTAAATGATGTCAACACTCCACAATCCGCACCAAACTTTCACTCTCAGTGGATGCATCGGATTCTCGGCATTAACTTGCAGGTTTTTCACATCCCAGATGCGGCAATTTTGTTTTTTTTTTTTTTAAGTAGCTTCTGAGATGAAAATGCGCCGCGTCAGAAAATATGATTTTTCGCCCAACATCTTCTTACTTTAATTTCTGGCGAGATGTTGTTGTCAGAGTTAATAGCGGAGCAGGGATAGACAAAGTCCCGTACTACCTAAAAGTTATATCTGTCAATGGTGACGTTCTGTCCAATTCGTCGATGCTAGTGCCCTTTCGTGTTGACAGCATATACTTCGTCTTAACCTCATTTACTGCTAAACCCATTTTTGCGGCTTACTTCTCTATATTAGCAAACGTGGCTATGAAATCATGTTAAGTCCGACCAATGAGACGTCAGCGTATACTAGTATTTGCACCAATTTTTGGAAAATTGTGCCTCTGGTGTTGGCTCGGGAGTTTTGCACAGTCCTCTAAAGAATCAATTTGAAGAAGTCACATGAAAGAGCATCGCCTTGCCTAAATCCTTTTTTGGGATCCAATGTGTCGGTGAGGTCGTTTCCGACCCTAATGGAGCACCGAGAATTCTCCATCGTCATCCTACACAAACGGACGAGTTTGGGCGTTATACCAAAACTGGACATGGCTTTGTATAGTCCGTCTCTATAAATGCTGTCGTATGCGGCTTTGAAATCGATGATGGGTATCGATTTGGGTTTTTGAATTTTTTCTACAATCTGCCGAAGTGTGAAATTTTGATCGGTTGTTGTATTTCCTGGCCTAATCACTCCGATAAGGGCCAATCAGATGGTTGGTAAACGGTTTCAGGCGTTCACATATTACGGCAGATAGGATCTTGTAGGCGATGTTGAGGAGACTTAAGCATCTGTAGTTGGCGCAATTTAAGATGGTCTCCTTTTTGATGGATCGGACAAACGATGCTGAGGTTCCATTCTTGAGGCATACTTTCTTGCGACCAGATTTGGCTTATGAGTTCGTGGATGTCTCTTACCAAGTCATCTCCGCCGGCCTTATAAAGCTCGGCGGGAAGGCCGTCATTTCCGACAGCCTTGTTAAGGTTGAGTTTAGATATTGCTATCCTCACTTCACTCAGGTCGAGTGTTTGGCAGTTTTCGCTGTCAGTTTTCTCAAAAAATCGATGTCCATAATTAAGGCTGCTCTAAAGACCAAACTGCGAACCGAGAACGAAGCGGATGTTCATGCGCCTTCAAATGTTGCGTCAATTGGGCCTTGAAAGCGAATAATCTGTTATCTTTGCGCAGAATTCCCATCAGGCTAGCGCGTGAAATGTTCAGGTGTTGAGATCGATGGAGTGTTGATTTTCGTAAACTGAGTCTCACACTTACGGCTAAAGCGGCCACATTCTCGTCTGTCGACGACGATGGCCTTGAGTGTTGTCCACTTTTTGCACAAACTTGCATGCAGCGGGCACTTGGTGGGAGCGCACGCACTGTTTGAGCTACACAGCACTTTATTTGGTAGTCAGTTCTCATATTTCTCAACGATTTTCAAGCGTAAAGCGATTCATATCATTCCGCGGAGGTATGATACTGACTTTCTATAAAAATTTCGAGCGGGAAGAGCTGTCAGTGTCAAAATAACCTATGAGTTAACGTGGATGGCCCACCCTTTACTAATTAATTAAGATCTTTGCATCCGTCCTTGAGAACATTGATTTAAAAAAAATCTCACAGTTTCGGATCAGGATCTGAACTAAAATTCATATGTATAAAATTTATTTGGGGAACTTTCAATAGTCACTTGATTTTTTCAGTTTGATTGATTGAGTTTAGAATTTTTTCGGACGTCCTCATAGAATCGATTTTTATTTACTTAATAGACCATACAATTTTCGTCAAAAATTTAACTTCAGGATTCAATTAAACCTAATATTACGATGATGGAAAACTCCGAAAAAGTGGGACTGACTATTCAGTCGGCCTGTACAATCATCTGGATAAAATTGGCTGGACGGTCATTCGAATTTTTCATACGAAGTTCTTTGATAAATATATTCAGAGAGGTTTTTTAGAGTTGACACAATAGGACTTAAACTCATGTTGCTCAACTCAATATTGTTATTGACGTTAACTTCTGAAGCAATATTTAATGTTTTAAATTGTATTTAATCCAAATTTGTATAAATATATTATATAGGTTATCTGAATTACAATTTATATCTAAGTTCCCATTTACGTTTGTAATAATTCCTTATAATTAGTTTTAGCCTCAATGTCTCTTAACGGATTCCCAGCCAGACTTTGCGTCTGATGCAATAAAGGAAGACTTCGCCTCAAGTAGAAATCGATCTCAACCAACTTGGATTTCGCAACTCGAGGCAGTTAGCTAAGATCCGTTCTAATTGGAGAGGCATGTTGGTTGGGGCCCAGGTTCATTCTGGACTGTAGCCCTACTTAAGTAAGTAAGTATGTGTCTAACTAACGATTACATGAAAAGCCTTTGTGAGTACGATTTTATATTGGGGCTTGGCTAGATCTGGAAGAAAAATTTATGAAGGGCTATCACGCACAGCTCTGTATGTTAGAGCTTCAGCTAAAAATAATAGCATTCTGATCTTTTCTTGGGATATGAGTAATATGATTCGAAAAAGATTAATACATCTGATTCATCCAGAATATTCGTGCAATGATGTACCCAAGGGGCTTTTGAATAAATTTCATACCTACATGAGGTGATGTCCTCCATATGGTAAGCTTTTTAATATATGCACCAAGATCTTACATGTCCAGGTCCACATAACATAACCTCCGCTGATGTATGAAAATATAAGAGTTTACATATTGAAGGAATGCTGGTCTTATTAACTGGGAACAAGCCTTTCAAGTTTTTTGTCATATCACCCGTCTGTAGATCCATTAACGCCAAGAGTTGGCAGGAATCAGACAAGTACTGCCTAGACCTAACTGCTTTGCTTTAAGAGTTCAAAAGCAATGTTGAATGTGAATACATAGACATTAGACAGGTATCGCTTAACCGCTGAAATTGAGTCTCACAAGTTCTCCTAACCTGCAAAAGTCCAAGTGTACATCGTTTTGGTTTCCGGAGCACCATTTTGTTTGTTGCTTACAGTTCCAAGCAGACAATCTACTACAACCAAATTGAATTCACTCAACCTTATGAAAGCTCGAACGTACAGCCCACTCCATGAAATTATAAATCCCTTGAACCTCAATGGGTTCAACTGATTGGTAAACCTTTTATCTTTTCATCAGTTCCATTCGTAATTCCCTAATGTAAATCAATTTCTTCCGTTAGCTATTCCACTTATCTATGCACACATCACATTTCGCCTCTTGGCAAGAAGCAAATATTTTCCATTTATCTCAAATTAATGTTCACTTATGTATACTTGCAGGCTCTCTCGCAGTCTCGAGTCCATAGTGAATTCAGGATATGGCTTCCTTAAGTGCAAACAATGTACAGTCACAAGAAATGCTAGCCCCTAAAACAGCAGTCGTGTACAACAGCCAATACAATGCTCTCCCACGCAACCTAAATGCACAACAGTATTCTTGTTATACCCTATATAACAGTATCGTATATCCTTAGGTTTATTCGTTCATCCTTAAGCGATGCTCATTCCGAAAACAGCCCCGGTATTGGTATAACAAATGGTATTTCAGTGTGGAGGGGGGCAGTTTACCAACCTGGGTACAGCATCTAGATAAAACATCTTTCTCGCAGCATGTGAAAAGGTGAGATCCTGGATATACCCTGACGAGCATAATTCAACGTCGACGTGAAATGAAATCTATGCAAATCCCTTTTCCAGCTGATACCAGGCGTGTCCGTCCAGCGAATGTCATAAAACTTACAAACTGGGGGTACGCGTATGCATAGTGATTGGTATCTCTCCTGGTGATTCATTAAGATTTTATTTGAGGATACGTTCAGCACCGTGCGTAACCTGATGCTTGGCCTTCCATGTCACAAGGATATAGAAGTTTTAGAGCTCAATAAATCACATCGACCAGATGGCAGGCTGTGTAAATCCATCAAAGCACAAGGTGTCGTCGCCTTTAAGCGGTAGGCAGTCTTGTTTAAAGTTTCCCGTAATTCACATCAGACAGTCTTTTGTAATGATGCCTCATTAATCATGTGTTGTGTAGTAATAAATTTTCAAAAAGCGCTCCTGTTACGCACTGCTTACAAAGGCAGAGTCCCTTGCCTTAACCACTAACCATTAGAGTGCTGACCGCCATTTTAATTTAATAATGACGCAGAAAATTGATATATACACTGTGTTGGCCTTTTGAAATCCTTTTCATAGTCCTATCGATATTTATTTGACTACAGAATTTCACTTAAAGGCAACATTTTGTATTTTCATTACGTCCTGTTGACATACACATACACTCAAAAGAACACTCGTACTGGGAGGATATTTAATTAATTTTTCATATTTATATTCGAAAGGAAATTCCAAAGGGGCTTACAAAAACTATTTCTAAATGACGTGTACTCCTGTGTTCAACTGCGACATTACCTCAAAGCTGAACTCGCTTCACAAGGACGATGTTAGGTCCTGGTTTACGATATAATTTCTTAATTGAAGGTATAAAATGAAAAATGAAATATTTTTCTTTTTTTTGTTAAAAAATGAAATAATTTGTTCTTTTTGTCAACATTAAGGACATGGCTGACTCTTGCTGTTAGATAACTACTGAAATGCTTTTACATAGATAGGGTTTGAAATAGTTTTTGTGAGGTCTATTTAAAAGCGAAATCTATATGGATGGATATGTCCTAATGACAGCAGATGAAAGGAAAATAAGTAATCATTCAAATGTGGTCCGTTTGATATGGTTTTTCAACTACCACTAATGAAATAAGATAAACAAACGAAGTATAGATACAGATGGAATATGTTTTGAATTAAAATTTTAATTTTGCAACCAAAAGAAAAACCAACAATAAATTTTTGCGTTAAGTAAGGACTGAGGCTTAAAGAAGATAGACTCTAAGGGGCATTGCAGTTCAGTAATACTCAAGGAGTCAGAATGCTGGAATACAAGGCCGTATGTCCACAGTAATATCCTAGACTCGTTACCCAACAGCATGGTCACGTTTCCAACAGACTACACAACACATATACTAAACTTCAAGAAAAGCTTCCACGTAGGATTTCTCCTACCAGAGCGCGGTGTAAGAGAAACGACGTAGAAGGAGGTTTCGACACTGTCGTATACACAGACGGATCTAAGATGAACTGTTTTGTGGTCGGGAGTCTACTCGGAATCACCGAAAATATCAGTTTCGTATCGCCTACCGGATTTTGCCAACGTATTCCAGGCGGAACTACTGGTCAATGGGGACAAATATACTCATACTTCCTGAAGAAGGCCGATTACAAATGGAGAAGGCTAACGAATTGTGTCATATCGAGGAACACAAATGAAAGAGAAACCCTCTCCCATTTCATCTGCAAATGTCCAGCACTAGCAAGAGCCAGACTGCATGCGTTATACCAACCATTCTTGCATAATCTTTTAGCGACATCTTGGGTAAAAGGATACAAGATCTTATCCATTTCATAAACCTAACATCCCCAACAACAATCCTTATAAGGGTCACACGAGTCGTGGTAACAATAATGCACATAAGTGCTACCTGGGTTCATGCCGAACCGCAACTTCTACCTACCTTTTTAAGGGGCGTTAGCTTGTCAATGCACTGTGTTGGAGCTTTGACCACACACCCAATGTACTCCGTATCGTCGTATTAATCGGCCTCGGCCTCGGAATAACCGGACTACAGTCTACATAACCAGACTACAGTCCTCAGGTCAAAACATGGGCGTTATTTTAGATTTTGTTGTTAAAAAAAAACATGAAATTTGATACAATAACACTGATGTTCGTATCTGCACTTGGATTGTTAAGACTCTGAACAGAGAAAGTGCTCCCGAAAACTAAGCTTAAGGTTAAGCTCATCATGTCATAGGCAAGAATCATCTTGATTAGAGGACATCAGTGACCGCAAATATTATCATACGCGTCAAATCCATATTTACTTACATAATTGCTATATGCGCTCATCTTTCTACAGAGAATCATCCGTAAGGATTGTTACTAAGTGGTCATTAACGACATTATTGAGCGAATGCAGAAATACGTACTTTTTTCCTACTTACTTAAGTGCGCCACAGTCCGGAATTAACCTGGGCCTCAACCAAGAACAATTTCTGACGAAATATTGTTGTCAGAGTAAATAGCGGAGCCGAGGTAGACACAGTACCGTACTACCTCAAAGTTATATCAATCAATAGTGACGTTCTGTCCAATTCATCGACGTTGTGTGTCCTTTCGTGTTGTCAGCATTTATTTAGTCTTACCCTCATTTACTGCAAACCCCAATTTGCCGCTTGCTACGCTATACTAGCAAACGTGGCTATAAAATCATGTTAAGTCCGACCAATGAGACGTCAGCGTATGCTAGTATTTGCACCAATTTTTGGAAAATTGTGCCTCTGGTGTTGGCTCGGGAGTTTTGCACAGTCCTCTAAAGAATCAATTTGAAGAAGTCACATGCAAGAGCACCGCCTTGCCTTAATCCTTTTTTGGTATCGCAGGTGTCGGTGAGGTCGTTTCCGACCCTAACGGAGCAGCGATAATTCTTCATCGTCATCCTACACAGAAGGAAGAATTTGGGCTGTATACCAAAACTAGACATGAAATCTATAAATAGGTGGTGGGTATCGATTTAGACTTCTTGAGTTTTTTCCAAGATCTGCCGAAGTGTGAAAATTTAAAACCACACTGATAACGGCCGATCAGGTTGTTCATAAACGGTTTCAGGAGTTCACATATTACAGCAGATAGGATATTGTAGGCGGTGATGTGGAGACTTATGCCTCTGTAGTCGGCCCAATTCAGGGGGTGCCTTTTCTTTGTGAATCGGGCTGAGGTTCCATTCTTCAGGCATACTTTCATCCGACCAGATTTGGCTTATGAGTTGGTGGATGTTACTTACCAAGTCATAGATATTAATATTTTCACTTCAATCAGGTCGGGTGGTTGGCAGTTTTCGTTGTCGTTGCCAATATTGAATGGTTCGTTCTGACTGAGAGCGGAATATTGTTCGTCACAGCCGTTTAACAGTCTCCAGAAGTGGTTCTTCCATATCCTCAGCATCGACTTTGTCTCAACTACGATATTTCCTTGTTCATTCCGACAAGCCTTGTTTAAGCCTTGTATCCTAGGCTTTGATATTTTACACTTTGGTAAAAGTTTCGAGGTGCCGTGACATAAGGCCAAATTTATAAATTTTATATGACACTTCGATACATTTGCCCGAATAAAAAAAGTGACATATAGCCAAATGCAGCTCAAATCAAATTTTATATTCACGTATCAGGGAAGCAAATAAAATACCTAATTGAAAGCGTCATAAAGCCAAATTGACCTATTGACGCTTCATCAAAGTGTCATAACAACAAATTCTAGAATTTACCGCATGTCACTTTCACAAAGCGTCAAAAGACTAAATTTATAGATTTCGCCTTATGACGCTAGGCCTAATATCACGGCACCACTTTCAAACAAAGTTCCTCTCTCTATCCTCGATGGCAAGCTTGTCTTGGTCTTTTTTCTCCTTTGTGAAAAGCCGGTGTTCTTCCTTTCTTCTTTGCCTATAGAGCTCTATGGCAGCTCTCGTTTTTATCTGCAGTCTAACCTTGTAGGCGTCGTTCTTGCCTGCGAGCATCTGTCGACATTCCTCATTAAACCAGGGTTATCATGCTAGTGGGCGCGAGAAACCTAGCACATCAGTTGCGACTGATCTAATGGCCGAGTGCACACAAATTATAAAAAATGAAGCGATTTCCCTACTTAGGCTCATGAAACACTTCTGCCTAATAATCGAAAATAGATTTAACGAACATACGTTACAACGTTCAAGGATAACAATGTAATTCTTAGGCACACTTGTCGTTTCCACATGTTATCCCTCTTAAAATCGAGCTCTAGTCGAAAAGCAATTGCCCGTCAATAACAATTTCCCCAAAATTGATATTGATTCAATATTCCGTCCAAAAGTGTCCCAACAAACATGGTTCCCTCTCCAAATTGCTTAAAAGTAAATGCCCCTGCAAACTGGTGCTCAGCGATAACCACTTGAAATGTAACCCATCAACCGCTCATTTATCTCTACGATTATTTGCATCCCATCCAGAGATTTATTACGCAGTGGAAAAATAAAATAAAAAGCCAAAAACCATCGCATAGCCTGGAAAAGCAACGTCCACATTGAACGAATCAATGATTTATGGCTTTGACGTAATGATGGAAATTGAAGGTTCTCTGCTGCCCCGAGGGCAGATGGTGCCTATTTCATTTTGCGACGTCTACCAGCGTTTACAAAAAGATTGAGATGTTGCCTCATCATTTCGAAAAGCGTTTCAATTGAATTTTATGTTCAAGGACTTTTCCAGAGAAATGGGGTTTCATGGTTCCTCTATTCGTCGAAACCCCAATCAATCATCTCAAAAATGACCTGGTGGGTGGAAAACTAAAATTTCAAATGAAAAGAAGAAACTTCCTGATTCGAAGGACTAAAGTGAAATTTTAATCAATTATATAATTCTCCTTCTGCCGGCGAATTGAAAGGATATTTGAATGTCCAGAAACTTTACTCTTTCCACTTGATATTTAACAAAAAAAAAAAAGGTTTTGTGCGCATTTCGGTTTGGGGTAAAGTTTTCCATTTTATTTACTCGCACATCCGAAAGGATTTGGTTTGAGATAAATTGGTTTTAATTACGCGAGTGCTAGAGTGGATATGTACGCTGCACGGGTTAAAAAACCGACTTTATGGTCTTTTTTCCTTCGTTTGTTTGGGAAACGGGGGAATAAACTCCTGTAATTGCTGGAAGCTAGACGCTCGACGGGATTTTAATCCGTTGCCGTTCTATAGTGCCTGTCGGGATGGTTTTTGAGAAATGAAAGCGTTTCTTTTTGTAAACGGGATTTGGTGCGATGTGTTTTTGTTTTCCTTCCTCTCTGCTGCTATGAAAGCGAAGCTTTGTGAACTTGAGTACCGATGTGAGTGTCATTAAGATGATAATGATGAGGTGCTACTACGTGATGCGTGGGTAGTATGACTTTGAACTGGGTTGACGAGTCCAATTATTGCTTTAAGGGATTATTAAGGATTTTTTACAGTTGCTCTTTCTATGGGGTCAAAAGATCGCTATATACAAGGATTTGTTTTAATTTATCTGTTTATATGCACTTTTGCTCTTTAATGTTTATGCCTAACCCTTTTTTCAATAATGCGACAGTAAAGGAGAAATTTTTAAACTTCTTTTGTAATAGCGAAGGAGTTTTAATGAATATAGAAGTTATGGCAGCAGTCATTCGATTTCAAGTATCGGCTATAATTTGAAGCGGAATTGTCATATGCGGTAGAAAACAGCACGTCAGTTTCTGACATTGTTTTTGGCCTTTGGACACTATCGACATTTGCCGATAGCTGAACTAACAATTTGTCTTCCATAAAGCATAAATTTACAATTTCAAGAAACAATTCCTTCTATTTTTTGTACTTGTGCGAAGAAGTTCAGCATGTTTTATAACTCATTTAAGCATATGCACAGACTTTTTAGAAGTTGGAATGGTATAAGGCTTGTAAAAAGTTCCCGGGGAAGTGTGTACATGTGACAATTAAAAAGATGTTTTGGTAGAGCTTCCTCAAAAAAGTAATATAGATGCATAATATGTATAGAGCTTGTCACTTAAGGCTTATATCAGATGTGACTTCTAATTTTGCTTTACGATGAACTACAACGCGAAGGGTTTGGGTTCGAATCTTAGTTGTGAAAACACCTACATGTTTTTTTTTCCTATCCAAAAATATTCAGACACTCATTTCCCAGTATAAACCCATCAAATGCACGTGACAAATGAAATATTTCTCATTTCTCGTGTATGTTTCACTGATTGCTACAACTGATGCTTTGTAACTAAACAAAATGAATGTGTAGTGCACAAATGATAGAATGTGACAGCACGTTTCATCGTCTGTCAATCAATGGTTTTACAGAATATGTTAAAAGTTGTTTGTTACTGAAGCTTCCATTGCATGCTGCAGGAAACCGGTAAGGCTAAGGTAAGGAAACCTTATAAAGTACCGTAGAGTGCGCCAAATGTGTTTTATATATGACTTCATACAGTTAATATTAGTGGATTGGAAATTGTTTCGATATATTGATAGTTGGGAGCCGCCGAATGCAATGCAGTTTATGCTTCTATAAACTTCTGGGCCGTATCTCGCGATGAATGTCCGTCGCCTCAACCCAACTAACAATTTCACGTCGATAAAGCAATATCGAAACTATGTGTTTCCCCTCCAGCAATATTACCTGTAAAAAGTCTTTTGAAAAAACATTTGGCGCACTTTTAGAAAGCTATTTATTTTTAAAAGACTTCTCTAAATATTTTAAAAAGCCTTACAGAAAAAAACCTTGTTTGCTTATAAAAGGCTTACAAAAGCAAATTATGGGCTCGGTAAAAGTCTTTCAGAAAATATTTGCGAGCCTTCCCGAAGTTGAAAAATAGGTGCAGTGCAATAACCCCCGCGGAAATAAGCGCCATGGGGCTTAATTGCCCAAAAAAAAAAAAATTGCCCCGTGGGGCTATGTGTCTTTAGTTTAAGTTAGTGCGATCGTCTTCAATAAATGACCTCAACCAAGAGCATAGTAAACGCACAAAGTAAATACAGCAGGTACTGGTAAGGCGACCCGAGGGATGCAGATTTTTCAATGGGCAGAATAGTTGGAACAATCATCTGTAAGAAATGACCCCAAAGAAGAAATTTAGGTACGCAGAGTTAGGGTCAGAGTTATTTTAGAATAAAATATACATTGCCCTTAATCTAACAAATTTAATGAAACTGGAACGTTATCTTCATCATTCTGTTTGCTTAATAAATACTTTTTCCTCACTGCGTCTACCGAATTCGTGACAGTTGAAGTTATTGTTACTTGGGTACTTTTCTATTTCTCTTCAATTCAGTTTCATCTTCTTTTTAAAACCACCATCGGGATCAATGTGTCTGCAAGAGCTGCCTTAGGATGCATCCAACAAAATACTGTTAATCAAAAAAGTGCCAAAACACATTGAAACAAACGAAGACATACACAAATCCATGGTATATAAAGGATGATTAAATTGTTGGGTGCCACTTGCCACACAGCTAACGAAACAATTGGCCGCCAAGATCATCTGATTTGACACCGTTGGACTTATTTCTTTGGGTTTATTTGAAAGAAAAAGTGTACGTCGATTAGCCAGCAACAATTCAAGAGCTAAAGGATGGGATAATTCTGCACAGAACACCAATTATGCCTCAGCGTCATCGAAAATTTGGACCATTGGATGGAGGAGTGCCGCCGAGGTCGCGGCTGCCATTCGGCCTATATTTTGTTCCATACATAATTTAACCATACCAATTTTATCATAATAAAACGAAATGACAATAATTTCCTAAATAATTTGTGTTTTATTCAAAATCAATATCGGCCCATAAAATTTAACCACCCGTTATATCGTTTTCATTAGACTCTTCATGCGAAACATTGTTGACTTATTGAAGCTCAAATTATTATTACTGCAACGATGATTTATTCGTCTTGATTTAAGTATACCGGAAACTTCACGTGTTCTTCGCAAAGTTGACTCACTCTCCTTTTGAACTACTCTCCGGTAGGTTACCGATCTTTTCACCTTTTCATGACTTAGCCTTAAAGACAGCAAAATCATGCTGTGTAGCGGGTGAAATGCATGTCACATTATATTTGCTTTTAAAATAAGCCATCGGTAGGAAGCTCTTAACAGGTTAGTCTTCTGTAATATATTCAAAGCTGTCTATAATTACCAACATATTCGATAAATCAGTTATGAAATTAGCACCTGACTTAAATTCAAATTTACTGAGAATCGAATCAGGTGGCCATGGAATGGGAGGAATGCGTAGTTGACTGCTTAGCCAAACGCTGCGGGATCAAGCCCCAGCTTCGGCGGCATTCCATTTTTACAAAAATCGCCAGCTTATCTGAGGCCAAATGTGCGATAATATGAGACAATATATCTCCTCCTCTGTGCCACGTATGTTATATGGCTTTTGTTTTATGGGTCTATCTGTCTCTCTCTGTCTGTCTCTCTCTCTGTCTGTCTCTCTCTGTCTGTCTCTCTCTCTGTCTGTCTCTCTCTCTGTCTGTCTCTCTCTCTGTCTGTCTCTCTCTCTCTGTCTGTCTGTCTGTCTGTCTCTCTCTCTCTCTCTCTCTCTCTCTCTCTCTGTTGTATTAATGTCTTGCTCTGTTCCAGATGGCGTTAGTCGCCAGTGCTGTGTCTGTGGTTCGTTGCATTCATGTGCGAAATACTGTGATGTCAATGTCAATGTCAATGTCAATGTCAAACATTGTTCGATTTCAAAAAAATTTGAAAATAAATGTTGGTGTTGCTTCGACTGGGACTCGAACCTGGAACTTTTCAAAGGTAGTTTACACCTAAGATACACAGTAGTCATAGCTTTTTTAAGCCTTATTCGTAAGCTGTATATATGTTATGTTTCGGACTAAGTTCGTGCAAAGCTCTACCGAAACATCTTAACATATGGTACATATACACAACTCCAAAAGCTTAAAAACAATCTTACAGAAGTTATACCATCATAATTTCGGTTATTCTTGTGAATTTTTTTACTTTTTCTACTTTTCTTAAACAGGTTTTTACCCAAACATTTAAAAATGCTCAACCTCAGCGCACAACTTCTATATAAGGCCTAAAGAAATAATTTCTTGTGGAAAATCAATTTTATTGCATTACAGAGGAATAACAGTTATGAAACGAACAAATAATTGAATTAAATTTTTTTGAGCAACAGGTTCGGTAGGACCCACCGCCAAGTTTCTTCTCACAAAAATTCATGTGAGTGCACTTTGTGATTCAGAATCTTTGTCTCACAGCTGCACGAGCTGCTGTCTGTTTGCCGTAAGTATCTACGGATAATAGAGGTAGGATAGCATCTAGGGCTGCGGAGGGGGTGTTCTTAGAGCTTCGCTAACGCATATGCGAGATGATCTTTGAACTTTACCTAATAGTTTGCAAGTGGAGGCTGTTTCTAAAGCCGTCCACCAGACTAAGACACCATACAGCTGTATGATATTTCATATCTCTTCATATCTTCTCTTCATATCTCTTCTCATGAAATGATATGAGGTTGACCTATTCTTGTGATTGGAATTTTACAAGTGTATAAGGCTGCGGTTGCTTTCTTAACACGTTTTTGGATGTTGGCTTTCCTGTTCAGTTTCTTATCTAAAGCCAGCACCAGGTACTTGACTGGTTCTGTGAAATTGAGAGTGACGCTATTAAGTTTAGGAGGGTCAATGTGCGGGACTTTGCATTTCCTGCTGAAAATGACAAGTTCCGTGTTTTGAGGGTCCATTCCGAGTCCCTTTTGGCGGTCCATTTAGAGGTTACTGAGATACCATTTTATAATGATTCTTTAATGGTATTCAAATATCTACTTGACACCACTTTTTGCCAGATCATCCGGCGTAGGCAATCACATCCTTCTCTTTCTAGATTTACTAATAGCCGTTGACTATGATACAGGACGTCGCGTCGACTTGTGGGGTGCCACAGCTAACAAATCTACGTGCGGATGAGACGCCAAGAGTTGTGTGAGTTATTCTGCCTGTGAGTAGCTGATTTATTTGCACTTCCAGCGAGTCAACGATATACAAATCCGAAAGTGCATTAGTGATTGCTTCTGCTTTGACGTTGTTAAAAGCTTCCTCTATATCAAGAAAAGCAAAGCCAACTCTTTTGCTCTTAGAAAGTCTTTAATGTATGTTTGCATAGTACATGTGCAAATATTGGACCTCACACATTTAACCAAACATCCAATGACCAACAAAATTTACACAGTAATTCACTTTTCACCACCATTCCGAATGTGTGAAAGTAAGAACATATTTCCGGAAAAAGCCTGCCTACCACATCGATTAAGGCAATTCCTAGTACTATCCAGTCAAAGCCTCTGTACTATGGAAATGTCACAAAGGTAGCCTATGACGGCCACTTACGATGAATTAAACAACGCTTTGTCATTTACAGCAATTGACACTCTAGCGAAAAAGTTCCGCTTCGCATTATCCTTGTCTCGGCCATTGTTGATTTATTGTGATTTTACGAATCGTAAAATCTAGGATTACTCTTACCACCGTTATCCGGCTTTGTAAGAGACAAAAGAATTGCACATTATTCTTGATTAAATGGCGCCTTATGTGTTTGTGGGACGGGTGTATTGGTGTGTATGAGTGTCATCAAGCAGGTCGCATCATTCAGGGATATCTTTTGTCTAAGAATAGACAATGGTAGTGGTGGGTGCTTGGATAGGACATGAAGAAAAGAATTTATCGAATGGACCAGGACTTTGACAGAATAAAGATTGATATCTCTCGTGAACACGACAGCAATCATTTGCAACACGACTTCCATGAACGATATCGATTATCGGAATAGTATCTCTGTCCAAACCTACGGCGTTTAATGGGGTATTTGTGTGGGGAAGTGAGGAGTATTTAACTATAAATATGACGTAATCGAATTTAAGATATTTAGAGAGTACATATTTTGTGAATGAGACAAACATGAGGATACAAAGAGGAACTTCTTTGTTTATATTGAACGATATTTCTACAAATTTAGTAATTTTTACAATTTCTGTGGTTGGTTGATGATTAATGCGACTCTGTAGACAATTATTTAACTTTAACTTTTGCTTAGACTTATCTCGACAGGGCACTTAAGCACTCTCCCAAATTTTCTTATGGAAAAATAGGTAACGTAAGTTACATCGTACTTTGAGAGCTGTGAAACTTTGCGCAGTAGTTACCTCAGAGTAATTTTTTTGTCGAACATGAAGAATTTTCATATAGTCCATATCAGATTGCATTTTCAACAAGAAGAAGTTTTAACTGGTGTCTGTTTAAGATCAACCAACGCAAATTCAAAAATTCGGCTTACGGTGCTAAGCGCACCTCCTGGCGCAACTTCTATTTTAGCGTAAAAACACAACAGAATCAGCCAGGCTTAGGAAAATAATCGGCAAGAAACCAGCTGTGCAAGATTATCTCAATGCATCCATGAATCTCTATCACATCTAATGGAAATCCATTTTCCAGGATGCGATTCATACTGCGGTAGGAATCTAGACCCAACCGTGTGAAATGGCAGCCCTTTGATAGGGACAACGGAGGACATGATTAGTTTTATAAGAATCAATTGGGTAATTGACTTCTCCTTTCCCTATTATTCGCCCGGCATCGATAGTATTATTCTGATCATGTTTCAAAAATCCAAGAAACTTGTAAAAGCATTTCTACATTTCTGCGATAAGGTTCCTTTATCTGGAGGGATGAAATGGTGGTCTTTATCCCCAAAGCAGGCCAGGCTACCCATGCGATTGCGAAGGACTTGGTCTTAAATCCTTTACAGGCCTTTTAAAACGCATAGATATCTTCATTCGTGGCTAGCTAATCCCCCATGATATATCTTGGACCCAACATGCCTACACGAAAAGAAATGGAGTCCAAAACGGCCTACACGATATAGTCAGTACTATGGAATAATCTCTTGAGAATGAATATACACTTGCTGCATTTCTTGACAATAAAGGAACCTTTTACAATGGGGAATCAGGTGCAGTCAAAAGAATCCTTAAGAAAAAAACGTGAACAATGATCTAATACATATTATTGGAAGTATGGTCAGCCGGAGGAATATAAATCCGAAGCTGGGAGACACATACATATTTCAGACGATACTAAGGTTCTGATCATTTTCATTCGATCAGATTTGGCTTATGATTTTTGAATGTTACTTGCCAAGTTATCTTCGCCGGCTTTATTAAGCTCAGCAGGAAAGCTGTCATTTCCGGCAGCCCTATTAAGCTGGAGTTTAGATATTGCTATCCTTACTTCACTCAGGTCAGGTGGTTAGCAGTTTTCGCTGTCGTTGCCAATATTGAATGGTTTGTTCTACCTGACAGTGGAATATTGTTCGTCATCACCGTTTAACAGTCTGCAGAAGTGGTCTTGTATATCTTCAGCATCGACTGTGTCTCCACTACGATATTTGCTTGTTCATCTTGACAGGATTCTGTTCGCGCCTTTTATCCTTGGCTTTGACGATTTATTGGCATCATTGCCATTGTTTTTCGACATTAGATGCTTGTGGTATGATTTTAATCGAGAAGATAACTTTTTTCATAGTATTTCTGGATGGTTGTGGCGTGGTGAATATCCGCATTGTTACCTTGGCTTCAACAAGGTAATGGTCCGAGTCGATTTTAGTCCCTTTTCGGAGATCAAAAATACTGGATGCGTGCCTTTTGTCTATCGCAATACGATCAATTTGGTTGACCGTTCGTTGATCTGGAGACCGTCATGTCGCCTTATGGATATCGATGTGAGGAAAACGTTCTGTAGCGAAGTCAACTAGCCTTAGTCCCTTACCAGACGTTTTGTCCTGTAGGCTATGGTTTCCGACAATACTGCTAAGGATGTCTTTTTTTCCTACCTTTGCATTAAAATCTCTCAGTACGATTTTAGCTTCGTTATTCGATAGTCGCGCACTCCTTGCCTTAGTCTGACACTTATAACAAATAATGTAATGTTACATTTTTGTCACTATAAGTCACATTTTTGTCACAGATTGGCATCCTCCAATCCCATCGTATTTCCTGGATGGCAGTAATGGTTGCTTGTTGTTGACTTGCACCTCTCCTGTTTATTGTTTTCAAATTCCAGGTGCAGATAATAACGTCGTGGGCCTTTTTTTCGTTTAGCAGGGTCGTCAACAATAAAATCGGTCATTTCCGAGGATATTGGTTCCTTCGTAATAAAGTTTTTTATGTTAATCTGAATCTGAACTATTTCAATTTAAAAGATACAACTAGGACACGGGGGCATCAGTACGGTATTGAGCGGTTCATTAGCCACCATCTCTGTTCAAGGGGACTTACGCCTGAAATTCCTAGACAACTTGTCCGAATATGTCGGAGCGGCTTGTCTATTTTTGCATGGGACAACAGGCTGTTTATAGTGTTCCTGTTTTTCTTCTTGTTATCAACACTCACACTTATCGTTTAGGAAGTCAAATCCGGTTGAATGAGACCAGTACCCGATGGTTACCAATTGGAGCTTAAAAATAGGCACATTTGATGTGTAGTCAGAGTGATAACCACTTGGCATTGCAAAGATAAAGCCAGATCAGAGTCTACCCTCGTTCTACAACACACTACCCGTCAGCACTGTGAATTTCCATATTAAAGCATGACTGAAAAACAGGGCCAATCATTACTGCACTAATACTGAAGGTAACAGACAAGGCAAAGTATTCATGCCAGACACTTCCCACACAAGAACGAAGCAACTCTTACATCTCACTAGGAGTCAGATTCGAACTGTCACAGGATTCCGTACTGGACGGACCTCGTGACTATGATAAAAACTCAAGATAGCACCTGCAGACTATGCAACGAGGATAAATAATCAGCAGAACACATCCTGTGTCACTGTAACTGCCTAATCTGATTATGTGAACACCAACTGCGTATACACTACCTTGGGTCAGAGGACATAACTGACAGCCAACTTAAAGAATTTTTAGGATTCATCACAAAGTCCGGTATCATGAGTGACTCTAACTAGAGTAAATCACAAACTAATGGTGACAAAAAAATTGAGAAATTGGTAGCAGTAGACCTACCCCCCATAAAACCATATTGGAAGGGAGATATAAATCTTTTTAAGAAAAGTGTTAGCTTATCACAGACTATTTCATTTTCGTTTTTGCCGATATTTTACATATGGGACGACAGTTGGTAACATGATGTCTTGACCCGGACTTAAAAAACAGGTGTTAAGAAGGAATGTTTCCACGCTTTCAGAAAATGTCCGTTTTGAAGAGTTAAGTTAAAAACTAAACAGAGGGGTACATAAGGCGCAATGGAAAGCTTTTTTAGTAAAATTGGCAGGATGGTTATTACAAGTATAGACAGATTAAGAGTGCGATCGCAGGGCTCCTTTTGTTTGTGAAGCTGATTGACTCCTTGTTAAACATTTTTAATTAGGCTAGAATAGTTTAATCCTTCATATATGGTCGGATTAGAGTCTTTACGGAGATTAGGTTGTTCTGCAAGCAAGACTGTTTCTATCGAAGGTGGAACACTGGTAGGTGGAATGACCGTTAATTTCATGGTTGAAGTTCCTTATTAAAAAGGATTCAGTTTTTCCTTGATGATATTAGGGCTAAATGAATCTGTTTGCTGAATATCATACAGATTTTTTCTATTGGAAAAACTCATCTATATTTGAGAAGCCTTCAACCAGCGTTTTAGTACATAAAGCATCGAAGCTAAAACCCCTTGCTTTTCAATAACTAACTTTGATAGATAGTTAAACGCTTTTTGTAGCTTAATAATCTTGCAATGTAAGACGCCTGGTAAAATACTTTTCACAATAAAAGTGTGCACCAGGAATAGATGCAATTTTATAGACATCCTTTCCTTTTAGCCAGAAGCCTTTCGCATGAGCTGTGGCTAGGCGTGAATTATGGGGCACCCTTTATACAACCATTCTAATATGCAAATCAGTTTTAAATTGGATACATATTTTGTAAAATCCGCATTACTATCATGTTACTTTAGCTATTATCTCTTTAATTAGTCAAAGTGCAATGAAGTAAATAGTTTTATTTTTTTCCTAAATTAACAAAAAATGTCACACTCAATAACAAAATTAATTGCACACATATAAACTAATCTACAAATGTAATCACAATTTTAAAACACCATTCATTAACAATGAGTGGATGAATAACTGTTTTTTTGTGAAAAATTAATTAGCACATAACAATAAATAAATTTTAAATTGATTTCAATGTCTCAATCATCCGCAGAATTGAATGCAAATGCTGCAACAGATCAGAATTCGGGAATATATCTTTTCAAAAATTAATACTCAAACATTTGTTCGTATAATTAAGTTTACGCATACTGTCCACGTACCACGTCATATCCGCACCTTCATAGCCCAGCAACACACACAAACACATTGGCACATCCACTAAATATTAAAATCGAATTTTCGATTGCGAAGAGCAATCGATTTCGATATGCGATGAGGGATGTTATGGTGGAACGTGTTATTAATAGCATCCGATACTGCAAGGAATTTACCTACACCCTTGTACGATTCCAATACATCAGTTGCACAATGCAGTGCCTGCGGCAATGCGATATTGAATACAAAATAAACTCGTTGGGAAACAAAACATAATAACGGCGCCATTGTGTTTCGACTGAAACAAGGACTCTTGATGTTGAATGTTTTTTTTACAGGAAACATAAAAATTTGCTTATAATTTGTTGAGACAATTTAAGACACCGTGATGGCCGTTCATTACTGATTCGACGGACGACCTAACATGGGGTGCGTTACAAAATTCCGGAGAAATATTTCGAACAGCTTTTCGGAAGAATACCTCGAAACGGATACGGATACCTCGCTAGGCCCGATACTCTTTTATTCTTAGTGAGTTTCGATGGTACGTACGAGTGAGTGAAACGCTGGCTCAACCGACTTCATCTTGCAATATGCATGTTTGGTGTTGGAGAGTTCAGTCGGCTCTATACTAGTGCAGAGGTGTAGAACAATGAATCTTTCCAAGGTTTTAAGAAGGAAGGAAAATATACTGATCAGACGGAGTTCTTTGTGAGAGCTCTTTCCTGCTGTGGAATACAACTTCTAATTTCGTCCTTGTCTTGGATGGAAGTAGAAGCCGTAGACAACTGATCGTGATGGTTTAAAGCCTTGGTATGAAAGTTGTTTTGGAGTTCCGAAAAAACCCAAGTAGTCCAAATCGATACTCACCACTTATTATTTTTTCTAGTTCTGGGAAAGCATGAAAATCATCGAATGAAATAAAATCTTACAGATTTTCACTACTTCCAATAATTTCAAAAGTTTTTGAAGGGATATATACATTCGACTGTGAACCAAGATCATCAAATTACTGATGTAATTGAGAAAGCTTTCGAAGAAAATAAGATCTGCTCAACCGTATTTCTTGACGTGTCATAGAGGCCTTCAATGCAAAATAAGACAAGTTCTGCCTGAAAAATAATATAAAATCCTCGTGTCGTATCTTGAGCATAGAGTCTTCCGTATGAAACTTGGAAACGAATGCTAGTGTTCAAAGAAACACTAGCAGGAGTACCCCAAGGAAGCGTCCTTGGACCACTCTTGTACCTCCTATTTACACGTGACATCCCACAAAAAAACGATGCAATAGTCGCCACGTTTGCTGACGATACAGCGATGCTTGCAGTTGGCACAGCCAATATGAAGTTACAAAACGCTCTTAACAAGGTAAATTAATGGACAAAATCCTGTCGGATTGCACTTAACGAAAGAAAATCGATTCATGTAGATTGTTCGTATAAACGGACAAACAATTTGCCTGTATTTATAAATACGGTTCGAGTCTCTTTTGCAAATAAAGCGATATATCTTGATGCAAAATTAAAATGGAAGTCGCATGTAAAAGAGAAATGCGAAGAACTTAAAAATAAACACATAGAACTGTACTGGTTAATTGGATAGTATTAGAAGCTTAACCTTGATAAAAACTGCTAATACACAAGGTGGGCCAAAAGAAGTCTTCCTAGATTGTTTGGCCTTCAGATTATCGGCTCTTGCTCGCGCAGTGCGTGCCGTTGCTTCGTCCTGTTGGAACCACATGTCCTACAGTCCTAATTTTCAATTGCGGCAAAAAACTCAGTTAACATGTTGTCTACTGCTGTCGTTTGACCAGCGGCGTTCTCGTAAAAAATGTCCGACGACTTATCCAGCGTGAACTACGCACCATGCAGTTACTTTGAGCGGGTGTAATGGCTCCTCGTGCACTACTCGTGGATTTTCGGTTCCCCAGAAGCGATAGTTTTGCTTGCTCATTATGATTTTGGCCGAAAAATCGTCAACTTCAATTATTCCGCGTTCTTGGGGAGTGTATCGCTCCATGGCTTGTTCACTTATGTTCTACATCTGTCTAGTCCACAAATGTCAAAACAGAATTGACATTGGCGGACAATTGCAAAAATAAGAGCATCTTTCAATGGGGTGATCACTTTTGAGCCACCTCGACAAGCGAGTGCTAAAGCCTATTCGCACATTTGGTATACAACTATGGGATTTGGCCCGATAATAATAAACCGCGCTATAAATTGCGGAAAAAGCAGAAACACTTAAAGAAAAATCACCTGGCAAAACATTTATTACTCGTGATAAACAAATTGCTAAATAAGTCGAATACTTATTTGCAATACAAATACAAAAAGGGTGGTGGTTTTAGTGAGTAAAAATCTCACACTATTGTGGGCATGTGCTCATCGTGACTACGAAGATTTCCGCTAGCCCATTGAAAAAAAAAGTGTAGGATGACGATGAAGCATTCTTGCTGCTCCATTAGGGTCTGGAAACGACCTCACCGACACATTCGATACCGAAAAAGGATTTAGGCAAAGCTATGCGCTATCATGTGTCTTTAACTTGGTTGTTGAGAGGATTGCCCTAAAACTTCCGAACACAACCTTCCAAAAATCAGTGCAACTACTAGCATACGCTGACGATATTGCCATCATTGGTCAGACTCAACGTGATATCATAGCCACGTTTGCTAGTTCAGAGAAGGAAGCGACAAAAATGGTTTAAGCAGTTAATGAGGGTACGATTATGTATATGCTGTCAACACGAAAGGACACACAACATCGACGAATTGGACACAACGTCACCATTGACAGATATAAATTTGAGGTAGTGCGGGACTTTACAAATTGTAAGGCCCTCACTCGAACTGGTGGTCCCATATAAGACTCTTACAATACCAGTCCTGCTCTGAAGCATGGACCGTATCAAAAGTGGATGAAGAATTTGTTGGTCGATTTAAGAGGAAAATTCTTCAAAAAATTATCGGTCACATTTGCTTTGAAGGGCTATGGAGATGAAGATTCAACCAAGAATTATACGAGTTGTACAGCGACATGCCCCTAGTCAATAAACTCCGCATTGTACGTTAATGATGGCTAGATCATGTAGAAAGGACTATAGTCCGACTCGCAGATTCTTCGTTTCTGCCAGTCGTTGGACACAGTTCAGGAAGACCTCGCATTTATTGGCTCTCACAAGTAGAAACCGACCTCTACCAACATGGAGTGCGTAACTGGAGGCAGTTAGCTGAGGACCGTGCTAATTGTAGAAGCATTTTGGTTGAGACCCAGGTTCATTCCGGACTGTAGCGCCACTGAATTAAGTAAACTATCTTTTAACGAATCAACCCCTCAGTGATGATGTTGGTAAAACTATTGATAAAGCTAATAGATGAGAAAATTAAGTAATAAAAACGTTTGTCCTGTTCCAACTAATTTATTAAAAACAAAACTCTTATCTTAGTAAGAAATCTCATAGGGCACGTTTTTGCCGCTTCCGTTACTACCTAACTCGACATCCGTAACTAGTTAATTATGAGCTTCCTTTACAAAGCTCATAATTGTCAGCCATTAGTCAAAGTGCAAGAATTAGAAGCACTACATTCTCAGTCTCCACTCGACATCACTAAAAGAAAAGCGTGCGCGCCGTAAAGTCGTTCAGCAAGGATAATAAATGGAAACATGACGCCAAAAAAAAAAAAAAAACATTTCAGCGACGTCGTTTTTTTCACAGACCCTCCTCTGTTTTCCATTTTTGTTCTTCATATACGAGTAGGTCTTTTGTTTTGCTTCTTCCGTTTCCATTTTTGTTTTGGGTCGTCGTCATGAATTATTAAGGTGTCACGAAACATTTGACTTTTCCACCTACTTCTCTCACTTTAATGATACATGATGACGATGATGATGATGATGATGATGATAATGATGATGTCGGTGTGATGGTGGAAGACGATGTATGGATGTTACGCATACAGAATTGATAAATTAATAATTGTGGCATTAATTTTTTTTTTTGTGTCATGCCAACAGTCATAACGTTGGCCCAAAACAAAATCAAAGGACAATTTGTTAAGTACCTGTCATTTGACAACGACATATCGTGAAAATATTTCATGAATAAATAATAAATAAAATGACGAACGTATCTCCACTTGTATATGTGATCGTAAAAGGAGATACCAGCAATCTTTTCGAATGATAGTCCAACCGTGAAATTCATCAATTAACCCTGTTTAATGGATTTCACTAAGTTGGTACCTTAGCTGACAGGGGGCTGGTCTGTACTGTATAAAATGTGTTTGTTTCTATTGACTATTCGATCATATCCTTGAGGCTAAGAATGTAATCAATTTTAGTTTTCCGAAAAAGTTTCAAGTCTTGCAAGGATAAAACGTAAATTGAACACATCTTTTGGGAATTGAAAGGGACGACACAACAACATGAAAGTTTCTTGGTAAGTGCTACATGAGTTTTAATGATGTTGTTTCATCTGGTAGCGAATCAATGGGTTCTTTGTTGGATAATCGAATGGATATGGTAATCTATAGGGAAACTGGGAGGACAACTATCTGGAGTTTGGTAAACTTTTCGAATTGGCGTGAGTTGATGAAATATGAACTCTAGAAGTTCAAGGAGTTTCAAAAGTTAGATTTTCATGTCAATTTTTAATCAATGGTTCAGGTGCTGTTGTCATCCTTTTCAAGTCTTTTGCTAAGAAATATTTTAATAGTTTGTTGGTTTGATTTATTTTTTTAAGTTCTTGGACTTACAACTTATTTAAGTGGCGCTGCAGTCCGAAAAGAACCTTGGCCTCGACCATCTAAAACTAACCTGGTCCTTAGCTCACTGCCTCAAATTGCGCACTTCAAGTTCGTCGAGGTCGGTTTCTACTCGTGAACCCCACTTATGGCGAGGTCTTCATCTACTGCGTCCGACGTCTGGTTGGGAATCATAGACTCTGCGCGATAGAGTATTGGTGTCCATTCGGTCTGCATGTCCTAGTTATAGTTAACTCCAATACGGTGTTCTTGGTTGAATCCTGACCAAGGATTTCCTCATTCGCTTTTCATAGGAATAATGCTTCACACGTATACGATTTCCTTAGTGTGAGCAAAGATTAAAAAGCTATACAGATGACGCACTGCATACAAGAAAAATGGTTCTATGGCGGGTCGTACAGCCATATATTTGCTGTGCACGTGCGGTTTTTTGTTCTCAATGCGTCATCTGTGTGGCTTTATAATCTTTGGTGTTATTGATGGTTTTACTTCTGACTTACCTTCTTAGCTTGAAGAAACCGCGGTAAGCAAGAGAAATTCTTCGTTTAATTTCTTACGAGATGTTGTCCGAGTTTCTAGCGGAGCCGAGGTAGACAAAAACCCATACTATATCAAAGTTATATCTGTCAACGGTGACGTTCTGTCCAATTCGTCAATGTTTTGTGTCCTTTCGTTTTGACAGCATATACATGGTCTTACCCGTATTAACAGCTTAACCCAATTTCAGCTTCCTTTTCAATATCAGTATACATGGCTATGACATCACGTCGAGTCCAGCCAATGATGTCAAAAGTTTTGGCGTGTGCTAGTAGTTGCACCGGTTCTAGGTAGATTATGCCTCTGGTGTTGGCGCCTCTCAAGAATGAGGAAGTCACATGGCAGTGTATCGCTTTGCGTAGCTCTATTTTTGGAATCTTATCTGCCGGTGAAGTCGTTTCATACCCTGATAGAGTAGCGAGAACTTTCCATCGTCATCCTACACAGACGGACGAATTTATACGGTAAATCAAAACAAAACATGGCTCTGTATAGTTCATCTCTATAAATGCTGCGTATGAGGCTTTGAAATCGATGAATTGGTGGTGAGTATTGAATTGGACTTCTTTGGTTTTTTTTTCAGGATATGACCAAGTGCAGATTTGATCAGTAATGGACTTTCCTGGCCTAAAACCACACTGATAAAGGCTGATCAGATTGGTGGTAAACGCTTTCAAGCATTCACATATTACGGCAGATAGTTCAGAGGTTCGAACTATATTGAGGTTCCATTTTTCAGGCCTAAGTTCATTTGACAAAATTTGGCTTATGAGTTGTTGAATGCTACTTATCAAGTCACCCCCGCCGGCTTTATAAAGCTCAACTCTTGCTATTCTCAATTCAGTTGTTGTTACTTGCTCCTAAAAGTCTGTCAATTCTGTCTGTCTGTGTACGCATCTGGAAGCCAACCGGATTTAGTTCCAATTTAATACACGATTGTAATTGACATTATCATCGAAGTATCCGTTCGAAACAAAATTTTCTCCGATTTTTTCAATTTAGGAGAACTTTGTATCGAGGTATCTGTTCGGATTTGCATTTCGAGCATGACATGATCGCACATGATCGGCTCGCGCCACAGCTTAATGCGTTAAGTCAACCATTTTTGAAACCACGCCAAAATTGTGAGTAAAATAATAAATCAAAATATTTGTGTATTGAAATAAATTCGTACACTATAAAAAACGGGCAAGAACGCCACAAGAAAAATGTGCTTAAATATTTAAAAAAAATTTTTTTTTCAAATTTATAAAATTACACAGCTGACAGATTGTCAAACGTAGGCATGCTTAATTTTTTTGTTCCATAATGGATACTTCGATCGGAACTGACTTTCGTTTAGGAACGTTTATAAAACTTTCTTTACATCCCATATTGCGTGTTTTGTGACTCTAAACGAATTAACACGTTTATTAAAAATTCTCACGCACCTTTTTGCAATTACAAACAGAAGCAATATCTACAAAAATTCTATAAACTCCCAGATACAATTTGTAAATTTAAATTGAACGGATTGGGATACTTCTCTCCACATCATAAAACCATCGATTAGAATGGATGAAAATATACAAAACATACATTCTGTAAATATCTAAATTTATTGTTAAACTTAAAGTTGGTTGTGTCTGTACAGGATGTTGAAAAAAGTCTCTTCCCATTCACATACATTTGTCAAAACATCATTAGTCAACAAGTTGAACACTCCATATCTCCCTCTTGCAATGCCCAATTTGCTTTCCCGATAAACGGATAACAGCCTCAATGTGCAACTAGGAACACCGATATGCACACTATCCCCTAAAGGACAATAAAGCTTAAATTTAGAACCCCAATTCCTTTCTCGACATTTTACAACTCACGTCAACCCGCATCCATCCTACAAGCGCCCAACATTACTGGTGATAATCAAATACCACACCCAAGGACTGTGATTTATTTGATCAACTACAAGTTAATTACCCTCTGCGGCGAACCGCAAAAGTTATTTATATTTACTTTTCCAAGCTCCACCGCCCCCCTATCCATCTGGTGAAGCACGTCATTTATGCAGCAACTAACATTTTGTCATTTCGCATGGAAGGAATGATATCCTGCCGGTCTGTATAGACTTACCACAAATCCACAAACTTAAGACAAAGCACGTTCTACTACGTGGGCGAGTGGTGGTGTTGATTGGACGAGGATTGAGGATACATAGTTCAAATATAGCACCAGTTGTTCCTGATGACGATTCCAGCCAAGCAGTTGTATGTGTCAGGACGTCATAAATTGCCACTGCAACTGGTGAAAAGTTTTGTATGGAATGAAATGTTTTTGTAATCTCTCTGGCAGGAGTAATTAACGGGCTCACAGGATTTTGCCAATAGAAAAACAGGACAACAAAAAATAGACGGCATTTCTGTTGACGAACTTTTCCCAACGTTTTCTCATTTACCAACTCAAAAGGGACAACAATGTCACCGCAAATTCGTGTCGAAATGCAAAATGCCCGTAGCTCGCAAGTTGGGTCGGGTTTCTTGAAATGGTCGAGATGGTGTGATGGCGCGTGGATGGTGAAGTTATGGTGAAGTTATGTTGTTGTCTTTTTTTTTCTTTTTTTTTTGGCTGACGAATTAATTAGAGTTTCTGTAAAAGTTCGTATTATTATTTTAACTTTAATCTAAGACAGGTTGGCAGCTATAGCTGGATAGAGATTTCCATTTAGTTTTTATTCCCTTGTTGGTTTTAGGGTCCGTATTTATTGTAACTACATTCAGGGCTTAACTTTTTGAATAAATCCAAGGGGAAGCCTATTACAAGAGTACTTTAAGGTTCAAATCGGATTTTCTATCCTCGTTTAATGATGGTTCAGATCTTGAAGGGAGCGACAGATGCTCCGATGTCATGAAAAGAGTTTTAGTGTGCACTCGCTTGCATTTTTTAAATGCTGGCAAGATCTTGTTAGGTAGAGTTTATAGCCCTAACACTTTATTACATTCTTCCTTGTCCATCTGTGGGAGTTCCCTTTGTCTATTAAAGGCTTTTTCTGATGGGGCATGAACTTGTAAAAACAGTAAATCAGTTCAGCTTTAACCGTAGTTGGCTTACTTCGTCACTATCGATTTAAGGAGCGACTCATGATGGATGTTGTCAACAATATTGGTAATGATCCCTCTATTAAAGATTACAACCTATCCGAAAAAGATTGCAACAAAAAGGAAGGTAGCAACTAAAAGCCTTGGAGAGGATGAGATTAAGGAGAAACCCAAGAAGTCGAATTCCAAATCCACCACATTGTCATCGAATTTATTAAGCCCCTTGCCAAAGTAGAGGATGAACGAACGTATAGACCCATGTCTAGTTTTGGTTTACCGCTTAAACGGGCTGCCGGATAACGATACAGAGACCATAAAGGCCAGGAAGGACAAGTTAACGCACTGTGACTTGATTCCATCAAAATTACTAAGGTCAGCGGTGCAATCTTTCATAAATCTGTGCAACAACTAGACTCTGGCGACATTGACATCTTTTGTTGGACCGATCGAAGTGTCACCGCCACGTTTCCCAGTATAAAGAAGAAGCAGATAAGTGTGGTTTAGCTTAAAAAGTTTAATTTAATTTAAAGAAAATTACATTGTCAACACATCTTGTTCCGATAGTATCTAAATATTTGTTGGTTCGACAAAAAAGTACGTTTTTCTATGGCATAAGCTATGTCTGTATATATTATCTTGGAGCCACTAGCAGGATTTTCTAAATCCAACAGTACCGTCACGTTGATTACAGGCGGATAAGTAACTTATGGGTTGGGTTCGATGTGCCGATTTAAAACCGTCATAATGTCGACTTTCAAAAAGCCGATTGGTAAAAATACCGACTGATCAAAATGTCGGCTCTTATACGCTGCGCCGCACAGTGGGAAAAATAGCCCATCTAGTAGGAAATAAGTCAAATTCAATTCCATTGTTGATTTCATTGTACCGTGGAATTATTTTGTATCAAACGATTGCTTTTGAAAATCCGTCACGCCCACTTGAAAATTAAAAGTAAAAAAAAAAATACAATATATTCTTCTTCATCTTCTTCCCCTTCATCTTAATCTTCTCCCTCTTCATCATCATCTTCTTCCTCTTCTTCAGCACTATCTTCATTTTTTGTCTGTATTAGAACCTTTCCTCGCAGGTATTGATGGATCCGGCAATAAGTTAAGAACGTTTTCGCAAAGGGGTTGTCTATTACTTTTCTGAATCGAAGCAGTTCTTGAAACTGAAGAAATAATGGGTTCCGAATAAAATTAAAATTAATTCAAGAGATTTCGCATAGTTTTCTCTAGCGACATTTTTATTTTGTGCAATTCTCTGAAGTTTATAGAATCTTTATTCCTCGGTTCTGGATCTTCTTCTGACAGCATCCCAATTGGAAGCAGAGCTGATTTTATAATGTCTGCATCATAATTAAGTATTCTGTGTACGCTATAAGGCATTGGTACAGCTTGGCGGTAACAATTGCATACAGTCTTAAAGCTTCTTCGTTTACTGCGTAACCACAAGCCATTGTCCCTCAAATTATACCAAAGAGTTTTATAAGATAGAGGACGATTCCGGTTATTGAGGAAACATGAAAAGGCTGTTGGAAAAATCTTCTCGCAGTGTTACCATCGTTCGTGGCCTGGTTTAGGTATGTCGACTAATAAATTCATTTCAGACTTAAGTCTGTCAATGATATTCTTTTTTGTAATTGCTGTTAGCTGTTTGTCTTCTAAACTAAATTTTTTTCATTTTTTTTATTGTTATTTTATATGCGATATGTAATAGGCACTCGAAGCACCTTATCCAACCGTTTAGAGTAGACAAACCGAATTCGTATAGCCTTTCTTTGGTTCTCAGCTGTGTTATTTTAACTAAATCATTCATTATTTTCGGTGTAGCCTCACAAATTCCACATTATTGCGTTCAAGATTCTGCAATAACACTAAAAGCTTTTCTACCTATTATTGTCCAATTAAAAACATGGGAAAAGTAAAATCTATACTATGAACAGTAACTTGGGTCGTATTTAATGTATCAATTTGATTTTTAACCGCTTCAATTTCTCTTTGTATCAATGCACTGTATCACTATACCTTCTTCCTATATGCTTGCTTATATGTGGAATGGTTCGCTCTTTCATCGCAACCCCACTTATATATAATCGATACGCTTTGATGTTACACTTATAAACGCTTCGTTCGGGTAACATTTTATTTTATCGCTCTCGCGAATAAATATAGACATTGAAGTTGTCTAAATATTATAAGAAGACAATTTTTGAAAATTCCTTAGCGGTTGACCAAAAATAACAACATTCTTGGAACAGCCCACTGCCACGACCACTTTTTAAGAAACGTTATTTTTGGCCAAAGCGTAAGGACTTTTTAAAAAATGACTGAACAACATATGTAGTTAGTCCTAATATCTATATATCGTTCATATAAGATATGTTGCCACGCCCACTTTTTATGGGCGTTTTCATTAAAAAAAAAACCTTTTTGATACAATTTTTAAATATTCGAAAAAAACGTTTAATGCAAAATCATTTGGTTCGATAAAACAGATATTTCGTATATATAAAGGGTGATCCATTTCGAGGTTCTCTACTTTTTTAAAGAAAAAAACACAGAAAATTCAAATTTAATGGAGAATGTTTATTATCATTTGAAAGAACATTCTTTGGCATTTATTTTTTGAAGATTATGTCTATCAAATGTTGGCCGTTGCTAAGTCGCAGATGGTCCATCCTTTGAGTCCAATTTTCGATCACTCGTTCGAGCATTTCGACTGGTAACTGGCGAATGACACGCGTGATATTTTCCTCCAAGGCCTGAATCGAAGCGGGTTTGTCGGCATAAGCTTTTGACTTTACATATCCCCACAGGAAAAAGTCTAACGGAGTGATATCACACGATCTTGGTGGCCAATCGACCGACCCAAAACGTGAAATTATGTGCTCACCGAAATGTTCTCTCAATAAGTCCATTGATTGATGCGATGTGTGGGAAGCGGCGCCGTCTTGAACGTGAATTTTCATAATAAAGTTGAACAATTTGTAAACGTTGTTCACGCGTAAGTCTTTCCAATATGAAATGCCAAACAATACTAAACAAAAATAACATGACAGCATGACACGACTTACACGTGATCTGTCAAAAAAGGCTATTGAAAAAAGTATCTCCACTTGGATCACCCGTTATATATATGTATATAATATTTTAACCCACGCTCACTTTTAAGAGCCATTTTCCCACATAAACCCTTTGTATACCCTTCGCCATACCATATGCAGGCGAAAAACGTTGTTTTTTGTTGAACCATACACGATTTTGAACATTATGTTGGGACAAATGTCGATTTCAATATTTCTTTGTCATAAAGCCCACATTTTAATGACATTAATTTTGGTTTTATTAAGGATGGGATGGGATAGGGTATTAAACGATCCACAATGGATTGTAGCCCTCTCATATGCTGTTAAAAATAGCTAAAACAACTTAACTTAGGTTGTTTTTAGCAAAACGTAGGGTTATCATAGTAGCTTATCTTCAATTAAACGACAAGCAGTTATTGAAGCGCAAGGTTCGTTTTCTTGATTGACTCAACTCGACTAGGGTTTTTCTTAGATTATAAGGTGCAATAAGGCAAAACAGCTTAAGTGTATTTTATTGATACATATTTGTTTCTTAATAAAGAGATACAAACTCATTTGTAAGTGGAAAAAATGACGTATATTTTCATCATTTCTGCAAAAAATAATTTTAAAACACATAGTCCTTGCTACAGTTGAAAAAGTTTGTAAACCTTAAACAGTTCTCCTGAAAAATATGAAAAATCGAGTTAAGCGGTTATGGCCACGTCCTTTCTCCGTTGTAGATGTTTTTTTTGTTTTCGATATTAAGTACACCTACCTGAGGACAAATTCGGTTACCCAATCTGGAACATACTCCACAGAGAGAAAGAGAGAGAGATAGAGATAGAGAGATAGACTATGCCTAAGGTCAAGCACTGAGCGGGAACTAATTCTATAGTTAACCAAAATCAGAAGATCTGCAAACTGGTCTCATTCAAAATCATCACATAAAATCATCCCGATGATTTCTATGATTTCTGATTAAGGTTAACTAAGAATTGAACGCCACTAGACTCGTTCCATTTACACGACCTATAAGGCACACAGTTTCAGCTCACAGCCACACAGTTTGTAACATAGAGAAGTACATAATTTAGTAAGATATACCTTTAAGTATACGTCCGTACGCCACCAGTTTTTGGACCTTACATTTTGAGCTAGAATAATAAAATTTGGTACACGTGCTCGTTGTTGCAACCATCAGAACAAGTGTAAACATTTTTGAAATCCGCCCACTGTCTACAACATATGTAGACAATATCTATATTTGAGGGACTAAGAGCAGAAGTGGCGTAACCCCAAACTGCAACAATTGAGATAAAGAAAGATAATTTTTTTTAAATAATAACTTAAAAACAAAAAGTTTAACACAATTAATGACATTTCCGCATCGGGTTACGCCACTATTGCTCTCAATTCCTTATTTCATCTATACAAAGTTTTTTGTCACGCTCACTTTTTGGGGGCGTTGTCAGTAAAAAAAAGTGTTTTTCGGTATAATTTTAAAATATTTAAAAAAATTTGATGCAAAATCATTGATTATGATAATATCAACATTTCGTCCATATATCATTTTTATCCACGCCCAATTTTTGAAGGCGTTTTCATACATACAAAATATCACCTCAAGATTTTGATTGATTCTTACATGACGAAGAAAGCGGTTTTTGGAATTCCGTCCAGAATGATCTCTCCAGCCTAAGCGGCTTGACCGATTTTCTTCAAAATTCGTATCAAAGCTTGTTTTGGTCAAAATTCAAATCCATTTTTTTGCCTTAAACCATGTTATTAACGGTACCTGCCATATAAAAATTATACATAGCCTCTATTTTCTCCAAAACGTCTTTAACGATTTTGATTACACTTCATTTACTCTATAAGCATGTTAGTTCCAACAAAACTGAGTATCTACCCAGTTTTTTTTCGAGAAAATCTTTATAACGGTTTTTTGCATTAAGGACGATTTCTCGATTTCTCGTAAACTATTTTGTCAAATCGAATGAAATATAATTCATATACTACGACATAATTAATTTTGTCCCAAATATCTCTGAACGAAATTTTCAGTTTTGACCAGAAGCGCAAAATCGTTACTATTCACATAGACACCGATTCTTTCGAAATGCGGAAAAAACGTTCATATAATCACATTTGGACATTATTAATCTCTTTCTTATCATCAGTAATCAAAATGAATATTATTTTGTGTTATGGCCAAAATATGAAAACCGTCATATTCTCTCATTCTTGGCATTTGATCTAACGGCCGACACTACGCGAAATAGAAAGTTGCGTACGACCCAGTCTTGCACCAACCACTCGTTTTACAGTGTTTCGCATTTGTTGTAAGGTGGTGGATATATGCGTTCTTATTTTAGATGCGACAAGGTAGTGTCGAGTCGATGTTAACCCCTCGGAATGTTTATTGAAGCTGATCTTGAATTATGTAGAATGTATATTGGCGAAAATATGTATTGTTAAGGTTCGTTCCATTATAAAAAAAATTAGCTAATATGACAATTTGTTGACTTCATATGTCTTATCATCGAAATCGTTGGGCACCTAAAGGTTGATCCATTTCGAGGTTCCCTACTTTTTTAAAGAAAAAAACACAGAAAATTCAAATTTAATGGAGAATGTTGATTATCATTTGAAATAAGATTCTTTGGCATCTATATAATGTTGGCCGTTGCTACGTCGCAGATGGTCCATCCGTTGAGTCCAATTTTCGATCACTCGTTCGAGCATTTCGACTGGTAACTGGCGAATGACACTCGTGATGTTTTCCTCCAAGGCCTGAATTGAAGCGGGTTTGTCGGCATAAGCTTTTGACTTTACATATCCCCACAGGAAAAAGTCTAACGGTGTGATATCACACGATCTTGGTGGCCAATCGACCGGCCCAAAACGTGAAATTATGTGCTCACCGAAATGTTCTCTCAATAAGTCCATTGATTGATGCGATGTGTGGGAAGTGGCACCGTCTTGCTGAAACCAAATGTCGCCGAGATCACGAGCTTCAATTTCAGGCATCAAATAGTCGGTTATCATGGCACGATAACGTTCGCCATTGACGGTTACGTTCGCACCGGCATAATTTTTAAAGAAATATGGACCGATGATTCCACCGGCCCACAAACCACACCAAACCGTTGTTTTTTCTGGATGAAGTGGCAGTTCTTCAATCTCTTCAGGTTGCTCTTCGTCCCAAATGCGGCAATTTTGTTTGTTTACATACCCGTTGAGCCAGAAATGGGCCTCATCGCTAAACTAAAATTTGCCTCGAAAATGTCGGATCTTCTTAGAACTTTTCAAGAGCCCATAGAGCGAAGCGATGTCGCTTGGGAAGGTCGAGAGGCTTCAGTTGTTGCACAAGCTGTATTTTGTACGCTTTCAATTTAAGATCTTGACGTAAAATGCGCCAAGTCGTTCCATACGTCAGTCCGAGTTGCTGCGAACGGCGCCGAATCGACTCTCTACGGTCTTCGTGTACACTCTCAGCTACGGCCGCTATATTTTCTTCACAGAGTGCTGGACGTGGTTTATTCGATCGAATATTATCCAATAATGAATGCTGGGTCTCAAAATGGGTGATGGTGTTGCGAATAGTACGCTCAGAAGGCCGATTATGTTGACCATAAGTTGAGCGAAGTGCACGAAACACATTCCTCACAGAACGTGAATTTTCATAATAAAGTTGAACAATTTGTAAACGTTGTTCACGCGTAAGTCTTTCCATTATGAAATGCCAAACAATACTAAACAAAAATAACATGACAGCATGACACGACTCACACGTGATCTGTCAAAAAAGGCTATTGAAAAAAGTATCACCCGTTATATAAAACGAAACAAACCATTTGCAGCTAACTTAACGAAAGACAATAATAACTTTATTTCTCCACGCCTGGAGAACGATTTAATTAGAGATATTTTCTAAAGTCCTAAAGCACTCGCTTGTTTTAAGACCATCACATGTTTTTTTCTTTAATTGCATAGCAAAACTTATGCAAAAACTTTCAAATACATAGAGCGATCACTAAAACATCACGCCTTCGCCAACTTTGTCTTAAACTCGCAACGAAAAACCTAGTTCCTCGTATACTTTTCACAAAGATAACATTCAACTTTTCATCGTATATCGACATGTCTTCCATTCCTCGAAAGCAACAATGAAAGAAAAGTTAATTATCCCTGATGGAGAAAAATGATTCCTGGCGATAAGGAAAAAAAAGTTTTTTTTTTTATTTAAGTTTAACGCGAAAACTTTCTAAATTCACACATCCAATCAATTTGTTTTCGGTTTAATTTTTTTTTTGCGCAAAAGTCGAAAGTATCTTATCTCATTATACTGGCGTATCTATAAACATATTTCAGTGCACTTGGGTGAACTTTCACTTCAGTTTGGTGATATTGCGAATTTTGTTAACAGAGATTTAAGGAAACCCCAAAGTTTATGTTGAGTATCGGTATTTTGTAAATACAATCTTTGGCAAGAACTTAATTTAAGATCCAACATCTGTGGTTTGTGGCATGCTTGTGTGACTTACCGCGTGTGTATACCATTCAAATAAATCAAAATTTGTGCATAAAAACGGTTACGTATTGACTCACGACAACTTCTGTATTATTAGCAAAAATGTCAGCTTTTTGCACACCCTTCGACAAGACTTTGAATGTAAAAGATACCGAAGAGTAAATGCCATGTAAAAATAAATATTATTCAGGTACACCGCCGTCGCCGCCCGGTTCACTACAATACCAAGTCCTGAATTATTAAAGAGGCGACTATATTTTTTTTTTTGTGGGTTATGTATTTTTTTACTAGTGATAGTTGGTTCCTGGAACCGTCGACAAGTTCCTTCCTCTGATGAAACATGTATCTACTTTGGCTCACAGAGGCTTAGAGTAAAGGTTTGAAAGCAAAAAAAAAACGGACTTGCTCTGGCAGTCTTTCTATTTGCCTACATTTTTACGACTATCGCAAGTAGTGCACGGAGGTGGTTTAACATAAAAAAACACACACACACACACATTTTGTTAGAGGTACAGGTTGGTTGTAGATGGGAGCATCATTAAACCAAACAGCACGTTAGGTTACGTATACGTCCTGTGAAACGTGTTTGGTTTTTTTTTCTTTTTTTTTTCGTCGTCTTGTTTTTATGTGCATACTTTATGTACATGCTTGGAGGTTAGTTTTTGTGTTTATTTTTATTTTTGTTCGTGCTGATTTTTAATTCATCAATCGAAGGGTATATATCGAACGGTTTGTGCCTTGGGTTGTCGGCGCTCAAAGGTTTGTGCGATGTGACATACAATGTGCATAAAGTTAATGGTAGATATTTTTATAAAAGTGTTTCTCAAAGGATTTTGCAAATTTGTATTTAATAAATATTTAAAGGCGAGTACGTACATTTGTATAATAGGATCACAAAGTTAAAGCTGGATCTTAAAATGGATGGAATTGCATAAAATATTGCAAAAGGAATTGATTTGGTGTGAGCGACTTGCAGTTGTCTTGTGATTCGATATCACGTCACACTATATACTTTCATAGCTCCATCTAATTCGGAAATTAGATTTGTGAATGACGAGTAATACTTTAGCCAAGAGAATCATTGAACCTCAACCTCAAGCTTCGAGAAGACACGGAAGACTGAATGAACCTCCGGTTTAGGGATACAAGATTGTTGTATGGTAGAGCGCTTTTACTTTACAAATGTAAGCAGCGAACACATGATCGAAGAGGATGGAAAACTTCCTGGTTTCAAGAGGAGATATTTAACGGGTTGAAATTCCGTTTAGTAAATAGAGAAAACAAATTTTTTAGTCTGGTAAACGTCTTCGGGGTTGAGCTATACTTGTTTTTTTTTTTTTCTTAATACCCGGAAAAGTTTTTGGAATATTTATGATGTGGTAAAAAATATCAAACACCGCCCATATTAAGATTTTGGTAAAATAAAAAGAGACGACTCTAACGATTCGGTAAAGAAATTCGGATGGACTAAATGCATGATCAGTGCCAATATCGCCTGGGTGTTAATGTTTTTTAGTATCGAAATTTTCGGAAGACGTACTTGAGTGTCCCATACTCTTTAAATGGATGGTAGAGAGCTTGAATAAATTATTTAAAAACTGATAAAGTCCTTACTGTCGAATTCATTCTTCTTGTATCGTGTATAATAATGCCAGTGCAAGATGTCTGTGGCAATCAAAGGCACAATCAAGAAATAGTTCAATAAACAATACAATTTTTTTCAATCAATATCACACCTCAAGTCCAGAAAGTGTCGACTTGAACGACTGGTGTATTTCAAAATGGAAGATAAGAGCTTTTTTTCAGTATTGTCTATACATTTTATAATCCGCAATATTAAGAATAATCCTTTACGAATCAGTTTTATCTAAGCACTGCACTCCACACTTAATTATGAAAACCAATCAAACAGAGTTGCCAACAGGTAGATGCTGTGAGTGCAAAAAAGATGAATTCATGAACTCTTGGGTCGACAAAAATTTACCAGGCAGCATCTAACGCATCAACAAATAGACGACCGCAACTTTTGGCAAAAAAAAAATTCATCTGAGCGACGACGCACATATACTTGGCTGGCTATGTAAATAAACAGAACATCCGCTATTAGGGCCTTGATTAGTACACCAAAGATCACTACCATAGGCAATGGTGTAACAGTTGCTGGAGACTTCGATCGGGACATGTAAAATTTCGGAAAAATTAAGTATTACGAATATGTACATTGTTCCAACAATTTGGTGCCACATCACGACATCATGAACAGCTCGTGCTACGGATCTTAAGAGAAATTTTTCTGGGCCGAAATTTTGACGTCCGTAGCAACACCTACTTTTTTTTTCACTGGCCCTCTGACAAATCATCCCAGTAGTATCAACTGTCAAGAAAAGCCTATCTCAGCTTCCCCGTTCGGAGTCGGCATAAAATAGGAGGTCCCGCCATCGTGCAAGAAGAGCACACGCATACACGTTGTGAGCAGTCTCGGCCCTGGGTACTAACGGGCCTGTTGAAACCCCACGATTTATTTTTATAGGGGTAGGTGAGGCACACCAGTGGGACAACTCCTACAGTGAGACACTCAATATTACTCCGAAAAGACTTGTTCAAACACGTTGCCCTCTGCATATACAAGAAATATGATTGTATGTTATCATGTTATCATGGAGTATAGTAGTAATGTAGACCGGCTGTAAGATTTAAGCTTACAAAACGCAAGAAATCTTTTTTTTTTTTAATGTTCGGTAAAAGCCAAAAGTGATTTATTTCTGAGTCAGTCACATCAAAAAAAATTTTATGATATAGTTTGGTGTATGTAGTAAATATTAACAGGGTATTTAAGATGTTTTAAAGTGTAGCATTGGCGGTATTTGCTTTTTTTAGTATTTGAAGGATTTGTTAACAGTGAGCTAGTGTAAATCGACAAACAGAGAGACAGTGGCTCTGTGGGTGAATTGAGTTTTTTTATAGGTGTGAAAAGAGTAGTTTTCAGGTTTTTTTTTCACAGGTTTCACGGGTTGCCGATATTAGAATGTCAAAAAGTATCTCGATTATCTCGCATTCTCTTCTTCACTCTCACAGACAGTGGTTATGTTTTCGGCAGATCTTGCATTTCGTCGACTGACGGGTGTTAGCTTATCGTGTACTGAACCAGTGGACTCAAATTTATCCACCACACTGCGAATAATTCTCCCGGTAATAATAATAATTACCCAATTAACACTATTTTCCCGCCAGAATTATTTAATAGATTGAGCATTATTGAAAAACATCTGATTTTCAATAAAATAAGCTTAGCGAAGCCTTACCGAAATCATTGTAAACTTGTTGAAAATATATATATTTTGTTTAAATCTTATAGGGCATTACTAACATTTTCCTCCCCGTTCCCCACTTATCACCGAATCTCGTAAAATGTATTCTATCAAGAAGAATATTTGAAAAGTAACATCTCTGCCTAGTGATGATTACGAGCTTTATGAACTTATTTTGTTTATATAAATACACGAGATTCTAAAATTACTTTTCCCTTCTGCATTTTCGAATATTATTGAAAAACATCAGGATATCTATAAGACTTCCTTAGCGAAGCCTTACCGAAATTGTTGTAGACTTGTTAAAAATGTATGTATTTTGTTTAAATCTGACCCATTATAAACCTTTTCCTCTATGTCCTCCAAATAGTCATTGAATTTCGCAAAATGCATTTTAAGAGAAGGAATACTTGAAAAGTCTACACCTAGTTATATTTACGACTTTTTTTTAGCCTTTTGCATTTATAAAAATTACAGTTATCAAAATCTTTATCGATGTTTGTGAACACAAATTTGTTTCTTTCTATTGGGAAAGGGCAACAATTGTGGATGCATCGGTTTATGCCTTGAAGCCCTGGCTCAAATCTTATGGACCAACTTAAAGCGGCTTTGTTTTAGTTGTAATCTTCTTTTTTTTTACATTTTGAATGGAACAACAGCATATTTCAATGCATAATTTCTTGTTATCTGGATTTCTTAAAGTCTGTAAATTCCCGTATCCACAATGGATTGACTTGTATTCAGAGAGACACCCGTTTTTATTTAATAATCCCCCAACCACTATCGAATGTTATGTATTTTTAGTTCCATAATCAGTGGCTCGGTATTATCAAGCTCTTATTAATTAAGTGAAGTTAAATACGCGAACATGCCTAAAGATTATAATTAGGCTGTTGTATAATATAAGTTTCCAATTAACCAAAAATAGTACATCTGGTGATTTCAACATACTTCACAAGTTTATTTCGTAGATTTAATTAGGTAATTTGGACATCAATTCTGGGGACAATACATACTACATGAATCAATTAATTTAATATGCAACAATAGCCTTTCCGACGTCCTGGGCGCAATCATCATTCACCCACAATGTCTAAATGAGTGTCTAACTCATAAAAAAAATTTGACTGTAGGTGATTATACTTTACCTGTCGTCAGTGGTAGTAAGTACACAAATATAGCCTTGATGTCTAAGTCGATGGCAAATGTCAATCTAAAAGGAAAATAATTACACGCCTGTGATGAGCAATTTGACTAGATAAATAATGTCAACTTTATGTCATGGCTGAGGTTTCTCTCTTGTTGATAACTAAAACAGAAAGGGTATATCACAATTCAAGGTTGTGATTTAATGAAATGGAAATATTAACAACTAACGTTAGTTAAATGAACACCTAATTGATGAACTTAGTTCTTGGGTCAATGTTTTGAAAGTTCATAGTTTCGTATGGATGGTTTGTCAATATCTGGAAACAGATAACTCCGTATTTTCATTGTAACATTAGCTGCTTCTGAATTTGCACCATCCGTTTAGATGGGGTTATGTAAAATGGGCTTTTCAGGCATGAGCCCATTATAAATGAACACGAAAACAACGAATAAACACAATGAGAAGGCTGCAATACACTGTGCCAATCGTTAAATACCCAATCCCATCTCAGTCCATCTGTAGGACTAACATCCTCAGAAAATTACATACCTATTTAGGGGGTACATTTCAGACAGTTTACCAATATCTTTTTCGGTTCGGCAAAAAAGAACGTTTATCTATTGCATATTTATTTATTTCATTTCATCATTTAAGAACAAAATTCTTTTATAGACTAATAGATAACAATATTTTTTTTAAGTTACATTAATATAGACAACAGAAGATAAATATATATATACAAACATCAAGTAGATCTTAGTACATTTAAAACATAAATTTTGAACGTGTCTCTATTACAAATTCTAAAAAAGTGTAACCTAGTACAAACTGAATGCAACGCCTGATGCAACGAGAAAACGGTTCATTACGACCATAATTAGTTCGACGAAATTGCTCGTAAAAAAGAACATAATCTCTAGAATTGTAACAAGGAACACGAATCGATATAAGTGAGAGAAGTTGTGCACATTTGATATGATGACTCTATCTATCTCTAATGAACATTATCGCAAAATATGTACGTCGAATTTCCAAAGTCTGCATACCAAATAAGAGACATCTAGTTTCGTAAGGTGGTCTAACATTACCCCAGTGGAGTTTATGATACATAAACCTTGAAATGTTTTTTTGAATTTTTTCGATTCTTATACACGAATTATTGTAGTAAGGGTTCCAAACCGTGCTGCAGTATTCAAGCGCTGAGCGAATGAGAGAGATGAAAAGAGTTTTTTATAGTGTATGGATCTGTAAACTCCTTACTGTTTCTTTTAATAAATCCTAACATTTGGTTGGATTTGTTTATAATGTAGTCTATATGAGGAAGAAAGGAAAGTTTGGTATCGAGAATAACACCTAGATCTTTTTTTTGCACTACACGATCCAAAGAAGTACTACCAATTCGATAGTCATAGTAGATCGGAGAAATCTTACGAAAACAAGACATAACTTGGCATTTTGAAATATTAAGATGTAAGAAGTTTAAACTACACCATTGTGCCAGTTTATTCAAATCATCATTTATTGAAGTACAATCCTCGAAGCATTTTATACTACGGTATAATTTAAGGTCATCTGCAAAGAGAAGACATTGGGATTTTAAGAAGATTTTTGGAATATCGTTAATAAAAAACAAGAACAATAATGGGCCTAAATGGCTACCCTGAGGGACACCGGATGGTACCAATATTTGATTTGACTGATGATCGTCAATCTTAACAACTTGAACTCTGGATGTTAAATATGATTTAAGCCAATCAAGAATTTTAGAATGAAATCCCAATTCCAAGAGCTTGTGTAAAAGAATATGATGGTTAACGCGGTCAAATGCTTTGGCGAAATCTGTTATGGGGTAGGATATAAAAATATTTTTTATAGGAAAACGACCCTACAAAATGGATGTGGGTTAGAGTGACCTTAAGACGAAATGATCACATTAACCAATTATGTACCAATTTTTTTGCATCAAACGTTTTTTTTTTAATTTCCTTAAAATTTTACCGAAGGTACCTTCACTTTCTACACTTTTGACAAATCCCCAAAAAACGTTTTGCTTCTTTTTTAAACAACTTTTTTCGAAATGGATTTCCCAAAGGATGGCAGCTGATACATATCTACGTTAGACAAGGGTAGATAACTCGTGAATGAAAAAATCGAGTTAACCATTTCTTGCATTCAGGTACCGATATAGATCATGGGATTGTCTATATATCATGTTCAATCACTTTTTCAAAATTTTCTAAAAAAAAAAACGGTCCTGGCAGTGGGTGGATTTTGAAAAGTTTAACACCTGTTCTGTTAGCATGGGCAAGGACCCCATATAACAAATTTCATTATCCTTGCTTAAAATGTGAGGCCCAAAAATCGGTAGCGTACACACGGACGGACGGACAGTCAAATATGGCTAAACCGACTAAGCTAGCGATTTTAACAATTGAAACGCAGTACTATCGGGTAATTTTTTAAAGGTAAAGAACTTCGAATTGAAATAAAACACAAAAAACCGTTTTAATATCCATCAATTTAGCTTTATTGGAAGGACAATTTTATGCCATTAAAGTTCAAAAATAGTTTTGGCCAAGTGGCCACTTTTTTCAGCATTTGGGGCCGTATGTCGGCAATAACACCACGAATGTTGGCTTGCATGTTCCTTAACGTTTCTGGTTTGTTTGCGTAGACGAGCGATTTCACATATCCCCAAAGAAAATAATGCAATGGTGTCAAATCACACGATCTTGGTGGCCAATTGATAGGTCCATTCCGCGAAAATATGCGCTAATCGAATGTTTCCTTCAATATATCAATTGTGACGTGCGCTGTGTGGCAAGTAGCGCCGTCTTGTTAGAACCACATCTCATCCACATTCATGCCATCCAATTCGGAGACAAAAGAGTCGGTTATCATGGCTCTATACCGGTCTCCATTAACGGTAACTGATTCTCCAGCATCATTGCGGAAGAAGTATGGCCTAATGACTCCACCAGCCCATAGAGCACACCAAACAGTCAGTTTTTATGGATAGAATGTGGATTCTCTTCACTCCAAATGCTGCAATTTTTCTTGTTGACGTAGTCATTCAACCAAAAATGAGTCTCATCACTGAACAAAATTTTTCGATGAAAATCAGCATCGAGATCAACCTCATTTTCGGGCCATACACCAAAATCACGCCGCATTGCATGGTCTCGTGGCTTTAATTATTGCACAAGCTAAATCTTGCAAGGTCGTAAGCCAAGATCTTTGCGCAAAATCGTCCATAAAATTTGTGGAAAAAGCTCCAATTGCTGTGCACGGTGGCGAATCGATTCATTCAGGTCCTATTCAGCACTTTGCTCTACAGCAGCAAATGTTTCTTCGGTGCGCACTGTTCGACGTCCCTGCGGATGCGTATTATCACATAGAGTAAGCGTTGTGCGTAAACGATCCATGGTAAACCGAGTTAATTGCTCTGATGGACGATTATGTCGACCATAAAATGGACGAAGCTTGCGGTAAACTTCGCGAACTGACCGTTATTTTCGAATTCATGATAAAATGGCAAACCAAACTGAACGTAAATGACATTAGAGTTGCCCGATTTGACCACAAAATTTCCGTTTTATCTCTAATCGAAAAACCAACCTTAAAAAAAAGAGCAAATAGTCATCGCAGATAGGCTCATTAATTCTAACATTACCATGTTATTTAAATTGCTTGTTTATAAAAGATAATAATAATTTATAATCAAAAAAACACCCGTTAGAACACTTGGGATGAGTGCCGCACAGCGAAGCAATGGGGGGCCTTTGAACGATTTTATATTCCATACTTAAGTATTTGTTTTATCCTGTAAGGATCTAAAGATCCTTTAACTTCCTTCATTATTACCCATCCACTAAAATTCGGTATGCTGCCTTCCGTATTAGTTTTATCGTGGTCTTATATAGCCGCACTAACGCAGAGGACCTCTAGAGCATTGTCATGATTAAAATAAAACCATTTCATTCCTGAACTAACCCTTACGAGTGTGCTTCTCTTTTACGAATTTGATTAAAATATTTTTTTGTTTTACAAAATATGCTTAAAATTTATATTTAATTTAGGTTTCCTAAATCGATGTAAGAAATATTTCACCCCCTCTGATCTGGCCACAATATATAAAGCGTTTATACGCCCAAAACTTGAATTCAACGCCCATGTCTGGTCAGGTGCACCAAAATCAACATTGCACCTACTAGATAGGATTCAAACACGTGCGAAAAAACTTATAGGAGACATAAGAATAGCGAACTCCTTAGTTTCGCTTGAACACCGTCGAAACATCTCCTGCCTTACCTTGTTTTATCGCTATTTTAACAACCAATGTTCAAATGAAATAGCCAGCTGCATTCCTCCCATTCAACAATTCAGCCGCAATACTCGTTACGCAATGAATGCAAATCAGTTTACCCTCAAGCCTATCTTCGGACGTACGCTGAAATATAGAGATTCATACATAAACCGAACAACACGAATGTGGAATGCTCTACCAAACTCTGTTTTTCCTCTCCATTATAACTTACAGACATTTAAAACCAATGTGCATCGGTATCTTCTTTCTTCTTACCCCTAATTTCCTTAACGCCCGCACTGTGCTAAAACATATAAAGGGTATTCATAACCCCTTGAGTGCGCGCAAATTATAAAAAAAAAAAAAAAAAATTTATTTTTGTTTTTAATTTCAGACAGTGGACATAGCTTAAAATGCATTCATAATGTAAGTGTCAACCTTAATAATTTTTTTTTTAAATTATATACCATAGCGCAATTTTATTTTTGCTGAGTCAAAAACTTTTCTATATTTAATCGAATTTATCATCCGCGTTGCGATGATTTGCCCTAGCATGATTTGTATAAATCGTACTTTTAATATTTTTTTTACCATCAGGATAATTGCCAATTTAAATCTAATTTCATGACCTTTATTCAGATTAATGAGTCGCTAGACAGTCATCCCTAGCTATAAGGCCCATCGCGATACCCCTTTGTTGAGAATACTTGTACCTGATTTGTGCATCCCGATTTGCAGCAGAAACGGGCGATTTGTGCTATAGAGATTGTAGCTAGCAAGTGTTAATGTTTTGCCACCTAAATCTTGACACACTTTGTTTAAATTAAGGTATTTCCTGTTTATTGAAAGTAAATGGGGTCTAACTCTTTTCTCACATAAGGTGATGCAGGTGGACGATCCTAGTCTGGCTAGCTCGTCTTTCTCATTTCCTGGAATGTTATTATGCCCCGGCACGCAGATAATTTGGATTTTATTCTGCCTACATAGGTCCTTTAGCTCTGTGCGGCAGCGTCCAAACTACTCGTGATAAAATTATTTTGGATGCTTTTATGTCCCCTGGACTATCTACCTAAATAAAGATATCCTCTTGTGATATGTCTGATACTCTAGCCTTTCGGAAGCTTCGAGTATGGTTATGATCTCTGCTTAGAATACACTAAACGAGTTTGCTGCCCTTCGAATGCGGTCAACCCAATTTTAACGAAGTACACCGTGAGCCCACTCCTATCTCTATTTGAGACCCATTGGTGTAGATTACTATTTTAGTATTGGATGCCACAGTGTTTGACGACAATTCGTCTGATTGAGTATTTAATATAAAAATCGTGATATGGTTAGTCAGATACCCCATTCTCGTATTTTACTAATTTTAGTATGTATTGTGCTGTGACCAAAGGGTTTGATAGGGAGGTTACCCTCTCGAGACCTGCTGCGTTTTTCGCTGCTGTGTCATTGATCTTTTGGCGAATTGGTGGGAGGTTTAGAATCGTTTTCAAACCTGATGTGGGGCTAGTGCGCATATCTCATGTTATGAGAACACATTCTGTTCTTTGAACCTTTGACAGTGCAGTCATGTTTCTTCTTTTTCATGGAATTCCACCAGACTAAGTAATCGTAGTTCCTGCGTATAGCCATTTTGTGACCCCCGGGGAGGGGCCCCATTTCTCATCGCAGATTCGATTGCAACTATATAGTGTTATATTTGCTTTCTTTACCATTTCGTTAATGTTAAGGCTCTAGTTTAGCTTGTTATCAAGTGTCACCCCAAAGGTATTTGTATTTGCTGACAGTAAGAGGGTGGATCCTCCCAGAGTCGGTGTCATAAACTCTGTGATTGATCTCTTGTTAGTTAAGAGCACTAGTTCGGTTTTCTTCAGATTTACGCCCAGGTCGCATGGTTTGACCCACCTATTGAATATGTTAAGGCTTGTTCGCATGATTAGAATTTCCCACATGCCATGAGAACCTCATCGTCTACATAAGCCACTGTTTTTATTGCAGTGGTTTCTAATCTCCTCAATGCTTCGTAGATTACCAGTAGCCAAAAAAGTGAAGAAAGAAGTGAAGAAAGAACACCCCCCACAGAGTATTACTTATCATTGTAATACTTTTGGTACAATCTCCCAGTAAGGATGAAATGATACGTTTTTTAAGCATGGTCATGATCCAGTTACTAATGACCATATGGCGTATCTATTCCTGCCTTTCCAAGTGCTGCCTCGATAGCTTCCATTTTTACGTTTTTGAAAGCTCTGTTTTTGAAAGCCTTCCTTGGCGGCTGTTGTTTGAACAACATGCAGGGTTTCTACCGATTTCCCTTTGTTGAAGGCATCCTGGTTTGAGGATAGGCACCCTGCATTTAAGTTACTACGTATTTGAATGTCTAGTAGGCTTTCCAGTTTTTTCAATAGGATAGGATAATTCTTCTATAATCTGTTGAAATTGTGTGACTGCATATCCTTCATTTTTTATAAATATCACATTAAGTTCACGCCACGCTTTGGGAAGATAGTTCAGCTTTAGACATCCACGGAATATGTTGACTAATGTTGACACATCGTATATACTTGCTCATTTATATATGTAATGAAACTCGATGGTTTTCATAAATCAGGAATGTGTTAGTTTCATGAGGATTTTAACAACTACAAAGTTAACTCGGCTGCTGATAAGAAAGAAGCTGTAGGCCATACAAGGCATATTTACCTGATTGGCATTTTATCCAAAGACTACACAGACAAACTTCCTAATATTTGAGACGAGTTCTACGTTTGATATAAAGAATGAACAAAAAATTGAAAATTGTTTACGTTTGCGAAAAATTCTGAATTCAGTAAGCATCTCCTAGTATACCCTTTTGGGGCTTTACTTAGTAACCAGATCTATAAAAAGGTTTGAGAGGGCATTCGCTTATAAATTCTGGAATTTTAATCTCGTGCATCTACTTCCATTTAAGAGTGCATTCGCTTGTAACTTCCCGAAGGTTAATCGTCTTGCGTGGCAATTTTTAAAATTTATTAGATTTTTTTCAGATCGTAATCTTATAACCTGTGTCCACTCGATATTGTTCTTCTGCCAGTTATCACTTATCAGCTAGAAGTTAGATAATAGACAGTTCTTTGCAAAGTTGCAAGTGCTATAATTATGGCAACATTCTTAACAAAGAAAAAAAAATCAAAGGCATCATTCTTTAAAAAAAACATAGACGCAGTTCTAGTCAGTGCTGTAGATTTAACAAAAAAAAACGTCGTTTTGTAAAATATCTTGGATTTCATTTTGATTTTCGCTTTGAATTTCTTAAGATTTATTGCTCTCAATGTTAACTTTTCTCTAATTTGCAAAAATGATATATAGGGCAATAACGGCTCTTAAAGGATCTCAACCCAAGCTTCTCAATATATTTGTGGGTGCGAATATATATTTTTGTTACAAGGAATGGAACCTACAGTTCAACGCCAACTCCGTACGGCAATTTTGAGAGGCTTCTTACGACAGTATTTAACTGTCGGATGTTTGTCAGACTTGCACCAAATGGGGCAGTGAAAGAACGGCTGTTACTTTCGGGATTTAAACCAGGGACCCTTCACTACTAAGCAAACTAACCAATTGGAAAGTACACCCATGTTTTACTTTCGACAGTTGCATGTTAGTTATGAACTCCCTTAGAACTCTGCGGCACGTATCTACTATGAAATTTGTTCAGAATCGTGTTGATCCGTTTAAGTCCCGTAGTTCTCAAGAAATCAGTCATTGCCGTAGCATTATGTGCCGATACAAGGTGTCTCAAAAGGAAGTTTATATTTGTTTAAATTACCTCATGAATGCTAGCGTAACTCTATGAAATGCAGGGGCTGTCGAACGACCCTGCGTTGTGCGTTCAAGAGTTTTCAAAAACGGAGATTCTGCGGCTGTAGCACGTAGAAGATTCTGCGGGGCCCTCATTCCGTAAAGAGATTATCATTTGAAGATAACATTTCGACGGTTCATTTTACATCACGTAAGATCAGTAGTCGTTTTTGCTGACGGTCATATCACTTTATTTGCTTCACGTGAGACAATAATAGTCAAATCCAAACGATTATTGAACGATTGCTCATGAGCTCTCGACTACCATCTGAGTGATAATCGTTTTAAAGTTGCGGAGTGACCTTTCAGGATTGGAGGTTGTCGCAATTCAAAAGTTGGTTAGAAAAATGGTAGAGAGCGATATGACATGGACAAACACTAAAATCCAGGGGACCAAGATCATCAAGAACGATTGAAAAAATGAAACGTGTAAATCAGTCTGTTCGTGACGATCCGAATGTGCAAAGATCATCATTACATCTGGATATATGGATATAAAGGGACTTATCATGAACAGTAACGTGACAAAGAAAGAAGCCACCAAGGCACATGGACCCTCGACATGAGTGTGATGAGGGAAAATGTACACCGCCTACCTCATCAACCCACCAACCTAACCTACCCCGTATTTTGCACAAAGAGCTAAAACTGCACTTCTATAAAATGCAATTGGTCTAAGAAATAAAGTCCCGAGATGGCAGTAAGAGGCTGCTTAAAACCGTGCTTTTCAACGCTTACCAACATCTTATTTTCGGTGAAGTTCATTTCCGTCTTAATGGACACGTGAGTAAGTACAACTTCCGCTACTTTAAAAGAAACATCGGAAACCCCTTGATTCCCCTATAAGAGTTCGTTTGGGTTGCGATGCCCCCGCAAGAATTTATCGGCCTTTTCTTTTTGGAAGAGGAATAACTCAAGGAGTTATGTGGACATTTTAGACAAATTCTTGGAACCTGGGTATTAGCAAGAAAAATTGTTCCAGTAGGACTTAGCAACCTCACACACACTCAATACGTCTCTGTCACGAAGAATAATAAAGAATGGATTGCATCATTGCGTGGTGCACAAATAAAGATATCCTCTGAACTATGATAATAACAGAGACTTACGTTTCCTTAAAAAAAAGAAACTACTATACCTTGTCCTCCTTATTGTGGAAACGCCTGAATCAGTTCACCAACTTTCTGATCGGTCCTTATCGATTCGGTTGCATGCATATCCGTTTCACACTTCGCTAGATCTTAGAAGAACCGCAAAATGTCAAAATGGTTAGTCTTCATCTATTCATCGACTTTAAAGAGGCATACAAATCGAACTAAAATATCATCATATCTGGTTTTGGGTCGCCTGTCTGTGGAGTATAACGAGACGATGGAGAAGTCTCACTAAGAAAAAAAAATATTTAGACAATGTAAAGCCATGTCATATGACCTTTTTAACAGCAATAGTGAGATGATTGTCCAAAACTTTAAAACTGATAAAAGTTGCACAATCTTCCATAAAGCTGTGAATTTGGCATTATTGATCAAACTTGACGATATATCCTTACCACGTTTGCGAGTAATCAAAAACAAGTGGCTGAAGTGGGTTTTAGAATAAACTAAGAGTTCGTGACGAATTAGACCAAACATCGCCACCGAAAGCAATAAATCTGGCAGCCTGAACATAACCAAATGAAATGAAAGTGGAATGCACTTTAATTCAGATTTCTCCTACCTTACATTTAAGTGAAGTACTCAAATTATAGAGTTACAATGTGCTTCAAAATGGTAACATATATTTCCAACACTATAACTTCCTAATACCCCTTGTAATGGGGTACGGAGCAACAACACTCTTATCGCCTTTCTTGTATCATCAAAATGCTTCTTAGCCTTCAAAATATTTCCCTAATTCATGTCTTTTTCCCTGTCATTGACAGGCATTTATAATTGGAAATCGTCCCCTACATATCCCATAACGACTGACGTTGATTCCTGCTCATCCTAACAATATCCACCCCCAATGTCAATGTGAGTCCACTGATCCACCCAGCTACCTCCTATCTGCGTTAAGCAGCCGAATTTAGACGGCCCACATACTAATGTGAAATATTTGCTGTCTGCCACGAAGAAGGATAACACCCAGCCAAAATGCTGACCTAACGTAATCCCAGATTAACTTGTTCTTAAATGTTATTAGGTTCACTCTTTGGGAAATGTCAGTGAAGAAGAAAAACTCGAGGAAAACTAATATAATGCCAACCACATATTGTGTATCTATCGTTCTTCTTTTCCGCACAAAGGAAAGCAATTCAATTTCCTTTCATCTGCTACTTGGGCGAAAGGAAGAGCAAATTTACTTGGGATTGAAAACTCAAGTGTCCTCATCTTGTGTCGTATAACCCCATCAAAGCACACACACACACACACCAACATGCACAGTGTCATAAAATCATCACTAAGGAAACTCGGATTGCTCGCAAAAGATATATAGCCGACCCTTCACTTGGCCATGGTCTAATTAGAAATCTCGCTTTGATTGCAGAAAATAACACGCGCGCAATTTTCCCAACCCCGCTCTAGTAAAATAATTATGCCAATCAACTGTTAAAGTACCAGAACAGGCTAATAATCAAAATCAAAACCAGGCAAATCAGCAACACAGGAGATTCGTTCTGCAAACCCCCATCCCCACCCACACAGCACCTCATCGGACAACACAATGAAATCGCGTTACAATCTTGAGACAATGAAACGCACACACAGATTATTAGGTTTCACTTAATTAAGGGAAAATTGAATTTCATTCCGCTTCTCATCCTCATCCACTCACTCACCCAGTTAGCGTGATGTGTATCCTGCGGTCCGAGAGCAAATCGCCTTGTGACGACGACAGGGAATCATTTCGCAGTTAAACTTGATTTACGCACCTATGCACAACACTCATTCACACGTGCGTTATTAAATTCACATTACACGGTCAGGGCAGCGACCACAAAATACCGGAAGGACACACTTTGGATTAAATTAAGACACCTCCAGTTGGACTCGCAACCGCACACGAAACTTGTTTGAGACCGGGTTTATAGGAGCTCATCAATAATTGAAACCAATAGAACGTTTTAGCCAAATGGCTCACTTTTGGTGTCACACCGAATCACTATTTCTGAGGAACAAACGAAAAGGCTTTGACGGAAACGCGACGTGACTATTGGCCCAGGATAACAACGACAACTGTTCATGTACACGGTGCAACCGGTGCGGTTACCATCGACGAACTGACGGTTGAAATTCGCAGAGTTTTGTGTTTATCAAGATGCAAGATGGTGATGATGGGCTCTACTGTAAAGGTGGATAATTTTTGAACATTTTCACCACCTTTAGAGGTGAATTTAGGTGGAAGGCATGCGCACGTTCTGTTGTGGATCGCAAGTTGTTAATCGTTTAGGATGTATTGTATACAGACAGACTACAGAGTGCCTGGTGAACCGTTGCCACGCAGTTTGAATTTGAATCGTCATGGCCGGGGGTAGTGCTTGAGCTGAATCTGATGTTTAGGTTATTTGTCACAATCAATAAAAGGTAATAAAACCAATTGGCATGACTCTAAATAACTGAACTGAAAGACACATAAACATGCATTGGCTGTTTGGAGTTTTTATTGCTCCAAACAAATACCTATTCAGGCATGCTACTGTCTGGAAACTTTACGTGTCTTTCCCGGCTTGATGGTGGTGAATATCCTTGAAAAATAACACGCATCAGCGTGTCGTATAAACTGTCAACATTTACGGATTTATCTATGTTTCAACAGGAGTTTTTCAACGAAGGCTCACTTATTGATGGTTGAATAGTATTTTGGTATTTCTGCTGTTTGTTAGCAACCATATAAGAAGATGTATTCCATGCATCTTATAAGTACCATATTGGAAGTAATTCACATCTAGTGCAGGCTCGCAGGGACTGTGAGTGGATCTTATTGCTCTTTGTAGACTCGCAATGCCCCTGGAGCACAAATTTTGATTTTTTACGTTTATCCGATCAGAAGGAAATGGGCATGGTCGCCCAAAATGATGAATGAGAATCGTTCATTGCGACGTTGAGATTCATGAGAGTATAATTTAGAATCGCAGTAACTGATGGTAACACGGTTTCACTAAAATGCTTTGGAGACGAGCTCGAGTGATATTTATACCGAAGGTAGGCAAAAGCGGCCACTAAACCGCGAAGGACTTCAGACCAATCAGTCTAAAATCCTTTGTGCTAAAAACACTGAAGCGTCACTTAAGACGAGGCCTTCCTCTACAGCGTCCGACCGATGCACGACGTCTGGATGGGAACCGAAGGCTCTGCGCGCTGGAGTATTGGTGTCCATTCGTTTTACGTTTCCTAGCCATCTTAAACGTAACCTGGGCCTTAACCACATGCCTCTCCAATCAGCCCGGTCCTTAGCTAATTGCCTCTTGTGGCACACTACAAGTTGGTTGAGTTCGGTTTCTACTTGTGCGCGCCACATAAGGCGAGGTCTTCCTCTACTCCGTCCGAGTCTGGTTATGAATCGAAGACTGCGAGCCGGAGTATTGATGTCCATTCGTTCTACATGTCCTAGCCATCTTAAACGTCCATGCGGAGTTTTTTGACCAGGGGCATGTCGCTGCATAGCTTATATAGTTCTTGGTTGAACCTTCGTCTCTATAGCCGGTCAACGCAAACGGGACCGAAGATTTTTCGAAGAATTTTCCTTTCGAATCACCAAGGATTTTGTCATCCGCGTTTGATATGGTCTATTCTTCAGCGCCTTAGAGTAAGACTGGGATGATCAAGGTCTTATAAAGGAAACCTTTAGATGTCCGAGTGAGAGCTTTACTAATAAATTTGAGTTCTAAGACCGAAGAAACAGCGGTTGGCAAGAGAAATTCTTCGTTTAATTTCTGACGAGATGTTGTAGTCAGATTAATAGCGGGACCGAGGTAGAAAAAGTTCCGAACAACCTCGAAGTAATGTGTGTCAATGCTGACGTTTTGTCCAATTCGTCGATGTTGTGTGTCCTTTCGTGTTGACAGCATATAGTTAGTCTTACCATCATTAACTGCTTAACCCATTTTGCCGCTTCCTTCTCTATACTAGCAAACGTGGCTATGACATCACGTTGAGTCCTACCAATGATGTCAATACCGTCGGCGTATGCTAGTAGTTGCACCGATTTTAGAAAATTATCCCTCTGCTGTTGGCTCGGAAGATTTGCACAATCCCCTCAAGAATCAAATTAAAGAAGTCACATGACAGCGTATCGCCATGCCTAAATCCGAATGTGTCGGTGAGGTCGTCATCCTGAACAAATGGACGAGTTTGGGCGGTATACCAAAACTAGACATGGCTCTGTGTACTTCGTTTCTATAAATGCTGTCTTATGCGGCTTTGAAATCGATGAATAGGTGGTGGGTATCGATTTGATATTCTTGGTTTTTTTTTCCAGGATCTGGCGAAGTGTGAAAATTTGATCGGCTGATCAGGTTGTTGGTAAACAGTTTCAGGCGTTCACATATTACGGCATATAGGATCTTGCAAGCGATGTTGGGGAGACTTATTCCTCTATAGTTGGCACAGGTTCTATTCTTCAGCTATACTGTCATCTGACAGGATTTAGCTTATGAGTTGATTCATGTTACTTACCCAGTCATCTCCGCCGGCTTTACAAAGCTCAGCGGAAAGGCCGTCTGCAGCCTTATTTAGCTTGAGTTTGAATTTTTCGTTCTGCCTGACAGCGGAATGTTGTTCGTCATCGCCATTTAACAGTCTGCAGACGTGGTTCTTCTAAGCAGTAATCTTAACTACTTTACTCTCTTTGTACTTTACTATCTTTGACTTTGACGTTTTCCACTATGGTAAAACTCGCGAACATCGCTCCTGGAGTTCCACCTTCCTATATCCTCGATCGCGTGCTTTTCTTGCTCTTTTTTCTCCTTTATGAAAAGCTGGTGTTCCTCCCTTCTTTGACATGAGAGCTCAATGGCAGCTCTCGTCTTCACCTGTAGCTTAGCCTTGTAGGCCTCGTTCTTGCGAACATCTGTCGGTATTCCTCATCATACCAGGGGTTTCTTGGTTCTTGCTGGTGGGCGCGAGAAACTTAGCACATCAGTTGTGGATGATCTTATGGCCTGTTGGCATCGTTGCAATTGATCTTCGACATTCGATGCTGGTGGAATGGTGTAAATCAAGAGGTTAAGGGATACGCGTTGCGGTGCAGGCTTTGTTTTCTGACAATACTGCTAAATATTTCATTAAGTTAATTTATCAGTATTAATGACCAACCTGTATATAAATATAATACGTATCGTCTATTTCTGTGTACGGCTACATTTTAAGGCAAGACTGAGCATAATGAACTGAACTTGAGTTTATCTTAAATTATTTATAACGACGTTAAATTAAAAAATCACCTCTCCCTGGAATTATAAATAACCACAGTTAATTAAAACTCCCAGCTATTTACTTTCCAATGGTATTGGTGGGTTCATTTGAAATTGTGGCTGAGAAAACGCCACAATGTAAAATAAACCCACCACCATCCAAATCCTTAATCGGCCATTTTCCCTCAATTAATATATTAAGAGAAAACTTATTTTCATATTAAATTCCAATTCGAGCAATTCGGCCCGCGCCTACATATCCGACGAGCTCAAATAAAACCCAAACATCCATAACCCCGCCTCCTGCAATTGTCGTTTAATTTGGAAATACGCTTTCGGGGCATTACAGCAAATTTTATGATTCTCTTACCCTAGCCCAAAAAAAAGAAGAAAATCTTCCGAATCGAACGCCTTCTGTTTGCCGCTTTAATGAATCCTTCATAAAACTGTGACACCCGCAGTCTACTGTACAACACCCCACCTCGCAACACCCGCCTTTCAGGAGCTTCCCATTGTTTTTATGTTTTAATTTTGAAGAAACAGTTTCGGAAAACATTTTAGGGGCATTATCTAAGGATTCCTTTCATCACTTCCATGTTTTTCGGGGGAATATCATATGAAAAGTATTTACGCCCCAGAAAGTGGGGATATTCTAAAACGGAGATTATCCTTTCTTTTGTTTTGCTTTGCTTTTTGTGTTTTTTCAATATCCACTCCACCACACACACACATGGTGGCTGGAAGGAGCAGCAGTTCTGGCAAATTGAATCGTCTTTTAAGGAACTGACTGTGTCATGTTCGGGTGTCATTTCATTTGTATCCCATTTCCAGAGAGGATTTTGGCGTGATCTAAATTTGAAATAATGACTGTTTGAATGGAGCTGGAGCTGGAGCTATAAAAGGCGAACGAAATATTCGTGGGTGGGTGAATATTTCAATGGAAATTTATAAATGGAATAAAATAGGGACAGTGAACGTGTCAGAGCAAATGGCCATCAATTGAGTGAGAAAAGGATAAAATTGGGGCAATTCGAAATAAAATCGGATCATTCATGCCCAATGGAGCTTTTCGATATGAGACGAGATGTAGTGTAGGATCATCGATTTAATACCATCAAATTAAGGCGAACTGGAGGTCGTATATATTGAAAACAGGACTTTTACGTTCGCAAGCACCAAATTTTTCTATTTCTAATCTTATTGTTTGAAGACAGGACAAGACGTTGTTTTTGCAGAAAAGCACCACATTGAAAAAGGTCTAATTTGGGTGGCATGTTGAGGATAATTAGCCGTATAGCACTAACATATCACACTTGAATTACTGGGCGATGCTAATGAATCTCGGCCGAACTACTTAACGAATACCACATTCGGTCTACTACAATATTTTCGTATCTTAAGCTTTTAAGACTACATTGTCCAGGTTCTTTCGTCTACTGTGTACAGCTGCGTTTATTTTGACGAAACAAAATTATAGGCGACCTTGCTATAGGAAAAAATGAAGCAATACCTAGTCTAGTTTAACAAATGGCCCTGTAATAGACAAATGGCAACCATCCCATATTTTGGAATAAAAACATTCCTGCATCTTTATTCGCTTTAAAAAAAATGTCTCAACGGATGCTAGGTCTTTATCCCGTCGGTGATGACAAATACAAGATTGCCAATTGCCTGCAAGGGAACGACAGAAGAAAACATATGAGAAGGCTACAGTCCGCTGTGCGCATCGTTTAATATCCTATCCCATTCCACATTCTAAAAATCTATATCACCAAAATGTAAGCTTCATGGGAATGAAATATAGAAAATGGCAATGTATAACATATTGTTCAGACAGCTTATCAAAATCTTTTGTTGTTCCAAAAAACAACGGTTTTGTATTGCAAATGCTTTAGGTGGGGTATACAAATTGTTTTTTATAGGAAAACGTCCCACAAAAGTGGGCGTGCATGAAAATAATTTAAGAACGAAATGCTTACATTGCCATTACGAAAGTATTTTCATTAAAAGTTTTTTGAATTCCTGTCAAATTTTAGTAAAACCGGTTTTTAATAAAAAGCCCCTCCTAAAAACAGGGCATGGCAAAAACATAATATGGACGAAATATAGATCGAATTGTCAACATATGTTCTTCAGACACTTTGTTCAAAATCCCTACCGTTTGGCCAAAGACAACGTTTTTTTGAAAAGTGGGCGTAGCAGTGGGCAGATTTTCAAAATTTTTTACACTTGTTCTGCTTTTTCGGATATGTCAAAACTAATATATGGGATAGGGTATAAAAAAACATTTTTTTCTTTTTGTGGAGGTTCTCTGGAATGAAAAATCACCGAAAATCATTGCGAGGGAACCTTCTGCAATAGTCAGGGACTTTAACCTGATCTAAAAAAAAAAAACCTCCCGAAGACTGACTTTTGTATGTCTTTAAGGACCCGTACCTAGTCGTTAGAGTAATCTGCAATTTATTTTTCATATATAGTATGTTTATAAAAATAAAATATTAAAAAAAAAACGCAGCCATTGGTTGGATTTGTATGTGTTTTATTTGAAAATAAACATACTTAAGTTTTAGTATTTTTATTTTTATTCTCTTACCGTTTATCGGCGCGGCGTAGCTTACCAACTTCAGATATCCCCACAGAAAATAGTCAGGAGCCATTAAATCGCACGATCTTGGAGGCCAATTAACATGACTAGAAATTATGCGCTCAGCGAACGTTTCTATCATCAAATCAATTTCAAAAAATTGGCACATTTTGGAAGCATTGTTAAGACGTCAGTCTATTCATGTTGAAATGCCAAACCAAACTAAAATTAAATCATTTGACAACTGACAAAATTGCCTCCAGTTATAATAACGTTGTCAACTTAAGGTTTTATACCTCTGAAAAAAACACCCGTTATATTCTGATATTCAAAAAAATACGGATTATATTTCAGAGAGAGCATCAAAAAGCCCTAAATTATTGATTATTTTCAGTAACAAAAAATTGTTGTATGCTTTATGTTCATGATAAAGAAATCCATCCTACTTTGTTCAAGTGAAGCATATTTCGCAATTTAGAATACAGCGAAACGAGTGAAATCATAACATTTTTGTAACCATCCATTTTCAAAAATCCAGGTTTAGTTTTAGTCTTTGCTTTTTATTTTATAATCTGAATGACACGTTATTTACCCGCCACATGTGAACACTGCGGTAATGACGATTAGTCTACGAGTATGCCTTCCATCTGTCCCACTCCTCAGTATGTATACCAAATGCCAAAAATTATACACTGGCTAACATTTTAACGCAATTGACACACGGCCTTAGTAAGTTTGTCTTTCATGTGCATGCCCACAGCTGGAGTCCACAGGTCCATATTGGTTTAAGAATTTCATTGTATAGAAATAATTTATTGTAATTGGTCATAGGGATGACTGTGTCCCAATAAGCAAACATTTTACTGAAGCGCATGTTTAATTCACCTCTTTAGGGGTATATTAGTTTTGATACATAGTTTGTAACATAGAGAAATAATTGTCGAGCTAGGTATACCTCAAAGTATATGGATCGACTCAGAATCGATAGCTGAGTCTGTCCGTCTATAGGTCACCGGTTTTTGGGCCTTAAATTTTGAGTTAGGATAATGAAGTTTGGTACATGTGACCATTATACGTGCTGTTCTGAGTCGATTTAGCCATGTCTGTCTGTCCGTCCGTCTGTGTGTCACCGATTTTTGTGCCTTAAATTTTGAGTTAGAGTTTTGAAATTTGGTATACAGGCTTTCTATCCGACGAAGCAGAACAAGTGTACACATTTTTGAAATCCGACTACTGCCACGCCCCCTTTTCAGAATAACCGTAGTTTTAGGCCAAACCGTAAGAGATTTTGAAAAAAATTTCTGAGGAACATATCTAGACAATCCTAACTTCTATATTTTGTTCATTCAAAGTTTTTTGCCACGCCCACTTTTTGGGGGCGTTTTCAGTAAAAAACGTTTTTCGGTAAAATTTTAAACATTTCGAAAAAAAAATGATGCAAAATCATTGGTTCTGTTAATATAAACATTTCTTCCATATATCATTTTAACCCATGCCCACTTTTTAGAGGCGTCTTCATACAAAAACCATTTCAATACACTACCTCATAGCATAACCAGGCGAAAAACGATGTTTTTTGTTGAACCATAACTGGTTTTAATAAACTGTCAGAACAATATGTATTCACTATGACATTTTCTATATTTCATCGCCAAAAAGCCGACATTTTGAGGATATTTTTTTTTTTGAAGGATGGGATGGGATATGGTATAAAACGATCCACACAGTGGATTGTAGCCTTCTTATATGATTTTGTTTCTATTTTATAATTTTGCACACTCTTTTAGTATTGTTATAATTTTAAAATTTGTGTTTCACTTTTTTTTATTTCAAAGCATATAATCGAAAAATTAGTACTCCCGCCCTATAAAATATCTCATTGTTTTCCTCCAAAAGCTTTTGACGTTTTAATGAAATAGCCAACACACTTGTGAGGGAGATAATTTCATGAACAACTCTATTGATGCTATTGATGTACTAGCGATTTTTCTGGGACAATATTTTCCAGGTGTTTTACCAGCATCTTTTCGATTAGCTTGGATAACCTTGGTAGTATCGATATTGGCTTATATGAGGTTAATTCGCTAGGTGGCTTATCTGGTTATTTGGAACCATTAAAACCTCGCGACCTTCCATATACTTGGCACATATCTTAATCCAAATACGGCGTTTATGATATGGACTAGATGTTTTAGTATTTTTTTGAGAATTGTTTTAGAATTTTGACCGTTATTAAATCAAACCCTGGGGCCGAAAAACCAAATATGTTTTTTTTTTTAAATTTGTGCGCTTGGCTAAAACTTCTTAAATATCAAATTTAGGTAGTCCATTGTCTTAATATCTTGCTCAAATACTTTTTAAAAGTTCCATACAGTTTGATCATAAAGCAGCGTTAATTTAATAAGTGGGCGTGACAGTTGGCGGATTTTAGCTTATTAACTTATTCTGTTTCATCGAATAGACAGCCTATTTACCATATTTCATCATTCTAGTTCAAATATTATGGCCCAAAAAGGTTTCTTATCTCTTCTCCCAATTTCGGGTAAAGCTTAGCTACATTAAACTTCCTTATTTGTGTATTCAAAACTTTATATTCGTCTACTCCTTTATTATGCTGCTCCTTGCTGAGAGATGTATATGAAGATGTAGACGTTGATATAGATAAAGACCCTTCCACTACATTGTCGAGATAAAACATCAAATTATTAACTAATTCCACATTTCATGGCCGCCAAGAACCAAAAAAATAATCTAAAAGTCTGCAATGATATATTAAATGCCTCCCCGCAATGAATAAACTTCAATTTAACACAGGACCGAACAGGAAGCAATAAAGCCTGCTTACTCAAAAAGTGCGAAGGCCCATTTTATTTGCAAACAACAAAACTTTCCTCCAGCTAAACAAGAGAACGTAAAAGCCTACACACAAAAATACAAACATCTTCTGACCATGAACCAGTTCCAAATGAAAGGACTCTTAGCTTATTGCAAAATTGTATCCTTTTTGACGATGATGAAGGGATGGAAATGATTATAGACGGTGAGTGATTCTAACAAAAAAAAAAATGGATGAGGTAGGTCACACAATTGAAATGCTTTTCATTGACGACCCCACCTGAACAGGCGGCCAGCCTTATATAGATGATGAAGAAGACAAGAAGGGACTGCAAATAAAAAAAGAATGTCCCCTTTCAGGCATTCTAATAATGACTTTCTATGTTTGAAATTGATTTAACGGTAAGTAGGTCATTAAAAAGTGCTTACAGCGAATACTGTGATGGCAAAGTGAACAGTTTTCCGTTATTTTCTCCTTTCTGGTTGCGGTCCTTTCTTACCCCTTTTGTGGACATTTCTTTAATTTGATTTGCTATAATGGTGGCATTTGGGAGATAGGATTTTCCAAAAGTGAACACGAAATATTCGTGGTGACTGCTCAATGCGATTGCGGGATAAGTTAATTGGAAGAAAGATTGAACATTTCAGGAGAAGGATTGAAATGGAAATCTCTTGAGTGTTTTTCTATCTCAATCTCTATTTTTTCCGGTTTTCTTTTGCAAATCATCAGGTGGAAGGTCTTGCCAGGGTTTAAGATCTACCACTTAGCGGTTGTCAACTCAGTAAAGGACCACTTTTTTGTGACGGTTTGAAAAGAATAATATTATCCACATCATACCAGAGGCAGAAAAAATAACCCCTGTGTCAGAACTGCATGCCCATTTATAATGGTGCTACCTGTAGCTTATCACTTTCAGTGTTAGGGCTCACCTTACCTTGAAAGTTTTTTTCGTTTTTGCCACCACCATTACTTACTTACTTACTTACTTAAGTGGAGCTACATCCGGAGTAAACCTGGATGATCAGGGTCTTATAGGATCTCATAAGTACTTCGAGTGATGGCTTTACTACTGAATTGCCTTCATAGCTCGAAGAACCAGCGGTTGGCAAGAGTAATTCGTCGTTTAATTTCTGACGAGATGTTGATGTCAGAGTTGATAGCGGCGCCGAGGTAGGCAAAGTTCCGTACTACTTCAAAGTTGTATCTGTCAATGGTGACTGTTCAAGTCTTCGATCTTTTATATCCTTTGGTGTTGACAGCATATACTTAGTTTTACCCTCATTTACTGCTTAACCCATTTTTGCCGCTTCATTCTCTATACCAGCTAAAGTGGCTATGACACCAATGATGTCGACATCTAGTAGTTGCACCGATTTCTTAAGATTGTGCCTCTGATGTTGGCTCTGGAGGTTTGCACAATCCTCTCAAGAATCAAATTGAAGAAGTCAGATGACAGAGCATCGCCTTGCCTTTTTTTGGTATCGAATGTGTCGGTGAGGTCGCTTTCTACCCTGATGGAGCAGCAATCGTTATCCTACACAATTGGACGAGTTTGGGCGGTAAACCAAAACTAGACATGGCTCTGTATATTTAGTGTCTATAAATGATGTCGTATGCGGCTTTGAAATCGATGAATAGGTGGTGGGTATCGATTTGGACTTCTTGGGTTTTTTTTTCAGGATCTGCCGAACTGTGAACATTTGATCGGCTGACCTAAAAGCACACTGAAAAGGGCCGTTCAGGTTGTTGGTAAACCGTATCCGGCGTTCAAATATTACGGCAGATAGGATGTTGTAGGCAATGTTGAGGAGACTTATTCCTCTGTAGAAGGTGCAGTTCAGAGAGAATCCTTTTTTGTAGATCGCGCAAACTATGATGAATTTCCACTATTCAGGCTTACTTTCATCCGAACAGGTTTGGCTTATGAGTTGATGGATGTTACTTACATCGGCTGTATGAAGCTTGGCGGGAAGGCCGTCATTTCCGGCAGCCTTATTAAGCTTGAGTTAAGATAATGCTATCCTCACTAGGTTGGTTGGTTGGATGTTTTTGGTGTTTTCGCCAATATTGAATAATTCGTTCTGCCTGACACTAATTAGCTTCAATGTAAATCGCATACATACTTGTAAATCAAACCATTCTGAGTTATTTAAGCGGGACTATTGCATATAGTATATAGCTTTCGAAAAGCTTGTTGAAAGCTCAGAAATACTAAAACTAAATGCCACTATAGTTAGCGGCAATCCTGTGTCGTAACCATCATGGTTATTCCATCCGCCCGTTTGGCAGTTTAAATTGTTTGTAATCGGTTTCTTTGTTTGCGCGCCACTTAAGGCTATGTTGTGATATAAAGCGTGGATGCAATGGCCTTGTGTTCGGCGCGTTGGATTACTAAGCGCGGGAACCCTAGCTTATAGCCCAAAAGTGACAGCACTTAAGTTTTATCACTGCTTCATCTCTTGCGAAAGTCTTATAAACATCCAAGGGTAACACTGTCATGAGAAGCTTCTCAAAATTTCCGCTCGGAGTCGGTGTAAGCCCTCATTTTTGTGGCAATGAATGAAAGGAGAAGCTAAGTTTGGGGTCGTAAATGTTTTTTTTTTTTTGTGTAAAGCGGGGTATTTTACCTGTGGTAAATCGCTGAACTTATCTTTGTGTTCGACAGACTCAGTGGCGCTAGAGTTAGTGCGATGTACTGCCGCGCTGAAGGTCTGGGTTCGATTCCTAGGCAAAGCAATACCTAAATGATTTTTCACCCGCTCTCGTCATGATCTGACAAATCATCCGAGTTATATTTATTTTTAAGAAAATTTTCATCCATATCGAGGTAAAAAATTTGGAAGAAATTTTCTACCGAGATATTCGTTCCGATTATCATTTTGAATGGATCTTCCGACAAAATCTAACGCAGGTGTTCGTACATCGGAAATATGTGTTAATTCAACAATTTTCGACTGCTATGCGTTGAATTTCCTCCCAAATTGTCCAACGAAGAAATGCTGCGGAATAAATCGAACGCTATTCCGCTACGGATACCTCGAAAGAAAATTGGTTTCCGATTGGAATTGACATTCGTTTCGGAAATTGTTTCGATCGGATACCTCGATAGTGGTTCTTATCTCAGCTTAGACATTCGGAGAGATCAAACAGGAGGAGGCGCAAAAAGTAAAAAGACACAGATGAATGGTTGTGATAAAGCTAGGCCATGGGTACTAACAAGTCTGTTGTATTTTGTGTTTTAATAGTTGTGTTCGTTTTTGAATATTGATCTCATTAACGGCACTGATGATTTTCCAAATGACTTTTCATTCAAAACGATCAAGGTATTCCTGATCCACTTTTGCTTCAGCTACGAAAAGCAAAACTGTGATGACGAATATAAATAGAAATCACTCAGGTTGTTGGTAAATGGCTTCAGATAACCCGTTTCTTTGTTTCTTTCCTTGTCCTTTACCCTCTTCAGCAGCTGGCACCTTCGTCTGCAGCATTGTCCTTAGATCCAATTTTTGCATGTGAGTATCCAGTGTCACTCCGTCAGTTCAGGGGTTTCTTGTTGGTGGGATCATCAATTACGGCCAACTTTATGTAATTCTAACGACTTCGCCATTGGTCTTCGATAATTTGCACTGGCAGAAAGATATCCATTCCATGTCAAAGTGAGGCCTGGCTATGTTTTCTTTTTTACATCGAAGTCAATAAGGTTATTTACGTTGCCAAAAGTAGTATTTTGTAAGCTTTGATTTCCAAGTATACTGGGAAAGATATCCTCTCTTCCAACCTTCGTTGTCGAGAAGCTCTTATAATCGTGCTTTAGGGATGTATTTTCCGCGGGTATTGAGAGTCTTTGAGGCTTCTATTACGCACATTCCGTTCACTGATATCGTCGATGTATAAGAATTAATGCTCGAGTCTATCGCTTAATTTTAAATCCGCTTCCTTGCTGGTTGATTATTGTCTCTTTAGATCAATCATGTCACTATTTTCCATGCCATCGTTTTTCCTGGATATCTTGTAATGTCTTGTCTGAAACTGCTGGGCTCCATATTTTTGTTGAGTGTTCTTACATTCTAGGTACAGATACGTATTGAGATGTTTTTGTCGCAGTTAGAATGGTCATTGACAGTAATATTATTCTTTGCTAGGCTTTTGATTGCTTTTGAAAAAATGCACTTTGAAATTAATAAACTCTAATCACAATGCAAAAGCTGACAGTCGTCAGCATCTACTACAAGGTTGACACATTTTTTTAAAGAACTATGCTTTGGGTGCCTTAGCAAACCAGGCAAGAGATACTCACACACTTCACCAGAAGCATTGTCTTTTTAATGCACAAACACCTGTCGGATAAACTATAGACTACACACGTCTTAAGCTCACAGCATATCTATCAATCCAACATTTCCCTTACTTCCATTTTCGCTGATTATTTGTCAATTGAAGAAAATTTAAATTTGTAACTCATTCTCTACCAAAAAAATCGCCTTCGGCTACGTCCCGCACATAACAATGAGAAATCGATTCTCCACGACTATGACTAGTTGGTATATTCTTGTATAAAGAAGAAAAATGTCCTTGTGACTTTATAAAAGACATCCGGAAACAATTCATATTGTTTAAGAGGCGAAAGCAAAGGGAAAGCGTGTTGATTGCTGTTGGAGCCAAGTCACATTGGACAAACTGGTCGACTTCTTATAGCTTGGTGTCCTTTTTGTTTATTTCTTTTGATATTAATACCGACGTTGCTTTCAATTTACAATAAGGAAGGAAATATACGGCCTTAGGCAAATTGAAAGCTAGGTGTGAACATTTTATTTTTTTTTTATTATAATAGGACTCAACAGGAAATCAGTTGAAATGTTAGAATTTGAAATTTCTATTGATATTGACATCGCGTGGTTTGAACGGCGGTGTTTCTTGTCTGTTTATGATGTCAGTAAAAATATTTTGAGGGGGATGTACATCTATTTTTATAAGTTGCGCGCACTAAAGGGGTCATGAATTAAGGAAATCCAGGATAAAAAGAATAGAGGTACCTCTGGTGTTGTCTGTCCAGAATCTGATGGGATATGCATAAAAATGGTGCTTCTCAGATTAGGTGGACTGACCTAGTGACAGTTGAACTAGTAAATGTTTGGGGTCCCATCAAAGGAAAAGGCTGAAAGTCATTGAGATTAACCTTGGACACTCAAGATGTGCCTCCGATAATGTGATGGTTTTCCTAAGGGAGGAAAACTTGGACATTGGCACAATGGAAGAGAAAACCTCTGCCATTTCATCTGCAAAATTTACGGCACCAGCAAGAGCCAGACTGCGGTCATAAGAGCAACAATTCTTTGACAACCCTGCCAATATCTCGAGTAAAAGGATACAAGATCTTATTCGTTTTCTTAACTTCACAGTCTGGATCTAGAGACCGCCTGTATAACATCCACAACAATCATAATAAAGGTCACATGAATCGTGATAACAGAAAGGGAATTATGTGCTACATGGATTCAATGCAGAACCGCCACCTCTACTTTCCTACCTATGCCAACGTATAACGCCATCTATAGAATTGTGGCATTGATCGTAGTACAGAGCCATCAACTTTCCGGAATTTTATAAGCTTCACAACTAATTTTCCATGGAAACATCGTCCAAAATCATCAAATCATCAACATTTTGGCGAAAAAAAAGAATTCCGGAAATTTCTAATTTTTTTCATTCGAAAAGCCATTCCGAAACAATTGTACACAAAATTCCATATAAAAAATCAATTTTTGACTTTGCCGACTTCTCCAGAGCGTTTCCTGAAAATTTCCTTTCGTAAAAACTCCTTCTGGCAATTAGGAAGAACTGAAAAAAAGTTGAGCCAATTCGGCTCTGCCAACAATTGGTGAATTACTATACATTTTTCACACCATTTTTATATAAGTAGATAATAGATCTTGTAGGCAGTCCCTAAGATACATGTGGGTCATATATTCAATTTTGCTCAGTAAAACAGAAAACTATACTTTTTTTATTTTATATTAAAGCAGTTTTTTTATTTTTTTTAATAATATTCGACATTATAGATTTCAAATGCATCTATATGAGACTTAAATGTCCATCAAGCGTTAAGATAGGCTACCTTTATCTTTCATAAGACTTCGCATAATAAGGTCACTTATGCAGAAATCACTCCTAGCTCCATACTCTATTCCTTTAGCTTAGACTCCAACTTTGATCCCTGATAGATAGCCATCACCCCATTTTCGTCACCAGCCACCAAGGACACGTTCGCCTTTCGCTCTTCATTTACGATAAGCATCTTGCCCGTGCACTTACCATCCACCAAACTGCCGCTTATTACATCACAGTATTCACCGGCATCCACACATGCATATACACTTTCAACTAATCCCGCCTCAGGATCATTGTTCATTATAATGAATCCCTTGCTGCCACGACAAAACGCAACAATATTCGATCCATAGTCCTGAAAGCTATTGATACCTTCGCCTGCGACGTAATTTGCAAATGCAACCATATTTGCAATTGCAGTCCATCTGTGTTCACATACCCAACCCGATTCTTTCGTACACTGTCCATCATCGCCGTCGAATACCGGTGATGTAATCTCCTCGTCCGAATCGGTCGGTGGGCCTTGGTCCATATTTTCAAATCGATACGAGCTCATAATCCGTTTTATCCCATAAGGATGGGCCAACATAAACGCCACAGCCATTGTGTACTTTTTTGCGTTCTTATAAGTTAGCACATATGAAGCGGAAGCAGCTTTCCCAAGACCATATCCCCGTTGAGTGTAATGTGTGTCAACAAAGACTAGTGCATCCGAGGGCAGCAGGAAACCCATGGCAGGTCCCCAATTTATCAACGAATTGAGAAAATTTTTCCCGTTAAAGATTGCTCCGATCTCGGCAGCATGCTGGGAGTCGGTAACAACTCCATAACCGGTATATTCCGTTCTGGAACAAATTGGTTGGCATCAGGTATGGTGGCAGTGTTAAAACAAAAGTTAGATGACTTACTTTGAAATGGCATGTTCCCCAAAATCGATAACCTCCTGGATGAAGAACGGCCGTGTGCCTTCATCAAAACCATACTCGGTGTTCAAGTACTTGACTGCTGCGAAAATGTTCTTCATGTCAACGGGCCACATGTACTTGACCGCATCCACTCGAAAGCCAGCGGCACCCAAGTCCACAAGCCGATTTAGAAAGTCCACAATTTTCTCCTTCACATAGACCTGCGAATGATCCAAGTCCGGCAGCTGTTTGTACTCACAATTACGCATTTGATGGCCATCCGTATAGTCCACGATTGCACATCGCCGATGAAAGTGCTCATCCCTGTAGGGTACGGCTGGGTAGTCGCGACTTGATGCATTTGCTGTAGAGCCACCCGTTCCTTGCATTAGTTCGGTAGGTAGTTCCTTCGTGAGATCTTCCCTAACATTTTCCAGTTGTACATTACCGCCCTTTCTCGGTGCAGCCATGTGATTAAAAATCACATCCACGTACACTCTCACCCCCGCATCGTTGCATGCACGTGTCATTGCTTCAAAGTCGTCCTTGTTTCCAGATCTTGAGGCAATTTCATACGATATTGGATGATACCGTTCCCACCATGGTCGTGCAAAGTCCTTGCGTATAACATTCTCATTCACGGGCGAAACCTGTCACAAGGAAAACATTTCACAAACGAGTCGGTTACAATCCGGGTCGACTCACCTGAACGCCACCGTATCCATGTGGCCCCAAAAACTGCTCACACTCGCGGGCAATATCGTTGAATTTCCATTCAAAGAGTTGCACGATGACGGTGCGATTAGGCTTGAAGTGCGGGTCATGCTGTAGTGCACCGAAGTCCACTTCGGCAACAGCTCCAGCCGTTGCAAAGGCGAATACAACAAAGCCAAGCATCGTGTGTGTTGAAGCTATGGTAGCAATGTCAACTTTTTAAGGCGCCTCGTGTCGCACTGAATAGAGTCATGAACGTTTTGTGTAAAATCCTTTTCCGGGCACTTTTTGTAAATACCGATATTGCGTGCCATGGGTTTTCATCACGCAACTAGGTTCAGTAGTTGCATTGTAATCTCCACTTTTTTAGGAATGGTGTAGAGTTTTTGTTGAGGTTGGCATTGATTTTGTTTTTTTCGTTAATGCAAAGTGCTGCACCTTTAGGATGAACTTTATGAATCTCATTTAGTGATTTTCTTGGAGGCTGATAATTCAAGATAAATATCTGTGTTTTATACTGCTTTTTGTTACCCTGGTGATGCTTTTTTAAACGTAGAAATAGATTGAATTTGTTAAGAATTTAAAGGGCGATTGGTCTTTCCAGTTTGGTTTCGAAATGGTTTCACAGTATTGACAACTGTTTTACCAATAGAATACCACAGCTCTATACCATGAGCTTCAAACGGATTTATCAGTTACATCTACATCTGAAACACCACTGGCAGAAGGCAATATCTTAGCCAGTGGCGGTTTTTCTAAGGTAGTGGGTCGACAATACTTTGAAGCTCAATTGTTGAAAAAATATACTTTGGCTTATCCCCGTTAAGTGCAAGCTCAACCGGTTTCGCCGTATGCCATAAACGTCTCTACAACAACCATGTCTGTCAGCTGTACAGATTTTTTTTAAGATGATACCCTTAAATAGAATCTTACAAGCGTCATTTTTCAGGAATATGCCTCTGTAATTGGAGCAGCAAGGCATTGGGTAGGTTTTTCTGTATATGGAACATATGAAACAGATATTCCAGTCACCGGAAATACTTTCGTCCTTACAGGCTTTTTTATAATTTGCGCGTACTCAAGGGATTATGAATACCCGTTAAATGTTTTTAAAACAGTATGAGCCTCAGAGAAAGGGAAGAAAAAGAGTGATGGAAAGATTTTTATTGTAGTGGAGACTTACTCCATGGGTGGTGTCCAAACTAACTTCGGGGTGGGTGAATGTTTTGGTGCATGCATACTTCTAAAGCAATATCTCTCTATTTGAAGATCCCCGCTGGAAATAAACAAAAGGATATCACAAGTAAGCAGTACGGAAACAGTTGCGGAGAAGAGTCGGTGATGGTTGAGGAATTACTTTTCGCCACTTTCTGGAAGGAAAGTGGGAAAAATGTCCTAGGCAGGGTGATTGGATGGACACTTGCGCTTTTGAAGGATCAGTCGCGATTAAATTTCGGGTGGGGAAGATTTGTTTATCGAAAATCCAAGGATGTAGGGTGATCCGCTTTTGATATGGTCCATAGTTAAGAGGGGACTATTAGTTCCAGGACAAAGTGTTGTTATTCATTCGCTTTTCATATGGTCCATGGTAGGGAAGATCAGGTTCTTATACAAAATCTTCTTAATAGCCGAATTTTCTTCCTAGCCGAAAAAACAGTGGTAGTATAGATAGGTAGGTAGAAGTGGCGGTTCGGCATGAACTCAAGTAGTACTTACGTGCCTTTTTGTTACCGACTCGTGTGACCTTTATTATGATTGTCGTTGTGGATATGATACAGGCGGTCTCTAGATCCAGCCTGTGAGGCTTAGAAAGCGGATAAGGTCTTGTATCATTTTACCCGAGATGTCGCTAAGGTTGTCGAAAAATGGTTGGTCTAACGCACGCAATCTGGCTCTTGCTAGTGCTGGGCATTTGCAGAGGAAGTGGGAGAGGGTTTCTCTTTCATTTGTGCTCCCTCAACTGCGTCCTTGAGGGTTGTTAGGATCCCTAGTTTGACCGCAAGTTCTGTAATTGGCCAGTGCCCACTGACATCGCCGTCATTCTTGCGATATCTGGGTTCTATTTAGTAGACCTTTTGTTCTGTTTTTTGTCGTAGGATGGCCATATCGTCCTCGATATGATGCAATTTGTAAGCCTTCTCCATTTTGAGTCGGCCTTTTTCAGGAAGTATTAGTGCATTTGTCCCATAACCGCTCCTATACCGAATCCCGACCTTTGCCGCAAGGGAGATATGAAGAGCTTCGCTTTGCATGTCCAGCTCGTCTGCACGTTCTTTTCCTTCAATGTACCTGTGCCCTGAAGCATTCGCCATGGTGTGCAAGTTCGTTCCGAAATTCTGGTACCAGTTTGGAGGACATGGTAGCCAAGTTTATGGCCGCTTTGTCATCTATGAGAATAGCAATATTTTACTTTTCCATAGTGTCACCCCCCAGTAGCGTACAAGCCTCTCGGATAGCCAGTAGTTCTGCTTGGAAATCGCTGGCAAAATCCGGTAGGCGATATGAAACGGATATTTTCGGTGATTCCAAGTAGACTCCGGACCACAGTGATTGCTTTGAATAATTTTTGGTTTGATACCAATAGATAGTTCGTTATCACAATTAATATGGGAGCCGAGGTAGACAGTAGACGAATTACTTTTGCTCCAAAAGTCAGAGCTCTCAATTCTGATGTACAATTAGCACCTTTTTATTGAATCATTATAAATACTAGATCTTCACTGTTTTCCTTATAGAAGTTGCAAAAAGTAATAGAAGATTGTCCCCCTGGTGATGGGTCAGGAGTTTTGCAGAATACTCCCAATACTTCCCTTTGAAAAACTCTTCTGTTCTTCTCACTTGCCCATAAGGCTTATTTTCTCTTATTTTCAGGACGCGAGCATCCGACCCCATTCTTCGTCAGACCAGGGGATCGTGTGTGGAAGAAATATAGCAAATCAGTTGCGGGCTTTCTTAGGGCTTGTTGAAATGTCGCCACTGGTTTTTGGACATTAAATGCTAGCGATATAGGATTTATCCAGAGATTAGGCATATGCTGAACACAATAGCAGACTTTTGAAATAATTGTTTACAGTATTTCACTGTCTTGTAGTTTTTTTTTTCAAGTCCGCATTAGCACTTTGCCTGAGACTAGGAGAAGTGCGAGACGATGTTAGCTGTTAGAGATATTCGAACCAGATGTGTGGTCCTTATTCCACGTTTATGTGTATATTGTGATGTGGAACTCTGTGTTGTCTATATACCATTTGTTCGGTAGCAAAGTCGATGAATCAAAGTTTATTGCAAAACTTGGTCTTTTGTCGAGATGTTCATACAAGTTATCCCTAAAGGCGGCTACAAACACGCAGGTTTAACTGTCCGGAGTGCCTGAACAGCCAAAACTATTGAATTTTCAATTTTTCATCGACACCCTGCTCAAGCCCAAAAAGTGACAACTTTATCATAAACACGTTTATATATATAACTGCACAGCCGGCCTGAACAGGCAAACCGGACAATACAGTCCGTGAAAATGTAATCTTCTCCAACTGAGTGGATATTGATGAATCTGGCCTGGATGGGGATAATCACTGCTGTCATTGCAACATACGAATTCATGTCCTTGGCTCATTAACAAGTCGCATCCGAACAATGGGTGCCAATACTCTGCACCTTAACACGTACAGAGGTAAATATCAGTTTTCTATCTTTTCTTTGCCCGACATGCTCCAGAGTGTTTCATGAATGACATCAACTTCTGCTTCATAATATGTAGGGCCTTCGCTAGTTTTTTCGCTGCATTTGGTAGATTTCTAAATTTACAGGCGCAGATACTAACGGCGTCGTCCTTTTTTGTTTTATCGTGGTCCACGATAATATTCTTTTCCAGGTGCTTGATTGGAAGATTGGAATTTATTCATGATGGAGGTTGAGTTCCAAATTTATTACCCCTTGTACGTTGGACCAGTATAATTTCAGCTTCAGTGCCCAAAATGGGATTGAGTGCTCCTCATGTTCGAATATGAGTAGCTTATGTAGGTTGGTCATTTTGTTTAGCGTAGCTACGAGTCTGTGATTGTAGAAACCACTTGAACCCCTTGACTGCATCTTGACAATTCCAATGCCCTTAGGAATAATAAGGAAGTGCCACCCGCTCCATCCGAAGCCCTCGAGACTTTGCGCAGGGGTGGGCTACAAAGAGTCTGAGATCGGAGTGCTTGCGTTTTCTTGTAATCGCATTATCTACCCTTTGACCAATGTTTGAGAAAACATCTGCAAAGATGTGGTCATATCAGTCCATTTATAAAAAAAAACACAAGGAAACTTTGATGCATATTCGTAACGTTTTGTCCCACCACCCCCCACAAGTCGTATCCTTCATTCTTCGTTGTTATACAAATTTTAATTTTCTCAATTTTACGTTCGCTTTAACTTGACTATTTACTCGCAGATATCCGATTTCTTTTCTTATTACGTCTCATCTTCTCTATTGAGTCGATTTCAGTTAGTGCCACTCGAGTTGAAAACCAACGATTTAAAGGTGGATTTTTTTTTCTGACAAAAAAATTGACTAGTGCCACATAACCGTATACTTCGATTCCCAGGTCTGGCTGTGAATTGGCGGTCATTACTCGTACCTAATGCTCAATCAATCCAACTACTCCGACAAACCCATTAACTTCTAGCGAAGCATAAGCATACAGTTCGACGTCTTCATCGACTTGGAAATCCTTCAGATATCACTTAAGCTCACACGTCCTGATACTCACACATATGGCAAAGGTGTGAAATGCAATCCCACCACCGATTGCAGAGTCCATTTTGTTTCTTCCTCCTTCGCCCCTTGAAAAGTTCATTTTACCCATCAGCACTATAACTCCATGTTCTGTAGATTACCAATTTGGTCGTGCATTTGACTCGTTTCCCAACTCTCGATATCAATCAATTTCTCCTTTTAATCGATTGAACTCCTGATATTTTCTTCATTCTGTTGTCCTTTCTTGTCGGGTTTCTCGTCCTTGTTTCTCTATTTGTCTCCATCTGCTTAGATGGACACTTTCGCTTTAGAATAGGTACGGGTTGGAGGTGCTTTCCTTCCCCGGGCTTCATTGTTGAGAAGTTCATCATGGGTTATTGGAAGACGAAGACGATTACATGAACAGGACTTTTGAAAGGTTGAGAATACCTTGGTCATTGTTTGCTTGTTAAATGGCATGATCTGGGTTGGGTTGCGAAGTGATGCAATTCATGTGATGGCAGAGGGTTAAATGTCTGCAGCAGAATGACGCCGCTTAGAAATCTCATTTTATAGGTGAGATTGAAGGAGAACTTTGAGATGATGGGATAGGAAAAAATCGTTGATTAAGTTAAACAGGTAAAGTAATTGGGTTTGTGTTTAGTTTTGTTGAAGGATAACCTGAGCATGTTGGCATCTAAGTGGTTTTCTTGTAGAGCTTCCGACATGTGACTTAAATTGTAATCTTTACATGGGTGCATTGACCGATCTGCCATGTTGAGGGGTTGAATTAAATCGGTCTTAAGACAGGTCGAGATAAATATAATGGCCACCTGTTTGCACAGTCTAGAGAGATTAACAGTATTTAGTATGGGTGCCTAGGGCGCAGTGTCCCAGAATGTTGTTAGTTACGTGGTATCCCATCTCGTTTGAATTTAGTAAATTAGATGTGTCCAGTGCTAGCCAAACCAGATGGGATATATTTCCATAGTCAGGCTGTGACCAGGTTTGATGTACCCAAGTCTCAGTTGCAGTTATATAGTTTGACTAGAGACCTACCCATATTTACATTACCTTGTCTGTTATTTAAACTTTGAGAGCATTGTTTTTCCAGTTTATATGCTGCGTAGTTCCCCGATGTGTCGACCTGTCCCATAACCCATTATAGTGTCATATATTTATGGCTGCTAGACTCTCGGATACTAGAGATGCAATCGCAGCTTGGCTTTTAATAGCTCACAATATCCTCCGCCTGATGAATAGCGCTGCTTTGGCATGGAACACAGATGGTGGTGGACTGGTGTTTGGACAGATGGATGTGGTGGACAGATGGAAGATGCAGCTGATTTCTAGGTGACTGGATGAGACGCCAATGCAAACTTCTTTGCTTGTTTAGGTCAGTCATTTTCATGATAACGATTTCTAACGGGTGGGCCATCTTCTTACTTACTTAAGTGGCGCTACAGTCCGGAATGAACATGGCCCTCAACCAACATGCCTCTCCAATTAGCCCGGTCCTTAGCTAACTGCTTCCAGTTGCGCACTCCAAGTTGGTTGAGGTCGGTTTCTACTTAAGGCGAGGTCTTCCTCTACTGCGTCCGAAGTCTGGCTGGGAATCGAAGACTCTGCGAGCCGGACTATTGGTGTCCATTCGTTCTACATGTCCTAGCCATCTTAAAAGTCCAATGCGGAGTTTTTTGACCAGGGGAATGCGCTGTACAGCTCGTATAGTTCTTGGTTGAATCTTCGTCTCCATAGCCCGTCAACGCAAACGGGACCGAAGATTTTTCGAAGAATTTTCCTCTCAAATCGACCAATGATTTCTTCATCCGCTTTTGAGACGGTCTATGCTTCAGCGCCGTAGAGCAGGACTGGGATGATCAGGGTCTTATATAAGATCTCCGACCTCCAGTGAGGTCGTTTCCGACCCTGATGGCGCAGCGAGAATTCTCCATCGTCATCCTACACAAATCGGTTGTGGACTTTCCTGGCCTAAAACCACACTGATAAGGGCCGATTAGGTTGTTGGTAAACGGTTTCAGGCGTTCACATATTATAGCAGATAGAATTGGGTGAGCCATTTATTATTTAAACCATAGGATATTTTGACACTGACAGCTGTTTCCCGCTCGAAATCTTGGCAGAAAATCAGTATCATACCTACGCGGAACGAAATGAGTCGCTTTCCGGGTGAACACATTTGGGAAATATGAAAACTTATTTCTAAAGTGAGTGCTGTGTAGGCCAAACAGTGCGTTATTTGAAAACAAATTTTGGCCAAAATAAAGCACCCACCGCGCCTGCTGTACTCAAGTTTGTGCAAAAAGTTCGTGAGACTGGTATGGCAGTGGACAAAACTCGTGGTCCCCGTCGGCGGACCGTACGCCGATGCGACGGGGACCATGAGTTTTGTGAATTGGACAACGACTTTGGTCGAAAAATCATCTTTTCTGACATCTGGGGCTTGGAAAACCCGCACGTGATTGTCGGGAAGCCGATGCATCCTCAAAGAGCAACAGTTTGGTGCGGATTGTAAAGCATGGTGGCATCATTGGATCATTTTTCTTCAAAGATGAGGCTGGGAACAGCGTTTCTGTCAACGGTGGATGTTAAAATTGAAGACATGAATTTGGACGACCTCTGGTTCATTCAGGATCGCGCGCTATGAGTCACCACGCATGTCACAATCGATCTTTTTCGCACCAAATTCTCAAATCGTGTTATCAGCCCGCCATCTTGGCGATGTCAATTGGCCGCCGCAGAGCTGCAATTTTGTTTGTTAACGTAGACGCCAAGATGAAAATGCGCCTCGTCAGAAAAGATGATTTTTAGCCAAAATCGTTGTCCAATTCAAGCTGCTCTTAGGCCCAAACTGCGAAGCGATAACGAAGTGGATGGTTGTGCGCCTATAATTATTGAATCAATTGGACCTTGTTATCCACTGTTTTTTGTGGAGAACCGTGGACGACCGTTGTTATGACAAAAATCCGGAAACGATTGAAGCACTAAAGGCCAATAACATCCAAACAATCCTTGAGCTACAGCCCGGAACCACCAACAAAGTCATGGAAAATTGTTACAATGACACAATGCGCTAATGCGCTAATGCGCTAAGGCTGCCAATTGAACTACGCTGTGTTCCAGGAAAGTTTACTCTTACCAATAAAGCCATAATACAAATTTTGTTAATTTTATTTTATTTTTAAAGAAATCGTATTTGCACACCCTGTATATGTTTTAAATTACCTCCGTAAGCCATATTTGATTTTCACGGTAAAATCATTTTTGTTAAAAGGACGATGGTTGTGGTGCCCCACATCTACCCTTGTGTTCTTGTTTTTTTACATTAATGATGCCATGGGACGCAAATATCTCCGGGTAATGTCCTTATAGAGCAAGTTTTGCTTTTAAAAAAAAAATAGAACTCGAAATTCCAATCATTTGATCATTACGTTGATGGAGTAAGCCGAAAGCGTGGATCAGGCAATTATATCCGTCTACCGGTTTATCGGTATGCTCTGTAAATATATCTGGAATTAAAACGGCTAAACTTATCGTATTCGTCTTACCTTCACTTTCTGTCCGAGAATCTCTTGATACCAACAATACTTTCGTCCGTGTATGTTGTTAGACTTATACCAGACGTGTTGGATATTGGACAAACAACCTTTAGATTTTAATACTTTCGCAATTTTAAAACAAGAACCATGCGCTTATCACTTACTTGAGTGGCGATACAGTCCGGAATGAACATGAGCCTCAATCAACATGCCTCTCCAATTAGCGCGGTCATTAGCTAACTTCCTCCAGTTGCGCACTACAAGCTGGTTGAGGTCGGCTGTGCGAGCTCTTCCTCTACTGCTTCCGACGTCTGCATCGAAATCGAAGACTTTGCGAGCCGGAGTATTGGTATCCATTCGTTCTACATGTCCTAGCCATCTTAAACGTCCAAAGCATGGTTTTTCGACCAGGGGCATGTCGCTGTAAGCTCGTATAGTTCTTGAATTAATCTTCGTCTCCATAGCCCGCCAACGCAAATGAGGCCGAAGATTTTTCGAAGAATTTTTCTCTCGAATCGACCAAGGATTTCTTCATCCGGTTTTGATACGGTCCTTGCTTCAGCACCGTAGAGTAGTACTGTGATGATCAGGGTCTTATAAAGGATCCCCTTAGTAGTTGGTGTGATGGCTCTACTACAAAATTGCCTTCTTAGCCCGAAGAAACAGCGGTTGCCAAGAGTGATTCTTCGTTCAATTTCTGACGAGATATTGTTGTCAGAGTCAATAACGGAGATAAAGTCCCATACTACCTCAAATTTATATCTGCCAATGGTGACATTTTGTTGTCGATATTTTGTGTAATTTCGTGTTGACAGCACATTTTTTGCCGCTTCCTTCTCTATGCAAGCAAACGTGGCTATGACATCACATTGAGTCCTACTTGAACTTGGTGGTCTCGATTGTATTCAATTCAATTTTTATCAGTATCTAGTTTGTTATGGCGTGATGGATATCTGTATTCTTACCTTGGTTGCAACAAGCTAGTAAACCGAGTCGATGTTAGCCCGGAATGTTCGGAGATCCAAAATACAAAATGCTTGCCTCTTGTCTATCGCAATGTGATCAATTTGATTGAGCGCTGGTTGATCTGGGGATCGCCATGTCCCCTTATGGATATCGAGGTGAGGAAGCCGTTTACTGGCTATAAGGGCATTTCGTTCCGTAGCAAAGTCAATTAGCCTAAGTCCGTTGCCAGAAGTATTGTAGTATAGGCTGTGTTTTCCGACAACAGATAAATATGTCTTCTCCTCCTAATTGTGGGTTAAAACCTCCCAGCAGGATTTAAACATCGCACTTTGGTAGTCACTCATAGAATTTGCAAGGAGCTCATAGAAGCAATCCTTGGCTATATCATCTTTTTCTTCCGTCAAGGCATGAGCGCATAAAGGGTAATGTTGGCGAATTTTTCCTTGATGAGTGGTTGTTACAATATGTTCGCCAATGTCTTGGAAACAAAAGTCCTCTTGCCTAAGTCTGGCACTGGTAACAAATCCGCATCCGAAAAGTCGCTGTTTCTGCTCAGTTTAACATGGGCCAAAGTAGATGCCACAGTTTTTCATCCTCTTTTTGTCCATCGTATTTCCTAGATGGCAGTAATGTCTGCTTTGTAGCAGTTCAGTGCTTCAGCTATATGTTCGTTTGCACCTCTCCTGTTTAATCTTCTCACATTCCAGGTGCAGATACGAATGTCGTTGTCCGTTTTCATTAAGCAGGTCGTCAACAACCAATCAGTCCTTTTCGAAGCAATTGATTGCTTTGTAACAATAGGTTTGTTGCCATGGGTGGGTAGTTAACCCACAGCACAACCCTGACCTGGAAGGCCAGGTCCAATTTATTATATACCCCTAGGACTCGGGGCCATCAGTGTTCACTACGAGATTGAGCGTTGCCGTTGTGCTTTTGGTTCACCCACTACCACCTCTGTTCAAGGCGCCTTACCATTGAGATTTAAAAAAAAAAAAAACTTTTGTCCGTTTATGTTCATTTAGCTCAGCTTGGTTTACCGGAACTGCAGCTGGTATTCCTTGTCGCTGTAAACAGATTGCCTTGTTATCAACTCTCACACTTACAGTTTATCAAGTCAAATTGGGTGAGACCAGTATCCAATGGTAACGACTTGGAGGTAAAAATAAGCACCAATAATGTGTAGTCAGAGTTACTACCATTGGGAACTGCCAAGTTTAAGGCAAACAGAGTCTACCCTCTTTCTACACTTCGCTGATAGACATTTCACTCTTTTCAACATATGTATATAGCATGCCAACTAAGCTTTCATCTTCCCACAGATTTCGGACAAAAACTCAGATATGAACGAATATTTTCGCACACTAACAATCGCTATTCGGAAACCCCTCACGAAACTATTGAAATTGATTCGAAGCTCAGCTCACTGGGTCTTTTTACACATAACTGTGTCCGGAATTTATGATTCGTTCTAACACTTCTTCCCTATGACTCTTGCTAAGCCATCTGTCAATTAGAATGTATTGCCCTGTGTACCTCAATGTCATCTAGTTCACTGTTTACGCAGTCAAATCACCTAAAGACCGATGATCCAATCAAATGTAAATTTTTCATGAACATATCTGGGGGATGGATTTTTATTTAAATTCGAAATCTTAAAATAGTTTTGACATAAATGAATGGACATGATATATGTATCCCATATCTCCCGCTTTCTAAACAGAAATCCAAAATGCTCCCAATGATATATGAACCTATGTCCAAACGACAGACCACCAAATTCTAGAATCGACTTAATCAACTCAATATGTGGTAATAACCATGTCACATGAAATTCGTGTGGTTTTCAAAGGTTAAACCCAGAAGTACACCACACCGACCATCATAACCAACCTGCAACACATTGTTAGCAATTTTCCATCTAATCATCAGATACAAACCAAGCACTCCCCATCCAAATCTCCATCACACCAACCATTCATTTTCGCTTCACCTTCAGCTTTGTTCGAAATTTACGGACCACCACATGTATAGTGGACGCCGAACGATTAATTAAAATTTTTCTTATCAACACGAATTAATCGCACACCATGTTGAATGTCATATGCATGCATGATTCGTTCCCATCAGATACCCAATCACATATTTGATGGCAACCCTGCCGACTATGCACCTTCCATGTCAGTTTATGAGGATAAATCGTAAAATAAATTGTTTCATGCCCAAACTAACGGAACACAATAACAACAGCGATTTTCATGTGTATCCCTGGCCTAAATGTCCTGCTCAACGGAATGTTAATTGAGTTATGGATTAATTACACCTTTTAGGTAATTTTTTTAATACCGTGTGCATGAAACGAAATGTCACACCATGCATTTATCAAGTCGCCCCCATGGTCTATACACTTTGTTGCACATACAGGCTTTCTTATATTGTTGGATTCTATCAAGGGATCAGTGAAGAAATTTATTACGAAACTTCATTTTGTTTGCGGTAATGTAGGAATTCCATTATCGAGGGCTAAAGATAGAAAGATACTTTTCCGATATTTCAATTACCACCTGAGTTAGGTGTTATCCTGTCTTTTTTGTTTTGAACGCAACTATAGGTATGCAGGTAGTGTCCAGCAACACCGTTTCTTGGATCAGAGGGAAAAAACGGAGACAATGATTCCAGCAACCCGGTGTAATGGTGTAGAAACGACGATGGATAATTGAATTCAAAGACGGGAGGAAGGTGGGGGGGTATACGGAACATGCACCATGCACAGGAATCCATTTAAAATGCCATTACTTCGCTCGACTGCGGGCTTGTGCAGAGCGGCTGGTGTTGGTATGAATAGCATATATCCTTGCATCGTCCAGGAAATCTAATTTAAAAGAAATTTTCACTTATCGATGGTACAATAAAAATCCAAGGCCACGAAAAGTGCACGAAAATTAATGTTTTTTATGCCCGAGATCCCCCAGTAAGATTTCAATAGTCCTGCTTATGTAAATCCTGTAAGGATTTTTGTGACCAATAAAGAAAAAAGCAACCCTTTCTCAACTCGGCCGGAAAAAAAAAGGCTTCTACGTGTCATCAAAAATGCGCAGAAATCCCTTATCTACCACGGGCGTAGAGAGTCCTTTTTGTTAAATGTTTCTCCATCCGGACATAATCTAAACATTGTTGTTGTGTGGAAATGCTCGATTTTATTACATCGAATCGAATTAAAACGCCCCCCAGAGCGAAGGAGTCTCCAAATGGTAGGTCACGATGTTTTTTTTTTTTATTATCCTTTTGAATTTTTTTTATAGTTGCTGAGCGTGGTCCACCAGAAGTGTAGTCAGAAATAAATGGGTAAATTAGATTTTGTTGCACATTGTTGCAAGAAATTGAAGTGGTTTTGGGGATGAGAGAACGTAAAGTTTAACTTCGAAGTCGGAGCACCACATACACTCATTGCAAGTGCAGATGCAATCATGGAGAAATCCAATCGGCATAAATCACTCGAAATTGAATGAATAAAATGAACGAAACGAGTGAATGCGTTTTAGATGTGAAAAGTTATCCTACAGATATGTTGGTGCTCAATATACTCGTACACAGGAAAACGGCCATTCAAATTTAGTTCTGGAGTTATAGGACTGCTTTCTTTCTCTACAGAAATGCAGAGTTTTTGTGACACAAAGTTGGTGGATAATTTTTTGAATAAAATGTTTTTCGCATCAATGACGTTTATTTTGGGAAAGTGGGTGGAAAAGTTTTTGAAATCGAAATTACATTTTCATTGTCTCCTTTGTGAAGTTGAATAGAGGGTGAAACTGATTAAGTTTAGAATCCTTTGAATGGCGAGGCATGTGTGGGTGTAGTTTGCAAAATGAATTTCGTCGAAACAATTGGCGACTGTGGAGTTCCAGAACTGTTGCTCGGTCACATATGGTGAATGTGCTAAATAAAAGCTCCCTAGAGGATAAAAAAAAGAGGAATATTGAGGTGCTAAGTGAGTCATTTGATCGTTCGTAATTTTATAAATTCGTCGCCCCAACATGGGTTGCCGTAAACGCTATTTGAATGTTTTTTTTTGGGAAATCGCATTCAAAGTTTTGATAGCCTATTGCATGAAAACCAACCGCTGGGATTTTTTCGACACGATTTTCATTTGGAAATCATCTTTCAAAATATGAAAGAAGTTATTGTAAATCACTATTTTAAATTGATTACAAAATAAGTTTGACGTATATGCCACTAAAATCAATATTTTCTTTTATTAATTAATTAATAAAATTGTGCACATACGGCATTCCATTAACAAATAAGTAAACAAAAAGCATTTACTTAAAATCGAGTTTAAAAAAACGGCAAAGATTTTGAGAACAAAAAATATATTTATATCACATTTCGCAAGACTTGGGTCGACGTTCTTATTATTAGGACATTTGAAGACAATATTCCAGTCATTAGTCATTGCTATCATCCATCCGAACTTCGTTGATATGTGTTCGTGTTCATGTTTAATTTTATCTAGCAGAACTGTCTGAATTATTATTTGTATACCCTATTCAATAGGGGGTATATCAGTTTTGATACATAGTTTGTAACATAGAGAAATAACTAAGCTAGATATAGCTCAACGTTAAGGGCCGATATTGAATGTGAATTACACTTAAACGTCAAGTTTTTTCTGCATTTCATTTGACATTTTGACTCAATTTGAACCATGGAAAGATTCACAATCGAGCAACGCGTTAAAGTTATTCAGACTTATTATGAAAATGGGCGTTCAAATCAAAATGCATATCATGCACTTCGGGATTTTTTCGGTCAATTTAATCGTCCAAATGTGTGTACAATCGGAAAAATCGTGCAAAAATTTGAGCAAATTGGGTCTGTAGGAGATGTAAAAACACCAGTGCATGCTCGTACAGCTCGTACTGTTCGCGATAGTGTTGCTGAAGAAACGTCTACCTCAACTCGTCGTCGTGCCCAACAATTGCACCTCTCATGCTCGTCGTTGATGAACATTGCATTAAGGTGCAATTGACTCAAGAACTTAAGCCTCTTGACCATTTCAAACGTCGTCAATGGTCAATGGTCAAAATGGCAGCAGTGGATGATCAATTTTCGGGGAAAATCATCTTCAGTGATGAGGCACATTTTCACCTCAGTGGATTCGTTAATAAGCAGAATTGCCGCATTTGGGCGAATGATAATCCAAGAGAGATTGTCGAAAAACCAATGCACCAATGAACGTTTGGTGCGATTTATGGGCTGGCGGCATCATTTGGTCGTATTTTTTCCAAAATGAGGCCAGTCAGGCAGTTACTGTGAATAGTGCTAGCTATCGTGAGATGATAACGAACTTTTTATGGCCTGAATTGGAAGATATGGATGTGGACGATATGTGGTTTCAACATTACGGTGCCACTTGCCACGCAGCTAACGAAAAAATTTCTCTTTTGCGCGACAAATTCAATGACCGTCATGATGTCAATTGGACGCTTATATCATGTGATTTGACATTGTTGGACTTCTTTCTTTGGGGTTATTTCAAAGAAAAGGTGTACGTCGATAAGCCAGCAATAATTCAAGAGCTAAAGGATTAGATAATTTGGCAAAATAAAAGCCTAGAACCTCAATAATGACTCAGCATCATTGAAAATTTGGACCGTCGTGACCTCGGCGGCCATTTGGCCGATGTTTTGTTCTATACATAATTGAACCATACCAATATTATCATAATAAAAAGAAATGTCTATAATTTCCAAAATAATTTGTGTTTTATTCAAAATCAACATCGGCCCTTAAAATTTAACCACCCTTTATATGTCCGTCCGTCGGTAGGTCACCGCCTTAAATTTTAAGCTAGGATAATGAAATTCGGTACATATGATCCTTGTACGTGCTGTTCGAACAAGTGTAAACATTTTCAAAATCCACCCACTGCCCCGCATACTTTTTAGAAAAACGCTATATTTGGCGAAACGGTAGGGAATTTTCAAAAAGTGACTGAACAACATATGTAGTCAATCCCACTATCTATATTTTTTCCATATAAAGTTTTTTGCCACGACCACTTTTTAATCGTTTTCAATAAAACACGTTTTTCAGCAAAATTTTAAAATATTCGAAAAAAAAACGTTTGATGCAAAATCATACGGTTTAATAAAACAAATATTTCGTCCATACATCGTTCAAACTCACGCCCACATTTTGGAGGCGCTTTCCTACAAAAACCATTTATATACCCTACGCCATACCATGCACGACAAAAACGATGTTTTTTGTCGAACCAAGATTTTAAAAAAAACTGTCTGCACAACATGTTGCGACAATGTCAATTTTAATATTTCTTTGCCATAAAACCCACATTTCAGTTTTTTTTAAATTTTAAGGATGGGATGCGATAGGGCATAAAACGATCCACACAGTGGGTTGTAGCTTTCTCATATGTTTTTAATGAGTGTGCTTTCTTCTTCTATAGTGGGAGGGAGCGTTACCTCTTTGTTTAGATACTATAGATGTGAACATATTTCTTGTCCAATCACTATATTTAGTAGCTGCTGGAAATTCTACCCCAAATACATCTTTTCGGGGAATAGCTCATAGCTTATGACCGATTCGGCTACATCTTTATTGATGTTACGATACTGCATGCACTGTGGGTTGATATTGGTAAACCGGTACACCATTTTTTTGTTCTTCCCAACTATCTGCCGCAGTTTTTTTTTCCATTTCCTTCATTGAAATATCCTAGTATTATTTTCACATCGTATTCCGCACAGAATTCGTAGTCTCCGTTCAGCGAAATGCCACTTAGATACGGTCTGTCTCATTGGTAGGGGCGTGTGCACATATAAGACTGATTTTGCAAAAGGATGCCCTGGTACGGACAATAACCAGGCAATTACCAATCGGCTTTAATTCAATCACTGTTTATCTAAGTGGGTTCTCCAAAACCAGTCAGCATCTTAATATGTGCAGCCTTTGTATGTACGTATTTCTTTTTTTGTTTTCCTGCTACTATTCATATCTTTCTGATACAGAGGATACAAAGCTCAAACAGAAATATCGTAGTTGAGTCACTGTAGATGCTGAGGATATGGAATAACCACTTCTGCAGACTCTTAAACGGCGATGACGGACAGCATTCTGCTGTCAGGCAGAACGAACCATTCAATATTAGCAACAACAGCGAAAACTGCCAACCCCACCCGACCTGAGTGCGTTGAGAATAGCAATATCTAAACCGGAAATGACTTGGCAAGTACCAACCACCAACTCATAAGCCTAATCTGGTCGGAAGAAAGTATGCATGAAAAATTGAACCTCAGCATCGTTTGCCCGATCCACAAAAATGGGACCCCTGAACTGCACCATGTCTCCTCAGCATCGCTTACAAATCCTATCTGCCGTACTATGTGAACGCCTTTAAACGTTTACCAACAACCTGATTGGCCCTTATCAGTGTGGTTTTAGGCCAGGAAAGTCTACAACCGATCAAATTTTTACACTTCGGCAGATCCTGGAAAAAACCCAAGAGGTCCAGATCGATACCCACCACCTGTTTATCGATTTCAAAGCCGCATACGACATCATTTACAGACACGAACTATACAGAGCCATGTCTAGTTTTGGTTTACCGCCCAAACTCGTTCATTTGCGTAGGATTACGATTCAGAATTCTCGCTGCTCCATCAGGGTCGAAAACGACCTCACCCACAAATTCGATACCAAAATTGGATTAAGGCAAGGCGATGCTCTGTCATGTGACTTCTTCAATTTGATCCTTGAGAGGATTGCGCAAAACTCCAGAGCCAACACCAGAGGGACAATTTCCCAAAAATTGGTGCAACTACTAGCATACGCCGACGATATTGACATCATTGGTAGGACTCAACGTGATTTCATAGCCACATTTGTTATTATAGAGAAGGAAGCTTCAAAAATAAGTTAAGTAGTAAATGAGAGTAAGACTAAGTGCCAACACAAAATGACACATAACATCGACGAATTGGACAAAACGTCGCCAGGTATAACTTTGAAGTAGTACTGGACTTTGTCTACCTCGGCTCCACTATTAACTCTGACAACAACATCTCGTTAGACATTTAAAGAATAATTACTCTTGCCAACCGCTGTTTCTTGGGGCTAAGAAGGCAATTCAGTGGTTAAGCCCTCACTAGAACTACTAAGGAGATCCTACATAATACCATGGTCATCCCAGTCCTCCTCTACGTCGCTGACGTAGAGGATGAAGAAATCTTTGGTCGACTCGAAAGGAAAATTCTTCGAAAAGTCTTAGGTCCCGTTTGCGTTGACGGGCTATGGAGACGAATATTCATTCAGCAACTATACAAGCTGTACAGCGACGTGCCCCTGGTCAGAAAACTCTGCATTGGATGTTTAAGATGGGTAGGACGCTTAGAACGAATAGACTAGACCCCAATACTCCGGCTCGCAGTCTTTCATTCCCAGCCAGACTTCGGACGCAGTAGTGGAAGACCTCGTCTTTAGTGGTGCGCACAAGTAAAAACCGACCTCAACCAACTTGGAGTGCGCAACTGCAGGCAGTTAGCTAAGGACCGGACTAATTGGAGTGGCATGTTGGTTTAGGCCATAGGGAACAAAATTCCCGGAAATTTTTCATTAAAATAAGAGAATAAAATTCATTTAGAATTGGGGTGATTTTGTTTAGGTCCCATTTTTTACTATTTTCTATCGAGTGATTTTTTTGTTTGTTTCAAACGTCCAGGCCTATCGCGTTTACATTTACCCGTGATTTTTGCCGTTGTAACCAATGTAAATTGCTGAATGGGAACAGTTTTCTGTAAAAATTTATTCGCGAAAGGTTTGATTGTGTACTACCAAATCTGACGGTAAAATCGAGGATAGTCTAGTCGATTGAACCAAAATATGTGCTGACAACAGTCGATGGTTTCGATAATACTCGATTGTATCAAGCATTGACTTATTTTATATGGACTGCTAGTAGTCGACTTAACGCAGGTTCTAAAACTACATACACGCCACCATTGACTTAATATATATGGACTGCTAGTGAAATATCATTTTCATACACTTCTGCGAGCAAATATGTTCCAAAACAGCACATGCTCCATTGTTTCACTGCGGATTAACAAAGAAACACATGCCGCCACCATGCTAAATTTCCATAGTACCGTGCTAAAAAGAGCGACATCTTGTACCAAAAGATTCTTTTCCACAGATGGAAAACTACAAACAGTGATTTCGAATAAATTCTGCAATAACAATACATTTTTTTATTTATGCCCCATAAATTGAACAAGTTTTGTAAATTTGTTTCTTTCTAATGTTTTAATGTTTTATGATCGTTTACATCATTTTTTTATGCAAGGTGATGATGCAAACATTTTTGTTTGCTTACTTAGTTTTCCGCAGTGAAACAGGGGCGTGTATGTAGTTTTGGAACATGCGTGAAGTTGGCTACTAGCAGTCCTTATATAATAAGTCAATGCACGCCACTGTTTCACAGTTTCCCTGCCAAGTAAGCAAAAAAAAAACCTTGGTATTATCATTTTGCAAAAAAATTGATGTAAATGATCATTTAACATTAGTAAAAAAAAAATTTACAGAACTTTTTCAGTTTATGGGTCAATAAGTAAAGAAATGTATTTTTCTTGCAGAATTTATTTGAAATCACTATTTGTAGTTGTCTATCATTTGAATAGACGACGCTACATGTCGCTGTGAAAATGAATCTCCTGTCACAAGATGTCGCTTTTTTAACATGGTAATATGGAAATTTAAGCTTGACGGCAGCGTGTGTTTCTTTGCTAATCCGCAGTGAGACAAGGGAGCCTGTGCTATTTTGGATTGAGAATGACATTTCACTAGCAGTCCATATATAACCATTCAATGGTATCAAGTTACGTGCTTGCACGCCTGTTCAGACTGTTGGTTCTGACGAAACTGCTGAAAATTGGATATCCGAGTCTTGTACATTTGAATCAAACAGAAGCATCTACTGAATTTTTTTTTTATTTTAAGAAATAAGTTATAAATTAAAATTACACTTTTATTTTGTTTTTGTTTTTATTTTCAACTAAATGTTAAAAATAAAAAAGAAAAAAGATATAGAAAAAAATATATATAATATCAAACAGTAAACTGAAACTTTTGTGCAAATTATATTCTGCTCTAATAATTATTTTGTTTATAATTGACTTTAAATAGAAAAAAAAATAAGAAAGACCAAAAAGTTATATTTCTTATGCTGGATTTTAGATAAGGCCTTTGCAAATATTCCATGTAGAAAAATATATATAAATATATCAAAAGAACTCCATATTTATCCCGTTCGGACCACCACTAAGGACATTTTTTTTTTAGAAACATTCGTTTTACAAAATATGCTTTTCATCAACTAGATACAACTTATTTATTTTTAACAGTAATACGTAAACTATATATAGGTTATATATTTATTTTTTTAAATATTTTCTCACTGTATTGTGTAGTATATATCAACGCTTGTAGTGCATGTAAATTTCCCAAAAAAAAAAAACAATATTCGTACTTTTAAGCTTCATCCTGAAACTGGCACATGGTTCATCTTCCCGTGTTGCTTACCGCTTGATTTAATTTGACAGTGATTTTGTTTAAGCATCTTCTTTAGTTTAAGGGACAGAATTGTTTCCTTTTTTTTATTGTTAAAAATAGTTGTTTTATTTTTTTATATAGTTTCCTTAAACATTAAACAAATTAATTCTAAATCTCAGCTTGCTGCTTCCTCACAACATTTACTTTCCCAAATTGAGTTTGCCCATAAGATTGGTGGTGGCGTTACCAGCTTGTTCGGAAACTTTGGATGTGGTCTCATGGAAGGTCTGAATAGTTTTAAAATAAATCATTAGGACTTTGATATTAGGTTTTATATGTGTTTGGATACCTTTTCAAGTCCATCACGCTTTTGGTCTACATATTGACCGGCCTCATTCATCTTCTGGTCAACAACGTTGCTGGTAGTCTTCATAGCTCCATCGACTTTTTGCTCGGCGGTGTCATAAACTTGTTCGCCAGCCTTGACACTCTTGTTGATAGCTTCATGGGCGGCTTTTTTTGTTTGATCAGCGGCGTTGGCAACGGCCTTAGCAGAGGTGTCAGCAATGTTTTGGGCAGCTGTTTTGGTATTTTGGGCCACATTGTTCACCTGATTGGCGGTGTAGGCAGATGCATTCTTAAGCCCGGTTTGTCCAGCTTCGACGGTGTTTCCAATAGCGTGGCCAGCTTCGGCAGCTAAAGAAAGTTGTATATTCGATTATAGAGTTTTTTTTTTAATAAGAATTAAATTTTTGACTTACCAGTTGAAGTGCCAAAGTTCTCAACTTCAGTCTTGGCAGAGGAGATGGACTGTCCAATCTTGGTGGCTTGATCCTCGGCCAATTTTTTGGCATTTTGTGCCTTTTCTTCTGCCAATTGCTCAGCTTCATCCTTCTTCTTGCTGAACAAGTTGGCGGTCTTGTCGCCGAAGCTCTTCAAAGATGCTGCAGAAGAAAGGGTTCAATGTGAGAATGGTTCAGTACAAGTTGAATATTTATTAAGGAGCTAACTAAGGTCTAGCCTAAATAGATCTTTTTGTTTCTATTAAGCATCGTGCAGTACTTTCTGGTAGAAAGTATGATCAAACCAAAGTTACGTTTAGATAATTGCTGGATGCCTAACGTTCATACTTAGGCCTGTATGGTATTTAAAAAAAAATCGAGTCTTAGTGACTAGAATTAGAATGATGAAACTACACGAGATGTCATATATTTTGTATTAGATTAACATGTTTGATTCATAATTATGTTAAAATTATTTTGGACGGAGATTCTATCTAATAAATCATCGGTTTGAAACACCGCAAACCCAATAGCCCTGACCGAACAAAAAGAAGCCTCAACTCATGTTTTACTACCTTGAAGGCTGCGAAAGGGTTAAGAAATTCAATAAGTACAGTTTGCCAAAGACTTAAATCATATAAAAGCATTCTCACAAAGAGAGGTATTGGCATAGGATTGTGCCTCAATAACACGCCTTGATAAATGATCCAAGCACTTTGTGTGAAGTGTCTAAAAAGGCGACAGGGAACAGATAAATATTTTCTAAATTCATTCCATAAATTGAATGTGCCAATCGCTTGTACCATGTCTGGGGGAAAGAATTTCTAATACTGAAATAGCACCAGGATGTCAAATTCATGTTCTATTAAATGAAAGTCATCTTTAGACCCGGAACATGCATTACAAACGTTAATGTCGATTAGCATCCAACATTTACCATACAAAGTATGGAAGGAGTTTGAAGATCGAATGCTAAATGCAAACAGTCAAGAACCATCAATATTGAAATAGATTTTCATAGGTATAGGCTATAAATTGAAATTATGGTCTACAACCAACTTTTGAAGATCACACCTCCACACGCTTCTCCAATTGGTCCCGGCTCATTTGGCCAGTTGATTCCAACATGACTAGCTCGAGGATTCGAATAAGGGCGGATACTTCCTTCAAGGCAGCCAACATCATCACGAGATACTGCATTTTATACAGACATGCATGACTGGGTATTGGATGCAGATGTAGAAGATGAAAAAAACAATTGGACACTTCTTATGAATGTGTACCGCTCTCTCAAAAATTGGAGACCACCCCAAACAAACAGACTCCAATGAGTCATTGTCTTCTATTGGAATGCGCTGGGCATAAACATGAATAGACTTACATCTGAACAACGCTTCAGAATTTTCTTCTGTTCGAAATACGTATCGTCCATTTTACGGTCAACATAATCGTCCATCAGAGCAATGATTTCGATTAAGTATGGAACGTTTTCGCATCACGTTTACTCTAAATGATAATACGAATCCACAGAGACGTCGTACAGTGCGTACCGAAGAAGTCATTTCTGCTGTATAGCGTGGCGTAGAGGAAGACATGAATCAGTCTATCCACCATAGTGCACAGGGGTTGGATGTGTGTCCAGTCCATTCACTTTATTAAAGTTTCTGCTGAAAGATATTGGTTTGCGTGATTACAAAATCCAACTCGTGCAAGAATTGAAGCCACAGGATCACGAAGCAAGGCGTAGATTCGGTGAATGGGCCCAAAACAAGATTGCCGTTGATCCCAATTTTGGTAAGCGAATTTTGTTTAGCGATGAAGCTCACTTTTGGTTGAATGGATACTTCAATAAACAAAACTGGCATTTTAGAAGTGATGATAACGCTAAAGTGTTTGTTGAAACACCGTTACATCCATGAAAACTAACTGTTTGGTGTGCCTTATGGGTTGGTGGAATAAATCCTCCATATTTCTTTAAAAACGATGCTACCCAGAACGTTACAGTCAATGGTGACCGCTAAACAGCCATGATTACTGACTTTTTCGTTCATCAATTTAACAATGTGATGTGCAGGAGCTGTGGTTTCAACAAGACGGAGCCACATGTCACACAGCTCGTGTCACAATTGATTTGTTGAAGGAAACGTTAGTCCTATTAATTTGTCTCTAAGTTCGTGCGATTTAACCCCGCTTGACTACTTTTTGAGGGATATGTGAAGTCGGTAATTTACGCCGATAAGCCCGAAATGAATGACCACTTTGAGGACAACATTCGCCAAGTTATTGCCGATATACCGCCACAAATATTGGAAAAAGTAATGGAAAATTTGTCCCCCAGATACACTACGCCCGAGCCAGCGGTGGCGGTCATATGCCAGAAATCATATTTAAATTGGAATACCAGAAAATTATCCTTCAAATAAAGTAAATTTCATGTCAATTTAAAAAAATCATCTTTGATTTATTCCATTTCAAAGTTCTATACCTCTATACCTCTAATACACCCGAAGTTCTATACCTCTAATACACCCGAAGTTCTATACACTCTATAGTTCCATATATTGCGAGTTCGACCCTATGCACAGGTACCCAGCGTATGTGAAATTTGTACTGCTCCGAAAACTCATAGAGATTTGCGATAGTCTAGATATATTTCTAAGATTGATGCACAAATTCCTGAAGCAGCGTTATATTTCGAACTAACTTACTTGGCAGAATGTCGATTGAGCAGTAAGTTGAGACAACATAAATGGGTATGTAAGTCGTTAAATCGGAATATTCCATGTATCACAATTGATTCAGATATTTCATGGCAACAACTTGTAACCTGCATTGCCAAATCAGCAGTGAGTTACCTTTCTAATTGTCTTTTAAGTTCTATTACGACCTCTTGAACAATGTTCCCATATATGGCACCGACACACAAATTGAACTCTCCACAAAAGCGTGCAAACCGCTTTAAAAAGACTGATAGGAGACCAGTCTATTTATTAGTCAGATGTTAGGAGGAGCTTAGAGAAATAATCGCTAGATTTGTTGAATTTCAAAAACCTATAAGAAACTCATTTTCAGGCACATAGGCACACTCTCCTTCCAACAACGACCCGAAAGACGCAAATTTTTTTTTATTACAGAACAATAAAAAAATGGAACGAACTTCAAAAATACGTATTTCCACCAAAAACATCATCTACAGCTATTCAAGAGCAGCTTGAATAAACATCTGTTAGCACCCTGCATACTCTAAGGCGAAACTTATAAAAAAAAGGAAAAATTAACCAATTTCAACTTTTCAATTTCAGGCTTGAATAATTGGTACTGTTGCAACCTCTTGCCTTAATACGAATTTTCACTTAATTGGTGATATCCGGACGCAATATCCACCTTTCTCATTATAATCAATATGTCAACGTCTCTCTAGAAAATTAATAAGAAAAAAAAAACACCTCGCCAAGACAAACATCCAACACCTACACTCTTTTTTATGCAGTCACTTTCTACGTCTTTTCAGTATCCAGGCAAATGAAAGCCTCTACCAACCTCTTTCTCTTTCATTATTCAAATGATGTATGGGCGGCAGATTAAAGTGACTTTGCTTGCTGGAAACTCTGGAACATTGCGCGCCTACATATTTTTTTGGCAACTGGTTGTACTGGCTGTCATCATCCTCTGTGGACAGATACATGTTTTTTTATCGACTTTCCGGTTCTTATGCCAGCGAAACATCGTGTGTGCCATTAATCAACACTAAAGTAGTTTTCCAAGAAATTTTTGTACGCAAATACTCCGAAAAGCGTTCCAAGTCCAGCAAGAAACGATTTTCTGGTGGTGCGTAGATGTAAAGATCGTCGCATATTTATGGTGACCTTGTTGCGTTATGCGTTAATGATTTGAAAACCGAATTACATAGAATGACGTATGATGATTTAAGAGGCGATTAAAATAAATCGTGTATTTTAGTATTGCATAAGTTTTTACTCGAGTTGGGATATTTTTAGAAGACAACTTGAAGGGAATATGTGAGAAATTCCAGCAGCTGGCTAAAACTTTATATGAAAAACGATAAACATGACATTTTAAACGTTCATTTGATTTGAATTTACTGATAAGTGGATCATTGGATCATTTCAGATGACAAAAAAAAATTAAAGTGTTTAAAAGATATCAAAAATTGAAATAAAGGTTCCACCTTAATGAAAATATATCCAAAATATAGGGTATTTTATGATTCACACAGATGGTTTTAGCCATCTCACATTTGTTTGTTCAACATTTTCTTTAAACGCAAACTTTTAGCGAATCCATAAGTTAGGTTAACTGGTTCGAGCCTCACTCAAGCACAACTTTATATTTTGAGAAATCGTGAGTACTGTGACCTAATGGGTAGTCATTGGGTCACAAAGCGCACGGTCTCTGTCTCACCTCTTGCAAAAGTTTGACAAACATTCAAGAGTATAAAATTGAACAGGGAACGGATATTGTTGACCCTTGTTTTTTTTTGTTTTTTTTTTGCCCTTTTTTCTAAGAATAGCTTTTCCTGCCCTTTTGGTCATATTTCGCAAACAAATTTTGGATTTTTAGTGGACCCGAAAGAGCACAAGGTTTACAAAAAAAGGTTATTTCTATAGTGTTGTGTTTTAATTAAAATTATTTTTCTAATGCATATCGCCCGATTGGAGATATTTTAAATATATTTGATAGTGATCGATGAGCAGCAAAAAGCTAAAACTATGGTGAAGCTGTGTAGAAACCTACAAATGAAGGACTTACAACCATCAAAGAAGTAATTAATGTTGAAAATGTCGCTGTAAACTTAAAATTGACCCCAAGTATTGCAGTCGAAGACAACACGCCTTTTAACTGGGCTCCACTCGTCTCTGCCCACGTGGAGAGGTCGTTCAAATCTTTGAAAGCTCTCTTAAGGAATATTCGCAGGCGTGCATTGTCAGAAAATTTCAAAACGTTTATGGCTGTATAGTGTTTTTATTATGCTTATTTTTTATTCTTATTTTTATTCTTACTAAATGGCATGTATACCCTTTGAACAGTTTAGTTTTGCCTTTTTTTAAATCTTTGCGTCAACGAAATCCGTTCTCTGGTCATAAAACATGAGATCCCATTCTTTGTGGCCAAAAATTTAATTTCACACATGTGTCTATGTAAATTAATGGATAAGTCTGGTTTGGTAACCTGAATTATCAGATACTAGCAGATATAAAAGCTGTTTTTTGTAGAGGTGTATACCTTCGAAATGAAATAAAACACAAGAAAATAGTTTTAGTGTCCATCAATTTGACTTTATTGGAAGAATAGTTTTATGCTATTAATGTTTAATACGATTTCGGGCATGTGGTTTTTAGAGGTCCAATTTTCAAACTCCTTTTTCTAGCAATTGGTGCCGTATGTCGGCAATAACGCCACGCATGTTGGCTTCCAAGTCCCCTAACGTTTCTGGTTTGTTGGCGTAGACGAGCAACTTCACATATCCCCAGAGAAAATAATACAATGGTGTCAAATCACACGATCCTGGTGGCCAATTGACAGGTCTATATACTGTCTATATAGCATAATTTCGGAAGAAGTCTAGCCCAATTACTCCACCAGCCCATAGAGCACACCAAACAGTCAGTTTTTGTGGAAGTAATGGCGTCTCAAGTGTCTCATGTAGATTCTATTCACTCCAAATGCGCCAATTTTGCTTGTTGACCTTACCATTCAACCAAAAATGAGCCTCATCACATATGAAAATCAGCATCGAGATCAATCTCATTTTCGGCCATACACCAAAATCACGACGTATTGCAGGGTCTCGCGGCTTTAATTCTTGCACAACCTGGATCTTGTAAGTTCGTAAGCCAAGATCTTTGTGCAAAATCTTCCATAAAGTTGATGGAAAAGGCTCAAATTGCTGTGCACGGTGGCGAATCGATTTATTCGGGTCCCCTTCAACACTTTGCTCTACAACGGCAATTGTTTCTTCCGTGCACATTGTTCGAAAACGATCCATGGTTAGCCATAAAATCAACGGAGCTTGCGGTTAACTTTGCGAACTGAACCATTATTTTCGAAATAAATTTGCACAATTTGCAAGCGTTGTTCATTTGTCAACCTGTTCATTATGACATGGCAAACCAAACTGAACATTAATGACATTAGAGTTTCCCGATCTGACCACAAATTGTCGGTTTTATCTCTATTCGAAAAACCAACCTCTAAAAAAGAAAAACCGTTATATTCAGATAAATCAACGTCGCAGGATTACATTCAACAGCGTTTCAAAGTTAACAGCTTTACCAAATTGTTATTTATTATAACCCAAAAAGAAATCCAATAGCTTCCAGATACATCACAGCAACTTCATCAGTCAATAACGAACGCCATCGGTTCACATGCTATGCTTGAACCAAATAACAATAAAAAATAAAGTAAACTTTGCAAGTATGGTAACTTTTAAAATGAATGTTAATTTTTCCTACGAATGGTTATTTTTAATACCAATGGTAATTTTTTATACGAATGGTAATTTTTCATACGAATGGTAATCTTTCATACAAATGGTAATTTTTCATAGTTTAATCCCTGGTGCAACCATTTGTCAAATATTTCTGTTCTTTTGAATACTTTCTTTGTAAAAAAGAATATCCCTACACCAATCTAAAGATAGGTATACAAAACAGATATATCTATCTTTAAAATGCCAATCGTGTAGGTTCTAGTAACACGGAAAAGTGTCAAAAACAAATAAACATATGCCAAACAATGAAGCATTTGTATGCCAGAAACAGTAAAACTTATTCGACACCTCAATCATCAATTGTTTCAGAGACGTTTATTATTTTTAGAATTGTTAACATTCCAACGATCTACCTACTATCTATTAGTTAATGAAGTGTAACTCATAATAATGCAAGCTACTAAGCAATTAAGCTGAAAAATTAGCTATGCACATCGGCATTCATAAATACAAAACAAAATCTCTACACTCATCTCTCAGATGCATAGATACGGCAAGTACGAGTTTCTTTCCGGTTACTAAATAGCGCGCATTTTCTGCCAGTATTTGATTATTTTTTCCCATCCCATTACTTCTCTTTTAGTCGATCTTTTTCCTTTTATGTCGAAGTTCTGCTGTTCAATTGCCGGCTTTCTTTATTTACAAACAAACAGTAAGGTCTTGAGAAAGAATAAAAAAAATTCTTCGAATTACACAATTTGACACTTTGATTTGCTTTAGTTTTTTTTTTCTAAAAAATAATTTGAAATGCCATACTATACATTACTTCTATGTTCTCGTATACTATTTGGCAGTCTTTTGTGAGATACTTTTATCTTTTAATATGTTTCGCTTTAATTGGACCAACAATTTGATGCGAGCACATTTAAGTTCGAGGCAACTTGTAACCCCCTTTCTGATTTTCGTAATTGAGTTGGAATTTCACTTTAAGTGATACGAGTTTGTATTTAACTATTTATATACGTTCTGATACTAAATAGGGGTTGTGCCCTATCTACTGCACTCGTTTAGATAGTGGAGGTCAAGTTGAATCTATGCGAAGTGCCTTAATTTAATATTTTTCACGATAGTGGTCCCGAATGGAATTTTAATCGAATTACGAGTAAGCAGTTTTCGTGGATGACAGTTGATGCAACATGCTGTGGCTGTGGTGCATGTTGTACAAGATGAGATGTCGTGGTTAGGAGCACTGCACAGATGGCAATATTGTCTTTTTTGGGGACAGTGCAGCTATCTGAAATTCATAGAAGTCGGAGTTTATCCGAGAGATTTTAATTTTTGTCTGGAAGTAGAGTGGTTATAGTAAAGTTGCAGTTGGTCGTTGCACAGACATACATACGTATACGATTTAGTTGACTCAGAAATTGTAGTCAGGAAACAACTAGCGAGGTATCCGTCGGAGCGGACAATTTTGCGCAACGCATACTTCTTCGGAGGTTTAAATTCCATTCGATGTATGTGTCATCGGAAAAAAATCACTGCACCGCAATTCGTAAATAAATCCGCGAGGAATTTGTGACGGAGGAAATCGGAAAAAGAATTGCACTCAGCTGTCAAAACTTGCACGAAAAATGCACCTAAACGGACTTCAACGCAATTCACCGGCATGCATTACAAAATGTCGAAGAAATATTCCGAACGGCTTTTCGGAAGAATACCTCGTACAATATCGAATAATTTTCTACTCTGATCCACACCTCGCTAGGGCTGAATGTGCATCGACACTATATTGCGTTAAAGAGAGAGATGGGATGACTATAACTAGAGACAGGGACGACTATAACTAGTGACTTGATGTGTATCCAGAAAAGCGGATGTTTTGAGCAAACAATTCTTCGGTCCAGTTTGCGTTGACGAGCTATGGAGACGAAGGTACAATCATGAACTTGTACATCGACAAAACCTGGTAAAAATTGGACGTTTAGGGTAAGAAAATGTGGAGCGAATTAGCACTAATACCCCGGCTCGCAGAGTCTTTGATTCAGGGTCATATGCAAGATAGAATGCATTCGACTATACCTAACTTAAAGTGCGTAACAGTATAGGCAGTTAGATAAAGACCCGGCTAATTAAAGAGGCATGTTGGTTGAGGCCCAGATTCATTCCGGACTGTAACGTCACTCATATTAGTAAGTAAGTATCTAAGCAAACAAAGAAGTCATATTTGAATTCCATTAAGATTCATGAGGAATAAAAATATGGATCCACATGAAGCCATTGGGGTTTTTCAATAATATTCTCTCAAGTAAGGCGGTGAAAGAACGTCCCGATATGACCATTATTCACCATTGTCTTTTTAATCTGCTCTTGAATTGGATTAGATATCTGTAGTATGTATGTCTCCATGAAGTTCACTTAATTTTTTGCTTGTCTGTAACTTAAAGGGTTTTGGCATTGTGTTGTTCATGTCGTTGTTAGTTGCGACTTTGTGTATTTTCGGTTGTTTTGAGTATCACATAAGTATTTTGTATGATCCCGGTAAACTATTGCGATTACTTTCTGTTTTATTAAATGTAATATTGAGAAAGGTCTCCAATAATATGGCACTTGATCATTTAAAAGGTGGAACGCTCGAATTCGAATACAGTCCAGTAGTTTCAGGCAGGGACGAACTCCAACCACGCGAACAGTATTCAAGACATAGTCTCGATTGACAAAAGAGACGTGCTGTTATAAAATATCTCCTCCGCCTTTTTGGGAACACAGGTACAATGGCAGTTTCCCAATAGAAAAGGTTTTCCTGACACAATTGCCGAAGAATTATTTTAAAAACTTCCGTGAGATTTTATACAAATACAAATTTTTGGCACGACAACCTCGTTATTATCCAGGGCCTAGCTTTTTCTCACAAAGATTCATGTGTGTGTGTGTACTTCTTGAACGGTGGCGGGACCTCCTGTTTTAGACCGAATCCGAATGGTTGAGATAAATTTTTCTTGACAATTGATACTTCTCGGATGATTTGTCAAATCATCACGAGAGGAGGGCCAATGAACAATCATTTAGGTATTGATATGGCTGGGAAGTGATCCCTGATCTTCTACGCGGCAATTTATCGCACTTACCGTACCAATGAGTCCGATTTATCTTTCTTAAAGATATCGAAAAGATTTTAAAAAGCAACAAATTCTTGGCGAAGCTGCCTTCAATTCTTAATGACATTTCACTGATTTGCATTAAACAAACATACAAAATGAAAATGGGAGTGGGCTCTGGGGTTAACTCCGACAGAATCGGGTTAAACACATCCATTCGATTGACAAACCCGTGCAGTATTTTCCAAGCAGTGTTTCTCTAGCTACAATCGAAACTGCCAAATCGGCTAGAGTATTGGACAAATCACAAGAGGATATCGCCATTTACGTAGATAGCCAAGCGGCCATAAGAGTTCAACATGTTTAAATCACGAGTAGTTACACGCTGCCGCTCAGAGATTAAGGCTCTTTGTAACCAGAACAGAATCCAAATTATTTGTGTGCCAGGACACAGTAACATTCCAGGAAACGAGAAAGCAGACGAACTAGTTAGACTAGGATCGTAAAGCTGCATCTTATTATGCGACAATAGGGTTAGACCTCCACTTGCTTTCAAAAAACAAAAAACAACCATATTCACGCAAATTGAAACAAAATCTAGGTGGCAAAACATCAACGCTTGCAAACACACTAAAGATCTTGGGCCGGAAATAAGCGGTAATAGATCTAACAAGCTTATAGCTCTGAACAGAGCTTCCATTTCTATAGCGGTGAGAGTCATAACAGGTCACAATCTGCTGGGTAAACACTCCCAGAGGATTAAATAACTGATTCGCAACAACTTTGCAGGAAGTGCGGAGACCCAACTAATGTGTCACTGCCCCGCGATCAGCAACTACGAGGACTTGACGGATCTAGCCACAACACCTATTGCACAGATCGTAAGCTTCTGCTGCAAGTCGGGATGGAGCAACTACCTCTATGAAGCTAATGGAGCAGCACAAATCACAAAAGTATAAAGTACAATAAAGGGTATCGCTACGGGCCCACATAGGCCTATGCGGGTTTGACGACTATCTTGGGCGTCAACAACCCATCAAACCTAACCAAATATATTAAATTGAAGGTTCATAGCTATCTCTATATTCTTTGACGTTTTCAACCGTTAGAATCATAAACGAAAACGCGACGTGAGACATCATTTAAATATATTTCTGTAGTCACAAATCAGTTATTTCTCACATGCATTAGTAATTTCTTTGCTTAATAGTTGCGAATTTTTTTTTTATTGTTTCTCTAATCAAATTAACCAGATGACATCATTTTCCTGCAGAGAAATAAAAAACAAAAACTACTTAATTACTGTTAAATCATCGTCATTGGTTTTCTTTTTAAGCCACAACTACCCAGGGAGTCTTATAGGTCATTAGCTTAAAACAATAAATATTTATGCAATCATCATTCGTTTTTTTTTTTTTTTAATCCCGTGTAATTGTGTAAAACTATGCAAACTATTGCACGAGAATGGAAGAATGAATGAATGTTGGCCATGGCAATGCCATGAGAGGCCCCCCTCATAATTATATACAATGTTCTCGTACACGGCGGCGAATGTGAAACATTTTTATGCACTGACATCATCAAGCCCCCACCCAAACGGAGACCGTGCTGGCACATCGATTTTTTGTAGCAACATTTTGATGCGCGATATTTCGTGAAGTGGTGTGTGAGAGGCTTTAGATTGCTGGCGCTTGATTTGTGACGGTATACGTATTTGTGCTAGCAAATAGGGGAGCAACAAAATTTTGTTTATAAATAACTTGAGAGGAATTCTCGTTGAAAACTACATAGACACTGATGCAGTTGATGGTATATCCAGATACACCTACCACCATAGAGTGCGTTCTGTATAAGGAAATAAATTAAAGTCTTGTTTAGACAAATGATGCATCGGCATGCATGTGTTCTACAACGCAATAGCTGGATGCAGAGTAAAATTAAGGCGTTATTTTTTTTACTTTGTTCTTATTTTTAGAAACGGCCCACGCTATTGTGTTCGTCAGATTTATTTTTGAAATAATTTAAATTTTTTTTTATAATTAAAAGAACTAGTTATGATGGCTGGATTAAAAAAAATGAAAAGACTCTGAGAATTTATAGGCGTAGGCGGGTGAGCCAAAAATTATTCTTTTCAACGTGTTTTAATACCATATGACAGTTGAAAATTTAATTAAACAAAAGTGGCTGCAATTGATTCAGAATTGAAGAGCTTAGAAGATGAAAAGGATAAGCGACTTTTTTCTTTAATTTGCCTGCACATGCGGAAAATATTTTGCACATCTTCTCTTTTCACAGAAAATATTGCTAACATTATAAAACAGTTAAATTTTGTTTACTTCAAAATATCTGCTTATAATAATTTTTGTTTTTATCAAAAGAGTTAAAGACAGGTAGCTTTAAATTAAACTCCGATTACTCAAATTTTTGAAAATATCGCTTAGCCCCTTCATCTTCTAGGCGCTTCAATTCAGTATTCGTATTTACTTTCAGCCAGTAAAAAAATATATTGCAAACTTAGATTAATAAAATTTGAATATCTTATTAGGGTAAATCAAAATTCTGTGTTTTTGGAATACGCACATAATTTCAAAATGAAAAATCTTTGTATTGGTACAGTTGGTTCAAAAATCCGACGGGCTTAGTGGTGCGATGAACTGCCACGCAGAAGGTCTCGGTTCGACCTAAATGATTTTTCACTGGCCCTCTTCTCTGATCTGTCAATCATCCGAGTAGTACCAATTGTCAAAAAAAGTTTATCTCAAATTCGATGTTCGAAATCGGCATAAAACAGGAGGTCCCACCATCGTGCAAGAAGTACACACGCACACATGAATGGTTGTGAGAAAACTCGACCCTGTTGCGCCAAAAATTTGTATTTTTGGTGCAAAAGTCCACATCGTTCGGTCTATTAATGTAATTTGTCGAGATTTACCTAATGTTTCGACCCAATGTTTTGATGAACTAACTTCTGCTTTAGTGGTTTGCAAATAAAAATTTAATCTTTTGAAGGTTAGTATCGTGATCGGGCTTGTTTAATAAAAATATCACTGCCGATTTGGGTATTTTTTTTTTTTGAAGTAAAACTTCATTGGACTAAAAATTTAAACAGGATAAGTTATCTGGAGGTGAAGGAGGCTAGCGTGGTGGGACAGTGGTGGGCAAACAGCAACAACAATAAAAAAAACTTGGTTCAGCAAAAGAGGGCGAGAGCGTTAGCATGAGAGAACACTTTGCATTTAATCCAAATCCAAAGCATTTACCATGAACATGAAAAGTTTGATCGGGTAGGGGGCAAGCGCGGTCAGAACAAAGGTGCGAATAACAATAATATGCGAAAAATAGTAGTAAATGTACGGATTTTACTGCCAAAGCATGTATTTTTGTGATCTTTCTCTCTTTTCTGCGATCAGTTTGTTTTGATAGCACTTTATACACTTCCACATTCACATGCCTCAGTTTGCCGATCATAAGAAATTCTTTTGAAACGTCGATGCATGAATGCAGTATTCAACCTCGTTGTTATTTGGTGGAAACAAAAAATTTTCACGCCCACTTCTAAGCCCTTTTTTTAAGTCCCTTCCTTATATTCTAATTAAGTGGCGCTACAGTCCGGAATGAACCTGGGCCTCAACCAACATGTCTCTCTAATTAGCCCGGTCCTTAGCTAACTGCCTCCAGTTGCGCACTCCAAGTTGGTTGAGGTCGGTTTCTACTTGTGCGCGCCACTTAAGGCGAGGTCTTCCTCTACTGCGTCCGACGTCTGGCTGGGAATCGAAGACTCTGCTGACACCGGAGTATTGGTGTCCATTCGTTCTACATGTCCTAGCCATCTTAGATGTCCAATGCGGAGTTTTTTGTGCAGGGGCATGTCGCTGTACAGCTGGTATTGTTCTTAGTTGAATCTCCGTCTCCATAGCCCGTCAACGCAAATGGGACCGAAGATTTTTCGAAGAATTTTCCTTTCAAATCTTTTCAAATCGAGACAAAGTTCCTTCCCGTTAAGTCCCTTTCAGTCGTATTTATAAAGACATTTTAGAGGTTGTTTAACTGAAAAAAACACCTCTTAGCATCACTTAAATGCAAAATCGGTATCTATAATCGATTTTAACATTTAAGTTAACTTTGCATATAGGTCGCTTAGTTTAAAAATGATCGACAGCGTTTTGAAGTTGTTTAGAGCCGTCTTAAAATGAATTTTGACGGATCAGATCATTTTTATCTAAATATTTTTTTCTTATATTTATTTTGATTTTTTTGTGTTGAAAAGTGAAAGCAAATTAATAAAAATGCACTCGAGCTATTTTTTTTTTGTAAATGATTTAGGTGTAGTAAATGTGATAAATACAAACAGACCTACAGGTACAAAGCCAAAAATGTACAAACCGAGAATTAACCCATTGGAACTTCAAGACAAATATTTTCTATAGAATGTGCGATCCGATCTTGAAGGATCATATAGAATTCTGCTATAGGATATTGGTTTCCTAATAAAGTATGGTATTTAATCTACTATCTCACTTTAAACATTCCGTTATACTCTTTTAATGCAAGATGACGGAGCTGGTATTCACGGATTTAGTCAATCTAGGCTTTGTGTTATTTTTCAGAGGGTTGCAAAGTCATTTGCCTCCAACAACAGTGATTGCGCAAATAGGAGAGATAAATGGTACAAAAATGTACATTTTATTACGTTTTTTTGAAACAATCATCATTTAGTTAAGCAGCAATGAAATTCGATTACAGATACGAATTTAAGCAACGTTTCTTAGAGACAAATTAAAGATTTACTCATACTAAACAACCTTTGAGACACACAGAAAAATAAAAGTGTCCCCAAATTTTCTTTTGTGTGAACTCAAGACTATCATTTTCAATACAAACAATGGATATGAGCAATTCTTTTTCATTTTGTTCGTTATTGTATTGTTTGTATTGTATTGTAAGTTTCAAATTTAAAGCAGTTTACAAAAATATTAATTTTTGGATGCTCTCTCCACGATAATTGACAATAGGGACTACATATATTGTTAACTAGTTTTTATTTTGTTCGTTGTACTCTCAAGTTGTAACCAACTGATTTGACAATGCTTTTGTATTGTTTCGCTATTTGTCCAAAAATTACGCTGTTTTTATTGACATTCCAATTTATTTTGTCACAGGTTGACATTTGAGTGATTAATGATGAGATACGTTTTTTTTATTAAGATATAAGTAAGTATATTGCAATCGGTTCATGAAGTTACGAAATGTAAATCAACCAAGTCTTTGTAATGGTCAATTGACTTGCGGTGAAAAACCTGATGAACAACGTTATCGGAGCAAAAAATACTATACAACAACAAAAAGGGAAGTAAGTTCAAAGGAGAAGACGTTTTGATACCGCGAATCCCAATGGTTCCGACTGACTTGTCATTCTACTTAATACGATTGCAGTTGCTGTTACGGTTTGTATTCGCAATAACAATTAACAAATCTCAAGGGCAGTTATTGCGTGTTTGCGGCATTGACCTTGAAAATCCATGCTTCTCGCATGGTCAATTTTATGTCTCATATTCTCGTGTCGGAACACCATTATTTGTTTTCGCCCCAGACAACAAAGCATAAAAAATGTCGTGTACCATCAAGAATTTCAATAAAATAAATTACATTACAGCAAAGCAATTGAAAAAAAATTGTATTTTTATAGATTACCTGAATATCGATTTATCAATCAGAATGTAAAAAAAAACACCTTAAGATTTATTGTAATTGCAAATGTAAATAAAACATACCCCAAACCAAACGTTTGTGGGTCAGTTTTAATAAAAATCTCACTGTCAATTGTAAAACGGGCTGCAGAGCAATAACTACAAATTTTAGCACACAAAGCACCCTTTGTGCTCAGTGATCCCCGATTCAAACCTTCCCAGAAACAATATTTTTTCCTACTTCTTTGCTTCTTATAAAAGTGTGACAAAGATCCAATCTAATAGGAAAGTTATGAGGAGCTTCTCAAAATTGTCACTCGCAATCGACATAAAATTGTGAGTCGTATTTTTTGTAACAAGAATATTACTTTGTATATACAAATTATTGGACCTGGAGCCTGATTTGAAAGCTGCTATGATCTGACGGCGACGTTTTGAGGAGAAATAAACAGCATGCGCCAACTATGTCGATATGAAAACATTGAATAACTTTGAGATTTATTAATCAATTGACTTCAGTAGACATGTTTTTAAAATGTCCATTTTATACAGTTTTAACCATGAACTATTAACCACTTCATACCAAAACAACGCGCCGAAATAGTGACCCTGTACACATTCAAAATTTAATTTAATTTAACTCTTCATCTGCCAAAACTATTCGTTAATTGGTGTCGAATGTTATTTATCACAAGCATCTGAGGAGTTCAAAGCAAACCTTCGTGCATGGCTTTCGAATATACAAGAGTTGGCAGTGTTTCCGTGACTTTTCGCACCATCCTATCTGGGTTTTCACCACACGTGACCGTTTTTTTTTGCCATCACTGTTATCGTGTATATCTTCGAAAATATCGTGGCCAACAATCACTGTTTGACAACACTATTCATCGTTTGGTGTCTAATTTAGTTGAGGAGGTGATTTTGAGGAGCTTAGCTTCTACATGTCCTAGCCACCTTAAACGTCAAATGCCGACTTTTTTGACCAGGAGTATGTCGCTGAACAGCTCGTATAATTCTTGAATGAAACTTCGTCTCCATAGCCCATCAACACAAACGGGACCAAAGGTTTTTCGAAGAATTTTCCTCTCGAATCGACCAAGGATTTCTTTATCCGCTTTTGATATGGTCCGGGAGTTTTGCGCAATGCTCCCAAGAATTAAATTGAAGAAGTCACATTACAGCGCATCCTTTTTTAGGTATCGAATGTGTCGGTGATGTCGTTTCCGACCCTGATGGAGCAGCGAGAATTCTTCATCGTCATTCTACACAAACGGACGAGTTTGGGCGGTTTAACAAACCTAGACAGGGCTCTGTACAGTTCGTCCATATAAAGGCTGTCATATGCGGCTTTGAAATCAATGAACAGGTGGTGGGAATCTATTTGGAGTTCTTGTGTTTTTCCAGTTCAGAAGTCAATTTTGCTTAATCGTCACTCTATGTTTAAACGAGAAGTTAGTGTGACCCTTCAGAGCTAATAGGCTCGAAATGTTACCAATACGTTAAGATCTGACAAAAACCTTGCGTATTTAAGCTCAGAAGTTAATTTTACTCAATCTTTTGTGAATGTAGTAGCCTAAGGGTTAGTGCGTTAAAGTAATAAATGCATCTTGCGAAAGTCTGAGAGTGTAAACCTGGCGTTGGAAGCCAGCTATGGAAGAGAAGCTATGCTTGAGGCCTTGTATGGGCGGTTAATGAAAGATGTTTCAATTCAAGTCTTTAAACGCTTCAAACTGTAAGTCCTCCTGACACGTTTGACGTACTAGTCAAAGTATATGAAAATGTCGCGATATTGATTTTTGGGGCGCTACCTTAGTTAAACTTTTTAAAAATGCAAATAAATTAGTCATTGCTAACTGGAAAATGAGTTTAAGGCGATACAGAAAATAATAACCAACTCCCCTACAAAGAACCATTAATTCTGCCAACTTTGACAATACACACGCAATTCTAAAGTTCCCAACTTAATAGCCATTGGTAATTCCTGATTTACGACGCCTTCCATAATCGCTATATTTTCCCAAATAAACTCGTTACCAATCCACAAATCGTTTGTAAAAATCCTCAACACCTGCATTCAGCATTACGCCATATGTTCTAGGATTATCAGTAATACCTTGCGTGTTCCTAATGACGTTCGACGAGCACGTTTCCCCCATATAAGAACGTGTCATGGAGCAAAAATTCAACAATTTCCCATCAGTCAATACCACCCCTGTTCTGACCACAACTTCCCTGAGTACAAACACTCGCCCGTTGGTTTTGCCCGGAATTTTGAAGCCACCATCAGCTGTAACCTTCCAAATCAGCTGCTCTATCGATTGATGAAACAAAACAAGAAATTCGTGTCTTTTCCTCCGACCGCGACACATACAAAGGCAACTCTGTTTTTGTAGGTGTGCGTGCTAGAGAATATTAGAGAATAACCTTGAGCCAGGTGGATGACATCATGTTCCTAGTGGAGTTCTAACAAAAAAAAAAAAACAAACGATTCTCATCTACACCTGGTTTGGTGTTCATAATCGGGATTAGGAACCTACAATAGAGTCGTCGTTTGTTACAGATGATTATGGGCAGAGATTCAGAGATATGTGGTGGTAAACAGCTTTAGACATAGCGCGAGACTAGGGCCAGTAAGCACGCGATGTGGTATATACCCGTTCCATCAGTTATACTGGTTGCGGGAGCGGATTGAATTTCAATTTTTTTTTTTCTCTATGTGGTTATTGTTCTATTTTTACACGTCGCATTTAAAAACCTTTTGCGCATTTTATATATTCACGGCGGGATTGTGGCAATCGTTTTCATATTGTCTCGATTGGGCGCATGTTCTGAACACGTGCATCGATAAAATGGCTAATCTCCTCTTGAAATGTTAGGCCACTTTTGGGTAACCAGGAGAAATGATAAGTGTTCCTATTTTGATTATTAATGAAATTGGTCTCAAGACTTGTCACTATGACTGCATTGCGTTTACGGTGACAAGCTAACTTAGGGCTAGGTGTAATTGACATGCAAAAACGTAATTTAAAACATTTTTGATGGACTTTGGCAATAGACTGTTACTTCCGAAGAAGAAAATCCCTCTAAAGTAGAACAGCAAGCAGCAACCACAAAAAGTACGACTTCTCAGAGACAAGCTTTGAATATTAAATAATATTTTCTTGCGATAAGTTTATAAAAAATGGAAATAGTCCCCAGAACTGCAGGTCATTCCTACTGGAGTAAGAGTTCATTTGACACAACAATGTGGAAACACTCTGATTCTCGGATGACTAAAGTTTTGCAATACTCAGAATGTGATTTCACCAGATACAGTCGTGACATCACCATGCATTGCGCAATGTAACCCCACTTGAGAAAATATAATGTTTAGTGAATAAGGCTGCCATTCTAAGTCGATCCATATACTTTATAAGCCTTGCTTTGTTTTATAGCTATTCAATAAGCAATGTTCACATCAAATATCCAATTGCATTCCGCCCATTAAGCAATTCGGCTGAAATACTTCAGGCCGTGTGCCAATTGCGTTAAAATGCGGGTTAAATTTTATCCACTAGCTAATTTTTGACATTTCTGCATGGGTAGGAAAAGGCTGTTTGCTGTGTCATGGATTTTCTTAATACTATTTTCAATAATTCCCCAAAAGAATTGAAACAAAATTCCTTTCGTTATATTTCCTTGTATTAAACAAATACCGAATAGATTTCAGAGAGATCATCAAAAAGCCTTAACAAAAATATTGTTGCCCGATTTGTGTTCATGATTAAGAGTGTAGTTGTAGCTATCATTTGAAATTTTCTTTTACCTTGCGGTCTTTTTTTTTATAAAATCAACCATTGACGAGTTGGTGCCAAAATGAAGCTTTATATTTTTCTAACAAGAGTATCCAAAAATATTCAAGATTTTAGTGAATTAATGATTATTGTTCCACGAAATAAAACGGAATTTTCCAGTGATTCCGACTACTTTGTTTAATTTAAGCATACTTCGCATATAAAATATAGCGAAACTAATGAAATCAAAACATTTTTGTAACCATCCATTTTCAAAACCTTATTTTAAAAAGTTAATTACATTTTTTTGTAAGAAAATAAAATGTTCTTTGCTTTTAATTTTTTAATCTGAATGATGTAATATTTTCCCGGCACATATGAACACTGGTAATAACGTGTAATCCACGAGTGTGCTTTCCATTCTCTCACTCCTCAGTAGATTTAGCATATGGCAAAAATTGGCCACTGAATAAATTTTAGCGAGCTGTTGACCAGGTGAAAATTGTGAAGTCTCTATTCACCACACTAATCTCAAAAACTATCCACTGGCTAAAAATTTACCGCAATTGACACACGGCCTCAGGGACGCACAAATTTTTATTCATAAAATATTTCCCCACCCATAATAGTTACACAGGGTTTGTATCAAATAAATTACCAAAAAGAGGGAAATCTTTTACAATTGTCAGCTCGGCAGAGTTACCAAGGGGTAATTTTTATGGTTTCGAAATCCAGAGCGACAACTTTGTTTTCAACACTTTAATATAATTTTGTTGACCCAATAACATCGTTTAAAGTGTTGAGTCTGTAGCGAAAAAAAGAATCACCTTTTGAATAAAATTTAAAAATACCCTGGACAAATTTTGTCAACTAAAAATTGAGCCTTGGGTAACCCTGATGCTCAGCCGTGTACAGAGAACTAAAAAAAAAACTCTTATGCAGGCACTATTCAACCATTAGACGCGTTTATGACATGCAACCTCTATTTAACGTTGTATAAGTTTTATGAAAAAGGTTTTACGTTCAGAGACATTTTAGGGAGAGCATAACTTTATACATTGCTTTTAATGAGTTTATGAATAATGCAATGTTGAACTTGGTAAAAATTTCGTCTTTACAATCGCCTTTCTTTTTAGTGTGTACTCAAAAAAATCAGTCCAAACTCATTATTTGAACATGTGATGTTCAATGTCGGTCCAAACTCATAATTTAAACATGTTGATGTGACGTTCAATATCAACGGATACTTGCACTAGGTCTAGTCAAACTAAAAAAATACAAAACTAAAACATATTTTGCACCAAATGCATGCAACTAAAAATTCCAATCAACTATTTTTCAAACGCAGCTTGATTGGTTTACAAAAGAAATAAAAATTTTAAATTTCATAAAATTTTGTTGATTATAATATAAATATTTATTCCAAACGTGTTACATAATATCAATTACCCAATGGAATGTGAGAAATTATTTTTTTCTTTACTAAAATCATTATATCATTCCCATAAACACAATGAAAATCAATTGAAAATAAACCATTCAAATAAAGCACTCAAAACGAGTGAAAAAATGTGTTAACCACAAACGGGAGAGCCTAAAAATTTAAAGCACGAACGCGTCGGGGCTTAATTTATTACCATATGCCAGCAATTAGACTACAATGCGTGGTCATTTTTTAAATAAAAACAAAATCAGAAAAAACTACGCAATCTACGAAATTTTGATTTTTTTTTCACTGTACTTCATGTTTAAATACCATTTCTGATAAAATGTAATGGAATTCTATGACTACGACTATATACAATGCAATCCAAAATTAGAAAGTAAGAAACGTTCTACAAAAAGATGATTCTACGTCATGTGTATTATTTTTGTCAAAGAAATGCAGTATTTTATGTTCCTAAATTTTATCGTAAATTAACTTTATATGCGCATATATATATACTTACATTTTGAACTGTCTGCGTGATAATTAAAAACAAAAATTATAGAAAAAAGAAGATTTTTATATTTTTTTTCTCGACAAAAATAAAATAATTTTTTTTTTTAGAATGAATAAAAAATTTAAATGGACGATCGAGAACAGTGGGGTAGAGGTGGATAGGTTATGGTGGTGATTTGCGTGTGTTCGTTTTTGTTGTTTTGTGCTTGCAAAGGGATTTAAAATGTTTTTAAAAAATATTTTGCAAAACAAAAAAAAATTAAAATTAATTGATTTACTTTTTTATGCAAAGTGCTTTATGGGGAGAGATACGTATCTGTTTTTTTAAAGCACTCAATTGGGGTGTTTGTACTCAGGCATAAATGCCCATTAGCAAGAGACTAAATAATTTAAAATAAATGGTCTCCGTTTGTCATTTTGTAGACATAATTTCGGACGGTTCAAATTTGCCAGTCGTGAATTTGGGATTGGAGCAAAACGTTTGACAGCCGATTTCAGCGGTCAGTGGCAGCCATCAGAAGAAATGAGCTTTCATTTTGACACTTAAAACATCTGATTGGTGCATAAATGGTTGACCGACTTTTACTTGCGTTCATATTCGCTATGATTGCACTGTCCTAGGTCTTACTGTATCTGTGCAATAAGAACATTCTTCACCGTAGGAGGTTATGAACTTATATAGACGTCGCTGCAGCCCAATATGTTTTTGTTGTTGTGCACATGTCTACGCAGACCGTCTGTGTCGGGTGTATCTATGTCGACTGTTTGAAGCGACCGTCTGCTTGAATTCAAAGCTTTTTGAATTTTTCTTGGGCCGCACGACATGTCTTGTGGTGTATTGTGATTGCGAATTTTGCACAGACAAGCTAGAAAATTCACGACGTGAACATGAATAAAAATAGTGAAAGACAATTCGGGATAAAGTTTTTATTGTAATCGGATTTTACAATTGCCATTTATTGCTCCAAAATATTTCGATAACTGTTTGACATCAAAATCGATAAATCATGAGTGCTACCAAAATAAAATCACCACACACCGAGTCAATTTTTATTCTGCACTGGAAAACTGCTTCAACTCTATATTAAATGTATTCCAAAAAAAAACAACAATTTTTTGGCGCAACAGGCTCGTTAGTACCTAGGGCCGAGCTTTCTCACCATTCACGTGTGCGTGTGTACTTCTTGCACGATAACGGGACCTCCTGTTTTATGCCGACTCTAACGGTGATAAGCTTTTCTTGACAATTGATACTACTCGGATGATTTGTCAGATCATCACGAGAGGAGGGCCAGTAAAAAATCATTAAGATGTAACTTCGGCTAGCAATCGAACCCAGACCTTCTGCCAGTTCATCGCACTAACCATCGAGGCACTGAGCTGGTGTTAGTTAACTCTTGGTACACTCTGAGTTAACTCAGCACTGAAAACCGGGCCTTATAATCCCACATTCATACTATTAACGAAGTAAGACCGGGTTTTCTCGAAAAAGTGGATGGCGTTCATACGGCACAGTCACGGAGGCCATAGGCCGGTAATTTTTTTTTTGTGAGCAATGCCAACATTTCATTGAATTTGTTGTTTTATTTTAAAAAAAAAGTTCTACGGCTCTAAAAAATACACCCTATTTTAACAATTAATTTCGTAAACAGTCTATATTTACTTAAAGCAACTTATAAACACAAAATGCATCAGAGACTAGCATTTTGGCACATTGGTAATCAGCGCTATATGTCATCATTCGTACAACTCTGGATCCCCAGTCGCTTTGGAATGAACGACAACGAAAAATCGAATGAACTGGCCTGATGCTCATGCTGTTCTGAACAGATCCTATTACAAGGAAATAGACAAGTGTTACCAATTTTTTATACCACTTATAGAATCCACACATTACACATGTATGCATGCGCAATACAGTGATTGCACATGCAAACTGAGAGTGTATGGTATTGACTTTACGATTGCACACGCGGCATGAGTGATTTCAGAAATGTTTGATATTTGTTTGCTCATGCATGTGTAGTGTGTTTTTCAAAATGCGCATTTGCTGTCAAAAATCCACCAGAGAGAAAATGTTCACATTAATAACGACGATGTGTGTCAATCAGATATAAACACACGAATGATTACTGCGCGGTTTATATGAATATTGTGTGGAGATAGCGGAATTGCGCATGCTTTTGACTATGCATGCATGCATGCATGTGTGGTGTATTGACGCTATTAGAGTTCTATTGACCGTGAAATGAGTCGTTACCAAAAAAGGGATTTTGGCAAGGCATTAGCATTGTCATGTGATCTACCTTTTTCTTCAGAAGATTATGAAAAAACTCCTGAGCCAAATGCAGCGACACAATCTTTCATAAATCTGCGCAACTTTTAGTATACGCCGACGATGATGACATCATTGAACGGACTCAAGATGATGTAATACAGCAACTTTTTCTTTTATAGAGAAGGAGGCGACAAAAATGAGGGTGTAAGACCAAATGTATGCTGTCAACAAGAAAGGACACACAACATCGACAAATTGGGCAGAACGTCACCACTGAAAGATATATCATTGAACTTTGTCTACCTGGGCTCCGCTATTAACTCAGACATGCGTCGGCAAGGCTTTTGTTTGATGCTGGGGTAGCAATGTGAACACTGGAGTATCAATATCAGTACCCCACATAGAAAATATTCGTTGTACCTATGAGATGCGCACTCTTATGTTGTTGTATACTCTTTGGTTACACACATTCGTTCATCAACATTTGCCCCGAAATTTTGTTTTTTTTAAATATTCGACGAACCCAATACTTCACTGCACTAAACTTTATTAGTTCGATTGTGTGTATTTTGAAGAAAAAAATATATTACTTGTTCTGTAAGTAATTATTCTTCATTTTGTTGAAATTTTTTATTTTATTAACATAGGAAACTTTTTTATATCTTCTACCAATTTTTTTCTGGCTATAAACGACTTACATTTCCCAAGTCCCAGCACTAATTCAAGTATAAACTGACCTTAACCAACTTGAAGTACGCAACTGGAGGCAGAAAGCTAAGAATCGGGCTAATTGGAGAGCCATGTTGGTTGCGCACCTGGTTGAGGCCCAGGTTTATTCCGAACTGTAGCACTACTTAAGTAAGTAAAAAATTATAAGGAAAATCAATACTTTATTCATCTATTAATTATAGTAACGAAAGAGATAGCACATTTGTAACAGATGGAGCTTTGCAAAGTAACCTGTCAATGTCAATGTCAATGAGAAATTCTTATTTGACAGGTTGTTTGTTTTGTTTTTGCGATTTTCATTTTGATATATAGGTAAGGTATCCTTAAAAATTGACAAAACTTTCAACAAAACATAAATAAATATTTTATTTATTGATAGAATTTTGTTCCTATGGTTTCTTTCCGTATTTTTTTTATTAACGTATAAGTTAAGTGCATACGTTTGATGTGTGAAAGTGACTTATTAAGTGTCAAAATAGCATTTCAAAAGTTTACAACGTTTACCACCTCAGTTTGCACACCCAATTCCATACAAATTTTGACAGTTCATATATCACGTCGTAATTTAATCACGTTAACAACGTTTACGATGACTTTCTGACGTTGCATGAGTACCCCTATTAATAAAATCACAAACAAACAACTTGTATATCTGGAAATTTGACAGCTACACCGACACAACTTCACGGACAAGAAAGTACTACAACAATACAATGACAAAACAAAATCAATCTAAAATCCTGTTCCATTGGCAACAAAAAAGATCAAATATCAGATCAAAATCTAGTTTGACTAATGGAAAACACCATAAGTCAAAACCTTTTTCGGACACATATTTCAAAGCAATCCATACACGACCTTATAAAATATTATCAAACAAAAATAAAGCCCTGTAATAGAGGAAATCAATACAGAACGCATGTACTTTTGTAAAACCTAGCATTATTCATTAATAGAATACTTAAGCATCAGCAAACACGTGTACCTATCGATCGACCAAGGGGTGGACCCACAAAATAAGCCTACAAATGTCCAATTAATTACTTTAACTATCCTCTGACTAACTGACTGAAATCAACAAGAAAACACTAAGATAATTGAATAAATAGGTGCAAGTCATCCTAACTGTAATCCTTTACCCAATATTGCATGAGCTTTCCTTAAAATTAAATCGCATATTGATGACTCCTCAATGTCACATTCCATCATCTATTAAACAGAATTTCTCTTAGTAACACCATTAGGTAATAAACAATTTGACCTCACTGTCTATTCTAATCGCTAGAATCCGATTCTGTCACAATATTTTCAACTTATGACTCAATTCTCCAACTCAAATCTGTACTTTTGCGAACAATGCGAAATTGCGAACCGGCCAAACAGGTTCCCGCTTATGTTTTTGTTGACAGCGAACGAAACGCCGACCAAAACAAAATTCTATCGCACATCGAGGAACGAAATTGAAATACAAAAAAAAAAACGTTGAATACCCGTTACGTTTTATACCCTACCCAACCAAAACGAATTGTATACAAATGAATAAAATGACGCAATCCAACAGAAGTATCTATGAAAATCGATGGATAGCTTGAGCAGCAAATGTAAACGAAGGAAATTTAACCCCACTGCAGTGTGCAGGGGTAAACATACTCGTATATCCTTATAACAATAAGCACTCTGGTTGTGTGAAAATGTGCTAAAGTAAGAAGTCGTATGTTTTATTTGATTAAATGGAAAATTCCCAGCTCTTTGGATATCCTTGAAACTGGCGGCCACAAAGAGCTTTATTATCTGTCTGGAACTTTTTGGCCTTTGTCTTTTGGGGAATTCAAAAACGTTGTATTTTATTTTTTTTAAATCTAAAGTTATTCAGCTCTATTTTTAACTTTTTGTATTAAAATATAAACGCATTTGCATTTTTAAATTGTTTTCCATATTCCTTACTTTCAACAATTTATATATCAAATGGATTAATTATTTTTTAAACACATCCACCATCAATTGATACTAGGTATATTAAATTATTAAAAATCCTTTTTCATTTTGAAAAATGCAGATCAATTTAAATTTATCTAACTACAGCCCCCCGCCAGCAGTTTATCTTGATATATTTTCAAAAAATATTTAAAAAATTTTATTTCATTTCCCAAGTCTAGAATAAAATTAAAATTTACATCCGAGTAAAGGAATTTCATTTTATTTTTTGCGTTTGGACAATACCTGACTCAACTTTGTGCGCATTGACTGTGCAAAGGAGTTGATGGTGTATCTATGCTATGGTCATCGCTGTTTTTCGTGTTCGGATGTGGAAGTGATGATGGTGAAAGGGAATATTCTCAAGGAATGACATAATTTTCATATACAAAAATAAATCACAAAAAAAAAACTAACAAAAAAAGGTTGATATCCAAAACCTTATAACAAATACATCACTTGTGCAAAAGTTATTAATTAAAAAAAAAATAAATAACAAAACTAAAAACAAAAAAATGTAAATATTTTTACCTGTGAATGAACTGAACATGTTTGCAAAGATGTTTTTTTTTTTAATTTATTTTCAAGTTAAATATGAAAAAATGTTAAATATATTGTTTCACTTTATTTAACACACGAATCGAGAACCGTAAATAAAACGAACGTCTTCAACGCGAGATACACTGAAAACTAAACAACTAACGCGACCGCGACCGCTTAGGTTACTCTCAGTAGACTACAACGCAAAAGAAGGCAACAAAAAAAAACATAGAATCCAAAACAGAAAATCCGAAACGTAAATGCGTTTCACAGTATTCAGATACTTTTGTTCGACGTTTGCTGGCGATTTGTTAGTGTGTTTCTTTTTAAAATTTATTTCGTCTTTTCTGTGTTCTCTTGTGTGTTTTCTTCGGTTTTCGTGAAAAAAAGTGGAACTAAAATGGAAAGCAAAAAACGTTGATGAAATATAGGTACTCCATAAGTATCTGGATGAAGAAGGAGTATGTGGATACTGGATAGATATTTATTTTTGGTATATAGATGCTTTCACTAGTAAACCTTCAGAAATCAGAAGTTCTGTTGTGCTGGTCGACACTGTGGAGACAAGTTGACCCACCTAGAGTTCCCATGTAGACACATTATGTTATAATACATGTTATGGATTGTATGCGGGGCGGAGTTGGGTGTAGAAGGGCGGAGTACTTTTCCATGCAGTAGCAGTAGTAGTACCTACCTACGACGCCGACGGGACATGGGAGAGCAAACCAAACGATGAGTAATACATTAAAGTGGGAAAATTGTAAAACAACTTTTACCACATAAATTTGATAGACAAGGATAGAGAAACGAGGTTGAGATTGTTTTTTTTTCTTGTTGTGACTGTGAGATGCATTTGGGGAGGAAATTTTTTAACTGATGACGTAATGGAAAAGATGATCAAATCGAGACTGCAGAGGTGTAGATATTGCATATGGTTGGTTGGTTGCATGTTGACACGAGTGTTATATGAAGAACGCTTTTCACGGTTAGTGGGCAATGGAAGCAACATGTTGCTGGAGTCATGGTATGGTGATGATGCCTTAGGTAGAGATACCCACTGCAGTATTTTTGCGCAGTAGGTAAATAATGTGATGGATTGCAGATTGCTTTGGAAGTAGTTTCCCGGTGTACGTAACTTGATTGATTTATTTGAAGGCCATTTCGGCACGTAAGATAGATTGGGGTGCTAATAGTGGAATAGTGGATTTAAAAAAAAATTCTTTAAAACTAATTCCGTTTGCTTATTAGTATTTACGAACTCTACGCAATAACTTTCAACAGTTTGAGTGATTTGAGTAGTAGGTATGGCTTAACTTTAACGGGATTTGCTTTCCGGTAGTCTGGAAAAGAATTTTTATCATCTAACATTCAGAGATGATTTTGGAATTATGACAATCGGCAATGCCAATTACAACAAAGTGCAACCTGTTGATGCAAGTTTTACCACTTTTACGTTGCCTGTTATTACCTGTATGCGTTATATCAAAGTTTCCTGGTATATCCACCTCATCTCATTGTAGGTATGTATCATAATGATTTTATTTACCCCCATAGAAAAAAGTCTGGCTGCTTACTTTAGATCGCAAGATCTAAGTGAACAATTTGAAGCTTGCAAACCTGAACGGAAGCAATTGGGAAAGTGCTTATTAAAGCTGGTTAAAGCTATGCTCAAAAACTGGGGCATATTATAATACCTAGGCGATAGAAGCAAACGGTCGTCATGGAGAAGCCTTCTGATGACGTCTGGCTGGGAATCGAAGACTCTGTGAGACGAGGTCAAGTCCTAGCCATCTTCAAAGTCCAACGAGGTGTTTTTTTTTACTAGGGGTATGTCGCTGTACAGCTCGTATACTCAACTAACTATTTTGCTTTGATAAAGCACTATCGAAGCTATTTCCCCATTAGCAATATTACCTGTATGAAGTCTTATGGAAACTATTTTATTAGACTTCTTTATATACTTTTAATAAGACCTACAGAAAAAGACTTTGTTTGCTTATAAAAGGCCTTCCAAAAGCAAAATATATGCTGGGCAAAAAGTATTTCCGAAAATATTTTGAATATTTTCTGATTTTTTTACATTTTGACAGTAGTCCGACACGCTATCCACTAGCCTATACTCTGGAACATGAAAGACCAGTAAGAACAACATAGTACTTGACATCACATTTTCCCCGATCTTTTCACCTTAGCTTTTTTAATTCAGATTCGGATTGACATCGTGCAAAGTTCTACCGAAACATCTTAACGTATCGTACATGTACAAACATCCCCGGAAGCTTAGAAACAACCTTATACAACCTTATGATGGTTATACCATCACAACATCGCTTATCCTTAGGCTTCTACCTAAACAATAGACTGCAAAAATGCTCAACCTCCGCGCAAAGGTACTATATAAGGAAAGCTTGTGGAAATTAAATTTTGTTGCCTTACAGAGGAATAATTATTAATTGGGTAGTATAAAAAGGGTATAGAACTGCATAGAGTGCGCATCAGATAAAAATTGTGTAGCTGTTTCAGACGCGGAATGAACCTGGGTCTCAACCAACATGCCTCTCCCATTAGCCCGGTTCTTAACTAACTGCCTCCAGTTGCTCACTCCAAGTTGGTTGGGGTCGGTTTCTACTTTGGTGCGCCACTTAAAGCGAGGTTTTCCTCTACTGCGTCCGACGTCTGGCTGGGAATCGAAGAATCTGCGAGCCGGAGCATTGGTGTCCATTCATTCTACACATCCCATCCATCTTAAACTTCAAATGCGGAGTTTTTTGACCATGGGCATGTCGCTGTACAGCTCGTACAGTTCTTGGTTAAATCTTCGTCTCCATAGCCCGTCAACGCCAACGGGACCGAAGATTTTTCGAAGAACTTTCTTCTAAAATCGACCAAGGATTTCTTCATCCGCAATTCGTCGATGTTGTGTGTCCTTTCGTGTATACTAGCAAACGTGGCTATGACATCACGTTGGGTCCGACCAATGATGTCAATATCGTCGGCGTATGCTAGTAGTTGTACCGTTTTTTAGAAAATTATGCCTCTGGTGTTGGCTCATGAGTTTTGCACAATCCTCTCAAGACTCGAATTGAAGAAGTCACATGATAGCGCATCGCCTTGCCTAAATCCTTTTTTGGTATCGAATGTGTCGGTGAGTTCGTTTCCGATTCTGATGGAGCAGCGAGAATTCTCCATTGTCATCCTACACAAACGGACGAGTTTTGGCCAAAACTAAACCTAGACATGGCTCTGTATAGTTCATCTGTATAAATGCTGTCGTATGGGGCTTTGAAATCGATGAATAGGTGGTGGGTATCGATTTGGACATCTTGGGTTTTTTCCAGGATCTGCCGAAGTGTTGTGGACTTTCCTGGCCTAAAACAACACTGATAAGGGCCGATCAGGTTGTTGGTAAACGGTTTCAGGCGTTCACATATTATGGCAGATAGGATCTTGTAGGCGATGTTGAGGAGACTTATGCATCTGTAGTTGGCGCAGTTTAGAGGGTCTCCTTTTTGTAGATCGGACAAACGATGCTGAGGTTCCATTCTTCAGGCATACTTTCTTCCTACCAGATTTGGCTTATGAGTTAGTTGGTGGATGTTCTTACCAAGTCATCTCCGACGGCTTTATAAAGCTCGGCGGGAAGGCCGTCATTTCCGGCAGCCTTTTTAAGCTTCAGTTTAGGTATTGCTATCCTCACTTCACTCAGGTCGGGTGGTTGGCAGCTTTCGCTGTCGTTGCCAATATTGAATGGTTCGTTCTGCCTGACAGCGGAATGTTGTTCGTCATCGCCGTTTTACAGTCTGCAGAAGTGGTTCTCAGCATAGACTGTGTCTCAACTACGATATTTCCTTGTTCATTTCGACAGGATTCTGTTCGAGCCTTGTATCCTTGTCTTTGGCGTTTTACACTTTGGTAAAACTTGCGAACATATTTCCTGGAGAGGCACCTCACCATATCCTCGATCGCGCACTTTTCTTGCTCTTTTTTCTTCTTTCTGAAAAGAAGGTGTTCTTCCCTTCTTTTCTGACTATAGAGCTCATGGCAGATCTCGCCTTTACTTGTAGCTTAGCCTTTTAGGCCTCGTTCTTGATTGCGAGCATCTGTCGACATTTCTCATCAAACCTGGGGTTTCTTGCTGGTGGACCTGACACATCGGTTGCCTCTGATCTAATGGCTTGTTGGCATCGTTGACATTGTTCTTAGACAATCGATGCTGCGATTGCAGTCTTTCATATTTCTGGTTTGTTGTGGCGTGGTGGATATCCCCATTTTTATTTGGGATGCAAGATGGTAGTGTTCTGAGCCGATGTCAACCGCCGGAATGTTCGGATATCCAAAATACTGTAAGCGTGCCTCTTTTCTACCGCAATGTGATCATTTTTTGGTTGGCCGTTTGTTGATCTGGGTACCGCCATATCCCCTTATGGGGATATCGAGGTGATGAAACCGTGTACTGGCTATATTGGCATTTCGCTCCGTAGCGAAATCAATTAGCCTAAGTCCGTTGCCAGACGTGTTGTCGTGTAGGATATGCTTTCCGACAATGCTGCTACAAACGTCTTGTCTTCCTACTTTTGCGAAGAAATCTCCCAGCTCGATTTTAACATCGTACTTCGGTAGGTTTTGTCAAGGAGCTCGTAAAAGCAATCTTTATCATATTTTTCTTCCGCCGGGGCATGATCGCATATAAGGCAATTTGGCCTTGATTTGGATTGTTACAATGCGTTCGCTAATGTCTAATGTCTAAGACTTCTTGCCTAAGTCTGACACTTACAACAATTCAGCATCCGAATAGTAGCTTTTTCCGTTCACTATAACAGTAGTAGATATCAGTTGTTCATCCTCTTTTTACCCGGTCCATCCCATCGTATTTCTTGGATGGCAGTAATGTCTGGAAGTTAGGGGTTCCGCTAGTTGTTCGCTTGCACATCAACTGTTTTATGTTCTCATATTCCAGGTGCAGATACGAACGTCGTTGTCCTTCCTCGTTTAGTAGGGTCATCAACAAAAAAATCAGTCCTTTCCGATGCAATTGGTTGCTTCGTAACAATAGGTATTTTCAATGGGTGGGTAGTAAACCAAAAACACCACCTCAACCTGGAATTTATTAAATACCCCTGGGAAACGGTGCCATCAGTATCCACTATAGGATTAAGCGCTACCGTTTAGGATTCGGTTCATCCGCACCCATTACTGTTCAATTGACCTGACTTACCCTTGAGATTCCTAGATAATCTATTATCCGTATGTGTTGAAGCAGCTCATCTAGGTTCGTCCGAAACGGAAGGCTGGGTATTCCGTGTCAGCTTGAACTGGCTGTTTATAGTGTTGCTGTCTTTCGCCTTGCTCAATACTCCCACTTGTCGTTTAGGGTTGGATGAGACCAGTACCCGATGGTTACCACTTGTAGATAAAAAAAAGCACAATAAATGTGTGTAATGTCATGACTTGGCATTGCCATGTTAAAGCCAATCCCAGTCTACCTTAGCTCTACAACATCCAACCATCTCAGGTTACAAGTGACCGTGGAAAATAACTAAAAACACCTGACCACCTTACATCCATGCAAGCGGTTTATCTCATCGTCCCATATCAAAGCATTCAAACGGAACTTGACCCAATTCCCCAGAAAATCGTTTTTCGTTCGCAAAAATAAAAACTCACCCACACAATGCTATGGATAAATATTTTCGTTCAGTAAAAGCATTCAATTGTTTCGTAAATATAGTGATCTGTGTACACCAGTCATCCAGCCAAATTTGGGGGGCTTAATTTAAAAATTGAAATTCCACAGGCCACAATTTTGCCCTCGAATGGATGCACTTGTCTGTCCCAACAATTTATTATCAGTATTACAAATAACCGAAAACAAAATTATTAATTCGACAATCTCATAACAAAGCGGAGGTATTTTTGAATTAATTCCAACAGTCTTCTGATTAAATATAGAAATGATACAGATACACCCAAAACCATAACATAGCGCATTTTTGGCCGCTCTATTACCCGAGGGTCATTAACCTTAGAGTACACAAATGAGGGAGAGACACCGAATGGAAATAAATTCAATTAAAATCTGTCGGTACCTTTATCTACGAGTGTTATTTATTTCGTCTCCCTTTTATAACGCTTATGCGTGTGGCTCTGAGATGAACACATAAATAGGTATGCGACTAAAAATAGGTGTGAGTGCATGTGCACCAAAATCAAACTAGAGCCAGTGTGTAGGATGGGATCGGCCTATGGTCTACAGCTGATGCTAGTCTAGTCAATAGTCATGAAATAAAATTCCCTTTGTTTTGTAGTGGTGTTGCGTTGGCAAGAGGGGGAAATTTACTGTTGGATGTTGCCTACTTTTTGGCGCTAGCAAAAATGACTTCCAACGTTAGTGTTAAATGGCGTGCTCTCTTTTTTATACCCTAACCTATTGGGGTATTGACTTTTCATGGGTGGTTAGGATGACTTGCCGTAACTTACTTATTCTAATATGCAGGAATATCTTGGTGGGATTCAGCACCTAGCCACAGAGATGCAAGTGACAGTGTCCCTTAAAAAAAAAGGAATTAAGATTGACATAAAGACATATACCCTTGCTGGTCCTTGTATGCCACTAATTTCTGGGTCTCACAGTTCTTGGTTAGGTGATGAAATTTGGTATAAGACTTCTTTTCTGAATCTAGCAGTATGTATGTACTTTCAAAATCAGCCCAATCTATAACAGCATGTTAAGATGTGGATTTGTGATCAGAGGAAGACTCAGGCAATAAGTAATGTTGCTCAGTAATGTAAACGAACGCCTGGTCACAATTCGCATCAGTACCGAATCCAAACATATATCGCTTATACACGCGAAGTGCCCGAAGTATGACGTAAAAATCGTTTTGAGCGATTTCAACGCTAAAGTCGGAGAGTTCGGTTCCACGGTCGGAAAGCATAGTCTGCACGACATCACCTCCTGAAACGAAGTCAGGCTAATCGACTCTGCAGCGGAGGCGAAATATCATCATTACCAGCACACGATTCCGACACCTTCAAATTCATCAGGGGACTTGGCGGTCTCCGGGTCAACAAACCGTCAACCAGATTGACATGCCTCCAATATTTTGGATGTTCGAACGTTCCAACCGGCCAACATCGACTCGGGCCTCTGCGAGCCGAAGTATTGGTATCCATTTGTTCTACATGTCCTAGCCATCTTAAACGCCCAATGTGAAGTTTTTTTTGACCAGGGGCTTGATTTCTTCATCCGCTTTTGAGATGGTCCATGCGTCAGCGCCGTAGAGCAAGACTTGGATGATCAGGGTCTTGTATAGGATCTCCTTAGTAGTTCGATTTAATTTCTGGCGAGATATTGTTGTCGGAGTTAATAGCAGAGCCGAGATAGACAAAGTCCCATACTATTACCTCAAAGTTGTATCTGTCAATGATATCTTTCTGTCTAATTCGTCGATGTTGTGTTTCCTTTCGTGTTGACAGTACTATATACTTTATCTTGCCCTCATTTACTGTTAAATCTATTTTTGCCGCTTCCTTCTCTATACTAGCAAACGTGGCTACGACATCACGTTGGGTCCCACCAATGATGTCAGTATCGTCGGCGTAAGCTAGTAGTTGTACCGATTTTTGAAAAATGTTGGCTCTGGTGCTGGCTCGTGAGCTTTGCACAATTCTCTCAAGAATCAAATTGAAGAAGTCACATGACAGCGTATTGCCTTAAATAGTCATTTTTTGGTATCAAATGTATCGGTGAGGTCGTTTCCGACCCAGATGGAGCAGCAGCGATAATTCTCCATCCCCATCTCCTACAGAAACGGACAAGTTTGGGCGGTATACCAAAACTAGACATGGCTCTGTATAGTTCGTCTCTTTAAATGCTGTCGTATGCGGCTTTAAAATCGATTTGAACTTTTTGGGTTTTTTCCAGGATCGTCCGAAGTGTGGCAATTTGATCGGTTGTGGACTTTCCTGGCCTAAAACCACACTGATAAGGGCCGATCAGGTTATTGATAAACGGTTTCAGGCGTTCACATATTACGGCAGAGGGTCCCCTTTTTGGTTCAGAGGGTCCCCTTTTTCGTGGATCGGGAAATTGATGCCGAGGTTCCATTCCTCAGGCATACTTTTATCCAAACAAAATTTGGCTTAGGAGTTGGATAATGTCTCTTACCAAATCATCTCCGCGCTATACCAAATCAGTGATCCAGAACAAAAAAAACTAGATAGGATAATTATATAACAAATGACAAGAGATAACCAGAGACTGCAAAGTATAACTTCGTGAAACACGAGTCTGTCCCCCATGGATAATGCTAAGGATCCCATAGAGGATGATACTACCTTAGGCGATTTCAACGCCAGTATTGGAAAGCAAAACATCGTCAGTTATATATACAGGAAATCCTGCTTGGAAAAAGGCAATAACAGAGTCTCGCGACAAGAATATCATCTAACGATTCTACAAAACAAGCCAACTTACTGGCTTCAAATCTTTAACGAAGGCTCTATGTTGCAACCCAGGGACTTCTAATGGTAGCTGTATTGGCATATTGTCAAAGGGTAATGAGACATTAAGCTTCTAGATTTGGAATACCTGATTTGCTGAGATTCTTTTCTCCCGCTGAAGGGAATTAACTGAAATTTAAGTTACTGGCCGGCTAAAAGTTGCCACTTTTGAATCAGTGATGTGTTTTTTATGTTTTTACCATGGAGAACAAGATTCAACCACGCTATACGTTTAAAATGCGTAGGATATGCGAAGCAAATAGACTCGCAGAAATTTCTATGAGGAAGCCCTTGCCTTTGTATGTTCGCGCAATTAGAAACCGACCGCAACCAACTTTAATTGTGTAAAAGACAGTTAGCTGCGGACCATCCTATGATTGTAGAAGCTTGTTGCTTCCGGCTCAGTTGCAACCCGGACTTGTACGTGGAAGCAGAACTGTACTTTCTTTTTTGCTGAAGTTATAGCTTCGTTGATTCAGCTCATAAAACTCAAAACACAACCACTTTCGTTAAAGTTAAACTTTTTAATTACTTTCATTTGCAAATATTTCACAACAAATCCGTAATCTTATAATTAATTTCCTCTGTTGATGGATCCGCCAAGTAAAACAAAAAAAATCATTAATTATAATTAAAATTCCAGATACTAGTATAGTAGGGATAACCATCCACTGCTAACAGCTTCAGCTGGAAAATTTTCATTTAACACAATAGTCCTTCCTTTGCTGGCGTATAATTGCCTCCAGCTTGATGCATCTCTCGCGCAGTGCACCGTTCTCCTTTTGCAGTAATTCAATTGTTGTGTCCTTCTTTTCAATGGCTTGTTGAACCCTGTTTTCACACACAAAAAAAAAAGCGTACAAAAAAAATTAAAAAAAAAACAAAAAAAATATTTTTTATATAATTCCATTTAATTAACGCAAATCCTGTCCCTCCCTGTCGCGGCAATATCCTGCAATATTGCAAACGGCTATAGTCGTACCTTTTGTGAATCTTTTGAATCTCATTGTCCCTTTCTGATTTGAGAGTAGCCACTTCAGCGGCAATCTCTGAACGGACATTATCCCGCAGATGCTCCCGTTCACCGAGAAATTCATTACACATCTAGAGGTACATACACAAACGAGAAAAACAAAAATGGTTTGCACTACAATCAGGGGCATAAGGATAACGATGGAACTAACCTTTTTACTATGATCCAGTTCTATGTGCAACTGTTTGAGTTCAGCTTGACAATTACGCACTTGAGCGTCCGATTCGGCGAGACGTGTCCTCGTGTCTGTGTACTTTTCACGTAGAGACCTTTCAACGACTTCCGCTTCACGAATATCCTTTTCGTACTTCTCCTTGAGCCGCCTGCAATTATGTAATCAAATTTTCATTAAGTGGTAATTGGTTGTAATTGTATTCTGAATCATACTCCATTTTCGCTTCGAAGTCTTCCTGGTTTTTGAGGGCTTCCGTATCCATTCGTGTGACAATGATATCGATTTGACGGTCCCTTTCGGTTCGATAGTGCTGGCGAATTGCGTTTTCGCTCTCCACTTGGCGCATCTTGCATTCGTTTTCGAATTCCTTTTTCCAAATTTCAAAGTCTGATTCGTACTGCTTTTCAATGGAGTTCACACGGTTCTATCGGGGGAAAGTGGTGTTAGGTGTAATTGGATGTGAGACTTAAGAGTTTTAGAAAGCAAATTAGAAAAAGGAGTGGAAATGTACTTCAAACGGGAGTTTTTTTGTTTAAAGGTATAGAACTTTAAGAACGGGCTCAGTGGCGCGATGGTTAGTGCGATGAACTACCGCGCAGAAGGTATGGGTTCGATTCCCAGCCGTAAGAACACCTAAATGATTTTTCACTGGCCCTCCTCTCGTGATGATCTGACCAATCATGCGAGTTGTTCCAATTGTAAAGAAAAGGTTATCTCAATTAAGCCGGAGTCGGCATAAGATAGGTACCGCCATCGTATTAGAAGTACACACGCACACATGAATGGTTGTGAGAAAGCTCGGCCCTGGGTACTAACGAGATTGTGGGGCCAATTTTTTTTTTTATTTTAAGAGCTTTAAGTCAAGTGATTTGTTTTTAGTTTGGTTTGACATTTCAACATGAATAGACTGACGTCTGATAAACATTTCCAAATTGTGCAAATTTATTTTGAAAATCAAGGTTCTGTTCGAAATACATATCACGCATATCGTGAATTTCACGGTCAACATAATCGTCCATCAGAGCAATTAATTCGATTAGGTATGGAATGTTTCGCATCACGTTTACTCTAAATGATAATACGCACTAACAGAGACGTCGTATAGTGCGTACAGAAGAATTCATTGCTGCTGTAGAGCGTAGCGTAGAGGAAGACCTAATTAGTCTATCCGCCATCGTGCACAGGAATTGTATATTCGTCCATCCTTTTTATGTAAGATTTTGCGGAAAAATCTTAGTTTGCGTGCTTAAAAAATTCAACTCGTGCAAGAATTGAAGCCACAGGATCACCTAGCAAGGTGTAGATGCGGTGAATGGGTTCAAAACAAGATTGCCGTTGAGCGATGAAACTCACTTTTGGTTGAATGGATACGTCAAGAAACAAAACTGCCGCGCTTGGAGGTTACCATCACTCCTCAAGTGTATTTTAAGACATCGTTACATCCACAAAAACTGACTGTTTGATGCTTTATGGGTTGGTGGAATAATTGGTGCGTATCTACTTGTTTAAAAACGATGCTGTCCAGAATGTTACAAACAGTGGTGACCGCTATAGAGACATGATTACTGACTTTTTCGTTCACATGATGTGCAGGAGCTGTGGTTTCGACAAGATGGCGCAACATGCCACACACACACAATTTCGCTTTGGGCCATTGAATTGGCCTTCAACATCGTGCGATTTAACGCCGCTTGACTATGTTCTGTGGGGAGATGTGAGGTCGGTAGTCTACGCCGATAAACCTGAACCGATTGAACACTAGGCCGCGTTATTGCCAATATACGGCCATAAATGTTCGAAAAAGTCATCGAAAATTAGACCTCCGAATTAGACTACGTCTGAGCCAGCCCTGGCAATCATATGGCAGAAATCGTATCGAATAAAGTACATTTCATGTTAATGTTAAAAAAATCATCTCTGTTTAATTCCATTTCAAAATTGTCGTACGCAACTTTCTCTTTCACAGCGATTTAAGTTGACGTTTTTAACAATTTGGCCCAAATACACTATAATATTTATTTTGATTAATGATGCTAGACTTGTACGGACAGACGGATCGACGAACCGACGAACCGACGCGTCGGTTCGTCGCGACGGGCGGAATTCCAAAAATCACTTTTTTGAGTTCCGCTATCATAGTAATGTTAACATCAATCAATATCTCAAGGTCGAAAGTTTTCACGAAAACAATATCTTTCTCTTTATAAGAGAAAGTTAAAAATAAATGCAGACAACTGCACCGGTTACTTGGCTGCTATTATGCAAGCAAGTGCTAAAGTCGGTCTGGAGATATGGTATACAACTATGGGGTTGTACCAGTGAAACGATCTACACATTTGTCAATGCGCCGTGGTATATAAAGAATGAAGATTTACGCAGAGATCTGGGTATTCCCGCAGTTAAAGATGAAACGAAAAATTTTGCACGCAAATATAAAAAACGTTTAGTGGGACACGTTAACACAACGGTCCTCCAAATTCTTGACGAAACAAATTTATTGCGGCGTCTCCAAAGGACTTAGCTTTTAGATTTGGCCTGATAGCAACAAACCGCGCTATAAATTGCTGAAAAAGCAGAAGCTCTTAAAGGAAAGTTACCTGCCAAACATTCATTACTCGTGATAAAAAAAAATTGCTAGATAAGTCGCATACTTAGTTGCATACTAATACAAAAAGAGTGGGATTTTAGTGGGTTAAAGTCTCACACTACTTTACCACGTGCTCATCGTGTCTATCTTTTCCACCAGCCCACGGAAAATAATATTAATTATAATAAGCGAAAATAATTTTTCTATTAATAAATTGGATTTTCCGTACTGGCAATGATGTCTAATGTCTCGATGCAGTCGATTAACACAGCTGGTTCAGTTTCATTGTGCTTTACACACATCACATCCAAGTGCGGTCAATACTGACGTCAGTTGTTTACCTTTTTTGAGTTTCAAAGCGTGTTGTAGCAGGACTTATTTTGTTGGGTCAAATTTTCCCGCAGGAATATCAGACCATCTGATCAAAAACCAGCGTCTCTCAGGCACAGTGGACAGTTGGCATTAGATTTCCTTCGGTAATTTGAACTTAATTTAGTACGAAGTAGAAGTTTAGTAGAAGTTTCGATCATACGGCGAAGCGAAAGTTGTTTTGATGTGTTGGTAGTTTGATGTTATTGTGTGGCAAATAGTGTTAAAAACTGCCTTAGATTTTCATCAGTAGTATGCGGGACTCCAAAAACAAGTGTATCGCAAGCTACCAAGCGGTTTTCGTGTGAGTTAAGTGCGGGTTTGAGCTCGTGTAACTCAGTTGTGACAACGTCGTGTGTCAATGCAGAAAGTTCGTTGTTTTTGTCATTCGATTGTGTTAAGTTTGTGCATTCTGTTCGGTTTTTAACAACTGGACACCGGTATTTGGACAAGGTCAGTTCCATTGTGTTTACCTTATTGTTAATGTCGATAATGTTTTTTTTTTTATGTCACTGATTTCAGTTTCGATAATTTTTTTAATGTTTGCTTCACTTTCTGACATTTTAGTGACGGGTAAAAAATTATGAACAATTTGTTTCGTCCATTATTTTTCATTTCAATTTTCTCTTCTCACCTTTTTTTCATGGTCTTAGAAGCTGTTTTGCGGAATGGTGATCGCTGAGAATCTTTAGGTGAATCCGTTTGATGAGAGCGGATTCCGAGGGGTTTGGATGGTGGTGATCGTGACATAGGTTGTTGGTATATAACGAAAGGACAGATCACAAATTTGCACAGCACTATTAGTATGAGATTATTTCGTGTTAATTTCACATTCTATCGGCTTAACTTTGAATTTTATATAATAGTCTTATAAGCACACTCTCAGTTTTACTTTGATACCATATACTATGAAAATTGAAGCGTAATTTGATCACGAAAACGAAAGACGGATTGCTGTATAGGGAGACACGTCTACTCCACAGCTTCATTTCCTACTTCATTCTAAGAACTGTCAACTCTATAAATTCCACCCTAGTTTTTCACAGTTTAAAAAAGAGAGAAAGAATTGTAAAGACCGATGCAATGGGTTCTATAACTGCTGGGATGATTGAAATACATATGTGTCTCTATCTACAGGCCATTAGGGTGGTAAAAAATACGCCTTGAGGTGAACTACAATAAATTCTTACTCAGAAGTCACAACCATTCATCTATGTGTGTGTACTTCTTTCACGATTGGGGGACCGCCTGTTTTATGCCGACTCCGAAGGGCTATGTTAAGATAAGATTTTCATGGCAATTGATACTACTACTCGGATGATTTGTTTTATCACAGTGAAAGGAGAGCAAACGAAAATCATTAAGTGTCGCTATGGCTGGAAATCGAACCCAGACCTTCTGCGCGGCAGTTAATCGCACTAACTTTCGCGCCACTGACCCTATCTAACTTTTTTGATGTCAAGAAATCTTTTCCGATGCAGTCATTCAAAAACTGGCATCAGCTTTGAGCTAAACGAAAAAAAAAATTAATTGATAAATAGCCTTCAAAAACCTCACCTGATATTTCTCCTCCATCTTTGACATTTTCTCCACCAAATCGGCCGTTGCGTTTTCCACTGCACTCTCCTTTTCGCGAAGCATATCTTGCTTCCTCCTGGCCATTTCACTTTCTTTCTCTTTCAGTTCCACTTGATATCGTTCACGTTCCGCCGCAAAGTCGTCACACATTTTCGTCTTCTGCTCATCAAATATTTTCCGTTCCTCATCAAGCTGCCGCTCATAGCGCTCCCTTATCACTGCCCTTTCCTTCTCGATAATCGTTTCACGATCCTGTGCACACGCCTCCCTGATTCCATTCTCGATTTGATCATGCTTTTGTCGTGCCTCCTCAACAGCATCCAGAAGCTGCTGCTGATGGGCACGCTTCAACTCGGTCATTTCGCGCTGATGGTCGCAAGTCATTTTGTTGATTTCCAACTCTAGACCTTTGACAGTAAGCTCCTGTAGAAATATTGTGAGAAGGAATTTCACGAAAGGGAATAACACACACTCACCTTTATTTTTTTTGTATTGTCACGTACCCAGCGTTCGCGACGAATTTTCTCACCGGCAAGGGTTGTCTCTTTGACACGAGCCACTTCAGTTTCCAATTTGTGCTCCCATGCTTGGTTTTGACTCTCAAGGCGTCTTGTCAATGCTGCTACCTTCTCGCACAGGGATCCTTTGTCCTTTAGCAGCTGCGAGTTGTGTACGATGAGAGATGAAAGCGTGTGCATACGAGTGTATATCCCTTAAGTGCTTACCTGCTCAATGAAGCCCTGATGACGAGATACTATTCCCTCAAAGTGCTTCTTTTGTTCTTTCAATCGGTTGGCAGTGTTTTGCTTCTCGTTACGAAGTCCCTTTTGTTTTTCGTTGCGAATTTTATTTAAATTCTCTTTGGAGAGGACCACTGCATTGGCTAGTTCATTGGCGCGAAGACTTAGACTGATGACACGACGTGCTAGTTGGTGGTTTGGGAGCATCAGAAGATCTGAAATTCTTTAAGGGAAAATTCTAAAAAAGACTTCTTAAATGAAAAATCGCCTTAAACTTACTTTGGAACATCTTCGGCAATGTCTGGCTCGACGACAAATTCAATTTCTGACCGATTGGACTCCGGAATGGACCTTCGTGTCTCTAGGAGAGTCTTGTCACAGCTATTCTCCACGTCGTCCAGGTAGCTTAGGATATCCCTAAACGACCGGAAACATTGAAAAATCTGATGAATGGACTGTAATAAGAGAACTCACCTATATTTATCAGGAGACTTAATCGTTATAGAAGTTGATGATGTTGAAGGTTCAGTTTCAATAGTATCAACTTGTGCAATCGCATTTAATTTTAGGTCAGTGTCAGGTGCTCTCTCTGCAAAGTTATCTGAAAGAGAAGGGTTTGTGAAGTTTCTTAGACACTGGGGACATGCGCTCACCTTTCTTCTTGTCCTCCTCGATCTCTTTGATCACCGACACAATCTCCTCATACGTCGAATCATCCTGGGAATTGTCATCAGACTTGGAAGACTGCGAACTTTCTTGTGTCGATGACTCCTCATCCCCATCAATGCTGTCTTTGGAGAACTTTTCAAAATCTTCGGTGATCCGGTCACCGGGTACTTGAATCGACATCCAACTATCCACCTTGTCCAACTGAAACTCATCTAAATTCGAATCTTCCCGGTATGGGCCTAAACCCTTCCCTTTTGATTTCACAACGCGCTGCAGTCTTTCACCTGCGGAAGCAGATTTTGAACGTCTCTCCTTAGTCACCGAGGGAGGCCTGTTATTTGACCTCTTTTTAGTAGGAACAATGGGACTTGCTGCTACCTTTAGGTAGTTGTTGATGACTGATTCACTGGAAGCTGCATTCGGGGAGCTGGTGGGAAGCACTAAGTTCCGCTTGGTTTGTTTGTACATCTCAATTATGGAGTTTTTACTATTCACTTCGGATAAGTTGTTCTGCTTCTCCAGGCGGGTGTAGTGTCCCATTGATGGCAGTGGTTCCATGTTGTTGAGTGGTTGGCAGCTTTTAGGCGGTTCCAAGTCTTGAAGGATGTTCTTAACAATGGAAGAGCATTCAGAAGACTGTTCGCCAATTGCGTTCTTATACTGACGTATGACATCACTGTCTGGGGAGGACGTGTCGCGAATATTGGACTTCTCAGTGAAGTTTTTATCGAGTACATCTGTCGAAGAAGACGGTTGGCTAGGGTATTCACACATTTTTGGCGAGTCATGCACGCTTGCAGTTGACGAGCTACGGGTACTACAAGAACAATTATCCGACGGACACTTAGGATATTCAAAAGTTTCAGCTTGCACTTCACTGCTCGCACCAAAGTGCACTGTTTTCTTGGCACCGTAGGAGAAATATGATTGCTTGTCGTTCTCACAGTCACTAATGACGTCGATGTCATGGGCATCAGTTGATTTACCAAATGACACTCGTCCTGGTAGATCCGGTTTCTTGGAATGCCAAAAATCTGTCGACTGAGATGGTTTGTCTTTACCCAAACTAGATAGCGATGGTGACGTACTCATCCTGTGTGGAAGCTGTTGGATTGAAGACCTTGTTGATGCTATATAATCGCCCTCTTGACTGCTTATGTCCAATGAATCCTTACGCGTCCTGCTCAAGTTGTTGTGACTGTTACTTTTCTGTGTTGTACTCGCTTCGGAATACTGGTCATCCGATTGATCTCGACATAGCCAAGAACGTTTAATCGGTTCCTCCAACAAAAGCTTCAATAGATTCGACGAGGACACGGACAGGTAACGTTTCTAATAAAAATTGAAAACAAAAAAAAAACATTTCAGGATATGTTGCACACATTACGCAACTTGCACTTACGTTTCTAACTAACTTTCCACTGTACTCGCCTTCAAGGTAATTCCCCCCAACAAAGCCAACCCCTCTAGAGAATTTTGCATCGGCTGACTGGGGTCTTTTCAAAAACGGTGAAGAGCGCCCTCTGCGGAATACCGAGGCCGATCCAGGACGTTGAAGGACTGACGTATACTTAACATTCAACGACTTTGGCTTATGTCTTGAGACTAAATTTATCTGTCAATAGGTCAGTTGGTGAAAACAAGACCTCTCGCTAAACAGGACACTCTCACCTGTGATCCTTTTAAACTCAAATCCATACTAAAGAGACCGCAATTGTCGCTCTTTTGAGTGAAGTTTTATTTTTTGTTTATAGAATTTGCCTTTACTTTCTCTACCGTATCCTTGCAGTTGTGTGATGACAGAGCAATACTTACAAACTGGACTACTAAGTGGCAGACAGGTATGAGGTCTGTTTTGTGTAGTGGACTCACTCAAGCGTTTCGTATCGATTCGATGTAAACAACCCTGGGAGTTGGCCACAACAAACATCGACTGAAGACAGGTGTTTCTGTAGACAACCCTTAACTGCTGCCATAGTGAGAAGGGATCCACAACATATATGCGTACAATATACACGTGTATGGTAGACAATTTTTCCAGTTGTCTGGGGGATTGTTTTGATTACTTATCCTTGGTGCTAGGTTAGGTTGTTGCAAATTGAGGAAGTTTTTCGATCGGCAGCAGGGATGGAAAAGTCGATACAATTGTATCGAATTCGATACAAATGAGTTTGCTTGAGTACAAAAGTACATTTCGCCTTAATTCGATACAATTTATCTTTCTCTGTATCTGTATTCTTCCAAAAATAAAAAATAAAATTAATTTACGTTGACTGGATTCTACTTTTCGCGACCATTTTCCGTTCTTGACCACCTCAATCTTTCACTTAAAAAAAACATCAACGATTCGGAAATCATACAAATCGGCACAAGGGACAAAAAATTATAAGGAATTTGACAGCGTCAGAGAACTCCAAAATTATTTGCAGCATTTCTAATCGCCAGTACTTTTCAGTAGTAGTTGATGAAAGTACTGATTCTACTATTTGCAAGAATCTAGCTATTGTGATAAGAGTATTTAATGTTAAATGCCAAGATATGTTTCTCGCGCTTACAGAAATAGAAGACTGGTCGGCTTTAGGCATTTTCAATGCAATACAAAAAATGTTTGAGGAAAAATGCATACCATTCAAAAACATGGTGGGATTTACAGCTGACAACTGCTCAGTCATGATGGGAAGGCTTAATGGCGTTCAAGCCAAAATTAAAGAAATTGTCCCTAGTCTCATTGTTAATGGTTGCATCTGTCATAATTTGAACTTGTCTTCAAAAGCTGCATCTGTTGAACTTTCAGCTACAATCGACAGTATAATTCGAGCAATATGCCATCATTTTTGCAGCAGCGCTTCAAGGAGGCAAGATTTTAAAAAATTTCAAGAATATTTTGGAACAGAGCTTCACGTTATTCTTAGCTATAACGCAACGCGATGGCTTTCCCGTCAGGTATAACAAAAGTTTCTTAAATTGATACTGAATATTAGACAAAAACTACTATGATATCGTAACTTATATATATCTTTCTTAAATAGGCTGCAATTGATCGAATAATCGAACAATGGGACGCGCTTCAACATTATTTTAATTTCACCCATAATACAAAAGAAAAATTAAATTTTATATCCACTTATCTCAATAGCATAACAAAACTTTATTCTTATTTCCTTTCATATGTCTTGGACATGATCAACAAATTAAATTTAGAAATGCAGTCGGAAGATGCAAGAATCCATATAATTATTCCTAGAGTCAAAGCGTTATTCAAGCAACTTTGCAGGAATTTTTTGTTAAAAAAAAATTATCGACGAGCAGGACATATTTCAGGCTGATTTAAAAGAGAATAATATTTCTCTGGAAAATGTATACTGTGGCGATTTAGCAGAAACTTTTTCCTTAGAAAACAATTTAAATAATCAAGAAGTCTTAAATTTTAAAGAAAACGTAAAAAAATTTATATTTACTTTTTGGAAGACATAAGGAAAAGAATCAATATTCAAAATCCCTTTCTAAATTCAATGGAATATTTTACACCAGAAGGAGTTGTATAAGGAAAATTTAATTCAATATTTACATTTGTTTTTGAATTTTTTCCTAACGAAAAAAAGAATATTCAAAAAATTAACAATGAATATAGAGCACTTGTCGACTGCGAAAAAATTCAAAAATTTTAAAATTATTCAATTTCAGAATTTTGGGCTGAAGTTAATTTAATTAAAAACGAGTGTAATGACCTGATGTTTTATAATATTTATAGAATTGCTCAAGTCGTCCTTTCTATTCCACACTCATCAGCAAATGTCGAAAGGATTTTTTCTTACCAAACATTAATAAAATCCAAATGTCGAAACCGACTTCAAGTCGAAACTTGCTCGGCTTTAATAGAAACTTAAAATTTGATTAGAAACTCATCCTGTCATGAGTTTAAAGTACAGGGCAATATTTTGAATACCAATGTGCAAAATGATAATATTAAGCCTGAAGAGCTAATAGAATAATTTATAAACATTTTTTTTTGTAGGTAGGTATATGTATAGTTTTGTTGTTATGAAGTCAATAGGTTATGTTTATTTATGTCATTGTTTTGTTAATTAATTGTTGTTATGTTTTTGAAAATAAAAAAAATTGAATTCTCTTTTTTTATACGAAAAATTAATTTCAATGCAATTGGCTCCATTTCAGTACAATATTACAACAGTTTTCAGTACAAATCGAAAATGGCATTTTCCATCCCTGATCGGCAGTGGGAAGAGGTTTATAATGGCGGCTTTCTTGCTTTAAAAAGGAAAAACCTTTGATATTTCTATATTTTCAGAAAAAAAAAATTGGAATGCGATTTCATTGTTAAGCATAATATGGGTAAATGACTTGACCTTAACCATTTATAATTGTTTAGTCTTGAAAAACGACCAGGGGCCTATTTCATAAAACCACAAGTGTTGTACTTGTAGACTTGTAACTACAAGCGCAAATAAAGTATGGAGTTGTAATATTGTGTTCCATAAACATTTTTCCTCGCTTGTAGTTCGGCAAATTCAAATTATATGTGCAGCGGTCTAAATTCTACAAGTCTACAAGTGTGTAACTACAAGTTAACAATTAATTGCGGGGAACTACAAGTCCGCAGCATTTCTCATTCTTCTTCTTTCTTTCTTTCATTCTTTGTTACAATTACTTTAGCCATAGTAAAAAAAAAAATTGTGCCGTTTATTAAATGCCGTTATTACATGTAAAATCATGTTTTGGTGCACTTATTGAAGCTCATTTCTATTAATTTTATCATCCGGTCGGTCACTAAAATATAAGAGTTTAAAATGTGCTCAAAAGAAATAAAATTGTTACTTCTAGAAGAAATCGAGAAAAATAAAATAATTTTGTTTGGTTCTTTTTCCGATAAAATCACGAAAAAAGAAAAAAGTGATATTTGGATGCAAATCCATGAAAAAGCTAAGTCGAATGGTTTTTTTTGTGGAAAGTCGTGGAGTTATATTCGCGATGTTTTTTGGACCAATATCAAGCGGTGTACTATGGTAAGTACCTACATATGCTAATATTCCAATAAAATGTTTGTTAATTATTTACTTTATGAAAAGGTCAAGGTCGATAACAGAAAAAAGACGGGCTCTGGCGGTGGACTTGACGCACGGTTGAATGAAATTGACAACAAAGTTTTGGACATATTGGAGAAAGATGCTCCCGATATTATTGGCCTGCCAGTTCCCGAATCGCTTCATGATGATGTGACTAATGAGTCTTCTGGTATTTTTGAAGAAACTGAACTTGATATGGAAAATCAAAGATTTCCTTCGCAGAACACAAGTTGCAGTAGAAAGAGTAAAAAAAATCCATCAACTTCGTCTGGTAAAAAGAATTGTGTACACAAATGTACTAATATTTTAAATTGCCTTTATATTTAGAACCCAAAAGGAAATATATCCTTGACGACGAAATTGCACAATTGAAGAAAGAGAAGTTAGTGTTGGAGATCGAAAATTTAAAGAAACAAAACAAAAAACTAGATATGGAAATTGAAAAGCTGGATTTGGAAAAAAAGATGCTAAGCAATAATTTGATAGAAAAAGAGTGTAGTATTTTGACAATAAAAGAGTATTGATGCATATAATATGGATTTTTATTTTTCAAAACTATTGCCTAAACGAATTTATTATTTCCTGTCTACGTGTTATCCCACCTTGTGTGTTAAGTGTAGTGTTTTCTATTAATTGGTCTGCTTCATCTTCATCTTCTTCGTAATTTTCATCTTCATTTAAAGTATGTGAAGTTAGATTACAAAGCGTTACACAAACTTTTATTATATTGCAGGCGTATATGGGATTAACTCTTAACTGTTGTAGACACGGAAATTTTTCTTTCAACACACCAATTGCATTTTCGATGAGTCGCCTTGTTGACTTATGTGCACGGTTGAACCTTTGAACTGCGTCATCATCTAAGTTGTTATTTTGTGGTGTTATTAGCCAATCTGTACAACCATATCCGGAATCCCCTAGTAAAATCGATCGTGAATGCGGCCTCCAACCAGAATCCATCTTAGAACATAGCACACTGTTCCGCAGTACCCTTGCATCATGAACTTTTCCTGGCCATCTGGCACTGACATAGTAAAAGCGCAAGTCCGGGCCACATACAAGCATACAATTAATTGAGTGGTTTCCATGTCGATCAACGAAACGATCTTCATACTCATTTGGAGCGTCTATTTTTATCAAAGTTCCATCAATGCATCCAGCAACATTTGGCATTCCAGCAATAGAATAAAATTTTTCTATCACTTCCGAAGTATTTGTTGGCCAATTTACCTGATTAGCGAATACACTTTGGTTGATAGCATTGACAACTCTTTTAATTACACGACAAACCGTTGCCTTTGAAACTCCATGCATATCAGCTACACCATGATATTGAGACCCGTTACCTAGCCAATGCAAGGCTAGTAAAAGTTGCTGTTTAACTGACAGAGCATGATTACGATTAGTTTCATGTTGTATTAACGGTCCAATGCTTCTTAGCAATGTCTCGAAAGCGGAGAAGTTAATTCTAAATTTTTCATTAAATGTATGATATGTTAAAATATCAAAATTTATACGCTCTTTAAAAATTCGCGGTTCTCGTGTCTGATTACTTTCGTAGTCACTATCGTCACTGCTTGATATCATTTTTATTTTAAACTTCTTGACCACACGTTTTGTAAGCACTAATTTTGAACCACGAATAAACAAAATTGTTGCAGCACGTGATTTTATAGTCCCTCTACTCTTGTAAGAAATTCACTTGTAGTTACAAGTTTGTCACTAATAATTTTTTGCACAAATACTTTTATGAAACAGAAAAGTTCGCCGCAGTTGTAAATTCACTTGTAGTTACAAGCCTGGCACACTTGTAGTTATTAGTGAATCGGAATTCTTTATGAAACAAAAATGTGCACATAATTTACAAGTTACAAGTGAATTCACAAATAATTATTAGTGTTGCAGTTTTATGAAATAGGCCCCAGGTGGTTGGCGTCTTTTTGTTATTTGTGGCTAAGACCCAAGCTAAGATAGATTCAAAACATCTGCGCGCTCAAACGTTTTCTTTTCTAGCCCCAGCTAGAAATTTAATGGTTGGATTGATCTTCCTTTACTTGCTACAGAAGTGGCCGTATAAGTCAACATGCCTCTCCAATTAACCCAGTTGGGGATCAGAGACTTTACTGCAATATTAACGTCAATTCGCTCCGAATGTCCTAAGCATCCACTAAAGAGTTTCTTTTGGCCAGGTCTATCTTAGAGTAGGTACAGCTCTTGAACTTAGTGTTGAAATTTAGGGATCATAGATGTTTCTTACAACTTTTTTCTCAAAACAACCGTGGATTTCTACTTTTGACGCGATCCACCAGCGACAACTTTCCATAGTCATCCTGCACAAATAGAAGAATCGGTGCGGTATACCAGACCTGCAAGTAGCTCTGCATAGTTGGTCCTATAAATGATTTTGTTTGTGGATTTTAAGACGATTTTGACATCTTAGATCGCATGCTTAGGATTTGATCAGCTGTGGACATTCCTGGCCTAGAACCACCCTACCAATCTCGGCCAGAGGAGGCCCATCATTCCTAGAAGCCTTATGAAGCTTTAGCTAAGATATTGTTATCGTCACTTCATTTAGGTCGGATGAATGGTGGTTTTTGTTGTTGGCGCCAATATTAAATGGTTTGTTCTATCTGATAGCTGAATATTCGTTGCTATTCAACCGTCATCAGATGCGCTACAAATTATAAGTAAGTCTGTGACTTACTACGAGTGTTTCTCTTGAAGAGGATTATGTTTTGGCCTTGTTTCCCCAGCTTTGTCTTTTTTGTTAAAATGTACGATGATCATCCTTACCTAAGGATTATAACGTTGCGGTTTTTATATCTCAGTGTTAGTTTTATAAGTGCATATGCAACTCTCAAGTGGTGGTGGGTTGTAAATGCTGGGATGTCATTACTTACCATTACAATTTAAATTCACTGACATATGACAGATACACGATAATCGCAGAATGTCCCAGAGTTAAGGAGAAAGCAGCACCCAAATCAAGTTTACTTTCACACCACTTGTCAAGCTACGAAATGAATGACATTTCGTCAGAAAGAATTTCTTGCACCGATGTTTCTTCGAGTTAAGTAGGCAATTCAATAATAAAGCCCTTACTCGAACTACTAAGGATGTCCTATATAGGATCCCGTTTGCTTTCACGGGCTATGGAACCGAAACATTAATCAAGAACTGTATGAGCTGAACAGCGACATACTCCTATTAAAAAAACGCCGCATTGGATGCTTAAGATCGCATGTAGAACGACTAGACACCAACACTCCGGCTCGCAGGGTCTTCGATTCCCAGCCTGACGTTGGACCCAGTGGAGGAAGACCTCTCTTTATGTGGCGCGCACAATGAGAAACCGACTTCATTAACTAACCCTGCGTATGCAATAAAAGGCAGTTATCAAAGGACTGGTTTAATTTGAGAAACATGTTGGTTTAGGCCCAGGTTCATTTCGGACTGTAGCACCACCTAAGTAAATAAATGAGTAAGCATGAGAAGCCCAGCTCATCAGTTGCAGGCGTTTTTGTGTCTTGTAGAAAATGGACAAATGCTTAAACGGTACTCCTTCTGAAAATTTCCAGGCAGTCTTCTGCAAATGCATTAAATTCTCTCTCATTATAAATCCGTTGTCCTGGTCTGTTGGATATCTGCATTCACCCCTTAGCTATTAGGAATTTTTGAACTTGGATCCGGTGCCTATCGCTTTGTTATCAATTATAAATTGCTGATCTGAAGACTAACATGTGTATTTCAAGGTGAGCTTTTCTTTTCTTTTCAAAACGTTGTGTACCTAGCCTGTGCTCTCCGACAATACTACTTATGATGGCAATTCTTCCTACCTTAGCGGTAAAACCGTCCAATAAGATTTTAAAAGCGCACATCGGCAGTCACTTTCCCCAATAGAGCGTGAACAAAACTAGATTTGATGCGGATTGTCACAATGTGTCCTCTGATGTTTTCAAACACTAATACTTCTTGCAAAGGTCGTTTGTTTTTTATAAATTAGCATCCGAATGGTCTCTAATTCAGTTGACAATAATCGGGACCATAGCAAATAACTGATAACTGGCTGAACTCATTCTCCTTTTGCTTGCGCCATCACAACGTATTTCTTGGATGGCAGTAATTCAAAATCAGCTGTGCTTTGTTTTGTGTTTTGTTTTAAATATACACACGCTCAAGGAATACCTTTATAGTGTTTGTATACCTTGATAGGATTTTAACATAAAAAGAGAAAAAAATAAAAAAATCTTGATAATATTAAAACAAAAAGTGATTTTCTGCGAAAACTGTAATTCAAAATTTAAATATGTTTGGTCGCCAATGATTAAACTTTAAAAAAAAGCCGCAATAAGTAAACTAATATTTTATGATTGATTACACAACAAAAGGACAAACACTTTACTACAGCGAGAAACTAATAACAATTAGCCAGCATTATTCACAAACAAATGAATATTTAATTTATAACCTCTAATTTGATATTTTTCCGCAATAATACACAAATGTGAATGACACCTATCATCAATAAAACAAAATTGCTATTATCTATCTCTTTATGAATGATACCATGCCAATATCTCTACCTTCTTCCTGCTTATATTGCCACGGGCGTACATATTCCACACCCTAGTCAAGTTTACTGCCCCCTTTAAGAAAATTCACCACACCCATTAATCCATATCTACTTTGATTCTGAGTAGAAATTGTCAAAAAAAAATACTCAATTTGACATTCCACGAGAATTAAAGTGACAAACACACATGCGATCACGTGCCGATCCCACGATCCGATTAAATAATAATTTCTCGTTTTTTGCCTCCCATCAATCAACGTCTTAGCTAGTCACCTGTTTTTCAATTTGCTCATCATTAATCGTTCATGACATTTCTCCACGAAATCAATTAAACGTCAAACAAAAATTTCCGTAAATTCAACACAAATCGAGTCCAAGTGTGACGAAAAGTGACAGTAGAGTTACAAGTCCAAAAGAAAAGTGAAAACTTCAATTATCGTCGATCTCGATTGTCAAAAAAAAACGAGCAACAATTACAGTTAATTTATTTGTCATTAAGCTTTATTTTCACATTTTCATTCCTGATTATGGCATTTCACAAAAACTAAATAATAATAAACAGTATTTACAATCAACAACAAATAAACAAATTATTTGCCAACAAAAATAAAAATTCAACAGTAATAAAAATTAATATTGATAAGGGTAGTTTTTTTTTAAATAGGAATTTGTCAACGTATTTTATGTGAACGGAGCCGATTCAAAGTGAACTCTCTCATGCAACTGGTGTATCACCCTTCAATGTCGGTGTCACTTCTAAATTTTCTTGGGTTATGTCAAACTTCAGTTTTGACATTTCCTCGATGAATGCTGAGTCCTTGGTAGTTGATTCAACTTCTTTGGTAACCACCACCGTATCGGGGTAGTTGTTGGGCTCATTTGACAAATCCTTGGCAAAGGATGTTACGGTTTGTGGTTCAAAATTTACATCTGAGAGAGATGCTGTGGTTGGGGTCGTGTCATGGCCGTTTTCTTGTGGTTGACTTTCACCATTTTGAATTTGAATGTCTTTTGGAACACTTTGTACAACTTCCTCTACTAGTGCCTTTGCGGCTTGAACGACTTCTGTTTCCTGCTTTTCGGCCTCGCCATTTCCGTTACTTATGACCTCATCGTGGCCATTTTGTTTTGGCTCTTCTACCTCAGTCTTGCCGTTTTCTACAAAGGCCTTCTCCTCAACAACAGGTTTCTGCTTTTCGGCATCCTCAGTCTTACCGTTTTCTACAACGACCTTCTTCTCAACTGCTGCAGGCTCTGCAACCATTTCAGCTAAATCGGCCACTTGCAAGACTTTAGCCTGTTGAATTTTTGTACTCTCGATGACTGGAAGTTCAAAGGTTCTTGGCGAAGTCGGTGACATCACAACATGTGTAAAGTATCCACTCTTGCGATTCTCAAAGTCCAAATTGCTTTCCTTGGCCAGACGTTCAGCGATTCTTCTCTGTGCCTTCATGAACTCGGGCTCGTCATCTTCCACTGGCTTGTTATTGGCCTGCACAGTCCGCCTCAAGACAACCTTATTAACCTCATTACCCCCGGTGAGTTTTAAAGTTGCCGGCTTTACGAATCCATTAAGTGTTGTGCTCTTCAAGATCACCTGGTTGGCCTCGGGTGTCGGCGGAGTTTGTGGTTCTACCTTTGACTTGGAACGGTTGATGGTGAAGTTAGGCTTGCCATGGTTAAGCATAAGTTTTGTCGATGGTGAGGGGGACTTTTCGGAGAGGGTGAGGCCTGGGCGGAGCATCAATTTTGGCTTGGTGTCAGACATGTCAGTATCTGCAATGAAGAAGCAAAAAAAAAATTAAAAGTTGGCATCACTTGTTGAATCATGAAGTCGTGATTAGAATTATGTTGAATGTGCCAAAGTTGGCAAGGTGCGAGTGCGAAGGTGTTATCTTCAAGAAATGTTTATCTACTACAGAAAAAATGGAAGACATATTGCACTCGATTGACGGTAAGCCTTATTATTCATTCTGTGTACTGTCTTGCAAGGGAGACACACAAACACCGGACCAATTGTGAATTACCTAATCATTTGATATGCTTTGAATGCTGACAATACAATGTCATCGGCTATTAATCAAATATGCACGTGAGCCATGCGGGTGAGCTTGTGAGGTGATTACGTTCGTCTTATAGCAATGAGCTGGTAGCTGGACATGTCTGATGAGACCACAGGTACTATGTGGAAGCTTGACAGATAATATACCATAATCACGACTTTGATGTTGAAGTATTATTGTTGCCTTGTGCGAGAAATTGCAAAGTAGGCGTGATGCAACTGATAGGCGGTTTTGTTTTCTTACATAACTCAGTCATATTATTTCGATTGATTTATTGTTTCGGTTCTAATCAGCTATGGAATGAATTACTAAGTGACAGGGAAGTGAAAACTGATAAAAATGTTCTATGTATAGTCCAATTGATATAAAGTCTGACACAAATCAGAATTGACAGTTTTGTTCTTGTTAAGTGAGTTTTTATTTCTAATAAACCCACGGTTATGAAGAGATGTGGATGGATTCATACTTCAGGCCAGGGCCGTGAGTGTGCTGTCCAATTTTTTTTTTAAAGAAGAATAGAGCAATTTTATTAAAGTTTTACAAATTCCATACGAGGCCCCATGAAACGCTTTTTATTATCATTGGATTTCCTTCAAATGTTGGTTTTACTGGAGGATCCTTCCAAACGATATAATTTCAGCCTTGTCTGGGATTCGTCAAATCACTCTGTTAATATGTTTGGTCTCCTCTGAACCCAGAACCCATTGTTTGCGAATTAAAAGTTACATGCTGCTATAGATCATCCACTCTGTGAAATTCGAAAAATTTCTTCACAAATTCTTGCTGGTAACATTTAAAGCTCAAGTCTAATCCAAATAATACCACCCACTATATCCATAAATGATGGATTATACGAGCTCATGATTAAATATGTTGGACTAAGACACCCAAAAGAAAACTTTCGACTACAAGACCCACTGTACCCATGCTTTTAATGATTAAGAAAAATGATCGACCTATAACTCTATCAGAAGCAAAGTCTCTATGAGAAATTTCGAAAGAATATTTTTGACTGCAATCAGATGCAATCAACAGGACATTAAATGGATCATTCGATTTGGCACATCGGTTTTTAACATATTTGGGCCTTTTTGGCAGGCCTACATAAATAATTTAGTCAATGCCAATAAGCCAGATCAGAAATTCAATGTTGAGCCTGAAATAGCCGGAATATCGGTTAATGTCTGTGACACAAGGTTCAAAAATTTGCAACACGAAGTGCTTATTATCGGGCCCTGCACTAATATGCTTGGGATGAAATTTTTCTTAAAGTTTTGAGGTTATCCAACAATTTAACAGCTTCACTTATCGCATCGTCACATGACATATGCGTTCGCACCGATCAACCCCAGCACTCCTAAGTGTGTCCGTTGGGATAGCTTTCTTTGGGAATTAGTGAAGAGTTCTGGGATATTGGAAGTGTTCTGTAAAGAAATTCGCTCTGGAGTGTACCCAACATATTTCTTCACTCTTGAGAATTGTTGTGTGTTTTCGTAACAAGTTATGACCAGTTAAGCTAACGTCGTTACTGACTTAGACAGAGGATTAATGTTCTGTTGTACAGGTCTGCTAATGAGGTTCCTGTCGCATTCTGACCAGATCTTACAGGTGGTTAGTGACTTCCACATGATATTCAGCCCTGTCGAGGTATCAGTTCGAACAATTTCCGAGACGGAGCTCAGTTCCAATCGTAACTCAATTCGCCTACCATGTATAAGTTGCGTTTTGTTTCCCAACTTCTCATCGTGAAGCTTACAATCAGATTTGAAGGATTCCGCAGCATATCTTCGTCGGAAAACTTTGGAAGGTATTCCTACTATCGTTCGGGGAGTAGCAAAAGTAGGGAGATATGTAGTAAGGGGTACACGGCCAGATAATGTAAAGTACAAGGTGGGCCAAAAGAGTTCACCCTATTGGAATATGCTCTTATTTTTGCAAATGGCCGCCAATGTCAAATTTGTTTTGACATTTGTGGACCAGACAGATGTAGAATACAAGTGAACAAGCCATGGAGCGATACGCTCCCCAAGAACGCGGAATAATCGAAGTAGACGATTTTTCGACCAAAATCATAATGAGGCTCATTTCCACCTCAGCGAGTACGTGAACAAGCAAAACTATTGCTTCTGGGGCACCGAAAATCCACGAGTAATGCACGAGGAGCCAATACACCCGGCCAAAGTTACTGCATGGTGCGCTGCTCACGCTGGAGGATTCATCGGGCCATTTTTTTCCAGAACGCCGCTGATCAAACGACAACAGTGGACGGGGCGAGATATATTGCCATGTTAACAGAGTTTTTTGCCGCAATTGGATGAATTAGGACTGGAGGACATGTGGTTCCAACAGGACGGAGCAACGGCACATACTGCGCGACCCACAACCCATATTCTGAAGGCCAAACAACATCGGATGACGCTCTTATTTCACGATGGGCCTACCAACAGAACTATTGAAAAGTGTTGGTTAAAACCCCAATTCAGGACACGTTGCATTGATGCATTTCATAAATCGTGTTGTGTTAGGCACGAACTTCGCATCCTTGAAAAGGACCGAGGTCTGTACCTAGATTTATTGTTGCAACGTATGGTCGGACTCAACATGATTTGAGAATGTAATGTAGGAAATTTCTTTTATAGTTTAGCAGTAATATGCTGCCAACAGAAAGGGGCCTACTACATCGAAAAAATGGACAGAACGTCATAATCGAAAGCTAAATTTCTTAGGTCGTGAAATATTTTATCTACCTGTGCTACGCTATTAATTCTGACCACCTTATCAGGAATACAACGAAGAATAACTTTTATGGACGGCTGGTTTTAGTAAGAAAGGCCTTTTTCAAACCCAAGACTCCCAAAACTTTCGATTCAAGCTAGGCGTCCGATGCAGCAAAAGAAGGCCTCGTCTTAGGTTAGGTTTTGTTGTAGTGGCTGCTTGCGATGCGCGTGCGCACTTAAACCATAAAGGTCCGTTGTGATACCTCGTGGTGGACTCGCCTATATTTGTACGCTTAATTGAATTATTCAGAGCTAACTATGTAGCGCAGGAGGTTTCTGGCATTGGTACTAGCCAGCTCACTTAGATTTTCGAGTAAGTAGTCTCCCATATGAAGCTTCCTTACTTCTGAAAGAGCTGAACAAGGTGAGTAATACTTTCCTCCCCTTCCTCGTTTTAGCAGCTTCTACAGAAGTTTTGCTGAAACGACCTCGTCTTTTTACGTGTAGGCCTATAAGGCAGTGGCCCGTGAGGACACGGATTATGGTTCTAATTTAGCATTGTTATGTAGATGGAGCGATTCTGGTTGAAGTTAGGCCAGAGTTGCTTGTGTATTTGACACGTTGTGCCGTTTATCGCATCCTGTTTGATCTGTTTACATGTAGCAAGGGGCATACCTTATATATCTACTGGCGGTAGAATATCAAGGGAAGTGGCCTGTCTGGCCAGTTCATCTGCGTTAAGATTGACTGATATGTCTTTGTGGCCCGGCACCCAAAAGTGTTGAATGGCAAAATGCTTCACCATCTCGTTAAGAGACGGTCAGCATTGGTGGGCATATTTCGAATTGAACGAGATGGCTTCCAGGGATTTAATTGCCGCTTGGCTGTCACTGAAGATGTTAATATACTCCGTGGATATAACATTCTTTTCAGCCAAGACAAGGCTTCTTTGATTACCATGGTTACCGACTGGAAAACGCTACAGCGATCGGGAAAGGATACGCTTAGGTTAAGCATCTTGAAGACAACACCTCCACCCACTCCAGATTCTGTTTTAGACCCATCCGTGGGAATCGAGTTTTTGGTTCCGATCGAATCCGATTTCCATGCAAGGTGACTGGGTTGTCCTAAAGTTATGCTCAAAACTGAGTTTGCTAGTGGTGTGATCGATGTTTTCTGTAATGTAAAGAATCTTTGTGTGTTCACCCTGATTGGGTAAGGCCTCAGCTTAGTGGCGCGCACAAATAGATACTGAAAAACAGCTTTAAATGCGCAATTATAAAAGTTTGCTAGGGACCGGGAAAATTTGACAGCCGAGTTTTTGAGGGCCAGTATTATCACGGATTTCAGCTAAGAAAGTAAGTAAATTTCCAGATCATATCCGTAACGAAAAGGGAGTTAGAAAAATATGGGTCAAGTTTGATGATACTTAACTTCCACCAACCATAAAGCAGCTAGCATAATAAAGATGCAGATAAAAACTAATAAAGTCGTCAGCCCTCAAACGAAAACCACATTAAGTCCTCATTTTTAATACAAGCCATTATGTTAATGACTGTGTCGAGCAGCTTCGATTTTCTGCATTACTTCCGTATTGTTATAAACACTGTCCCGCTTTTAAAAAAAAATGTTTTAATGGAATTAATTAAGAGTGTGTCTCCATGCAGATGAGCTCAACCATATTAATATTATTTTCAGAGTTATGATGACGCATCTCTGACGGGAACATATTGTTTTGCTATTATTCAGTATATTTCCAAAATATTGCTCCATATAAATTAGTCACTTAACTCTTCTAATTATGTAATGTCTTGTTAATAGACACTTCTATCCTAGAAATAATGATAATTGATAACGTCCAAACCCACAAAAATGGCACACTTCCATTTAGATAATTAATTTATTAAATAAACACATCAATCCACATAAATTATCTACAGCTTTCGTGTGTTTATTATAAACTCATGTTTTGCAGTTTTTAAGAAATCGATTAGTTTTGCATAGAAATAGGAAATCACCTTGAAGCAAAACGGGTGGAACCCATTAAAACAAAACCACTTAAAAAAAAGATTCACAACCCAACCCAGAATACATGTATTGAAAAAGCTAATGATATACGGAAGTTCAAATCAGAAACCTTCTGTATATCGGTCCCTTCAATATCAATCATTAAAATTTACTTCGGTAGATTAGAGCACATTACTTGCTTTTACATTCAAGGCTTAGTGTAATCAACGTTCCATTGAACTTTGTCACACCTTACTTTTAGGGCATTTGCGCTTATATTCGCTATAGTCTGGGGCTATCTTGAAGCAAATAAACAAAGCACCTCGCCCAAGGTAACGAAAACAAGAGTCAGCTTAAAAGTGAGATAAAATAAAATTTGGGAAAAGTTTTAGTCATACATGAACATTTTAATTTTATTTCTTGTTGTTTGCCCCAGGTTAAGGTTAAGTGCAGGTTAGTGACTTGTATATAAGGCTCAACATTATTATTCATGTTGAACAGGGGATAGACGTTGCTCTAGGCATGCAATTTGGGGAAAAGAATTTGACAAATTGTATGATTTCGTATAGGAACCCCGATAAGCTCTAGTCTTGAACCACATGATGTTTATATCCTATCCCATATTAGGGTATAGAATAATTGTTTTGACATTAAGTTTGTAACATAAAGAAATAATTTCGATAGATACATCGTAAAGTTTATGTATCGACTCAGAATAGCCAGCTGTCCGTCCGACCAAAGGCCAAATTTATAAATGTGGCCTTATGTCGCCTTATTCTAGCATTTGGCATGATGACACTTCGATAATGCGACATTAGGCCAAATTGTAATAAAGCCAAATGGAGCTCAAATTGAATGGTATACCCACGTATTAGGGAAGCAAATATAATATGCAATCGAAAGTTTCATAAAGCCAAATTGGCCTTTTGACGCTTCATCAAAGTGTAATATTTCCAAATGCTAGAATTTGCCGTTATGTTACTTTCACTAAGCTTTATAAGACCATTTTTTTATTTAAATTTAGCCTTATGAAGCTTGGCCATATGTCACGGCACCCTTCGAGACTCATGGCAATTCTTGGTCTTTTTAACGGAATTTTTGTTTACATTTCAGTATAATGACGGTGCGTCGAATTTTGCCTTTCAGTTTAGGAATTCTTCCTTTCAACAAAATCGGGAAGGAAGATATCCAATGGCGATTTTTAAATCGCATGATCTTGTTGACCAATTTACCTTAGAGTGACACAATCGAATCATATTTCCGCTCCAATAATTTTTAATTCTTGGCTTACTGTGTGTAAGCTCAGAGGAAGCTTTTTATTATTTCAGGGGAACGAACGCCTTTGACGACGCGCATCGAGCTCTCAGTTGGAATGAAAACAATTAGGCCAAAATACACAATAATATTTATTTCGTTTAATAGGCCGAAATACACAATAATATTTATTTCGTTTATTGATGCTAAAAATGATATGATTAATGTCGATGTGATAATACGAACGTTTATTCCGCAATTGAAAGTAATCGGTGTCCATGTGAATAAAAATGATTATCCGAAACTGAAAATTCCATTTAGGGATAATTGCGCCAATTATTTAGAACTCATAAAAACAGTCATAGTAGTATACAAATTAAATTTCATTCAATTTGGCCGCATAGCTTTCGAGAAATTGTTGTCAATTTGTTTCTTTATATGGCCTAAATGCAAAAATCCGTTATATGTTTTTTTTTTCGAAAAAACTGGATATGCAGTTTTGTTGGAACTAATATGCTTATAGTATGAAGCTCGACCAAATCGTTAGAGCCGTTTTCGATAAAATTAAGGTTATGTATGATATATAGATTATACGGCAGGTACCAGTAATAACATGGCGAAAAGCAAACAAAAAGAATGGCCTAGAATTATGACCAAAAAAACGCTGGATACGAAGTTTGAAGAAAATCGGTCAAGTCGTTTAGGCTTGAAAGACGTGCCGACGAACTGACGGACGGAATTCCAAAAAAAAACACTTTTTTGAGTTCTGCTATCCTCGTAATGTTAGAATCAATCAAAATCTCGAGGTCGAAAATATTCACGAAAACAATATCTTTCTCTTTATAAAAGAAATTTAAAAAAAAACTGGTAATTTGAACATTGCTGTCGATAACCTTTACATGCCCCAGCTCTTTCAGATGATGACACATGCGGAGATTTGTTCTGGTGCACCTATGTCGCAATTAAGTTCGTAAACGTGACCTACTAGAATTTTGCTTCTGAATAGGGTCCATAAAGTATAACGAGATGGCCTGGATCTAGAACAAGAGCTTCTAAAACTATCTATATTTCGCATAGATGTCACTATCAGAATTTATGGCAGGTGTATGAAATTAAAGTCTAAAGTCATTTACTAATTTTCCCTCGTATTAATAAACGCTGATTAGCTAATCAATGACTAACTTGGTTATTTTTCCATTAAGAAATACTCGCTCAGATGTCAAAAGTTAGTCGCTGATTAGCTTATCAGGGTTAATGAAGCAGTTTAGTGGGACTTAACAATAATGTTTATACCTTTTTGTTAATAGCATATATTTTGTGTTTTCTGTAAATGCTAAATAAATGTTAGCCCACTGTTATTTATACGGTGTTCCAACCGTGCTGATTTTGTCTAATTTAGAAAATTTTCTGGCCAGCTAGTTAGGAAATACATTTTGGATACGAGGTTCTCCTGAATAACTAAGTAGGTTAATTTTTGTGTAAGCTATGGTAATAAAGTAAAATGATTAACAAATTACAATTTTTTTCTGAAACTCATCGAAACTATGCTAAATTCTTATCTGTTCTATTTTTCAGATAAACAGAATCATCACGATGGCTAGGGAGAGTCTGATTGCAAAACGAGAAAAATTAATTGATAATTCGTATACAAATAAAATAATAAAATTAAATATATCCATTTCACTATCATCACTGTGAGGTAAGTGTGTCGTTAATATTTTCAAAGAAAATATAATTTCTAATATGTACTAAGTAGCTAAACATACAATTTAAAACAAAATTAATATCTGATTTATTTTTTTATTTTAAATATAACCGTTCTCCAAAATATACCAGAAACGTTAAGTCCCTTAATAACTATTAATGGACTTGTACGGCTTCATTCTTTTGTTTTTAAACGTTTAGTACAAATATTAACCCAATCATTTGTCAGAAAGGAGCGTTGGTTTCATATTTACTCAAATTGCCTTTCATTTGGCCCAACCTGGCTGCAAATGTAAAAGATCCGATACTTTCATTGGTGTGCTTCATGGGCCTAGAAAATACAGATCTAGTACACTAATCGGTGTATGTTGATATATCTAAGTGATTGGGAGAATGTCCTTCTCAATATTCATCATTGAACAGATTTTATAGAGGTTAACAGAGGTTATATTTCCTGCATTATTCTCTACTTGGAAACAAACGCGATATTTGTCTGTTGAAATCTATATTCTTATCCAGTATTTTAAAAAAAAAATCGGTATAAGTAAGAGTTCCACCTTCTCACGAACAAACGCAACGAACTTGTACCTGTTTAAGTTCTTCGGTGCCTTGTACTTAGTACTTACATACACTATTACCCTGAACGTTCCAAATAGGTTGTCAATCCTAATTGCGGCCTTCAGTTGAAATTCATGTGGTTCATACTATGATTTTTATATCGATATTTATCTAAAATATAACGGCATTGTAGCCCATATTTTAAGATAGAAAGAATTGCAAGTCTTCGCATAACGGGCATGCTATGAATTTAATCCTACGATTGCGATTCAAATCATACTTCACTTGGTACGGATTAGCATCTAGGGTCTATAAATTACCACGAACTGTGCTTGTATGCTATCAAATACTGACAATAAAGTCGGGCATGCCAGAATTCAAAAAGAGACTAGAAACATCTTAGAGTCCTATACGGCACAGACAGGTCTTGACCAGTAGACATTGGTATTTACTTAATTCAGAAGCCAATCACTGTACCCAACTAACAATTTCGCTTCGATAAAGCACTCTCGAAGCTATTTCCCCTCCAGCAATATAACCTGTATGAAGTCTTATGGAAAAACCTTTGGCGCACTTTTGGGAAGCAATATTTACTTTTATAAGGCTTCTTTAAATACTTTTAATATGCCTTACAGAAAAAAACTTTATTTGCCTTGCAGAAGCAAATTGTAAGCTTCCCAAGTCTTTCCAAAAACATTTACAAGCATAACCAAAAGTATTTGCAAGCCTTCCCGAAGTTTAAAAATAACATATTTTTTTATTATTTTCTTATATTGTTTACTTTTATTAATTTTAATTCCAACCTCTTATAATTAAAACCCAATTCGTTGTTTTGAAAATTAATTTGGAATTAATTTAAAAACTCTTATCTTACTGTTATTTGAACTCGCGTTCTCTGCACGGCATGCTATCCCCAAGGCTGTACTCTGGAACATGAAAGGCCGGTAAGTATAACGAATTACTTGAATCGTGTTGACTCATTCTCTGGTAGGTTCCCGATCTTTTCACCTTTTTCCCGGTGTTTTCAACTTTTTCCATGACTTCGTCTTTATGGCAATAAAATTACGCCATGTAATGTGTGTTTGACTGTTGGTGAAATGCATGTCACATTGTATTTGCTGAGAATCAAATCATTGACCACTTTTCGAATTAAAAAAATTATGGAAACAAATGTTTGTGATGCTTCGACTGGGAATCGAACCTGGAACTTTTGCAAAGTAGTTCGTCGCCTAAGATACAGACACTAGTCAAAGCTTTTTTGAGCCTTCATTCGAAGCTCTATACATGTTATGCTTCGGATTAACTTCGTGCGAAGTCCTACCAAAACATCTGAACGTATGGTATATGTACATTGTAAAGACTTCTCCGGAAGCTTAAAAAACAACCCTACAGAGGTTATAACATCATAACTTCGGTTATGCTTGTGAATTTTCCTGCATAATGTCTTAAACAGGCTTCTATCCAAACAATCGACTGCAAAAATGCTCAAACTCCGCGCACAAGTACTATCTATATAAGGCCTACAGAAATAATTGCTTGTGAAATTTAAATTGCATTGCCTTATACAGGAATAATTGTTAGTTTGCATTTGCTTGAAGTGAGTCACTATATTAGTCTTCCTCCAACGTTTTTCAATCTAAATATTGTGGCTTTTCACCAGGCTTGGTTGAAAAATAATCCGCTATCACTTAAAGATATTGGGTTGTATATCTTCTGACAAGCGGTCATATTGACAAACATTATCACAGGACACTTCATCACATGCAGGCATACTAAAAGAGTGGACAGCAACTTCAACTATCTCAGTTAAAGTTGCAGATAAGAGGAAGAATCATTAGGACACTTACATTGTATGACTCCCATTCTGTCACAAATCATAACAGCCACCTTTGGTGACTACTTCTACAGTATGGCTGACCTAAATCCATTACAAAACTAAATTGAAATCGAGAATGGCTATAGAAATCAACTCGTTCACTAATATTGATACCATAATTTACCTAATTCTAGCCTTGTTGTTATTTTAATAAAATATTGTTCACGTTTGGAGTGGGAGTTGGTGACTTTTATTTTACTTCTTCTAGACTAATTAGCTTAGCGGATATAGTACCTAGAATATATCCTCCGCTTTAAGTCAAAATTTCCATTTTTTTTAATGAATTTAACAGAATTTTCGACAGATAACTAAAATTAAAAAAACGCTGTTGCCAAGCAAATACTCTAAGGACATCAAAGATTAAACGTGTATCAAATCTATCTAGTCGTTTAGTCTATACTTTATGTCCACACGCATGCCGACATACATATGCACATATTTATCAGGTGTGTCAGATCGCTATATTATTGTAAGCCTAGGTTTGAGTTAAATGTCGAGTTCGCGCAAATTATAAAGAAAAAAATTCGATTTCTCATCACAAAGGAAATACTTGTCCTATAGAAGAAAGCAAAAAACTTTTACTATGCCAGGCATTATATTTGGATCCTAAGGAAATAGTTTGTAAATTGAAACAACATCTCAAAGTTGAAGTAGCAGTACAGCGGATTAATGGTTGACGTTTTCATCATTACCATAGTTTTCGTCAAGATGTCCTTTGTTGTGCATTTGCTTGAACTTTTTTTATATTTGTTTCGTTGTTGTCAAACAGAATGGTAGTTTGGCCCTTACAGTTTTTGAAATGGTACTCAATATTTGTTCCCATTAAGATGAGAACCTTTGCCACATCTACTAACAACCAAGCCAAAGTATTTATAGCCTTTACCCCAAAAAGTCGATAACAGTTGTAAAACTTTATTGTTATTTATATCAACTCGATGAAAGCCTAAATGACTTTATCCATTCGTAAATTTTCCCCTTTCTTTTGAAAGCAGATACTAATATAGCAGCACACAAAATCACAATCAATCGATGATTAGGAAATTTGTTTCCATTCCGTTACAAATACTATCAAATCGAGTTTGACGACTCACCTGAGCGTCAACAGCCCATCAAACTTAACCTAACCTATCAAAGTGATGAATAAAAATCAATCACATGATAATGATATCTTTGGCAACTATTTAGCAATTAAATGACGTTCCCTTACGCCTTGGCATTTACCCATTTAATGGATAAACCCTGGGAATATATCGAAAAGCACTCGGTTAGCAAGAAAACCACAACACTCGATTTTGAGGGTAACAGATACATAACACTAGTACTGCGGTCACGCGGTCACTTTTATTGCACCAGGGCCAGAGTGGCACACTTTACAAAACCGCTCTAAATGCAATAGATACACAAAACAAAACTCATATCTAGATACTTGTAACAATTAGGGGTTGACTCACCTATTTTTGTTTTTTCTTTTCTTCGTATAGAGGGGTTGTTGGTAAATTATTAAAATAAATAAATCGTCCTCTCTTTGGTCGCTCTCTCACTGAATTCGTATCGATATCCACCACAGAACTGCGCGCTACTACTACCGTTGGTGTCGTGATTCGTACGTACGACGTTTGATAACTGCGAACGCACGTCTACGAATTCGAAAAAATTGCGAAAAATCCGAATCCAAATCGATTTGTTTATCTTTAACCCCTAAAAGGGAGGGACGGTATGCTGGCTCCTTTCCTATAGGTATAATAATCATGTGATAAGATGAGGGAAATAATATCTTATCGGGGGTTTTAAATGCCGTATCGCGACGATACACACAAACTGTACGCCGATGGAAACACAGAAAAACAATTGAAAGTGATTAAAATTAAACGCTCTAAAGTCTAATTGGAGCTTTTTTCGTTTGAGTCTTGCCGTACCATACCCTGTGTCGCGTCGAAGGTGAATAGGTTTTTGCGAAAACTTTAAGCGGCAATACCACCTGCTAACGCGGTTACACTGAGAATGAGACATCACACGTTTGATAGGTATTAACACCCACCACTTGTGTAAGCGAGTGGTATGGCTTGAAAGCTTGCTTGCTATGATAGCAGTGACGTCAGAAGGCTTTTCTAGAAGCAGGTTGGTCGATGTGATTCATTGATGAGAGAGAGGTTCCCTATTGTGATCGTTAGTCACTTGATTTACGGGAAGACGCGCATATTTAAAAATCAGCATTGCGTGTGAGTAAACACTTGCTAGCCCAATGGCTTGCTTAGCAGAGGATTTGGAATTAGGGTTCGGGTTTATAGATGCATCTTTCTGCTACTGCTACTGCGCATTATGTGTAAACTCGTGTCGGTACGTGTTTTGATATGGGAAAGGAAAATACGATCACGTACGATTCTTAATCGGTATCATGCACTCACATATTTGGAAGTGTGCGGGTAATTGGTCACACGACGACGAATTTTCACTTAGAAATTTCATTTAGAAAATTATCGTGTTATCGATGGCTGACTTTGGCTTTGAACTTGAGCTAGACTGTCGGCGTGTTTGAGTAGAAGAGAAACGCAGTGCGACCTCTAAAATGGGTGTCGAAACTAGTAGTGATTAACTTGGAATTGATAAGGAAGTAAATTTCCATGTGCACCCATGTGCCTAAGAAAAATTGCCCAACTCCAATATCTACATCAATTTATAGGTTTCTTACGTTGTCTTATTGGGGAGTATTTATTGAGTATTATAGATATAAGGATTTATTTGTGAATTGAAAGCCGAGTCGATTTCACACTATCACAGATTTTTAGTTTTAAACCGTGTTGGGGTTAACCTGGGCCCTAATCTTTATGCCTCTCTAATAAGCTTGGTTTTTAGCTTTCTTCCTCTAGTTGCGTTGTTCATGTTGATTGAGGTTAGTTTGTTCACTGAGCTGAGGTTTTACTCACAGTGTCTACCATCTGGCTAAGCCATCAACTACCCGTTGATGGAATTTTTTGTTTGCCAAGTTCGTGGTCGAGTTTTGTTATGTCCATAGTTTATCAACGGGAACGGGACCGGAAATTCCTTTGATTAAAACGACCGCTTTACATGTGATTCATGCTTGAGAGATACAAAGTAGGAATATGATAATCTGTGGTTAAATTTTATGGGCCAATGTTGATTTTGAATAAAACACAAATTATTGAGGCAATTATTATCATTTATTTTTATTATGATAATATTGGTATAGTTCAATTATGTGTGGAACAAAATATGGATCAAATGGCCGCCGTGACCTCGGCGGCACACCTCCATCCGATGGTCAACATTTTCGATGACGCTGAGGCATAATTGAGGTTCTATGCCGTTAATGTGCCGAATTATCGCATCCTTTAGCTCTTGAATTGTTGCTGGCTTATCGACGTACACCTTTTCTTTAAAATAACCCCAAAGAAAGAAGTCCAACAGTGTCAAATCACATGATATTAGCGGCCAATTGACATCATGACGGTCATTGAATTTGTCGGGCAAAAGAGAAATTTTTTCGTTAGCTGCATGGCAAGTGGCACCGTCCTGTTGAAACCACATATCATCCACATCCATATCTTCCGATTCGGGCCATAAAAAGTTCGTAATCATTCACAGTAACGGCTAACCGGCCTCATTTTGGAAAAAATACGGCCCAATGATGTTGCCTGCCCATAAACCGCACCAAACAGTCACTCTTTGTGGATGCATTGGTTTTTCGACAATCACTCTTGGATTATCATTCGCCCAAATGCAGCAATCCTGCTTATTGACGATTCCACTGAGGTGAAAATGTGCCTCATCACTGAAGATGATTTTCTTCGAAAATTGATCATCCACTGTTGCCATTTCTTGCTACCATTCTGATCATTGACGACCGTGAAATGGTCAAGATGCCTTAGTTCTTGAGTCAATTGTCAAGTCACCTTATAAACGTGTAAATGCAAGTCTTTATGCATAATGTTCATCAACGACGAGCGTGAGAGGTGCAATTGTTGGCCGAGACGACGAGATTGAGGTGGAAGGCTTTTGAGCCACACTATCGCGAACAGCTGCAATATTTTCTGCAGTATGAGCATGCAATCGTGTTTTGACATCTCCTACAGACCCGATCTACTCAAATTTTTGCACGATTTTTCCGACTGTACGCACCTTTGCACGATTAAATTGACCGAAAAAATCACGAAGTGCACGATATGCATTTTTATTTGAACGTACATTTTCATAACAAGCCTGAACAACTTGAACGCATTGCTCGATTGTGTATCTTTCCATGGTTCAAATTAAGTTAGTCTCAAATTGAGAAACGTCAAATGAAATGCAGAAAAATCCTTGAAGTTTAGGTGTGGTTCACATTCAACATCGGCCCCTAAAATTTAACCACCCGTTAGTATTACCTCCTTAGTAGTTCGAGTAAGGTTTTCTAACTTAAGCTGTCATTGTCAAAATTAACAGCGGAGCCCAGTCTACAAAGTCTTCTATGTACCTAAAAGCTATAGCTACCGATTGTGTGTTCCATCTTATTTGAATAAAAATTAAATATTTGGTATTCAAGGCCCACAAACATAACTACATACTTAAATGGCACTACATTCCGGAATGAATCTGGGCCTAACCAATATGCCTCTCCAATTACACAAGATAACTGCCCCCAGTTGAGCACTCCAAGTTGGTTGAGATCGGTTTCTACTTGTGCGCGCCACTTAAGGCGAGGTCTTCCCCTACTCTGTCTGACGTCTGGCTGGGAATCGAAGGCTCTGCGAGCTGGAGTATTGGTGTTCATTCGTTTTACATGCCCTAGCCATATAAAACGTCCAATGTGGAGTTTTTTAACCAGGGCATGTCGCTGTACAGCTCGTACTGTTCTTGGTTTAATCTACGCCTTCATGGCCCGTCAACGCAAAAGGTTTTTTTTTGCCCAAATATCCCTTAATGGAATTTTTTAGCGTCCTTTAACTTTTTTTATGATCTGTCAATGTCAAAAAAATGTAAGCAACGCTTTATAATTTATGTTGTGCCAGAAGAACAACACACTGGTTGAAGTACAGAAAATATTGCAGACACGCTAACGGCTGCAATATTTCATAATTTAATTTCAGTCGATTCCAAGCCGCTTACATTAAATACGAATCTCTCAGTCCATATTGTGCCAAATTAAGCTCAAAGAATTCAAGATCTATAACCTCTTCATCATTTGGACCTTACAAAAACATCACCGATTGTGCTCTGATGAACTTTGATGCAAATTCTGAATTTTATCGAAAATTATTTTTCTACGATAAAGCTCAATGAATGGCAATGAAATGTTGGTAAATTACCATTTCTTGACTTCAAGTACACCACTATACCTACACCTTCTTGCACTGCAGCTGCAACCCGATTCCGTGAAATATTGATTCATAAACCAGCAGGGTTAATCCCGCCAAAGCGTTTATAAAGTTAAGATAATAGAAAGAAAATTATTATCGTATAATGAAAAACTAACTTGAATTTCATTAAATTTATACTACTCTAAAACTGTGAAATCAGAATAAATAATATCATTATGTCATATTAATCTATGAGTACCCCTAAACGTTGTTGCTTAATCTAATCTTTATTTTTCTATGTATAAATGTTTTTCAGTTGCTTTATAGAGTTCCTACCAATTTCCTCGGAACTTTGATTGAAATATTTGTAAATATGACTGCCTTGCATTTAATTTAAAGCTCTACGGCTAATATATTAGATACGACCGACGAAGCAAATTGAGACAAAAAAAAATGCATACAAAGTGTCACCAGCTTTTGAACCACATTCTATCAATTACGCTTAAATTAAGAGAATTCAAAAGATAGGCAACCAACGGCATGTGTAAAATAAGTTCATAACATATCTGCAAATAATTTTGATTTCATCCTCTAATAAGGCATTTTGTATTTTTCTCATGAGCGATATAGAAAAATAAACCAACTCCGATCATTCAATATATTTTAGATCGTGACCGTGATCCAGATACTGCCCTAGCGAGGTATCCGTCGTAGCGAAAAATTTTCCGCAACGCATGCTTCGTCGGAGGTTCAACTTCCATTCGAGGTATGCGTCATCGAAGAAAAAATCACTTCACTACAATTCGTAAATAAATTCCGCAAAGAATTTGTGTCGGAGGAAATCGGAAAAAAAATTGCACTTAGCTGTCAAAACATGCACGAAAAATGCACCAGAACGCACTTCAACGCAATTCGCCAGCATGCGTTTCAAAATGTCGAAGAAATATTGCGAACAGCCTCGTCCGGAATGAACCTGTCCCTCAACCAACATGCCTCTCTAATTAGTCCGGTCCTTCAGTTGCGCACTTCAAGTTGGTTGAGGTCCATTTCTACTTGTGCGCGACTTAAGGCGAGGTCTTCCTCTTCTGCGTCCGAAGTCTGGCTGGGAATCGAAGACTTTGCGAGCGGGAGTATTGGTTACCATCGTTCTACATGTCCTAGCCATCTTAAACATCCAATGCGGATTTTTTTTTGTGTTTGCTGTACAGCTTGGTTAAATCTTTTACTCTATAGCCCGTCAGCGCAAACGGGACCCAAGATTTTTCGAAGAATTTTCCTCTCAAATCGACCATGGATTTCTTCATCCACTTTTGACACGGTCCATGCTTCAGCGCCATAGAGCAGGACTGGGATTATTAGGGTCTGATATAGGTTCTACATAGTAGTTCAAGTAAGGGATTTACAACTGAATTCTTAGCCTGAAGAAACAGCGGTTGGCAAGATTATTTCTTCGTTATATTTCTGACGAGATGTTGTTGTCACTGTTAACAGCGGAGCTGAGGTAGATAAAGTCCCGTACTACCTCAAAGGTATATCTGTCAATGGTGAAGTTCTCCCCATACTCGATACAGTGTGTCCATTCGTGTTGATAGCATGTACTCAGTCTTATCCTCATTTAATGCTAAACCCATTTTTGCCGCTTTATTCTCTATACTAGCAAACGTGGCTATGACACTACGTTGAGTCCTACCAATGATGTCAATATTGTCGGCGTATGCTAGCAGTTCCACCGATTTTTGGAAGATTGTGCATCTGGCTCAGGAGTGCTTTTCATTAGAAAACGCCAAATTTTTTCCTCTTCCAACTTGAACCCCCATGTATTCGGGTTTAAAGTTTTTTTTTGGGTTTCTTGGACCAATGTTATAGCTTTATATCACACCGTTGGACGGATCCCCGTTGGAAAGAATCCCTTATTGCCCGTATTTGATGATATAGTAGTCCCCGGTTTCCGCTTAATTGAGTTCGAAATCAAGCAAACTTAAAAAAGCATACAAAATATATTTAACGAAACCCGTTTAACAACATCCCCTTAAATACATTTCCTGGTTAATTGCACTGATTTGTTCTGTGACTTATTTTAAAATACTTTAATTTTTTTCCTGTTAAATGGACCTTTATATAAAAATATCAGGATTTGAGTAAAAGTATTATTTTAGCAGGTAATTTAGCTTAACATTGACTTTGTCACCATATTTTGTTAAAACAGTTTGTCTAAATCTTTTGTGGTTCGACGAAAAACAAATTACAAATCTTTTTTTTTAGAAAAACGCCTCTAAAAAGTGGGCATGGGTTAAAATGAACTATAGACGAAATGTTCATTGTATTAAAAATGTTTCCATCTAATCTTTTTTTTTTTAAATTGTACCTAAAACGTGGGAGTGGCAAGAACTTTATATTGAGAAATTATAGCCGTTGTGAACACTTTTCAAAATTCTTTACTGTTTGGCAAAAAAAAAAACGTTTTACTGAAAATTGGGAGGGTTTTGAAATGTTAACACTTGTTCTGTTCTGCTTCGTCGGACGGTGTGTAAAATGTAACTTCAAATCTGTGACACACAGACGGATTGACGGGCAGATAGACATTGCTAGAACGACTCGGCTAGCGATTTTTTTTTCTTAAAAATCCCGCATAATTGAGTCGTCAGATTAACTAAGCGGGATTTTCTCAAATGATTCAATGTTGCAATTAAGTAGAATTTCTGTAATTGATCTCCCGGTTAATTGCATCAATAATTGAGCATTTTAGGGCGATGCAATTAACCGGGAATTACTTAAGTTCTTTGTAAATAAAACCCTTCACCGTGAACATAATATTTAAACAAATAAATGCTATTGAGTGCGTAGTCACACTTACCACCTGATGGATACTCCATAAGTCAACAAGTTGAAACCTATCTAAAGCACTTTTCATAGCCACTTATATGGTTTGAAGTATAAAAATGAATTTTTAAAAACAGCGTGTTTTGCGTAGCTGAAGACAAGGTTCAGGATGATTTGTTTAAAGCTGATTTTCAAACCCAACCGTGTGATTTTTTTATAAAATTCAATTTATTTTCACTAGTATTAGGGAAAGTATTGCTACCTGGCCATTAAGCAACATACCTATCCAATTAACGTAGTCTGCTTCTAGTTGTTCTTCTTGATGACAACAGTTTTTGCCTGGTTTAGTGCGTAGCCCACTTTTCTGGGTTTTTTCCCTTGACTTACATACACTATGGTGTTTCACTTCGTTTCATTTACTGTGGTTTGTTGGAAGTTTTTCACAATCCTCTCAAGAACCATATTGAGGAAATGACATAATATTTCGTTACCTAGTTTAAATTCTTTCTTTGCTATTAAATGCTTTAAAGAAGTTGCGGACATTCATGTTGGAGCAGCGAGAGTTGTCAAGTCTTCACCACTGCACCACAAATAGACAATTTTGGGCGTTACAGAACGCGCTATTCGAAAGGCGAGTTTGAGAATATTCTCATGGTGGTTTCACCTGGAGGTTTGTTTGTAAGCATTCAGTCTCTTGTTCGAATCCCAAAAGAAGCAACACAACGTTTTTGTACTCCCCCTCTCTTGCTTAAGTCTGAAAGAGAAGGGCAGCACAAAAAACGTTGATTGCTTCGTAACCGTTAGTTTTTTCTATGGTTGGGTAGTTAACCCAAAGCACAACCCCCAATATAGAGGGGCAGTTCCAATTTATTAGACCGGTGGACCATCTATGTTCAAGGGGCCTGACTTACCCTCAAATTTCCTAGACAACCTGTTGTCGGAATACGTCGAAGCAGCTCATCTAGGTTCGCCTGGAGCTGCAGGCCGGGTATACATTCTGCGCCATTCCGACCAGACTGTTTATAGTGTTGCTGTTTTTCGTCTTGCTCTTATCGTTTAGCAAGTCAAATCCGATTGGATGAGACCAGTACCCGATGGTTACAACTTGGAAGTAAAAATAAGCACAATTGATGTGTAGTCAGAGTTACAACCACTGGGCATTGCGAAGTAAAAGCCAATCAGAGTCTACCCTCGTTCTACAACACCCAACCATCTTGCTCCAACTACCGAACTTAATTCCTGCCAAATGTTGCCTTTAACCGAGCCTTTAGCATCATCGAAATGAACATATTATGTGGCTTGCGGTCCGGCAGAGTGATCATAGCCGACATTTTCACAATGAAGAAAATGCCCATGAATTGCATTTACGACTTATCATGTTTTTAACGAATTCCATGCATCGAATAATATTATGCAGCTCAATTCAGTTTTATTGAGCGATGACCGAATTCGGCATACTTGCGAGTCGATCCAGCTGTGTAGTCTTACATTGGGGGACACCCGGTGTTCAGCTTGGAAGGAGGATTTAGGCATAAAGATGGTAAACACAAAAGCACTGCCATCCCTCAAACTACTGATTTATGCTAAAAATGTGCAAATGTGTCCTTTCCAATAGGGCTATTGTAGAAACGGTCACGCCAATTACTGAGCAACGCCTTAGGCTTGCAGTTAATGAGGATAAAGCAAAGCAATTTTGACCCATAAACTTCAACATAACATGACTTGTACAGAACGTCACCATTGACAGGTATTGACGGGACTTTGTCTACCTCGGCTCCTCTATTGACTCTGACAACAACACCTCGTCAGAAATTAAACAAAGAATAACTATTTCCAAGAGTTCCTTAGTACCCTAATCATCCCAGTCCTGTATTACGGCGCTGAAGTGTGGGCCGTAATAAAAGCGGATAAAGAAATCCTTGGTCGATTTGAGGGGAAAATTGTTCGAAAAATCTTCGGTCCCGTTTGCGTTAACGGGCTATATAGTCGAAGATTCAAACAAGAACTATATGTGCTGTACAGGGACATGTCCCTGATCAAAAGACACAGCATTGGGTGTTTAAGATGGCTAGGTCATGTAGAACGAATGGACACCAATATTCCGGCTCGCGGAGTCTTCCATTCCCAGCCAGACGACGGACGCAGTAGAGGAAGCGCGCAGAAGTGGAAGTAGAAACCTACTTGGAGTGCGCAACTGGAGGCAGTTAGCGAAGGACCGGGCTAATTGAAGAGGCATGTTGGTTGAGGCCCAGGTTCATTCCGGACTGTAGCGCCACTGAAGTAAGTTAGTTGGAGCAAGACATGAATCGCCATTGTTCTATATGGGACAATGGAAAATCATCAGTTTCAACAAGGCAATTAGTTGGGGACATGTGCACTTCCAAGGCATTATCCACGTATTTAACGAGTTCCGTTGTTGTTCTGCTTTTTGATATCTCCGCTTTTGCAATGAAGGGTTATTATCTCACTATTGATGTTATGTCCACTTAGAAGATGCTAGAAATGCTCCCTTAATAAATCGACAATTCTATACACAAAATCTATGTTCAAAGCCCCCTGTTCTCTGACTAGCTCTTTAGATTCATAAAATATCTGTTGTCCGAATACGTCCTCTTATAGGTTGTTGTTACTCGGACTGTAGACACTAACGTTGACTAATTGGCGACAGAAGTTAAGCTCATTAAAGAATGTGCGTGCTGTGTGAAAGTTAGCATCGATAATACGCAGTAAAACCGAGATAAATGAATCCTTTACCACCTCTATGATACGATGTACATTATCCAATCCTGTACTCTACCAAGGCTCCACTAACATAATACTATGGGCAGACCATTCATGTTTGAATCCAGCATCGCCCTATATCTTGTTTTATCCTGTGGCGATTTGTGTACGAGTCATCTTACATAATCCGTCTCACTATTTAGATCCTAAGATCAGTCCATTACTCAAACGCATTAATTAGTTTTCATTGTGAAGAACCACGTCCAGTCCCAATAACACTCGATTGTACTCGAACACAATATAATTCATCGCTAAATGGAACTGCAGCTGTCGCAACTCTTACAAAGAACTTTCCCAAAAAATGTATTGCCTTGCCCATGATGGAAAAATGCATTTGAGTCAATCGCCCAAAGTCCCAAAGGTCACTCAGAACCATTTAGTACACTTATTCCACCAACCCCATTTCAAAGAACAAATACAGCATGACGCTTGTTTAGAAACTAAACAATTCATTTAATGACTGGCGTTAACGTTCCTATCGTTCGGTATTGATACACGTTCATTATTCTAACTCTGGTTGCCGTCACAGAACAACTAAATCACATACAACTTCCCATTAATGGTTTCCCTGGATGAATTTCGATAGGAAATCTGTTGGTTTGGGCTCCTCTGATTCCTTCCAATAACGCATGATGTGTCCCTTCTGCTTCCAAATGTGAATCGACTCCTTGAGTTCCATTTGACCCTGAAAAAACAAACAAAACAAATAATTTAACATCCATAATTCTGACACTACAACTACTTACCTTAATGACCAGCATATCAATAACTCGGACATCGGTTATGTGGCGGTTCTTAATGAATTGCTCTCGTAACTTTTCACGACACTCTTCCACCGACTTAGGGATATCGTAGTCCTTAACTAAAATTAGAAGGGAACACTATAACTCTCCAGCCTGCGTTTACATAACAATCGATTCCTCGGTACATAACCTCGGAAGATTTTGCAGAATTTATTTACCGATGTAGGGGACTTGCCGATACCATGCCTTGTACAGATTGAGAGCACGTCTTCTGGCTTCATCGCGATCAACCGATAGAATAGGTCGAACTTGTTGTACAGCCCGTTTTACAGCCTCACGTCCAGCCATTTCAACAAAAAATCGTTTTTGAAAATTCGGAAAACAAAAAACTTGGATCTTGAAAAAATTGACAGCTGGACTGTCAAATATTTTTGACAAGCAGTAGTTCGAGTGAAGTTTGTGTCAGTTTCATTTTTTTTAACGAAAGTTCTGTGAGATTTTGAATGATGGTTTGTGTATTGAATAAATTGAGTTATTTTGAAATTAGTTCAATGAAAAAAGAGTAAAATGTAATTTGCATGTTTTTTTTTTTTATCAAATTCGATAAACTATATTTCTGTATTTATTGCGTTCTTGAGCTGCAACAACATGTGTGTATGGTGTATGGCGAATTTGGAACAGACGAGTTAGAAAACTCACGGCGTGAACATGAATAAAAGAAGTGAAAAACTATTCTGGGTAAAGTTTTTTGAAGTTTATAGAAGTTTGCTGGTTTTGTGGGAAGTTAAAAGTTCTGATTAAGTATTGTCCGCGTTTTAAAATTATCATTCCTTGCTCAATTTTTTTTTTCTTGGATACAGCACAAGCAGTCTCCGTCATTCTTATAACCCGACGACCACGACGAAATGATACAAACTAATGGCTGTGCAGTTTGTCTGCACCGTGTGTGGCTAAGGTATGTTTTCACAGACTTAAGGTCTGCAACGACGTGTATGGCACCTGTCCGCAATTAACTTGGCCATCCACCGGCATGCCTCTCGGTTGTTGCAAACTGCCCCCATTCGTGCACTTCAAACAATTGCTTGTAGGAACAATCCTTCTCTCAATGCAATATTTTTCCTTAATTGAAACATGAGCGCATACACCGCTTTTGTTGGCAAATTTGCCTTGATGTGGATTGTTACAATGCATTCGGTAATGTCTTTGAAGCATTAGACTTCCGGCCTAAATCTGACTCTTATAACAAATCCACATCCAAATAGTCGCTCACTTTAACACAAGACGTATTGAATATCACAATTTTTTTATTTTCCTATTTCCTGGATAGTGGTAATGTCTACTTTGGAGCAGCTTAGAGGCACCTGCACCTCTCCTGTTTGATTTTCGCACATTCCAGGTGTAGATACACATGTCGTTGTCTTTTTTTCAATATGCATGGATTGAATCAAAATATGTGCTGCCAACCATTGATTGTTTCGATGAAACTTGATTAAATCAAGTAACGTGCTGGCACCCTGGTCGCATAAATAAAGCGTTCGGAAGCCTCCGAAAAAGAAAGAACTCTTCTGAAATATATAACAACAAAAAACGTAAAACATTTTCATAACATACTGTACTCGCTATAGGGTCAATATTAAACCAAAACCAACTTCACTTATTCCCCCAGCTGATAGATGGGCAATTTTTTCCAGTCCTATACCATACCTTCGTTCAGTTTGGCAAATCAAATCACTATCATCTACTCATCTCTGTCTCGCACACAGCTGCGCCTCCCAGCATTTTCCACGGCCTAAACGAGAGACTGTGACAAAAATCGAGCCTACGCAAATTCACAACTGTTCGTGGAGAGCAAAAACTGAAGTTGCTATCGAATGTCAACGCGAAGAACGTCAAAAAATTTCCATTTTTGTTTTTCATTGCTCCTGCCATTCTCACTTTCCTAGCTGTGTGTGCTTTGAGGGAAAATGCGAAATTTCCACCAAACAATTTTTTGCACAAAAATCCATCACGTCGCGTTCACATAATGTTGCGCAAACTACCGAACTGCGTTTCTTAATTTATTTTCTATTTAATTTGATATAATCATGTGCAAAACAACTCTTAAGTGGTGGACATAGGTATAGTGAAAACTTGTGCATTACTCGCCCAAAAAAAAGATAAGAGATTCGATAGAGAAAAACCGTCGTCCACAAAGAAAAATGTGAAAATCTTTCTTTTTTTGTCGTATTTAGTTCAAGCAATTAGTTGTCGGGAATATTAAAAAAAAAACCAGATTGAGGCGATTTTTTTCCGCAATTTAAATTAATTTCACCTTTGATTGTGTTTTTGATTATTTAAGTGATTAAGAGAAAAAAAATTTAATCGAGTCTGAACGGATTGAAAAAAAAACGCGAAAGCTATTTGCGAATAATTTTCGTGACTTTTGCTTGTTTTTGTTCTTGTTCGTCTTTCCGTTGTCTAATTCGTGTCAACTTTTTGTTGTTGTGTCTATGAATTTATCAGCATTCATAAAAATAAGCCAATATACTACATAAAGTGCGAATAAAAAAAAAATACGCAACAGCAACAAAGAGGGCCGAGAACAACTAAATAAGAAGAAACAACATTCAAGGTGAGTTTGCACATAGTTGAGTTTAGTTTTACACTTTTATTGCATTTATATGAGTATATCATGGGAATCGGATTAATTAAGATACGAGTGAGTCACAGCACTGATGTTGCGCCATATGCATGCAAAGTGCCCCAATAAAACAAAAGATAGGCTAGTCCTAAAAATCCACATTCAGTTGAAGCAACCTAAACAAAACTACGCCAGCTAACATATGCGAGCGAACCATACAGACCTATCCCATCGATTCGTCAATTGATGGTGAATTTGTGTGTATGAACTGGTAATTCGGATGAAGGTCGTTTTGAACGGATGGTATCTCGTTTCACAGCTGTTTACATCAAGCTGTTCATGCATTTTGTTCCAAAATGTCGTCCGGCGCTTAATTGTAGATCTCGTCTACGTAGGTATTTCGAATTTAAGAGATTATTTTGGATTCAGTGGCAAATTGATTATTTTTGTGTCTACCTACGTGTTTCAGCATTGTTTTGCGCTGCACGGCCTTGGTTTCGGGCATGTGGGACCGCATAATGCAAATCTTATTATTGGTTAACTGGATTTCTTTTTCCCACGGAATTTTTCCTATTCAGCAACCAATTTACATCGCTAAATAGGAAAAACTCCGTCGGAAAAGGAATTCCCGGTAACCCTAAGTATGTATGGAATGTGACATCGTTTAGGTGTCCGCTTCGGCTTCTCTGGGTAGCGCGCATCCGAAATGTCCAATTTTCCACGACTCTTGCGCATAAATCAGGCTGAATTTGACCGATGGCATGACGTTAACTTTAAGGGCTGCTGTGGCTTGAAGGTTATTCGTATAAACCTGCGGCTTCACAAGGAAAGTCTAACGGGGTAAAATCACACGATCTCGGTGGACATGACGATTACTTTTACGTGAGATGAGCACGCCCTCGAATCGCTCGTGAAGAATTTCGAATGCGAAGTGAGATGTGTGGTTCCCCTAATTTCCCCTAATTCAGGCCAAAAGAAGCTGGTAATCATCGACCTATAGCGCTTGCCCTTTACGCTGATGGCCTGGCCAACGTTGTTCTCAATGTAATGTGCACCAATGACGCCGTCAGCCCAAAATCCACACCAAACAAGGACTTCTGCGGTATGCATTGGGCGCACTTGAATCTCATGTGGATTGGTATGGATTGTTGAAGATCGTGAAATGGGCTTCAACGCTGGAGATAATTTTTGGATGGCAATTAGAGTCAATTTCCAACACACGTCGTTAGATTAGGTTAGAGTTAGAGGTTAGACAATTGTTTGGTCTATACCATATGATAATATCACGTGGATCTTGCCCTTTCCCTTTTACTATCCATGAGAAAGCCATTCTGAGCTTTTAATGAAACGGAGGAGACTTTCGGCCTTCATTTTTGTTAAATCGCTGAGATTTTGAAAGTAGTAAACTGTATGACGGAGCTTCCTTTGGTTTGATAGTGCCGGACAGTTACAAAGGAGATGAAGTATTGTTTCTTGTTCCTCTTCGTCCATGCAGCTCCTACAGAAGTCATTTGAGTAGAGGCCTAGCCTCTCTGTGTGTCTGCCTATTAAACAGTGTCCAGTGATGACACCTATAGTTGCGCTAATGTACGATCTATCAAGCGAAATCAGTCCCTTTGACCTTCTCAAATCCAGCTTGTGCCAAATTTGTTTAATTATTTGACACGTCTCGCCAAGTTCCGCTAGTAAGCTTTTACCTGTAGCCATAGAAAAACTTATTGCATCCGTGTCAAGTACAACTGGTAATGTAGTTCCATGTCATCAGCCTTACAGTTCCCTGGAATGTCACTATGCCCACGCACCCAGCATAGGTGAATGTTAAAATGTTTGACATCTCGTAAAGAGATGAGTGGCAATCTATGGTTGTCTTTGAATTTGTTGGCTGGCTTAGAAAATGCTTATATCTTTAACCGTTATTACAATTTACATCTTTCATCCAGAATAAGACTTCTTTGATCGCCATGAGTTCCGCGTGGAACACGCTGAAATCATCAGGAAAACGGAACGACAGGCTGATATTTAGCCTGCTCGAGGAGACACCAGCACCCACTCCGTCATTTGTTTTGGAGCCATAGGTATACAAATGGATCGAGGGATTGTGCACAGGTTCATTTTTCTTCCATGCCGATCTGTCTGGGATTGTGACCTGGAAGCTCTTATCAAAGTTTTACCTAAAGTAGGGTGTAGTCGGTGTTTTCAGCAATATTTGTATATGTTCTTTCAGAATTTTTGAGTGGCCAGTTTGTATAGCTGACCACTGTTGGATGGCTTGAAGACGTACGGCTGAATAAGCTGCCATTTGCTTGCCGAAAATATCTAGGGGTAGTAGCTGAAAAAGAATGTTAGTGCAGCTGAGGGTGTTGTGCGGAGGGCACCAACGATACACGACACGTAGTTCTTATATTTCCTAGTGAACAGGACCAGTTCAGTCTTCTGCGGGTTGATACCCAGACCACAACTTACTACCCATTTGGAAAGATTGTGTAGTGCGTTTTGGAGAAGTTCCTTGAATATATACAGGTGCTTCCCTGCGACAGCAACGTCATCCGCGTAGGCAATCAGATGGCATTCCTCTGCTTCCATGATGAGTAAAAGTTTGTTTTCTACTAAGTTCCAAAGACGAGGGGATATGATTTAACTTTTAATCAACATTCCAAGTGAGTTATTGACTTTTACATGCTAGCGCTTGTCGTTGTCTGTTGTCGTTTACCTTAAACTCCTCGATCTTGTACGGGTGTAGGGTCAAGTCACGACTCAAAAGTGACCAAGTTGTGAAATGCGAAAGGCAAAAAGAGCAAAAAGTGTTTTGGTATTGCGTTGTTGGTGTCGTTACTAGTTTAACTATGTGCCTATGTGCCGCAACTGAGTGCTTTGTGAGTTGCTTAACTATAACAATCGTAGGGATCATTTAGCTAAGCTCTTCTGATGTCTGATTAAATGCGATATTGGGTAATTCTTTAGTTTTTAAAGGCCTCACAATATCTCAACTTTGTTTTGAGGTATTAGAAACTGGCATTCCCATGTTGACGGAAGTAGTTCGGGAGTCAGTTTGGCCATCAAAAGTACTTCTGTCTATCGAAATATCGTCATTTAATTTCGCCATTTATTGCTCCGCAGACCACCATCGAGATATAAAAACCGTTTGCTGGCTATAGTGCCATTTCGTTACGCTCCGAAGTTAATTAATATTTTTGACGAATAATAAAAAAAGACGGCTTATTCGATATTTGAAGATAGCCTGGTCATTGAAAGGGTTAAACGCAAAAAAATCGTGGTCACAAAAAAACTAAATTGCATGCAGACTTTCAATGTAAAGTTATGTGTTTTTGTAAAACACCACAAATGTTTTGTATCAACATCTTTGTGCGACAACGGTTTTTTAATCGCTGCGATTTAAATTGAAAGTGTGTGGATAGATATCCAATCTTGACGTTACGTTTCAACTTGCGACAATCGTGATGACAAATTGCAGACTTTTAAACTTTGCGATTGCTAGGTATCTATGCGCTCGTCCAAATTGAAAGTTATCAATTCAATATTTTGCGACTGAATAGTCGTGCGCCGAAAAACGCACGTGCTTGCGGATGAGCTCAAAGAAACAGTCCTTAGTGATGTCTATTTTTTCCTCCGTGTCTCAGCTTGAGTGCATTCAAGAATTATGTTGGCTTATTCGTCATTCGTCATAATGCGTTCGCTAATATCAAAGGATCATCACAATAGTCGCTGTTAATAAAGTATCCTGGTTTTTTTAAATTCCGTTTTTCCATAGTATTTTCTGTATGGTATGTCTGCTTAGGGGTTGCGCTAGATCTTCGGCTTTAACTTGAGCTTTCAAAATTTCCTTCTTAGCACATTTCTTGCTGTTTTTTTTAAATAGTATACTTCAACCAGCATTACTGCGGCTGTAGATCCGTTCATTCCATCTGGAAGAAAGGAAAGGGTGATTTATTGAAAAAACGCATTTTATTCGATCTCATCTTCTGCCGCCAAGTTTTTACGAAGTTGGGTAATTATTCAATCTAAACATTTGTTATTCCCACTTGAAGACTAGTAGGGATCATCAGCTAGCAATGGGCTTGTGTTATGATCTAATCGCAATACCTATCATATAATTAACTTGGGCATTGAGCCTATTCCGGACGCAGTGGGAAATATGCGGCTAAATTCCCAAAAAAAAGGTAATAGCTCCCGTGGGGCTTAATTTATTTCTGGGAAATACATCAACTTTTAGTTCCTAGGGTGCAATAACCCCCGCGGAATCAAGTCCTGGGGCTTAATTAAAAAAAAAAAAACGGAAATAGTCCCCGTGGGTATATTTGGGAATTTAGTCCCATGGGACTTAATTCCGCGAGGGGTAACGCCAGATATGAAATTACATCTTTTTATCCGAAATGGTTACAACTTGATATAACTATAGGTACATGATAATTTTGTTGACTGTATCATGTTATCAGGAGACAAAACTTTAGAGGTACACATTTTTAGACAAATTTGCATCTAAGTGTTTAAGAAGTTGATATCGCTTGGCATAAGAACCATCGCACTACACAGTCTAATATGCAGCACGCATAAAATCAGATAATTTACCGTAGAGATGTATGACCCATCAAGAGTATTAGAGAACTCCTTATCTTCTCTGTATAAATACGGGAATCTCAAACAATGCAAAGATTCACCTTGCTGTGAAAAGTACGTGGGAAATTTCCAAGATCCAAGTGGTATCAGCTTGAAAGAAATACGGTGTTATTATTCTGACGAACTGCTATCAGCCACTTTAAAGTGTCTAAACCTATTATCAGATTACAGATATAATTTTCTTAAGAACTGCTATAATTTTCTGCACCCCACTAGTTTGCACAAGACCTAGCAGAACAGTGGCCTAGTGGTTAGTTCGTTGAACTACTAAGAGCGGTGTCTCTCAGTTCAATTCCTAAACGTGGCAATAACACAGTGATGAGAAGCTTCTAAAATTTGCCATTCGGATTCGGCGAAAAACAGGAAGTCCACTTCTTTGCCGCAAAAATAAAAACTTCGCACACACAAATGAAGGGAGAAGCTAGGTTTGAGGCCCTAGTTATTAAACTAGTTCGCTCAAGACAACTTCGACTTCACCGAAATTGTGAATTTCACACTGGCGCCTCATGCTTGACTTTAATCCAATCAACACAACTTAAAATTATTAATAATCCCATTTGCTAGTCTTTACTCACTCTTAATTGAGCCCTAGAATATAGCAAGAAGGTCAAGACCTAACAACTAACGCCAAATTAAAATCTACAACACTCTGACTCAGTCGTTGAAAATGTCCCAAAAAAGGTCCCTCCCCAAATCCGCCGTAATATCTCCACCCATGATAAAAATAAAGATAACACATTACTTAAAATTACCGCGCACAAAATCAATAAGCTTCGCCATAAAACAAAAGCAAATTTGTCGAAATTAGACAAAGCACCATAGAATTCAGCGCGTGGTATACCCGTATATCACAGCTTGACCAAAGTTAGAGGGTGACCGCTTTTACCATGGCGCTTAATTGGAATGCATTGCTGAACGTTGAAGAAGCTTTGTCATCCTTTTGTGAACATCATTGTACGTGCGATGACAGCTCATTGTACTCGATTCATTGTTGTTAATTTTTTTATTTTATAAACAACAACTGTCGTTACAAAAAATGATAAATTGTCTGACCTCCGTACAGAGGTTTATGTTGACTCATTTAGATACCGCGTTTACACTTAACATCCAAACTTTATTTCACTGCCAGCCAAAACTGGAAAATCACCTTAAAAACGGCATTTTGTTTTATAAAATCCAAATATAGAAACAAATAAATAATACAAACACAAACAAGTGTAGTAGATGCGGCTGCTCGTATCTTATCGAAAGTAAATTAATATAGATACTCAAAAGTGGGATAAGAAATGCTTTTATTCAACCTGTTGTTGTTGTTTGGACTTCCTATAGGTATAGCGATATTTTGAGAATACCGCAAAAGATGTCGCTAGTACCCACAAGCATATGGTAGCTCAACAAAACACAGGGGCTGAATATTTTGGGATTCGTTTTATCATTTGCGGTGGTGAACACCGTGTAAAATCGACTCGCATAACAAAAGCCACAAAAGAGGTTATGTTTGCTCTATTATAAAGCAGGTGGAATGATATGGAGAATGGTGTGGGCTAGTGTTACGACGAGTGGATCTGCACGTCAGATATGTGAAAGCTTATTACGTTTGTTTATGAGAGAGTTTGCACTATTACCCTTTGACGTAGCATTCCCTAATGAATCAAATATTGATAAGCGGGTTAAGGGTAGTAATGCAGGGTTTATCATATTAAAAATGCATCAGAGGAATACATTTAAATAATACAACGCTAGTCGTTCCTGTGCAACGGAGGGAACGTAATTCTTCACTGTGGATAAATGAGGCACCCTGCTTCAAATTTCTATACTAGGAATACTTTTCTGCTTAAGTCTGAAAACCATTAAAAATTGAAAAGTTGTTATGAGAAGGATTTTTATTTTGCAACTTGGAATAAGAGTTAAATTATACACTCCTTGGCCCAAAAATATAACTTCAATATTTGATCTTGACATTAGCAAATAAGGTGCTCCATACAACCAGACCCGTATTGAAGTCTGGAAGTGTTTTCTAAGCTATTAAAGCTTCTACGTAAGCTTGTCTTTATATCCTACTGATCAGGCCTCTTGCCGAGTAGATTAAAACCTGCATTTGCCCAGACCAAAAAAAAAAACATTAAATGAGATTTCTAAAATCGGCTGTGCTAATCGTTGGATACCATATCCCATCCTATCCCAATAATAAATGTCCCCAAAAAGTGCGCGTTGTTAAAAAGTTCATGAATCTTGTTCAGAAGGTTTATCTAAGTCATTTATGGTTAAACAAAAAATTACGTTTTTATTTGTACATATATACTTTGGGGTAGGCTTTATATATATATATATATTTTTAAGATACGCCCCCAAAAAGTGGGCGTAGGTTAAAATGTTATATAGAGGAACTGTAAGTATGTAAAGGGTGTTTGTTTTAGAGGTACTTGTAGAACTTCAAATTAAAATAAAACACAAAAAAATCGTTTTAATGACAATCAATTTGGTTTATTGAAAGTATAATTTTACCGCCGCGGCTGGTTCGAATGGATGTCCATCAATTTGGCTTTATTGGAAAAATAATTTTGTGCCATTAATAAATCCAAGTCAGAGGTCCAATTTTCAACCACTTTTTCGAGCATTTGGGCCGTATGTGGGCAATAACGCCACGAATGTGGCTTCCCTTTCTGTCTTGTTTGCGTAGCCGAGCTACTTCACATATCTCCAAAGAAAATAATGCAATTGTATCAAATCTCACGATCTTGGTGGCCAATTGACAGGTCCATTCCGCGAAATTATGCGCTCATCGAATGTTTCCTTCAATAAATCGCTCGTGACGTGCGCTTTGTGGCATGTAGCGCCGTCTTGTTGGAACCACATCTCATCTACATTCAAGCCATCCATTTCGGGAACAAAATAGTCGGTTATCATGGCTCTATACCGGTCTTCATTTACTTTAACTGACATTTCGGAAGAAGTATGGCCCAATGACTACACCAGCCCATAGAGCATACCAGTCAGTTTTTGTGGATTTAATGGCGTCTCAAGGGTCTCATGTGGATTCTCTTCACTCCTAATGCGGCAATTTTGCTTGTTGACCTAGCCATTCAACCAAAATTGAGCCTCATCACTGAACAACATTTTGCGAGCATCGAGATCAATCTCATTTTTGGCCCATAAACCAAAATCACGACGCATTGCATGGTCTCGCGGCTTTAATTCTTGCACAAGCTGTATCTTGAAAGGTCGTAAGCCAATATCTTTGCGCAAAATCTTCCATAAAGTTGATGGACAAAGCTCAAATTGCTGTGCACGTTGGCGAATAGATTTATTCGTGTCCTCTTCAACACTTTGCTCTACAGCGGCATTTGTTTCTTCGGTGCGCACTGTTCGACGTCTTTGCGGATGCGTATTATCACATACATTAAACGTAGAACGAAAACGATCCACGGTTAACCGAATTAATTGGTCTGATGGATGACTATGTTGACCATAAAATGGACGGAGCTTTTCAAAATAAATTTGCAAAAAAAAACTTTATGTGGAGAATATAGATGTTGCGATTTTCCAAATATGCTATTAAGACACATTTTTTCAAAATTCCTAGCTGTTTGATAAAAAACAACGTTCTACTGAAACCTACTAAAACGTTGTTGGGAGTTGCAGTGGGCGGATTTTAAACATTTTCACATATATATACCGAAGATATACCGAATTTCATCACTCTAGCTCAAAATTTAAGGCCCAAAAATCGGTGACATAGGCGGACGGACAGGCAGCGATTCTAAGTACATCTATATAGTTTAAGGTATATGTATCTAAATTACTTCTCTATGTTACAAACTTAATGTCAAAAGTAAACTACCCCTATGCAATAGTTCATAAAAAGGCGAATCTTTTTCTCCCTCCAGTTATTGACCAATTTTACAGATGTCACTTTTTCCAAGATCATTGATCACTCTGATATATCGCCAGCTTAGGAAATGTCTGGAAACACGCACACTTCTCAATAATCGGGAGTATTATTTTTGCAGCAACAGATCTACTTGCGATTTAATGACCTAACTCGCCGAAAATTAGAAATTTTCACTCCAAAATTGATGCGCTTGGTGTTTAATATTGCAAAGAAACTTGGCTTGAACGGTCTGCAATTTACGAATGCTTGCGTTCTGATTTTTTTCGCGGAATCTCTTACTCATTTTTATAAATCACCTCCCGACTGCAACTTTGGGATATTCGTTTTTAGGTTCAAGACCTTCCTGTTTTTGAGTGGACGTTAGGAATATGTAAAGCGAATTAAAGTTCTGCATTGATAGCGTTTTAAAATATGGTTAATCAAATATTTTTATTGATTCCGTCATTAAAATGAAACCAAAATGTATCCAAGAGTGGCAGGCACATCGTAAATACTGGGAACTTTTCATGCCGAAGAAGTTATTTCCTTGGAATGACCAGCTCTTAGTATTTTGGTTAAGTAGGAGTATATCTCCATTTAATTTCTGAGAAATTGTCGTTATCCGAAATGATAGCACAAGTCCGGAAGGGTCAAATCTGGGTGGCCAGTCAATTTCGCCATTTTTTTAACTGCACACGTTCAGGGAATTTTTGTTACAGAAGTTGCATTGTTTGATTTGCATCGTAGCAAGGCGAGTCGTTTTGTTGAAACCATTAACTGTCCCGACCTTTTTCACATATTTGTGGGCAGACATAATGAGCCAACATCCACCGATACCGATTCCCTACGTTAGTTTCGCATTCTCTTAAAAAAAAAGCACCAATGATGGCTTTGGCGCTAACGCCGGCCGTCCCATCGTCACTTTTTTGTCATGTTTTATGGATCTCCTGTGTATTCTCCATTGCATTCTCCCATATGCGGAAATTTCGCCTTTTAAAGGCGTAAGAGAATGTGAAATGGGCCTCGTCAGTCATACAAATTTGCTTCCAAAAATCAGGTTTGCTGTCAACAACTGATCAGAAACATACTTTGAGTCATTTCCATTTCTTACAAAACAAATTCAAAGAATCCTTCAAAATACACCACTAGTTGGTTCTACTGAAGCCACCATGCTGAACGCGGTGACTATACGATACACGGGGGTTCTGGTTCACACTCTTTCTAACCATTTTAACCATTTCATTGAAGCGTCTTGGGTGTTAATGAATTCCAAGTCGACGATCTTCCACCGTGCTCAACAAAATTCGAAACCAAATGACGAATAGAGTTGTCAGGTTATGCTTGTTGGTCACGATTTTTTGATGATATGCATGTTGAGTTAACACAACTGAAAGACAGTTTTCAATATACAGAGTCACTAAAGGGTCTTTCATTAAGCGCATACTATCTTTAAATAAAAAAAAAAGCAAACAAAGTGCGAGTGAGATATCATGCCATGTATGGAATATATATAACGATCTCGGTGGCCAGTTCAGCTCTCCTCCACGTGAGATGACCATGCCCTCGATTCACATGTGCTGGATTTTTCGGAACGCAATCAAAGCTCTTAGATCTCATGTGGATTGGTATCGTTAAATTCGACAACTTTGATCGACTTATTATAGCCTTATAATAATATTATAGTCGAGATCAATAGCATCATTTTTATAGGTGATGTGTTTTGTATGGTACATCACACATTGGCAATGTCGGCATCAACAGAAAGTATGTATCATCGTTATGGATTGTTTCCGCCCTTTTTGTCCATCTCATATCATCGGATAAAATGCATGTCAAGATGTGTGCTGTATAACAGTTGAGAGTTTCAGTCTTTTATTACTTGCTCGTCAAAATGAATTCCAGTCTTTCTGAAGTCATGGTTACCTTTTCCACATGAGTGGTTGGTCCAAAGCGCAGATATGTAAAATGTTGGTAACTAGAATCGCTCTAAGCAATTCCGCCCTGTTGCTACATCCCAGGAATATATTAACCATATTCTTTCCGCATCTGCTTATACTCCAACTTCCAGTCTAAACAACACTTCCAACTACTTACCTACTCCTTTTTTTCTCATAACGGACGCAATTTGAATCCGCCGACACAAATGTGGCACTTTCTCAGAAAGCTCACATGAAAGGGTATTTCAAGGAAGTCTTCAACATTTTCCTCCTTTTTTCTCTTCTTCAGAGATATACACAAGCGTTTCAATAAAACTAGAAGAAAAGAAAACATGAACGCCCACTTAGACAGACACATTAATGCATTTATTGCAGCAGAGTCCTTGCCACGAGCCAAAAGAACTTCCTCTACAAGAGACGAGTTTTAATTAAAACGTCCACCTCCGCCATTTTCCTCTGACCTATTTGAAAGCAAATTTCGTTGTCATCTTGCATCTTCTGGCATTGAAAGCATCACGATTCAGGTTTTTATTGAATTCTGAGGTATACAAGACAAAGCGACTGCCAAAACCGAATTTTAGGCAACAGTTTTGAGCCACTAAGTCTGACACGAACTGGGGCGAAAGCGGAAATCATTTATTCTCTCGTAGGTATTTTATTCATTATTCAACCCCACGCAAAGAAACTCACTCATCCCCCTGTTGTCGTTTCTGTGTGGCTTGTTGTTAACGACCTATATTGAGGTTGTTTGCCTTCCATGGTCGGGAAAATGTGACGGTTTCAGTTGTGCGTCGTTGTCTATGGAAAAGTTCAATGCCACCATCAAAGGACTCTCTCGGTTTGGGGGTGGTCAGAGACGAGACTTCTAGTTATGCAATCGAAATGGGTAAACTATGTTTGTTTTCTAAATTTCCATCATAATTGCGTTCCTGTCCGCCCTGATTCATCGGAGTTTTCTTGGGAAAAATCAACGCACATAGAGGCACAGCCAGATGCACACAAAACAGACGCAACAAAAAAGATCCGTCAATGAATCATTGGCATAGCCGGTGTATGGAGAAAGAGATACTCGTATATAGATGTAGTGTACATTCATCTGTAATTAGTATTCCACTAAAGTGTGCTGGTGAATGGTTATTAAGTGATTGCATGATCGCTAGCGCTGGCTGCAGCACCAAATCGATATAAATCTCTCTGTCTGCAGTTGACTTGGACTGGAGATTACTGATGCGAGAATGATGCTGTTCCTCAGCCTTTACATGCACATACAACTTCCAAGTCGAGGAAATTTCGAAATAATGTTCACCTACTGACCAGCTTTTAAGAGGCAGAGGTGATTGCGAGAGTGTTAAGTGTTTTTGTAGATTTCGTAAGACTGCGTGGTCCAGGTCCACTGTAGCTCCCACTGGATTGCAATCAATCGATGAATGAATGATTCAAGGAAATAATAAATACTCATGAAGAATAGTGGGAGGGGTAAATGGTACTGGCATTTGAGTACACGTATATTGACTCGGTGTGAATAGTCACATCAAATGGGTTTTTGAGATTGTGATGGTTAACTAAATACTTGACGGTCAGATAACAAGTTGTTCGCAACGGCTATGCCAATAGTGCTATCCGATATGGAATGCTATATTAGTACACTTTTGTGGCCTTCCAGATTACGGGAATAAACTGAACACTTTATTAGATTTGTCGGTTGAGTTGTGTGATTGTTTTCATTTAAATACGAATTGCAACTATGAAAGGTGATCGATATCCAATATTCAGAGGCGGTGGGATTGGAAACTTTTTGTTTCGTTATTTAATTGCCGTTCTGTAATATTTGAGATGACTCCGTGCTGCCAGGGTTGAAATTCCGTTTCGGGTTTTCATACTCGAAAGTTGGTTTTATCTGTTGTGATTTTCATTTTTAATTTTTTATCACTACCTGTATTTTGTTGTTCTTGAACTTGGCCACGAGAATTCGTCGTTATTTTTCGTCAAACTAGAGATTGCTTGCTGGATGACTGGAGAAACTCAGTTGCAAGCGTTCTAATGGCTCGCTGTCACAGTGAGACCAATTAGTCTAAGTCAGCTGCCATACGTGGTGTTGTGTAGGTTGGGTTTTTCAGGAATACCGCCTTGGTTGGGATCGTCTTACTATGCTTTTGCTGATGATTTTGACTTCTTGTCTTAGTCTATTGCCTCTTCTAAGCCGCATCTGAACAGTCGCTGGTTTTGCTTAGAAATGTCTCAGTTTGCCAAGCCTGTTTTGTAACAACTTAAGGCATCCATTACATGTTCTGCAGCACCGTTTTTGTTGAGTGTTTTAAGAATCTAGACTAAGGTATCAACGTTGTTGTTCTATTTTCGTACATATTGATTCAATTCCCAATCCAAGTAGCATCATTCCTCTCGCAATGATCCGAGAAGTATCAACTGTCAAGAAAAGCTTGTCCCAACTTACACACGCAGGCATGAGGGAATAGTTGTTAGGAAAAGCTACGCCCTAGATAATAACGAGCCTGTTGCGTAAAAAATGTGTATTTGTATTTTTGAGGGCTTTCGTGGATTCACAATGATATTTCTGTCAGCTTACACCTTAGTACAACATCATAAAAGAAGGGACAGTTCATTTGTATGAGATACCATAAGCTTGCGGTTCAAAAGTATCCACTAGTTGAACCTTTCGTTGGCCTTTAAACTCACCCGCCACCAATTTAGTTGTGCGTTAGTGCATTGGACTGGTTAAAATTCCGAATGTGACAACACCTAAGTTTTTTTTTCACATTTTCACCTCTTGCAAAAGTCTGACAAGCATCCAAGAGTAACACTGTCATGAAAAGCTTCTCAAATTTGCCGTTCGGATTCGGCGTTAAACAGGGGTTCCTATTCTTCCCGACGGGAGAAACTAGGTTTGAGGAGGTGTATGACCCTTTCCCATAGGGATATATTAGTTTTGTCATTAAATTTTGAACATAGAGAAATATTTTCGCTTTATATATCTTAAACTACATGAATAGGCAAGTCTGTCAGTCTGTATGCCACCTATTTTTGTGCCTTAAATTTTGAGCTAGACTGATGAAATTTGGTATATAGACTCTCGATCCTAACGTTGTTTTTGGCCAAACGGTAGAAAATTTTGAAAAAGTTTCTAAACAACATAGTTAGACAGTCCAAACTCCCATATTTTGCCCATACATTTTTTTTTGCCACACCCACGTTTTCAGTTAATCTTCAAAATATTCGAAAAAAAACTTTTGATGCTAAATCATTTTTTATATCAACATTAATATTTCGTGTATAGATCTCTTTAGCCACTTTTTGGGGGCGTCTTCTTACAACAACCATTTGTATACCCTACCAAAAAAAGGTTTAGATATTATCCGAACAAGATGTGGTGACAATGTAATTTTCTTTATTTCATTCCCATTCAGATTATTGTCACGCCCAATTTTGGTAGATATTATTTTTAAGAATGGGATGGGATAGGGTGGTATCAAATGATTTTTTTACATTTTGATTGTTTGTTCTTCTAGCTTTTAACTTAAGAGCTTAGATTTGGTATGGCTACTATTAACCCTGATCATAACCCAATATATTTACGATCTTGAAGTTGATGTTGCAGTGTTGCAGCCTCTATAGTGTTGGCCACTTTTGCCACTGATTTGAGAATTATAAGCCATCAAGTGCGGTTTATTTTTCAAAACCTCAGACGTTATCTCTTTTGGCCCAACTGCTTCTTCGAATTTAATCGTATGTAACTCTTTATTGCTAGAATTGACTCATGGTATTTATGAATAAGACGGCTTCTGTAGATGTTGTACTGTCGTTTCCTATACCTATCAATCGATAGGTATATGCTGCATTTCCTGATAGGCTGCCTTTTTTATTTCTAATTGAATTTGTTCGCACTTCCATGCAACTTCTGTATTACAATTTGAGAAGAATAGTGTAACTTCAAGATTACAAGGTCTTTGCAAAATCTTAGGTAAATTTTTCAATACTACAAGGGCCTGTACGTTGTCCAGATCATATTCTCTGAAAGAATTCTAACGAAGCACTTAAACACGATGACAATTCTCTGTTACACTACAGTCTGAGCTGGTAAATCTATGTTTTGTCCTGCATTAGATAATACTTTACCTAGAATCTTGTCTGACATCAGATTTATCATTTAAACTGTCTTCCTGCCTCCGAGTAAGCATTCCAAATAATTAATCATCATCAAGCGTTATCTTCTTAACACTTCAGACCTCAGATTTGTATCATTAAATCCGCATGTACCCATGATATCATGTTCATTCTTAAACTAAACTCAAGCGCCACTCTATGAAAATAGAATGGAACGCCTCCCAAGATACAAGTGGTCCACTTTGCTGGTTGATAACCTCAAAAGCTTACAAAACATCTGTTCCACTTTGCCCATTAGGCTTGCAAAAACCCAACAACAAGTTAACTTCCTCCCTTCCTTCTCCTCATATTCAAAATACTTGACGGGAACTTCCTCTCTGAGCCGACGATGTCACATACACTTAGAGGTCCATAGTCTGCCGCTACATCAGCACCAGCACATCATCTGAATGACTAATTCGTCAGCGCACAGCTTTTCAGATTAATTTATGTCCGCGTTTATTTATTTTTATTTATATTCCACCTCCCTCAAGGTTCTGAGCCGCGCATTGTGTGTTGGAATCAAATTAAAATCGAATTAAGATTCTATACAGTTGATTAGTTCACAGAAGCAGCAGTAGACAACGACCATAATGGCAGCAAGCATCAGCTTAACTCCAGCTACTATCCTAGTCGTCGCGCAGTAATCGGAGAACCAGCTCGTTACATCACTTTTGCGCGAGTGCGCATTCATAGCTAGTTAGCTGCGTCTACGCCCATGTGTACTTGTATAGTCACTTGCAAGTGACTAATTGACAGTGTTGACATTGCTCTTAGCTGTGTTTACATTTGCATATGGTTAGCTCATACTATTTCTGCATATCAATTGCGTTCGATGGTATAGAGGAGGCTCTCGCACACACGTATACTAAACATGGTGGCAAAAATTGGCATGACACTGTGGCTGGGTGCGAAGATAAAAGAAGTCAACTGTTTGACGAACGACAGTCATTGCAAATCCAAACATAACTACAACAACAAAATGCTAGGCCAGGGAAAGGCTCTGCTAAGGTGAATTACCTTTTTATTTGTTCTGACATAATGTCACTGGTAGTGACATCAATCCTGTCCTGACGTAAGAGACCAATGTCAAATGGAGAATGATTGTGATTTTTATCGGGATATCCTGCACCCATTTTATTTAGATAAGCATTTTTTTGGAGGGCAAGGCTATGGGTTATCCGGAAGTTAGGAGATTGTATAGTTTGTTATATTGATCACGTTTGTGCAACACTACTAGAATGGACGGTGTGAAATCACGTCTCAGCTGCTGTTTGATTTATTGACGTCACTAATTTTTTTTTTGCCAACTTTGTCATGTTTTAATGAAAATAATAGAAGAATACATGGCAGCTGATTAATGATGATGACGAGGACTTAAATTATTGGTTAGCTAAAACTAAACAGTTGCATGGAGGTTTCATTAAAAACGGAGGGTTTACTACTGGGTGAGCCTGCGGGTCCTAAGGCGTTGAGTTGGGAATTATCAATTAAAGCCTTGGAAAATATTTGGTGCCCATTTTGTGGGATGTGATTGTATTACCAGAATAACTACTTGCCTACCAAAAAGCATCTCCCAAAATGGGATGGGTCTATTTTCGTTTTTTTCGATCCGCCTCTTCCATGCTTTGATTGTATTCACCTTTCATTTACTACACCGGTGATGTTGAATCGTGCCATCTTATGGATTTGCGTCCACACTTATGAGACAGTTTCAAGAAGTTGAACATCCTGCTATGAAGCCCTGATGGGATTTAGTCCATTCATCGTTTGACTTACATACTTTTGCTAACATACTTTGCCGAACATTTCTACCGCCGAATTTCGATGTTCGGTCTTATTTCACTTTGCTTAAATGAAATAAAGCCGATTAGGCTTTATGCGACATTTAGCATACATGCTAACTTAGTACTTGAAGTTCTTGAAGATGATATTTCAGTCATACATTTTTTTGGGGGGTGGCTGATAGCCTGAGTTTGATTCGACTACTGCTTTTAACGGGTGTTTTTTTAGAGGTTTGATTTTCGAATAGAGATAAAACTGACATTTTTTGGTCAAATCGGGCAATTCTAATGTCATTTTTTTTTTGCAAATCGTGAAAATTTGTTTTGAAAATATAATGGTTCAGTTCGCGTAGTTTACCTCAAACTCCGTCCATTTTATGGTCGACATAATCGTCCATCAGAGCAATTGATTCGGTTAACCATGGATCGTTTTCGCACAACGTTTACTCTATGTGATAATACGCATCCGGCAAGACGTCGAACAGAGCGCCCCGAAGAAACAAATGCCGCTGTAGAGCAAAGTGTTGAAGAGGACCCGAATGAATCGATTCGCCACCGTGCACAGCAATTGGAGCTTTGTCCATCAAATTTATGGAAGAGTTTGCTTAAAGATCTTGGCTTACGACCTTACAAGATCCAGCTTATGCAAGCCGCGAGATTATGCAATGCGTCGTGATTTTGGTGTATGGGTCGAAAATGAGATTCGTCTCGATTCTGATTTTCATCGCAAAATTTTGTTCAGTGATGAGGCTCATTTTTGGTTGAATGAATTGCCGCATTTGGAGTGAAGAGAATCCACATGAGACCCTTGAGACGCCATTACATCCACAAAAACTGACTGTTTTTTTTTTGTGCTCTATGGGCTGGTGGAGTCATTGGGCCATACTTCTTCCGAAATGATGCTGGAGAGTCAGTTACCGTTAATGGAGACCGGTATAGATCCATGATAACCGACTATTTTGTTTCCGAATTGGATGGAATGAATATGGATGAGATGTGGTTCCAACAAGACTGCGCTACATGCCACACAGCGCACGTCACAATCGATTTATTGAAGAAAACATTCGATGAGCGCATAATTTCGCGGAATGATGGACTTGTCAATTGGCGACCAAGATCGTTTGATTTGACGCCATTGGATTATTTTTTTTAGGGATATGTGAAGTCGCTCGACGTCGCAACAAGCCAGAAACGTTAGGGAAGCCACATTCGTGGCGTTATTGCCCACATACGGCCCCAAATGCTCGAAAAAGTGGTTGAAAATTAGACCTCTGGACTTGGATTTATTAATGGCACAAAATTATCTTTCCAATAAAGCCAAATTGATGGACATCCAAACGATTTCCTTGTGTTTTATCTCAATTCGAAGTTCTATACCTCAAAAAAAAAAAAAAAAACACCCGATATAATGTTGCGGTACTGTAGCCACTGCGTGAATCTTTGCATGAATATAATCTCAAAATTCCAATCTATGTCAGTTTTTGTTTGGGCTTCTTGTATATTTATAGTATGCGTGGTGTTATAAGGATGGTAATGAATGGGCTTTTGACTTGTCCATTTGATGTTAAGGATATAATAATATTATAGAACTGTACACAATCCCATCATTCTTCATTTAATAAAATTCTAAACAATATTACATTATAAAACGTATACAAACCTGTTTTTTTATTTAACAATTTACAAGTCTTGTTTGGTGTAAACTTTCCATGCACGATGATTAGTCAACTATTGATTTAACTACGTTATCAGCAATATATATGACAACAGCACATTCATTAATTAAAACACCAGATTGTCAGCGATGACAAAATGGTTGAATAAAAAAAATATTCATAATAATTATCAATTAACTGTTGAATAATCAAAAATGAATGGAGAATATCATAAAAACTCTTAATGTGAATGCTGTCATACTCAAATGGTTTTAAGATGTCGCAATTTTTATTCTTTCTATTGGTATTTGCGTTATTGTGATGTAAACAGAACACAATAGTATTGCAATTGCGTAAAAAATTTAAAAAAATCTTTGTGGACTTAACGTCCATTCCTTCCAAAAATGACTCACCACATTCAATCTTAACATTTTACCATAACTTGTCAGCCAATAACTGATTTAACTCTTATTCAGTGACTCATCGCAATCGCCTTCAAGAGACAGAGGAATACTTTTTAAAAATAAATTAAAAAAAAAAGAGATATCATTCAAATTATATTTTACAACTTGCAAAGCAGTATAATTCTGCCGAGGCTAATGACTCACATTGCCCCAGATAAGATAAGATCCACTCGTAAGCTTTAACAATCGTCTCTTGATAAGAACCATTCGTGTGTTATAATTAGCCACGTTAATGACATTTGCATTGTCGTTCCTCACTCCGTGGTGAAACACTGTATTACACAAAAGTATAATGTTTCAGCGGGTACAACAGTATGTTCCTCTGATTAGGGTCACCCGCGATTTTTTTTTTTTAATTTAAAATATCTTACCGAATAGAAGGTAACTGTATCAACGTTCAAATTTACTTGACACAATTCAGCGCAGTAGATTATAAGAGCAAACAAAAGAAGTATGCAGTGGATGTATGTTTATAGATCTACCTTACCGGTAAAACACAAAAAGAAAATTAAATTTGCGTTTTATTTAGAAATTAAAATAACAAAAAAAACCTGCAGTTCATTTCTAATATAGCAAACGAAAGTGGTTTAGTCAGAGTATTTGTTGTTAATTTAAATACCAAGAACCTGTTTTGACAAATCTGTCATTTTAAGTTTTTAGTTTTCTGTCGCTATTGTGAATTTTTACGCGAAATGTATGTAGATTCATGGCAGAGATTATAAATTATTTTGACATAAAACTGAAATTCGTCATAGATAAGTTTTGCATCAGGTTTATAAGATACGAATCGCCAAGTATTTTCATTGTCTATTAGTATCAGCAAAAGAATTAAGATCTGGTCTGATAATCAGAAAAGACGTCAGATGTCATATTTTCGACATGTAAAGCGTAGTTACTTTCGGTTTTTTTTTGCTTTTTTGTTGATTAAATTTGAATAAATTATTTATAACACGTGCGTGGTAAAAGCACGTAATTTGCATTTTTTCAATAGAAATCTGTACGTTTGTCTAGTGTTAATGGTTAGTTTGAACTGTCACTTTCGAATTTATGTCATTTTATGTTGAAATCATGCTGCAAAATAGCCCAGATAACGACTTTACTGCGTAACACAAACGAAGAAAGCAAATTGATTGGAAGGAATCCCTTTGATAATATCGTTTACATAAAAACTTTTTTCACCAGATACTGAATTACGGTTTACTTGGTATATAATATTTTAAGCTGCTTATGGTTAATAAGGGCGAAGTTCTCAACACTTCGCGAGATAATATGTGAACTATGTTGTTTCCTCGGTAAGATTTTTCAATAACCTACTAACTAAGAGGATGAATACAAAGCGAAGAGATACCTTCTTAATTATGGGTTCAAGCCCCAGCTTCGGCAGCATTTGTTTTCTACGAAAATCGCCAGCTTATCTGAGGCCACCTGTGCGATAATATGAGACAATATTAATCTATGTCTCCTCCTCTGTGCCACATAGGTGTATGTTATATGTCTTTCCTTCTTTGTATCTATCTGTCTCTCTCTGTTGTATTAATGTCTTGATCTGTCCCAGCCGATGGCCTCAGTCGCCAGTGCTGTTATGTGTCTGTAGTTCGTTGCATTCATGTGCGAAGTACTGTGATGTGAATGTTAATGTCAATGTCAATGGATGAAGATGGGACACATTGAATCCATATGGCTCATGATTTGCATTTGCAACCTTATAAACGGCGATACAATGCTTTCTATAGAGGGAAAGTTATCTTCTACCTATACACTAAGGATAATGCGATTTCCGTAACTGTCATAATTACCACTCTGATGTCACACTATGAAGATCGTTAAGCGTGTAATACATGGTGTCTCAAAAGAAAGTTTTTATTTAGTGGATCAATGAAAAAAAAAGTAGGCCATCTATTGGAAAAATGTTTATTAATTACTAAAGTACCCAATTTGGGAATTTATTTCTTAAGAAAATATTGTCCCTCGCGTTCGCGACACTGACTTAATCGAACAGTAAAATTTCTTTTGACGGCTCTGCAGGTTGTCTCCGTGATGGCTGCGATTTCGGGACGAATATTTTCTTTCAATGGTTAGTTTAATGGCGTAAGCCCTATCGAGGTATCCCTTCAAAGAATCCCTGAAACGAAGGTCAGTTCCGATCGGAACTCAGTTTACCATCGAAGTATGAAGCATTCGCGTGCGTTTGACATTATGTCAACTGTGTAATTATATAAATGTGAAAACTAAGTGAAAACAAATATTTTAACCATTTTTCTTGTTGCGTTATTTTAGTAATTCACAAAATAATTTTATTAATTATTTTACTCACAATTTTGGGGTGGTTTCCATTTTCTCAAGAATTCTGCAACAATTTCTCGTCAGAGAACATCCGAAGAAATTTGACGCGTAGCTGTCAAAAATTGTTGACTTAGCGAATAAAGCCGTCGCGCGATTACCACAATCCACGTTTTCTATCGTTCTTGATGATCCTGGTCGCCCGAATTTCGGTTTTTCCCGTGTTATACTGGTTCCTTTTCACTTGTTGACCCATTTTCGAATAAGAGGCATACATGGAGCATCAATTAAGTGCCGAAAACTTCGGATATTACAGAATCTTTATCTGCGGTATCGGTATCTGCTACGTTCGACGTCTGGCTGGAAATCGATGATGCGAGGCGGAGTATTGGTGTCCATTCGTTCTACATGTCCTAGCCATCTTAAACGTCCAATGCGGAGTTTTTTGACCAGGGGCATGTCGATGAACAGCTTGTATAGTTCTTGGTTGAATCTTCGCCTCTATAGCCCGTCAATGCAAACGGGACCGAATCGCTTTTGGCGTTCAGCGCCAAAGAGCAGGACTGGGGTGATCAGGGTCTTATATAGGATCTCCTTAGTAGTTCCATTGAGGGCTTCACAACTAAATTGGCTTTTTAGCCCGAAGAAACAGCGGTTGGCAAGAGTAACTCTTTGTTAAATTTCTGACGTTGTTGTTGTTGTCAGAATTAATAGCGGAGCCGAGATAGTTAAAGTCCCGTACTACCTCAAAGTTATGGTGACGTTCTGTCCAACTCGTCGATGTTGTGTGTCCTTTCGTGTTGATAGCATATACTTAGTCCAAGCTGGTAGAGGAATGCAGGAACAAGAACAGAACAAACGGCCTTCTAAATAGAACCCGCCCAGACATCACAAGAATTACGGCGATAGTCACGGGACACTGGCCAATTGGTGACCATGCGGTATCCATGCGGATCCCATACAACCCCCAATGCCGCAGTTGCGGGAAGACAAATGAGAGAGGAAACCCTCTTCCATTTCATCTGCAAACGTCCGTCACTAGTAAGCGCCAGATTGCGTGCATTAAACCAACTTTTCTTCGACAACCTTAGCGATATCTCGGGTAAAAGGATACAAGGTCTTATCCGTTTTCTAAACCTGGATCTAGAGACCCCTGTTTAAAATCCACAATAATCATAAAAAAAAGTCACACGAGTCGTGGTGACAAAACGGCACATAAGTGCTACTTGGATTCATGCTAAAAATTATCATAGTATTTTTTTTAATTTAATTTGGTTCTTTACAATTTACTTGGACTGGTTTTGAATAAAAATGTACTTCGAACATCTCGGGCGGTATAGCGATGATTTCGGCACAATTTGTTTTTCACAAAAGCCGGCACAACCTGTGACTTTTTTATGTTTCATTGATCTCGTGTGGATTCTCATTCCCAAGTGCGGCAATTTAGCTTGGCAGCAGTACCAGAAATTGTAAAATGGACATCTGTCTTTAATTTCTTCCGATTTGCTTCCAAAAGTCTGGGTCAGTGTCAACCATTCGAGAGACGGTTTGGCTGTATTCCAAACAACGTGAGCTTCAATATTATACTACTATTTAAGTCAATTGCACTTAATATGGAAACAAATTCAAATCATCCTTCAAAATCACTCCAAGGTGGTTCCACTGACGATGAACATGGTGGAGATACGACACATGTGGGTTCCTCGCAATTATTCTCTCTTACCGATTCAATCAGTTCATTACAGATATAGAGGAAGCTCTAGCGGAGTTCAGAACCAAAAGATCCCTACTCAAGGGGGTCATCAATTTGAGAAAAACACGGAAGTGGGAGGATCTCTACCGATACACCCAACAGGGAAGCCACAGCTCTACGAAGATAGCTTTGCTGGCAATCCTACACGAAAGAAATGCTTTCAATTCAGCTAGGTGGAGCTGTATACTAAATGAAATAAATGAATAAAATAAATGAAATGAAATAAATAAAATAGATTCAACATCCCAGCTTATCTATTACATATGGTGAAGAACTATCTCACAAAGACCACAAAGGGCCCACGAAGGAAGGAAGTAACATCTCGAGCAACACAGGGGTCAATTTTAGGATTTCTGGAATATATTCTACGACGAAAAACTGCGGATGGAGATACGCGAAGACACCTTCCTCGTTGGGTACGCAGAAGACATCGTAACAGTGATAACGGCAAGAGACTCTGAAAACGCACAAAAAATGGATGGATGAGCACGGTCTTAGTTTGGCATCAGAAAAAGCTGAGATAGTCCTTCTGACGAAGAAGAGAATCACCATGCAAATTGACTTCCAAATTGGCTCTGAAGTCATTAAGAGCAAGGATGCGTTGAGATATCTGGGATTGAGTCTCGACACAAAACTAACATTCTGGCAACAGATACAGTTCGCAGCGAAGCGATCCTCAAGAGTCACAACATCGCTCCGCAGATTAATCGGGAATATAGGTGGTCCAACGCCAAGCAAGCGCAGGCTAATAATGTCGATAACGCATGCCATTCTTCTATATGAAAGTGAGATTTTGCCAGAAGCGCTTGGACAAGAAAAGTAAAGGAAGCTGATGTCGCAGTGCAAAGTTGTTGAGCTCTAGGCGTGGCTAGCTCTTACCGACCGAACGCTGTCAGAACTAGCCGTCCTTATAGTCGCAGGAGTGACTCCCATCGATCTCCTAGCGGCGCAAAGAAAGTACGTCCACGACAACAAGGCGGAAAATGGACTGGAAGCGACAATCGACCAAGCAGATCAGCAAACGATACAAAAGTGGCAGGAGCGCTGGAGCTCAGAAAGCAGAGGAAGGTGGAAAGCGAGGCTGATAAGAAATGTGGCTGATTGGAACGACCGGAAACACGCTGAGGTCAACTACTTCGTCATCCAGTCTCTAACCGGACTCGCAAATTTGAACGCCTTTCTCCATAAGATTGTCAAAACGGATAGCCCACAGACGATGCATATCAGACGTTTTTTGCCTTCAGAAGATGGAAAGCCCAACGCACAGTCCTAGAAAGCAGCATTCCTCAACCCAGAAAACGTAGTTGACAAAATGCTGACGAGCAGCTTGAATTGGGGAATAAATTGCCAGTTTGTGGAAGGTATTCCCAGAAAAAAAGAAAAGAACAACAATATCGGGAAAGCACGTGAGCGCGGAATGCTGTATGCCCCCCTGTTTTCAGACGATGCTTTCTTGGCCACGATATTTTTGCACGTTGAAGTAACACAACTGTGTATGTGCTCAATGTTAAGCGTCACTATTTGGACGCGTTGTTTTGGTGTGAAGATATGAAGATTCGGCGTACTGATTCTCGCGTTTCAAAAACACGCCTATTCTATTCAATCCGTTTATAAATGTCAAAGTTATTCTATGTTTTCATACTGTCTATATCTATGCTCCGAAAGATTTGAATTTTCATATATTTTGTATCCTCCCTTAATGTTGGGCTTGCCATTTCACCGTCGCATCATATTTGTATGTGATGTTTATTTTTGTAACGTTCATCAGATTACTTTAAATGAACACTCGACGTTAGGTGTGATGCACTGTTTGCATTACTGAACGCAAAAGGATCATTAGAATCTGATGCCAGTGATGCGGTAATGAATTTACCTCATGTCATTCAAATGCAACAAAGCCAGGTGTGAGTGGAGTAGATTAAATAAAACTCAATTAGCCCGATTTGTTCGATACTTCCGTTGACTACCTACAAATAGTTGGCTAACTCTGCATGTGTATGATTCATAATCACGCAAATTGATTACTTTTCAAACATAACTGTTAATAAAAAAATAGGTTTTTTGACTTCCAGGTATAACAAGGTAACAAGGTATAACTTTGACCGGAGGATTGTGATCACTTTAAAAAAATCACGGCTGATAAGTGTCCACATTTGTTGACATTTAGATTACGCTCTGAGTAATTACTAATTATCACAACAAACGTATAAATCAGTGTATATTATGTACATTGCCGCAGTTACTTATACATACGTGAGCAGACGTGTGTATAAAAACAAAGCACTAAATCGCAAAACAAACTGTGAATAAGCAAACATAATGAAGAAAAAATGAACGAACAAATCTCATCTCAAGGTAACACAATGTTGCAGTGACAACCGAAGCAACAGCAGCATCCAGTTCCGGTGCATGACTCTGACAAAGAAATCAACCGCACTGGTCAAATCCAGTTGCTGTTCCAACCATATGTCACAGTCGTCCACACACCTTGTTTCACATTCTAAACACGTTACAATAAAAAAAAAAAAAACACAGACACACACTATACAAAAAAAAAAAGAAATCGAAAGTAAAAAAAAAAATGTTTTCTGTTGGCTGTCCGTCATGATCATCTTCGTTTCGAACATTGCATCGTTCGGTTTGTCGTTATACCATTTGCCGTTTGAATGCAAATGAAATTGCGAAAAACAAATCGGGCCGCAAACCATGAATACCGTTTGTTGTTTCTGCTACCTACCTCGAATTTGTTCGTCCAGCAAAGCAATAGACACTCGTAATTCAGTGCGATGAACAATGCTAACAACGCTGCCACGGCGAACGGATGGTGGCCATGCTGAATTTTAATCACCGGTCAGCATCGCCGATAACAGGTGGAAATATGGACTTTTCTCCATTGAAGCACGATAGTTATGTAAAAACAGGAGATTATAGATTCGCCTTTTACAAGTTTTCGTGTTCGGTGGTGTATTGATGCGTGATGGCTTGCGATTGTTATTATTTAAACAAACATATCGAACGAGTTTTGGCTGAAATGTTAATTCACATTTTGACGTTTGTTGCGTTGTATGATGTCATAGCGGTGCTGGAATCGGGTGTAAACTATTAGAGTATATGCCTTCATGCTAGACATTAAAAGCCTTCCGCCGGAAATCGCTGTTATCGATTGTGTTTGGTTTTTCATTAACCGTCAGCGCGATCCTGTATTAAAATTTCGTGCAAACTTGATTGACGTAAACTTCCAGAAATTTGGGTTTATTTGAATATTTCCTCTTCTCGCGAAATGCAAATCCAAAGAAATGACAAATCTCTTGGGGTTGACTCATTCATGACATGAAAAAGGAGTTTCAAGTTTTCCGCAATGTGAAACCACAGTTTAGTCATGCTATACCCTAAACTGTCGTCTCTCCGTTGGGCTTGGGCACCCCTCTCGGTTAAAAGTCGTGCTGCGCCACCAGCACACTGTGTGTGTGATATTTGTGGCGATCTCCCCGAAGCGTTTTCTTACATCGATCGACAACAACGACGATACCGATGTTTTGTGTTTTCTGTTTCTTCGATCGGAATACACTCAGACCGGCGCGATCAGATTTGATTTGGCAGTTGAGCGCTGTAGTAGAGCTGTTTGTTCATTTAATCGATCGGAAGTGGTATAGTGATCTAGTTTTCCCTAATTAATTGTGCAAACTGTTTTTGGGTGTGTGTTTTGTTTTTATTGAGTTGAAACGGTTTTGCATTCATTTGTGTTTTGTTGGTTTATTGTACGTGAATAAACGAGAAAAAGAAAAACAACGAAATGGGAGCACCAAAAACAAAAAAAGTTGTGTATATTTTTATATAAATTTGCTTTGCAAAAAAAAAAAATAACTTCACCGGCTCTGCTTAAACATTCTGTACCCATGTTAGGTTTTTGTTTTAAAGTCATAGTGGCTTAAGAATTTTAAGGTTACATTTATAGTATAACCTTGAGATTTCGAAACCCAAATAAAGTGTGAAATGTAAAGTAACTGAAAAATGGCAATACTAGTTTGACCATTTTGTCGTTCAAATGTTGTAATTCCTCTCGAGATTATGTGCAATTATTGACTAACGTGTTTCTGTTTGAATGGCAAATAGTCAACTTTGTGGAAATGAATTATTGCCAGTGTCACTAGAAAGTCTTTGATTTTGAAAACCGATTTGGGGAAACCACAACGTTTGATTGATTGCAGTTAGTTGGTTGGAAACAATCACGTACAGTATGATTTTTTAAGGAAAATGTGCATCTGTACGTTTCGAGTGGTGGATAGGTGTGTTATCGCAATCATTAATCAGAAGCTGTTTAGATTGGGGTAGATGGAGAAGCTGTTTTCGTAAATTTGTGCTTTATAAGTGTTGTACCTTTGCGATGCCAGCAGGAGGTGAATAACCTCAGTTATGAGACCCTTACCAAAACTGTGATAGTGTCGTTTCAAATGTAGAATGCCAAGCCAAATTTTCTTGATATTATCTAGCATTTTTCGCAGCCTACGTGAGCAATAACTAACTATCGTACTTAAGTGGCGCTGCAGTCTTGGACGCCTTAGCCGACGTGTCTTACTTAATAAACTTTCGCACTTCAAGTTTGTTGAAGTCATTTTCTACTTGTCGACGTCACTTAAACTACTAGGTTTAGCATCTGGTTGCGAATCGAAGACTTCGGGCCATAGCTTCTGGATATTCGAGCATTCTTAAATACGAAGTGCATATTTTTAAGACAAAACGATTCTCTTTCTCTCGAATGGAACAATGATTTCTCCATAGATATGTTTCCGACTTCAGAGTTGTGAAGTAGAATTGTGATGATTTGGTATGATTTAAAACAGATCGTCCATAGGATATAGGGCCTAATTTCTGAATTGTCTTCAAAAGCTTATCTGAATTTAGCCGCTCGGATTCGGCATAAAACAGGAGTTGTTGTGAGAATGGTTGTGAAACAAAAGCTAGGCTGGGTACTAACGAGCTCAAAGAAATGATCAGTGCTACACTACAGTGGCCTAGTGGTTAGTGCGTTCGATTAACAAGGGTGGGGTCCTTTAAGTGTTTTCACTGCTCATCACTTGCGAAAGTGAGTAACACTGTCATGAGAAGCTTCTGTAACTCGTCGTTCGGATTCGGCTTTAAACACGAGGTCCTCTTCTTTCTGGCAAAAAAAAATAACTTCGCACATTGAAAGGAAGGGAGAAGTTAGGTTTGAGATTTTTTACATCCCCCCCTATACAGCCAAGCTGGTTCCTTAAGACCCTAAGACACCTGTGACCTTTGGTTAATTTCGGTCAATAATGCCAATATCGGTAGAGTTCAGTACTTTTGCACGAGATTTTGTATCTGGTGTTCATTTATGGGTTTTGCAGAATCTTGTTAAGAGAAATGTTGAAGAAATCACAAAGAAGCGCATCGCTTTGTCTTTCTAGGTATTGAATGTTTCGTTTTTGTTGCGGGCGTCACACCTTTGTTTATTACGTATATAGACTATCATTAAAGATTGTCGATTTGGAACTTACCCAATGAATATTGATGAACATCGCTGAGATTTAAGACGCTATTTCCTCGACAGGCTTTTTTTTGTCATTGAAGTGATGAGTTGCGTGATGAAACCCCTATAAGGGCTATGCCAAACACCGCATGTATGTTCTTGAATTACTGTTGAAACGTCAATCCAAATATTGGAATAAGATATAAAATGATTTGAGATTGGGTCTCATTTGATGTTGATCATATTTCTGCCAAGGAAGCTTTGACAAGTGATATCTTACTCAACTACAATGATATTTAACATTCAAATTACACCACATAGCTATGGTTTGCATTAAAACACACAAATGCAAATACACCGTCTCTGTTCACGGCCTATTTGTTTCCTGGTTCAAATCCTGGTGCCCTCCTTTCCTTTCCTGATTTTTCTAAAAATCTGTGCGACTTTTCCGATTAAGTGAGTACGAATAAGGTTTCTATTATGGACTTGCTCTGATATGGATTCCATTACTAAGGAACTATTCTCTTCGAATCCTAGCATAGCAACACTTTTTTTTTTATTGTGTTCAGGTCCTTTATTTTGCCATTGTCTGAAAAGTAATGCGACTATTATGTTGTTTCGAAAACTTTACCTTAAAAATTCTAGGCAATATCGTAGGCAAGTGAGAATAAATTTAGGCCCTGGGTCGTATCTAGAATGTAGTAGCCTAGTGGTTAGTGCATTGGACGGCTAAGCAACTAGACAAAAATTAGTTAATATTACTAAGTAGGCACTTTAGGGGTTCAGTTATAGCTGTCACTGAAAAACCTCATTTTAAATTTTCTTTTACTTGCGGCTCCTTTATAAATTTAATCATTTGCGAGTTGGTGTCAAAACAAAGCTTATGAATTTCAAAACAAGATTATATTTTATTTATAGTTTTCGCAGACAATCACTTTTTGTTTTTCAATGCTTAAAACAAACTGTACTACTTTATATCGTTTATTTATTATTTAATATTTGAAAGAAGAATATTAAAAACTTATTGATGTATTTTTTTTATATATAAAACTTACATCTACTTCAAACATCAAAAACTAAACTACTTAAACCTTACTTAAAAAATAATCAGGGCAGCAATCACTGGTTGCAAAAGCGCCGAGTGTTCGCTGGGATTCCACTGCGTCTTTTGACGTCTGTGCAGTCATTATGGTAGTCGATTTTCAGATTCGTCCGATAATTAAACCACTGTCCGCGGTTTTTGTGATGGCTGACTTAGCGCTTAGTCCCAACCGAAAAATCCCCTGGATACCTTAATCCATCCTAGAAGACTACTAGTCCACGAATCCACAAAGACCAGGGAAAGTGCTAATACACTTTCTTCAATACTGCACTGCTTTCCTATATCGGTTTTGTCACGGTGAGATATCGCTGTGCAGAAGCAGAATAGCTCTTTATCATTGTCGCTGTACCTGCGCGAATCAGTCGCTTGTCTCACACGCCATGGTTGTAGCGCGTGGTACAATTGGTACAATACTGGGATACCATCCCTTTCTTGAACTCATCCTAAAGAGTCGATTTAAATGAATGCTATATATGGGGTAACCACATCAAACGCGTACTTTCCATGTAAGTAACTATGTATAATTGTGGTAATATGGCTAAGATCAGGCTGTTGTCGCTAACCATTGCCCTTGTAACGTGTTTTCGAATCACCTTTGCAATTGTCCACTCTATTCAGCGAGGCGCATAGGACCTTGTTGCGATAATATTTCGTGTACTCGGATTCTGGCGATTGAAACAATCATAAGGAGGATCTGTGACACCGCCTCTCAAACATCCGTATCTTTTACATGTAGGATGGCGCTACATTGAACTTGACCTAATCAAGCTTGATTAGCCTTATAGAGCCATGTAGAATATGAATTTCACCCTTGAGTTGAGTCCAGTGGACTTGTTTTAAACAGTCTTCTTGTCAGGGCATAAGCTTCGCGTTAGCCAGGCAAGTATCTATATTTTTGTTTTGATTTGTTGTTAAAACTGGTCAATTCAGTTTTCAAGATATTTAACTACAATGCTAACGGTTGGTTGTTAACGCTGGCAAATGATGGCCAATTTTTTCAAGTTTTTCCTGCTTTTTTCTAGAAGCCCTAAGCAATGGGGTTCGTACAGTTTGTATACTACATGGTAAACAACTATTATGAGAAACTGGACTTTCGGATGCAGAGTCAAACTGTAAAGCACATCTTTTTGCCAAGAATGATGATTGATGCCCTGTGTGGAGGCATTTATATTTTATTGCAATTGATTTTTATTCATTTTGGGTTCTAATGAGACTGGTGCGTCTTTGTTTAGTAGTCGCAGCGTAAAACCGCTTAAAGTCCACTAATTCAAAAACAAATTTTGGCGCCAGACTCGTTAGTATCCTGGGCCTTGCTTTCTCACAACCATTCATGTGTGCGTGTGTACTTCTTGCACGATGGCGGGACCTCCTGTTTTATGCCGACTCCGAACGGCGAAGTTGAGATAAACTATTCTTGACAATTGATACTACTCGGATGATTTGTCAGATCATCAGAAGAGGAGGGCCAGTGAAAAATCATTTTAGGTGTTGCTACGGCTGGGAGTCGAACCGTGACTTTTCCGTTCTCATCTTTAAGTGAAACTAATGATTTCAAGTGGAGAGTAATTATTCTGATAAATTTTCTTAGCGATTCCCAAAACACGCGTCGTTCTGTCTTTTTTTTTTGTAAGCAAGTATGCGTTGTGGCTAGGGAGACTAACACTCAAGACCATGTCTTTCAAGTTAAGAACGTGCCAATTATCTTGTCACGAATTCTTTCATCGCTTTCTTTATTTAATCCCCCATCTGTAAAGCGAAAAAGCCGGCGATGGCGTCGTGATGCCTACCTATTCTTGTGTCAATGTTTCCTCTTTAGCATCCATTTCATAAAACAAACAAATATCAGACTGTTGCACGCTGATAAATACGTTTTTCTTTTTCATAAATTGCTCTTACTATATTTTTTTATGCAAGTAAAACATAACCTCTCGTATCTCCATTAAATTTTGTATCTCAAAATTAAACATGGTGATGCTTTGCCTATCCAGCGTGCCACACACACGCACGCTATAAATCTCCCCATATATGCGGAGCAACTGTCAAGGTCAAGTTGGGGATTCTGGATCTTGTATTGTACTGCGCAGTCATAGATCGGACATTGACATGACATTTATCTTCCATTTAAGTTGTACGAATGAGGGCGGCGGATATGTAGAACAATCTTCTAATAACGCCTGTGGCTTATCCCCAAAACAAAGCACAAATCTTACAAAGAAAATCTCTATTTGGATAGGAGAATTCATTTCTAGCAACCCACGCACGCACGATAGCCACAAATTGGTTCAAGATGTGGGCTGGCTTTTTGGACCGCCAAAGTGATAGTTTTATAGTGGTCCACGCCATAACTGCATTAATTTGTGATTTGATTAAATTATGAAAACATACTTAAATAAGTTTTTTTTTTACAGATGGCAATCCCGCCACCACCGGGACCACCACCGCCGCCAGGCCCGCCTCCACCACCAGCGATGGGTGGCTTAAAACTCGGCAGCGCTGCCGGTGGCGGTGACATGCGATCAGCACTTCTGCAATCTATTCAAAAGGGCACCAAGCTAAAGAAAGCTGTAACGGTAGACAAAAGTGGACCAGCTCTATCAGGAAAGGTAAAATTCATTAAGGCTGTTTTGGAGGGGAAAATAAAACGTTTTTGTTTCTCTTAGATAATGGATGAATCTAAATCAACACCAACATCAACTGCCTCTCCCAAGCGGACCAACAACACCATCATCGCCAATGGTGGACCAAAGTTAGGCGGCCTTTTCGAGGGATTAGCCTCGATGCCAAAGCTAAAGCCAGTCAATGGTGCACGAAGCTCTCCGTCTTCCATACGATCGAACGTAACAGCACAACCGTCGGAAACACCGACAAGAATAACATCGAATAGTCCACCCCTATCGAACGGTCCATTGGATTTCAATGCCGAACTGACGAAACATCTAACGCTGAAGAAACAAAAGCAACAGATAAACGCCACAGAAGCAAATCTAAGGACCAATCGTGGACCACCGCCACAACCTCCAGCAGCGCCACCGAAGAATCTTTCATCTGTGAGTATATGTGCACATGGCTCGGGTATAGAATGCTTGTGTTTGTTTGTATGCGCTCACCGGGTGCTAAGTTATTTTTGTTTGTATAAGGTAGGGGGTGTTTTTGCCTGTTTTTTTTTTGTTTATTTGTGTTCATATCCATTCCCCTTACCTACCCTTCTGGGGATTATCGAATTTTCAATTGAAATTTGTTTTTATTTCTATGTGACGTCATTTATAAATAAAATATATTTCTGCCGACGGATGTTGCTTTTGCTGTGTGAAATTCCTTAGGCGTGTGTGTGTGGGGGGCTGCTATTTTCAAACTCAGACTCTGAGTGATAAAAATACACGGAATCACACGAATTTTTGGCCGGATGAAAGATGGGAAATTTGAGTTTTAGAAAAAGTTTGTGTGATGGTTCGCTAGAAATGATAAGGGGGGTAAAGTCATTCGGGTTAGTCTGCACGGAGGATGTGTAAATGCGAAAACATTGTGAAGTATGCTGGTTTATGTATTAATTGCCAATAACACAGTTTTAGAAATAATTAAGGAAGATGAAAATAAAAAAAAAGAATAAAAATTTTTGAAGTGGTATGATCCCTGTTGTCTTGCCGTCTACATTATGAAAAAACAAAGAACTATTATGCTACCGGTTGTGCATTCTAAATTGGTTAAAATCGTTTTATGTGCGTTACCGTCACCTATTTACGGATTGTAGTCCATATACATTTCAAATGATCAGACTAGGCCTGTTTGCAAAGTATTCCATCAACGAAAACAAAGGGTCTTTCATTTAGCGCATTAAATTTAAACATAAAAAAGTGTGTGTGAGATATCATCAACATTTTTCAATCCTTTTAAAGACCTATGATAGCCATTATGTCTGGAATATAACATCGTTCAAATGTCTAGCGCGGCTTCTCTGGACTTATCTGAATCCGAAATTTTCCATGACTCAGGCGATATCCTCAACATTTTTCATTCATTGTAAAGACCTCTGAACGCCATTAATCTGGGATATAACATCGTTCAAATGGCCGTCGCGGCTTCTCTGGGTGCTTCCCTGGATCCGAAATGTCAAATTTTCCATGATTCAGGTGCATAAAAAAGACTGAATTTGATTGATAGCATGATAAATGATGGCTCTGAAGTCCCGCGGCTTCAGAAAACCCCACAAGAAAATGTCTAATTGGGTAAAATCGCACGATCTCTGTGACCAGTTGAAATCACCTCCACGTAAGATGACCATGCCCTCGAATCGGTCGTGCAGAATTTCGCGAATGTGGCGTTAGCTGTGCTGCACATAGCGCCGTAATATGTCATTGCTGTCCATATCAACAAATTCAGTTCAAAAGAGGTTGGTAATCATTGACTTCTAGCGGTTGACGTTGATGGCCGTTCTCAAATAAATGTTTACCGATAACGCCGTCAGTCCCGAAATCCACACTAAACAATGATTTTTTCGGCTTGTGTTGGACGCTCTTGGGTCTCATGTGGATTGGTATCGTCGCGAATTCGACAATTTCGTTTCTTCACGTACCCATTCATCCAGAAATAGGCCTCATCGCTGAAGATGATTTTTTGATGAAAATTATTCTCAATTTTCAACTGCTCCAGAGCCCACTCAGTGAACATACGTCGTTGTCTATGGGTCAAGTCACGACGCAAAATTCGCTAAGTTGTGGTCTGAGAAAGGCGAGTTCTAAAGTCATTATGTCTATTAGTTTGAAGTAGATTTTTGCTTCACAGACCTCCTTTAGACCCCATAACCAATCGATTGACATTTGATTTATGGCGAGATGGCGATACTTCATGTTCCAATGAAAATCTGGTGATAATTCAAGCCCAAACGAATTAATTTTCTTTGATCCTTATTGGGTCATGACCTCATTTGGAGAACAATAACTGCTGGTTCATGGGTAGGGTTCCATTTATTTATATTTTTGGTTTTGATATAAACCTACATAAATGCTCGTAAAGTTTATCATTGAGTGTAAACGTTTCCGAAAATTATGCGCCCAAAATAACCAAACATTTTTCATCAGCTTCTATAAATTAGGACTGCAATGGTCGGTGTCCAATAGGCGGGTATAAGAATCAGGTTTTTATTACAAAATTAACTTTATACATATCTTAAAAGAAGCAGCGATTGGTGAGTGGAATTTATTGTCTGACGAGGTATCGGTGTCAGAAATAATAGCGCAGACCTGAACACCTCAAAATGTTCAACTCATGTTGTCTGATTTGTCGATTTTGTGTGACCCTTTCTGTTTGGCAGCCCTTGAATATAAGGCTTAAGTAGGCAAATGGGCATATAGTTGCTGACATTATCGAAGAATACTTCTAAGGCTGCGAGTGCAGAGTGTTAGCCCAAATTAAACCCCCCAACTTGTAGGGTACAACCTCACACTAATTACAGTTCTTTCGACATCAGTGGATATTTCTTTATAATTTTTTTATTCTATTAAAAGTGTTGCATATTTAATAACCGCTTTTATAAACTTTTTTTAAAAGTAAGGCATATCTGGGAGATGTTTCTAAACTCTCCTCTACTTCTAGTAGTTTGTTTCAATGTTTGCTGGTTTCGATACAAATTGTCTTGCTATTGAATAGTTCGTCTCATTATTATTAGGAAAGTACGTCGGAGTTTATCACCGTATGGCCGTCCATATTTTTTTAGGATGTAATTCTGTAAGGACGATATTTAACGTCAAACATTTGTTAAAATGCCTGCTCTGACGAGGGAGAAACCTCGAATTCTTAAACAGAGACTGAGTAGTATAAATAAAAAGAATCACGGAATTTCCAAAACATTCCAGCAGCCTTTTTGTTTTGTGTCAATGTCCGTGAGCCTCCTAGTCCTAGACATGCTGGCGTTATACTAGATAACCTTCCATTCTTTGTGGCTTCCATCAATTTGTTAGCAATGTTTCACTGATCTCAAAATTGTAATCTTTCCTCCAAAATCTGTGTTTCGTTACTTCTACTTGTAGGCATTGATTTTTTTTACCATTACTTGTTGGACGCTGGCGCTATTGATAAATATAGTGTGTAACGAATATCTTCATATTCCAAATATTGATTCTGCTGGGTAACCATGTAAATCTTTATGCGGCCATCTTTTGACAATATGATAGCAATTTTATTTCATCAGGCCCGAAGCTTTGTTAACACAATACTCCGCTCCTGACTCCAAGTGATTACCACCTTCTCCTGTCCATGACGAACGATTTTGATGGTGAAAAATGACTGTCCCAGTCTTCTGTCAATGGGGAAGACGGTTTTTATGTGAACACCAACAAGTTCCCAAAAAAAATGCGCATGTTTGACCTAAATAGGATCATTCTTTCTATGCTAAATAAAGCCTTCAATTTCATTCAAAAATAATGAATTTCCTTTTCGTACACCTTTATATCGTATTGATACATTTCCTTCAGATCGTCAGACGAACTTTTGTCTGACTATGATTTTCCTTACACCTTGGCATACTGCATCGAATATTATTCAATGTCCAACATACGATGTCGAAGGTTTAACTGAAAATCATCACTTTCGCTTGACTTGGTTGTCATCAATTAGCACTCACGTAATTAAACACATGAACTCATTGTCGCTATTCACTTTCCATGTATTGACAATCGTGTCACTCTCAAAGTTACACAATTTCAATGGTGCCCCTTAATATTTACACATCATTTGGCTCCGTGCGTTAATTGCATGCATTAGATGCTGCGTTATCTTTTTTTTGTATTCGTATCCAGAAGGAAACCAAATTCATTTGTTAAATAAAAATGCATATGATACCCTCGGATACCCTCTACCACAACAAAGTAACCCAATATTAACATTTTATAACTCATTGTCTGGTAACGAGAGATGAGCACCACAGCATCTGCTACTACTCTGCCCAGATGCTACTCCCACACACACCAAATTGAACCACAAGCAACTTGATTGACGCCACACTTGCACATCCACCCAGAAGCTGAGATATATGTTTACTTTGCACACCAATGAATTTCAATTAATATTGCTTCGCTCTCGATTTGCATGTTTTTTTTTTTTTGTTATTTTATTTTGTTTCATTGTTATTCTCCCCTACATTATAGAGCACTTCCGACTCAGTACTGGAGAAGAGTAATTTAAATTCACAGCGATCAAGCCCAATTGTCGGAACGGGAGGAGCATCCGGGGGCTATAATGCAAAAGCCTCATCACCCACGCTATCGGAGGGCAGCAGCAGTAGTGGTAGTGGAAAAAAAATTACCACCGGCATCTCAGTGAGGAAAAACGCCGCCAACTTAAAGTAAGTGCAAACCTTTTACCTACCTTTTGCTTCCTAGTGTTAAAAGCTTCCTCATTAGAAAATCATAAAAAATGTATATCTGACCTTGAGATTCGCAATTAGTATTGCACCGGTGTCTGTATTGTAATATTTATTTGTTTTCTCTCTTCTATGTCATTTTTTGCGTCATTCTAGTTTATCATTAGGAAATAGTTCAAGTTTTGTAAATAGTATGAATAGTCAAACGAAAACATCATCAACCACATCATTGTCCTCGTCATCTTCGTCGACAACCACAATAGGATCCACACAACGTTTGGGTGGATTAGCACCAAATAAATCAACTCTATTCGGAGCAGCCAGTGGCAGTAGATCACCCACACCGGGATCACCGGCATTGGGTGGACAAATAGCAGCATCAGCACCAGCACCTCCACCACCAGCGCCTTTAGCGAATAAATTCGGACCGAACCATGGTAAACCGAATTTCGCACCGAAACCTCCAGGTATCCACCAACTAGTGGCAGCTTCAAATGGACAGAAATCCACCGTGGCAAGGCACCATAGTATGAAATCGCCGAGGTATGTTAATTAGTTTTTTTTTTTCGTTTGTCATGTAACGTTTTGATATAATTTACAAAAATGCTTTTAGTCATAAGCTTTAGCAGAAAATGCTTTTACAATGCTTCGTTTTTTTTTGGACAGCAGATATTCATAAATCTTAAAACAATACAATTAGTGTCTTTTATTTACCAGAAATTGGCTAGGGATTTCTTGAATTCATTAGTCTAGCAGACTTACATCTGATCCTACATTAGGTTAGGTTTAACAGGATATTTATTAATATAAAACAACTATTCCAAAGATGACATGACTCTATAATGGGCTCATCGTCTTGAGGAGAACGACTTTCAAAACACTGTTATCTCAAACTTAACTTCGCAAATCAATCAATTTATTTTCAGGATAATGATGACAGAATCCCGAAAACCCAAAATTCTAAAATTCAAAAAATTTTATAGTAGGAACAAAAAAAATCGGGGAATTTTTAGTAAATTTTAAACGTGATTGTCTACGCGGATGAAGTTGCTGTCGCAATCTCAGGGAAGCACCTGAATATATTCAAGGAACTTCTCTGAAACGCACTACGCAAACTTTCCAAATGGGCAGTAAGTTGTGGCCTGGGTGTCAACCCCCACAAGACCGTACTGGTCCTGTTCACTTGGAAATAAAAAATTTCTCACACTGACCCACCGTCACTAAACGGAATCGAACTAGCTTTGTCAGACAAAGTTAAATACCTGGGACTCATTTTGGACAGGAAGCTTAACTGGAAGCTAAATATAACAGTCGCACTTTATTCCTGCAAGAAAGCCATAGACATGAAATGATTTGTGAAAACTCGTATCACGCATTGGCTCTATTTCTCGGTTATAAGACCTATACTTCTTTTTGGAGTAGTAGTACGGTGGACAGCGCTAGAGATAGCTATAAAAAGGAAAAGCCCGTAGACAAAGTACAAAGAACTGCGTGTCTTGTATCGGTGGTGTATTCCGCACAACACCCTCAGTAGCACTACGTCAGCCATACGTCTTAAAGCCATCCAATAGTGATCAATTGTACAAACTGGCCACTCAAAAATTCTAAAGGAACATACAAATATTCCTGAAAACACCGACTACACCCTCACCAGGTTAAACTTGATAAGAGGTCACAATCCCAGACAGATCATCAGGGGAGAGTAACGAACCTCTGCATAATGACTCGTTCCATTTCTACACCGATGGCTCCAAAACAAATGACAAATGACGGAGTGGGTGCTGGTGTCTTCTCCGACAGGCTAAATCTTAGCCTGTCTTTACGGCTTCCTGATCATTTGAGCGTGTTCCAGGAGGAACTCATGGCGATCAAAGAAGCCTTATCCTGGCTGAAAGAGATAGTAATATCAGGCAAGGATATTAGCATTTTCTCAGACAGCCAAGAGAACATTCACCTGTGCTGGGTGAATGGACACGATCCATGTGGTATCACAATGGACCAAACAATGGTCTATGTGTGCTAACGAACCCGCTGGCAGCCACTCTAACTTAACCTTACCTACGACCAATTTTAATTCACTCACACGTTGACTGATATCAGTCAACACAACTGAGCGCACATTGCGAATTGTAAAAAAATTACAATACTAACGCTAACGGAAATGAACCATCAAACATATATTTTACAATCAACATAAAATAAAATAAATCCCGACAAATTGTATAAAATGAAAAATTTGCGCAGACTTTTCGGCATTTAAGATTTTCGGGGTTGTGATTTTGAGGATTAAGGTCGCGACCCGATTTAGAAAGCTAATTGCTCTCAGGTATTTGTAAAGTTTCTGTCAAGTGTTTGGCTACCATTCCTTCGCATTCCCAAAAAATGTGTGTCTTCCGAAGTACATAATATCTACACAATAGGCGAGTTCCACTTACGATCTCTCCACTTTTGAATGAAAGACGAAATTCCGCTCTGCTGATACCTTTTTGGTATTTTTTTGTTTGTCCTACATAGATTCAAGATTATCCTCGTTTTTGTTGATAAAGTTGGTGACCTTTTCTAATTTATCACCTCAGTTTTGGTTCCGTGACGACTTTTTTTTCAATTGTCTCCAAACTGATGTATGGATAATCAATAACGTGGTCGCGAATTACTCTTTTTTGCTTTAGCGTTAGTCCATGCATCCCACGCTTCCACGTTTGAAGTAGATCAAAACTTATTTTGATTTCCAAGTTTACAATCTTGAACTAGCATGAACAATTGTCTACGTTTTGTTTACTGGAGCGAACAAGTTCAAACTAGCACAATTGCTTACTAGTGTTGGCCGTTACTGCGCCTTTAATGTTTGATTCATGCTGAATCAATGCCCTGCATCCTATAACTTTTCCGATACTATATTGAATAACATGTATCGAAATGTTAAGATGTCGGATCCATGTATCACGTGCTTTACACCATAAATAAAATAAATAAGTGGATCAGTTTTGTTGGGAATCAAAATTCGTCCATCGCCCTAAAATCCAGCAAACGATGGATTCTATCAATTGCGGCCTTGTATCTATAAAACGATGATGACTCTCGAATTCGGAATGTAGACATTGGGTCTAAACTCGATATACCAGTCCAGATACCATTCACTGAACGTTATATGAAATGTTATATGCGACATTAAAAAACGATAGGTACGCACCTAATGTCACACCTAGACATCTTGAAGTTGAAGAAAAAATGGTTGAATATATCTTACAAAAATGAATAAAGTAGAAGCGAGCCAAGTCGGACGAAATTTAATTCCACAACACCCTACTGTTCTCATGAATGTTTCTATATATAGATCTTTGGGCTGTTTTGGATGATTCAATCGAAGGTATTCTTTTGTCCTTCTTTTGGCACAATCAACAATCAAAACAACTGAACGAAGTAAAGAGTCATTTATAAGAATGTTTATTTTCAAAAGTTCCATATCCTCAACATAATATTTAAATATTCACTCGGTATTTCTAACAATGCTACTCGTGTACATATGTAAAAAGCGATAATATTTGCAATTACTTACCACTCTTTCCAGGTTTTCAAATAAGAGCCACTTATATTGATGATTCCATTCTACTTGCGTTGCGTTTGTATCACAAAACTAAAATTATATGAAATCATTTTCAGATCGCCACCAATCGCCCCACCTGGTGCGCCCGTCTTCCCCACCACTCAAGCATTTGCGACAATGCGCACCCCTTTGCAACTATGTCAGTCACAGGAAACAATTAGTATCCGGCAAGCGCCAAATCCTCCAATTGGTAAGACCATACCCTTCAATATGACGCACTTTATCCATTTAGTTAATCAATTGATGAATATTTTTTGTTTCATTTTGCGTTCTAGGTCGCCCTACAGTCGCCCCACCAAAACCACCCGCTGTCAAACCACCGCCACCACCAGCTCCAGCTAGAAGTGTTTCAAACACGAACCTATCCAATATGTCATTGAGTACGTCGCAGAGTAGCTCAATTTCCACCACCAACCTAACACCGAATGTGTCCTCGTTGCATTTCAAGTCGAGTCAAAGTAATGTCTCCAGCACCGGAACGGCGGCGTCTAATAACTCACCACCTCCACCTCCGGCAGCGCCACCAAAAACGAGCTCACCCGTTATCAGTAGAGCGACCAGCCAACTTAATGGAGGACCAGCACCACCACTACCTCCGCATAGGACATGTCCACCCCTACCTCAGCGGCAGTCATCAACTAATGTAAGTAATATCCTTATACTCTTCTATACATTTGTAGTGTATGTATCCATACATGTTACATTTAGTTCTTATCAGCTTTTATACAAAAAATTGAAAGCAAACGAGTCTGCCAAAAGTTCATCCCTTAAAAGTGCATTTTGTTGTAGGAAGGATGTTAGTACATAGGTATATTTATTTCGAGCATAGAAATCGTGTATCCTCGTCGTGCATCGACCTACTTTCTGTTCTTGGAAAAGAGTGTAAACGGACATTTGATTTGAAAGAGAAACGTCGTGTAGTAGGATTATGTTTGGTGTTGCCAAGGTGTAGAAAATCAATACGCTGGATAAGAGTAGTAGATCATGTCTAGAAATTTAAACATTTCAGGGAAGAACAAGGATTTATTTTTCTATAAGAACAGCAGTGCCACGCCCCAGTAGCGTGCAAGACTCTCGGAAAGCCAGTAGTGTCGCCTGGAATAAGCTGGCAAAGTCCGGGAGGCGGTATGGTACTGATATTTTCATGATTCCGAGTAGACACCTGACCCCACACCACAGTTTCACCTTAGATCCGTCGGTGTAGACAACCGTGTCGAAATCTCTTACTACTTCGTTTCTTTTCCACTGAGCTCTGGTATCAAATCCTACGTGGAAGCCTTTCTTGAAGCTTAGTATAGGTGTTATGTAGTCTGTTGGAAACGTGACCAGGCCATTTGGTAACGGGTCCAGGATATTACTGTGGCCAAACGGACTTGCATTCCAGCATCTAAGAGATGCAAGAGATGCAAAACCGCAGTAAGGGCATCCGTTAGCACCAACTTCAGCGTGCCAGTGGTGTCTATACTGGCTCTTCTTTGCAGAATTTTTAGTTTTGTGAGGTTGTTGCCTTTACTCAATATGGGCCATCATCCTAGTGAGCCGTATGTGAGAATTGGACGCACCAGTGCTGTGTACATCCACAAGGCCATGTTTAAAGTCCCCACTTATTTCCAAAGGTTTTGCTACAAGCATAGAAGGTTACACACGCCTTCCTTATTCTTTTTTTGATGTTGAGTTTCTAGTTATGTTTTGGGTCAAGCATGATACCCAAATACCTAGCGCTAGAAGATAGTGTGAGTGGTTGATCATTAAGATGGGAAGGGGGAAGTCGGGTATTTTCGTTTTTGTGGTGAATAGCACCAATTCCATTTTGCTTTTGACCAAGTATATATCACCATGTTTATTTGTCTCTAAAAAAAACTCAGCAAACGGTTTTTTTAAACTTTTAAACTTTTGTTTTAAACTTTTCTCATGTGAAGCGAACCTATAACGCTCCAAGAGCACCCTGAGATCTGCTTGCAGATGTTTATTGACTTTGCTCTTGTGTAAAATATTTCTTAGCTCTGAAAAGGTAGCTTAGTTTGGACGCTGCTGATTTGTCAGTAGAGGTTTCAAGTTGTTGCCAAGTGAAACGTCTGACTCAATTGTGATGCCTTGCAGATGCATAGATTCTTCTTTTCCATTCCTATTTGCGGAACTGTGGACCTGTTTCAGCTGTCGATTGTGACGTTTTGTCCAGTTAGCCGATGTTAACAACATATTTAATTAACCCATTTAATCCGCTCGTGAATATGCTAGTTTTACGCATATGCTAGTAGTAATACTCGTAAGAAAAATGTTGAAGAGGTATCTTTGGCCTTAAGATAACGCGTATTTCTTATAAATGGGCTTTCGTGAATGCTTAAATTGCCTGTGAGTTAATCCCATGGTCGTCTCTTCCTGTTCGCTATCATTTGGGTTCGCTGACTCATCATTACTTACTTAAGTGGCGCTACAGTCCGGAATGAACTTGGGACTCAACCAACATGCCTCTCCAATTAGCCCGATCGGTGGTTGAGATCGGTTTCTACTTGTAGCGAGGTCTTCCTCTACTGCGTCCGAAGTCTGGCTGGTAACCGAAGACTCTGCGAGCCGGAGTATTGGTGTTCATTCGTTCTATATGTCGTAGCCATCTTAAACGAGCAATGCGGTTTTTTTTTACCAGGGGCATGTCGCTCTACAGCTCGTATAGTTCTTGGTTGAATATTCGTCTCCATAGCCCGTCAACTCAAACGGGACCGAAGATTTTTTGAAGAATTTTTCTCTCGAATCGACCAAGGCTTTCTTCATCCCCTTTTGATACGTTCCATGCTTCAGCGCAGGATCTTATATAGTATCTCCTTAGTTGTTCGAGTGAGGGCTTTACTACTAAATTTCCTTCTTCGCCTGAAGTAACAGCGGTTGGCAAGAGTAATTCTTCGTTTAATTTCTGTTAGATGTTGTTGTCAGAGTTTATAGCGGGGCCGTAAAACCTTAAAGTTATGTCTGTGAATGGTGACGTTCTGTCCAAATCGTCGATATAGTGTGTCCTTTCGTGTTGACAGCATATACTTATGCGGTTTCCTTCTCTTTACTAGCAAACGTAGCTATGACATCGCGTTGAGTCCGACCAATAATGTCAGTATCGTCGGCGTATGCTAGAAGTTGCACCGATTTTTGGAAAATTGTGCCTCTCATATTGGCTCAGGAGTTTTGCACAATCCTCTCAAGAATCAAATTGAAGAAGTCACATGACAGCGCATCGCCGTGCCTAATTCCTTTTTTGGTATCGAATGTGTGAGGTCGTTTCCGACCCTAATGGAGCAGCGAGAGTTCTCCATCGTCACACAAACGGACGAGTTTGGGCGGTATACCAAAACTAAGCATGGTTCTGTATGCTTCGTCTCTATAAATGCTGCCATATGCAGCTTTGAAATCGATGAATAGGTGTTGCGTATCGACTTGGACTTCGTGGGTTGGTTTTTTCAGGATCTGCCGAAGCGTGAAATTTCTATCGGGCATAAAACAACACTGATATTCGCAACCAAATAGATATTCGCATAGTACTTACTTGTCATTAAAAATATGATAAGCCTGTATAAACACACCGGCAACACCATTTCAATTGCAACCTTCCATTGAGAGCAATAAAAGTCCCAACATTTCTCTTCCTGTCCCTGTGCCTTTCTCTTTCGAGAGTGTATCGATTTTATCCAAAGAGTGGATAGACTTCACCTAAGGAATGACAATTACCAGGTCGCAGTGTTTATTCCACGTTCGGGATGTGATAATGGGCTCGCAGAAATTGTCCAATAAAAATTAAATTTTAAATAGCGTGTGTAGCCCTGAAAACTGGTGAATAAAGGTTGCAACTAAACGCGAAATATAATGAGATCTAAAAAGGTAAACAACTAGTTAAATGTGGGTTTCATGTGTTTGTGTGTTATGTGCAAGTGTGCGTGGGATTTTCACTGTGGTCGGTAGGACGAAGGGTTGAAAGTGTGGATATACGGAACAAAATGTAAAGTGCCTTTTGCGCTTAAGGACAACCCTCATTGGTTCAAGGTCTTTGGGAAAATTGAATTTTTTGTAAAGCTTTTTGTTTCATGTCTTTGACATAAACTGATGTAAAAATGGCGCAATTTTGTTTCTGGTTCATCGAAATAGGATCCCTATGTTCATTGCTAACTAATTACAAATCGGGAAACGATTTTAAGGTGTTTGCTTGTTGTGACAGTTTGTCTGGTTTGTAAATACAGACTGAAAAGGAATCAATGAAATTGACTGGGTCATCAATATGTGAATTTGCGTTTTCAGTGCTAGTATGTCAAGAACTTGGTTACAATATATGGTAAACCTTTGCGATTTAGTGACCTCTTTATTTGTCAAAAGTGATATAATTGGCAGTGCGGTTTCGCAGTGCTCGTGATATTAGATCACTCTTTGCAGTCATTATGCGGTTTAACTTGTGAGTCAGCAATTGGGGAAATAAAATAGGCTTAGGTGTGTGATTATATGTTAGGTCTTTTAATCGTTGTGATTTGTTTAAGTAATCCCTTTTTAAGAACGAACAATGCCAATAGGTCCAGACGGGTTGTGTATTTACTTTGTCTATCTTTTCATTATAATTTTGCTTTCTTTCTGAAAATGGAGAAATATTGTTAGCCCAATACCCCAGATTTTCATAAAACCTTTCCTTGCTCTGAAATCGTGCCCAGGTATGTTGCTTGCGGAAGTTTATTGATTCTGGGACGTTTATTAATTAAGAAAAATCGTAATTTGGTACAACTTCAAATAACGGCTTTACACATCATCGAAGCTCTGCAATTCGCAGTTTTGGTCGGTATTATCGAGTCGGAACGCTTTCTGGCACTAAATTCCACATTTCGGGAAGTTAATTACAATGGATTGAAAAAACCGTTAATCAATCTATTTACCTGTAAAATTCGACCCTGGTACCACTCCAAATATCGCAGTTGGTAGATATAAGAGCACTGCAACTAGTTGTTGTCAATATTTCGACAGGTAAAATCCCAACCTGTAAACACTCCAAATATCGCCGTCAGATGTTATCGAAGCACTGCAACTCGTTGTTGTGGTCGGTATTATCGTGTTTGATCGCTCCCTGATGCTAAACTTCATTTTCTGGAAACATTGTTAAAGCGGATTCAGAAAGCCCGTTAGTCAATTTATCTACCTGTAAAATCCCAACCGGTATTAATGTGTTTGGTCGCTCCCTGACGCTAAACTTTACTTTCCGGAAAGTTTATTAAAGCGGAATTAGAAAGCCTGTTAGTCAATCTATCTACCTGTAAAGTCCCAAACTGATACGACTCCAAAAATCGCCGTTAGACGTTATCGAAGCATTGCAACTCGTTGTTGTTGTCGGTATTAACGTGTTTGATCGCTCCCTGACGCTAAACTTCACTTCGCGGAAAGTTTACTAAAGCGGACTTAGAAAGCCCGTTAGTCAATCTATGTAACCGTAAAATCCCAAACTGATACGACTCCAAATATCGCCGTTAGACGTTATCGAAGCATTGCAACTCGTTGTTGTTGGTCGGTATTATCGTGTTTGATCGCTCCCTGACTCTAAACTTCACTTTCCGGGAAGTTTATTAAAGCAGATTTAGAAAGCCCGTTAGTCAATATATCTACCTGTAAAATCCTAACCTGGTACCACTCCAAATATCGCCGTTAGACATTATCGAAGCACTGCAACTCGTTGTTGTGGTCGGTATTAACAAGTTTGATCCCTCCCTGACGATAAACTTCACTTTCCGGAAAATGTATTAAAAAAGATTTAGAAAGCCCGTTAGTCAATATATGTAACTGTAAAATCCCAACCTGGTGCCACTCCAAATATCGCCGTTAGAAGTTATCGAAGAACTGCAACTCGTTGTTGTTGTCTGTATTAACGTGTTTGATCGCTCCCTGACGCTAAACTTCACTTTCCAGGAAGCTTATTAAAGCAGATTTAGAAAGCCCGTTAGTCAATCTATCTACATGTGAAATCCCAACCTGGTACCACTCCAATTATCGCCGTTAGACATCATCAAAGCACTGAAACTCTTTGTCGTGGTCGGTATTGAAGTGTTTGATCGCTCCCTGACGCTTAACTTCACTTTCTGGGAAGTTTATGAAAGCGAATTTAGAAAGCCCGTTAGTCAATCTACCTACCTGTCCAATCCCAAACTGATACGACTCCAAATATCGCCGTTAGACGTTATCGAAGCATTGCAACTCGTTGTTGTGGTCGGTATAAACGTGTTTGATCGCTCATTGACGCTAAACTTCAATTGCCGGAAAGTTTATTAAAGCGGACTAAGCCGTTAGTCAATTTATGTAACTGTAAAAGCCCAACCTGATACCCCTCCAAATATCGCCGTTAGAAGTTATCGAAGAACTGCAACACGTTGTTGTTGTCGGTATTAACGTGTTTGATCGCTTCCGGACGCGAAACTTCACTTTCCTGCAAGTTTATCAAAGCGGATTTTGAAAGCCCGCTAGGCAATCTGTCTTACTGTAAAATACCACACTGGTACTATTCCAAATATCGCCGTTACAAATAATCGAAGCCTTACAACTCGTTGTTGTGATCGGTATTAACGTGTTTGATCGCTCCCTGACGCTTAACTTCACTTCCCGGAAAGGTTATTAAAGCACACTTAGAAAGCCCGTTATTCAATCTATCTATCCCAAGCTTTTACGACTCCAAATATCGCCGTTAGACGTAATCGAAGCATTGCAACTCGTTGTTTTTGTCGGTATTACCGTGTTTGATCGCTCTCGGACGCTAAACTTCACTTCCTGGAAAGTTTATTAAAGCGAATTTAGAAAGCCCGTTAGTCACTCTACCTACTTGTAAAATCCCAAACTGATACGACTCCAAATATCGCCGTTAGACGTTATCTAAGCATCGCAACTCGTTGTTGTGGTCGGTATTTACGTCTTTGATCGCTCCCTGACGCTAAACTTCACTTCCCGGAAAGTTTACTAAAGGGTTCTTAGAAAGCCCATTAGTCAATCTATGTAACTGTAAAATCCCAAACTGATACGACTCCAAATATCGCCGTTAGACGTTATCGAAGCATTGCAACTCGTTGTTGTGGTCGGTATTAACGTGTTTGATCGCTCCCTGACGCTAAAATTCACTTTCCAGGGAGTTTATTAAAGCAGATTTAGAAAGCCCGTTAGTCAATATATCTACCTGTAAAATCCCTAACTGATACCCCTCCAAATATCGCCGTTAGACGTAATCGAAGCATTCCAACTCGTTGTTGTGGTCGGTATTAACGTGTTTGATCGCTCCCTGACGCTAAACTTCACTTTCCGGGAAGTTTATTAAAGCAGATTTAGAAAGCCCGTTAGTCAACCTATCCACCTGTAAAATCCCAACCTGGTGCCACTCCAAATATCGCCGTTAGAAGTTATCGAAGAACTGCAACACGTTGTTGTTGTCGGTATTAACGTGTTTGATCGCTTCCGGACGCGAAACTTCACTTTCCGGCAAGTTTATCAAAGCGGATTTTGAAAGCCCGTTAGGCAATCTGTCTTACTGTAAAATACCACCCTGGTACTATTCCAAATATTGCCGTTACAAATAATCGAAGCCCTACAACTCGTTGTTGTGGTCGGTATTAACGTGTTTGATCGCTCCCTGACGCTAAAATTCACTTTCCAGGAAGTTTATTAAAGCAGATTTAGAAAGCCCGTTAGTCAATATATCTACCTGTAAAACCCCTAACTGATACCCCTCCAAATATCGCCGTTAGACGTAATCGAAGCATTGCAACTCGTTGTTGTGGTCGGTATTAACGCTTCCGGACGCGAAACTTCACTTTCCGGCAAGTTTATCAAAGCGGATTTTGAAAGCCCGTTAGGCAATCTGTCTTACTGTAAAATACCACCCTGGTACTATTCCAAATATTGCCGTTACAAATAATCGAAGCCCTACAACTCGTTGTTGTGGTCGGTATTAACGTGTTTGATCGCTCCCTGACGCTAAACTTCACTTCCCGGAAGTTTATTAAAGCAGATTTAGAAAGCCCGTTAGTCAATATATCTACCTGTAAAATCCCTACCTGATACCCCTCCAAATATCGCCGTTAGACGTTATCGAAGCATTGCAACTCGTTGTTGTGGTCGGTATTAACGTGTTTGATCGCTCCCTGACGCTAAAATTCACTTTCCAGGAAGTTTATTAAAGCACCTGTAAAATCCTAACCTGGTGCCACTCCAAATATCGCCGTTAGAAGTTATCGAAGAACTGCAACACGTTGTTGTTGTCGGTATTAACGTGTTTTATGTATTGCCGTTACAAATAATCGAAGCCCTACAACTCGTTGTTGTGGTCGGTATTAACGTGTTTGATCGCTCCCTGACGCTAAACTTCACTTCCCGGAAGTTTATTAAAGCAGATTTAGAAAGCCCGTTAGTCAATATATCTACCTGTAAAATCCCTACCTGATACCCCTCCAAATATCGCCGTTAGACGTAATCGAAGCATTGCAACTCGTTATTGTGGTCGGTATTAACGTGTTTGATCGCTCCCTGACGCTAAACTTCACTTTCCGGGAAGTTTATTAAAGCAGATTTAGAAAGCCCGTTAGTCAATCTATGTTACTGTAAAAGACGTTATCGAAGCATTGCAACTCGTTGTTGTGGTCGGTATTAACGTGTTTGGTCGCTCCCTGACTCTAAATTTCCCGGAAAGTGAAGTTAAGCGTCAGAGAGCAATCAAACACGTTAAAAACGACCACAACAACGTGTTGCAGTGATTCGATAACGTCTAACGGATTTATTTGGAGTGGTACCAGGTTGGGATTATTCAGTTAGATAGATTGACTAACGTGCTTTCTAAATCCGCTTTAATAAACTTCCCGAAAAGTGATGTTTAGCGTCAGGGAGCCATCAAACACGTTAACACCGACCCCAACAACGAGTTGCAATGCTTCGATAAAATCTAACGGCGATGTTTGGAGTGGTACCAGGTTGAGAGTTTACAGTTACGTAGATTGATTAACGGGCTTTCTCAATCCTTTTTAATACTCTTTCCGGAAAGTGAAGTTTGGCGTCAGGGCGCGATCAAACACGTTAATACCGACCACAACAACGAGTTGCAGTGCTTCGATAACTTCTAACGGCGATATTTGGAGTTGTACCAGGGTGGGATTTTACAGGTAGATAGATTGACTAACGGGCATTATTAATCATCTTTAATAAACATCCCGGAAAGTGAAGTTTAGCATCAGGGAGGGATCAAACTTGTTAATATCGACCACAACGAGTTGCAGTGCTTCGAAAACTTTTAACGGCGATATTTGGAGTGGTACCAGGTTGGGATTTTACAGTTAGATAGTTTGGCTTAGAGGCTTTCCAAATCCGCTTTAATAAACTTCCCGGAAAGTGAAGGTTTAGCGTCAGGGAGCGATCAAACGTTAATACCGACCACAACGAGTTGCAGTGCTTCGATAACTTCTAACGGCGATATTTGGAGTGGTATCAGGGTGGGATTTTACAGGTAGATAGATTGACTAACGGTCATTATTAATCAGCTTTAATAAACATCCCGGAAAGTGAAGTTTAGCATCAGGGAGGGATCAAACTTGTTAATATCGAACACAACAACGAGTGGCAGTGTTTCGATAACGTTTAACGGCGATATTAGGAGTGGTATAAGGTTGGGATTTAACAGGTATATAAATTGACTAACGGGCTTTCTACATCCGATTTAATGAACTTCCCGGAAAGTGGAGTTTAGCGTCATTGAGCGATCAAACACGTTAATAGCGACCACAACAAAGAGTTGCAGGGCTTTGAAAACGTCTAATGGTGTTCATTGCAGTTGTGGCAGGTTAAGATTCAGGTAGATTCAATTGAGAATATTGTCTGGATATTGTAGTATATGGTATGGTGATTGATTTTTGAATGTTTCACTAGCTTTTCTAACGACTACTATTTATTCTACTACAACTATTACTACTTCTACACATAAATGCTGGTTCTGTACTTGTAATTTTTCGAACAAAGGAAAATTTCCACAGTGCTACATGTTTTGAATTTAATTCATATGTATATCAATTTTGTATTTACCAACTATTTTTATATTTGCAGACGGGCGCACCCCCTGTGCCACCGCAGAGGCACTCCTCCATGCGCACGCCTTCAATAACTCCGGTCACAGCCCCCGGCGTGGTCAACTCCTCCAACAACAGTTACAGTCAAAGTGGCAACTCCGTGGTCAGTCGATTGGTGACAGACTTGGAATCGAAATTCGCTAAACGATTTCACAATGTCACCGAGTTTCCGGCTCCGCCACCATTCTTAAATATCCAAAAAATGTATCCTAGTCGTAATGCAGTTAAAGCAACTAACGGTATGTAAACAAATTGAGAAGAAAAAACACACACACATCAAAAATTGCAGTCGAATTTTAAATAATTGAATTGAAATATTTAAACTGTATGAAGTAGCTTTTTTTTCTTTTCACCTGTTTGCGCTTATTCGATCATCGTTATTTGTTATTATTATTATTACAACAAAAAAATATTCACCTGTTATTTAATAATATGTTTTATATTATTACATTTATTTTGTATCTAGAATTTAAAAGAACAAATATGAACCATTTTATTATTTCAGTTATCGCGAACTAATGTTATGTATAAAATTTATATAAATTTATTTTAACGATTAATTTTTAAGAGTTCTTTTTAGCAGATTTATATATTAAAAATTTTTTTTATATATATAAATTGATATATTCACAAGTATGGATATGCATTAGTTTTATTCATTTTCTTATATTTTTATTCATTTTCTTGTTAACATTTAACAAAGCATGCTTTATAAACAAAACAAAATAATGAAAACAAAAGAAATAGATAAATGAATTAAAAATGGCATACCAATAAAAAAATTCATCAGAAATTGTCATTTGTTATTGTTATTATTTGTACGTTGCTCTTTTTTAGCATGGAACATTTTATTTCATATCCTCGTTTTTATTTCATTTTCATTGTGGTAGGAGATGCTAAGTTTTGTGGAAGTTGGGGGTGATTGGATAACTGGTTCAAAATTCATTACGTACATTCAAATGTGAAGAGTTAACTCTTAACGTCTGTTTCTTGTCACATTTTGAGTCATAAGGTTAAAGACAAAATGGGGAGTATAGTGGTACGGAGAACAGGCATTTTACTCGACGTACGGTTTGTTTTTGTTTTGGGGGAGATTTAAGGACATGATCTGAAAATTGAGGGGTAGGGATGGATATAGCCTGGATATTGCGTGACATGCAGTGGCGAAGCGAGGGGGTGCAAGGGGGCACAGCCCCCTGTCGGCACTTTGCTAGGGGAGGCTATTCGGAGCGGTTAAAATATATAAAATTTCCAGCATTCCCTGCTTCACAGTTAGTAAGTAAGAAGTAACATCAAAATCCAATGAGCGCTGGTCCCTTCTATCAAAGAGTATGGAGCTACAAGAGTAGGCATCACAGCTAAAAATGTTGTAGCCGTTTTAGACGAGGGCGGTAAGTGCGAAGGGGAAATTTTGTAAATCGTATGCGTCGGCAAGGCTGTTGTTTGATGCTGGGGTAGCAATGTCAGTGTTCACATCAATACTATCAGTACCCCCCATAGAAAATATAAGATGCGCACTCAATGTAGTTCTATACTCTTTGCTAGTATGCAACTGCATTTTATCAGAAATGGCAACCCTGGTTAATTTCTCGTAACTTTTAAAATGATTATCGTTGATTATCGTTTGGGAGATTTGCTAGGTACGTAGAGTGTAGTTTTTATATTGTGTGTGTGTACACATGTACATAAATCATACGGTAGGTACCCTAAAAGTCTTCTTCACTACAATCAACGATAATAATTTTGAAAGTTACGAATATAAAAATTTCATTCTAAGTACCTAGCAAGTCAACGATAACCATTTCAATAGTTATGGAATGAGTACCCAGAGTTGTCATTTCTAAAAAATGTAGTTGCATACCAGGGATCAGCGTTACTTGGATTTGCTGTTTAGCAACACGTGGAATGTACAGAACAACGCGTTAAAATTATTAAAACTTACTACAAAAGTGGCGATTCATTCGTAGTCACTTTTTTCGCATTACCCATGATCAGCAAACCCACAAATGATCAAAGTGGTACCGTTGCATCCAGGCAAAGTGACTGTTTGGTGTGCTCTATGGCCGAAAAGTGTCATTGGTCCAAATTTCTTCGAAGATACCAATGGGGACACGGTTACGGTCAATTTGGAGCGATGTGGTCGAATTATAACTGATTTTTGGTGGCCGGCCGCCGGCCACGACAAAATATGGTTTTATTGCGTAATAAGTTTCCTGGTCGCGTAACTTCTCGTTTTGGCGACGTCAACTGACCACCAAGATCATGCGTTTTGACACCATTAGATTATATTCTGTGGGGCTACGCAAAAGGCAGCGTTTAAGCCGTTTAAGGGAATAAATCCCGAACTCTGAAATAATCAACATTACTCAAGTTACGGCAGAGCTACCATAAAAGAATTGCATGATGCTATTTTTCCCGATGCGGCCATTTGAATGATATTGTTTTTCACACTTAGCAAAGTCAAAACTTTATAATGAAGCTAGCAACCGGGCCCGACTTCGCCCGGGTATAATTTTAATAATAAAAATGTAATTTTTGCCACTTAGACCGCGAATGCTCCTTAAATTGTCAGCTCCAGTAAGTGACAGAGGAATATTGAATACACTATAGCTTTCCAGGGAAATGTAGATCGAAATCCGTTAATAAGTTCTAGAGATAATCGCATTAATACACGTTTTGGGACTTTATGTTATACTATGTATAGATGAAATTTTCATTAAAAATATATCGCTGTGTGTGTTTTATTTAGCTTTATTTAATGTGTAAGTATAACTGGTTACAACCACAGTCAACGTTTTTTTGTAGTGTTTGAACAAATTACCAGGGGCGCCATAAATTGGGTCTGCCCCAGGCGGCCCAACCAACGGTACGCCACTGGTGTCATGGTACGTTTGAGTGAAATTACAACTACCACTACGACTTTTCCTATTAGAACTACTTTTACTACTGGTACCACTACTACGGAGAATCTGAGATAAGCTTTTCTTGACAATTGGTACTACTCGGATGACATGTCAGATCATCACGAGAGGAGGGCCAGTGAAAAATCCTTTTAGGTGTTGCTACGGCTGGGCATCGAACCCAGACCTTCTGCGCGGAAGTTCGACGAACTAACCATCGTGATACTGAGATCGTTTCATTGTTTTGAATAAAATGTATAGCCAATTAGCATTCACGCACAATTTTATTCAAAAATGTTAAGCGCTTCATATAACATCAGGGCCGTTTGTTGTTTTTGTTCACAACCAACACTTCCTAGCAAACCAGCACTCTCTGAATGTGTATTAATTAGGACACAAGGCCTATATTTTTCCTCACAACGATAAACGTTGCGAGAGGGTGGCCAGCTACAACAGGATCTAATCCCGACATTCTATGATGCAGTTCAACCTCCTGACTGTTTTTTGGAGATACTTTTCTCCGCATTTTTAGAAATTATTTTATATCCAATAATGAAATTTGGACTAGGTTTTTCAGTAAAGGAAAGAGTCTTATATTTTGTTTACCTAAAATAGTTTATTCTACGATATGCTGGTTAAATATTTTGGAGAGGAAATTTGTTTTAATATTCTTAAAGCAAAATTTTAAGTTTTTGGTTTTGAATAGAAAAATGTGTGTTTTCTTCTTTAATAACTGGATAAATAAGTGTTAAGTCGATTTAAAATGCTTCGTCTTGACTGAAATTATATAGAAAATAGAATTTCGATCAAATAATTATATGTTTTGGGCCTCACTGTTGGGCGGCACAAAACTGTTGTATATTATACATGACACCAGGCACTTGTCTGACAGTTATTGATTCACCCTTAGCGGAGCGACAAAGGCGCGTGCCCAACCACAAATTTTACTAGTCAAAACCAAAAACATAAAATATGTTAAAAAGATAAAAAAAAAGTTTCCTCTCCAAAATTTGTACAGAGTAGTTGTATGTTCATGTTTACAAAAAGTTATTTTTATAAAAACAAATATACTCAAAACCAGCCAAAGCCGTTCAGTAGAGTGTTAGTATTTTCAAGCCTTGCCAACTGCTACCGCCAATTTACTTAAAAAAAACCTTCGTTTAAGTCAAACCATAAGGCAATTTGTTTAACAACTTATTCAGAAATGGTCGTTGTCTACATTTCATTAGATATTTTTCGAGTCACAGTCACACAGACACAATGTTCAGCTTTTTCGGATTTCTTAACAATTTACGAACAATCGATTTTAAAGAAAACTTCCACTTAAAAGTATTTTTCTTAAAAAACTATTATTAATAAAGTGTTTAGGAAATACAAAAAAAAACGCTGAACATTATATTTGGACAATACAGTTATAATTTTTTCACCAACAGAGACGTTATAGTAAAATAGAAAAAAAACGTACCAAAAACAAATTCAGACAATTCTGTCGCCCACTTTTGGGATGTTTAAAAAAAACTTTAGAAATCTATAATCCGCTGACTCATTTAATACCCATACCATCCCATCTATGGGTATGAAATCTAGAAAATGACATTCTCACAACACCGAACAATGTTTTAAATTCATTAAAAAATGTTTGTTTCGACAATAAAACAACGTTTTTCTATTGCACATGTTATGGGGTATGGTATACAAATTGTTTACATAGGAAAACTGTTGGGGATGAAATGTAAAAGAATGACATTTTCGCAACATATTAGGTGTGTTTTTTTTTAATTCCAAATCAATATAGGCTTAGCAATCAACTAAAATAAATACAACAACACATAACTTATATAGATTTCGTGAAGCCTGTATAGAAAATGTGTAACCAACCAAATAACCAAATCATTTTTTTTTTGGAAATTGTAATTGAAAACGGTTGTCGAAAATGATAAAATTGCAATAAAAATAGCAACTGATACCACAACCGGTAATCATACGCTGCAAAATAGGTGGAAAATCATTATTTTACAGTTTGATGCAAATATATTTTTATATTTACTTTGAACCTAAAACCAAAACATTACAATAATTGTAAAAGTTGACAAAAATTAATTTTAGCAACATTTTTAATCTCAATATGTCATCTGTTGGGGTTTACGTGTTTCAGTTTCACCGACTAGCGTTTTTTTTCGGATTTGTATCTAAGCCTATATAGATTAAGAAAAAAAAAACACTCATTGTTCTACAGTTTATCAAAATCTTGAATGGCTCAACAAAACATAGCGTTTTCCTTTTGCATATGCATATGGATAGGCTATAGCAAAGAGTATAGAGTGCGCATCTCGTACAACGAATATTTTCTAAGTGGGGTACCGATATTGATACCCCAGATTTCACATTGGTACCCCAGCATCAAACAGCAGCATTGCCGACGCATACGATCTACGAAATTTTCCCTTCGCACTTACCGCCCGCGTCTGAAACGGCTACTGTGATGCGTATCCTATGTAGTTCTATACTCTTTGGTTATGGTCACAAATCTTTTTTATAGGAAATGCCCCAAAAGAGTGGGTATGGGTTAATATGATCTATTGACGAAATGTTCGTATTAACATCACCAATGTGTTTGCATCGAAAGTTTTGTTCGTTTTTTTTTAATTTTACCGAAAACCGTTTCCTACTGAAAATACCCCGAAAAAGTGGCTGCCACGCCCAAAGTTGTTGTCACGCCCACTTCATATTAACCAACTATACATATAAAGATTGCCTTTACTTCTTGTTTAGACATTTTTTCAAGCAGTGGTGATGTGTAAAGTAAGTAAGGTAATGTGTTCGCCTGTTGAGTGAAAGGTTGCGCTTTCAATCCCAGCCAAAATCCAAGTAACTTTTATTCAAAAGAAATAAAAAAAGGTCGATTGTTAAACCTAAAAGTATGTACCATCTTGAAAATTCTTCGAATTTAATGAACACAAGAATCCGTGACACAACCCATGAATTAAGTCTCCACTACATCCAAAATCACAGAGAAATAATTAAGGATAGGGTATAAACGTTTTTTTTAGTGGAAATTCAATGAACTTTTTGAACAACTGTACTTTTTGTTTTAAGAAAAACGTAAGCCCCTCACACTTTTCGGAAATCTTAATTTTATAGATAGAATGGAATTAGATAATAAAGAAAGTACACAGCCTTTACCCATTTTTGTTAAAGACCCTTTGGTGTATTTCGGTTGAATAATTTTTCATTCGAAACACTTTGGTTTTTGAACCCAACAAAATATTTTTAGATTGTTTCATAGACAGAACATCGTCCGAATAAAATGGTTGCTGGAAAATATGCGCTTTTTGTTTCTTTTTAGAATTTAAGCCGTTTTTGCATTTTGATTTTTGTTTAACCATTTGCAAGTTTTGCATTTGCATTAAATATTATTATTAGAATTTCCGTAAAAAATAACGTTCATCAAATTGGCTTTTTTTTTAAATTATATTCCATATTTTATAAACAACCAAACTATTCTTTTCCTGAAATGCTTTTGAATGTAGCCCCTCCGGTACCATCGGTCGCAACAGAAGCACCCCGAAAGCAGAGAGCACCAGCACCACCTATTCAAGGCAAACTCAATGCATACGCACAGCAACAAATGGAAAATCAACAGTGGTGAACACAAAAATAAATATAAATCGACATTATTTTACAATGAAATAGCAACAATCAGGATACCAAAAAGTGTATTTTTAAGTTAAATTAAAAATTAGCAAATAAATATTATTTAGAGCTTGCATTAGCCATGATAGAGAAGCGAATATTCTAAGGGCGAAGTGCACAAAAAGAATATTATTATCACACAAATTAATTAATAATATAAAATAGACTAAAGAAGTTGTAAATTTTACAAGTTTTATAATACCCGCATATAGAATTGATTTTTTTTATTTTTACAAAAATTAACGCGTTTAAAATAGTGTTGATAAATATATTTAAGTGACAAGGTGCATGCACATTTTTAACTCACTTTAATATGAACAGTTCTATATCCTTCCAATGACATGAGCGAGCACAAATCCACTCTTATTTTCTGTAGTAAATGTGATTGGTCAAACAGGTAGAACTTAAAAAAAAAAAAAAAAGTTGCCAAATCTGAAAACAGATTTAAGAAACTAAAAGAGTGCACCAGTTATAAATTAGTATGATAAAATGACGAAGGATATGGAAAATATTCATTTGTTTTGCCAATCTCGCATTTTTATTTAAAACGGCGGTCTAATTTGGAACTCTGCTGTTAAAACTTTCGAATGGAAAAATTAGAATCAACTTACTCATAAAAGTATTTGCAAATGGGCTTTGAAAACAGAGGCTCTACTACATACATAAAACGAAACGAGCCGCAATTAAACGATACAAAAGTAAACGATAGTCACGACAAAATGAGATTATGTAAAACGAGAAATATTTATGACAGCTCAACAAAAACGAAAGCTATACGACTGCCAAATGTCATTCGTAAGAAATCACAAGTATCGTAAAACCTAAAACGATACACGATTTATGTAATCGAATTTTAACGAGAACGAAGTGATTTCAACGATATTCGTTTTAAAGGATATGGCCCAGAACTACAAAGGTACAAGAGTCTTAATTTGGTGTGCCCCTTAATTAAAAATATTTTTTTTCAATTAAATATTCTACTGGAAAATTATTTACACGTAAAAGTATTCGCAAATGGGCATATGACGATAAAACAAAACTACAAGAGCAAATAAAAACACACGAGAAGGCTACAACCCGCTCTGCGAATCGTTTAACTCGATCACTAAAACTTATATCCCCAAAAGTGGGCGTGGGAAAAAACTTTATGGGGATAATATTACATACAGTTGATCAAAATCTTCTATGGTTCGATAAAAACCGACGTTTTTCTATTGCATACGCTAAAGGATATGCCATACAAATCGCTTCGTTAAGAATATAAGAATATAAAATTATAAATGGACGAAATATTCATAATAATTTTGCATCAAAAGTTTTTCCGAATATTTTAAAATTTGACTAAAATTTTTTTTAAGAAAACGCCCCCAAAAAGTGGGTTTGGTAAAAAAAAAACTTTGCATAGACGAAATATAGATATTAAGATAGTATCAACATATTGTTCAGATACTTTTCCCTCCGTTTGGTCAAAAACAAACGTTTTTCTAAAAAGCGGGCATAACAGTAGGCGGATTTTGAAAATGTTTACCATAGTTCTGAAGCAACGCACAAAGAACATATGTATTGAATTTCACTCTCCTATCTCAAAATGTAAGGCCTAAAATTGGTGACATACAAGCGGAAAGGCAGACAGGCATGGCTTATTCGACTCAGCTAGCGGTTCTGAACCATATACTTAAGGTATATCTGAATTACTTTAATGTATAAATAATTCCTCTATGTTACAAACTATGTATCAAATCTAATACACCCCTATGGAATATGGTATAAACAATGTGTGGAAGATTTTTATATATGACATTAATTGTGACAGGGTATTACTTTCAAACATTTCCTTTAATTTATTGCGTTTTATTCTAACGATGTAGCAATGTAGCTGTTCATTAAAACTAATTGTTAGCAACGCACGGGGCCGATTAGCAATCGACGAAGAATGTTAGCCAACATTCGTGCTCTTTTTAGGGAATGTTTGATTCGTACAATTGATTGTAGCATTCGCTTATGATTTGAAGTTGTGAACAAAAAAACGTTAGAAAAATATGTTTTGGAGTAACTGTCAAATGTTAAGTATATGTCTTTCGAGTCGAATCACTTTAACAAAAAATTGCTAAGGAAAAAAAAATCGCTTAAGTCGGTTAGGCTAGGAAAAAAAACCCTTTTTTTGAATTCAACTATCACTCAAAGTGTGGAGTTCGAAATTTGTTCCCCAAACAGTATCATTCCCTTTGTAAGAGAAAGTTAAAAATAACTCATATTGCATAGATACTTAGGCCGGAAACTTCCATTTTGATACCACTTGAATTTGTTGTCTTTCCTTCACTACTCCAGTGTGGATCAAGATGACTGTCAATGAGGTCATCTTCGAGATTCAATCTTTTTTTTTCTCGGAGAGCGCTTGAGGATATAAAGAGAAAGATTGCTCCGGAAAGCGTCAACAGAATATCGCAGACGAGCCGTAGTGCTCTGCAGAAGACCGATAATAGCATTACCAAACTGATAGCAGGCGTTAAGTTTAATACTTTGCGCCGTTAAAGTACCGATCGCGTAGTAATTTACATGAAGTTGGCTCAGTGGAGCGATGGTTAGTGTGATAAACTGCGGCTTAGAATGGTTGGGTTCCACCCCCCAGCCGAAGCAACACCTAAATGCTTTTCATTTTCCTTTCTTTTGTGATGATCAGACAAAAAAAATATCCGAATAGTTTCAAATTATTAAAAAACGCTTATTTCAAATCAGCTGTTCGAAATCGGCGTAAAAATCGTACAAGAAGTACACACGCTCACATGGACTACTAATCACGAGATCCCTGATTTGAATTCCGAAAGTGACAACAAAAATAATTTATTTTAATTTTATGGCGCAACAGGCTTGTATTACCCAGGGCCTAGCTTTTTTCTCACACCCATTAATGTGTGCGTGTGTACTTCTCAGCAATGGCGGGACCACCTGTTTTATGCCGAATCCGAATGGCTTAGTTGAGATAAGCTTTTCATGACAATTGATACTACTCGGATGATTTGTCAGATCATTACGAGAGGAGGGCTTGTGAAAAATCACCTACGGCTGGGAATCGAACCCATACCTTCTGCGCGGCAGTTCATCGCACTAGCCATCGAGCCACTGAGCCCGTCGAAAGTGACAACACCTAAGTTTTATTCACTGTTCGACTTCTTGCAAGTCTGACAAACATCCACAAGTAATACTGTCATGATAAGCATCTCAAATTTTGCGTTCGTATTTGGCCTTGTGACAAAAACAATAACTTTTCACTCACAAATGAAGAGTAGAGCTGGGTTTGACCCTGTATGGACCGTTTAATATCAGTTACATGGATCGTAAAGCAAAAATTGCAACAATAGCAGTTTAAAATTGGTTTTCGAAAAATCATACAAATTGTATTTGACACGAAAATTCCCAATACCGAAAGTCAAAAGCATTAACAAAAATATAGTGAACTTAAAATATTATTTCTTGCACAAAATATAAAAAAAAACATAAATGTCAATTACAGCCTCAACACTATTCGCCCTTAGAATTATCAATTAATATCTTCCAGATCAACAAATGTCGAAATATATGCAGATAAAAATGAAAAGGTTTGTTCCCATACTTTTTGGAGTAACATCTAGTAAAATAAAAAAAAACTTTTTGGTATTCAGAGGGAGAACAATTTATGGAACTACGGGAAAACGTTTAAGTAAAAGAAAAGTTCGTTTGTCTTTTAAAAAACTAATGACAAAAATCACATGTCAAAACAAACGACAACGACATAACATCTATTGTCATTGTCAAAATGTTAACTGCTTCTTGGCTTACGAGACGAATCCAAAAAAATGTAATCTCGGCATATTGCAGAAAACCTTCGCTATGGCAAATGTGGAATCGTGTTCGACTTAGGAAGATCTCAGAGATCTTGAAAATGGAGCACGCATATTTTTACAGTAAGAACTTTTACCGACTTTGTGAAGGGTGTTCCAATCTCTTTCTCTCTATCTCCCTTTAACGATTTTTTTCAAATAGGAACGACATTTAAGTTAAACTCAGTCAAAATAAATAAATTGCACGGGAACAAACCTATAGTTACATTTTTATATACAAATATAGACCTTCAATAATCCAGCAATAACAACAAATTGATTTACGTATTTATTTTTATATATATAAAAAAAACATTTAATAAAAAAAATATATGTAGCCTATATTCTCTGTAAAATATTATTGTAAATAAATTATTATGTTGCTAGTCTTATAAATTATAATTGACAGTGTTTGGTGGACAAATAAATAGCACAATGCATTGACATTTAATGATTTTATTTCAATTAAATAGTTATAATTATATAAAGAAATTAAAAAAAGGAAACCACATTATATATATATAGGAGTAGAAAATGAATTATTACAGGCGTGTTTTTGTCGAATGTTTTTTTTTATAGATTTTTTATTTAGAAAAAGTTTAGGTTATTTCAAAATTGATAATTTAATTATGTTGTGTTTTGTTTCTTCTTAGAATGTATAAATGTAAAAAAATGGAATATAAATAAAGAAATGTTTTCTTACTAATTGGAGGTTACGAGAGTTTTATTTCTTCGTATGTTAGATTTTTTCTTTTCCTTTGAAAATAATTCACGGACAAAATACAACAACGGCTTAGTTCATTCAAATTTCGCTTGGGATATCCATCCAGTCTGCCTGCATACTACCAAAATCATTTATTGTAGTTTTTAACTATGGTCGGAGGTTTCAGAACGAAAAAAAACTCTGAGCGGGGTTAACTTGGCAACGCCCAGTCGCTGTAAGTTCGACTACAAATCAATACTGCTTCTATTACAGTCCAGATGTAACCATCACATTTAATCGAATTTGACTTTCCTACCAACACAATAAAAGTCAGAATGACTGGCTCAAGATAACCGGCTTGCTGTCTTCAGCTAAACACTAAGGCCTGGCACTCCACGTTGGGGTTTTGCTTTAGGTTTACTTGCCACAAAAAAACATTGTGACAAATTAACAAAAATTCTTGGAAGGGCCAGAATTTATTGTTGATGAACATGCTAAACGAAAAAATTTGTCAGCGACATTCGTATCTGCACTTGGAATATGCCAACACTAAACAGAAGAACGTCAAACAACTCGCGGAAGCCCTAACCTACTCAAAGGTATCATATATATTATCCATCAATGCGAAATGTGCTGGGCAAACAGAGGATGACATTAACTTGTTAAAATTAACGTCCATTCTGATGTAGATTTTGTTTATAAGCAGACATAGGGAAGAAGTCTTATGTTTCAAAGAAATTAGCGGAGGCATGTACAGAAAATTTGTCAGCATAAAGCCTATATTCGCTCACGTTCCGACAGAGGAAAAATATGGCAATATGACATTAGAGAAAAAAAAAAACATGAACGACTACCAAAGTACGATGATTTTAACGCGAAGGTTGGAAGAGGGGACATCGTGAGCAGTATTGACGAACAACACAGCCGAGACGACACCACGTTTGGCAACGGACTTAGGCTAATTGACTTTGCTTCGGAAAGAAATCCCAAAATAGGCAGCACATGGCTTCCTAATATCCAAAAGGAGGACTCCAGATCGATATATGGTAAATCGAAACCATCACATTGCGATAGACATACGGTATTTTAAATGTCCGAACATTCCGGTAACATCGACCGGAGCACTACATAAAATTCGAAATATCAAAAATATCAAAATACAAAAATAATGTCGTAAAGACTGCAATCTCAAGAGACCTCCCATATACCATACCACCAGATTCTAATGCCTAAGACAAATGGTCTCCCATCCACCAGGTAGAAACTCTGCCGAGACCTTTATAGACAAAGAAGGAGGCAAGAACACCGTCACTCCATAAAGAAAAAAATTACAGGAAAAGTACACAATTTTGTCGGATGAATGTATTCCTAAAAAATGCTACTTCAGAATCGCTTGCTCTATCTACAAAAAAAATGAGATCTTCAGAACTCGCCATCACATTCCGTAATATCAAAGAGTATAGAACTACATAGAGTGCGCATCTCATACAACCAATATTTTCTATGTGGGGTACTGATATTGATACCCCAGTGCTCACATTGCTACCCCAGCATCAAATAGAAGCCTTGCGGACGACTACGATGTACGAAATTTCCCCTTCGAACTTACCGCCCGCGTCAGAAACGGCTACAAAATTTTTAGCTGTGTATGTAAACGGCTACAACCTTTCACCACCAAAACTATAATCTCCACAATACTACCATATAGCCATCGATTTAAAAGCCGCATACGAAGCGATGACTAACAATGTTCCGCTGTTAGGCAGAACGAACCGTTCAATATTGGAGACAGAACTACCAACCACCCGACCTAAGTGAAGTGAGGATAACAATATTTAAACTCAAGCTCAACAATGCTTAGGGAGATGGCGGATTTCCCGCCAAGATTTATAAAGCCGGCGGAGGTGACTTGGTAAGTAACACACATCAATTCATAAGCAAAATTTGGTCGAATGAAAATATGCCTAAAGAATGGAAACTCAGCATTTTTTGCACGATCCACAAAAAAGGAGACCCTTTGAATTGCTCCGCCTACAGACGCATAACGCATGTCTCCTCAAGATCGCGTACGAGATCATATTTGCCGTAATATGTGAACGCCTTTTAGGCCAGGAAATACCACAACCAATCAAATTTTCACACTTTGGCAGATCCATATCGATCGATACCCACCACCTATCCATCGATTTCAAAGCCGCATATGACATTTATAGAGACGAACTAAACTCATCCGTCTGTATAGGATGACGATCAGGGTCTGAAACCTCACCGACACATTCGATACCAAAAAATGATTTAGACAAGGCGATGCACTGCCATCCATGTGACTTCTTCAATTTCATTCTAGAGAGAATTGTGCAAAACTCCCTAGCCGACACTAGAGGGGCAATCTTCTATAAATCTGTGAAACTACTAGCATACGCCGCCAAAGACATCACTGGTCGGACTCAATGTGATGTCAAAGCCACGTTTGCTAGTGCAGAATGTCACAATTGATAGATATAAGTATAACTTTGAGGTAGTACGGGACTAAACTTTGACAACAACTTAACTATTACAACAACATCTATTTAGAAATTAAAAAATAATAACTCTTGCTAACCGAAGTTTCCTTGGGCTAAGAAGGCATTTAAGTAGTAAAGCAAGCACTCAAACTATCCTGTATCCAAGTCCTGCTCTACGGAAAAATTCTTCGAAACGAAAAATATTCTGTCCGATTGCGTTGACAGGCTATGGAGAACTATAGAGCTCTATGTACGTTTAACATGGCTGGGACATCCTGCCAAACGTCGGACGCAGTAGAGGACGATCTCGCTTTAAGTGGAACACAAGTAGAAACCGACCTCAACTAACTTGGAGTGTGCAACTAAGAGCTAAGACCCGAGACAATTGGAGGGGCATGTTGGTTGATGCGCAGGTGTTAAGCGACTTTAATAATTTGTCTCTGCTTTTATCTCATTTGCAACAATACTCCGGTTCACATAATCTTCAGTTCTCAAAGATTCAAGTGGAATGCATGTGAAACCGACCTCAACCCACTTGAAGTACAAAACTAGGTTGAATTGGAAAGGCATCACTTAAGTAAGATAGCTAGATGACTAGGTAAGGACCCAACGTATGCCTGAATAATGTTATCTCAGCATAATAGTCCATCGGACCAATAAGCAATAGACTTTCGAAAGATAACACAGAAAACACCCTTTGAAGAAAATACTTCACCAAAGTTCCGCAAATCGAGGTGGAAAATACATCCTCAAAATCAAATGAATCTATGCATCTTCTGAGGTCGCTGAATTTATTTTGGACTTTATTCTCAGAAGAACGAACGTCCAGCAAAGACTTGAGATTATTTTACAGATTTATTACAGATACCATAGCGGCAGATATTTTGATGAAGTAAGCGAAATTCCTGGACGTGTGATATTCTAACGATCGACAAGACAGCAGTTGCAGCACCAACACCCAAAACGACGACAACAAAGCAATACCAGTACAAATGTACAATTCCAACGAGCTCGATGGTTAGTGCGATGAACTGCCGCGCAGAAAGTCTGGGTTCGTTTCCCAGCCGTAGCAACACCTTAATAACTTTTCACTGGGCCACCTCTCCTGATGATCTGACAAATCATCCGAATAGTAGGTATCAATTGTCAGGAAAAGCTTATCTCAAACTCGCCGTTCAAAGTCGCCATAAAACATGAGAACCCGCCATCGTGCAAGAAGTACACACGCCTACATGAATAATTGTGAGAAAGATCGGCCTTGGCCCGTGGGTGCTAACGAGCATGTTTTCGCCAACATTTTTTTTTTGTATATTACAATTCTAACCAGTACGAGAGCCAAGCTTACTAACAGCTTAAAGAATCTTGAGACGTTGCAACTTCGTTTAAAGTTTAACTCACCTGAGAGATATGTATATAAATATTAGAACAAAATGAAACCTCTATCCGTTATTGTTTCCTCATATATCGATAGCGCTCTATCAAATATTCAAAGGGTACTTGTTTTAAAATAATACATAGGTACGTCCACGCAATAGGGGTTTAATAATAAGTGTTTATAAAAATAACGCAAAAAAATATGACCTACATAGATCCCAAAGACCCGTTACCTACCCCAACAATTTGCATTTGATTATATTGAATATCGACTCACCCCGAACACACAGTTTTTCGATATTTTCCAAATGCCACACAAACACTACATTTTTGACATAAAATAAACACAAAGGCTGCTATATTTTAGTTTGTTTTTAATTAAATACTTTTCTGAAATGATTGCTTTTGTAAAAATGCTTGTTAACTTCAGCTCCCCCACTACTATTCCAAAAATCATATTCACCTTCAAACTCGTAGCCTGCCATCTGTCGCTTACTAGCACCGATACGAAATGACTCGTATTTTGCCTCTCACTCACATATGTTTTTGACATTTGTAAAGCCAAAAAAAAATTGTTTATCATTTCTTTGGTTGAGTGAAAAAAATAACGAAAAATGCTTAATTCCATGGTAAAAGAACATCAAGCGAAACAATCGAAACGCAAGGAAGAACAAGGTAAGTTAAACCAACATAAGAGTTTCAAATGTGTCATGTATAAATGCTTTTCTTTCTATAGAAATTCGTCGCAAGGAAGCAATCGAATCGTCCAATGAACTTACTCAAGCACTTGTGGATCATTTGAATGTCGGGTTAGTAATATATTAGCCATACCATAGAACCGAAAGTAAGAATCTGTGTTTTGTTTAGAGTTGCTCAAGCCTACTTAAATCAGAAGCGACTGGATGCAGAAGCAAAGCAACTACATGTCGGTGCCACTAACTTTGCCAAGCAAACCCATCAGTGGTTACAACTAATCGATAATTTTAGCAGCTCATTGAAGGTAAATAATAAATTTGTTATCTCCGTTTTGGGAATCTTCTGTAGCTGCGGATGTAATCGTTATTGTTATCGAAAGGGAAGGGGATTTATTGCATTAGCAAAAAGTGCTTGGAAAGAAGAGAACAATTGATGCAATCCACTTGCACAAAAGTGACATTAAAATCGGTCTTGTTTGTACTAGAAATAATCAACACAACCTCGTTTCATGCTTATTAGATATCGTACGTCCTATATACGGTTTTCTTAAACCTCTCGCAAACCCGATTACGTTTGTATTAATGAAGGGCCCCGCTACTAACCCTGAAATTTGACTTTGGAGGGAGGTGGGCAAGGTGAAGAGGTAACAAAACTCTGAACCTTAAATATAATAGCAAACATGATAACGCTACAAGTGGTAGCCATCGGGTACTGTTCTCATCCAACTGGATTTGATTTGGTAATCGATAAATGCGAGTATTGATAACAAATGGAAGAACAAGAAACACTAAATTCAGCCAGGTCAGAATGGCACAGAATGAATACCCGACCTGCTGTCCCATGCGAACCTAGACGAACTGCTTCGACATATTTGAACAACAGGTTTTCTAGGAATTTCAAGGGTTAGTCAGGCCCCTTGAAGAGAGATGGTGGAGGATGAACCGAAAGGACAACGGCGGTCATACTTTGGGTTAACTACCGACCCAATTATAAAAAAGCAATTGTTACGAAGAAACCAATAGCCTCGGAAAGGGCTAATTTTATTGTTGGCGACCTTGTTATACGAAAAAACGTCAATGATGTTATCATACGCATTTGGAATGTAAGAACATTACACAGAAGAGGCAAAAAACTAGTGGCAGCCCTTAACTGCTGCAAAGCAGACATTACTGCCGTCGAGGAAATACAATGGGATAGGCTGGGCAAAAAGAGGATGAAAAACTGGGACATCTAATACGGACCGTGTTAAAGTGAGCAGAAACAGCGACTATCCGGATGCGGATTTGTTAGAAGTGTCAGACTTAGGCAAGAAGTTTTATGTTTCCAAGTCATTAGCGAACGCATTGTAACAATCCGCATCAATGCCAAATTCGAAAACATAAGCCTTATTAGCCCCGATGGAGCAAAAATATGAAATATGCTTCTACGAGCTCCTTGACAAAACCTATCGAAGTGCGATGTTAAAATCGTACTGCGATATTTTAACGCAAAGGTATGAAGTGAATATACCTTTAGCAGTGTTGTCGGAAAACATAGCCGAGACGACAACACGTCTGATAGCGGCAAGAGGCACGCATCCAATGTTTTGGATGTCCGAACATTACGAGGAGCTAACGTCGACTGGGACCACTACCTTTTTGCACCCAAGGTAAGAATGCGGATATCCGCCACGCCACAACAATCCAGAAATACTGTGAAAAAATTTTATGTCGAAAGACTGCAATCGCAAGAGACCGCCAAGACCTTCGCGCAACGCGTACCCCTTAACTTCTCAATTAGCGACATACCACCAGCATCTAATGTCAAAGAATGGCAACGATGCCAACAAGCCTTTAGATCTACCACAACTGATGTGCTAGGTTTCTCGCGCCCACCATCAAGAAACCCATAGTTTGATGAGGAATGCTGACAGATGCTCACAGGCAAAAACGTGGCCTACAAGGCTAATTTGAAGGTAAAGACGAGAGCTGCCATTGAGCTTTATAAGCAAAGAAGAAGGGAAGATCATGAAAAGCGCGTAATCGAGGATATAGAAAACGAAAAAATGAAATGTCGGTGGATACCGATTGAAATGTGAAAACTAAAATAAATCTACCGCAACCATACACAGCTGCTAATGAAAGTTTGATTCGTCTACTGAATTCTTTCAGTCGGAAAAACGTGTATATATATTCACAGACAGGAGTGCATTGGTGGTGGATTACAACAAAAACAATCAACTCTTGCGAGGATTCAGGGTAGAGATGTAGAAGATGGGTATCTCTTTACTTAGTTAATCTCTGGACACCGGGCCATCAGTATCCACTAGAGATTGAGCGCTGCCGCTGAATATGTCGAAACAGCTCGTCTAGGTTCGCCTAGGACAATAGGCCGGGTATTCATTCCGTGCTATTCTCGCCAGGCTGTTTATGGTGTTGCTATTTTTGGTCTTGTTATCAACACTCGCACTTATCGTTTAGCAACGATCATCCGGTTGGATGAGACCAGTACCCGATGGTTACCACTTGGAGGTAAAAATAAGCACATTTGATGTGTAGTCGGAGTAAGAACCACTGGGCAATGCCAAGTTATCAGAGTCTACCCTCGTTTTACAACACCCAACCAGCGCTTTTCGTATCATTTCTTCTTTTTTCTTAGTAGGTGGTGTCTTCACCTGAAGGTCGTATTTTCTCAATGCATCTTTGCATTCTGTGTCGTATCAAAGGTTTCGTTCTGATAAACGGGAAATTAGCAGGATGCACGTTGATATGACGGCATGTGTTCAAGACTATTGATGTCCATTAATAGTCCTGGATGGACTACTTTGAATGCATACCTAAGTATGGTTTATCGTTTTTGTGTTGTTTTTTGTTTGCCTCTCTCATGTTAGTTTTGTTGTAGTTTTAAAAATGTATGTAGGTGTTGCATCTTTGACTTTAAAGATGTTTTCAAAATTATTTTAATGTTTCCATTTCAGGAACTCGGAGATGTAGAAAACTGGGCGCGTAGCATCGAAACCGATATGCATACTATCCAAGGAACTCTGGAAATCGCCTACAAAACATCCCGACAACCAACATCAACATCTTAAGGCAAATCTCCAACGAAGTCGATTAATTAAAAAAACACAATCATATCCAAGTTTATTTAAATTTTAATTTCTAATTTGTTTTTATGTTACAATTAAGATTTACATTTATTTAATAAAAAAAAAGCCGGCCAAATCAATCGTCTACGACATTCAATGGTATGAACCGTACATGAGCATTTATATTATACATATACTTGTTTTGAAATTAATTATTTTTTATTTATAAAAATAGTTTATCTAAAGCGACACTCTCCAACGTTGCATAGGATCAATCGCTTAGGTGGCAAATGATTACGAGGGCTAATTGTCTTACACATTCACATTTGGGGGACGTATTTGTTTTCCTTTCTCTATCTCTCTCTCTCTTCTTTTTTTTTGTTTTCGTAAATAAATTGATATACATATAAAGTCCACAGGAAAACAAATAATAAAAAATAATTGCCGTGAGTTTTCAAATATTTAAATAATTCACATTAACAAAGAAGGGTGTGAGGGTAAATCAATTGAATCAATTCTTTGTCACACGAAAAGAATTTAATAAGGGGAACAGAATAAACAAACATTGTAAAGAGAAAGCATAAGGGAAAATAATGAAATTCTTGTTGTTTTTTGATAAATAATGATACAGTTGAAATGATTCAATGCGCTAGTAATTATTTTAAACAACTAGTAACGAGAGTGTCCTGCAATTAAGAGACAGATTGCTTGTTTAGTACTATGGTTTGGGATGACTATAAACAAGTCACTGCTTACGTGGAGCTGGGGAGTAGGATCTACTCCGACTATAGCGGCGCCTTCTGTCGCGATACGGTGAGCCGGACCTTCGTCTGCCGCTGCGATAATCATCTCTATAGCGGTCATGATATTCTCTTTCTTTGTAGGGTCTGGAAAGGTACATAGACAAATCAATTTAAGTCGTTGAGTGTTTGAAAAGCATAATAGTTTATCGGCGTCCATCGTTGGGATGAATTAGAAGGGGATATAGATAAATCATAGATCAATTGTGACCACTAAACTTTGCAAATATTTAAAACCTAAAACTTTGCGAACGATCGAATACCATGCTACTTTAAACTAAAAGGGTAGCTATGGCTAAACCTAAGACCATATTCATCTACCAGATATCAATTATAAAATAAATTTGAAATAAGATGCAATCAAAGTTTGTACCTTGATAAAGTTCCGGATCAATATGGAAGGGTGGATGGAACATGGTACTCCACTGGACTAGGAAACAACATTTCACCAATTAAATGACAACGTATTACTTGGGGAAAGTGCTGGATTATATTAAAACTCCGACAAAACCGTATTAAAAATGAAGTGTCCTTAACTGAACTTTTTCATGTTATTAAAAATCTTCTGAAAAGTAAGGCTCCTGAATATGATTTAATTACCTTACATGTACTGAAAGAACTATCACAGAAAGCCTAAATTACGTTACTAGCAGGTGATCAATCTGATATTTGTTTCAAAAGAATGGTGCCAAATTGCCATCTGTTTTTAATTCACTATTCATTGACACTTCATCATGTAGAGACTAACACCCGAACAACGTTGTTTCAGTGAATGGGCTCTCGAGAGAGAGTGAAGATTCACTATTTTCGACCAACATTTTGTTTAGCAATGAGGCCCATTATTGGCTGAATGGATACGTCAATAAGCAAAAGGAAAAGGTTCAAGAGTTGCAGTTACACCCACTCAAAACAACTATTTGGTGTGGTTTGTGGGCCAATGGGATCATCGGTCCGTATTTCTTCAAAAATAAGGCTGGTGCCAACGTTACTGTAAATGTGTATGGTTATCGCGTCATGATAACGGACGGACTTTCTTTGCATGAAATTGACGACCGAACTCGATAACATTTGGTTCCAAGAAGACGGCGCTACTTGTCACACAGCCCATTAAACAATGGACATATTATTGAGAAGCTACTTCGATGAACAATTAATTTCACGCTTCGGACCAGTGAATTGGCCAGCCATTCGATATGTTTATGTTTTATCCCATACAAGCGTTAGAAAAGAGGAAGAAATAAGTGATAGGAAAGATTTTGGATGTAGTGGAGACTTACTCCATGGGTGGTGTCCGAACTTACTTAGGGGAGTCATTGTTTTTTGTGTTCGTTATATTCGTAGAACTTTCAAGATAGTGTATACTGTTAGGAGTAACTACCGAAATTTTTTTATTTCTCTCAATAAAAGTTTCATGGATTTTCGATGGGATTGAACGCACAATATTCAACTCAACAGGCGAACACATTACCACTACACCGGGGCTAACCACTCTTTCCTTTGGGTCTACGATTGAAGCATTGAAGATACTGACGAATATGACCGAACGAGTCATCGAAAATTTGAATGGACGACTTACGTCGCAGTTGCGGATAATCACCTTTATTACACACGTCGTTTTTATTAAACGACAGATGGCCTTTTTTTTAAATCGTTATTACATTTGGCAAGTCTGAAGGCGCTTTATGTCGTTTAACGGTACGTCTTTAAGTAGTGTGGAACGTAAGTTCTAATTAACAATTAATTAGTTAATTAATTGTGAAAATAACAACTCCAGAGCAAATGAAACGTTTGATTGAGTTAACGGAACAAAATGTTTCGCTGGCAAGAAATTTAAAAAAAGGTATTCCCTAGACCGACGATATCAAAACTGGATGGGGTCGGTACGGGTGGTCCTACCCGTAAAAACTTGAAAAGAATGGCAGAAGGTAAGCATGTAAAATCAAAATTGAAGTATTATACTTCATCGCCATCTGTCATTTATTAAAAACGACATGTGGAATAATTGTGAATATTTGAAAGGGATTATTTTTACAAAGTGAATGCCAAGAATAGTTCTAAGATTAATACTAAAGATTCTACAAATTGTAGAAAGCTCGGCCCTGGGTACTAACGAGCCTGTTGCGCTAACAATTTGTATTTATTTGTAATTGCAAATGCACTGGGGAATATTAGATACAATGATATCTTCAGGGATTTAGGCATAACCACCCTGAATCGGTGTATTAAACTACTGGTAATCGAAATACCACCAAAGTTTCAAACAAGATCATTTTATCAGTAGCGAAGGTTGAGTGGCGACAAAAATAAAAAAAATCCAAGTCTGCGAACTGTTCAAAGCTTTGCTTTTAATGTGAGCGTAATGAAATTGCTTGAAATTGAATTCTTAGGCATAGGCTGACGTGAAGTGGTATTGAGTTCGACTGCTAAAATCCAGGAGAACACAATTCAAAGAAATTGTGAGGATTGAGCAAAACTCACGAGTTAACACCAGAGGCACAATCTTTTAAAAATCGGTGCAACTAGCATACGCCGACGATATTGATATAATTGGTCGCACTTAAGGTGATGTCATAGCCACGTTTGATAGGATAGAGAAGGAAGCGGCAAAAATGGTTTCGGCAGTAAAAGAGGGTAAGACCAAGTATATGCAGTCAACACGAAATGACACACAACATCGAAGAACAGAACGTCAACATTGACAGATATAACTTTGAGGTAGTACGGACAACAAATTCTTGGCATATAACGTTGAAGTCGATTTGAGAGGGAAATTCTTCGAAAAATGTTTGGTCCCGTTTGCGTTACTGGCTCTGGAGCTGAAGATTCAACCATGAACTATACGAGCTGTACAGCGACATGCCTCTGGTCAAAAAACTCCGCATTGGACATTTAAGATGGTATGGGCATGTAGAATGAATATACACCAATACTCCGGCTCGCAGTCTTCGATTCCCAGCCAGACGCAGTAGAGGATGACCCCGTGAAATGGCGCGCATAAGTAAAACTTTACGCGAAGGCATAGCCATTGAACTTTTTGGGTAAAAGGAAGCTTTTCTTTATGAAAAATCAGATAAGAAGAAGCACACGATCGAGGAAAAGATGTGTCTCACGCCAGCAGTCAAATTCGGTAGTTTTACCTAAACGTTAAACTTCAAGGTACGGCATTCAAGACGCAACCAGGATGCTGTCTAAATATACAAGGAAAAATCATCAGCGGTGCTGAGAATACCGAGGAACGCGCAGTCTTAAACGGCATTGAAAAACAACCTCCACGGTTAGCCAGAAAGAACCATTTATTACTGTAGAGGACAGCGAAAGCGAGACCAAAATGAGTTGAAGCCAGCACTATCTAAACTTAACTTGGTTAGGAGAAAAAAAACCTTAGCATTCAAAAAATTTGAACGGATTAAAAAAGGAATAAATATTAGGTTGTCAGCAGCATTGTTTGACCGATCCACAAGGAAGAAAGTCTCTTTGAACTGCACTTGTTACAACAGTTGAATTGTCTGGTGTAAGATATAAATACCTGACACCTTTCATCATCCATGGTTAATCAAATCTGGATTCAAAATATAAAAAAAGCATCGCGATACTTTGGATACTTTTGTACTGCTTTGGATTTTCTATGCATCATTCTGTTTGTGTGTTTGGAAAGCTTAATAAGGTTGTTTATTCGGGCATTTGGGAAGTGAACCCCTTACTCAAACTACTAAGGAGATCCAGTATTAAGCCTTGATCCTCCCCGTCTTACTTTATGGCGCTAAAGTTTAAACCATATCACAAGCACATGAAAAACCTCAACCTCATCGGTCGTAAAAATTTAAATATATGGCATAACAGGCCCATTCAAGGCCTTTAAACATAGTTTCTCTCTTCGTTTGTGTGTGCGACTCCGAAGATCAAATTTGAGCAGCATCACATGACATTGTTACACTTGGATATTTGTCAGAATTTCGGAAGCAGAAAGATGGTCTACGAGCTAAAGTACCAGGCATAAAATGACAGACGCACACAGGTAGAGAGTGCCCCTCTGGAATCCAAGATTTGAACAGTTGCATTGACATTGATTGAAATAAAACACCTAACCCCAATTAAGACCCTAATGTGTTTCATTTAAAAGCTATAATGCTGATAGCCGTTGAGAATTCAGGACTTGAAAGAAAAATAATATCAATTCACGGCTCTTCGTTTATCTTGGTGTCCCACACGCCAATATATTTTTGATATCGTCTGCAATGCCAAGAAACGTTTGCTTCATCATTGAGATTAATGGATTCCTTTTGTGTTTGTGCTTGAATGTAGTTGATTGCTGTTTGATTTTTTTTATTGTTGAGTGATGTAACAGTGTTATCATATTTTGTGTGATTTGTTTATTTCTTCCTTATCTATCCATTATCACTCGATCAAATGGACCGTCAATCAAAAGAACTTGCGACTGAAGAGTTTAGTATATGCACACGTAACACATTACTTCCATTAGTGTAGCGCTAACATTGTGTAACTGCAACACATTTATCTTTCTGGATGCATTTGTCTCTCCATGTTGTGAAAAGGATAAAGATGCTTTGACATTATATCATCCTGAAGTTTTGTTTGAAATATGTTATTGCACTAAACACTGAACAATTAATGTTTTTTTTTTTGACACTGGCACAGGGAATTTGTTATCTATACACGATTGTTCACTTCATTGACTTGACGCACTCTGGGTATTCAAAGAAAATCACATGTTTCATGAATGAAGCTTAGACGTGAAACTATTTGGATTCAGTCGTTGAAAATTTCTACAATGGAAAAATCAACGATCGAACAACGTGTTAATTAATTGAAGCCTTTAACGAAAATGGACATTCACAGAGAAATGCAAATCACGAACTTTGGAAATGTTTGGCCAGCATAATCAGGCAACCAAGAGTGAGCGCAACTGCGAAAGTTATTAAAAAGTTCCCACAAACTGGGTACGCGTGCACCGTTCAGTCGGAAACATTGCTGCACTACGCAAAATGTAGCTGGGAATACAAGTTACGCAAAAATTGAAGCTTTGTTCTGATGAGTTCATGACCAGGTACCAGGTCGCATCACCGTTTGAAACATTAAAGTCAATGGCATGCACAGGAATGCCCTTTAGCTGGAAATCTTGCTGCAGTGTGAAAGAATGTGTACAAAATATTGATGCACATTGATTCGTCATCGCATGCAGGGGTTTAACATTACATACAATTTTGAATAAATTGTCACGTTTTAAACGGGCGATTAGTTGAATTATGAAAACGTGAAAAATCTTTTAAAATTTGATACACTTGAAGCCTTTTTAACCATTCTTTCCCCAACTAAATATGAAGGTCTCAGGTCATTTTTCGAAACAGTGAAGTCAAATACCCGAACATTTTTTGCGATACCTCTGACCTTTTGTGTTTATCTCAAGATTAAGTTAATATGCTAACAGACACATAAGAATTTGACAGCTTAATGAGGAGATAAGAAGGCATAATGGTTGGATCGAGTAATTACGTAGAGATGCCATCACACATGTTGACCATAGAGTGTTGGTGTGCCGTCTTAGCCTTGGACAGCATTTAGCTTACATTATGTTCATAATTTTTTTTAACAATCAACACGTGTACTTATATTATTATAAATAAAAAAATTCATCAAACACTTAACGAATGTGCTTGAAACCTTGTTTTCGATAAATTATTTCAGAATTCTGTTCATTTGGGAAAATTGGCTAAAATATGTAGCTATGCCAACATTTGTATATCTAATCCATCTACTAGATAATCTACTCTACTACGAAACCAACACAAAAAACTACTTTCCGATCAACTTTCAACCTATCAAAGATTTACAGCAAATAATAAATTTTTCGAAATAATTGAAATTATTTTGTTAAGTTCGTACCTTTTTGAGTCATGGAAGCGTTCTTTGGAGCTGTACAGAAATTAAAAAAAAAGAAACATAAGAGATACGAAAACTTAAAAGGTTTTAAAATAAGGATTTGGTTTGGATGAAGAAACTTACTTTGTTGATCTGCCCATATAGACACCCGGTGTTGGGGTGTGAGGTCTCTGTGTAATTGAATAGTCTACTCGAATGCGGCGGCCATCAAGCTCCATTCCATTTGTGTCGTCTTTTGCGACTTTAGCATCAGTCATCTCTTCGTAGTACACAAAACAAAACCCACGCGATCGGCCAGTCTATAACAAGTAAATTTTATTATTAACAAATAATAAGCAAAAAAAGCATAAAAGAAGTTATACTCTAAACGAAGGTTAGCAAGGGTGTACTATACAATGATTGTAGAAGAACTATACAATGATTGCTTAGGCACAGCGTGTGAATCTACTGGGCGTATCGTCGAATCCCTTTTAACACGAAATCAGTTATTCGCAATTCGATCGATGGTATGTTTTACACATTTTATGTCGAACATAGTTGTGAATCTTTTGAGAACTGAGTCAAAACATTCCGAGCCGAGAACATCTACTTGGACCACTTCCTGGTAGTAGCCAGGGAAAAGAAAAACTTCAAAGCCATCAATAAAAGGCTTAATTTGCCCGTATATCGATTGTTTAGCTGAAGCATGGTGCGATGGTTAGCCGCGCAGAAGGTCTGGGTTCAATTTCTCTCGTGATGATTTGAAAATCATCCATCCAAGGCCTCATATTATGTGCCAGGCAAAAACATAAGCATGGTGTTTTCTCCAATATGCTTAACCTAAGCAAATCCTTTTGCCTTTTCGATCATTGTAGCGTTTTTCAGGCGGAGGTTGACAATTAAATGAACATTTCCCTGGCTAAAAGCGATGTAATATCCACGAAGTATATTAACATATCCAGTGACAGCCAAGTGGCATTCTATACCCTGGGGGCATTTTTTATAAAACGAATATAGTTGAAATCAAATAGTTCTACTTGAAATTCGATTACATTTAACTTGTATCGTTCTTTGACATTGACATTGACATCACAGTACTTCGCACATGAATGCAACGAACTACAGACACATAACAGCACTGGCGACTGAGGCCATAGGCTGGGACAGATCAAGACATTTATACAACAGAGAGAGACGGATAGATACATAGAAGGAAAGACATATAACATAAACCTACGTGGCACAGAGGAGGAGACATAGATTTATATTGTCTCATATTATCGCACAGGTGGCCTCAAATAAGCTGGCAATTATCGTAGAAAACAATTGCTGCCGACGCTGGGGCTTGAACCTGCAGCGCTTGGCTTAGCAGTCAACTTCGCCTTCCTCTGAGCCATGGCCACCTGCAAAAGTCTTCCAAACTTGTCGAAGTAATCCAATATTTGTTTTCAGATTTCACAAACACAGCCTTAAATTTGCTAATAAAAATGCCGACCCAGATTTCCGGCGCTCGTCATCGGAATTTTGTCTTAATCAATCCATCCTGCTCAGCATCTTTAGGATCCCCCACCCACCGCTCTCTTTGTCTATATAAGCATAGAATGTGCAAATGATGCAACTGAAGGTTCTGAAAGTTTAGCTTTTGAGAGAAAAAGTCTTGGAAAAATCTTCGGTCCCGTTTCCTTTAATGAGCTATGGAGACGAAGATTAAACAAAGAATGATACGAGCTGCACAGCCCACGAATGCCGACTATCTCGTAATGAGATGGCAGAGCATTTCACCATTCACCTCTTCTGGGTGCCGGGCCATAAGACATTCCTGGGAACTGCAAGGCGGATAAGCTTGCCAGACAGGGCACTGCCGCTGATATCCTACCGAAAATAGATAAGTTAGACATGCCACCGCTACATGTAAACTACAGATCAAACTGGACGCGATCAACAAATCAAACCGCTGACATATGGATAAGCGGCACAACGTGTCAAACATCCAGGCATCTCTGGCCTTACTATAATCAGAAGCGCTCCATCTGCTTGACAACGCTGAACAGATAAAACTTCAGCACCATAATCGGTCTGTCTTAGACATGCATGAAAAAAGACAAGGCCTCTTTAGCAATGACTTCTGTAGAAGCTGCTTGAACGGAAAAGAGAGGGAAAGTATTAATCACCTTATCTTCTCTTGTCCAGCCCTGTCATACAAAAAAAACTCCATCTGGGACACAATTTCTTTTAAAATCTAGGTGAAGTGGTTAATATTAATGTCAGAAACCTCCTACGCTCTATAGTCAGCACTGAATTCCAACACATAACTGTAAAGGACTCACCATTTAGAAGTCAAAGTCATAATCCTTGTCGAATTTAACGTTAACAACATCAATTGGTTAGGGTGTTAAATAGAACGGATAATATACGAAAACAGGCTAAAATGTTTGCTATTTCTGGCAGATTGAACCAATTCAATCCGGATGTTGAAAACTATCAGATCACAATCACGAAATCGCATAATGGAAATATTCTACCGTGACCCTATACAAAGCCAACTATTCCAACACGCTTACTGAAGAAAAAAGATTGGCAAGCAAAAAAGAACAATTCTTAGCAATTTCGAAAGTAGTTAGTAGCAATTTTAGCCAATCTGTGATTCCATCAATCAGAAATGACAGATCTCTAGTTACATACAAAAAGAGGATTATTTTCTCGAACGTTAAGACAAAATTTAACATCGAACTCGTATCAAGCGATGCCAACGACAATATAACATCTATCCTCAAGGATAACTTAGGCAAAACTTTGGCATTTAGCTTTTAATACGATGGATTGTCAACAATTTGGAGACTAAAAACAGCTGCTGTGATACCCAGACAATATCCAAATACTTGGTGGCTCCAATTGTTCTACTTACGCCAATTGATGTGCAGGAGAATTACGTTGGTTATATAATTACCGAGGACAATACAAAGCCTACGGACAATTACTTTGGACAAAACTTATATTTCGATGACAAGCAATTTCATCGATTTCAACAGTATCAACATCATCACCCTGCGACCCGATAGTGGAGATCCGACGTAGATTGACCATTCGAAACCGATGCTTATTTGCTTTGAGGAAACAAATTAAATAAATACTCCTAACTTGAGAGTCGAAATGCTTGATCAACCAGGACCTAACCCTAAACCAAGCAGTCTTAATTAAGGCGTTCGACAAAAAGTGCAAAAATGGTGCACTTAAAAGCGGGAAATTCCGAACTTCAAAAAAAAATCTTGTCGACTACATTGGCTGTGTGAACAGTAACGATTCAGATAAGAAAAAAATCAAATCAAAGAACGAAGGTTGAAGACGACCGAAACCGAAACTTCGGTTTAAGGAACAAGCGGATCGCATGATATAAGGATTGCTGGCGGATACAATCCTACAAATATACACAAGAAAATAACTGAAGAACGGAAAAAAAACTGTTGACAAAAAACCGCTGTATAGAAAACAGCTAATGGGAAAACAAATGGAAAAGTATAAGAATTGAAAAACTGAGAAATACTAGATATACAATTTGTACTCTTGCCAACCTTTGTTGGGCTAAGAAGGCTATTTAGTAGTTAAGATTACTTAAGTGGCGCTACAGTCCGGAATGAACCTGGGCCTCAACCAACATGCCTTTCCAGCTAGTAGTTGTACAGATTTTTGGAAAATTGTGCCTCTTGTGTTGGCGCTGAAGAATGGAGAGTGTAAAAGAGGATGAAGAAATTCTTGGTCGATTTGAGAGGAAAATTCTTCGAAAAATCGTCGGTCCCGTTTGCGTTGACGGGAGAAGAGGAAGAAGATTCAACCAAGAACTATACGGTACAGTGACATGCTCCTAGTCAAAATTATCGCATTGGACGTTCAAGATGGCTATGACAATTAGAACGAATGAACACCAATACTCCCGGTCGCAGTCTTCGATTACTAGCCAGACGTTGCACCCAGTAGAGGAAGACCTCGCCGTAAGTGGCGCGCACAATAGATACCGACCTCAACCTACTTGGAGTGCGCAACTGGAGGCATAAAGCTCAGGAGCTGGCTAATTGGAGAGGCATGTTGGTTGAGGTCCAGGTACATTCCCAACTGTAGCGCCACTTAATAAAGCAAGAAACTTAGTATTCGATTCAAGCCAGCACTCGATACAGTCGATTTGTTAGACTGATTACAATCAAACAAACATCGCTAATTTACAACGACCGGCATTACTTATTATAGATAGATAGAAAAAAAATACATTCTAAGTTTGAAAGATATAAAAATTTGGTCGAGTTGCCCTTTATAATTATTGAAATACACAGTTCACATGTGCGTTAAAATAAAAAATACACGCGATACCTAGCGATTATGTGCGGGGCAATTGAATAACTAAAACCTCTCAAGTTCCAATTAGCATTCTCTAGCAAACTGCACACGACAATAAGATTTTCTTCACAAACGATTTATCGCAATAACCCAATAAGAGAAACAATAACAGAACAGCCATCTACGATATTCTTTATGTTTCAAAAAGCCTTTCATAGAACACCATGCTTCTAGTGTTCCACTCATAATTCTTGAATGTATATTCTCTAGCCAACTTTGTGAGACAAAACTTGAAAAGTCTAGAAAGTTCTGCTTCTAGACGCATTGGCACATTTCACAACACACATATAAGTAAGCGTCAATTAAGACTCACCTTAGCATCTATCACAACTTGAATGCGTTCGATCCGTCCGTACTTTGAGAAAAGGTCGCGAATTTTATATTCATCCGTGTAAATGCTTAGGCCAAACACGCCTAAGCATCGACTCTGATTTGGTTTCTCCTGTAAATAAAATCGAATAAGGTATCTCCCAAAACTATACAGACTATTTCATTACCCTTGTTCCGGGCTGCCACCTTTTAGAATCATGAGTACGGGAACTACGAGAACGTGACCTGCGCCTATCCCTTGGCGAGTGTGACCTTTTTAAGGTGAGAATAAAATGGATTATTTGGTTAGTTTCAGTTTGTTTGTGTGTTTTCTTGATATTTTGAAATGTTTTTTTTGTTTTTGGCTTTCAGAAGTAAATTCTTGAACATAACACTGTCTGTGGATGTTTCAAATGAGAAATAAAACGAACTTGACCGATGAACTTTTGTTTATTACCTCGAGCGACTGCGGCTATCGCGGCTTCGACTGACACCACCTTTTCGTTTCGGCGGCGGCGGAGTCCGGGATCTGGAGCGACTACGCGAGTAGCTCGGTGATTTTCTACACAGAAAAAAAAACACATAAAATCAATTAAAATCATGAAGAGATAACATCAAGTTTATAAATTGACCTTCTTCCATTCTTCCGAGCGGGAGATCTGCTTACACTTCGACTGGCACTTCGCGGTGTCTGCAATTGAGTAAGGTTAGGAACGAGGTTCATATTTTTTTATTAGTTCGCTTTTTTATTTAGTTATTTTTAGAAGCTTAAGAATATCTATTTATTTCGATGCGAATTGAAATAATGCAACGAGAACAAACGCCGGCAAATATTTTATTAAATCAATATCCATGCAAACAAAACAATTAAATTAAAAATGCAAGCCTGTCCCCATGGCGTTTCTGTTTAGATGGTGTAAACAATTAAAAAAAACAAATAAAAATGGGTCTCCAAAGCTTCACAAACAAAAATTCGAACTCAAGATATGTAAAAAAGAAATAACACCAATTTTATGATTTACCATGCGTCTGTTCATTTTCTCCGGCATGTAAGTACCTAATTTTATTTCTTGTTGAGCGTAAATTTTGATAGTGGATAGTCTTGGTGCCCTTGATAACTTCGTATTATTTTTGTTTAGGAGTAAATGCCGACGAAAATGACGAAAAATTAGGCACCAGTGTCCACAAGATATGGCGATTGCACGGAAAATAAAAAGTTCTACGCGCACTCGATCTCGAATAAGAAAAAAACAACAAAAAAGAGATAAGGACTCCGCAGAGCTGACAACATTGTGGTGTAAAATTATGACTGCGTTCAGGAGGAGATTGTGGCTACACATTCATCGGAATGAAAGTTATCTCTTACGACAGGAGACAGTTATGGAGTTTTCCATTGGTATATATGGATTTTGATCTAAATTTTGATCTCTTTTGTTACCAATGGAACACGATTTTAGTTTGATTTTTTGTTTGCCTTTGTATTGTTGTAATTTCGTGTTTAAGTAGTGTCGGTGTAGGTATGATGTATCAAGTCACACTCATGTTGTTTTTTGGTTGATAATAGTGTTTCAAAACCGAAATAATACTAAATCAAAATGAAAATCACATCAGTCAAACGTACAGCAATTATTTAGTGTTAATGCACGGAGGGGTAAATCTGATCTAAAATTGATCTGATATTAAACAAAAATAAACATTTTTTTAATGGAACTAACAACTGTCAAAATACGACTTTTGACAGATCTAGATAAAAAAAAAGATTGTAGTTTTCCATTGGTAAAAAATCAATATAAAACGCCATGTTAGATTTCATGTGAGCTAAAGAGAGAATGGCACCGGGAATCTATTTCAAAAGAATTATCGGTGTGGGCATGAACGTTTCACTTCAAAATCATTTCATTTTGGCGAAAATGCTCATATGAAATTTGCCTTTGCTGAAAGCAGACCTAAATATCGGTAGGAGAAATTTATATACGCGAATATATGAGGGGGCTGTATCCAATTTCCCTGTGTTCCTGCTGTAAAAGATAATTTCAGCTTTTGGGTGTCGTTCATGTTCATGGAAATGAGGGTCTATGTGCCTGGCCACACCCAAAAATCATCGTTGGAATGGAGTCAGCTCCTTCACCTGGAACACGAGAAAATCTGAACAAACCTTTCATTTTCGGATCTCTAAGGGCCAAGTTATAGATATCATTGAACAACTTCATTGGAGCACAACACATAATGAATTGAAATGTCACCCCCATAGCTTCTTATAGGAATTATTGGAATAATCCGTTTCAGTTCGTTGGAATGGCAATCAGTGAAAAATAAGAAGTGATTTTCTGCGAAAACCATAATTAAAAATTTAGATATTTTTGGATAATCATGTAATAAAATTCATAAGCTTTGTTTTTACACCAACTCGCCAATGATTGAATTTATAAAAAAAGCCGCAAGAAGTAAAAGATAATTTCCAATGAGGGTTTTCAATGATAGCTATAACTGGGCCCTAATACCGATATTGAATTTAACGTGAATGCCTAACGCTACGCAGGCATTTAATTGGAAATCATTTGAAGGATAAATGGATCTACCAAGATCAACATGCCATACATCAACCATGACTTTGTTAAACCGAACGCTTGGTGACCGAATAATCTCAGGAAATGAAATGTTTGTATGATTTAACATATTTGGCCTACTTTTTGTTAGGGTACGTAAAATCTTTGGTCTATGCTTTGGTCTTTTAGTGCGAAATCATCCTAGTTTTGGGACTTAATTCGAGAAAGTAGTTTTTCAGTCAATTAAAATAAAGATTTAACTTTAACTAACCCAGCAAGTTTGGTGATAGTTAACCCTGAGACAAAATGATCAGATATGTTTTTGAGAGATTATAAAATACCAAACAAACAATTACTTTCAATCCCATTTCTGTGAAAATTTTCTCAAATTTTTAGGAACTAAATAAGTATACAATGTATTCACATGAACTCGAAACTGCTCTAAATATTGTGAGTTTGACCGTTTTCAGGGAGAAAACACTTGTAATTTCACTTGTTTGAAAAAAAAAAGAACCCAAACAGCTGATAACTGAGTTGTTGCAGATTCTTTACATTTCGATAACTTGACATCAAAATCAATAAATTATGATCGCCAAATCAAGTCACCACACACGGAGTCAAATTTAACCCTGCACTGAAATGCTCCTTCGTAAGTTAACTCAGGAGTAAATTTATTCCGGTGTAGTTATAAACTATGGGTTAACCCAGAGTTAACTCAGCACTGAAAAACCGGGCCAAAGAATGCAGCATTTGAAGCACTATTGACGAAATAAAATCGACCGGGTGGCGTTTATGAGGCGGAGTCTCTGAGAACATATGCCAGAATTTATTTTTAAATATTAAATGCCATGAAATTTGTGAGCTAATAAAGTAAAAAATTGGGCATTTTATAATATCTGTTCTTTTTATTAAAAAAAAAAACATAACTATATAGCCAATCATTTAAAAATACAACTGATGAGCCCTCACCACTCAAAATAAGCCTCAGCTAACCTTAATATCCGAGTTTCTGAAGGAAGGATATTTATCCAAAAATCATCTGATATATTTCGTGGTAGTTCTCTGGAATAAGCACTCGAAGCAAGAGACTATATCTACCAAGTTTTGAAGTGAAAACTAGAGCCTGCGTACTATTGCAAAATCTAACACGAATCCTATTTTTTTAATTCAATATAAACAACTATTCGGACACACTATTACGAGACAGTCGGACTGGGAACTGGAAATACAAATAAGGCGTGTTTTAACTAAGGATGCCTTCGATATTTTCGAGGTCTCCGTCAAACATGATTCCTTACTTTGAAAAGCGAAGATTTTCTGCAGCATAAATTTTGGATTCGTCTGCTCACCCATTCTCTTAGGAGATTATAGCTGTTTTTTTTATGTATCATGTACGGAAATCATTATATTATATGATGTCAAGTAAGGGCACTATTTTTTTAAGGAATGATTTCCCCTCTGTTGTAAATGTTGTTTCACTTAATAAAAAATATCAGCTGAGGCAGCGGAGGATAGTCTCAGAAGGACCATACCAAAGTACTGCAATCCATATAATTTATGGGATACTGCATTCTTGACAGCATACTCTTCGATTGAAGAGACGAAAAGCAGACAGAACAGATGTATATGTGATCAATCAAACAATATAGTTAAGACATTAAATTAGTTTCAGGTGGTGGTTAGCAAAACTAACTTCTCCGACTCTTCGAAGTCTCAAGTTGGACCTTTTTATTTTCATTAAGGAATATTGTGTACCTGATTGCAAAATCAAATAAAAGAATATTTATTTCTCGATTGTCTTAAAATAGACCATTTAACTGTATATGTACCATTAGTTTTGGGGCTATAATTCCAGTCCAAAAAACCTCTTGGATGTTGAACCAAGAACCTAGTATATATCATTTGATGTTTATTCGACCAGCTGTTTAGCCTCTAGTTGTGATCTTAGACCGATAGAACCGGACCTTCTTCATTGCTCAAGTTTAATATTTTGTTGGCGAAACCAATACTTGCATCATTAGGAGCAAGTCAAAAATAAAATTGCACACAAACCACCTTGAGACAAAAATCGAGTGGCTAGAGTCGGCGACAAATCGCCAGGTGACAATTTCGCCATCCCATCGTCACAAACTGGTTGCACCTATTTGGGTATTACATTAAAGAATGCAGATGTATGAAAATCAATAGAAACTAATAAATAACAGTGGAAAAAAAAGGTTTGTATATCGGATATTTTTTGATATAAGAGATAAAATCTTAATCCGATATGCCTAGTGAGGAATACTGTGTATCTTACTGATTTGTCGGAGATCCCTGCCGATGCGTGTAAGTGGAACATACGCCTAACAGTTTTATATATATGTATATATACATAAATATAATATAATTTTCTTTGACCGTGTGTCAAATGCCTTTAAAGAAACATAGCCATCGGTTAAAAAAGTAAATTGTATTAACTCTATAAATCTCTTCTTAAATTAAGGATATTCGTGCAACATCGGAAAGTTGTTGTAAACGTTATGAAATTAAGACGTGATAACGTGATAAAATGCACTGTCAAAATTTGTATGGGAAATTTTTTCAAATAATATCGGATTTTTCTCACAGGAATTGGGTGTGTAAACTGAGATGGTAAACTTTTGAAATGTATTTTTTTTTGACATTTAATCAGTCACTTTCACACATCAAACATATTCTCAAAACTGAAAAAAAATAATGTAGAACGGAAAGAGAACAATAGGAACAACATTCTATCAATAAATAAATTACTAAACTGATATTTAATACCCCTGAATTAACGCATTATTTAGTGATACAGTTTAAGGTTTGTTCATGAAACATCGTCGTAAAATTACAATCTTTCGCACTTAGTAATTTACAACGTTGCATAATACCCTTTTTATCAATATTAATAAAATAACTTATTTTCTGAATGTCGTCACGACCTTAATCTTTATTTCACATTCTGCCATTTTTCTCTATCATCTCACAGTTGGCCAACCTGAATGCAATGACTAGCGCTTGTCCGTCCATACTCTGATACCGCAATTCATGTATTGACACACAAGTCTATTTTTTTGCAAGGTAAAAGAAAGAAAGAAAACGACAAGACATCGCAAAAGAAAACACGAGAAGCTCACAAAAGGATTTCAAACCGAAAAATCTTCAGTGCTTAATAAAACCGAATAAAATCTCGATTTCCGACTATAAATCGATTTGAAGAACAACAGTAACACAATGGCCGGTGCTACGAAAATCGAGCGAGCACAAGAAATTTCAACCCGCAGTCCTGAACACGGCATCGACTTTCTCAACAAAATTGTTCGCGAACAAGAAGTCGCCGAAAATGATGAAGAACTAATCCGCATAAAGGAGCAAGGGATCCAGCAGCTGGGCGAGCTCTACAAACAAGATGGTAAGGCCAAAGAGTTGGCTGACCTTATTAAAGTCACCAGACCCTTTCTGAGTCTGATCAGCAAGGCAAAGGCTGCCAAGCTGGTGAGGTCTTTGGTTGACTTATTTTTGGATATGGAAGCCGGCACCGGTATAGAGGTGCAATTGTGCAAGGATTGCATTGAATGGGCCAAACAAGAGAAGCGCACCTTCCTGAGGCAGTCGCTGGAGGCTCGTTTGATTGCGTTGTACTTCGACACCGGATTGTACACTGAAGCCCTGCAATTGGGCTCCCAATTACTCAAAGAACTGAAAAAGTTGGATGATAAAAATCTGCTCGTAGAGGTCCAGTTGCTGGAATCGAAAACCTACCATGCGCTGAGTAATTTACCGAAAGCAAGAGCTGCACTGACGTCAGCTCGAACGACAGCGAATGCGATTTACTGTCCACCAAAAGTACAGGGTGCATTGGATCTGCAATCGGGTATCTTGCATGCAGCCGATGAGCGGGATTTCAAGACAGGGTTCTCTTATTTCTATGAGGCGTTCGAGGGTTTCGATAGCGTTGACGCTGGAAGGGCTTTGACCGCGTTGAAATACATGTTGCTGTGCAAAATTATGTTGGGGCAGTCTGACGATGTAAATCAAATTATAAGCGGGAAACTGGTGAGTTGGAATAAAAAATGGTTGTATGTTTATGTTTTACTAATTAAAACGATTGCAGGCTATTACATACTCTGGCAGGGATATTGATGCAATGAAATCAGTTGCCGAGGCTTCGCACAAACGTTCTTTGGCCGATTTTCAACAGGCATTGAAGGACTACAAGAAGGAGCTGGCCGATGATGTCATTGTGCAGGCACATTTGGGAACATTGTACGACACAATGCTGGAGCAGAATTTATGCAGAATCATTGAGCCGTATTCAAGAGTGCAAGTGAGTACTAAAAATAGACAAGAGAGACGTTGTTTCTTTGTTTGTATGAAGGCTGTGTCTTTGTTTTTAAATTGGAGTGGCTATGCAGTAAGTGAAAAGTGTTGCAGGGGAATTGAATCCAAGTCGAATAAAAATACTTGTTCGCATAATTATTTTTAAATTTAATGACGACTAATGAAATATTGAGTCATGCGTGTCCAATAATAATTTTTGCTGACATTTATGTTCTTTTACCAAAGGGCAAGGTAGTAACTGCCACCTGTACAACTTTATATTTGCCTACCAAGTATTCATGTCCATTGTGTCAGCTTTGTAGGATAAATTTGTTTTTATTTTATATACAATAGAGAGTGTGGATTTCTGTTTGATTTTTAAACAAAGATTACTAAGAGAAATATAAACTCCAGTAGTAGCGCCACAAGTTTGATGATATAAGTCATTAGTAGACTCAAATTTATTATTTTGCCTTTTAAGAAGACTTTACACCTTCTTGTTTGTGTTCAGTAGTCTAGTGGTTAGTGCTTAAACTGTAGGTCCCATTTTACAACTGAGAACAAAACGAAGAAGCCAGGTAAAAGGCCCTGTGTTGGTTTAATTCAATCGTGACTTCAATGTTTGCTGGGATTAAACGCACATCTTCCCACTCGGAAGACGAACATGTTACCACTACAACTCAATCCGTTGAGTATCTCTGTTTGAGACAAGACATCGTATTTGATTCTAGTAGTGCTATGCTTTTTATTCCAAGTAGTGGGTATCATCTCATCGATCGCTTGATCTTCAAACCTTAATCGCTTTCTCCTTCAAAATCGAAATAAACCCGAGTCTACATCAACATGCATCACCTGGACCCGCTTGTTGATTGTAGCGCCAGTTCATTTTGATACAATGGCCAAGTGAGTGCGTTCGTCTACTACAAACGGTGCAAATCCCGAAAGTGACAACATCTAGGTTTGTTCACAGCTCTACCTCTTGCCAAAGTACAAACATCCAAGAGTAACACTATCATGAGAAGCTTCTTCTTTCTTTGTGGAAAAAATAAATAGCAGCTTCGCACACACAAATGAAGAGGGGCTAGGTTTGAGGCCCTTTATGAGCTGTTAATTCCAGATCTGTAGTTCATATCATTTTGATACCATCCATGCCACAGTTTTTCTGATAAGGACTAGGTCCTACATGCACCAACGTATTTATTCAACTAGCTAGGCATTTCGTGGATTTAGGGCAGCTAACATACTTAAGGGCCGCTATAGTCCGTAACTACCCTGAGCCTCAACCAGCACGCTTCTCCCATTAGCCCTTACCCTAACTAACTGCCTGTAGTTATGCGCGCCTCTTAAAGCGAAGACTTCCTTTGCGGCGAATGGATGGTAATCAAAGACTGCGAGCCGAAAATGTGTCCTAACCATCTGAAATATCCAATGCGGAGATTTTTCGACACCTCGTTAAGTTCTTGGTTGAAGCTTATTTTTGAATTTTGTTTTTATAAAGGCGTTGATGCATGTGGCCCTTGGTTAGGTTGGTGGATTGATGTGATAGGCGGTGTTAGTCTTCCCTCAGGTCATCTCACTCAGGTCAATGTTGACCCATCCTGATGGCCGTTTTGGGTCGACGTGTGTGGTTGTGCATGTGGCTCTAAGCCAGCACTTGCAGTTGCTTTTTGCAGCTGCGGCTGACCACATAGTTTTGTTATACTTAAGGTTCATTATTCTCCATTCTGATTGAGCATTTTCTGTGCATTTACGTGCAGAGCAAAAATGTCGGTTGATGGTGCTTCAATAGACCGAATAATTGTGGTCGTCCAAATCTATAAAACAAAACGTTCACCGGCCATAGCCAAAAGGAAGCTGAATATGATAGAATTACAAAATGCTAAGGAATCTGAAATATTATCGTATATTAATGGCGTCAGTCTTAAGTTTTCAGAATCAGCCAAATATCTGGGTCTGGTTTTGGATAAAAAGCTGAACTGGAAAGCCAACATCGAAGAACGCGTTAAGAAAGCCTTATACTCATGTAAAACGACAATCGGAAAGAAATGGTGTATGCAACCACATATCTCTTTCTGGCTTATCGTGTCTTTTATTTGAACAATATGGTGTATGGTGCGTTAGTCTCGTGGAAGGCTTTGGAAACAGTCTCCAACCGCAACCTTCTAGGTAAAGTTCAAAGATCAGCTTCCATATGCATTAGCGGAGCTCGAAGAACAACCCTCTCCGCAGCCCTAGGTGCCCTAAATTTAGTGCCCCTAGATATCTTCGCAGTTTGGAGCATAATTTCAGGACAACCATTTCCAGTCGGCTTGAATGGGTTTCGGATCGATCCAATAGCTCGATTCACATTTATACGTATGGGTCTAAAACACAACCTGGAGTGGATAGAGGTGTTTTTTTCCGAGATGCTTAACCTAAGCATATCATGAAAATCATGGCAATCAAAGAAGCTTGTCCTGGCTGAAAAGGAATGTATTATGCACTAGGTATATTAACATCTTCAAGCGGCCATCTTTTGGGTGCCGAGCCACAGAGACAAACCAGAGAATTGCAAGGCAGAAGATGTTGCCAGACAGGGTACTACCCTTGATGTTCTATCGCCAGTATATATTTTAGGTATGCTGCTCGCTACATGAAAATCGCAGATAAAGCTGGATGCGATCAAGAAAGCAAACCGCAGATGGTTAAACGGCACGACCCGGCAAATCTCTCTAAACTTTAACCAAAAGCGCACTATCTGCACCACAATCGGTGTCCATACAAGACACTGTCCAATTGGCCTACACGCAAAAGACTAGGACTCTTCAGCAATTACTTCTGTAGAAGCTGCTTGTCCAGCCCTCTCAGAAAAAATGAAGCTTCATCTGGGAGACTAAAATCTAGGTGAGCTGGCTTATATCAATGTCAGAAACCACCTACGCTACATAGTGAGCCCTGAATGGTTCAATTAAAAAACTATCAAACTATTGAAAGAAAATTGTTAGTGCGCTGAACTGCCGCATAAAATCTGGCCCACATCTCTACGATCAGATAAATCAGCTTAATAGCATCAACTGTTAGGAAAAGCTTATAACAACTCAATCGTTCTGATTTGGCATGAAACTAGAAAAAAGCTAGGGTATGATTTCTAACGAGGAAAACGACCATTATTGGGAAATTATCGAAATGGGGGGCCAAATCCCCGCAGGGACGGACTAAAAATACGTCTGCACAAGAAAATCACGGCGAATCTCACAGCGGAACAGTAGGAACGCATTTAATAAGGTTTATATCACCAAGGCACCTCTCCATTTTGTCAGAAGGATCGAGCCTTCTTTTTAACGCATACAAAACCCCGTAAATATACAGAAAAAAGAAGAACGAAATGAAGAGCCACATTCGAACGAATAGAAAAAATCTGTTTTCAGAATTATTGTTGCCAAAAAATGTGAATAAATTTCACCCATGTCGACCAGTGGAAATTTTGATGACCTACATTTCCTACAGTTCCTCCTATTGTTATCATCCCTCATAAATTAAAAAAAAAAGAATTAAAAAAAAAAAATTGCTAATACAACTTTTCACATTTGTCCATTTTCAGGTCTCACACGTTGCTGATTGCATCAAGCTCCCCATGCCTCAAGTGGAAAAGAAATTGTCACAAATGATTCTCGACAAGAAATTCAGCGGTATCCTCGATCAAGGTGAAGGCGTACTTATCGTATTCGAAGAAACCACCGTCGACAAGACGTACGAGCGCGTCCTAGAGACAATTCAGAGTATGGGCAAAGTTGTCGACACCCTTTATCAGAAGGCAAAGAAGCTCTCATAGACGTTACCATACTGTGGAGATTAATTTCTAATTAAAATTTAAAAAAAATTAAAAAAAAAATCATTTGTTTATCCTGGGATATATACGAAATCTATAAAATAAATTAACATACATACAGATTTTTCTTTTTTCTATCCGAAAACAAACAAAAATGTAACCAATTCATTAACATTTCTGTTTCCTTTTAATAAAACATGTTTTGTTAGTTAAATAATAATTAAAACAACAAACAAATTTTCAGTTTATAACTCTCCTCAATAGTTATCGTTAACGGTTTTTTTTTTGTTTTTGTTCGAGTTTCCAATAAATTATCCCGACAATATTTCCAAATAATTATTTCTTTCATTGTGTTTGGAATACACGTAAACATTACTAAATTATCATTTGTAACAAATTATAGGCGAAAAAAAGTATTTAACAACAATGCGGACATAATGTTTTTTTTTTGTTTATTTTCAAAGCGGAGGATTTTCTTTCTCGAAGCAGTTGACTTTTCAATTTTATTTATAAATACAAAATTCTTTTTTATACTTATATGTCCTAACTGATTGTTAGTCTAACATAACATAAGATTATTAATATACAACAAGAATCAAAAGAAAATATGCTAATAGTCAAGAATAATAAATGGGATTGTATTGGTTAGCGATGAAAAAGAAACTGTCGTCAGGACTGTGTTGGTTTTTTTGGTAGGCGAATATGGCACCTCTTCCTTTTTTCAGAAGGATCGAGTCAACTGTTGCTTTTACATTTCTAGACACAGTCAACAACCTACGTGAGCTGATAGTCAATAAATCTTCTAGGAATTTAAATGGGTAGCGAACAATGCCATAATGGATGCTGAACGCACTGTTTCTTAGGCCGGAGAGGTTGAAGTAAAACTTCGTTTCGGACGGTGTGAATTGGAACAGCTGGTTCTGGAGGGAGAGGCTGAGTGGCGCGAAGGTTAGTGCGATGAATTGCCGCACAGAAGGTCTGGGTTTGATTCACAGCCGTAGCAACACTTAAATGATTTTTCATTGGCCCTTCTCTCGTGATCTGACAAATCATCCGAGTAGTATCAATTGTCAAGAAAAGCTTATCTCAAATTCTCCGTTCGGAGTCGGCATAAAACAGGAGGTACCTCCATCGTGTAAGAAGTACACACGCACACAGGAATGGTTGTGAGAAAGCTCGCCCTGGGTACTCATGAGCCTGTTGCGCAAAAAAATTGTATTTGGTTTTGGAGTATTGTAACGAATGTCTTGTATCTCAGGCAACACGTACCTTGATGGGAAAACTAAAGGGATCTATTTTCGGATAAGTGCGTATCTGGTATGTTATTAAACCTAAGTGTGCGATGTCGTCTCGTAGCGTTGACGGTTTCGTATTGGCATGTTACTCCAGGACGTTGGTGCACTGGCGCCAAGAATGAGTTGTGTGTAAGCAAGATCAAATTATTGGTGAGTTTAGGAACGCAATATCCATATTTGTAAAGAATGAAGCGAAAGTTGTCTGATATATGGATGCGATATTTGGTAACATGTATAGGTGTCTACAATGCTTTAAATTGTGGGATACCCTTAAAAAGAAGACCCACTCGATAACGTAACAAACGATAACAACGAACAATTATTGCTTTTATGGGTAACATTTGAAATGAAACGTGAATGAGGTTTTCGCTGTCTGGTGTAGGAAGTGACAAATTCGACCAATGCATCGGAGGAAACGGCCTTAATTCGATCAGTTACGAAAGCAAAGAAATATCGGCCTGCTTATGTTTTATTCAAAACGTGAAGCGAGTCAGACACGCGGGTAAGGGCCGAAGTCGAATAGTAAATCGAACCCGTGCAGTCTCGAGGACGACCAAAATCATAATGAGCGATGATGCTCATTTCCACCTCAGCGGGTACGTGAACAAGCAACACTATCGCTTCTGGGGCACCTAATATTAAAGAGTAATGCTTGAGGAGCAATTACATACGCTCAAAAATACAGCTTATACTACTAGGACTTGAGGACATGTGGTTCAAACAGCCACAACCGATAAAAATGAGAGCTATTCAACATCGGATGACTTTTTTTTGCCCACCTTGTACATCTATTAAGTGTCGCCTCACAGTTTACGCACAAAGCCTATAAAAAAAAAACATCACGTGGAGGACTATGTAACCGAAATACTATATAACCTCGAAAAAAAAAACTAAATCTATAGTTATATAAAAACAAGGGGTCATCGCGAGTCGAGCATGGCGGTGAAGAGGATCCCTGTCTCTACCTCTCCGCCCGTCTTTCACTAAGGAGGCACGAAATGGTGGATCACATGTATGAATTAGACCGAACTCGAGGCTCGCATTTTTTGTTTATGTATCGGTATGGTTACAACGGTACGGAATAGTAACTCCTAGTTTTTTTGGTATTATCGGCACAGGCATATTAATAGAAATGTCTTGTGGTAAGAATCCATACCCGCCGATGAGTTGGTGCGCGGAGGATCATGCCTGGCCGCATGATGGCTGGACACTCCTTCTATCAATATCCCCGGATTGGCCTAAGGTTCCTGTTACCGTGGGTCATAAGGGTGGAGGATGTTGATAGTAGGGTCAACCCCTAGCGTGAGCCAGGCGCTAAGTGAGAATACAAATTGCGATTGTTTGAAAAGCCACATGTTGGACGAGAGATGCTGCACGTTGAAGATGAAAATTGGTATCTGGTCTGATTCGGGTAGGACGACGTGTTTAGGTGAGTAACCATGTATTTCGATTCAACTTTTGATTCAATTCGATTCTAATCGAAACTTTTTTGCTATTCTACTTTCAAATAGTACTACCTATGAAAAAGAATCGAAGCCAGCTATTTGCCAATGTTTTTGCGATTTTCGAACGAGACTTGACATAACATAACATAAAAAGATAAAAAATAGTTTCTGTGGAAGCCGAATTTACCGTGAAACAATAAAATTACAATAAATAAATATGGAAAGTGTCGCAATTTGGTTTGATTGGGATTCAGATAAAAAATCAGAACGAATTCAACAAATTGAACGAAGCCGGATTAGAAATTATTCTAAAATAATAGAGCTCAGCGAGAAAAGGTAAAGCGTTGAGTATTTATCAAAGCAATTTTTAACCCAGTGAAATGACTTTATCTATAAAAAAGGAGACCGTCTAAACTCAAACTCCTCAACATCGCTTACATGATCCTATCTGCCGGCATATTTGAACGCCTGAAACCGTTTACCAACAACAATCGATTCGCCACCGTGCACAACAATTGGAGCTTTGTCCATCGACTTTATCGAAGATTTTGCGCAAAGATCTTGGCTTACGACCTTACAAGATCCAGCTTGTGCAAGAATTGTAGCCGCGAGACCATGCAATGCGTCGTGATTTTGGTGTATGGGCCGAAAATGAGATTGGTCTCGATGCTGATTTTCATCGCAAAATTTTGTTCAGTGATGAGGCGCAATTTTGGTTGAATGGCTAGGCCAACAAGCGAAATTGCCGCATTTGGAGTGAAGAGGATTCACATAAGATCCTTGAGACGCCATTTCATTCACAAAAACTGACTGTTTGGTGTTCTCTATGGGTTGGTGGAGTCATTGGGCCATACTTCCTTAGATATGATACTGGAGAGTCAGTTACCGTTAATGGAGACCGGTATAGAGCCATGATAACCGACTATTTTGTTCCCGAACTGGATGGCATAAATGTGGATGAGATGTCAAGATGGCGCTACATGCCACACAGCGCACATCATAATCGATTTATTGCAAAAAAAAAAATGATGAGCGCAAATTTCGCGGAATGAACATGTCTAGCATACGCTAGCATCGGGTGAAAGTAAAACAAGACGAGTTGGACATAACGTCACCGTTGACAAATATATATATATATGTAACTTTGAGGTATTACGGAAATTTGTATAGGTACCTCGGCTCCGCTCAGTGGCGGATTTATGTTTGATGTCGCCCTAGGCCCCGTGAGATATGCCGCCCTTTTTGCTGTATGGAGAAAAAATTATTAACAATAAATATAAAATTTTTAAATATTTAAATTATTATGAATTCAAATTTATTAACTTCAATACAACATTTAATTAGTTAACATAGGTACAACTTTTCGTATAAAGTCTTAAATATAAATTATTAATTTGAATATAGCTTTTTTGAGTTCACATTTTCTTCTTTCTGGCTTTAGTTCGTGCGAAAACGTCAATTATATCATCTTAATCCAGTTCTTGTACCAACTGAGCTTCAATAGATAATAATGCAAGGGCATTAAGTCGGTCTTGGCCTATACTTGCACGTAAATAATTGTTTACCCCTTTCAGAGTTAAAAAAGATCTTTCTCCAGAACAATTTGTTGCTGGGATGCTCAAAAAAATTCGTAGAGCAATATCTAAATTAGGGTAAACATCACAAAGATTTTGTGAATGCAATATATCGAATATATTTTTCGCAGAACTTACATTTTCAGAATTTGCCAATGAATCTTTAAGTTGATAATGAAAGTGAATACATTCATTTCCTAATGTTTCTTCTAAATCGTCAGGATACTTATTGACTAGTTTATTTGATTCATTTTTCAACTCATTCGTATGAATTTCAGATAGATTATCAAATAAATTTAACAGTGCATAAAGCTTATCATATACATTTTTACGTTCAGCTAATTGTGTACTTAGAGTATCCAAAATAGGGTAGTAAATATTTGTACGAAAATTTTCTTCGCCAGAAATAGGTGCTCTTTCTTTTACCCGTGACTCGTCTGGCTGAAGTTTTCTGATTTTTCTGCGGCGAGTACCATAGCGAAAATAATCTTGAACTCCAGACAGCGCTTTAGCTTTTTATTCATATTCTAAAAATTGTTTATGTCTCATATCCTGAAGAAAAGAGGCCAACGAACCGTAGAGTCGGACTACGGATGATAAATCCATTTGGGAATCCTGAAGTTTCTTACTCACAGCATTAAAACGATCTAAAATTACATTCCAACCTATGACTAGTATTGCTGTTTCTAAATGCTGTAATTTCTGTTTTAATCCAATAGCTTCAGATCGTGTACTCGGTTTCTCGTCATTGCTTTCTCCAATAAAGTCCAATGCTTCAATTATTGCACACCACTCTTTTTCTAAAGCATAGCATGCATCATGTCGAGCAGACCATCGAGTTTGAGAAAGGCTTTTGAGTCTTAAATTTGTCTGTTGCGCCAGGACCTCCCAACGATGTGTAGATATCGTAAAAAAATTATACAGTTCTTGCAAAGTAGAAAAAAAATCAACTGCTTCAGGTACAGATTCAGCTGCACAAATGCCTACTAAATTTAGCGAATGGGCAGCGCAAGGAACGTAATCTGCTAATGGATTGAATGTTTTCATTCGTGCTTGAACTCCTGAATATATCCCTGACATATTACTTGCATTGTCGTACGATTGACCACGACAGTTTATAATGTCCAAACCATTTTTTTTAATGAGTTTAATACAGCATCTTCAATATCCTTTGCTTTATGACCAGTACTAGGCATAAATTCTAAAAATCTTTCAACGGGTTCACCATTTGCACGTACATATCTAATAATTATAGTTAGCTGGTCGACATGAGCAATATCAGGCGTCGAATCTACAATTATACCAACTGAAAGCATTTGTTTCACCACATCTACTAAATAGTAAGCATGGAATACAAAATACGGATCCTTTAGTTTCTGAATACATCAACCACTCACGGCGTTGAATCTCTCCATTCTTCAAAGTTCGTTGAAATAAATTTTTCGAGCAATATCTTGTTTTATCACTATAAACATTTTTAGAATTTTTAAAATCAATAATATGAATATTATTTTGTGGTGCAACGTTTAAAATGATATGTTCTTAAGTTTCTTCGTTTAAATTCCATAAGAAGGGATCACTACTGATTCCTAAAACATTACCTGCAATGTAGGTAACTGTACTTCTTCAGTATCTTTTGGTGAAGGAGGGCTTAACTGTCCTTCTTCGATATTTGGTGTTGAAATCTCGTCTATTTTCTGCTGAAGAAAAATACGTTATTTTTAAACGACTGATAACTCTTTTTCTTATTCTCTTATTTTCTTAAGCCGGAACCACGCTTGAAAGGTAACGTGTGGTGTGGTGTGTCCTGCCGCGTTCTGTGCACACTTGGATTGTGTGCTGTGGTTTTTATTTAAATGAATTCTGATTTCTAGATCTTTCACATACCCAATTTCAGATAGTATATTTGTCTCATTTTATTGCTCCATAGATCGTTGTGGTGTGGCGCAGTCGTAATAGGAGCGATATCGACTCAACGCGCCACACTGCACCACACGACAAAAACATGTTTCTACGCATATGAAATTCATTGGAGTGATAGCAACAAACCACACGTTACAAATGTGATTCCGCCCAAATTAAGAACAACGTTACATTCAATTTAAAAAAATGTTGATAATTATAGTAAAATACTTACAGTAGATGAACATAATGGCTGTTGATCATTATTAGAAGTTTTTGACGAACTTGTTAAAAAATTAGATATTTTTGGGATTTTCTTTAGTAAATTACATTTTTTCGTAAATTCTTCTGCCTTTCTTTTACGATATTCAGCACCACTGAGTTTATTTCGATATGCACTCATATTTGATTATAAATTTATATCAGAATTGCGACAATTTTACTTGTAAATTTGAATTTGTTTTAAACTGATGAACAAAAATTTTGCATTCCGCAATCACTTCACTGAAAAAAACTGAGAAATTCACTGCCGATTTTTTAGTGTATTATTTTCAACGGCCAATAATATTGATCTAAAAAAAATGTATTGCACCGGCAAATTAAAGGGTAAAGTCGGAATTACCTATATTCAAAATTTTTCATAGATATAAAGGTAAATTAATCCACAAAAATTATCAATTTCAAATTACAGTCAAACTTGGACAACCTTATTTTTTTATAACGCGAACAAAATTATGTGGCAACAACGTTTAGAGTTCAAATCCCATACATTTTTTTTGAGAAGAAATAACAACATCACGTATGCATTTTAAATTCGAATTTATGAAGCGAATTTTAATTTGAAAAGAAAACGAGATACTTAACTACAAACACACAAAAATAATTATGTAGGTTTAAGAAATTTGACTTTTTTATTACCGACATGTTTCGTTGCTGGTTGGAAGTTGTAAGTACATACATATAGATATGTACATACAGGCAATAATTTTATGTATGTTGTAAATACTTATGTACTACATTAATGTAAAATGTGTTAGACTTAATAAAAGCACAAAATGTGTGTGCATATGTATTTCAGATGCATATTGAATTGTTTGATTATTTTAATTTTGAGGAACAATTTGGATAAATCGAAGTCTTGATAAGTCGAGCTTTTATTGTGGATAATAGTAGTTTGAGTTATCGAATTTTGACTGCATTCTAACATTTTACGGTTCTTGATTTTCAGGGTTATCAAAATTTTGCCGCCCCTAAAATCACGCCGCCCTAGGCCCGGGCCTTACGGGCCTAGGCGTAAATCCAGCACTGGCTCCGCTTTTAAATCTGACAACAACATCTCGTCAGAAATTAAATGAAGAATTACTGTTGCCAAGCGCTGTTTTTTCGGGCTTAGAAGGCAATGCAGTAGTACAGCCCTCACTTCAACTACTAAGAAGGTCCTATATAAGACTCTGATCATCCCAGTCCTGCTCTACGGCGCTGAAGCATGGACCGTACCAAAAGCGGATGACGAAAGCCTTGATCGATTTAGAGACCAAAAATTCTTCAAAAAATCTTCGGTCCTGTTTTTGTTAACGGGCTATGGAGACGAAGATTCAACCCCATAGCCCATAGCCAAAAAAACTCCGCATTGGACGTTTAAGGTAGGTAGGACCTATAGAACTAATGGACACCAATACTCCGGTTCGCAGAGCCATCGATTCCCAACCGGACATCGGACGCAGTAGAGGAAGACTCCGCCATAAGTGTCGCGCACACGTAGAAACCCACTTGGAGTACGCAACTGGAGGCAGTTTGATAATTGGAGTAGCATGTTAATTGAGGCCTAGGACCGTTCCGGACTGTAGCGCCACTTAAGTAAGTAAGTAAGGACCTGTTCTCATATTAATCGTATTTTCCATGTTACAAAAAAAAATTGTAATAGCAGACAAATTTCAGGGTAAGTTCATTGTGTGTACTACATTATCGTCATAGTGCCTTTTACGTGATGAGTCTGCCAATAGCTAGCAAATCCAATGTCCAATGGCCGATCAATAAGTGAAATAAATTGAAATCCTTCCACTTGTTGCATCCTCATATACCTCAAACAACAACAAAACATTTCGTCTAATTAATTCGCATGAATGGAGACAGTATCTACTTAAACGAAAGAATACCAAATGTATTCCATCATTGGATACAACTCCGGATGGACCATTCAAATTATCGCTGAGGGATACTTCTAGACCTGTCCATATAAAGTAAGATTTATTTTGTCTGTTTTCTGTTGATTTATGAATGGGCGATTAATTTCGACCCACTTTATACAGGTGGGTGAAATGGTAGGTTGTTGGCCCATTCCAAGAAGATGTCAAACCGCCAGTATACAAATGCAGCTTTTTTTGTTGTTAACTTAGGTAAAGCTGCAATTATTCCACGTAGTCAAGCATGGAGAGTTGAGAGTGAAATTGAAATTTACAGAGAGAAAGCGAGGAAGCAAAACGGATGTCGTTACCAATTTCCGGTTGAGCTTTTATAATTGAATTTTGCGCATGATTCGAATTTCTCTCCCAATGTGATGGTTAAGCTTTCCTTTGACTTGGTAGCCTGAATTGAGTGGAAAATGGAATGAAAATCGTTCTAAAAACCTTCACGAGAAACGAATACGACTCGTATTGGGCTTATTGTATGTGGGCAATGTGCATGTTTAAGGTATCACCTATATGGATTTTTACTTCTCAGAGCTGCTAAGTTCAACTTAGCATTTTCAGGTGAGCGTTTGGTATCTGAGATGAATAATTCCATCTTGTTGGCGCAACGGTTGGTAATCTTCTTTTAATTATTTGATCTAAAAAAAATAAGATCTTTTTGTGGACTGGGAGAAGAAAGTAGACAGACCGGACAAACTTAAAAAAAAATTGTTCAGCTCCCGAAGAAAATTTACAGACCAAATTAAGAACATGGGCATTGCAATATACAAATATTGCGTGCTTAAATTGATTTTTTACTTGAGCCTGGGTTCCATTAAGCTCACCGGACATAATCGCGGCACCATCGTATGTCTGGGCTACCAATTTCTCACCCCAGTTCTTTGATTTTATAAAATCTATAATTTTTGTTGAAATAGCTGCGGCTGTCCGATTGTCACTGACATCCCAAAATTTATAAAATCGCTCTTTTGCATCACCACTTTGATCAACATATCGGAAAACCACGGACAATTGTGACTTCTTTGCTTTATCTGTGGTTTCATCCAACATTACAGAAACGAAATTTGTGTTATCAATCTCCTTATCGATGTGATCAGATATAACATTTGATATCGCATTTATTAAATTAATTTTATTCTATTGTTTGACGTTCCCTTAAAAATATGCGGTTGTTTTTAAATGATTTTCCAGTTTCGTGTCATATTTGGCTATAAGATGTAGAAGCTCAACATAATTGCCCTTATTTTCCGACTCTTCGCGCTCATCGTTCCCCCTAAAAGCTAGCTCTTGGCAGCCCAAAAAAACACAGAATCTATCAGCCGATCCACAACTTTTCTCCCTCTGTGTCACTAGTCACTCTGCCCTGGAACCCAGAGAAGTGTCACCCTGAAGCGTTCGCCCAGGTGGGCCAGTTCGTACCGGCATGTCTGTACCAGCTTGACGATTTGATAGCCGAGTTGATAGTCTTAATGGCCGCTTGACTATCTATGATGATAGCAATATTTTACTATTTCGTAGTGTCACCTGAAGCGTTCGCCCAGGACAAGCCTCTCGGACAGCCAGTAGTTCCGCCTGGAATGCACTTGCAAAATCCGGCAGGCGGTGTGATACTCATATTTCCAGTAATTCCGAGTAGACCTCGGACCCCACACCACAGTTCATCTTAGATCCGTCTGTGCAGATAACTGTGTCGTAATCTGTTACTACTTCGTTTCTCTTCCACTGACCTCTGGTAGGAAAGCCTATGTGGAAACCTTTCTTGAAGCTTAATGTAGGTGTTATGTAATGTATTGGAAACGTGACCATGCGTTTGGTAACGAGTCCAGGATATTATTTAACTTAGAGGCAACAGATGCAATGGAACAGTAAGGGCATCCGTTAACGCCGTGGTGTCTACTGGCTGTTTTTTGTAGCCTTATTGGTTTTTTAAGGTTGTAGCCTTTACTCAATGCAGGGCACCATACTTGTGAGCCGTATGTGAGAATTGGACGTACCACTACTATGTAAATCCATAAGGTCAGCTTTGGTTGAAGTACCCATTTCATTTCAAAGGTTTTGCTGCAAGCTTAGAAGGCAACACACGCCTTCCTTACTCTATATCCGATGTTGTGTTTCCAGTTAAGTTTTGGGTAAAGCATGATTTTTGTGATTTTGTTCCCACGAGTTTTATTATTTTTTATTATTAGAAACTTTTATTATAGCTTTATATACTAATTTTACATTATAGTAAAAATTAAAATTAAATTAAAATTTACAATCTTTTGTTCACATACATAAATTAATTAAGTATGTATATCAATAACGATTTACAATTATTTGCATTTTTTTTTTCTCCATATCGTTGTCCATAGATTCCTATTTTTTGAATCTTTGTACCAGTTGCGATTGAATTTAAGCAGTTCATCATTCCATCTTTTCTTTGGTCGTCCTACTGGTCTATTATCATACAGTATCCACTTTGTTGTTATTATCCCATCTGGCAGAGCCGTCTTATCAGTATAAGCCGTATTATCAGGATAAGGTAGTAAGGCTACAAGCCCTTCCGTTCCGACAACCCGTTGGTATACATTCAAACAAAATGTATTTTAAAATTCATCACGTGATTGTGATAGTGAAACACAGAAGTCTCTTCAGCTGCCGACAATTTATTTGAAAAAATAATTTCAACTCTATAAGATTTTTAGTCCAAATGGTTGCCTTATATTAACCCAACGGACTTTTCGATAATTTTTCTACTTTTCGACAGAATTTTCATCATCTATGAATTCACCATAAACGGTTCCACTTCTTGTTTGGCGAACTACGCATTTTCTCCTCTCGTTGTTCGGATAGATGTACGAATGAGATGTTGCCATAACCTTCTGGAAGATTTCACGTTCGCGTACGACAGCTCCAGGTCGTCTCTTTGGTGGTACTCTAAAAATTAGAATCAAACTAGATTTAGATTTATCAAACTTAATTTTTGGGAAATTTGAGTTTTTTTTAGTTTATGCATACCTATCTATAATCTGTTGGATCATCCTGATACGGCGATTGTAAGCTCGGTTATTCTTGCGTTGAATACAACAAAAATATATGCAGCATGCGATAAGGAGTAACACCGTCACATACAGAAACCATCTAGTACTGAATATAATCCTAAGACTGGATTTGTTAGATGCTTAGTTGTCACATAAGTTTTGTTATGGAACTTACATTTTGAAAGTGTCATTTGACATACCCAATAGTTTTTTTCCATACGTCGGTTCTTCAATTTTATGAAAGAATCGAAAATATTCCAAAATCCGTCTTGTGCTGTTCATGGTTCTATCAAAACGTTAGTTGTTTACAAAATAATTGAGAAATTACAAAAAAAAATCCTTCAAACTAAAACAATTTTAATTTCGAATTGTGAAAATTGAAACTGATATGATTTATTATTTTTCAATTTAAGTCGAAGCCGATTTTGTTTTGTTAAAAAAAAAGGTTTTTCGTCAAAGTATTTTTTAATGAGTCTGAGCTGCACCTAACTATAAGTGAATTTTTGTATAAGACGAATGGTGGATGCACCACTTTTTTATTCACAGCGAGAATAGATTGGCCATCCAAAATACGAAAACCCTTCAATTAATAACAAAAAACTAAAAAAAAAAAATCGTCTAGAAAACTCCGCATTTGATATTAAGATGGTTAGAACATGCAAAGAATGCACACCGACTCTCTGAAAAGCCGGTGTTCTTGCCGTCCCCTCTGCCTATAGAGCTCAATGGCAGATCTCGTCTTCAACTGCAGCTTAACCTTGTAGTTATAGGCCTCGTTCTTGGCTGCGAGCAACTGACTTTCGTTTCAGAAATTGTTCTGAACGGATAATTCGATTGTGGTGATTATGGTGTTTGTCTCCAATCAATTACGACTAATATTCGTGGCGACTGAGAAAGGTTGACTTGAAGATCTGCTCAATACTGAGTTCCGTAGCGATGTGGTCGGAGAAGAAAGCGGACAGACCGGACAAACTAAAAAAACGTTTCTCCCTCTGTGTCACTAGTCACTTGTGCCCTGGAACCCAGAGAAGTGTCACAATGAAGCGTTCGCCCAGGTGGGCAAGTTCGTACCGGCATGTCTGTACCAGCTTGACGATTTGATAGTCGAGTTGATGGTCTTAATGGCCGCTTGACTATCTACGATGATAGCATTATTTTGCTTTTTCGTACTGTCACCTGAAGCGTTCGCCCAGGACAAGCCTCTCGGCTTCCAAGCCTCCGCCTGGAATACACTTGCAAAATCCTGCAGGCGATGTGACACTCATATTTTCAGTAATTCTGAGTAGACCTCGGACCCCACACCACAGTTCATCTTAGATCCGTCTGTGCAGATTACTGTGTCGAAATCTGTTACTACTTCGTTTCTCTTCCACTGACCTCTGGTAGGAAAGCCTATGTGGAAACCTTTCTTGAAGCTTAATGTAGGTGTTATGTAATGTATTGGAAACGTGACCATGCGTTTGGTAACGAGTCCAGGATATTATTTAACTTAGAGGCAACAGATGCAATGGAACAGTAAGGGCATCCGTTAACGCCGTGGTGTCTACTGGCTGTTTTTTGTAGCCTTATTGGTTTTTTAAGGTTGTAGCCTTTACTCAATGCAGGGCACCATACTTGTGAGCCGTATGTGAGAATTGGACGTACCACTACTATGTAAATCCATAAGGTCAGCTTTGGTTGAAGTACCCATTTCATTTCAAAGGTTTTGCTGCAAGCTTAGAAGGCAACACACGCCTTCCTTACTCTATATCCGATGTTGTGTTTCCAGTTAAGTTTTGGGTAAAGCATGATTTTTGTGATTTTGTTCCCACGAGTTTTATTATTTTTTATTATTAGAAACTTTTATTATAGCTTTATATACTAATTTTACATTATAGTAAAAATTGAAATTAAATTAAAATTTACAATCTTTTGTTCACATACATAAATTAATTAGGTATTTCAATAACGATTTACAATTATTTGCATTATTTTTTTTCTCCATATCGTTGCCCATAGATTCCTATTTTTTGAATCTTTGTACCAGTTGCGATTGAATTTAAGCAGTTCATCATTCCATCTTTTCTTTGGTCGTCCTACTGGTCTATTATCATAGAGTATCCACTTTGTTGTTATTATCCCATCTGGCAGAGCCGTCTTATCAGTATAAGCCGTATTATCAGGATAAGGGCTTGTAGCCTTACTACAAGCTCTTCCGTTCCGACAACCCGTTGGTATACATTCAAACAAAATGTATTTTAAAATTCATCACGTAACCGTGAAAGTGAAACACAGAAGTCTCTTCAGCTGCCGACAATTTATTTGAAAAAATAATTTCAACTCTATAAGATTTTTAGTCCAAATGGTTGCCTTATATTAACCCAACGGAGTTTTCGATAATTTTTCTACTTTGCGACAGAATTTTCATCATCTATGAATTCACCATAAACGGTTCCACTTCTTGTTTGGCGAACCATGCATTTTCTCCTCTCGTTGTTCGGATAGATGTACGAATGAGATGTTGCCATAACCTTCTGGAAGATTTCACGTTCGCGTACGACAGCTCCAGGTCGTCTCTTTGGTGGTACTCTAAAAATTAGAATCAAACTAGATTTAGATTTATCAAACTTAATTTAAGGGAAATTTGAGTTTTTTTTTAGTTCATGCATACCTATCTATAATCTGTTGGATCATCCTGATTCGGCGATTGTAAGCTCGGTTATTCTTGCGTTGAATACAAAAAAAATATATGCAGCATGCGATAAGGAGTAACACCGTCACATACAGAAACCATCTAGTACTGAATATAATCCTAAGACTGGATTTGTTAGATGCTTAGTTGTCACATAAGTTTTGTTATGGAACTTACATTTTGAAAGTGTCATTTGACATACCCAATAGTTTTTTTCCATACGTCGGTTCTTCAATTTTATGAAAGAATCGAAAATATTCCAAAATCCGTCTTATGCTGTTCATGGTTCTATCGAAACGTTAGTTGTTTACAAAATAATTGAGAAATTACAAAAAAAAAATCCTTCAAACTAAAACAATTTTAATTTCGAATTGTGAAAATTGAAACTGATATGATTTATTATTTTTCAATTTAAGTCGAAGCCGATTTTGTTTTGTTAAAAAAAAGTTTTTCGTCAAAGCATTTTTTAATGAGTCTGAGCTGAAGATATCTATAAGTGCATTTTCGAAAAAGACGAATGGTGGATGCACCACTTTTTTATTCACAGCGAGAATAGATTGGCCATCCAAAATACGAAAACCCTTCAATTACTAATAACAAAAAACTAAAAAAAATCGCCTAGAAAACTCCGCATTTGATATTAAGATGGTTAGAACATGCAAAGAATGCACACCGACTCTCTGAAAAGTCGGTGTTCTTCCCTTCCCATCTCCCTACAGATTTCTCGTCTTCAACTGCAGCTTAACCTTGTAGTTATAGGCCTCGTTCTTGGCTGCGAGCAACTGACTTTCGTTTCCGAAATTGTTCTGAACGGATAAGTCGATTGTGGTGATTGTGGTGTTTGTCTCCAATCAATTACGACTAATATTCGTGGCGACTGGGAACGGTTGACTTGAAGATTTGCTCAATACTGAGTTCCGTAGCGATGTGGTCGGAGAAGAAAGCGGACAGACCGGACAAACTAAAAAAAAAATTTCACCTCCCGACGAAAATTTACGGATTGTGATAAAACCAAATTATGAACATGGGCCATGCAATGTACAAAAATTGCGTGCTTAAATTGATTTTATACTTGAGCATGGGTTCCATTAAGCTCATCCTGGATAAACCGCGGCACCATCGTATATCTGGCTACCAATTCCTCACGCTAATTCTTTGATTTAATCAAATCTATAATTTTTGTTAAAACAGCTGTGGCTGTCCGATTGTCACTGACATCCCAATTCCTAACATTTATAAAATCGCTCTTTTGCAACACCACTTTCATCAACATATGAGAATGAGAAGTACGCTTGATAAATGTGAGCACCAACACCAAGTGGTATAGATTATTTATCAGAGAGTAGGAATTTCGGGTTTTTAACTTTGTACGTGGATTCGGTGCGCTAAACTTACGAGAACACCTTTAACTGATAGAAATGTAGTTGTAAATTTAATACAAATTAGAAGGCTCGGTATTTTGGTAAAGCATATGCAAAATAAAGATTTTGGTATGGTGTGCGGTAAACACCTGCGCATCTTCGAATAAACGTCACTGGCGAAGCAATCAATGAATGATCCTTTACTTGGAAGTGAAAGACACAGAAGTTTATCGAATTTATAAAATAAAGTTCAGCTTTCATTTCAAAAGCTCCTGAAGGATGAACAAATTAACTCCAACGACGTGCTCTAAGAATAAGAATTCCGATGCCAACCACCCTAGCTGTCAAATAAATACTATTACACTCCCCTATTGTTGCTCCACTGAAACCATTTTTGAAAAGCCTTGATAGTATGGGTGGGATATTTGACTACGCAAACAAAACATCCCACCAACCCTATTCGCAAGCTGATTGTTGTACTACGCACTTTTTATTTTTTTTTTTTTTAAAGCTGTGCTTCAAAATACAACTCAAAGCTCTCCGTCATGCTTTCGGAAATCAAATCGCAGCCAAACAAAACACACACCAATACCATGACACCGAGATGCTCACTCAGCCAAGTGGGTGAAGAACAAAGTTTTTATTTCATTAAGTTACAAAATCGATCGCATGATGGCGCTATTGCTTCCATACAACTGGTCGTCAGGAAAGTAGTCTTCTATAGAAAATAGTTTCAATTTTATTGATTCCCTCGGCCAAAAAGGTACAAAAACCATCGCTAAAGATATCATTGTCAAAAGTAATCATTTGAAGGATATTTTATTTAGTTATAAGTCCTCGGTAATTGAAAGAAAATGTGATAATTTGTTTTTGCGAAAAGATATGTGTCGTCCTGTGAGTTTTGAGTGTGAAAGAAGGTGAAAAGGTCTAAAAAAATAATAGTGGATAATGTGTTAGCAGGATTTGCCAATTATTTTAGAAGAAGGATACATAATTGTAGTGAGTATTTGTTAGACTTAAAGGTCCTTTTGCAGAAGTAATCTATTTTGTTGAAGAGACACGAGGAGTACCTACGTACTTATTTGTCAGGGCCAATGAAGAATTGTATCTACATCCAAAAGTATACACATATATTCAAATATTTGAGTCCTTATACAACAACAACAAAAAAGGTAAAGTCCCACAGCAGAACGAAGATGTAGATACAATGAATTTGAGAATTAATTCTATTCTGGCATTTTATGTAATGGCTTAAAGGAACGAAGCCCCGGAAATTATCAAAATCATCCCGTTACATGAAGATTCCTTTCATTAACTACTTGAGTTTGTGCAAAAAAAAATGAACACAAATGAATCCTTGCAAAAAAAGAAGAAATCATTATCATCATCATTCTCTTGAGGCTGAAGGAGTCGCGGTGTTAAACAGTGCGTGCGATAGAAATGAGCCTTTTTAAGTGTTTCGTGTACTCAAGAATGTCACAACGTTTTGACATGGTTTTTGTCTTGGTTTTTGTTTGTTGAATCATCGATTTTCATTTCTCCTTCCTTTTGACATCAACATCATCATATGCCATTCGATTTATCGAAAAAATGAAATGGAATGATGACGATGGTTGGTAGTACGTTAAGGGGTGGTCTCGCACGAATAAGAAACGGAAGGCCATTGAGGCTGGGCTGACAAGTGAATATCTATAGTAAATGCGAAAATACACATCTTTATCTCATTGTCCTTTGACATTGATGGGTGATGTAAGGATCTACTTGTAAGTGCGTTAATGCCAATCAAACCTTTGCAGAATTAAAAATGAAGTGGAAGGAAAAACAGGCGAACGTCTTAGGGTTTTCACAGAGGCGTATCTCATTGAATAATCATTTTGGAGATAAAGGATACTTCGGTATGCGGAAATTGAATTTCTAAAAAATTCTTTGGAGGCTATGTCCTTGTGTTATTTACATATTTATGGATGCCAAAGTTGACTCTATTCGAAACGATTGGAAGCATAACATAATCTTTTCAGGAATTCTAAGTGGTGCCTAGTGAATCTCTTAGTTTATAATGCAAAAAAAGCTTAAATTAACGAAGACAGCGAATTCATTTAATTTTTTCGCATTTAATAATATTGAGGAACTTGTTAAGACGCCTTTGAGAACAAAAGATGAGCATTCAGTATAACTGTTCACATAGTTTGTCAGTTTTTGTAAACGTTTCTCGGTCAAGGACTAATATTTGTCACAGTTAATATGGCGTCACAGTTATGTCATGTATTTTCCATTAGGAAGAAATAGAAACTTCTTTGTTCGATATCGACAGGGATAGTATAGAGGACTCATTTCCCTATATCATTTCAATGAGTCTCTACTAAGTCTGAAGGGATTCATAAGTTTTGGCTTATTGACTTAGTTAGTCGACAAGTGTATGCTTGTTTTGTATTTGTTTTGTCTAATTTTCGTGAAGAAGATCTGCCAAATCATCCGAGTAGTATCCACGGTCAAAAAATGCTTTTCGGACTTAGAATAAATCTGGCGATCCCACCATCGTACAAGAAGTAATTACATACGAACACATAAATTGTTGTAGTAGGAAAGCTAGACACAAGGAATCATATGCCCAGTTTTTCAGTGCTAAGTTACCTCTGAGCTAACACAGAGTCAACTTACCCTGGATTAAATTTAATCTCATGAGTTAACTCATAAAGTAGTTCTTCAGTGATAATTCAATATGATAACGCTGATAATTTATCGAATTGCTGTCAAAAATTTATCGAAATGCACAAAATCTGCAGCAGCTTAGTTATCAGCTGTTTGGTTTCCAATTTATCAAACAAATGAAAATGGTTTTGTCGCTTTTCCAAATAATGTTGAGTCTCTAAGACATGAATCTAAATATATCATACATGTATTCATTTTCTTAAACATTTAATCAAATGCTCACATAAATGGAATTGAAAATAATTATTCGCTTGCTATTTTATTGTCAAAAAAACTGATCATTCGATCCAGGGTTAACTCAACAAAGTTGGTGTGTTAAATCGAAGTCAACTTTAGATTAATATTAACTGCAAAACAGATTTCTCGAATTATCTCGAGTTTAATCCCGAAACTCGAATCCGCATTTCAGTTTATAAATGAAAATTGAGATAAGGTAACGTAGAACGCAAAATCTTACTAAGTTGAAAAGTAATGTCAAACTATTCCAACCCTTATTTTCGTTTCTTGACTGAAATGTTCGATTGACCAATGAGAACAATGCATCGGCAAAGTTATCTTGGTAAAACTAAAACCCATAACGGGGCCATTATCTAGTAATCATTCATTCGTGATAATATTGCAGAATTCGGTAATTTTTGGTAAGGGATTACACTGATGACAGTTTGTTTTCACGATGCTCAAGTAACAGTCAGAAATGTCAGAAAAATGGCTTATGACGATTCTGATGGAAAATACCAAAGAAATCGCTGTAGCCCTCCATGAAACCATCGTTCTGTGTGGGCAAAAAAGATTCTGCTTTTATAATAAAAATCCTGTATGTAGAGCCCGAATTGCTTAAAAATGTTAGACGTATGTCAGCTGCTTGTTTTAATACACACATTAGTTTTTAACATTAGTTAACATTATTTAACTTAAGTCTATTTTGCAGTCGTGAAGTAGACACGTGGCAAATTTATTATGGAAAAATATTCGATAAACCAACGTGTTTTAATCGTTAAAACATTTTCTAAAAATCAATCATCGATTACTGTGACGATGAAAAAGTTACGTGAAACGTTTGGGAGAAACAACGTGAATGATTTCGAAGAAAGAGGGTCTCTAGGTGATAGGCCCAAGCATGGACCACAACGTACTGCAAGATTGGCTGAAAACATTACTGCCGCTCCAGGAAGTGTTCAAAATAATCCATCAACCCCAATACGACGCCGCGCTTCGGAGCTCGGTTTTCAAAAACAATTTAGGCCACAAGGATTTGCATTTGTTTTCTTTTAAGATTCAGTTGAGACAAGAGCTTTTTCCACAAGACCATATAGGATGTTACAGATAGCCCATGACAATCCCGATTTTCATGAAAAAATCACAATGAGTGAATAGGCACATTTTCATTTGAATAAATATGTGAATAAGCAGAATAGTCGGTTCCGGGCAATGGAAAACCCTCAAATTACTCATCAGAAAAATTTTCTCAAAAGGGCTCGCATTTGTGAGACTTACAGAGGCGGGCATTCACCTGATATTGTATTCCATACATAATTGCTGACATTAAATAAAACATTTATCAGTATAAGATCCATTCTCTTTCATTTAATCAAAAATTATAAACAAACAAAGTAGAATACCTTCAGGACGGACACCCTGTAATTTGCTGACCTTAGTCGCGCTATCTGGTGATCATTTTTGACAACAACAATAAAAACGGTCTCAACTATACTGTGATCATTTTTTTTATTAAAAAAGGATCTTGTATAAATTACCAGAAATAAATTGGACTCTAGTTATAGCGATTTGAAAATGAGCACGATAAAAAATTGTTTGGGCATATTAAATATTTTAACTCAATATATTTTTTTGAATTAGCTTGATTGTTAATAACAAAAATAGGAATGTTCCACGAAACTTTTTACTAATTTACTACTCAGAAAATTCGTATAGACAATGTTTTTGGGACCCTCATAATTGGATTCAAATGGAGTTATGAATGTCATGTAGAAAATGGTACTTTAAAATTTATAATCGCTTAGAAATGACTGTTAAATCGTGCAAAACTCTTTTGTAGTAGCTTTTCCCACAATGAAATTGCTTTGATATTCCAACAGGACATACATACATAGCTTTCGTCTAGTCAATGAATGGCTTGCCAGTTAAAAATGTATTCAAATATTTCCTATGGCGGCGTTTTCATTTTTTCTTTTTATTACTACAAATATTTAGCAATAACCCTTCAAATTAATAAAGAAGGCAATCTGCTTGACTTCCCAAAGATTACGTTTCTAAAGACTTTTTTCTGATTGCTATAACTGGCGCGGTAATGTAAAAAAAGTTCTTCGAGTACGCAAACGTGATCGAAAGTAACATACCTGCAATTGCTTTCTGAAAAAGTTGTTTTCTGAAAAAAAAAGAAACAAAATAATAAAAATAAGTATGAAATAATAATAATTTAAATTTATAATAATAAACATTTAAAAGGTGCCATGAAATAACGCCGAGCGAAATAAAGCCGAATTCCAAAATTCGGCGTTATTTTACAAAGACAAAGATAAATAACGCCGAACATTGCTTATGAAATAAAGCCGAATTGAGAGAAAGAGTTAATCATACTTTGCACACATCCGAGTGGGAGTTTGGGTGAATAAAACGTTTTAATATAGCCCCTGCTTGGGCTCACTGTTGGATTTGAGTTGCGTGCGAGGTTGGATGTATGTGAATTTAGAATCTGTATGCAACCTCCCAGGTCCCAGCTTGGACCAACTGTTGGTGGAAGCTTGTTCGTTCATACATCCAGCCTTGCACGCAACCCAAATCCAACAGCGAGTCGAAGCAGGTGGGTTGCAGAGGGCAGCATGCCCCCACCCATTTTCAAACTTTGCATACACCCAAACTCGTACTCGGATGTATTCATAGTTTGAACCCCCTGGGTTGGGCTCTTTGTTGGATATAGGATGGGTGCTAAATTGGATGCATGCAAAGTGAAATAAGCACAAAAATGTAATGTTTGATTTGACATAATTCTGTTGGACCTCGTTTGGGAAAGTATTCCAGTGGAATGCCGAATTTCGGAATGTACTATTATATATGTAATAGATCCATTTAGATTTCTTAAAGTCGGCAAACCTTTATACTTCAAAAATAATAATACAGCGTTGTTCATTGAAACGGACATCAAATTATATTATGCTGTTGATTTTGTTAAAACTACGCTAAAATTTCTGAACGGGATCTCTACCTGATGCAAAGCAGACTTTTATCGCCATCAATCCTGAGCACACACAGTCAATCATTCCAAGCGCCAGTATATCCGTGATTTTAAAACCAATATTCGGTTTTCCTCTCATTTCAAAAGTTAAGGCTGGGTTTCGAAAATGATAATGGATGAAGTTCATTCGGCAGATGTAACTAAGCCAATATAGTTGAAGTGTTTTTACCTTTAGTGCAATATCCACGTCATGGTACAAATCTTGAGTTCTTCTTTGTCTGCTTTCCTCTCAAACGGGACCAAATATTCGACGGAGTTTTTTTTCGGAGGGAAGAGTTTTATATTTTTTCTGCTTTCCTTTTTATCACCAAGCAGGTGATAAGCCAGCCTTAGCTTACGTTGCCCATGCTTTATATTGTCATCGTTAACTAGAAGATGAACGTGTTTTGTCTGTTTATCGATTGCCGTAAACGCCTCTACAACAACAAGATTCGATCTACAAACGATATCGAAATTGTCAGAATATCCGGGACAGTCATTAGCTTAAATATAATCACTTCTAGCATAGTATTGTTCTTGTGTTAGCATGAGTTTAAGGAAATCGCATGATAGTGCATCTTCTTGTTGAAGTTCGATACATTTTTTGAAAAAAAAATCAGATGACCTGCGTATAAACGCAAATTTGGATTGTGTGTCCTTCAGCTTTAAGAGGCATCGCTATATTGAAATCAATTCGGCTATTCCAGTATGTGCTTTATACCTTTGAAAGACTGGTAGTATAAATACCATAGCATTGATGCAATTGTATTGGCAATACCTTGGTCGCTGACCTTGGTCGCTGTCTTCTTCAACGTACCACTTGGGAAGAATGGCGCTGCGATCGACTGAAATCCATGTATATCTAAGTAGAAATGCTAGTATTAACCCACCATGCTGCTCGCGTGGCATTAGCGTGGTATTTCCTGACACATAGGTGCTACATCCGAATACTATAGAATTTATGCAATCAGCGTGTCAAAAATAATAGCATGGTGTTTCCTGACATCCGTATACTATGGTATTAATACCAACAATGTATAAAGCAATTATTGTGAAAGTTTGGTCTATCTGCGAAAGCTACACAGATGTTCCATTGTACGCTGAAAAGAGTTTTCATATTCTTGTGCAATATTTAACGGAGATGGGTCACGGGATTTGGAGCAAGGTATGGAATCTCAGTCTTGCGGGCTGCTTGGGTTTCGTGTTACAGTACCTTATTATATTCCGTAACCTCTTTTTGGGGATTTCCAACGTTATCGTACAACGGGCATATTTTTGGTCTTGGGTAGACCCCAGATGGAATCCACTTACACCTTTATTATAATATTACGTTACTACATGTACAAAATGTTGACATTTTTGAGGATTAGGTTGGTTTTGGTAGGCTCTAACCATATTTGGTTCTCTAAGGGTGCCTTGCACCAAATTGTTTATTCATCAATCCAAGCATTCTCTGGGGGATCTTCGACATCTTGTCTACTATAGTCTGTTCGAATCTTCATTCTCCAACTAGCCCACCAAAAATGTTTTTCCCTCGATTGGAGAGGGCTCCGTAGGCTTTAACTCAGAAGTCATTAAATGGCTCCTTCAGTATCGTCGGCAAGGATGTTTACATATTAGATGCTAATTGGAAGCTCCGATGCGGATTACAGCAAGGTGGTGGTAACTTACCGATTTCAGGTCAATCACTCTTGCCCTCAGTTTGGTTTCTCACGAAAAATTCGAATCCTTTGCATTTCCTTTCAGATGCCGGTGTAATCCCTTGTCCGAATATGTCACAGCAGCTCATGTAGGTTCTTTACTTAGGCCATCCGTTCATACCATATTGGGAGTTCTAGAAAAAGAAGAGGTCCCCATGTATATTAGGATACATTCCCACAGTCCCATCTGATCGTAATTTCCAAAAGGGATGTCAACCAAGTCTAAGGGATTTTAATCCAGTCTAAGTTAATAGCCATATAGTCGTCGCTTCGTGAAGGCTCTGAGTTAGGATTTGTAACAGCTGCGCCTAAACAATTTTCAGAAATGGCTTCCATCTGTAGTCCACTTATTTAAAGCTTTTGATGGAGAAAGGTGACGAACTAACTAGTAGGGATTGAGTAAAGTAAAAGGTATTGAGGACCTCCTAGGAAACTTAATGTCCATATTAAGAAAAGTATAGTTTCTGGGGCATATCCCTCAACAAATCTATGCAGACAAAAATTACTTATAGGATTAAAATTCCATTAAAACTCGATACATTTCCTAATCTTTTGGCTTTGTTCAGCAGGTATTTGCAGGTCCTTAATCCCCCTCTATACCCCAAACCATCAAAAATTAATTAAGTAGCTTAAAAACCATTTGACGCCAAATTGGTTAGCAAGGTCTCAATAATATAGCCCTACATTTTACAATGGGATAATAAAATTCACAAACACGAATACATATGTACTTGTATATCCATCTAGTAAACATAATTACTTTTAGTAAATCAAACCATCATTCTTTTTTTTAACTAACTAAATTTGTTCTCCCATTTCGCCCACATAGTATAAAATTTGAATGACAACTTAAGACCCGACAACAAGTACAAAAAGGACACCTTCCCAGGGAAGAGAAAAATAAACAAAGCAATTGAAAATCACCCCGACCCGACCGACGATATCCAACCGTGAGAGACAAAAGAGAAAATACGACCCCGAGAAAGATCCACTTTACCGTAAAACAGCAGCACAAAAGGAACTTAATCGTCCGTCCCTAGGATTTAAAAAGCGATAGACTGTAAGGCAGTAACCAGAGAAAGCGGAAGGAAAGGATGGATCAATATGGTAATGAGTATGGTGGCGGTGGAGGAGGTGGCTATGGCCAACCGTCTGGTGGTGGTGGTTACGGACAGGCAGGAGGTTACGGTCAGGCGGGTTACGAACAGTCCACCAATTATGGCGGAGGATATGGCCAGGATACCAGCGGCGGTTATGCTGACTATAGCCAGGCAGCTGGAGTTGCCCCTGGTGGGATTCAACAGCCCTACGGAGTGAAGGCGAGACCGAGAGTAGATGTTGATGCTGAAGGTGAAGTCGACCCTACATTGTAAGTGCCTCAACATTCGGTAAATGTAGGAACTAATATTTGCTTTCAGATATCCTGAGCCAAAGGAGGCTACGCACAAAATTCGCGGTAAATCCGATGTCATTGAGATGTTCTTCGGACCTGTCGACCAGGAATTGTTAGCGGTGAAGAGCTTCTATTTCTTCTTCTACTCTGCTTTTGGGTCACTCTTTCCACTGATGGGAGTGTACTTCAAACAGATGGGCATGAATCCGGGCCAGTGCGGTATTCTGATAGGAATGAGACCTTTTGTAGAGTTTTTATCGGCGCCATTTTGGGGCTCATATGCAGATCGGTAAGAACGCACACAAATACTCAACCATTTTTATCTGTTAACGCTTTCGTATGTCTCAGGTGTAAGCAAGGAAAAAAGTTGTTAATAGGCTCACTGGCCTGCTGGGTTTTATTCACACTTCCCTTGGGGTTTATTCAGCCAGAGGCTGTCAAATGTATTGAGATGACCAATAAAACGGACTACATAATAGCACCTATACGAAGCAAGCGTGATGTGTCACCATATCAATCCATCGAAACTAGTACCGAGCTGTTTGAGCAACATGCACACAAGTCTGAGAAGCCACTGAAGAGGCAGAAGCGATCTGGTTTTCCCTACATAGAAGTCGGCATTTCACCACTTCATGTCAACTTTGCTTCAAACTACGACGAAAAACATCACAAGGACTATGTCAGGCCGATATGGTCATCGATGGTCTATAGGACTCCGGTAAGTTCGGATTTGCAGTTGATTAGAAAACCTCCTACATAGACTTTTCACTCTTCAGGACATTCAAAAAGCGTTTTTCCTCCTGCTTTTGCTGATTTTGATCGGTGAATTCTTCAGCGCGCCTGCAATCACCTTGGCCGACTCAGCTGTTATAACCCTACTCGGCGAGGATGCCGACAAATATGGCCATCAGCGAATGTTCGGCTCCCTGGGTTGGGGTATATCGATGTTCTTTGTCGGTATCGCATTGGATCACTCGACTTCATTCCCTGATCATCCATGCGGGCCCGAACGGCAGGAGAAGAACTACACCATCTGCTTTGCGACATTTTCGGTGCTAATGACGTGCGCTGTGATAACCGCCACGCAGATAACTTTTAAGTACGACGTCCTTGAGACCGAGCAGAAGCCTGCAGAGAACCAAAACCCCAACCAATATGCAGAGGATGAAATGCAAAATCAACTCGCTGCCCAGTTAAACCTGCCATCACTGGCCGTGGGTGGTGGAGGCGCGTCGGCTGGCGCAGCACCTATCGTACAACCAGACTTAGGGGCGCAGTCGAAAATGTTCGCACAAACAACGAAAGAGATGCCCGAATGGATGTCAGTGTTGACACACTTTAAGGATTTAAAGTGCGCCTCGTTTTTAGTAGTAGCCTGGTTCATGGGATTCGGCATCGGCCTTATATTTACCTTCCTCTTCTGGCATCTGCAAGACTACGGTGGTTCCCCGACTCTATTCGGTGTAGCATCAGTCATCAACCATGTGTCGGAAATCTTCGCTTACTTTTTCAGTTTCCGTTTGATTACGCAGATAGGACACGTTAAAGTCCTATGCCTGGGCTTGATTGGAAACATATTGCGGTTCTTGTATATCTCCTACATAAGAAACCCATGGTGGGTATTGCCATTCGAGTTTATGCAGGGAATCACACACGCAGCAGTTTGGGCTGCATCATGCTCGTATATTGCCCACAATACCCCCCAGCATTTGAGATCCTCAGCTCAGGGTGTACTTCAGGGCATTCACCATGGCTTGGGACGAGGGTGTGGTGCGATTATTGGAGGAATGTTTGTCACATACTACGGAACCGCTGCGACATTCCGGGGATACGGCATTATGTGCCTCATTGTGTTGGGGGCGTTTATATTCATCAACTTTTACCGAAAGGATCAAGGTTTTATTGCCGACATTCCGACTACAGAGGATCCCCACCAGGTTAGTGACTTTTGCGAAATTTTTTTTACCAATCATCCAAAAAAATCAAACTTGTCTTGTATTATAGGTGGCTGAAGAGACTTCACACTTAGCACCTCATGGAGTGCCCAGCAATCCATTACCTCGCGCACTGTCCAACACTAGACTTAACGAGATGAATCCCAATGGCACAGGCAACAGTTACGGTACCTATCAAATGACAGGCGGAAATTTGGACATTCCCGGAGCGAATCCACGAAATCCATTTGCGCAGTAAATCCCATTTGCATTAAATATGAGGTTATGTTTATTTTTTTATGTATTTTCTTAATTAAGTATAATTTGCGAAGGAAGTAAAAATCGATTGCAAACAAAAACAGAAAACAAAGTATAACTTGTGTAAACTCAAAACATATCTCCAGTATTTGCCTGCCTGTAAACAGAACAAAAAAAACAAAATATTTTGCTTAATTGTTAAACGAGGGCGCATTTCTAACAAGAAAAAAATATTTATATAGCAAGAGGGTAAAAATGAAAAAAATAGTGTAAAAAATAGTAAATACTTTAAACGAATATACAGCATGTAGAAAGTAATGTAGAACAAACAATCATGTAGATGGGAACGCAAAATATGCACATAAATGTATGCAACTACTAATATGGGAGATAGCAAATAGAAATAGTAATTGTATCGCACTTAGCTAGATTAAAATGAGAAATCCAAGGTTAAACGATGTGGGAGAAAAGTTCAACAAATTCTAAATTCCTTTCGGCTACGACCTTACCAATTTTTATATTTAGTGATGTTTGCATGTATAAAATAAAATAACCCCTTAAGAGGGTTAAAGTGGGCAGTACTAGTAATAACGCTTTTATAGACGTCTGACCAATGAAATATTTCATATGGGCTGCCAGCAGTCAACTTCACAAAATCTTAATCCATTGTGCATTTCGGCTGCAAGAACCAGCGATGACAATAAATTGATTTTTTAATTTTGAATGCGCTATCTGGTGGTACTAAAGGGTGTCCCATAATTCATGCAAATTGTAATTTTGATCTGGAAGTAACGGGTGTTTTTTTTTTCTTGGTATAGAACTTTAAGTCGGCAATACTATTTTAACTAGCGGCAATTTTGTTAGCTGCGAAGTGATTAATTTTTAGTTAGGTTTGGAAATACGTATCTAGTGCGCGATACGTATTTCGAACAGAACTATGATTTTCAAAATAATTACGCTCAATATAATTGTCCATCACAGCAATTAATTCGATTAAGTATGGAGCATTTGCACCACGTTTCCTCTAAATGATAATACGCGTCCACAGAGACGTCGTGCAGTGCGTACAGAAGAAGTTACGGCTGCTGCAGAGCGTAGCGTAGAGGAAGATCCGAATCAGTCCATCCGCCATGGTACACAGGGATTGGATATATGTCCATACACTTTATGGAAGATTTTGCGGAAAGGTCTTGGTTTGCGTGCTTAAAAATTCAACTCGTGCAAGAATTGTAGCCACAGGATTACCTAGCAAGGGTAGATTCGGTGAACGGGCCAAAACCAAGGTTACCAATGATCCCAATTTCCATAAGCGAATTTTGTTTAGCGATGAAGTTCACTTTTGGCTGAATGGATACGTCAGTAAACAAAATTGCCATATTTGGAGTGGAGTAAGTGTATGTTGCGACACCGTTACATCCACAAAAACGTACTTTTTAGTATGCTTTATGGGTTGGTGGAATAATTGGCCCGTACTTCTTTAAAGACGATGCTGGCCCGAACGTTGTAGTCAATGGTGACTGCTATAGAACCATGATTTCTGACTTTTTCGTTCATCAATTGAAGAACCATGATGTACAGAAGCTGTGGTTTCAATAAGACGGCGCAACATGTCACACAGTTCGTGCCAAAATTGATATGTTGATGGAAACGTTCGATGAGCGCATAATTTCGCGTTTTGGTCCTGTAAGCTGTCCTTTAATCGTGCGATTTCAAATAGCTTAACTATTTTCTGTGGGGACATGTGAAGTCGGTAGTCTACGCTGATAAGCCCGAATCGACGACGACGTGGGGGACAACATACGCCGCGTTATTGCCGATATACGGTCAGAAATGTTATAAAAAGTCATCGAGCCAGCCGTAGCGTCATATGCCACAAATAATTAAACAAAAGCAACATGCGCACATTATGGGCCGTATATTTTGGGTCATTATCTTGATGGAAGTATAATTCAATCATTCACGCTAGATTTTAAGGTGTTAAATACTAGAAATATAGTTGATAGTCAACTTCAATACCCCAAAGAGACATCACATTACTTTTTTAACCAAGTGGCAGCCTAATGACTAACAACTACGTCTATTTGGAAGACGTTTCAGTGGTTAAAAAGATTGAATATACGGCTGGCTTCTTAATCTAATTGGCTCTGCGCCAAAGACTGAGAAAGTAGCCAGACCATATTTTAATATAAGTCTCTGAAATACCTGTAACCTTCTCTGCTGAAAACCTAAGAGGTGAATAGTGCTTTGAAGTCCAAATAATATTTGAGGTTATCTGTGTTTACTTTTCATAAAACTGCAAAAGATATATTTATAATCATTGGCCTCGTGGATGGTACCGTGGACTTTTAAGCGCGGGGTCTCTAGTTCAAATCTCAAAAGTAACAACACCTAAGTTTTTCCAATGCAAAATCTCCGAAAGTCTGACTTTTTGGGGTTTGTCAGTATAAAACTTTCCTGAGAAGTGTCTAAAATTTGCCGTTCGGAGTCTGGGTTAAACAGGAGTCCCAATAATTGTTGGAAAAATATAACTTCGGACACACAAATGAATGGAGCAGCTAGTTTTGAGGTTGAGCTAGATAATAATCAGCTTCATAGTTTTGCCTCACCCTAGAAAAGCTCTAAAAATTTGTGCGAACCGTGAGGTACCCTATCCTATTGATTATCCTATCGCTTAGTACAATAACCAAATGGCGCTACAGTCTGGAATGAACCTGGGCCTCAACCAACATGCCTCTCCAATATGGCCGTTCCTTAGATAACTGCCTCCAATTGCGCACAACAAGTTGTTTTAGGGCTGCTTTTACTTGTGCGCGCCACGAAGATTCTGCGAGCCAGAGAATTCGTTCTACAAGTCCCAGCCATCTCAAACGTCCAATGCAGTTTTTTTTTTAGACTAGGGGGATGTCGCTGTACAGCTTGCATAATTCCTGGTTGAATTCTCGTCTCAACAAAAACGGGACCGCAAGAGTAGTTCTTCGTTTAATTTCTGACGAGATGTTGTTGTCAGAGTTAATAGCGGAGCCGAGGAAGGCAAAGTCTTGTATTACCTCAAAGGTATATCTGCCAATGGTGAGGTTCTGTCTAATAAGCCGATGTTGTGTGTCCTTTCGCGTTTATAGCATATACTAAATCTTACCCTCATTTACTGCTAAGCCCAGTTTTGCAGATTCTTTCTCTATACCAGCAAATGTGGCTATGGCATCGCGTTTAGTCCGACCAATGATGCCAATTTCGTCGACGTGTGCTAGTGGTGGCACCGATTTATGGAAGATTGTGTATCTGCCGTTGGCTCGGAAGTTTCGTCTCAAGAATGAATCACGACGAAGTGAGAAGATTTGATCAGTTGTGGACTATCTTGGCCTAAAAGTATAATGATGGACCGATCAGGTTATTGGTAAACGGTTTCAGATCGGTTTCCTCAGATCTTGTAGGCGATGTTGGGGACACTTATGCCTCTGTAGTTGACGCAGTCCAGAGCGTCTCCTTATTTGTATATCGTTCAAATGATGCAGAGGTTCTATTTTTCAGGTATTTATTTTTGGCCGAGACCAAATTTGGCTCATGAGTTGGCTTGGTAAAAACACAGCCCGATACAGCTTCGCTCATTAGCAGTAGTTGCTTTGTCTTTGTCGAGTAGCTCGTAAAATCAGTCGCGAATGCTGTACTTTGTTTCTTTATTGGAATATGAGCACATAAATGGCTTACATTTACGAACTCGATGATGTAGATTGACACAATGTGTTCGTTGATGTCGTCGAAGCAACAAACTTCTTATCTGTTTGTCGTTTGTGACAAATATGCACCGCTTATTTAATTCCACTAGTTTTTCATCATCATTTGCTTGGCCAAATTTCAACGTATTTCATGAATGGAAGTAACGTCTACCTTCTAACCACTTAGGACCTCTGCTTAGGACCGTAGAGTGTGTTAACATACCAGATTCTGGTATGAACGTTGTTGTCATTTTTCCATTTAGCTAAAAATTTGCGTTTTTTGCTTTAGATCAATATTTACATTATGGGCTAATAATTCCTAAACACCACATCCGTATTCCAAGATCATATTTAGTATATATCCCTAGGATTAACAGTATCCACCATGAGACTGGGCACTAGCTGGTCGCCACTATAAATGTTTGATTAGCGTGACTAAAGCTTGTTTAATTCACACAGGCTTATAGGGATTTTATAGAGGATCCTTAACTTAAGGACACTTAATAAAATTATAAGTATGCGACGAAGGTTGGTATCTTGTAACAAATTAACACCGACATCGACTCCAGATCAGATCCTAAAATATAATTTGCTATCGATATTTTTGATATTTCTCTTTTGTTCTTTACAACCAGTATGCAGGTAGGTTAATGCCTAAAAATGTTTTACATTACGCGCAAAATGATGTTTCTTTAAGAAAAAATATTCAGCACATATTCATATTCAAGTACGTTTCATTCAAATTGACATAAATATTGTGATTCCCTCAAGTAAAACAAAAGATTTCTCAAATTATAGTAAAATACCGGAAGGTGCTTAGCAAATGCATTCATTTAAAATAAATTCAACAAAAAATAGAAATAACAAATTTAAACAAAATTTTAAAATAAATGCGAAAAAGGAAATCCAGGGTTCGTTTTTAACGGCGAAAATTTTAAGTAAATCACTATGATGTAAACCGTATTATTTTGTTTGAGCTTTTGAATTTTAAAAATTTGTTAAAAAAGAGAACTTTTTTCCGCTATACATATATGAGATAAAATCAACATACACATGTTTTTTAAAAATGAAAGCAATAATAATTTTCGTATTATAAATGTCCAATTGTTAGCTTTTTTAATGAAGGTATTTTCAAAATTAATTAGTAATTATCAAAATATATGTGTTTATTCAAAATTTCTTAAATATATTTATTTAATTTAAAAAAAAATTAAACATTTATATATCCTGAGAGATATTGTTCATACTGATATTCGTTTTTTTAAAGAAACACAATTTAACATGAAAAAACACTGTAATTTATTAAATATATACAAACAAAACTATTGATATCTATATACATACATATATTACTAAGTATTATTGTATTATAAATAACTTATTGATATTTAAAAAAAATATTACTAGTTGTACCTAGACATGTGAAAAAATAAAAGACAAGATGGAGAATGATAATTAGTCCGCCTCATTTCAATCAGCCTATGAAATCAATCATTCTACATACAAAATAATAAATAAATAAAATATATTTATTATATAACATATTACATACGCATAGAGTGAAAATATTCAACCAACAAAAACTATATATATATATACATATATATTGCAAGGATAAACAAAGAACGTAAAAGCATTTGTATAGCTGCATATAATAAAACAAGAAATAAACAAACAATTTAAGACTAAGTATTAAGAGTAATTGATTTTTAATGAAAATGAAAAATAAAAACGGAAACCCAAGGAATATTATTGTCATTAGGTTCTAAACGAAAGTATAGATAAAATAAAACTAATATTATATTAATTATTATTTATAGTTAATGAAATTATGTTTACTTATTGAAATGTACCTATATGTATATTGTACAGCACTGTTTATTATAAATATAATGATGCAAATTAATGCAAACAAAAACCCAACAAAATGCACTAAGAATAATGTTAAATAAAATGAATTATATTATTAAAGTACGAATAGACAGAGTTTTATTCATTTAAAATCAAAAGTGTGATCCAATCATAATGCACGAAGTTAATTGTGAGGCACACATTAACGTCAAGTTGTTTGCCAAACTTAGTTTGACATTTCTTTTTTTCAATGTTTGACAAATCCAATCATGGAGAGGTACACAATTGAGCAGCGCGTTAAGATTGTTGAAACCTTTTTCGAAAATGGGCGTTTAAATCCAAATGCATTTCGTGCACTTCATGATTTTTTTGGTCAGCATATTCTACCAAACGTGTCCACAATCGGGAGAATTGTGCGCAAATTTTAGCAAACCCGGTCTGTAGGAAATGTGAAAACACCTGTGCATACTCGTCCAGTTCGTCCTGCGGAAAATATTGCTGTTGTTCGCGAAAGTGTGGCAGAATAGCCGTCAACCTCGACTCGTAGTCAAAAAACGCTTATTCTAGATTATAACTAACTTATGACTACTTAAACTACTTAAGCCTAACTTAAGACTACTTAACTACTTAAACCTAACTTAATTATAATCGGGGTGGCGAGCCCTCGTTGCGCATGCCCCGAGGGGTCGCCATCCTGATTGCGTCTTTCGGTCCCACGGCAGCCTGCGTTCAACTATATTGTAGGCCAATATTGTGCACAAGCCCCGCCCCAGACCTTGTTAATAATTTTAAAATCTTAAACATAAAGTTGGACTAAAAGTCCGCAAAGTCCTGAGGAAGTGCAGAACCACCTTCCTCATATCACCACCAGAATTCACTACGCTGTTTTGCAGCATCGATCCTATCGCGATCCGATACCGCCGTGCTAAAGCGGAGGAGCTCCGGAGCATTGTCGACGTTCCCGTCGCGGATTAGCCGTTTGTCCCGCGCGTCACGATAGCGGTGGTATAAAACCGGGATACCGTTCCTGTCTTGTACTAACCCTAACGAATCGATGTAGATGAATGCCTCTGGTGGAATAAAGCCCGATATGAGCGTGCTCTCCATGTATAAATCATTGGGGTAATAAGCCCCAAAGATCAGGCTGTTGTCGCTAGCCATTGCCCTTGCAGCGTGTCTTCGCGTCACCTTAATCAGGAAATTGTCAATTCTATTCAACTACGCCCCATTGTATAGAACCTCGTTGCGATAATATTTGATGTACTCGGAGTCCAGCGTTCGGTACAATCCTTAGCAGGATCGGAGACACCGCCTCTCAAACAGCCGTATCTTTTCCATGTAGGCTGGTGCCACATTGAACCACACGGGACAACCGTAAGCGATGATCGGCCTTATGAGGGCCATATAGCAAATGACTTTCACCCTTGAATCAAGTTGACTGCTATGAAACAATCTTCTTGTCAGAGCATAAGCCCCCCTAGCCCTGGCCAGACAAGCATCCACATTTTTATTAAAATATAGAAACTTGTCAAGCCAGATGCCAAGGTATTTGACTTCACTTCTCACCGCCAACGGCCGTCCATGCTGTCCCATGATACACAATTTTTTCCAGTTTTTTCTGGTATCGTAAGAAGCCCTCTGCACTGGGGTCGTGAACAGAATTATTTCGGTTTTTTGGAAATTGATCCTGATTGATGATTTCCAATCATCGCAATATCCCTTAATGTGATCGAAGTCACGTTTGACGCCGTTGGACTTCTTTCTTTGGGGTACACTTTACAAGAAAAGTGTACGTCAGTAAGCCAAGAACAATTCAAGAGGTAAAGGAAGAGATCTTTCGGCACATTAACGAAATTGAACCTCAATTTTGTCTCAGAGCCATTGAAGATATGGACAATCGGATAGAGGTATGCCACCGAAGCCGTGGCGTGGTGAGCATTTGGCCGATATTTTGTTTCACACATAAAATTGTCATAGATAAGCCTATCATAATAAATTATATGAAGATAATTTTCTGAAAACGTTTTGTTTTATTTACAACTTACATCGTGCGTTTTCGTTGGACCACCCTTTATAATAAGGAAGGGAAAATCTAGTTAAATTCAACTCATAAAAAACGTCGTACATAGAATTTATAAGAAAGAACAAGTCCACCGTTCCGCAAATTGAATTGGAGAATACAATCGTTAAATCAGAAGAATGCATGCATCAGCTAGGGTGTGCGTCAGCAACAACATAAAACCCCTTTTGCCAAAGCAGCAGCGTCCAGACAAAAAAAAGTCGACTGCACAAATATAAATTTCATTGAATGTTAAAATGTTGACTGAAGTTGGATCGACAACAAAAAAGTTGACAGTTTAAAATACAGACCATTTAAATGTCGATTGGAAAATTGTAGGTAAAAATTTAGATTTTTATCGAAAATCAAAAAGGAATTGCAGGTTGATATGACTAAAATAATGATGTAAATGTTAACATTAACAGTTATTCAAGAGTGGCTTGTTGATCGACAGTGGCAAAGTATATGATGTTCACATGCATGCGGCGCCCCGTGTATGTGAACATCATTGAGTTCGCCACAGTCGATCAACAAGCCACTCTCGAATAACTATAGCCAGCACATGGTCTCGTGACCACTATATCCACAAATGGACGATATCCAGATGAACGAACACGGTCAACCAAATTGATCACATTGCGGTAGACAAGATGCACGCTTCCTGTTGAGATAAACAGGAAAATATCGTAGTTGAGACACAGTCGATGTTGGGATATGGAAGTACCACTTCTTCAGACTGTTAAACGGCAGAACAAACCATTCAATATTGGCAATCACAGCGAAAACTGCCAACCACCCAACCTTCAGCATCGCCCACAAGATCCTATCTGAAGTAATACAGTGTAAGCTGGCAAGGTATACTACTTTGTTTTGCCGCCATTTTGGTAAACATTAGTCTTAACAGTTCATATTTGGCAGTCGTGAAGTATTATATGAAGTTATGAAGTATTATATAAACCAACGTGTTTTAATCGTTCAAAGGATTTATCAAAATCAATCATCGATTACTACGACGATGAGAAAGTTACGTGAAATTTTTGGGAAAAACAACGTGCCAACAAATCGCACTATTTATCGTGTAGTGAATGATTTCGAATAAAGAGGGTCTAAAGGTGGTAGGCCCAAGCATGGACCACAACGTACTGCAAGATCGGCTGAAAACATTATTGCTGCTCCAGGAAGTGTTCAAAACAATCCATCAACCTCAATTCGATGCCGTGCTCAGGACCTTGGTCTTCAAAGAACAACTTTGGCCACAATTTTGCACAAGGATTTTCATTTGTTTCCATTTAAGATTCAGTTGACACAAGAGCTTCTTTAACAAGACCATTTACGCCGCCGTACATATGCCAATATGATGTTACAACTAGCCCATGACAACCCCGATTTTCATGTAAAAATTCGTAATGAGTGACGAGGCACATTTCATTTGAATGGATATGTGAATAAACAGAATAGTCGGTTCCGGGCAATGGAAAACCTTCAAATTATTTATCAGTCACCCTTGCATCCATGAAAAGTTACAGTCTGGTGTGCAATTTGGTCAAGAGGAATTATTGGAACTTACTTCTTTGAAAATGAAAACGGCGTAACGGTAACTGTGAATGGGGAGCGATATTGTGATATGATTGAAAACTTTTAAACGCTACAACTGCATTCTTTGGGCTTGATTAACTTGTGGTATCAACAAGACGGTGCCACATCGCGTACAGCCAGTATTACAATGTTGTGGAAAGAGGTCTCGAAGTAATGAGACCTCTTTCCACAACAAGTTATTTCAAGAAATATTGATGTTGATTGGCCTCCACGGTCACCTGATTTCACTGCTCACACCCTGTATGCGAACTCCTGAAACCGTTTAGCAATCGGCCTTTTTCAGTGTAATTTTAAGCCACTTTAGCAGATCCTGGAAAATACCCAAAAATTCCAAATCGATAAACACCACCCATTCATCGAATTCAAAGCAGCATACAAGAGCATTCATTGAAACGAACTATACAGAGACATGTCTAGTTTTGGTATACCGCCCAAAATCGTCCGTCTGTGTAGATCACTATGGAGAATTTTCGCTGCTCCATCAGGAATGGAAACGACCTCAGCGACACATTCGATATCAAAAAAGGAATTAAGCAAGTCGACGCGTTGTCATGTGACTTCTTCAATTTAATCCTTGATATGAATTCGCAAAACTCCCGAGCCAACACCAAATGCACAATTTTCCAAAAATCGGTGCAACTACTAGCATAAGTCGAAGATAGGGCACACAACATCGACGAATTGGACAGAACGTCACCATTGACTGATATAAGCATGGACCGTATGAAAAGTGGATGAAGAAATCCTTGGTCGATTTGAGGGAAAAATTCTTCTTCGGTCCCATTTCGATTGATGGGCCATGGAGACAAAGATTCAACCTCTAACTGTACGAGTATTATTGGACTCCAACATACCCACATTTGTATCAAAAAACTCAATTGCATACAGCATGTTACAGTATCTATCGTGCCTATGAATTGGATGGACCAGTGTAATGTTTTTCCAATAGGATGGAGGCACATTTGATACATCTGGTCACGAGATTGATCTTTTAAAGGGGAAGTTTGGTAATAGCGAAATCTGGGAAAATGTTTAGGTCGAATGTCTATCTCGCTCATAAGATTGGTTTTCTTGACAACAAGGCCACAGCCTTAGAGTGAATCAATAGTTAACGTGCTGAAGAGTGGTAGAAAAGGTACTAAGATTCAACAGTAGTACATCTGGAACAAATTTCAGCGTGATACCTCAATTAATCCTCGTTTTTTTTTAAATAGAAAGCCGTCATGTCCTAATTATAAAACCCTATATTTTGCTGCCAGCCGTTGCCAGATAAAATCTGCCAAACAAATTTCCAAATCATCCTCTGTTAACAGACTAACAAACAAATTTGAATAAGACTTGCGTATGACAGCTTCCAATATGATAAATTACAACTCAATACAATTGTTTTTCAAAATACAATGTGCCCTCATCCTTTGTCATTTTAAAACCAACATGGACATTGTCGCCGCTGCGGTATTCAAACAAATATCGGTTTCATTTTTAATTTAAACAGTGTCGCGGAAATTTCATGAAGTGATTGATTAAACACGAATTAAATTATCGCTATTCCCCTTTCTCTCGGCAATTCATTTAATTTGTTGTTCAACTGTTCGATAGTGTAAAATAAATCAAAACCAATCTGCTAAGGGCGACAAATAAAGGATTAAATAAAAAAAAATAAGATAAAAAAAAAATAATTTCGCCAATTTATTTCGAGATTCAGAAACTTCGCATTAATTATCGGACACATTCCAATATCATGGGGGGAGGGTAGACTTTTGTTTATATAATTCATTTCCGTCAATCACATCAACAATCAGACCGAACCAATCGAACCCACAAGCCACACCCCATTCAATTCACGCCCACTCCCCAGGACAACATGCACTCGATTGATGATCGAATAAAAATGTTTATTGGATCGATTTCACTGGCGGGAGAACCGCAGACCATTGTGCGTTTTAACACTTTGACAGTCCATTAAACTCGACCCCAACTCAATTGGTTTAGTTCTCATGTGGCGGCTGCAATCGGGAACGGCATGCGGGGTGGTGGTGAAATACTAAAAATAACTCAACCACCTCAACACCGCTTGGTCAGAGATGTTAGTCCATACATATGGAAGGCAACACAAATATCGAAAATATTGCGGAAAAAATATGCCCTGCGGTGGAGGGATGGGCACAGCCCAGGATCAGCCGTGTGTATTAAACCATTTTGTTTCCACCCTATTAACAACGCGTCCATAAAATTCAATTACCCTCCGGTCAGTGTTAGACTACTGCAAATAGTCGTCCTGGTTCGATGTTCGTGTGCTTGTATGGGTACTTGCATTGACTCATATTAAAGTTGTCGGATACAGTATGCAAAGTCAAAGGATTGTACCTACCCTTTGTGAAATTGCCTTGCATCGATGATTTACGCCTTTTTTTAAACTCCTTATCCTTGCACTCAAGGATAAGGTAAATATTTTGATAATGAAAGAAAAAATTGACATCCTCCATTCATCATCGTCATTATGGCAGAATGTCGAGATACGGCAGACATATGCTTCGTCCGACTCACCTGCGTATATCCTGACATATGCAATTAATCACCTTGTCCCGTAGTTGGTTTCGCCTGCACAAATGTGTCGGCCACTGTGTTGTGACAGGTAGTGAGCGCTCGAGTCCTCGTACCTATATGTTGGAAATTGCAACGTATAAATGTAATTTAGTTTTTAATTAAATGCCGTGGATATCTGATTAAATGCCCAGCGGAACTCTACCGGTCGAGTATGCCATACAGATTGGACAAACGGAAGGATATCTGTTTGACTTGTTTAATTACATTTTTTCACGTTCAATTGCATGTGGGCGGTCGTGGTAGTGGTTCTCCAATGTCTACACATGTGGTGTCTGTTGAATGCCGAAATGGCTTGTTGGGTTATTTTCTCGCATTTATTCCCACCCGTGGAAATCTTGAAGCTTGAGTGTTTTTGGTGCAATTACTAGCAAAAAATGCAATTATTTGATTTTTTTTGTGTGCATTTTGATTGCATTTCAGGAAAGTGAATGGCGTTTAAAAAGGATGGCTACAGGCGGAATGAATCGACATGCAAAGCCAGGTGCGTGTAATGATATAGTAGTAAGGTAAGCTTTACTAACTTTTATGGGGCTATAGTTTGAGGTGAACCTTTACAAGATCGTCCTTAGCCTATTGCCTCTTCACAGTACTTGGTTGAGATTTGCTTTTAATTGATGCGCCATATAATGCAATGTCTTCATTTTTTTGGAGGCTTTTCGGTTAAAATCGAAATCTAGCCGTTTCAAATGTCTAATTTTTGGTTGTTTTTTTGGTAAGATAGGGGTTGTCCTACAAAACTTTCAAAGCCAACACCTAACTAATTTCAGGTTTCAGTGAAATACATCTATATCATGGAAGCAGCTTCAATGGGCGGTCCAATAAGGACACCCAAAATCCAGTGACCTTGATGAAAGGCTCGGAACCAATGATCATGATGACAGATCCTGGGATTAAAAATTCCAGAAACATGTCAACGTCGTGAATAGCTAAACTGTACCTATCATTTCCACTTTCGGAAGAATGTCGAGAGTCTTACAGAGTTTGGCAAGCACCTCAGACTTTCGTCTGCTTGGACCAGCACTCAGTTTCAATCAAAATATGAAGTGATATTGCTTCCAAACGTAGTGGGATACGGTATCCTAGACAGGCCTATTCATACAGCCCGAAATTAACCTTGTACTCATAGCCTTGGAATATAAAGAGTGTATCTATCAATATCACTTGCGGAAGAATGTCGAGAGTCTCAGGATCAACATTCAAATTCAATCTAAATATGGAGTGATATTGCAGTGGAATACGGGATACAGTCCGGAATGAGCCTGGGCCTCAACCAACATCGAATAGTATAACTGCCTCCAGTTGCGCACTTCAAGTTGTTTTAGATCGGTTTCTACTTGTGAGGGACTCTTAATGTGAGTTCTTCTAACGCGTCTGACGTCTAGCTGGACCATTCTGTTTTCCATTCTTTCATGTCCAAGCCATCTTCAACGTCCAACGTCCTTTCAGCTGTATCTGCATCATTCACGGCACTCCATCAGGGCGTGCTCAGAATTCTTTACGGGCCATCCACGTGTTATTATTTGTGGAGATACTCCCGAAAGCATACATGCCCCGACAGAAGCTGCGTCAGATTGAAGTTTACTTCTCAATAAAATAGTTTTTTTTTGGCCTGGGGTGGGGGTAAGGTGGAACAAAAATATGCGACGGATGTGGATGAGAGGAGAATCAAGAGTTTTCTATGTCGTAGATGTGCGTCCATCTTCCTTTGGTTGAGTTGTTCCAGCTGCTTTGTCATTCTGCGTGAAGAAGCTCAATGGGACTGATTAACCCTTGAAATTCCTATATGTTAGAGCAGCTCATATAGGTTTGGTTTTCAATTCGTTGACTACATAATGGGAATTCTTCCGATCAAGTTCAGGGAGCCTTTTTATTGAGGATCTTACCTCTACCACTACCTGTTTTTGCACCTTCACTTCATATCGCTTATAGGTCCTCTATCCGCAAACCGAGGACGTATTCGTATTAAAACTTAGACTAGGTATTACCAAAGAAGAGAAAGAGGAAAAGTGACAATGGAACGCATGCAGATGTTCAACACAATACACCCTAACAACATTTTTTGTTTGGATCAATGTCAAGAGGGGTTCCGAGGTAAAGGAAACCACGTGCCAGTGCCAGTCTTTACATTACATTACACTCCTCCCAGCAGTAATGGCATGCCGCTAAGCATTCCGACCGCACAGAGCCTAATTGTTCCATTCAACATTTAATTACCTCATTGTTGTCTTCTTCATCATCCAAAAGAACAAAAGGACAATACATACTACACACCCTTCATGACCTAACTACCGTCTTGGAAACACCTTACTTGTACCTCAAAGCCCGATTTGGTGTACCATTTTAACGAACATAATTACCATGATGAAGATGTCCGCTGTAAACACGTTTCGTGTAAAAGAGGAGCCCATCCAACAGGTGACACTGATGGTGTTAGTTAGAAAATAATAACTCATTCTCTTTCCCTGTTTGTGTGTGTGTACAGTACCCGAAAGTGGCCAAAAGTGTGCTTAGTCAAAAAACTTTTGTTTAACTTTATCCCGAAAGAAGTTTAGTTTTGCGAAAGAGTGTCGGCACGTGAACCAAAATTTAGCTGGAGTAGAGTTTCATGGACTCCGAATGGGGATTTAGTTCCCAAAGGGGAGTATAGGAGCAGTTGTCGACAGGATGGAATTTCATGTAATTAAGAAGCATTGACAGTCGGCATGGAGAATTGCACTAAGCAATGCTGCGTGCGGTTTGTGGCAAGATGTGTATGGTCCTTGTGGCGTCTCCGGTCTCGTGTGACTTCTTGGCATCACCACACACAGACTCACACAAGCGAACTATTTCTTATTCTTTTCGAAGCCGAAGGACATTTTTCATATGATTTTTTGTTTGAAATTCCTTTTTTCTGTCAGTTTTCCCATGTGTGCAGACTGAAGGAGTAAAGGATGAATGAAAAGCGATAAAAAGGAAGAACGTGTCTTATTTTTGGTTTCTTTCATAGGACGGAAGGAAACTAGGTTGAAACTTTGTCAAGGCAGGATAATGGAAGGATGCTTTATTTTTTTTGTTGGTAGTGAGTGTGTAAAAGCAACCAATCCTTTTTGTTGTCGTCCGGGGATTCCACTTTTCTTTTGGGCGCATATGAATGAAATGGAAATTCTAAGAGAACGTGATTCAGATCGAGTCTGCTTGGAACAGTCGTCATCCCATTCGTCCTGTTTTGGATTTGTTCTTTTTTTTAAGTGTTTTTGTTGTCCTCGAAAAAGTTTGAAAGGTTTTTTTTCCTTTCTCTGTGTGACGTATGTTTTTTTTGGCCTGGGGTGGGGGTAAGGTGGAACAAAAATATGCGACGGATGTGGATGAGAGGAGAATCAAAAGTTTTCAATATTTTCGAGTAACTCGAGAGAGAATTGTAGTAGAACGTTGCCAGTGCACGTTATGTTGGGTTTGATTTATATGGTTTATCCTTTTATGTCATCGTAGAGAAATTGAAACGGGATAGTGAAGTGTAGTACTTTGTACAAGTTTTGTCGGAGATAGGGAGGTACAAAGAATAACAAAAACCAGTGTTATCAACTGCGAGTTGTAGAAAAAGTAGATACATTGGGCTGGTGCATTTGAAGTAGATATAGCATGTAGCTACACAACCATTAACGTCAGTAGTAAGGCTTTGTAGGAATGGAAATGATTTTGTTCCAGGCATGAGAGTAATATGAATTTTTTTTATACATATCCCTTATAACAATTGGGTGGAATACCTACACGGGATTTTTGAAAAAAGACATATCGTTGGTATTCATCAGAAAGATCATCTAAAGACAGACTTTTAGACATCGCTTATTAACATTGCACTAATAAATATGCTTCAGGTTTTAAAAAAAAAGTGTCTTTAGAGAGGCTATTCAATGGTAGATTGTATAAAAAATCTCAAAAAATTTCAGAAGCATATAAAGCTCAAAGACTTTACTTTCGGTTCCGACGAAGCGTAAGACAGAATGGTCTTAAAGTTAAATCTATTAAAAATGAAAAGTTTACAAAGTTTTTGTAGAGTAATTTAAAACATGTACGAAAAATCCTTGCGGCAATCTGAAACGTAAAGGGGTATACAAATCCGCAGACCTTTGAACTTCGAGGTCGAATTTTTTCACGATAACAATACCGTTCTCTTTGTAAGGCCGTGTGTCAATTGCGTTCATACGGGGGTTAAACATTATCCACTGGCTAATTTTTGATATTTCTACGGTAGTTTTCCATCTCTGTCACCCCTCAATAGGTATATCAAATGTCAAAAATTAACCACTGGATACATTTTAGCGAGCTTTTTGATTTTTAAGTCTCTAGTCACAATACTAATATCAAAATTTATCCACTGGCTAAAATTTTAACTCAATTGACACACGGCAAGAGTTAAAAAATAGTTAAAAACTGAACAATATGTTTATTTTAAAATTGCTTGTCTTGGAACGCATTCTTCTAGACATGCGAAGTTTTCTGGAAGAATGCGAAGTTTGCGAAGTTTTCTGGAAGAATCTTCGCTATCCAAATCACAGCACGCCTACCTTAAGGGCAGCTCAACAGACACAGCTCTTCACGAGGTAGTGCGGATAACAGAAAAATCCTTACAATCTCTGATCGAGCTAGGTATAGAAAAAATCTATAAGCCACTGGACAGTCTCTATGCTCGGAACAAGACTTATCCAGGCAGCACTTGGAAATATCCACTTAACCAAAAAAGCCATAGGGCGGCGTCATCTCTCCACTACTCTGGCTAATGGTTATGATCAAAATTCTAGTTAAATTAGACGAGGAACGGGTCAAAGTTGTCGCGTATGCTTGATCACGTTTCAAACAGACTACAAAAAACTATACTAAGCTTCAAGAAAGGCTTCCACTTAGGATTTCCTACCAGAGCTCAGTGGAAGAGAAACGAAGTAGTAAGAGATTTCGACAAGGTCGTCTACACCGACGGATCTGTGATGAACTGTAGTGTGGGGTCCGGAGTCTACTCGGAATCATCGAAAATATCAGTTTCATGTCGCCTACGGGATTTTTCCAGTGTATTCCAGGTGAAACGACTGTCTATCCGAGAGGCTGGTACGCTGTTGGGTCGTGAAACTATGGAAAAGCAAATCATTGATATTCTCATAGATAACCAAGCGGGCATAAAAATCATCATCTCGGCTACCATATCCTCCAAACTGGTACAGGAATGGGAATGCCAGAACGAACTTGCCCACCGTTCCGAAAGCTTCAGGTCACGCTTCTCTGGGTTTCAGGGCACAGTGACATTAAAGGAAGCGAGCGTGCAGACGAGCTGGCTAGACAAGGGTCAGCTCTTCACGGCTCACTTGCGGCAAGGCTCCGTATCCCGCTAGGCGCGGTTAAGGGACAAATACATTCATACTTCTTGAAGAAGGCCGGCACCAAATGAGAACGGCTAAAAAATTGCATCATATCGACTTTATAATCTTTGCTGGAACGAACCCATTTACATATTTGCATACAGTTCTGTGGTAGACTTGATACTCCCCAGCTGCCATTTGGTACAGTCCCTAAACCAATTATGTATTTGAGAAATCGTAAGAGATTCTTGAAAACAAGTAACAAGTTAAACTAATATCGATGCTCTTCCTCATAAATCCTTTGCACATTTTAAGGGTCTTGCCTTTTAAAACCCTTTGTCACCCTTGGCGTACACGCGAGTGAGAGAGGATTCATTAAATATCAATACGGCTATCTGCAAAATACAATCCTTTATTTAGGATACATGATACTGCCACTTAAAATTTCCATCATGCAAGTTGCATATTTATGTCAATTCCGCACCCATCTCTTCTAGCCTGCAGCCATTGTAACAGTCACTTTTTATAGTCTTCATCATCACCATCATCATTATCTTCGTCGTCACATACATTTATCACGCCCTCCTCGCTTCTTATTCAAGATATACATGTGACACACGTATTCGTGTCAGTCAGTCAAGTCAAGTCATCACTCTCCTTCAAGCACTCGCATAACAACTTTGTGTCGGTGTGCCTTACACAAGCCGGAACTCCTTCACTCTGGAGTAGGTTTTTATCTGCATCAGGACTGCATATCGAGCGTGGTTGCTTACAGCCACTCCAAGACGTTATAAGGGGGTTGCTCATTTAATTTTATTAGCAGATAGAGTTGAATGCACGAGGCTATACAAGTTTTGTCAACCGGCTTCAGTTAGATTAGATAATCTTTTTTAAGGCAGTCGACGCTTGTAACATGTTCGAAATTTAATTCAAGAAGCATTCTCCGACCATGTGATGGGTTGCAACTCAGCAACATGTGTGTCCGAGGACATGTATGTAATTGACCGGTTTATTGGTGACCGCACTCATTCAATTTGTTTCGGGAGTCAGCCACTCCTAGACCAAACTCTCGGCACAATTTTTCTCAATATCCAGTGGGAGTGGAATGAGAACGTAAATTGAAATCTGAACACGAGAATTCCCTTTTTAGCTTTGACAGCGAGGGAAGTTTATTTTCTTTTACAGTGGCCAATGGTTCTGGAGGAGCACTTTACACCAGCGCCTGAAAGTGGAAGCTCGAGTTTATAGCATTAGTCGTGGGTTTTTCTTTTAAAATTGAGTTTATCGAACCATTGGAGTTACGGCGAATTCAATCTACTGGAGTGCTAAGTGGTGTTAGGGTGAGGTGTTTGACTATTAACAGAATTTGTGTTTAAGGTTTTGAACGTCTAATACGCGAGGTAATCTTGGAAAGGAGATAGGGGTATGAGAAGCAGAATGTAATTTTATATTGGAATAATGTCAGACCTGTTGTTCTGAATGGGAAAGCTGGAGGAGAGATCATAATGAAAAGTGCAGTCAATTATAAAAACCTAACTAAGGTCTAAGGAGCTCTTTGTCTGTCCATGTTATTAAATTGATTGGTAATGATGATTGATGAGGATTTAGCAGATTACGCACGCAGTGTTCTAAAATAGCCGAATGCCTAAGACAAAGGTAGTCGCGGAGTCTCAACATTCATTCATTGGACACGTTTTCATAATAGAGGGCCAACCAATTTAATCACATAGGTAAGCTTAACGATAACGGTTACGGCCAACGTTAGTTAGAGTCCGAGCTAGTCCGCACAAGTGCGCTGATAAAAAAACAGAGAACGATTATGTACGAGATAGTAAGCTTGAAAATCAAATGAGTTTTGATATATAAATTACAAGCGTGGACACGGCTAAGCTGCAGGTGAACCCGAGAGCTACAATGAGCACTATAGCCAAGGAATAAGGGAAGAACACCGGCATTTCGGAGAGAAGAAAAAAAGAGAAGTGCCACTCCAGGAATGATGTTCCCAAGTTTTACCACATTGTAAAATGTCAAAGCCAAGGACACAAGGCTCGAACAGAATCCTGTCGAGATGAAAAAGGAAATATCGTAGTTGAGACACAGTCGATGTTGAGGATATGAAAGAACCACTTCTTCAGACTGTCAAACGGCGACGACGAACAACGTTCCGCTGTCAGCCAGAACGAACAATTCAATATTGGAAACGATAGCGAAAACTGCCAACCACCCGACCACAGTGAAGTGATGATAGCAATATCTAAACTCAAACGTAGTAAGGCTTTCGGAAATGAATGCCTCCCCGTTGAGCTTCGAAGATAACTTGGTAATTAACATCGACCCACTCATTAGCCAAACATGGTCGGACCCACTCATTAGCCAAACATAGTCGTATGCGACTTTTGAAATCGCCGCATACGACAGCATTTATAGAGCAAACTATACAGAGCCATGTTTAGTTTTGGTATACCGCCCAAACTACGGATGACGATGAAGAATACTCGTTGCTTCATTAGAGTCGGAAACGACCTCACCGACACCTTAGATACCAAAAAAAGGATTTAGGCAAGGCGATAAGCTGTCATGAAAGTTCTTCAATTTGGTTCTTGACAGGATTGTGCAAAACTCCTGAGCCAATACCATAGGCGCAATTTTCCAAAAATCGGTGAAACTACTAGCATACGCCGACGACATTGACATCATTGGCAGGACTCAATGTGATAAGCAGGACTCAATGTCATAGCCACGTTTGCTAGTATAGATAAGGAAGCGACTAAAAAAGGTTTAGCAGTAAATGACACACAACATCGACGTTGCAGCCTGCTCTTCGGAGCTGAGGCATGGACCTTACCAAAACCGGATGAAGAAAACCTTGGTGGATTTGAGAGGAATTTTCTTCGAAAATTCATCGGTACCGTTTGCGTTGACGGGCTTGGTCAAAAAATGTTGGACATTTAAGATGGCTAGGATATGCAAAACGAATGGACACCAATACTACGGCTCACAGTCTTCGATTTTCAGCCAGACGTCGGACGCAGTAGAGGAAGGCAGGTAGAAACCCCCTTCAAAAAACTTGGAGTGCGCAACTTGAGACAGTTAGTTAAGGACCGGCCTAATTGGAGAGGCATGTTGGTTGAGGACCAGGTTCATTCCGGACTGTAGCGCCACTTAAGTAAGTAAGTAAGTAAGTATAAAGTATAACAGCATAGAGAATTCATTGTGTTGTGTAAGGCCAACAGGGCATGGTATTGCAACGCATACAGAAGTTGTTTGACTAGAGACCAAGCCTTTCAACGTGCCTTATCCAAATTTGTTTGGCTATTTGACACTTCGTGCAAAGACTCCAACTGAGGTTTGAGTGATGCTATTAGCATGTTGCGCTAGTATGCTTTTGGATGTAGTGATAGAAATACCTAGTGCACCCGTGTGGGGAACAACTGAAACAATTAAGTCCCAAGTTTGGCGAGGTCATCAGTCTTACAGTTCCCTGGAATGTCACTATGCCCCCAGGCACCTTGCATATGTGAATGTTGAAATCCTTTGACATCTCCTGTAGAGATGATCGACAATCTAGGGTTGTCTTTGAATTTGTTGAAACTGATTTTGAGAAAATGCTGATATTATTGGCAAATATTATATTCTCTTTCAGCCAGGCTAAAGCTTCTTTGATCGCAATGAGTTCCGCCTGGAACACGCTGTAGTGATCAAGAAGACGGAAAGATAGGCTGAGACTTAGAAGAGGAGACACCACCACCCACTCTGTCATTTGTTTTTGAGCCACCGCATCGGTACAAAAATGGTTCCAGTCGTTAAGCACAGATTTGTTGCTCTCCCATGACTGTCTGTCTGGGATCGGACACGGAAACTCGTATCAAAATTTAATCTGGTAAAAGTGTGACCGGTTTTTGCAGTTTGTTTAGAATTTTTAAGTGGATGGCTTGAATTGGCTGAGGGTGTTAAGCAAAATGCAGCACCGATCTACTGACTCTCAGTTCTTTGCACCTTGGCTAATTTGTTTCGTTAAAAGCTAGCGCTGTCCTAGCGCCGTCTCTAGCACTGTCCACCATATTCCTACTCCACAAGGAAGTATCGATCTTATAATCGAGATATAGAGGCAATGCTTGATAGTTGGTTTAATTCCCCATTTCATGCCTATTGCTTCCTTACAGGAACAAAGTGCGACTGTCGCTTTCTTTACCCTTTCTGTTATGCTTAGCTTCCAGTTAAGCTTCCTGTCCAAAATAAGTCCCAGACAATCACGTGGCATCCCTCTGCTTCCAGGATGAATAAAAGCTCCTTCACCACTATGTTCCAGAAAAGAGATGACAGGACTCCACCATGCGGGGTACTTCTACTGACATGTCTTCTGGTCGAGGCACACAGTTTTGTTTTGTTTTGTTTAGTATGTAGTAAAGTAATCAACATTCCAAGTGAGTGCTCGACGCCTTAATGATCGCTCCCGACTTAACGCCTAATACGAACGGCAAATTTTAAGACGCTTTTCTTCCATTTTGAATGGTTTGCAATATCATCCGGATGGCTTAGAAAGCACTACATGGAAATAAATGTGACACGACTCCCAATCTGCAACATCAATAACCTCAATGCGATAAGGAAAGACAAACATTGCGTCAGCTTCATCAACACAAACCCAACCCAACCCAACCTATAACCAGTGGTCACCAAGCACGTCTACCAAAACTTGTTGATTATCCCTTCACACTTTAAAAATAAATCCTTCGTGACTATCAACACCTAACAACATCTTGCACGCACCATCTGTTCACGCACATCCTCAAAAGCCATACAAATCGGTACTCGCCTTAAACAGTTAGTTTGCAAAGTGAATCTCTCCTTGCAAAAATGATGTGACAAATTTGACCATTTTCCGATTAAATTCCCAGCCCAAGGTTCATGTTACACTGAAAATCTCAACCCATACAATTTTTTATGCTTTCTGCTCTGGTCGTCCCGCAACAGCGGGACACAAAAGTTAAAGCACATAGCACGTCAGCTACACAGCAAAGGAAAGTCCTTGAGAGTGGGAGAAAAATCTCTCAACATCAGTGCCATGTGTTGCCTCATCAATAAAATCATCGAGGTCATTAAGTGTATTAACTGCTACCCATCAGTATCACATGGTGCCGCTTCGCGTTCCGAACAAGTGGGTTTCGTTTGGGCGAGAATCCGGCTGGCGCATCCCTTAATTTAGTGTTTTCATTTATTTCTTTCGATCCGCTAGTGTGTCTGTGTGTGTGCATTTGCGGAATCTGAGAAATATTATTCCCAGGGTCTGGGTTGGTCTTTCCTTCTTGTTTTTTTTACATGGTCGGGATAAAATGTTCGGCTTAAGTCGCCCTAATTTGGTTCCTCTTTTATGGCAAGTCTTTGAAGGACTCGCTCTGGGTGGATGGGATTTTGCGTTTTATTACTCCCAAGTGTATGAAAACCAATATATACTTTAGTGGGGTAATACTGGGAGAGATGATGTTATTGCAAGTGAATTGCGGGGTTTGCTTTAATATTTAAACTTATGTCTGTTTGAGAAGCCATTTGAATGGAAATTCAATTTTAGGTGGATATCCGCTTGTCTTTATGGTGGAGGACGACCTTTTATTCGATACGATTAAATCCTTTTTTTTTTGTGTGGAAAGTTGGGGTTTTCTTTTGTTGTCCCCTTGAATGATCCGTAATGGTGGTAACATGAAGTCAATCGAATTTCTGGGCTTGAGGATCTACCAATGGACTTTGAAGTATTTCTTGATGTATTAGGCACATACCTAAATTCTTTTTTAACGTCTTTTGTTGTTCTTTACTTTACTTTATTTATCAGAATTAATTAGAGACTAGGAGGCAACATCCTATAAGAATTTAAAAGCAGGTCTTAAGGGCCAAACCCACCGAGCAACCGAAACCGAAACTTCGTTTTATTTTTTCATTTTTCTGTTCAATTATGACATTTCATTCCCACCGAAAATAGCACAGAAACTGAAAAAAAAATTAAACGTCACATTTGACATTCAGTGAATTCAGAATGCGGATCTATAAAAATAAAGAAAATTTTGTTATATGTTGCGTTACATTTTGCAATGCTGAAAAGAACAAAATGTTAAAAATATTGGATTCATCCCCTAAATCGAGACCGAAAAATTTATGGAGAATTCTACCGAATCTCAACAAAATTGGAGGAGTATCCGGACCGGTATTTCCGATATCAGATGCTTTTATGTTCCTGTTTTTATATTCTTTGCAAGTTTTATCATAAATAGTTTTATGAGATTCTACTTCAAGAATTAGTTTCGACTCGAAACTGTATAATTCCTGTTTTCTTTGAATGCTAGCATCTTTAGCTTTTTTTTTTGCTTCAGCATTTTCTTTTCTAATTTTTTTAATTAATTCCTTTTCCATTTTTATTTCACGTTAGCTTTTCATCACACAAAAAAGAAGAATAAATAAAAAAAATTCACTTTGACATAAAAAACGTCAGAAAAGTGACGTTTGCGAACTTCGGCACACAGAAATTACAACGATGAAAAAAAAAGTTGCAAGTTTCGGTACGATGAATTGCAAAACTGCAAAATGAAAAAGTAAAATTTCGGTACGGAAAAAAAATAAAATCGTTTTATATCAAAATAAAAAGACTTTAAGAAATAAGAATAGATGAGATTAGTGTGGTTTATTAATATCTTTTATTTAAGAAATATTTTTAACTGAAAAACACAGCAAATTTTAAGTAATTAGCAGTTTAAAAAAAAAGAAAAACAAAGTTTCGGTTTCGGTTGCTCGGTGGGTTTGGCCCTTTAAGGTTGAGGTGTTGTAGATTGAATAGTAAAACTCGATTACATATCCTAGCTATATATATTATATGGTAACCTCTAAGAAATTGTCATATATATTTGAATAGAGTAATCGATTATGGGCATTAAATGAAATTAAAATTGAATTTGTGAATACCAATATTGTAATAAAATTACGAATAAACTAATTAAGTTATCATTAATCTGATGCGCTGTTATTGTTTTCGAAAGGATTGTCCAAATTCGTGGAGCCAAAAACAGGTTCACAATGTCCCATAACTCCTTATAAGCACAGAGTTCGCCAGAGGTTTAGCAGTTAGCATCGACGGATTGGACAGAGCATAACATTCGACAGCTATAAATGATTCTGGTCTGCTATTTATTCTGACCTCGTTCGTATAATCACACCTCGTCAGAAATCAATGAAGACTTCCTCCTGCGAACCACTAGATATTCAGGCTAGAAAGGCAATTAAATACTAAGGAGAACTTATATGATACCCTGATCATGCAAATCCTGTAATACACCACTTTAACATGAACACTATCAAAAGCGCGTGAAAGGAGCCATGCCTTGAAAGGAGATGGGGATAAGGTTAGCCCTAGACCTGCTTAAATAAATTCACATTGATTTATTAAGATGGTTAGGACATCAAAAGCAAACTTACACCATTACTCCAGCCTGTAAAGTCTTCGGTTCCCAGTCATGTGGGTATACAAAGTAGAAATAGGCAACTGAAGTCCGATTTGAAAATCATGAAAGGAAATTTTAACGCAAAGTTATAAAGAGCAGGCAAAGTTATAAGTTGCAGCCAAGGTAAGAATTCAGATATTAAAGACACCATAAAAAATCAGAAATAATATGAAAAAATTTAATGTCAAAAGACTGCAAAAGACATCCAAATGGTTCGCAGGAGGAGTATCTTTTACCCTCTTGATTAACACCATACTACCAGCACCCATTGTCGAAGAACAATGGCAACGATGCCAAAAAGCCATTAGATCAGCTGCAATTGATGTTTTGTGCTTCTCGTGCCTGTCACAAAGAAATTCTCGTTTTGATAAAGACTGCCGATAGATGCTCGCAGCCAGAGTATGAACCTTACAAGGCTTAGCTGCAGATGAAGACGAGAGCTGCAATATAGGCAAAGAAGGAAGGAAAAACATCTGCTTTTCAGAAAGAAGCAAAAAGAGCAAGAAAAGCGCGCGATAGAGGATATAGGGTGAGAGGTGACACTCCATGGGTTAATGTTCGCAAATTATACCAAAAATCATAAAACGTCAAAGCCATGGATTCAAGGCTCGAACTGAATACTGTCGAGGTGAACAAGGATATATCGTAGTAGAGACACAATCGATGCTGAGGATATGGAAGAACCACTTCTGCAGACTATTAAACGTAAAGGAATAAACCAGAAGGTTTACCGACTCGTGAGCAGGCCACATAGAGCTGCCCATGTGAGAAGCATGAATTCTCAAGATTTAATCCACACACTTGCAACGATTGCCCGTGTGCTTTGTTGATGGTCATTGCAAAAACGAGTCGCGCCGAGAACTGCAAACGTTTGAATTCGAATGGCATATCTGTCGGGATACGCGGCAACAGTACGTCTTACCCTTTGAATTTTCCAGTTAAAATTGTTGCCTCTATAGCATTGTTCATCATTTTCTTGACTGAAAATCTTGTTCCGTTGCAAAGTCGGGGTGGATTGATGTTTCGAAGAAGAATGATTGTTACGCCAATTTTACATGTAAGAACGTGTATGCCTGACAAATCAAGCGAATTCAAGAATTCAGTTGGATAATTGACCACTTCGTCATTATTCACCACAGTATCGATGGACTTATATGTTGTCGTTTCGCGGGGGAATTTCATTCTGAATGGTGAAGTTGATGGTATTGACATCGATGTTTTTGGCCGCTTTTATAGCACACGTACTGAGCCACTGATGATTTTCGTAGTTCTGTGCAATGTTTGGGAAAACGTTTAGCACCAATACGTCAATGCTTTTTGTGATCTTACAGAAGTTTGCTGGCGTGGTGATACAATGCATTAATTGTTTTGCAAAATTTCCAACCGATGCATCCCGTTTAAGGTGTACACTCACGTTGGTTTTTTCAAAGTAAATTTCTGTAAATGCCGCAATAAAACTGTTGATTTGAGGCATGCATTAAGTTCAACAGCTGGAGTTGAACGTGGTATAATCGGATTAAATAGAGATAAATACTGGTGGCTAGGCTGGGCTGAAGCCGAAACTTAGGGTTAAGTAAAACTAGGCCCTGACATGTGATTTTTGATCTAGCGATAACTGGGAGAAGTAAGCGTTGTGCTTTCTCTCTGCTTGTTAGTCGATGGAATAAAGATCAAATGACAGGGCCTAGATAGGTTTATATAGGTTTAGAAAGGTTAAGTTAGTCTTGTAAGTTTAAGTTATATATAAAATAAAAAAAAAGTTGCGACTGTCTTCTAATAGGTTTTCTATTCACATTTTCCTATTTACAAATAAAAAAAATACAAATATTATAATAATATTCAATACCAAAACATATGCATAGTTATATAAAAAAAAATCAATAAAACATTTATTGTGAACCATAATGGCCATTTACTTTTCACAGTTCATATGTTTAGCTTTTAAGTTTATTTAGGCTATTAATTAAGTAAAAAAAATTTTGTGAATAAATAAACGTTAAAAAAAAATGGTATAATCGGCGGTGTTTGTCGAAAATCAACAGACGATAAAATGAGTGCGGCATAGAACATCCGTGCGTTTCCTCTCAAATCTGGTAGTGTATGATCAAGTGATTGCAATGCTTTCTTGTGAAACATTGTACATTCGCCCCATATGATAATTTGAAACGTTTGTAGTACTTAGTTTATTTCAGAGTTTTTGCTGATGTTGCATGTTGGTGCCTCGGTGTTTTGCAAATCCAATGGCAGTTGCAATGCTGAATGTGTAGTTCGGTCACAATTGCCGCAATTTCAGCCAGTGCAATATTAATTTTTGACCGTATGTTTGCCAAAATGAGTAAAAGAAGAAACGTCTTTCCTGTACCACCGGGCGCATCTTACGGAAATTACGAAAATTCAATTCGATTGAATTATTTATCTAAATTAATTAAACTCACAATGAAATGCACAGAACTATTCAAAACACGACAAAATTGTCTGTAAGCCGGACATGAATTTGACAATTTACAAACATTTTTATGGCCCCCACAACTTGAAACGTCATCATGCGTTCGCTGTTTTCGTTTCAATTCAAATCAGGATGAACTGTCACGGCAATATATAAAATTCATTGGACTGACAGGCGCGCTATCTGTCGAAAATTAGTCGTACAAACTCTGAAACCTTCGTGGGTTCATGCACAAATACTTTGCTAAGGATCAAATGCAGGATCAAATGCATGATCAAATGCATAGTTTACGATTACACAAAGGATATACAAACAAATATTCATTTTCATATAAAGGGTGATTTTATAAAGAGAAAGATTTGTTAACTTTCTCTATAAAGAGAAATATTTGTTTTCGTGAAAATTTTCGACCTCGAGATTTTGATTGATTCTAACATAACGATGATAGCGGTCCGTATGTCCGTTCAAGCCTCTCCAGCCTAAACGACTTGACTAATTATATTCAAACTTCGGATCCAGCGTTTGTTTGGTCATAATTCTAGGCCATTTTTTTGTTTGCTTTTACCATTGTTATAACCGGCACCTACCATATAAAAATCATACATAACCTCAATTTTCTAGAAAACGGCTCTAACGATTTTGATTAAACTTCTTATATGCTATAAGCCTATTACTTCCAATAAAACTGCATACCCAGTTTTTTTTTTCGAGAAAATCCATATAACGGGATTTTGCATATAGGCCATATAAAGAAAATTGTCAATTCATCGCAAACTATTTGGCTTGGTTTTGGACCAATTATCTCTAAACGGAATTATTATTCACATGGACACCGATTACTTTCAATGACGGAATAAACGTTCGTATAATCACATTTCGGCATTATTTATATCATTCTTTGCATCATTAATCGAAATAAATGTTATTGTGTATGTTGGCCAAATTGTTAGAAAACTTCAAATTAACTCGCTGTGAAAGAGAAAGTTGCGTACGACCCAGCCGTGCACCCACCACGGCTTTTTTTTTAAAACGTAGAAAACACTCAAATTTGCATCAAATATTCAAAATCTTTATTGTAATCGATAGATAGGCCTTTGCCAATTGATTTTTAAAGACAACTTTATGTAAATGTTGTCCGCGGCTCCCTTTGCAATTGGTCCATTCGGAAGGTCCAATTTTCCTTCACTTTTTCGAACATTTCGGCCTGTATACCACAAATTACGCGTGTTATATTATCCTATAACGACTAACGACTTTACATAACCCCACAAGAAATAATCAAGTGGCGTTAAATCGCATGATCTTGGCGGCCAACTCACAGGGCCGTATCGAGAGATCAGCTGCTCACCAAATTCATCCTTCACGAGCTGTGTGGAATGTGGCACCTTCTTGATGCAACCACACCAACTCAGCCAACTGGAGCAAACAAAGTCGCGTATCATGGCTCGATATCGTTCGCCGTTGGCGGTAACGTTTCTTCCACGGTCGTCTTTGAAGAAAAATGGGCCGACGATGACACCAGCCCATAAACGACACCAAACTGTCGTTATTGTTCGGGATGCATCGGTAATTCTTGTATGGCATGTGGCTGTTCATCACAACACATGCGACTGTTTTGCTTGTTTACGTATCCGTTGAGCCAGAAACGAGCCTCATCGTTGGTCGCCATAATGTGGTCGTAACAAACGGTGCACATTTTTTACAGAGCACGAATTTTGATAATAAATTTCAATAATTTGCAATCGTTGCCCGTTTGTAAGTCTTTCCATTATTAAATGGCAGAGTACTAAAAACTTTTCATTTTGACAGATGACGTTTGGACGCCATTACTTACCAGTGCTGCCAACCTGAAAAAACTTAATTCTTAAAAAATTACCCGTTATATGGAAGATTACTTTTCGTCTCATAAAATGTTTGACGGAAACTTCTAAAAATCCCGAAATATGTTATAGGAAATGTCCAACTTTGGTTTTGGTTGGCAAAAATTTATACGAGCTGGGAACGAAAATGCAACCTTTTTTTCCCCATTAGCACTCAAATGTCAAATGATCAAAAAATGTGTTTCAAAGAACTACAAATCATATCCAGTTAAACTTTACCAGGTAAAAAATTTACCTGCAGTATAAGCTTAAACAAACTTAAATTTAGAAAAATCACATAAAAAAAAACTTTACCACGATGACAGACTGGTCCTGCACCACACATCCCCACACAAATCCCTCTTCGAAGTGTGTCCGTAAAAAATGTTTCCCAAAAACCCGTAAATATTTCAAAACTTAATTAGAGCAGCCCGTCAACGACACAACTCAAATTCCTTCCACTGGCTTCAGCGTTGATCCTTTGTGTATTATTTTTGTCCGTTATATCCTGAACCCATGAGTACCAGATACCCGAATGAACACCAGAACCCCAGAACATATTATTGTTTCCATCAAAAAACTTACTGTTCGCTCCGAGTAACATTTGCAATGAAAACTTTCTATACGCTGGGCTCTATGTTAAGCCCCATGCGCGCTTCCCATTGAAACGCACTCCATTCCTATTTCATTACAATTTCCGTGTACAACCAGTTGAAATGAACAGCAGGCCCATGGTTGGTGGAGCGCCGCGTTAAAAATGGAAGAAATCACAAATTCTTCCATAAGGAAAGTTTTCCACTTCGTTTTTAATGCGAGCTGCTCCGCTTCTTTGAGCGTCATTCAGTTGGCAATATTGTTCGTGTCGCATTAAAACATATTTCTCCTTATGTAGGTATTTTATTTTTTTGCTCCTTAGCTCGAGTCCTTAATTTTGATCCACTTGATGCTGCGGGTATAAACGCAACTTGGGCGGTACCTTGTCGTCAGCCACGAAAAGGATTTTTTTGTGAGTTTTTCTTGCATAGTCTTGTACTTTCATTCGAGGAACAGAATCCCTGGGACACAGAAGACATGAATACTGTACCCATCTGTGAAAATTGCTGGAAAACTTATGAGTTTGTTGTTAGGAAAAGTTTGCTTGGAATTTAGTTTTTTTGCTTTTTTTTTCTGTTCCTGGTTCAAGTCTTGCAGACATGCAACTCCCTATTATACGATGGCGGTGGGGGTGATGATCAATCCGACCAACTGCGGTTTTGCCCTCTTGCATGCGTTTCAATGCAAAAGAAAATATAAGGAGGACTGATGTGGGGGCAGGAATTCTGAATTCTTCCTCGTCCTTTGAGGGATAAATGAATGTTAATGCGATTTCTTAGACAGCATCACAGGGTCACACCAAGAACTAACAGTTTCATGAGGGATGGAGCAGGGGAAAGTTCATTAAATTAGCCTCAGTTGACTGAATCCAAGTGCGGAGAAAGTGTTTGTGTTCGTCTTGCAAACTCTTGCCATCTGTTTTGGGGGCTGGTGGGTGGTTGGCCTGAACAACCTGACAGTTATGTGATAAGCTGCAGAAGGTTTTGATGTGCGATGATGTGTTTAGAATTAAATTAGAAAAGTTTTCCAAGGGAAAGCAAGCATTGCTGTTCAGTTCAGGAGTATGATTTAAGAAATGGATTCGAGCTTTATATGTCTGCCGAAGATTTAATGAGCTTATTAGGAGTTTACCACATTTTGAGAAAGTGTTAATTAAAAAAGATATGAATCGTTGGTAGGGCTCTTCAAAAAGCGACAAGAGGTAATGAGGAATTAGGCGGTAGCGCAGGGATTAAAATAAAAGGCGACATCAGTAGGTTTGAAGCTATTACGAGATCGCGTAGGGTAGAATTTCAGTCAACTAGCGTCAGAAAAGTGTCAGGAAAGTACTTTTGTTTCCAGACCACGCATTTTATATGATAAGTTCAAAAAGCTTACGGCATTCTAAAGAGCTGCGACCACGCACAACGTATGCAGGTTTATAGTATTACTATCCGGAATATATAATTTTATATGCCCTTCCAATAGGTCAATATTATGCTCGAAGCAGAGGTTGATTTCCCAAAATGGAGTCAAAGATGTCCGCTACAGTCATTTCTTAGATTGAATAAAGCGAATATTCAACATGTTCTGACCTATTCCAATAAGGAGTTGCTTAGAAACCTCAATGGACAGACCCGACTGAGCATAATACAAAAAACTTGCTAGCCAAAATCAGAAAAACAAGTCTTTGGAGGCTTAATAAAAAGAACGGTCTACGAGAAAAGCTTACAGATAAAGTCTTTAGATCGATACTGCTCTTACATATTGCTCATTATACGTTTATTACTCTCGATTAGCCTCGATGATGCCTATATGGCTACCACGTAGTGTCTGACGCTACATTACCGAATGAAGCTTGGCCCCAATCAACATGCCTCTCCAGTTAGCCCCGTCCCTAGCTAAGTTGTTGAGGTCGGTTTCCACTTGTAATAGCCAATAAAGGCGAGGTCTTCCTATACAGCCTCCAACGTCTGCCTGGGAGTCGAAGACAAATTCGCCAAATTAACCCTTATATGTGTTCATGCAGTAAATGATGGTAAGACTAAGTGTATGATTTCAACACCACCATTGACAGATATAACTTGGAAATAGTACGGGACTTTGTCTATCTCGGCTCCGCTAATAACTCTGACAACAACATCTCGTCAGAAATTAAATGAAGAATTACTCTTGTTAACCGCTGTTTCTTCGGACTGAGAAGGCAATTCAGTAGTAAAGACCTCACTCGAACTACTATGGATATCCTGTATAAGGCCCTGATCATCCCAGTCCTGCTCCACCCAGCTGAATCATTGAGATCACCTTATAAAAGTTCATAGCAAAAACGTCTTAAAAAACGCATCCCTACTCCCGGTCTTAACCATTACATCTCTTCAACACAGATTAGGTATGTCAACTTGTCTTCATATCTGTGACCACTCATACTTCCTCCCTCTTCTTTTAGCCGTTGAAATACGTAAAGCATTTCCATGTCCTTTTCAATTGAGTATTTGACTGTGAAAAATAATCGCATTTGCCTCATCCTGATCGCAGCCTCATAACCGAGAGCGAATATCTCAGCATCTATTAAATCCTCTATGTAACTAGGAAAATATTTCCAACATTATGCTTCCCAGAATAATCCAACGATTCATGATATCTGCCATGATTCTCCCTGCCAGACATCATTTTGTATCATCCGACAATTTCTCATGTGATCCCAACAACCTTTGTCAGTGCATTAGCTCTGCGAACTATCCCCCATAGCTCATTAGCCGTCCTCTAGAACCATTGTTTCATCATACCATCTGGATGCAAATTCCATTCGGAATCTCTCCACTCATTTTTCAATATGTCACAAGCAGCATCTTTCCGCCAACTTCATTTTCCTAACATCTAAACGCATCAATCGAAGCTTGAGATTCCATTGAAGACTCTCGCAAAGTGCACGCTCAAATCACACTGCGCGCCAAGGGAGCCCAAGTTTCGCCGATGCATTCGTACACAGCCACCCTCTGGCTGCGGCACACATACAACTTCTGTCCAAAATAAATCATTCTAAATGAGTTTTTCTTGTTTTCTTCGAGACCAGGACCAACGCACCGCCCCCGCCAATGCACCAAAAGCCAAAAGCGAACGAGAGGTTTCATGATAAAATTGCAGCCATTTCTTACAGTCAAACGTGGTTAAGAGCTGAGCCCTCCTTGCCAAAGTGCATTCCATATTCCGAACTACTCACTATCGAACGCTGGAATTCAGTGCACTGAGTGCCGAGTACCAGGAGGTTCTGGTGATTAATAGCCCAGCTATGTGCACTGCGCTCTCGAAGATGCCTCGGCTTCCGTAGTATTGTGTTCGATGAATATGCAGCTGAAGTGGAAGAGAATGGATTCCAGCTGGATTTTCATTTTTCTCTATCCCACTCTCATGGTTTCAGAACTTTGTGTCCTTTGAGGAATCCACTTAATCTGAACTAACATCGCGTGCAGATGCCGTTACATATTTCGCCTTATTACCAGGGATCCATTCAGCGTGGCATGGTTGAGCATAGTCGATGGTGAATTTGAAACAACTAATGATGTATTATTGTCACAAGGAGTTGGCATTGTTATCCTTGGCATGCCCAAACCCCAAGGCTGCAGGTTCGTCTATTGTTCCCAGGCTCTTAGTAATTTTCCATTCATTGTTCTTCGTCTTCGTCGGCTATGACGATGGGTGACAATGATGCTGATGATGTTGATAATGGTCCTGATGATGAGGGCGGGTAACGGTATTGCAAAAAAGAAAATACAAACAATAAAAAATGATAATAGCGCCATGGGAAATTCTCCAACAAGGACGACCGAAGAAAAGCGGGAAATTATAGGATAATTAAAGGATTTTTCACTCTTCCAGTTTTTACGCGCGATTCCTGTCATTGTTTCTCGCTGAATGGCTGGTAACGAAGAAGGAAATTGATGGTAGACATAGGGATTTGAAATTTGAATACCGGTAAGACTTAGAATAAGACAAAGCGTTCTCGCTTTGTGGTATACCGCTGAGATTTTACTTAATTGCGGTGGATCTTTTGATGGACCAGACGATGATGGTGCTGGCTTCTCTGGGGTGGGCTTTATCTGTATGTCTAGTGGAGGCGTTTCAGTCAACAATGTTGGGATGAAAAAAGACACTAAATGAATACCGTGTATAACCGTGGGAGATTTATAACCGAGGATGATTTATTGTTAGTCAGATGGTGATGGATGGCTTTTGCGGGTGCTTCAAGGATACTAGGTCAATTAAACTAAGTGCAAAGGGTTATTCAATTTCAGTAGTTGCTTTGGTTTTTTTTAAAGGAATTTATGATTTAATGTTGAACACAAATAACTTTTTTTTATCGCTGCAGGTTTTAATTCAGTTCTTGGTAATTTATAATAGATACAGTACACACAGTATACGACTTATTGATTTTTTCTATTCCAGTCAACGATCAATGAAACGAAAATATCGCCAATTTAAGATCAGCTCACACAGCCTTCATGGAGTTTGACCGACCTTATTGAGAAAATTGGTTTCATTGGCCAACTACCTTGGAAGAGGTGCTTAGCGAAATACTCGCACTGAAGACAGAGCGTTGAATGATCCATCTGTCTTCTATATTGAGTGTGTGTGTTTCTATTTCAGATCAGGTCCCACGGCCTTCATGGAGCTTGATCGACCTTTTTGAAGAATTGGATTCAGTGCTCGACAGCCTTGGAAGAGGTGGTCAGCGAAATACTCGCACTCAAGACAACGTGGAAAGCTGTGCGGCAGAGTGTTGGAAATGATACTTCTGTTTTCTATCTCCAGTAGGTGCGTTTCAATTTAAGATCAGCTCACACCTCCTTCCTTCCTGTGAGGCAAAGTGTTGCAAATGATCTACCTGTCTTCTATCATGAGTGGGTCCGTTTCTATTTAAGATCAGGTCCTATGGCCTGCATGGAGCTTGATCGACCTTTTTGAGGAATTGGATTTAGCAGTCGACTGTCTTGGAAGAGGTGCTTAGGGAAATAGTCGCACTGAAGACAAATTCGAAGGCTGTGCGGCAGAGTGTTGCAAATGATCCATCTTTCTTCTCTCTCGAGTAGGTGCGTTTCAATTTAAGATCAGCTCACACCTACTTCCTGGAATTTGGTCGATCTTTTTGAGAAATTGGATTCAGTGCTCGACGGTCTTGGAAGAGGTGGTTAGCGAAATATTCGCACTGAAGACAACGTGGAAAGCTGTGCGGCAGAGTGTTGCAAATGATCCATCTGTCTTATATCTTGAGTGGGTGCGTTTCTTTTTAAAATCAGCTCACACAGCCTTCATGGAGTTTGGTCGACCTTTTCACGGAATTGGATTCAGTGCCCAACTGTCTTAGAAGAGATGCTCAGCAAAATACTCGCACTGAAGACAGCGTGGAAGGCTATGCGGCAGAGCGTTGAATGATCCATCTGTCTTCTATATTGAGTGGGTGTGTTTCTATTTCAGATCAGGTCCCACGGCCTTCATGGAGCTTGATCGACCTTTTTGAAGAATTGGATTCAGTGCTCGACAGCCTTGGAAGAGGTGGTCAGCGAAATACTCGCACTCAAGACAACGTGGAAAGCTGTGCGGCAGAGTGTTCTAAATGATACTTCTGTTTTCTATCTTGAGTGAGTGCGTTTATAGAGAATCTATATGAAGAAACACCACCTAGCACAATTTGCGAATATTTCCATCTTGTGAATATTTCCATCTTGCGAAGTTTTCCATCTAGCCCCACAGTTTTTGAGAATGTCAGTATGCTGCTAATTTGGCTAGTAAAGATCAGCCCCAAAGCCTTGCAAATATCGTGGGCAACAGCTCTCCATTCTCCATGATTTTCCGGTGAAGTGCAATAACCACCGCGGAAACAAGCTATTTGGCTAAATTCCCCAAAAAGAATAAATAGACCCCGAGGGGTCTACTTCCTTTTCGAAATGAAATAAGTCCCGCGGCTGTTAGCGCCTTTTTATTTTCATTCATCGAAACTCGCACGCAAACCAAATCCAATAGTGAGACCAAGCAGGGGGCCGCAAGAGGAGGCATGCTCCCCCACTCATATTCAAACTTAGCATACACCGAAGTTAAAATAGAATGCCAATTTCAAATGGCATAATAGCCGCATGTTTGAATGCTTTATGGTGGTGGGGCTTATATCTATTTCAAAAAGAATATAAGCCCTAAGGGTACTACATATTTTCTTTTTTTTTGGGAATATCGTTCCACTGTAATGGCAATATAGACTGCACTGCACCGCAGTGTATGGCGAGATAGGTACTGGCAATGAGTCGGGCTTCGATAAAATACACTCTATGTTTCAGTAATATGTATAAATGACCTTCTGCGGCAAGTTATGGCCAATCAGAATCTAATGTTCATGGAGACGATAGATGATAATACTAAATTTGTTAAGGTAAAAGGAAAACGTAATAAGCTTTGTCATATTTTCCTTTAATTCGGAGATAGTTTTCTATGAATCATCAACGTTTTTATCGTCCATAGCCGAAGGCTTCTATTCGAATTAAATGTCCAAATTAATACAACTAATTATATTAAAATGTCAAATCGTTCAGACGTCCATCTTGGATTCTGCCCGTCAAAAATCTTGTAGGGTATAGATTTTAAAAAGCTTTGGGACTTGAGACATTCTAGCTTAGTTATATTTTTAGATGTAGGGTCTATTGAAAAATTTAGCTAAGCTTTAAATATTACTGCTTCGTGTACTTTTCTAATCATTATTCTTTGTTTGTTTCACAGGATGACCATTTGGATCACAGTGAAATCATTATTTATCTCAACTCCTTCAAATTAATTCTTAAAATTAAGTCATCAATCTGTTTCCGTTTAATAACCTCCATCCACAAAGGTAAACGTCACTCTGGTCAAGGATTTACCCTTGACATCTAAAATAAACAATTCATTCCTCCTTCCATTCCATTAATCGCTAGACGCAATGTCATCAAGTTAAATTTCAAACTGACACACATTGTCTTATAAATTATTCCTCCAAGGCTATTGGTCCTCGACACACCTCAACCGGTCATGCCATCTAGGCCTCTTGCCTCTGACTGAATAATTGTCATCTATCCAAATACAAAATTGAAAATGTCAATAAGAAACGAGACCACGACCCGAACTGATTGGCAAAGTTGTCGCAAATTCACTTCGACAAAATTACTTTTGCGGTCGACACGGAAATAGATTAAAACCAGGATGGGAAGAACACAGGAGTACTAGAGAAAATTAAAAGGTTTTCCATCGAATGTGAGGCTAAGGCGAAACGAACGATTGCATTTCAATTGTGGAAAAACGAATTTCTTCTGAGTAATTGTATTTTTTTGATGGTGGTGGGCTGAAAGGGTAAGAGGCTTAGAATGGGTCTGGGATTTTCAACAAATACTGGACAAGTTTAGGTATTGGTAATATACCACCAATTCGAAGAGGCTCTAAAAGACTAGTACTAACCAAAGAAATGCAGCATTACAGCGTAACCTCTACTTTGATCTAGTGTTACCTACCTAGTGTCACCTAGGAAGGAATGGATTAATACGCATGAGGCAATATGGCTACCGACAGCAACTTTCAATTAGAAACCTGGTAAGTAATGTAACCCAGTTGATATAGAATCGAGGATTGTTTCCCTGGATATTTCCAAGGCTTTTGGTGAAGTTTGCACTTTGCTTTGCTATCCAAATTGGCATCGTACGGACTAAGGGTATTCATAAGGGGCCATGGCGGTCTATGGAGCAACAAAATTAAATTGATCACATTACGATAGCCAAGATGCACTCATATAGTATTTTATATATCCAAACATTCTGAGGGGCTAACATCGACTCTTGTTACCACCAGCAAGAAACCACATCTTTGACGAAGAATTCTGGCAGATGCTAAGCTGTAGATAAAGAAAGAGAAAGCTGCCCTTAAGCTCTGTAGGTTAAGAAGTAGGGAAGAACACCGGCATTTCAGAAAAAAAAGGCGCGATCGAGGATATAGAGAGGTGTGACTCCAGGAACGATGTTTGCAAATTTTTCCAAAGGTTAAACATCAAAGCCAGGGAGTCAAGTCTAGAACAGAATCCTGTCGAGATGAACAAGGAAATATCTTAGTTGAGACACAATGGATACTGAGAATATGGAATAACCACTTCTGCAGAATTTATGCCTGTATAAGGCCTGAAAGTGAACAATGGAACCAAAGTATCGTTTACCCTATACACGAAACAGGAGATCCTCTGAACTGAGCCAACTACAGACGCAAAAATCTCCTCAGCATCGCTTACAAGATTACAAGATCGGTGCCATGGAATACCTAGCGCTGAGCGAAATAACGCCGACTTCCAAAATTTAGAGTTATTTCATTTTTTGAAAGCGAAATAGGGCTGTTATTCCATGTTTAGTGTTTTTTTTTCACTTTGTCGAGTCGGACTTCACTTTGCATACAATTGTTGAATTACGTTACATTTTTTACACCGCTAAACTATGCATGTAAAAGAATCAGGTCACAGTAACAATGAGAATACACCTTAAAGAGAAATGAGAATGACAGCTATTTTTTTAAGTTTGTCTAACAATTTATCTTTTTCTCTAAACTCTTTCTGTTGGCGCGTACATTTTTCTTATATTACTTTTCGCATATAAGAACAACTCGTTTTTTATACCCGTTGTGGACATATTCTCTAAATTCACACTGCAAATTGTAGTCTACTACTTTTGCTTTATAATGTGAACATACCACAGGTTTTCAAAGAACTTGCAGAATCGAAATATCAACAAAGAATTATCGAAACGTTTGTCAAATAAATTTTTGTTTATTTTAATATTATCTACTAGGCATCAAACCATGTTTTGGTTTGAACAAAATTATGTTAGGTAGTCGTGAAAAACTTACCATTTGTATGGTCGAGTTGATGGTTTTAAGCCTTCAGTTCGGGCAATTCTATATTTTTCACACGCACAATCACAAACACTTTGATTCCACTCGCGGAATCAAACGATTTAAATAACAGAATATACAACTACTCTCAACATTCCAAAAAAAAAAAAACATCTGAGAGCATAACAAGCACTTGCAAACAGTTAAGAAGCAAAAATCATAAAATTAAAACAACAAAACGTCCCAACTTTTGGTCGCATCCGCGCATCGCATGTGAGAACTGACACAGTGACACCCGACAACAGAAAAATCGATAAACAGGTGCAGATACAGACACTTACTGAACTTGGTACCAAGTGTAGGTGGATGCTGTCCTGCTCTCTCGTCACTATGAATCTTTGACCAGTGTTGTCATATGATAAATCCTTCTTTCGATTAAATTTTGTGTATTAAATATTCTCACAAGTTTTATTATGCAAGCAACAGAAAAACATTTCAAATAAAATTACGATTTAAAAGTACGTATTATAAAGATTATAAATGTGGATTGGAAAAAGCATAAAGACAGTTGTTAACATGAAAACATACCGCCCAGACATAGATAACTACGACGCAAACTAACCGGAATCGAACGAAAATCTACAAGGCAGGAGCAGTAACACCATTCGACGAATACGACGAATACGATTAAGAAACAGCACATGCGACCACTGTGGAAAAGTACAATGACAGCACAATGGAATACGGTAAAAACCTATGAGTGAACAGACCAGACGAGACATGAAAGAATAAAATAGAAGGATCGCATACGAGTCTTTTTTTCGTGGGCTGCTGTATATCGTTATAGAAACGATGAGCACGTGCCCACAGTAGTGTAAAATTTCTACTCCCTAAACAACCATCCTTTATGTATTTGTATTGCAACTAAGTATGCGACACATTTAGAAATTTTCTTATCACGAGTATTGCATTAGGGTGCAGATATTATCTATCATTGGGTGCATTCCGGATTTCAGTTTTACCAAGTTAACTTGCCATGCACTGCTCTTATTGGCCAAACGACCATTTTAGGCATGTGAATGTTGAGGGGAAATGACTGACGAAACGAGTTGAAAACTAACACATGGGACTTTAGATATGAGTAAAACAGCTAATTTTTGCTTCGACCTGTCATGAAGATCAAATTTCAGATCAAAATCCAGATTTACCAATGGAAAACGCCATAAGATTTTGCGTTCCACGTTACTTCACCTCAATTTTAGTTGTAAACTGAAATGCGGAACACGGCCATTGAAAATTATCATATGAAATTTTCTCTTACTCATTGCGGCTTTTTTTTAAAATCAACCATTGGCGAGTTGGTGGCAACACAAAGCCTATGCATTTTATAACATGACTATCCACAAATATTTGTCGTTCCACCGAAATAAAGCGGAATTTTTTAATGTTTCAATACAATGCTGCCAAACAAAGTTTATGAATTTTAGAACATGATTATCCAAAAATATTTATATTTCTAATTATAGTATTCCACTGAAATAAAACGGAATTTTCCAATAATTCCTATAAGAAGCGATGGGGGTGACATTTCAATTCCATCAATGGAATGGCAATCATAACTTCATTGAAATAAATGTTGATCAGTAAAAAATAAGAAGCGATTTTCTGTTAAAACTATAATAAATCTTTTAAATATTTTTGTATAATTATGTTCTTAAGTTCATAAGCTTTGTTTTGACACCAACTCGCCAATGGTTGAATTTATAAAAATGCCGCAGAAAGTAAAAGAAAATTTCCATTTATAGCTTAAACTGCAGCCCAAAAAAATGTTTGGCAGGTAACTTTCCCTTGAGGGTTCCTGCCTTTTCCGCAATTTATAGCGCGGTTTGTTGTTATCGAGCAAAATTCAAGGGTTTAGTTCTTTGAAGACTTAGCAATACATTTGTTTCGTTAAGAATTTGGAGGACCGTTTGCTAACGTGTCGTAATAATTTTTTTTTATGTTTTCGTGCAAAATTTTCGCTTCATCTTTAAACGCGGCAATACCCACCCTCTTCGTAGATCTTCGTTCTTTATGTGCAGTCTATATTTAAAATATATTATTAATTTGCAATTTCAATGCAAATGAAAAAGTAATAGGTTATTACAATCTAAACAATATAATGAATTTATTAGTTATACAGAAAGATACAAATTCACGAACAAATTAGCGATTTGCCTACGAAATATACATGTCAGACTAAAAGTGCAGCATTCAATTATTTTGTGTAGCTCATCAGAATTCACAATACGAAGAGAGAATAATAAGATTTGGAGATTTTGGCAAAAAAAGATTTTTCGTTGGGGGTTTTTTCCATGTATATTTTTTCTTTGGATGTCCAGTTGGATTTTTTTTTGGAATTTCGTACCGCTCCCGTTGAATAGCGCCTGCATATGGGAATTTTTTTAATTATTGTATCTATATACTCTAATCTAATTGCCTCATTTAAAATGCAGAGAAGTTAAGTTAATGCTTTCCGAAGCAACATTTTAAGAAGTTTTGCCGTAATTAGGAAATAAACTGGAGCCATTTTAAGCTGCCGCTGTCTGAAGGAGTTCACGTAAGTGAGCCAAAATATTATGTCTATTGACGTACCTATTCACCCATAAATAAGGCTCCTGGCTGTCATGAGTCAGTATCCAGAGTCCAATCAAATCACGACCCTAAACTCATCATCGTATTCTCCTGTCCACTCTCACGGACAACGGCGATGTTTTCGGCAGATGTTTCCCGTTTCGTCGAGGTACGTGTACTGCCGTACACGTCAGTGAATAATTTGTGACATTAGTATGGTGAAAGTAGACTTCAGAGTTTTAAACTGCTCTGGTATTCGCTAAAATTTATCCAGTGGTTAATTTTTGACGTTTGGTATAAATACCTTCTATGGATGAAGAGAGAAGACAGATGGACAGCACACTCTTGGATTGTTCCTTGTTGATAATGTTCACATGTTGCGGAAAAATATAATCATACATATTATATAACCAAAAGCTAGAAAAATGAATCTTACACCAGAAAATGCAATGCAATGTTTAAAAAGAAAATTTTATAAAAAAAAATGTTTTTCCATGTTCAATTGCGGAGTTTACTATGAGGAGTAGCAATTCTTGAATGAATGTTCCTTAGGCCGGTTTCTACAAATAGTAAAAAAAATGTATATTTTGAATACGGGCAATAAAGCATTATGAACACTAACAAATATATAGTTTTTCGGGTTTTAAAAAATTTAAAAGTCTTGTAATTACCGTTGTCAAACATTTCGCAAATTTGAATTTTTAAGTACGAAAAAGCTTATAAATTTATAAATTTATGATTACAAGCACATTTACCCCTTACCATTTTAATAAGTTTTCTGTAGTTCAACTGTAAGAGAAAACTAGGCAACATTATTACATTCCTGGCAACATTATTACATTCCTAGTTGACCTCAATATACAAAAAATGTGTATTGGAATGTGGAGCAGCGGAATAACTTAATGAACATGCGAAACATATTACCCCTTTACGATTTTTTTCTAACTAAGAAAATTTCCTAGTCGGCATTGAATGTGGGTAAAAGTTCTACATACTTTATAAATTAGAAAAATCTGCTCAAAGACAATAGAGTTTATTTTCTCAAGCGTTTTTGAATTCGGAGAATATTTGCAAACTTAATAAAAGCTATAAATATTTTGTCAATTCGCTTGTTTTGCAGCCAAAAAACAAATGGCTGCACAATCTTCTTGATGCCAAAGTTATAATGATGTTTATAAACAAGTTGATCTAGGTATTGCCATAAGACCAACATAGTTTGCTAGCAAACCTGCATAGAAGCACGCGGATAATGCAGTTAATTATTAGAAGGCATAAATTGCTACTCTTTTGTTTTTTTGTAAATAAAAACTGGGTAGGTATTAATTCATTGAATTTACAAGCAGCAGAGCATTAATTTTGACTGTGTGAAGGTATTTTTTAGTCAACATCTGTTTACAAAAAACAAACATGCGCCAGCCATTTTGATTCTTACGATGTTTTAGTTATGTAACAATATGACTGGAAATGAATAAGTTATAAGAGAATTACCAAAATTGTACCTACCAATTTAATTACCACAGGCCTGAATTGGTAAAATTAGTTTGACCCTCACATGTCACTCAATACCTATACCAACGTAGTTTTTACATGCAACTCTAGTCAAATTGTATAGACGATTATCAATTAAAATAATTATGTAAGGCTTACCAAAGGTTTCAGAACTTAAATTGTTGGAAATTAAGTGTGGTGACTTTTTATCAATCACTTTCCTAAAACTAAATATTAAATAGTAGGTACGCCTTACGTTAAATGTTTATACAAAATACAAATGATTTAAAATAATTTATGTAATTAGAAATGAATATTGACATTAACAGTTATTTCTATTTCCTAACACTTTCGAAAAATGTAATCCATTATAAGATGGACTTGCAACTTGTTGTTTAAGGTTAGGTTAAATTTTATGTGTTATTTATCGTGTGTTGGCCTAGTTACATGATGCAATTTTTAGTTTGGATATCTTTTATGTACAATGTATACCTACCTACTTTAATAGTACCTAGGTGGTTCTGTCTGGGGGAATTTTTTTTATAGCGCCGAACAGATATTCAACCGATTCTGCCCATTTTGATTACAAACCACATCCTTTGAGACCTTAGTTCAAATTTCAACTTGCAACACTATTTTCTACAAAAAACCTGTTGTTTTAGCAATCCTACACTCATAAAACATCTTTACAACAGATGTGTGCAGGATGTATGTTTCATTTCATGTTTGCTACACAGAAACATTTCTTTAGTGATTTCCGACAAAAAAATGTGTCCAGACAAATGAATGTTTTCCTTTAGTGGCAAGGTGAATATGCCACTTTCGGTGGGCTGATACAGAAAAATATGTCTTCAGCAACTCACTACATAAACGCAAGATGTATGTACGTTTGTCTCATGTCCTGTTTGCTACAGCAAAACATTGCTTCTTGTGATTTCCATAAAGACAACAGACAACAGATGTATGTCTTTTGGCTGCTGATGCAGTATACACAGGCGAGACACTGCTACGTTCGGTGAGTTGCTTGTTGTTACAAAAAAAAATATTTTTTTAGCAACCAACCTCGCAAACGTGGGATTTACATATATGTATGTGTCATCTCATGTTTGATACAAAAAAGCCTTGCTTATATGATTTTCCATTAAAACTACATCCAGGCAACAGATGTAAGTGTTCTTCTGGGTCTCAAGGAGTCTGCTGTCTGGCTGGTCATGGACTTGCATTGCTTCAGCTTCCCACAACACAATCTTTGTCCAGACAACAGAATATCAGATCTATGGCTACATTTAGTCTTAAGGTTTCTGCCACTTTCAACCAGCTGCAAATAAATGCAGCTACACCTCTCTTTTATTAACAATGGAGTTCGAATCGAAGGAATCAACAGACACCAAGCCTAACACAATTCAATTAAATTTTAGTATGTATCCACAATCATTGGTAAACAAAGGAGCAAAACATCTTAAACTAGGTAATGAGGATCGCCTATTTGCCAAATATACAGTCGTTCGTTTAACCAAAGAGTATGGAACAACAAATTAGTAGCCGTCGCTGACGCGGAGGTCAGTTCGAAGGGAAAATTTCATAGATCGTATGCATCGGCTATGCTGTTGTTTGTTGCGGGGGTAGCAATGTGAAAACTGGGGCATCAATATCAGTACCCCATATAGAAAATTTTCGTTGTATGAGATGTGCACTCTAAGTTATTTTTTTACTCTTTGATCGATGGCACACATTTTGGTTTAAAATGGATTCACGAGAAAATCTTTTCTTCATATTTTTGGTTCATATAAACTTTGCTCTTTATTTGGACATTTTTCATTTTAATGACTTTCATTTTAATCTCTAAGAAAATTACCTGTAAAACAGATACCGATAGATATTTTGACAATTGACACTTTTCCCTATCTTCTCTTTGAACTGCAGCCCTTTTATGGTATTCCGTACGTTTTTATTGAATGTAAGAGATTAAAAGATATTAATGAGCAACAAGGTTCTCCCAAACATTGCGCCTACCTTATTAACCCGACGATATTGTTTATTTACTTTTGTAAATTCATGTGACGAGAAAAAGAATGACAAGCGGAACGTGAAAAAAATAATATCTGGTTATCAAACAACATAAACATATTTTATTTTAACCCAATAGAATTCAAAGTATAAACAAATAAAGTGGCATCACTATGTCTGCAGCTAATAACATCTGCCTCCTCGATGTCTCGATGTTAACTGCTTGATCCGTTATCCGCACAAAGAATGTTAGCGGTATACTAGGTAACTTTGTCAGCAACCGTCTTCTTATTTGATGCTTCATGTAGTGAAATTTTCATTTTTAAGTGTCATGTTTTTGCAAGAAGTTCTGTCGAAATTTTTTTTGTGGAATTAATGTGTGTGGATCGTTATGAAAACTTTTTTTATTGTGTGGTTTTGTTATTTCTTACGATTTATTTTGTGGCCTCGTTTTTTAGGTATTCCGCGTTTAGTAATCCAATGTGAAAAATTTGGTATTCCACGTTTAGCAATGCAATGGGAAAATTGTCAAAAATCGCAATGTACTCTTGAGATTTTTTGACAGGTAAGTTCTTTGGAATAGATAGTGTTTTTGACCTTAGCTCACACTCACTTAAGGCCTTTTTTTATGTCGTTCACATTTATTTTAAAAGTTATGTTTCAAATAAAATTTGCTCTTTTTTGGTTTCCATATTCGTTGTTTTTTTTCTGTTGTAGCGTACGCAGTATTGCCATTTTAAAAAAAGCATACCAAATAAAATTATTAAATAAATTTCGATTCGGCCTTTTTCTTAATTAGCTGGTCATTGTAAAATTCTGTTTCATTTGGCTGTAATGAGAAATATTACTTTAAAAAATAAAAAGTGGTTTTCGGTGAAATCTTTATTCAAATATTAAAATAATTTTAAGATAATTTTGTTTTTTTAATTCAAAAGATATGTTTTGACTCCAACTCACCTTGAGATTTGCTTATTGCCATTATAAAGACGTGGCTGGTTTATATTTCGTAACATTATGATTTATGATTACCGATCCAACTTTCAGTTGGAGGTAGTGAGGTGTTAATCCGCGAAGTTTTAACGAGTTTAAAAACTCGGTATTTTTAACATTGAATCTTAGAATTCAATTCGTCGTCATCAATGTTTTTCACAGCTATTATGGCAAGTTCGATCAACCAAACATGATTTGTGCAAACCTGTGCAATGCTTGGAAGCACCTTTCGGGTAAAATCGGGTTTTGATTCGGTAAGCTGCCGATAGAAATGTCACCAGGGATTTTGCCGTTGCTAATGTCCAGTAATTGCTTTCAAAAAACTTCTCCAGACTGGTCGTTCTGCAGATCGGCACGCATGTTAGGAGTCACTCTGAGTTGTTTTAAGTGTTTCCACAAAACGGACGACCTTAAACTTGCTGCGAAGCTTTGCGATCTCTGAATCTACTATAATTGCCAATAACTTTGCGCATAATTTGGCATATGCGGGGCACCCAGTATTTGCGTCGTACCTTGCAAATTGGAGCTTCCGTATTTTGATGCATCATTTGGTTGGTAATGGACTACTACAGCAGACAGGTTTATGGTCTCCTATCGGCATACGTCCATAAATGCTGAGAATTTCTATTTGCACGACAAACTAAAGATTTAAAGAGAATCAGTGGAACTGCAGCCTGTACTTGACTCAGTCCTTCCCTAAGTGCCAGAATACACCCAAATCAGTTCTTCATATCCACGACCATGCACATTTTTTTATCTTTCTGAAAAGTTCCTCCTAATTTTAAACTCAGCGGCAAACTGTTGAGCAGCCCTGTATGTAGCAGCTGCAGTTCTTACCTGAAAAACAAATAAGCTTTCCAAATCCGGAAGTCTGTCAGATCTATAAAAGTTGAAATAGGTTGACCTAAGTATTAAAACAAGTTTCCGGTTTGTTTACAGGACAAGGTTTTAGGTTACACTACTAGCGGGACTTGCAATTACATGCCGAATTCAAACGGATCGAATGGCTATAGTATGGTCATTAAAAAAATGGGCGATGTTGTTGAGTAAGGAATGTATAGAGACCTCCTTAGCATAATTTCAAAGCTCTTATCACTTAAGGCGAGGTTTTCCTCTACTGTGTCGGACATCTGGCTGGAAATCGAGGACTTTGCGAGGCGGAGTATTGGTGTTCATTCGTTCTACGTGTCCTTCCCAGCTTAAACGTCCAACGTTGGTGTACAGCTGGTATAGTTCTTGGTTGAATATTCGTCTCCATAACCCGTCAACGCAAACACGGGACCAACGATTTTGCGAAGAATTTTACTCTTGACACGACCAGGGATTTCTTCATCCATTTTTGATATGGCCCATGATCCAGCGACGTAGAGCAGGAGTGTGATGATCAGGCTCTTATATAGGATCTCCTAAGTTGTTTAAGGAAAGGCTTTACTAATAAATTGCCTTCTTAGCCAAATGAAACAACGGCTGGGAAGAGTAATTATTCGTTTAATTTCTGACGAGATATTGTTGTCGGAGTTAATAGCGGAGCCGAGGTAGACAAAGCCCCTTACTACCTCAAAGTTAAATTTGTTAATGGTGATTCTGTCCAATTCGTCGAATCGTTTCCAACCCAGATGGAGAATTCTTACACAGACATGGCTCTGTATAGTTCGTCTCTATAGATGCTGTCGAAATCTTTGAATAGGTAGTGGGTATCGATTTGGACTTCTTCAGTTTTGTTCCAGAATCTACCGAAGTGTGAGGATTTGATTAGTTGTGGACTTTTCTGGCATAAAACCACACAGATAACGTCCGACCAGGTTGTTGGTAAACGGTTTCAGGCGTTCATATATTACAGCAGATAGAACCTTGTAGTCGAGACTCATGTCTCTGTAGTTGGCGTAGTTCAGAGGGATACATTTTTTTGGATCGGGCAAAGGATTTTGAGGTTCCATTCTTCAGGCATACTTTCATCCGACCAAATTTGACTTACGAGCTTGTGGATGTTACTTACCAAGTCATCTTTATAAAGCTCGGAGGGAAGGCCGTTATTTCAGGCAGCCTTATTAAGCTTGAGCTTAGATATTAATATCCTGACTTCACTTAAGTCTGGTGTTTTCGCAGTTTTCACTGTCGTTGACAATATTGAATGGTTCGGCCTACCTGACAGCGGAATGTTGTTCATCATTGTAGTTTCACAGTCTGCAGAAGTGGTTCTTCCATATCCGCAGCATCGATTGTGTCTCAACTACGATATTTCCTTGTTCCTGTCGGAGCTTTTTTTACACGTTATGTAAAACCTGCAAACATCGTTCCTCGAGTGGCACCTCTCTTTATTCTCGATCACGCTCTTTTCTTGCTCTTTTTTCTACTTTCTGAAAAGCCGATGTTCTTTCCTTCTTCTCTGCCTATAGCTCTCGTTTTCACTTGCAGCCTAGTAGGCCTCGTTCTTGGCTGCTAGCATCTGTAGGCATTCCTCATCAAACCACGGGTTTCTCGCTGACATCACTGAACAGCATACCAATTTAAATAATTTTTTTTGTTTTTAATTAGAATCCTATTCGAGAAAATAGGCGTATACAAGCTTGCACCCATCGAAATATTTGTTTTTGTTTTGTTACCAACATGATCCCTAGGGACCAAAATCAAAAAATCATCACGATAAAAAGGATTCGATTATCAGAGTTGTTTAATTTTGTTTTGTCAGTTATATCGCTCACGGGCCAAAACAAAAATGTTGAACTTAAAAAATCAAGTATTTTAGAAAGCAAGGTTTGATAATTCGTTAAAGATATTTTTCAGGACATTCATCAACTTTGAGGGTATTCTCAGTCAATTTTGACCACAGCAACCTCCAAAAAGTTCATTGCGTGTTCAACAAAAATCTATGTCTCCAGCACGAAACACAAAGCTAACCAAACATCGTTGTCGTGTTGAAAGCTAATCCTTTCTATCATTTCGCTATGCAACCAGCAATCTTACAAAACATCCTCTAGTTACATCCCAAAACCTTATCCCAAGAAATTCGCCTACAATCCCTTCAATTACATCCTTCTGATTGTATTTGATTAATAATGCATAAACCCATTCCTCCTTCACATGTCGATTTTTCATTTTTCCAAGACCGCAATCTAAGAGCAACCCCCAAGTAAAATTTAATCCAATTCGCTTGTCTGCCCAGTCTCCAAAAAGCAATATCTGTACTCTATAGTAGCAAAACTCCCACAGTACACTCAATGAAATATTCAGAGAAAAACAGGAACTTCTCTCTTGGAACTCTGACAGCTACTAACTTCCTGTATTAAAACCGAAATTCCAATTCAATTGTCCTCCCGAACTGGTTGCTCCCACTTCCGTAACCCCATGGTAAAAGGACAACCTGAAAACAGAAACCTCCAGCGGAAGGCATAAGAGAGTAAAGTAAATTTTTAATAGAAATTGCACCAGCTCCACTCTATACTCTATATATGTAGATATACATACACACATGTATTTGATTTCATGCTCCAAATACACTCAGCTCGCAGGGATAAGAAGCACAGAAAAAAAAACGCAACAACAAATCCAACACACAAAACTGGAAGGAAACCCTGCTCCGACGAACTCCTAGTGGAGTTTCTAAGGAACACATCAACATTCTTATCAGTCGAAATCCTGGAGGAACGAATGAGTTCTCTTCATCTTCATATCCTAGTTTGTAGTCGTATCGTAGTCACAGTCATCGTCGTCCTGGTTGTCGTCTTACTAAGCGAAATCAATTCGTAAATTTTTCATGAAGACGCAATCTCTATCGTTTGCCATTGAATTGAATCCTATTTTCAAAGTGAACAGGAGTAGGAAAAAAAAAAACAGTATTCCCATCGAATAAGAGCTTCAGTTCACTTGTAGTGAAATGGATGTTTTCGTTGCGTCGTCATCGAGTCGTCTTTATCAGTCTGACTACACTCGTACTCCTCCTGGTGATGCATCATCATCAAAAACATGAAGCTGTCACACAATAGATGGCGTCGCGTTCATCGATATGAATAATTTAAGCCACCACTCGGGAAAAGCATCTTTAACGATATCAAAAACGTTTGGCAGGAGGAGTTGTTGTTATTTAAATGTGAGGAAAGTCCTTTTTCATGTTTGTTTGGCTATGGAGTGTATTTGTTAATATGTCAACAAACATGAGTTACATTCAAATTCGCGACAGAAATCAAATTTATTTTGTCCCTTTGATGTGTTTGTGCTGTCATCTATTTAACTTGCCAAATAATTAATGGAAGAAGCATGTTGTGGAGGTGGAGCCAAAATTCAATGAAATTAAAAAAAATAAAACAAATTCATCGCAAACGTAGCTTGACAAGACAATACCTATGAGCTTTGTACCCATAACCGCCTAGGTCTGTATCTTGCTCCTCTATACTCGCTGAGGCGGTGATGACATGTAATTAGCTCCTCAGAACTTTTTGAGATCCAAAATAAATTATGAATGCATTCCGCTAGTCCATCACAATATGGGAAATTTGATGTTCCCTTGAGAGGACAGCAGGCAAATTATTCCTCTATTAATTGCCATGTTTCAATAAACAGTGCGAACAAGTCGTAGCAGCGAAGGAAACCATTTGGACAATCGCGCGTATGTCCAAATAAAGAAAAAAATATTAGCTTTTATCAATCAGCTAAAAACAAAAGAAGCCAACAAAAAAAAAAGCTTGCATCAAGAGAGTACCTTATAACATCTTGCAGGTCAGGGAAATTTTGGTCAATGACAAAATAAGTTAGGAACAACTTGAGTCACCCTACATTGCTCGCTAAAGCTAAACCTCGCTAAACCTAAAAAAGGTCGAATAATTTGCTTGCTGGAATGTTTTCAGAAAATTCAAATTGAACTCGGTATCCATTCTTGTGAGCAGCGCTCCTTATTGACTTGTATGGCAAAAGAGTTGTTCTTGATATTTCCTTGATATTTCCAAGGCTTTCGATCGAGTTCGTCACAGGTCTTTTCAAGCCAAATTGACAACATTTCTTAAAGAGCGTTCTTTGCAAGCAGTGGTTGATGGTGGTGGATGGCGTTTTCTCGATTCTCCATTCACTCTGGGGTACCTCAAGGAGCAATTCTCTTACCCACTCTATTTCTTCTGCAAATTAATGATCTTTTGAGGACAACTAATAATCGGATTTTTAGTTTTGCCGAATATAGTACTCTAAAATAGAATAACTTAAAAGACACGCCTATATTGGCTGTTGCTAAACACTCTGCTGATGAGCTAGTTTGATACGAAGAAATCTGCTTTATAAATATTATGACGCACAAACTGAGGAAAAGAAAAGCTATTGCAATTCATCTCTAAGAAAACAATATATATAGTTTTTACAAGAAAGAACAAGTTTACAGTTCCGCAATTCGAAATAATCAAATCGGAATCCATGCATCTGATAGGCATCACAATTTGGTCAGACGTATTATGGCAACAAGAAGTTATATCTATTGCAAATCAGCAGTGTCCAAACTAAGTTAGCTTTTCATATGTATCTAATCTAAGAGATCTAAATACTGACTACGTTTACACCGTGGACTATATTTGGATCAGGGTCAAATATTTAAGTCCCAGAAATTTTCTGTTTACACCGTATATGACTAAATGCAGAACTCACAAGATCAGAACCAATGGCTACTTTTTCACAGTGGGCAATAACCATGACAATAGCAGTAAGTATACCTCTTCCGTTTAATTAATGGTGACATCTATGCGCAAGTTAGAGTAAACAGTCACCTAAATGAGTGAACTGACCTAAACAATTAAGTCCTTGTTCGACGTGCTTACACCGATGAGACCTATACCAAATATAGGCTTAGTCACGGTTATTGTTCACGGTGTAAACGTAGCCACTGACACAGCTTAGTCTTCTGCATAAAGACCAAGTACGACCAGGTACTGAATACTGTTATAATTTTTAAAGTTCGTCCCCCAAACATATACTGAACTTCCGGACCCTATCCTCACTTCAAATCTAAGCCATTGGTACATCGAAGACTTGTAGGAGATCTGTCTTCTTATTACATTATATTATAATGGCAGATGTTTTGTCAAAAGGAATGTTTTTATTAGAAGTGGGCGTGGATAGAGTGGATATACACAACGTTTCAAGACACTAGCTCAAAATTTAAAGCCAAAAAATCGGTGACACACAGACGGACGGACGGAAGGACAGACAGACATGGCTAGATCGACTCAGCTAGCGATTCTGAGTCGATCCATATACTTTGAAATTATTTCCTTATGTTACAAACTTAATGTCAAAACTAATATACCCCTATGAGATAGGGTATAAAATTAAAAATTCTGATACTATTCGAACAAACTTCGCAAGATATGTAGAAGAGTATTGCGTTTTATATAGATAGAGTTTTAACAATTTAACTTGCTGTTTTAAGATGATGTTGATGCTGAAGTTGTTCAAAAAAATTATTATTTTTTCATAGAGGCGTAGCGTGGGTGGGGGTTGACCGTTGCAGACCAAATTTTTGCCGCCCGTAGTAATTTTTCACACCAAAAAATGTTGTCTACGGTTTCAACCGGTTATCCATACACATAAAGGGTCATTCGCCTTTTTCGGTTTCGAAAGTAAAGCTAAATAAAACTCACACAGTCATACAGTTTTGATAAAAACTTCATAATTCTTTTTTCTTGAGCTAGTGGAATTCTTCATAGACATAGATGAGTCCAATAAGTGAGATTTTTACTTACTAAATCAACCCACTTTGTATTTGTATTGCAAATAAGTGTGTGATTTATATAGCAATTTTTTTCGCCAGTAATGAATGTTTGGCAGGTTACTTCCCTTGAGAGTTCCTGCTTTTTCCGCAATTTATAGCGCGGTTAGTTATTATCAGGCTAAATCCAAGGGCTTAGTGAAGACGCCGCAATAAATTTGTTTCATCAAGAGGACCGTTTTGTTCCCATGTCCTAATAAACGTTTTCAATGTTTTCGAGCAAAATTTTTTAATTCATCTTTATCTGCGGGAATACGCGGATCTCTGCGTAGATCCTCGTTCCTTATGCACCACGGCGCATTGACGAATGACCTTTACATATTGTTGTAGCACTTGTTCTCTGCTCTCTGTATTTATTTTTAAGGTCTTCGCATTTCTGTTTTACATACGACTTCCATTTTAATCGAATCATTCCGTGATAATTCGCTTCATTTGCTAAAGGGACTCGAACCGCGTTTGGAAATACAGGCAATTTTTTTGACCGCTTATACGAAAATCTACATGAATCGATTTGCTCTCGTTAAGCGCAATCCGCCTGGATATTGTCCATTCATTAACCTCTTTAGGAGTGTTTTCTAATTTCATATTTGTTTCCTCTATTGTTGTGCCAACTGCTAGTATAACAGTATCGTAAATTGCTCAGTCTATTGCTTTCTATGGATAGAATTCTATGGGCTGTCGTTTATGTTTGACATTGTTACATTGTTTGAGATAGTAAGCAATGGAAATGCCCACCCTACATTTTATTGCATTCTATTATTATTTCTTTCTATGAAAAGCAAAAGATAGTAAGGTATCAAATATTGCTCGTGGAGACGCGGTGTAAGCAAACGTTGGCAGTGTAGTATCGTTTGTTTGTGGTATATCGCGTGTAAATAGGAGGTACAAGAGTGGGCCAATGACATACTCATGACATTATTTCTTTGAACTCTGAATATTCGTTTCAAACCGAAGAACCTATGCTCAAGATACGGCACCAAGATTTTATATCGATACATATTATAAAATAAAGTTCCAAAACGTTTATGAATGCGTTTATCTCGAGAACCACCGAACGTATTTCGATGTGGTTTTCTTTCACTGGTATAACTGCATTTCCCTGGGAATATGTTTTCAGAATTGCTCCATCACTTACAGGAGCTAATCATTCGAGGAGCATTCGAGGTCTAACTGACAGAAATTAAATGTTTCGTCATTAAAATTGATCCCGGGCGAAGTCGGGAAGGGTCGCTAGTTTCATTATGAAGTTTGGACTTTCCATTAAGTGTGGAAAACAATATCATTCAAACAGCCTCCTAGGGAAGATTAGCAGCATGCAATCCTTTTGAGGTATCTCTGCCATCACTTGAGTATATAATGTTGGTTTTTATCACATCTAGAGTTCAGGGACTATTCGCGTAAACATGATAATTTGCATAGTCCCAAAGACAAAATTCTAACGGCGTCAAATCGAATGACCTGCTCCATCATTGCCATATTATGTTTGTTTAAAATCTTAAGTTTGATATTTTCTCGAAGCCAAAACGTATTTTAATAAGTAGCAGCAAGCGAAAACGTTGTTTTCTATTCATAATAACTTTGAATCGTTCCACCTGGCGAAATATTGTACCAATGTACTTGAATCATATAATAAGAATATTAATATGTAAAGGAGTACCAAAATGGAATTAATAAATGCACCAAAGTGGGAACGCGGCCTAACACCGCCATTCCAAGCCAAACGTCAGAGCGCAGCTTCATTATCATTTGTCACTTGTAAAGCGAAGTGCGCGGACGTGAATAAAATTGCTCCGACTTGTTGTTTTCGTTTATTACCCTATTGCACGTGTTATCTGTCAAATAAAGGATTCATTTTTCAGTATTGCTTAAATTAAATTTCACTCCTTTGCAAGGAGATAATAATAACATTTTCAAGGTTTTATACTTTTATGATGTTATCTAATGTTTTTTTTTAAAGAGATTGTGTGTGAGTGCAAAAATATAGAAAGACTGAGTTTATAGTGACTTGCATTTCGAACGTTGATTCTTTTAAAAGCCTTTGTGTAAATCAATGGTGAGTAGGTATTCTGACACATGATTTTGTATTTACGCTAGACAATTCACTATACTATAGAGATAAAATGCAATTCACTTATTTTCCAAAAATATGTCAAATGTGTCAAATTTTCCAAAATGTCAACCCACCTATGCAATAGTACCTATTATTGTTATTAAGGAGAAAAATGGTTTAATAAGCAAAAGCTCGATAAATTTTGATAATATTCCGAGTCGTGAAACTCTCTTTTTTTTAAATTCATTTTTATTTTATTTTTCTTAAAACTAATTTACATGCTAGACAAAAATTCATGAAAAAACTAGCCTACTTATCAACTACTTTACTAACTTACTTACTCTATGCGGGCGCCCTAAATTACACGATAACTTAATTCTAATGCCTTTCGGCCTATTATCTAATATATAAATCTAAAAGTAACACAATGTTTACCAAGAAAACTTTGAAAAACTTGGTTCCTTGTCTTTTATGAAACTCTCTATCTTTCTAGAAGTGTGATCACATCGATAAAACGTGTTTGAATCATAAATATTTCTGCTTGTGTTTGATTTTTACGACTGTAGCTTTTGTTTTGCCACCTATTATCTAATTGCTAGGAAGTCAAAAAATCATTCTAAATGTGCTGTGGATAGAACGATGCGGAAAGTGTTGTCATTCACCCTTAGATATGGCCGAATGTACCTTCAATATGACATGCACACAAATTGTATTGTTAAAACATACAAATTATGGAAACTACCTAAGTAAGCCTAGTGGTCCGCTACATTGTTGCAGCTCCTGCTGTTGTTGCGTCGGTCGCCCGGTAAGCCTTGATCGTAAACGATTGGTTGTTTATACTCTACACATGCTACTAATAGCCACATACATACCATAGTCGTATTTATGATTAAATACATGTAAAATATTTAATCTACGGAGGTTATCGGAACTTCCCGGCTTATCAAAGCCAATAGCATTTAAAAGATCGGGAAAATCGCCAGTGGAGGATGATTTTTGTCGTATGTTAGTAATGCTGGTACACGGTTTTAATACTGCAGTACTAACAGAGTCAGAAGAAAAAACGAAGTCGAGAATTCGATTATTGCGATTTTTTATACAGCTTGTAAGTAATGATAGCTTTGGTTCTTCCTCCAAAGGCACCCATATTCACCCCTATCAAAGTATCCTTTCGGAACAAAATTTTCTGCGATTTGTTCGATATCGGAGAATTTTCTACCGTTTGTACCGAGGTATCCGTTTGGATTTGCAGTAGATCTTCCGACGAAAATGCATGTCACATAATCGCGCGACGGCATATGTATAAAACAAAGATAATTTTTTCAAATTGACATGAAATTTACTTTGTTTGAAATATATATATTCTTCTGGCATTATAATTTAAATATGACTTCTGGCATATGACCGACACGGCTGGCTCGGACGTAGTTTAATCTGGAGGTCCAATTTTCGATTATCTACTTTTTCCAAAATTTGTGGCCGTATATAGGCAATCACGCGGTGCAAGTTTTCCTCAGAGTGGTCAATCGTTTCGGGCTTGGACTGCAATTCATAGGTCCAAAACGCGAAAGAATTCGTTCCCCGAACGTTACCTTCAACAAATCAATTGTGGCACGAGCTGTGTGACATGTTGCGCCGTCTTGTTGAAACCACAGCTCCTGCACATAATGGTTTGATGAACGAAAAAGTCAGAAATCATGCCTCTATAGCGGTCACCATTGACTGTAACGTTCTGGCAAGCATTGTTTTTAAAGAAGTACAGACCAAATTAGGGCGGTATGAGGGAACGTACGTATTCGCAACATAAACATGTTTATTTCCAACGGTTATCTTAACATAGAATATCTCAATGTTAAGAGGGAATGGAAATTATATTTTCTCGGAGGTAATATGACTGCGGACTGCAGAAATAACACCTCCTATATACTGAGAACTCATGATTAAAGAGCTCTGATTCAAGTATATCTACTGGCGTGAAGACATGTTTCTATCAAGGAGAATATGTCATGAGAAAAGGCTTGGGAATAAAAAAAGTTTTCGTTATTTTTCGGAGCCCTCTTACATTTCGATAGTAGAGGGACAGTCGGGAGAGTTTTTTTTAATGCGGAGTTAACTCCGCGTTTAGCTCCACGTGGCTTAAACTCATTGACAATAGTGCTTATAGGCCATTAATTAGTGTCGCATACTTTCTCAAATACATTTGGATGTACTTCTGTTTTAAATGATGAAACGTAATCATCCGGTCTACTAATTTTAGTACATTTAATAGAAGTACCTGTTGGGACGAAGATATTTTGTAACCAAGGGACCCAGTGGCGCTATATTTCGTGCAAAATTTTGCATTTGTATTTGTTAAGGGACTCATCACATCTTCGGAGGAAGTGCTTGTTTGCAGGCGTGATATAAATATCGATTTAGGTTTTTTTTTATCGACTTAATTGCAGAAGAATTTGCAGACACTGTTGGAACTACGCTAGATGATGTATTAAGGGGAGAAGGAGAAGCATTCAGAAGTTTTGGAGGCCATCCAACTGGCATATTAGGCATAAAATTTGATTTGTTTTGAACGTGACATCTGAGGTTAGAGCGTTTAGCTCTCAGATGAGTCGTTGATGAGTTTTGGTGTCACGCTTACGCTTTCCTTTAAGGGCGACAACTTTATCGTTAGCTGCATGGGATTTGACTGATTGAATACTGGTTTACAAAGGCTCTATAGACGTGGAAGCGTCAACGGACAGACATGGGTTGAAAAATGCAGAAACTGTAGATACTGCATGATAAAACGTGTCTAACAATTCCTTAAGCCTTATGACAGCTTAACTTTAAATGCCGGCATCTAAAAAGCAAGACTGGAGGTGGATAACTTACGGCAGTTTTATACATGGGCCGTAAAAGATGAAAATAGCGTTATGGACATTTTTTGTTTCAACACATTTTTAAGCCCCAATGTTCATTTTTAATTCAGAAAATTGAATTTGGAGGATTACTTATGAATAGAAGGGAACAACAAGATATTGTGGTCGAATGGCTCAATTAAATTCATGTAAACGGTTATTGTTTTAACTGTTACCCAAAATGAAACTCTTAAATGAATATTTACATTATTTATTCACTTTGGTGTTAGTAAATAGAAAAATCTTAAAATGAATGTTAGGACAATCTTTCTTTTAAATTGTGTAACCAACATTTTTATTTATTATCTCTTAACCTCAGAATAAAAAAAACTTAAACACGAAAATCAGTACACTTGTTCGAATTAGAACTTAGGTTTGCCCTTTTTTGTATACCACTATAACTATATCTAATTGTCTGCCAATGCGATGTGGAAAAAATAAAGCAAACATTGCTTCTAGCTTGTTTTTTGAATGATTTTTAAAATTCCATTTATTTCCAAAACGCTCAAAGCTAGAAGTTTTTTCCAAACCCATAAATTACTTCTATAAACTTCATAACCTTACCGACCCACTTAAAGCGTTTTACCACCAATAATTTCAATTAGTGCCCTACACCATTCGCAACCCATATCAGCCATCAAAATTACCCCAAATAATTACCACACCCTCACACATTATCGTATCCGAAAATATCACTCGCACGAACATAATAGAAAATAATAATTTTGTAAATCTGAATAATAAAACAGTATCACACATAAACTGAGCCATTCCCAACAGCCCTTAGCACCATGTATACAATACTCCCCACTCTCAGTAGGGTCATAAAGTCAAATGTACTCTCACAGTACCCCCACCCTCCGAAAGGAGGAACTTACACCAAAATAACACCAACAGAACGAACAACAACGACCGACGATGAGCACACCATAGCATCATAATTAACAGGTCTCACATATCCTGTAACTAAAGATAACAACCATCGTATATCATTTTGGGAGTCTAATAAATAATTTAAGCTCTGAAATGGTACCTCAAACTCTGAGGTATCCTCTGCATGGTTTTATCCTCTTTTAAAGTTCACCTGTGTGTAAAACGTCCGGAATACAATCTATATGCGTGCATTTGTGTGCTGGGATTTGACTTTCGGCTGTAGTCCCCCTCACAGGAATTCATCATCATTTGGAGCGTAGAGTTTCGGATTTAATATTTTTAAAACTGGGAGTGCAGATATGGATTTAGAAAGGGAGTCCAGCCAATTTGATCAGTAAAACCAGACGACTAATTTAGAAAGCCCATCACACTTAACCCATAATCTTAGTTAGAGGGGAAATATAGGGGCAAATGTTCAATTGGGAGAAAAGGTGGCATACCCTATAACATATCGTTTATCTACGTTGGAATATGCCACTTAAGCAATCGGGAGTTTTAATAACAAACAAAAGGTAGCCGAATCTTTTCTGTAATACAGCCACCCCTGAAAGAAGAGGTACACCTAATGGTAATGCAAAGCTAATCAAGATCCGAATATTCAAAACAAGAGTCAAACATAGAGAACGGCTTCGGAACGGCTTCGGAAAGAAGACAATAAGATATAACTGCAATCCAGGAAACAGGTTAGATCGGTCAAAATAAGGATGTAAAACTGGAAATTGGTTAGATCGGTCAAAATAAGGATGTAAAACTGTGACATAATAAGAGACATATTTACCAGACTTGCTGCCATCCAGGAAATACGACGGGATAGGCAAGGCAAAAAGTGAATGAACAACTTTGACATCCACTACGGACCTTGATATAGTGAAAAACAGCGTTGATGATGACAGTTTGATGATGAATGCCGACAGATTCTCACAGCCAAGAACAACATTCCGCGGTCAGACAGAATGAACCATTCAATATTGGCAACGACAACGAAAACTAAAAACCACCCGACCTTAGTGAAGTGAGGATAGCAATATCTAAACACAAGCTTAAATGACGATCTTCCCGCGGAGATTTATAAAGCCGCCAAAGATGGCTTGGTAAGTAACAGCTACCAACTCATAAGTCAAATCTAGTCCGATGAAAGTATGCCTGAAGAATGGAATCGTTTGACAGATCTACAAAATAGGAGACCCTCTGAACTGTAACAACTGCAGAGGCATAAGTCTCGATTACAATATTCTATCTGCTGTAATATAAGAACACCTGAAATAGTTAAATAACAACCTGATCGGCCCTAATTAGTGTGGTTTCAGGCCAGGAAAGTCAACAACTGATCAAATCTTCACACATCGGTAGATCCTGTAAAAAAAGCGGATGAAGTCGAAATCAATACCCACCATCTTTTCGTCGATTTCAAAGCCGCATAAGACAACATTTATAGAGACGAACTATACGGAGACATGTTTAGTTTTCGTATACCGGCCAAACTCGTCCGTCTGTGCAGGATGACGATGGAGAATTCTCTCTGCTCCATGAAGGTCGGAAACAACCTCACCCACACATTTGATACCTAAAAACTAAAAAGGAGTTAGGAAAGGTGATGCATTATTTGTATACTTCTTTAATTTGCTTCTTGGATTGCGCAAAACTTGCGAGCCAACCCCAGAGGCTCAATCTTTCATAAATCGGTGCACTACTATTACTAGCCTTCGCCGACGATATTAATATCATATCCATATCGATATTGATATCATTGGTAGGACTTCGATTATCAGCCAGACGGCGGACGCAATATTTTCTTCATTATAGAACAAGTAGAAATCCACCTCAACCAACTTGGAGTGCGTAATTGAAGGCAATTAGCTTAGGAGCTGTGCGAACCGTCGAATACCCTATCCCATTCCATTTTTCAATTTAACATCCCCAAAACGTTGGAGTGGCGTTTTCACAAAATAGTGTTCAAACGGTCTATCAGTAAATAGTATGGTTCGTCAAAACAACGTTTTTCTTTTGCATACCTATGCGAAAATTTCCGACGCTACAAAGTGGGGGTGATTAACAACTTTATACCTATATCTATTTAGAGATCAGTTTTGCAGAGATCTGCATTTAAGAACATTAAGCATGCATCCAAAGATGAGTCCATATGCTGAAGCCTTTGATGTAATACCCAAAGAACCAATCCGTTAAATTCTTTTATCTTATAATCTATTTCGAAAAAAAACTATTTCTTTCAAGTCTATTCATCAAACAAATTCGAAACTTTCATTGCCCGTTAAAGTTCAAGTCATGTTGCACCTCTAATTGTTTTTTTTCCCTTGTGTGCTGAAAATAACGAACAATCGAACACCCTATGGACAAGTCCTAAAAAAGGAAATTCTTGAACCATGATAATTGGACAGACATGCATTAATATTCATCGGCTTATTATTATGTGATATGTGGCGTGCGGTTGTTTTTTCCTGTCATGACATTTGACAGGTGAGGGGATTAATGATGTTAATTGTATCCATACGAAGATAGGTACATCGGGGTGTAAAAGAGTTGAATGATTACACCGCGAAGGGTAGATTGAGCGATGTAATACGCTAATTTTCAGTTGGCCCACCTGTGAATGAGGGTGCTTGCCGTGATGTAAACGGGTTGCGTCAGAGATGAGTACGTACATGACGGAGATAAATGACATCAGTTGCGAATTAAAAATTTATGATATCAGCTTGGTATTCATGGAATAATAACAATTTTTCGTCATTTCACTGCGGAGGTGAGGTATTATGGAATAAATATTCGACTTTCAAGGAAGATCATCAAATAGAGTTTTGGGAGGACTCGTCGTGTGATTGCTGATACCTTATTCGTCCGCCTCAGTGATAATTTGTAGTTATTTATAAGTGTGATTCAGTTCGTGGTTTCAAGTTGGTAGCGTTGACACCTGTCATACGCAGTTTTCATTTGAAGTGTCATAATATTAGTTGGATGTTTGCCATTTACGATTATGGATTGCTTAACAATAGAACAACCCGTTAAAATAATTTTAACTTACTACAAAAGTGGTGATTCATCCGGATCAATTTTAAGCGCGATGATTGTGGTCGTCATAAACCAACTACACAAGCAATCAGCAGCAAGCAATTTTAAAGTAATTTGAAGACGGTGGAAGCTTTACTGATGTCGTAAGTCATGTGCACCATCAGTCGAAAATATTGCTGCTGCAAGTTTTGCTGATGATCCGAATTTATCGATTTCAGAAATTGAACGTGTCGTACACCTCACAATGGCGTATTTTGTATTTCTATGCATCTCCATCCTTGAACAATTGAACAATCACAACGCCGTAGATACGCTTTTTGTGTGTTGACAACAGACAATTAACACAATTTTTCGAACTAAATTTTCTCCAGCGATGGGCACATTTCTCACTCAGTGGGTATGTAATCACGCGAAATTGCAGCAAATGGGGCTCAGAAAACCCACAATTGATAAAAGAGGTGCCGTTCCATCCAGACAAAGTGACTGTTTGGTATGTCGAAAGGTGTCATTGATCCGTATTTCTTCTAAGATGCCAATAGGCAGACGGTTACTGTTGATTCGGAGCGATATGGTCGAATGATAACCGATTTTTTTTTGGCCAGTGATTGAAGATCATGACTTGCACGATATCTGGTTCCAACAGAGCGGGGCAACAAGCCACGCAACACGTCAAATTATAGCTTTATTTCGTGTGAAGATTCCTGGTCGCGTAATTTCAGGTTTTGGCGACGTCAATTGGCCACCAAGTTATGCGATTTGACACAGTTATCGAAAATGTTAGGCACAAATTTAAATATTGAAAATCACGCAATTCAATAAACTTAATTCAGCACGTAGTGAAACTGCGATAAATCAAGGAAGTGGAAGTAAATCAAGTGAGGAATCTATTTGGAGCCGTTCCCAACCACTTAGCTTGTCGTATGCAATAGCGTCTTGGTTTAAAGCATACAAAATTCAACTCGTTTAAGAGTTAAAGGCTGTTGACCTATCGAAGCGTCAGCGATTCAGTTTTTGGTATCTTGAAATTTTAATGGATCGAATGATTTCGACTAAAATGATACCCCTTCCTGGTTAATGGCTACATCAAAAAGTTCAATTGCCGTATTTGTACAAAAAAGCAGTCCACAGAGGTTCCACACTAAGGGTTTAGTGTAATTGGGCTGGTGGAATCAACCGTCTATATTTAAACAAAAATGACAACGGCCATGATCTATCTGTTAATTAATTCCTGAATTCTAAGCCCGAGATTCAGTCCGGCAATTCTGCCACGCAGCTGGAGGCTCAATACCCAGAAGTGTTTTTTTTTGTAATGGTATTATAAAAATCCGCGTATCCTGTTTTTTTATATTAATTATCCATTATTTGTATTTAGGCTTGGTTTGAAAACTCATCGATTTCTCATGAACTGTATTGCCTAGCTGAATAAAATTGAAAACCAATTTGTAATTAAGATCTACAAATAGAATTTTCAGCATTTACCGATTCGCGTCACCTTCATTATTAGGCGTTCTTATAATCATAATTAAAGTCCAGTGCGCAAGGAGTAAGCACGACCCAGTATTGCCCCAACCACTCGTTTTCCTTGAGTCTACCGAAACTCCAAAGCCCACATATATAAACCGACTTTAAAGATTATAAAGCCAACAAATTTTGGAAGTACTCGAACTCGTCATCAAAAATTGCTAACAGAAGGACCCTGCTGTTGTTGACCCTCACAAACTTAATATCGTCAGACACAAGTTCGCAGAATCAGCTAAAGAAACTGAACTGGAAAGCTATCCAACATCTTTTCACCCTAAATATTTACGGCAAACAGAACGCAGCTAGAGCAGCTATGAAACTGAGAGCCTCGTCACAATAGACACCCACGCAAGGTGAAAACACAAAAATTCTGAATCACCTTAACATTACAGAAAACGCCGACCACTACCCAACTCAGTTTTGAGCACAATATCAGGACAACCATTCCCAGTCGCCTTAAATGGGAGTCGGATACGATCGGAACGAATAACTCGATTCACATCTATACGGATAGGTGTAAAACGGAATGTGGGGTGGGTGGAGGTGTTTTCTCCGAGATGCTCGCCTCCCCGATCATTGTAGCGTTGTTCAAACGGAATGCATGGTTATTTAAGAAGACTTGCCTTGGCAGTAAGGAATGTAATATCTATGAAGTATGTTAGCATCTTCATTGACAGCCAAGCGGCAATCGAATCCCTGGAATCCATCTTGTTCAAATCGAAATCAGTCCACGAATGATGAATACCTCTGAATGTGATGGCAGAGCATTTCACCAATCACCGGACCACAGAGACATACCGGGGACCTTAAAGGCGGATGAGACCAGACAGAACACTACACTTAACTTTGATATACTACCGACAGTAGACATGTTAACTATGCCCTCGATACATTTTAAAAACAGACCAAGGTGGATGCGATCAAGAAAGCAAACTGCAGATGAATTAACGGCACAGCGTGTCCAATATCCTGGCAACTCTGACCAAACTTTAACCCGAGCTTTAAGCAGAACCGCTCAATATGCTACGAAAAAAGAGTATAGGCCTCTGTTACAATGACTGCTGTAGAGAGTGCTTGAACGAATAAGAAGAAAGTTTTACTCATCTTCTCTGACCTTGTCCAGCTCATTCAGACAAAAGAAAACTCCATCTGGGAAACTACTTCTTTAATAATCTACTAGCTCATATTAATGTCAGAGACCTCCTACGCTATATAGTAAGCCCTGAATAATTCAATTAGTCGACAGATCCATGTTGTACCACAACGGAACTTTTTGGTCTAAGTGTGCACTTTAACCTAACCTAACCTAATCCAACCTACGGACCATGATAGATTAGGTAAGCTAAGCGAGTTGGCAAAGCAGAGTGCCCTTTACTCCGCCACATTTGGTCTTATGGTTGGAAGTATCGGGTTTTTCAACAGGGACGCTACAAAAGTTGAGCGACAGGGACAGCAAACGACGCCATATTTCTTGCCGCTCTTTTGACATTTCTCTTCAGTTAGGTTTGCCATTTCATTAAAATTTACAACCGAAATTCTGAGTCAGCGGCCTCAACGTTAAGAGCGCTACGTCCAATTTATGGTCGTCATAATCGTCCTAGCAGATCAACAATTGAGCGTCTAGTGGAAAAATTTGAATCCAATGGCACAGTACAAAATGTTCCCGTGCCAGTGAGACAAAGAAGTGCCCGTAGTGTCGAGAATATTGCTGCCGCTGAGGCTTCAGTTGAAGAAAGCCCAAATGTGTCTTTCACACGTCGTTCTCAAGCGTTGGGCATCTCTGTGACGTCGTTGTGGCGAATTGTGCGAAAAGATCTTAGCCTACATCCTTACAAGATTAAATTGACGCAAGAACTGAAGCCGCTTGACCACCAGAAGCGTCGTATGTTCGTGAATTGGGCTGAGCAACAACTTGAAAATGATTCGGATTTTCATCGAAAAATCATCTTCAGAGATGAGGCTCATTTCTGGCTGAATGGCTTCGTCAATAAACAAAATATGCGGTTTTGGTCAGGCAGCAATCCACACGTACTCCATGAGTCATTGCATCCCGAAAAAATTACGGCTTGGTGTGGTTTATGGGCCGGCGGCGTCATTGGGCCGTACTTCTTCCGTGATGATCAAGACCGGCACGTTACTGTGAATGGGAATCGCTACCGTTCAATGATAACCGAATATTTTTGGCCCCAATTGGATGATATGGACTTGGAGGACATGTGGTTCCAACAGGACGGTGCCACAAGCCACACAGCGAATGCCACAATCAATTTATTGGAAACCAAGTTTGGAGAACGTGTTATCTCACGAAATGGTCCAGTCGCTTGGCCGCCTCGGTCGTGCGATTTGACGCCGTTAGAGTACTTCCTGTGGGGATACGTCAAGTCTATGGTCTATGCCAACAAGCCAGCGACGATTGATGAACTTCGTAAGAATATCGAACGTGAAATTGCAGCAGTATCGGCCGATTTATGCTTGAAAACCGTCGAAAATTGGGTTCAGCGTCTGGACTTCTGCAAGCGTGCCCGTGGTGGCCGTGCAAAAAAAATCGAGTTCCATACATAATGGCATCGAACGTACTTTCACAGGAATAAAGAATTTCATTGATATCCAAAACCGTTTTTGTTTTATTTAAAAAACCACTTTTGTAGCGCTCTTATTGAAAAACCCTTTATTTAGTGGAAGTTAGTTCACACCCTTCCGTTGTTGAACTATACCCCGCCATCACAATATCTTTAAAAACTTGTAAAGAGACAATATTGGGTTTGGAAATATTGAAAGTAGGAGTTTTGAATTGCTCTGTCTCTTATGTTTTTAGATTTAGATTTATTCAAAAATTTCAAAAATAATTAACATTAAGATATACCTGCGAAGCTTTGTGGCTTACCTGCAGGTGATTGATTTTGTTGATGAAAATTATATGTAGAAAAATTAGGAAAAATATAAATAAAGGCATTCGGGAACATCTCGAGATGCATTTATTTTTAAGCAAAGGAAATTATGTTATTTGTTCCAAAAAGCGTTGTTTAAGTTTTTTTTCTAATATTAAGTGAACTAAAATACCGAAACTGTTGTAGAAGATTATTTATTATATACGGTACAGTGTATATCAGTCTTCTCTTGTTGTACTCATTGATGATGCCTGGAAGTTGAAGTAGACCTTCAGCTAGTCCTCATTTGTGGATGTTTCGTATGTTGTTGATGTAAACATCCCTAGGAAGTGACTATTATTGCTGATGCCCAGATATTTATAAGTATCGACGACATCAATGATTTGTACATCTTTAATTGTGTATTTATATTTGGGATGCTTGGTAATTAAGACGCCTAATGTGTATCAGTCTGTTTCCCTACTACATGAAATCGGTTTGCATAGTCCCAGCTGAATGGATTGATGACATATAACGATAGCCATATCATCTGCGAATGGGTAACTCTTTGTTCAGCATTTCACCATTTCATTCGTATATAAGATGAAAAGTAGAGGGCCCAGTTTACTACCTTGAGGTAGGTCCTCCATACTGCATTTTAAAAGATTTGCTATGACAATCTTTTATTTTCACCCCGAAGGTTCTCTCTGTCAGGTAATCTGCTATCCAAAACTACAGCTTCCCCTTGATTCCAACTCTTTGGACAGCGTCGGTTAATTTGTTGTGGTCGAGGATATCAAACGATTTACTGAATTCCAGGGACTTACTAATGTATGAAGACGTTTATCTAGGCTAGTGTGGATTAGGTTAGCAAGATCTTTAAGAAGTTGGTTGGCACTTTTGCCCTTTGGAAATCCGTTCTGATATTTGCTAATTATGTCGTGCTTCTGGATAAAATCTCATATACGATTTGAGATAATTTTGTTCCATAATCTCCTGAACAGTAGGCAAGAACTCAAATGGGAGACAGTTTCCTGATAGTTTCTTGCTACCTCCCTTACAAGTTGGTCGAACAACAGCATCTACGGCCTTCCTTGATTGTTTCTTCGGAGGTAATTGCAAGTGAGATCTGTTCCTGTTGGTTCAGTTCTTGTTATATTCTAACCAAAGCATCCGTTGTCAGTCACACCATCTTATATAGATCTTGTATTCCACTCGTTCTCCGAAATTTATGACATATGAGTGGACGGGCCTTCTTGAGATTTAGTATCAGTGAGTGGTTACTTAGATGGTTATGGGCAGTGAATGGCTTCAACTTAGACAGAGTAATGTTCTTTCATATTCGGTCCCGTTTGCGGTAGCTGGCCCTGATGGCGAAGGTTCAAAGACTTAATTTACGAATTGTAAATAGACAAAGCTTGTAAAAAAACCTATGCATTGTTCCTCCAAGATTTTTAGGACGCAGTAGAGATAAACATTGTCTAAAGTGACTTCCAACAACGCCTTAAGTTTACCCCAGTCTTAAGCGCCAATTGAGATATCAACGAAATATGTACACGGTTCTGAAGCTAAACATAAACTAATGGGCTATAAAAATTTATTTCCAAACATCCGTGGTGCAAGCACTATCGTCACATATTTATTTACAAAATTTGACCGCCTTGTAGTTTTACGCCATTAACCACTGCCCAGCTTCCGAAACGCATTCAATTTGCCTACATGTTGCATTCAGGAGCTCCCAACTGGCTTCTTTCACATGCCAGATACACATGCCAGGTCCATACCCGCTGCTGAATATGCACCCATGCGCTGCACACTGTACACAATGTGCATGCAGGGCAGTTGTGCCATTTTTAACTGGAAACTTAAATTGCCAGAAGTTAAGCCACTACATCGGGAATATGAGGAAAAATGCAAACAAAACACAATTCTTCCTGCTGCCACGAACAGAAAACAGAAAACAGTTCTCTTTCAACATACTCCCTCATCCAGGATATTTTTATTCGCTATGCCCTGCTTACCATTCCGGGTAGAACCAGAAACCCCCTTTGGATACATCCCGCACACACAGTGCAATACATAACAAAACACATATCCTTGCTATAGTTCCTGTTCCTGGGAATACTATTTAGCAAGTCCGCAGAGTGCATTACACCAAACCAGTCATGCAGCCAGAAAAAGGGACGCTTCTCCCCATAACAGACAAAAAAAAATCCAACACAGGACGACAAAAAGTCATAAAAATGTTGGAGAAGAAAGAAAATTTATACAAAACCAACAAGGAGAAAAAACGGGATTTTCTATCTTCTATTCATGTTCGCATTGTGTCATACTGACTTACATTGCTACAAAGGATTAAAAGACAGAAAAAGCTCCAAAAGAACTAAAAGGAGGCACCGGGTAAAAAAGAAACAGACAAAATGAATTATTATCCTTTTGTGCGCGCTTATATCTCGCGAGCAAGCTCTGTCTATCTCTCTATTTCTCTGTGTGCAGGTCTTTTAATAAATATCCCTTCGTCTGCAGCTAGGATTCATTGTCTCAGTGTTCGTTTGCCTTTCTTAGGCTCAGCAGAAAAAAAAACACAGAAATTGTCCTCACCGGAAATGCATTCATTCATCGCGCGGAAAGAGTGTTTCTGACACAAGGTTCCTTCTCCTGTGTGTTAAGCTAGTGGATGAAGGATGACTGAATGACGACAGAGAGAAGATTCCGTTTCCAGCAGAAGAAGATCATCGTCGTAGTAGTCGGTTGTCGACAGGCTTTAGTCGTCCTTATTTCGCTACGTCAAGGGGACGTTCACATCCATTATGTATACCTTCACAAATGGAAATTTGAAATTTAAAATTTAAGTGATGAAAGGTTTTGTTAAAACGAACAAGACATGGGATTCAGATGATTTATGAAAGATACCGAATTGAAATTTCGTCTTTGAGTTTAACGCTGAACAAAAGACGGGTAAGGATGGCTGAAGTTTTGCTAACCGGGTTTGAGTTTAAATTTGGGTCAAAGACGAACTGAATGGGGAGCAGAAATCACCAGCTATGACAAATTGTGGTTCACGGTTTAATTGAATGTAGGCTCTGGGAAGATAGACAAACATTTTAAAAACAATAAAAATCTTTTCAAAATATTACCTCCAACTGCATTGATCTTGTCCTGAGATGGGGGTATAATTCGTGGTGAAACTGGGCTTCAACCAACATGCCTCTCCAATGAGCCAAGTTCTTTGATAACTGTCCCTAGTTGCGCATTTGAAGTTGACTGAAGTCAGTTTCTACTCGTGGGGTTCACATAAGGTGAAATCTTCATTTCCTGCGGCTACCATATAGCTGAGAGTTGAAGACTATGGGAACGGAAGTATTGATGTCCATTTGCTTTATATGGATTAGCCACCATAATATTTAGTTCGTCTCTATAAATTCTGTCGTATGGGCCTTGAAAGTCAAGTATATCGATTTGGACTTCTTGTTTTTTTTTCAGGATTTGCTGAAGTGTTGGAGTTGGACTTTCATGGCCTAGAACTACATTGTGAAGGGCAGATCATGTTGATGGTGATTGTTTCAGGAGTTCACATATCATGATAGATTGGAGACTTATGCCTTTGTAGTTGGCGTAGTCCAGAGGGCCTCCCATTTGGGATTGAGCGTTGTGTTGACTACCATCTCCGTTCAAGGGGCCTGGCTAAAACTTGAAATTCTTTTATGTCCTGTTATCCGAAGATTTCAGAACAGCTCCTGTAGGTATTTTACTTCGTAGGCGTCATTTTGGGAATTCTTTAGCTGCCTCCTGACGTTTTTTTTTATTAGTTTCAGTCTATGAGTGGTAATTTATTTATCATCAGCGCCTCATATCTGTAGAGAAATCCTCTACACGCCACCGATGAGAGATGGAATGACCAGTGGCTTGATCACCATTATACAAGATCATTTAAGGATATTATTACGAATTAGCAGTATACATAACGGTATTAGGTCAGCGTTCTCTTTTTTGGATCATTTGCGTTTTACGACTATCTCTATTCAAAGAGCCTGGTATCCTTACTTACTTACTTAAATGGCGCTACATTCCAGAATGAACCTGGGCCTCAACTAACATGCCTCCCCAATCAGCCCTATCCTTAAGTTACTGCATCAAGTTGCGTACTCCAAGTTGGTTGAGATAGGTTTCTGCTTGAACTCGCCACTTACGAAGAGGTCTGGCTGGAAATCGAACACTCTGAGAGCCATCTTAAACGTCCATTGCGGACATTTTGACGAGGGGCATGTCGCTGTACAGCTCGTATAGATCTTGGTTGAGTCTTCGTCTCCATAGCCCATCAACCACAACGGGAACGAAGATTTTTGAAGAATTTTCCTGTCAAATCGACGAAGGATTTGTTCATCCACTTTTGACAAGGTTTATGCTGCAGCGCCGTAGAGCAGAACTGGGATTAACGGGGGCTTGTCTAGGATCTCCTTAGTAGTTCAAGTGAAGGCTTTACTACTGACATTGTCATTGACATCGCAGTACTTCGCACATGAATGCAACGAACTACAGACACATAAGAGCACTGGCGACTGAGGCCATCGGCTGGGACAGAGCAAGACATTAATTCAACACAGAGAGACAGGTCTACTCATAGAAGGAAAGCCATATAACATAAACATACGCACGTGGCACAGAGGAGGAGACATAGCTTTATATTTTCTCATATTATCACACAGGTGGCCTCAGATAAGCTGGCGATTTTCGTAGAAAAAGAATGCTGCCGAAGCTGGGACTTGAGCTCGCAGCGTTTGGCTTAGAAGTCAACTATGCATTCCTCTGAGCCATTACCACCTGCAGGCTTTACTACTAAATTGCCTTCATAGCTCAAAGGAACAGCGGATGGCAAGAATAATTCTTCGTTTAATTTCTGATGAAATGTTGTAGTCGGAGTTAAAGCTGAGCCGAGGTAGACAAAGTTCCATACTACCTCAAAGTTATATCTGTTGATGGTGCAATGGTGAACTTATGTCCTTAGTCTTACACTCATTTACTGCTTTACTTATATCCGCCGCTTCCTTCTCTATACTATCAAACGTGACATCATGTTGAGTCCTACCAATGATGTCAATATCGTCGGCGTATGCCAGTAGTTGCACCGATGTTTAGAAGATTTTGCCTCTGGTGTTGGCTATGGAGTTTTTCAGAATCCTCTCAAGAATCAGATTAAAGAAGTCACATGACTTTGCATCGCCTTCCCTAAATCCCTTTTTGTTATCGTATGTGTCGGTAAGGTCGTTTCCGACCCTGATGGAGCAGCGAGAATTCTCCATCGTCAATGGCTTAATATAGTTCGTCTCTAGAAATGCTGTCTTATGCCGCACTGAAATCGATGAAAAGGTTGTGGGTATCGATTTAAACTTCTATGGTATTTTCCAGGATGATTTGATCAATTGTGGACTTTCTTGGACTAAAACCACTCTGATAAGGGCCGATCAGGTTTTACGGGTTCAGTCGTTCAACAAATTACTGCAAATAGGGTCTTGTAGGCGATGTTGATGAGACTGCCTCTGTATTTGGCCCAGTTTAGTGGGTTTCCTTTTTTGTGAATTGGGAAAACGATGCGGAGGTTCCATTATTCAGGCATTCTTTCATCCAACCAGATTTGGATTTTGAGTTGGTGGATGTTACTTATCAATTCATCGCCGACGGCTTTATAAAGCTCGGCGGGGAGGCCGTCATTTCTGGCAGCATTATTAAGCTTGTGTGTAAACAATCCTCACTTCTTTCAAGTCAGGTATTTGGTAATTTTCGCTTTCGTAGCCAATACTGAATGATTTGTTCTGCCTGATAGCGTATTACTGTATGTCATTGGCGTTTAACAGTCTGCAGAAGTGGTTCTTTCATATCCTCGAGGTGAAGAAAGCGTGTGCTGGCTGTAGTAGCATATGGTTCCGTAACGAAGTCAATTGGGCTCAGTCTGTTACCAGACGTGGTGTCGTGTAGGTTGTGTTTTCCGAAAATACTGCTGAAAATGTCTTCTCTTCCGACCTTTGCTTTTAAATCTCCCAGCACAATTTTAACATCGTACTTTGGTAGGCACTCATATGATTTGTTAAGGAGCTCGTGGATGCAATCCTTATCTATATCATATTTTTTGGCATAGACTTCTTGTCGAAGTCTGGCACTTAAAACAAACCTGAATCCGAATAGTTGCTGTTTCTGCTCACTAAAACACGGTCCGAAGTAGATGTCACAGTTTTCCATCCTCTTTTAAGCCCGGCCCATCGTATTTCCTGGAAGGCAGTAATGTCAGCTTTGTAGCGGTGTAGGGCCACCACTAGTTGTTCGCTTGCCTCTCTCCTGTTTAATGTTCCCACATGCCAGGTACAGGTAACAACTTTTGTTTAACAGGGTCGTCAACAATAAAATCAGTCCTTTCTGTGGTTATTGCTTCTTAGCAAATTGTGTTTTTTTCATGGCTAGTACAACCACTGGACGTTGCCAAGTTAAAGCAAATCAGAGTCTACCCTCGTTCTACAGCATCCAACCCTCAAGCCAAAGGGCCTGGTATGCCCTTGAAATTCCTAGATGACCTGTTGTCCTAATATAGCACAGCAGCTCGCCTAATTTTTTCACATCGTCCAGTCTACCGTTGAATCTTTCTTGCGATTTCTTCCACTGCCATCTGAGAAAGGGAACTGGCTTCTAAGTGAAAAGACACATTCTCCCGATAGGCACCAATTTACCAGATATTTATTCACTTCCTCCCTTTATGCATTTTATCAAAAATGGATCTAACCTGACAATATTTGAGTTCCATTTAATCATCTTTGGGCAGGTACTTCATTAGTCATGATCAGATCTGTGAAGGTTCTTCATACCTTAAATTTAATTATTGAGTAGGCTAGGAAGCATCAATTGTTAATCATAGCACCTTGTAACCTCTGAAACATTATTTCTTTCGAACAAAAGGTATAAATTAATCAACTCCCAACTTTGATTAAACACTAGAATATCTCGGAACACCAACACCATCCTACACCCAAGCAACCATCTTCACATATTCCAGTGTCCCATGTTAGTTGTCATTTCGTCTGTCATTCTCTTTTGTATTCCTAAATATTTATAGCCCACAATTCGCATGTAACCTTAATAAACTAATTACGCGATGAAAATCTCGTGAAATTCCATTTGTCACTTACTCCAACAATTTGCATACAAATCCTTGTAACAGCGAGTAACCTGCTCACATTCAACACATGAATAAATTAAATTAGCGGCAGCCCTCTGTCATCTGAAGCCCGCGTTATAAGCTCAACGTGCGGGTACACATTTATCATACTAAAACTTAAACTTAATTAACACTTTCCCGCATCTTGCAGCGCAGTAATGTACTCTTCGTCACACCGTCAGCACTTCTTTTCATTCTCCGTCTACTTCTCCCAAGGCTGCACGAGGACACAATTGCGCCAGCAACCTAGTGAAAAGTTAATTCGCATAAAATCACAATTAATCAAATCATAGACTCCCCCTTTTTCGACTGTCAGAGATGTTTCCAATTTCAGGTGAAGTCCCGTATGCCTCGGAAGGGTAGTAGAGACCCATCATTATCAGCACCAGTTAGTGTGTCCTTTCTTCATGGTGGTGGTGTGGGGAAAAATCTACAAATGTAATTAATCTTTAGAGGGATGCGCTTTCCTTGCGCTTGTATATGTTTGTCGTACATTTGACGAAAGTCGGATTGTTGGCTATCACTCGGAGTGGTACTAGTAAACGAATTTATGATTCATACTCCCAGCCAAAGGCGGCATGAGTAACCAAAAAAAGGGGTTACGCGAGTCCTCCTGAAACAAGACCCTTTTTGGGGGATGACAACGTCAGCATTGCTACCGGTAGGGTAGAGATAGAAACACCGCTTCTCTGGATCCCAATGGTGGGCACACAGCGCTCCTGCGTTGCTGATGCTGAACATGCAAAATTGAATAAGGACTTAATTAATATCCTTTAACAATGCGCAGCAGATGGGGTTTTTGGACTTTGCCAAAAAGTCAAGTTAATTAAATTTCCTAGAAAAGTTTTCTTTTGCATATACCGGCATTGGTGGCGGCAGTGAGATCCTATCTCCCAGAGTACATCCCCTGTCCTTGGGGGGGGGTCTATGTGACTTTCGGTGAGGAAACGGAAACGAATTTTATGCACGCAGGATATGAGAGCATGACGATGATGATGATGGGCTGAGATGAAAGTAGTGAAAAAGTTTAGTAGGAAAATTCCACTTTCAGTGAACTTTTTTGTTGAACCCTAAGCGCGACGACGATTTGGGATGAGGTTAAAGTTGGCTTTTTTGAAATAGTTGAGAGTCCCAAATAAATACTAAGCACGGAATTATTTCGCAAATCGAATAGTTTTGCTGCATATTTTCACCTCTGATGAAAATTATTTCGAGTGTTTAACTTTGTGGACTGTTGTCAAGGTTTTGTCATCACGTTTTTGAATTTTTGGAAGACCTTGTGGGGTAGGTTCAAACGAAGCAATTTATTTCAAAGTTTTTCTCTGCCAAAAGCACTAATTGGGAGATATTTCGAGAGAGGGTGGAGTAATTCTACAAATAGTGAAGCGTCTTTCTTCGCACCAGAGGGAAATGGACAAATCTCATGATTGTAGTCGAAAGTATCACGTACCTTTCTTATCAAATTAAGCTTGATGTATTCATGTTCATCTGAACATATTCACTACTATTGCTCCCATTTATCCGGCCTTAATATTTAAAAACTTATCTTACCTCAAGAATCTTGGATTGCAGCTTTAAGATACCATACGGATATTATTTTTGCCAACCAAAGAACTGTGGGTACAGTGAATACCTAAACACACTTTTGCTCCAGAGCAAGTATTCAAGATATTACAATGCCAGGCTTACTTACGTCCTTAAATGGCGGTACATGCCGTAGGGAATTTAAGCCTCAACATACATGACTATTTAAAATATTAGAAAAAAGAGTTAACCTCCTTATATCCTATCCCATAGGGGTATATTAGTTTTGATATTAAGTTTGTAACACAGAGAAATAATTTCGCTAGATGTACCTCAAAGTATATGGATCGCTAGCTGAGTCGATCTAGCCATGTCTGTCTGTCTGCCTGCCCGTCTGTCTGTGTGTCACCGATTTTTGGGCCCTTAATTCTGAGCTGAATTTTGAAATTTGGTATATAGACTAGACTCTCTATCGGACGAAGCAGAACAAGTGTATTTTTGTATATTTTTGAAATTCGCCTACTACCACGCCCACTTTTAAAATATTTTTGTATATTTTTGAAATCCGCCTACTACCATGCCCACTCTTAAGAAAAACGTTGTTTTTAACAAAACAGTAAGATGGTTAGGTTATGGGAATGAGTTTTGTTTTCGAAGAAGAACTTACAGATTTAACCAGACCATCCGTATTAAATCCGCATTTCGGAATGAATTTTGTGCTGGTGTATGAAAGTTCCTGGATGACACAAATGACTTAACTCAAGCATATGATTAGTCCCGACAAAGTTGACCGACATTGAGTTCTCTTAATACTTTAGAGGTTAAAAGCGTACATTTTACTAGAGGACCGGTAAATATGAAGTTAAGTTCTAATAAGATATAATAGATTGATGCATCCATTAACCCGTCATTAATATATCGTGCCAAAGCCAATTTGAGATTAAAAATATTGTTATCAATCTACTCAGTGCCTCAAAAAGAGCTTGTTTTACTATTGGCGGCTGAATTTAACGCTCAAAGGACATTGACTTCCCTATTTGCACGTGGAATGGTAAAACACTTTAAAGAAAATGTGCAGCCGGAGAAGTAGTGAAGCTCTGAGCTGATAAAAGCCGACATTACTGCTATCGCAAAAATAAGTTCGGATGGACCGGACCACTGGATGATAGAAAACTTTGATATTTACAATAACTCGTGTCTAGTGAGCAGCGTCATTCGACATTTCGGATACGGATTTGTTATGAGCGACAGATTAAGATCAAATTAGTACGATTTGATGATATAGTCCAAAACCTGGGTTCTGGTTTCCCACCAGAAAGAAACCCCTGATGGGCCTACAAGACTAAGCTGCAGGCAAGTGAAGATGAGAGCTGCCATTGAGCTATATAGGCTTCTTCTTCGAACACCGGATTTTCAGAAAGAAGAAAACGGGATATAGAGAGGTGGCACTCCAGGACCGATGTTCGCAGGTTTTTACCAAAGTGAAAGAACAGTATCCTGTCGAGATAACCAAGGAAATATCGCATTTAATAAACAGTCAATACTGAGAACCAATCTACCTAAGTAAAGTGAGGATAGCAATATAACACAAGCTTAATAAGGCTACCGGAAATGCCAGCGGAGATGATTTGATAAGTAACATTCATCAACTCATTAGCTAAATCCTGTCAAATGAAAGTATGCCTGAGGAATGGAACCTCAGCATCGTTTGCCCGAAAAGGAGGCCCCCTGAGCTGCGCCAACTACAGAGGCATAAGTCCCCTCAACCTCGCCTACAAGATCATATCAGCCGAAACATGTGAACGCCTGAGACCGTTTAACAACAACATGATCGGCCTTAATTAGTGTGTTTTTAGGCCTGGAAAGTCCAATACTGATCAAATCTTAACACTTCGGCAGCTCATGGAAAAAACCCAAGAAGTTCAAATCGATGCCCACCACCTAGTCATCGATTTCAAAGCTCCATACGACAGCATTTATAGAAACGAACTATACAGAGCAATGTCTGGTTTTTTGATACCGCCCAAACTCGTCCAAGGTGACGCACTGTCGTGTGACTTCTTTAATTTGATTTTTGAGATGATTGTGCAATGCTAGCGCTAGCTTCCGTAAATCGCTGCACTACTACTACGAGCTTACGCCAACGTTATTGACATTAGGACTTTGATTTCCAGCCAGAAGTCGGACGAAGTATTTTCTACTTACGAGCCTGTTCCGCAAAAATTTGTATTTTTGTACTTATACAGGCAGTTGAACGGTGATAGCTAGCAATATCTCTCACTATTGAGCAAAACGACCATTTGATATTGACAGTTAGAGCGAAGACTATCAGTTACTCCTACGTCCCTTATAATTGAGGCTGATATTTTGAAGACAATATTCACTGCAATGCAAAGTTGTCTAATGAAGTATAAATGTCGTTAGTTCTGCACTTAGTTTTGTACTGTGTAAACAGAAGAATCTGAAATAATTTAGTGCCAGCCCAAATTTAATCCACATGGTAAACGTAGCCATTACCTCTGTTTAATTTTTGAGTAAAGAAGATAATTTACTAATAAATACCCCCACCCACTCCTGAGGAGATCATTTAAAAGACTCTGATCATCCCAGTCCTATACCGCACTGAAATACGGATCGTATCAAAAGTGGATAAAAATATCCTTATACGGTTTGATCCAACAATTTTTGAAAAAATCCTTGGTGGTGTTTGCATTGACGGGCACCAAAAACAAAAGTGAAACCACGATACTAGCGAGCACTACAGGAATAAGAATTAGTCAAACAACTTCGCATTGGACCAGAATGGCTATATAATATAAAAAGCAAATGACTAGGATACAAATATTATTCTCCGACGACTTTTCTGTACTTAGCTGGAGGCAGTTATCATAAGCCCGGAATCGAAGCTTCGTAAGTTGGTTGACCACAAGTTCCCCATGATCTGAAGGTTTTAGAGTCTAAATTTACTTCTGAAGTTTTATTTCAACCAAAATACTTGAAAATAATACTGCAACCGCATATAAACGGGTTTTTCAATAAGAGCGCTACAAAAGTTTTTTTTTAAAAAAAACGAAAACGGTTTTGGATATCAATGAAATTCCTTATATATGTGAAAGTATGTTCGATGCCATTATGTATGGAACTCGATTTCTTTGCATGTCTACCACGGGCACGCTTGCAGAAGTCCAGACGCTGAACCCAATTTTCGACAGTTTTCAAGCCTAAATCGGCCGATACTGCTGCAATTTCACGTTCGATTTTCGTACGAAGTTCATCAATCGTCGCTGGCTTGTTGGCATAGACCATAGACTTGACGTAGCACCACAGGAAATAGTCTAACGGCGTCAAATCGCACGACCAAGGCGGCCAACCGACTGGATCATTTCGTGAGAAAACACGTTCTCCAAACTTGGTTTCCAATAAATTGATTGTGGCATTCGCTATGTGGCTTGTGGCGCCGTCCTATTGGAACCACATGTCCTCCAAGTCCTTAACATCCAATTGCGGCCAAAAATATTCGGTTATCATTGAACGGTAGCGATTCCCATTCACAGTAACGTGCCGGTCTTGATCATCACGGAAGAAGTACGGCCCAATGACGCCACCGGCCCATAAACCACACCAAACCGTAATTTCGGGATGCAATGATGACCTCATATTTTGTTTATTGACGAAGCCATTCAGCCAGAAATGAGCCTCATCGCTGAAGATGATTTTAGGATGAAAATCCGAATAATTTTCAAGTTGTTGCTCAGCCCAATTCACGAACATACGACGCTTCTGGTGGTCAAGCGGCTTCAGTTCTTGCGTCAATTTCATCTTGTAGGCCAATTTCTTTTTGCAAAATTCGCCACAACGAAGTCACAGAAAGGATGCCCAATGCTTGAGAACGAAGTAGCAATATTCTCTACACTACGGGCACTTCATTGTCTCACTGGATCGGGAACATTTTGTACTGTGTCTGTGGATTCAAATTTTTCCACTAGACGCTCAATTGTTGATCTGCTAGGACGATTATGACGACCATAAATTGGACGTAGCGCTCTCAACGTTGAGGCCACTAACTCCGAATTTCGGTTGTAAATTTTAATAATTTCGACTCGTTGCTGGATCGTATATCTTTCCATCATGAAATGGCAAACCTTACTGAAGGGAAATTTCAAAAGAGCGGCAAGAAATATGGCGTCTTTTGCTGCCCCTGTCGCTCAACTTTTGGAGCGTCGCTGTTGAAAAACCCGATATATAGAAGCGTTCCACCCATCGTTAGCATTGCCATTTCCTCCTTGTTCTGATTATTTAATTTCAAAGCTCTTGTCTTCGAATAAAATTTGAAAATATTTACCCCATGCATAGTTTTCAATTATACCCCCTTGGTATTTTCATCTCTACAGAATTCAAATGACAAAACTCATTGAAACAAAAAATGCCATCCTCCCTACCTTTCATCTTCTTACCAATAAAAAATCGACTCCATTATTGCCAGTCTTAGTTTGCATACATTAATGGCATCATGATTCTCGGGTATATCTATCCGCACATGGAGCTTCAGCTCCGGAACAGACTGCCCCAGTTTACATGCCGCACTATACACACCATGCATGTCAATGCACTCCATACACACTCCTTCGGGGGTAAGCCCTTGCTCTGTAAACATGTGTAACTTGGTTCCACCCTATTTGGGTATTCACTTCAGTCGTACTTGACATCTAATTTACATTAAATACCCCCCACACCAGCTTCCAACTTCCAACTTCCAGCACCCGCTCACTCACATTCCCAACGATGATGATTCAGTGTGCGAATTGTAGGAAATCCCCAGGAAGACATTCAGTCTGATTCTTCTCCCCCATCCATAGTTTGGCAGGACCTTGTTTACCGGAAACGTGCTTAATGTAGCATTATATGAGCTGAATAAATATGTTGATGATTTGCCGCTCGGATGAGTGGGCTGATGGACGTAACTGGACCAAGAGCCAACGGGCTGACGATGATGATGGTGATCACCATCAGGTTCGGGACTCTGTTCGTTTACAGTTTCACTTCATAAAATTCCAATAAACATCTAGAGAGAGAAAGAGATGATAATACCAATTCTAAATAAAGGAACACATTTTGCAAATTAGGTCACCATGGGGTTGGTCCTTCTCCTGATTATGAAATAATTTCCTGAACAAAAATAAAAACCTACTCGCACTCCACTCATGTGTACGCGTTCTGGTTTATGTGGTCCTCCTCTGGCTTAGGCGCATTTTAATTATAAAAATGTTAACACAAATCCTTTCCCGTTTTTTTTTTGTTTAGTTGTTGTCGATCACATACACAAAGAACGGAAAGTCATTATATGCGAGTTCATTCAATTTTTTATTCGCCTCTTAGTGGGTGAAAGTAGTTTTTAATTGAAAAAAGGAAAACCAAACACACACAGACAGACTAAAAACACTGAAAACAAGTTGCTACTTTCAACTGATTGCAGTATTTAATTACGTTATCATCATCCCTAAGTAGGGTTGTTGGGAGCTATAAGTAGTTTTTCATTCATAAAGGAAGGGGAGATAGGTAAACGGGAGGATAACTATTTCGCTTGTGGAATAAATAAGTAAACCACATCAAGAGAGAGAGAGAGAGCAATCAAAGGACTTGCAGGAACAAATTGCCTGATCCAATCTAGTTTCTTTTGCTGGCATAAAGGTGGATCTCAAAACACCTCTAATTAGAGCCTGTGGGCCCGCAGACATATTGCAGTTTTCCTTTTCATAGAGTAGGTACACTTTTTTTGTTTTCCTTAAGAACCTGATAGACTGAAGATGGTAGTATATTTGGAATGAGGTGAGATTAGCGATGATGACGTTCACCTTTTTCAATGAAAGGTGCTTATTGTTGACGTAATATATTTATAAAATGAGCATCTAATTGCAAACACCTTTAAGTTTATCTGCAGAAGATTATTTAACGTTATTTTTTAAATATAGGACAACTAGCTGACCCGGAAAACGTTGTTTTGCCATATAAATGATTTCTAGTGAATATTTTAGTTGCTAAATAAAAAAACTGTAGTGTAAGTTCACACGCGGTAAAAGTGAAACTGCATTCTGTTTAATTTCTCTCTATCACTTTCTTTCTGTTTGACGGGCTCGGGGGAGCGATGTTACGTGCGATGCACTGTACCGCAGAAGGTCCGGTTTTGATTCCCAGCCGGGATGATCTGAGTAATATCAATTGTCAATAAAAGCTTATCTGAAATTCATCGTTCGAAGTCGGCATAAAACAGGAAGTCCTGCCATCGGGCAAGAAGTAGCTCGGCCCTGGGTTCTAAAGAGCCAGTTGCGCAAAAAACTTTATTTGTAGGTTCTCTCTGTTTACCACCTCCATATTGTATTCATCTCATTCGAAATGAGTTGAGCTGACATATTGAGAACTGCAGGGTACTTAAAAATTCGCAAGCTCTTGGGCTTATGAGAGTGATATGCAACGTTGAATGTTTGAATTACAAAACGCGTATAAGAGCCGACAGACATACAATTTTGTTCAGAATTAAATTTGTGAAAAATGGGTTTTGATAAGTTTTCAACCTTCTTCTACCGCGCAAAATCAGTTAAAGAATTTCAACGTTTTCTTTCCCCGAACCTCAGTTCCCTCGCCTACAAAACCGGTTTTATCCCAGTTGAACTAATCTCATTCTCTTACAATAACCAACAACACGCAATGTTCTCAATCGTTACTATATCTAAGTACCTATTCACGTTTTGGTGATCAGACAACTACCGATATTTTCTTCTCTTTACAGTGATCAGACGACAAGCGATATTTTGTTTTCGTTACATTTTTTCGATTCATTAAATCATTTACAACGTCGAAAACACGACAATCATACAAATATCGCAATTAATCCCTTTTGCAAGATCTCTCTCTTCATTGTGAGTAGCTCACAAAATTCAACCAAAGCTACATGCTCCACCTTTCGTAAAGACTCCCATACATCGATAAAACCGTCAAACATTCGAAAGACAATCTTTTCCAAAGGTACCGTTATACAACTGAATACATAGGTACATCATGAATTCTGAACACATCATCCTACCCGAAACAGACCAGATACCAATTTTCATCTTCAGCTTTTAGCCTCTCTCGTCCAATCGAAGAATTGCAATTTGTATTTACACCCAAAAAACGTTAGACGCGTTAGAGGCGATATCTCGCTTTGAAAATGTAGTCATATGAAAAACATCGTCCTTCTTACTATCCCTATCACTTATCACTAATCACATACACACCGAAGAGTTTTTTCGATCCTGGTCTCGGTCTAGATCTAGGTCACTTGAGGGGTAAAGGGATTTTTTATTAGAAACTATAAATTTAATGCAAATAAGTAGAAGCAAATAAGTAGAAGCCCAAATCAAGCTGAAGAGGAGATAATTTAACGTTGGAACAAGAAGAGAATTAATTTGCTTCTTCCTGTTTTTTTTATTGTTTTATATGACGGTTGAATTTGTTCATGGTATTCGGAAACATCAGGCTGGACTTGTAAAAAATAAATGTTGACCCGACACAAGTCAGCTGGAAAAATGTCATTTGCAAACAGATGTCCGATTGATTCTTGTCATGCATTGACGGTCATTATCAATTGCAAATCATTTTTTTTACATTTCCGAAAACACCCCACATGTTAAAAAGTGACGCATCCATATATCTAGAAACTTTCGCTTGATTCCTTAGTCTGATTTTACACGTAGACTCTTGAGTCTCGACTCACAAGAGCGCAAAAGTGAAAGGAAATTCGAAAAGTTGAGAGGAAAAATAATATATCGGGGTACATCCAATAGCCTGATGCTGTTCGTGCAAAAAAAATGAACTCCTGGACATCTTTGTATGCTGAAGAATAAAAAGTCGGCGGGAGAGGACGGGGTCCCAAACGTCGTATTGAGGCACCTTCCGATGGAAGCGGTCGATATTTTCACCACGCTGTTTAACAATGCACTGAATAATGCACATTATCCGGTGCACTGGAAAACGGCGGTGGTACATCCTATCCCCAAAAAGGACAAGGACAGAACAAACCCTGCAAATCTTCGGTCAATAAGCCTTCTGCCGAATGTAAGCAAGGTATTTGAGACAATAGTCAATAGAGCTCTGCTTAAGTGGGTCGAGGAAAATAAAATTATTCCGGAAAATCAGCTTGGTTTTCGAGCGAGGCATGATACTATTCATGCCGCGTCTAAACTAGTCTCCGACATCCAATGGAATAAATCCAAAGGACAGTGCACAGGGGCCTGTCTTGTTGACTTTGAGAAGGCCTTCGACACCGTATGGTTAGAGGGGCTTTTCTACAAGCTAACCAGACTGGGCATGCGTAGACCCATGCTATATATGATTTATGAAATGCTTATGGGAAAGAAGTTCGTTGTCAAATGTGGCAACGTAACTTCGAGTAAAGTCTTTGAAATTAAAAACGGTTTACAACAGGGGGCGGTGAACTCCCCGATATTGTTTAACATTTATACATGTGATCTTGTAGGTTCCCTCAGTCACGCTATAGCGTACGCAGATGATCTGGTGGCGTACAGATCAGTTCCGAAAATCGGAGTCATCAACATACTTTTGCAGCGTGACTTCGATCACATTAAGGGATATTGCGAGGAAAAAACCGAAACAATTCTGTTCAGAACCCCAGTGCAGAGGGCTTCTTACGATACCAGAAAAAATTTTGTATCATTGGACAGCATGGACGGCCGTTGGCGGTGAGAAGTGAAGTCAAATACCTTGGCATCTGGCTTGACAAGTTTCTGTATTTTAATAAAAATGTGGATGCTTGTCTGGCCAGGGCTACTGGGGCTTATGCTCTTACAAGAAGATTGTTTCATAGCAGTCAACTTGATTCAAGGGTGAAAGTCATTTGCTACATGGCCCTCATAAGGCCGATCATCGCTTACGGTTGTCCCGTGTGGTTCAATGTATCACCATCCTACATGGAAAGGATACGGCTGTTTGAGAGACGTTGTCTCCGATCCTGCTTAGGATTGTACCGAACGCCGGACTCCGAGTACATAAAATATTATCGCAACGAGGTTCTATACAATGGGGCTCAGTTGAATAGAATTGACAGTTTCCTGATTAAGGTGACACGAAGGCACGCTGCAAGGGCAATGGCTAGCGACAACAGCCTGATCTTTGGGGCTTATTACCCCAATGATTTATACATGGAGAGCACGCTCATATCAGGCTTTATTCCACCAGAGGCATTCATCTATATCGATTCGTTAGGGTTAGTACAAGACAGGAACGGTATCCCGGTTTTATACCACCGCTATCGTGACGCGCGAGACAAACGGCTATTCCGCGACGGGAACGTCGACAATGCTCCGGAGCTCCTCCGCTTTAGCACGGCGGTATCGGATCGCGATAGGATCGATGCTGCAAAACAGCGCACTGAATTCTGGTGGCTATATGAGGAAGGTGATTCTGCACTTCCTCAGGACTTTGCGGACTTTTAGTCCAACTCCATAGGTAAGATTTTAAATTAGGAACAAGGTCTGGGGCGGGGCTTGTGCACCATATTGGCGTACAATATGGTTGAACGCAGGCTGCCGTGGGACCGAAAGGCGCAATCAGGATGGCGACCCCTCGGGGCATGCGCAACGAGGGCTCGCCACCCCGATTATTATTAAGCTAGGTTTTAGTAGTTAAGTAGTCTTAAATTAGGTTTAAGTAGTTTAAGTAGTATTAAGTTAGGCTTAAGTAGTTTAAGTAGTCATAAGTTAGTTATAATCTAGAATAAGCTTTTTTATAAAACAAAAAAAAAAGACACTAAACAAAGTTTTCAATTTTTTCTTTGTAAATTAAAATTATATATAAAACCAAAAAAACCGACAAATTTAAGCCTAAAGGCAAAATAAACAGCTAAATATAAGCTTACAGTGCCCACTAAGGGCCGATAAGTTAGATTAAGTAAACCAGTTATTGATAAGTTAGATTTAAGCATTTTTGTCTAGTAGTAAGTTAATATTTTAAGTAAATAAAAAATGAGTTTAAAAGTGAGTCGCTCATAGGTTTTGTCAAGCAGCTCTTAGAAGCAATCCCAATGTCTATTTCCTCGGTCGGGGCATGAGCGCATATAAGGCTTGTGTTGGCGAATTTGGCCTTGATGCGGATTGTTACCATGCGTTCGCTAATGTCTTCGAAACATAAAACTAAATCTGGCACTTATAACAATTCCGCATCCGTAAAACAAAAACAGCTTTTTTCTGAAAAGTGGTCCTGTCAGTGGGCGGTTTTTAATTTTTTTTCCTCTTGTTTTGCTGGGAGTAACGAAAAGTGTACCTCTTTCAACATTCCAGCTCAAAATTTAAGACCCTCAAACTGGTGACAGACGGAAGGACAGAAATGGCTGAATTGTTATAACGAATTTATTGTAAATGTGTTTGAATGTTTTAACTATCTATCAGACCCTAAGCCTACGTTTACATCGCCGAGTGCTATGCAATAAGAAAGAGGGCAGAGCAAATATAATAAACTTTCGAACTAAAAAAAATTGGTCGTCGAATATTGATCAAGTGAACCTTCAACCCCTGGTCTAACATAGACTGAATGACATAAAGTGGCGTACCCCGGATTGAAGAAAATGGCTCGTTAAGTATAGGTCTTCTGCATGCTAATCGACAATGTAACATGAAAACATACTTCCAAACCCTCCATGAGAATTCCCACGACTCAAATGCATCACCTATTTGGGTCACTACCAAATAATTTAAATATAAACCAAAATATTGATTAGTTTTGACACTTCGTAATCCCCCGTTTTGACATTGCCTTCTCCAAATTCAATATGAAAATCCACTCCTCCCTATTGGCGAAAGAAATTTTATTTATTAGATCTTCCTCCCGAGTTATAAATAGTTCACCCCAAGACACATTGATCATCCAAATCGTCGCAGCAGATGTACAACTATTCCCCACTCAAAGTCGACCTACTTACATGAGAATGTTGGAGCCCACTCAATTCCCAAAATACCCAAACGCCAAACACATAACACATCCTCCCTACACGGTTCCGGTCCCTCCTGTACACCGTTATTAACCTGACAAGAGTCAAATGTCGTAACCTTGGCAAAATAAATCTGTCAAATGAACATTTTACTTTAGACACGTCGTCCTTTCATAATTCCGGGTGGTATCAGGTTGTAAATTCCTCACAGTTGAATGGCCAACGAGGAAGAAACCATTTCGTCAACAGCCTCTGGTATTGTTTTATTATTTTTTTTATTAAAATCTCAATTTACTCTATTCCACCCCTTACCCTTATCATATCCTCATATGAACAGAGGAACAAAAATCTCAAATTTCACTAAGAAATAATATTTACGAAGAAAACATGACACCCCACCAAGGAAACACTCGTCCTTACATTGTTCGCTTTGACAGGAGCAGTGTTACATAGAAGCCTTCCAACTCTGGTGGTGGGTAGATGGAGGGGCATAAAAAAGGAAAATATTTTTGTGACAGGATAATTTATGCTTTTATTCTTGATTTGTTTCCATTCCACCAACCCCCACCCATTCAGGAACATTTTGCAAGGAAACGTCTGACTTGCAAGCCGAGGAAGCGACGAAGGCGACGCGTAGTGTAGGAAAAGACATTGATAATGGGAAATATGAGCTCGACCCAATTTGTTAAATGACGACAACAAATAACGGAGAGCTCATGTTATTTGTTGTTCCTCTGCGTGCAAGGTTATCAAGAAGTTGGGTTGGGGTTCCCTGTGAATAATGATGCGGAGGAATGTATTGTCTTAGCTTATGCGAAACGAACACCTACGGTGGCGGTGCATCAATCAATTGCCCGGAGGAATTTGACAAGTTAGTGGAAAAATTATGAAGAATGTTGAGGTTAGGGCGACTAGGGAGCATTTTTATGTTGGGAGGAATTGTGTTGTGGGAAGTACAGTACATTGTATGCAATCTGATAACAACTCATGGCCTTCACAAAAGAAATTCTTCACCGAGATACCTGGAAATAGTTGGAGAGCTTAAGTAAACTTCTACGAACTGAAGTTAACAGTTGTGGGCGGGAGGTACGAAGCAACCTCGCTACCATGCCTTAATTGGAGAGCATAGGTAATCTTCTAAAAACTGAAGTTAACCGTTGTGGAGGTTACAAAAAACAATAACACCTCCTTTCCTGGGAGATTGGTTTTTATCTTTGTAGACTACCAACACGTGGAGAGCTTTAGTTTTATTTCCAATTCAAATAGTCTGCAAACAGATGGACATAGCAACGATCTTGTCGTCGGACAAAAAAAAAAATAAAATAATTATCTGGCATTTACTGCCAATTCAGGGTCCCAAAACTAGCTTTTTTATTCATCATCATCAAGAGGACCTCCTGCTTAGCGCCTAATTCGAACGGCAAATTGGAGAAGCTTTTCATGACAGATATGTAAAATCTCTTGCTTAAGTCGATAAACCCGAAACGATTGAAGATTGGGACGCAGTGTTATTCATGAAATGCCGGCCGATATGGTTGAAAGAGTGGTTAAAAATCTGACCCACAGAATGGACTATTTAACATTTAGGGTGCAGTTATAGAAATCATTGAAAACCAGCATTATCATGCTCCACATCCATCAAACAAGGCTAGAGGTGGAGCATCACTATATATAAAAGTGTGTATCGAACATTTGATTGATTTTAAATTAGAAGTCGAAATAATGCAAGTTTGCTCTATACAAATACAAAAGCAGACAAGGTTGAGAAAATTTGCTTTGGAAACTTGCTTAATTCCCTTGGACAGCGTTTCGTCATCGGAGGGGACTTATATGCAAAACAATACATTCTGGGGATCTAGATGCATATCACAGAAAGGTAGGATGCTTTACGATATTGGTAGAAAGTACAATACCGAATTTTATTCTACGGGAAAACCAATTTACTGGCCAACTGAAGTTACAAAAATACCGGATTTGATCGATTTTTTCATCGTAAAATAATCGAATAAAAGTTGAGGAATGCTTTGATCTTTGCTCTGATCATTCTCCGGTCATTCTAACAACGAGCGAGTCTATCATTAGAAAAAGCCCACCCAGACTAAAAAACGGGAAAACCAACTGGGAAGGCTTCAAAAACGATATTGAAAATAATATTCGACTGGGTGTATCGCTTAGAACCCATTGGAACTTGAAGTCGCGGTTGACTCCGTTATCGATACCGTTCAAAAATCAGCATGGAATAATACTCCTCAACAACGTGCAACATTTTGCGTTTTATCTTTAACTGCGGGAACACCCAGATCTCTTCGTAGATCCTCGTTCCTTATGCACCACGGCGCATTGATGAATGATCTTGACATTTTGTTTTCAAAAGTTAATAAAATGTTTAAATTCGTTTCACTGATACAACCCCATTGTTATGTATCATATGTCCAACTTTTTTAGCACTTGCTTATAACGGGTGTTTTTTTTTTGAGGTTGGTTTGTCGAATAAAGATGAAACCGACATTTTGTGGTCAAATCGGGCAACTCCAATGTCGTTTATGTGCAATTTGGTTTGCCATTTCATCATGAACAGCTTGACAAATGAACAACGCTTGCAAATTTGCAAATTTATTTCGAAAATAGTGGTTCAGTTGGTGAAGTTAACCATGGATCGTAACGCATTACGTTTACTCTGCGTGATACTACGCATCCGCAGAGACGTCGAACAGTGCGCACCGAAGAAACAATTGCCGCTGTAGAGCAAAGTGTTGAAGAGGACCCGAATGAATCAATTCGCCAATTGCTTTGTCCATCATCTTAATGGAAGATTTTCCGCAAAGATCTTGGCTTAAGACCTTACAAGATACAGCTTGTACAAGAATTAAAGCCGCTAGACTATGCAATAACTCGTGATTTTGGTTTATGGACCGAAGTTGAGATTGATCTCGTTGCTGATTTTCATCGAAATATGTTGTTCAGTGATTTTTGGTTGATTGGCTACTTCAACAAGCCACGTTAGGAGTGAAGCGAATCCACATGAGATCCCTGAGACGCCATTACAAACTGACTGTTTGGTGTGATCTATGGGCTGGTGGAGTCATCGGGCCATACTTCTTCTGAAATAATGCTGGAGAGTCAGTTACCGTTAATGGTTACCGGTATAGAGCCATGATAACCGACTATTTTGCTTCCGAATTGGATGGTATGAATGTGGACGAGACGTGGTTCCAATAAGACGGCGCTACATTGCACAAAGCGCAAGTCACAATCGATTTATTGAAGGAAACATTCTATGAGCGCATAATTTGTGATTTGACACTATTGGATTATTTTCTTTTGGTATATGTGAAGTCGCTCGTCTACGCTAAAAAAAAACAGAAACGTTAGGGGACTTTGAAGCCAAAATTCGTTGTGTTATTGCCGACATACGGCCCCAAATGCTCGAAAAAGTGGTTGAAAATTGGACCTCTAGACTTTCCTTTAGTCGAACCAGTGGCGGCGGCCACATGCCCACATTTAAACGATTTTCTTGTATTTTTTTTAAATTCGAAGTTCTATACCTATAAAAAAAAACCTTTAATATAGCAGCTTGTTATCAAGATTAAGCTTCGAATATTTTCCAAGCAACCAGTACAGTTCTCTGTATTTATTTTTAAGTTCTTCGACTTTCTTTTTTACATGCGACTTCCGTTTTCATTTTGCATCGAATGTCATTCCAAGATATTTCGCTTCATTTGCAAAAGTGGCTCGAACCGAATTTGGAAATACGAGCAAATTGTTTGTCCGTTTATACGAAAATTTGATCTCGTTAAGTCGAATCATTTTGTCCAATTATTAACCTCTTTAAGAGCGTTTTGTAATTTCATATTTGTCTCCTCTATTGTGGTATCATTGTATCATTTGTTTGTGTGATATCACGTGTAAATAGGAGGTACAAGAGTGGTCCAAGAACGCTTCCTTTGGGTTACTTATGAATTTATTCCTTTGAGCTCGGGATATTCGTTTCCAAGTTTCACATGGAAGAGTCTATGCTCATGATACGACAGGAGGATTTTTAATTGTTCAGACAGAACTTGTCTTAATTTGCATTGAAGGCCTTTATGCTAAACCTTCTCACAAGCCTGCGACTTGTCAAGAAATACGGCTGAGCAAATTTTCTTTTCTTCGAAAGCTTTCTGAATTGCATAAGTAACTCGATGGATTTGCTCTTCAGTCGACTGTTTTATTCTAAATCCAAATTGATCAATAATAAGGTGTAAGCGACCGAGTACTAACCTTTCAAAAACTTTTTAAATTATTGGCAGAAGGGTAATAGGTCTGTAAGATGTTATTTCATTCGGTGCTTTTCCTGTTTAAGAACCATAATCATAATAAGCCATAATCATAAGCTATCTCATGATACCGGACTTGATGATGAATTCTTGTAAATCTTTGAGTGGGCTGTCAGATATGTCCTCTGCCTCAAGGTAGTGTTTACCTAGATGGTGTTGACATAATCTGATTAGGCAGTCTCAGTGACACAGGGTGTATTCAGCTGATTCTTCTTCCTCGTTGCATAGTCTGCAAGTGTTGTCTTGAGATATTCCCATAGTCATGAGGAGTTTTTTTTGACTTGATAATGTGCGGTTCCTAGTTAGATGTAGGAGTTGTTTCGTTCTTGTGTGCAAGTGTTTGGCATGAACGTTTTGACTTGTCTGTTACCTTCAGTATTAGTCGAGCAATGATTGGCCCTGTTTTTCAGCCACGTTTTAATATGAAATTCAGCAGTGCTGATGTGTAGTCAACAGACTGGTCTTTTCATCATGAATGTTGATGTCGATCCTTTTCTGGGTAGTATATCGCTATTTCGTTGCCTACGTGTCCACTGTGTTCTGGCACACAGATGAGATGTACTCTGTTTATGCTGGCTAGCGATGTGAGTAGTTATAGGCAATCCCATACTAGTTCTGATGTTGTCTCGTAACTTTGTAAGAATAGGAGTGCTGCTTTGCTGTCTGAGAAAATATATATGTTCTTGTTTGTTATGGAATTGTTTAGATTTTTCTCTGAGACATATTTCTATAGCAACAATTTCTGCTTGAAATACGAAGTTACATTTGTCCATACTTATGTAGATGAACTTTATTGTTTTAACTTCGAATGCTCCATCTCCCACTCCTTCAATTGTTTTTGATCCACCTATGTACCAATTGTACTATACATGAGAATCGTTGGCAAATGTTGGTTTATTATGTTCCCAATTCTGGCGATTTGGGAATGTTACCTTGAAGTTTTGGCTGAAGTTGTATTTGGGTAGACAGTTAACTGTAATGGTGATTCCAAGTATTTCATCTTTGTTCATTTCCATAATGATTTCAGCTTGGAGTTATCGGCGTTATAAGATATGAGCATGAAAGCCTTTGTCATGGCTTCTTTCTGTATCTGAAGATGTAGTGGTGTAAGGTATATGATAACTTCCAGCGCTGCAGGGGGAGTTGTTATCATTGTGCCCGTAGTGCACACACAAGCTAGTCTTTGGATTTTATTGAACTTGTCTTGTGTTGCCTTTTGTTTCGTTTGCCACCATGGGAGCTGCATATGTGAAAATTGGTTTGGTTATGGCTATGTAGAGCCGTAGCATGATTCTTTGGTTTATACCTCAGATTTAACTAGATTAGACTTCTGCTGGTCCACAGAGAGATGCTGGCTTTGTCTATGTTTTTTTTTTTGAGGTGAGAGTTCCAAGTGAGCTTTGATCCAGAGTTAGTCCTAGGTATTTGACTTCTTTTTAAAACTCTATTGTTTCACCAAGCAGAGTGGGTGTTTTTTAGCTTATCCCGATTTCGTCTTTTCGTGAATGATGATTATGGTACTTTTTTCTGGGGTTGACAGTTACACCAACTTTTTTCCACCAGTCAGCAACGAGGTTAAGTACCCTCTGTAACAGTTTTGAAATTGTTTCCTCGAATTTTTCTCTCATTATTAAAGAAACCATTATTGCTGAGTATGTTTAGCAGCTCTTTTACTATGATGGACCATGAAAAAACCATAGTAGAACCATAGTAGGGTAAATAAAACACATAAAAAACATACCTTTCGCATCTGCAATACTGATGTAGCATTTATGTTTCTACTGTTATGCATGCGCTTTATCCATTTACATGTGTTAAGGATGCATCTGTCTATTTGGGCATGTTCGCATTTGTCAAAAGATTGCCGACATATTCCGCTCCCTTAGTAGTCTGGCTGGCTTCTATAATCTTTGAGGTTGAGGACAAGTCTTCCGACGTTATTGATCTTAAAGGTTCTGACTTAATACTGGTTTGCTAGTTTCAGAAATGATTGGATCAGTTATCCGATAATTCGCTAAGGGCTTAGTAGCTACAGTGTTAGTTCCTTTTCTCGCATCCAGCTGGCTTTTTTGGGCGCTATACTTTGAATGAGCTAATGCTCTATCTTCAGTCTTGGCCTCAGGTTTCTTATTATGCTGGTCTCGTTGATTATTTAATTCTTATTAGGATTTGCGAGAAGTTGAGGAATAGTTTACATCTTTGTTTCGTAATGAAATCTTTTGAGACCTCATCTACTACAAAGACGGATAGTCTCACCCCCAATCTTCCCTTTGTAACCCTGAGGACTAATTTATTCGTTTAGCTTGTTCATCAAAACTAGCACGTACTTCTTTCAAAAGGTATTTACCAAATGAGAATCTTTCTTCATTGATGCTAATTAAAGCTGTCTCTCTCTCATAGTGAATTTTGTGTTCATAAAATCCTCTATTTCCAACATTTATAGAACAAAATTCGAGAGCATCTCGTTTTAGAAGTTGTTTTAAGGAAAATTTTGAAAAAAAATGCTCTCGAATAAATAACACCATCAACCACGACATTCATAATCAAATCAACAAGTAGATACACCACCCCCAATAAATTGGGCCAGAAAAAACCCTCCAAATAAAAATCCCAATATCACCTTGAACCAATTTAAAATTTTCTAGACTGAATAAATATATTTTCCCTTTTGACCAACGACTCCAACTGTAGGCGTTTCGGAGCCGCGAGTTGAGTTATTCGCCTCACGATCGCATGAACAATTTCGAGAAAAACGGCCGGCGCCAAAAAAACAAAATGCAACATGTCACGCGCCGCCACCATCACTCCACAAGGTGATTGGAAAATATAAAAAAAATCTCGTAACTCAAAAACAGATAAAAATGAAACCCACACAGAGTCTTAAATCCGAAAGAATTCGCCACGAAATAGCGCCACTCGTCCAACTTGTGACACACCATCACATCGGGTGCAAATTTGAAAATTTGTAAATTGAATGTCATTTGTCCCGAGAACCGTGTGTGCCTAGCCTACCTCTGCGTATCTGCGCTTGCTGAAAAATGGATGAGTTTGGACCACCCCGATAAAATGAAATCCATTTCGTCGTCGAGGGATCCACTTTCGGCATCCAATTGTGCCAACTTACGAACACACTCGCAAAAAGTATGTGTAGCCGGGTGTTTTTGATATCCGACACGTGACTCATTTTAACATCCAATTCTGTATCTCGTTTTTCATGGCATCGCACCGGGTTGGGTTCCGTTTATACGTTCGTGTACGAGCATAGCGAAATTAATTCGAGCCTCATATTTCGAGCTACTCTTTATCCTTAGTCTCTCTCTCTATCTCTGTCGTTCTGCATCACTGGTGTACTGTCGATAGTGTGTATTTGTACTAAGTGCTCCACATTTACTCTGCTCTGCCATTATTCACCATTCGAACGTGTGGTCCTATTTTAGGAAGCGAACTCAAGTGCTCCCATCTCTCAATTCTTGGATTTTAATAAGAGCGAGTCGTTTATTTACATATCTACTGCTGCTTCTGTGTGACACTTTAATAAGGACACGCTAACGAAATGCAGAGGCTGATGGCTGAAGCGCACAGAGCACAGATTTATGTTGAATGGAATTGTCAGACGCTAATTAGTTGATGATTTGAAAGATTTCCACAATTGTGTTGGTATTTGCAGTAGTAGAGGTTGGTTCTTGTTTTTCTCGAATTTCGCTGCGACATGACACGATGAGCAGGAGGGAGGGAAAACATTTCCACTGTTAACTCGGTTCTTCGCTGGTATTTTTAGTCACTGTTCTCGGCCAGCGGCGGTGGCGGCGTCTCTGATTCATTGGGGTGCAGAGTGAGATATTCTGAGCAGAGTAGTCGTCGGAGAAGGTAGTGGTGGTGACCAGAGGCGGGGTGTGGGTGACACATGAGTTAATTAGTCACACGACGGTGATATTCACTGAGTGTGTCAGCTAGCAGCCATAGTTTGTTTGTTGTTCCCGGAAATAACGAGTATGAAGGTTCCCTTCTGGCTGATGATAATGATGTGGCAGAGAAGCAGAGATGGATGTCGTGATGTTCTGATGTGACTTTGACTGAAGTTTCGTTATATCGCACACATTATGCTGTTGAAAGGTGTGACGATGCACAAGGACTAGAAATAATGTCAAGTGGTGCATTTATTTTCAGATGGTTGACTATTGTATGGCACACATCGTTATCTAGAGTGAGGGGCTTTGCAATCTAAATGAAAGTGGGTTGGTGTCGAAATTCTTGTCAAAAAAGCAATATATTGTTAATTTTTGATTTGAAGTTGACTTGACTTTACGGAGTGAACCTCTGCCTCAAACATCATGCCTCAGCAGGACTGGGATGATCAGGGTCTTATATAAGATCTCCTTAGTAGTTCTACTTTTCTACATTCTTATCCCGAACAGCGGTTGGCGGTTCTTTTCATTTCCGAAGAGACGCTGTTGTCAGAGTTAATAGCGGAGCCGAGGTAGACAAAGTCCCGTACTATCTCAAAATTATATCTGTCAATAGTGAAGTTCTTTCGAATTCGTCCTGCCGTGTTGACAGCATATACTAAGTGTTACCCTCAATGGTTCGTTCTATTCTATATTTTGTAAAACTTGCCAACATCGTTCCTGGAGTGGGACCTTTCTATATCCTCGATCGTGCGCTTTTATTTCTCTTTTTCCTCTTTCTGAAAAGCCGGTGATCTTCCCTTCATCATCGCCTATAAAGTTAAATGGCAGCTATTGGCTTTACCTGCAGCTAAGCCTTCCAGGCTGCGAGCATATGTCGGCATTCCTCATCAAACCAAGTGTTTCTTGCTGGTGGGCGCTAGAAACCTAGCACATAATATGCGGCTGATTTAAAGGCTTGTTGACGTCGTTATCATTGTTCTTCAACATTCGATGCTGGTGGTATGTTCTTAATCGAGAGGTTAAGGGATTTGCGAAGTCCTTGGCGGTCTCTTGGGATTGCAGTCTTTGGACATTAAATTGTTTCACAGCATGTCTGGTTTGTGGATATCTGCATTCTAACCTTGGCTGCAATAAGACAGTGGTCCGAGTCGATGTTGATCTGTAGTCCTCCATCTCCCCTTATGGATATCGCGGTGAGGAATCATTGTTCAGGATATAGTGGCATTTTGTATCGTAGGAAGTCCGTTACAAGACGTGTTGTATGGTAGGCAATGTTTTCCGACAGATGTTTTCTCTTACCACCTATGCGTTAAAATTTCCGAGCATGATTTTTTGACTTTCAAACTCATTTTTTATTTACTTAAAATAACTTACTACTAGACTTACTACTAGACAAAAATGCTTAAATCTAACTTATCAATAACTGGTTTACTTAATCTAACTTATCGGCCCTTAGTGGGCGCTGTAAGCTTATATTTAGCTGTTTTATTTTGCCTTTAGGCTTAGATTTGTCGGTTTTTTGGTTTTATATTTAATTTTAATTTACAAAGAAAAAATTGAAAACTTTGTTTAGTGACTTTTCCGAGCACGATCTTAACATCGTACTTCAGTATTCGCTCATAGATTTTGTCAAGGAGCTCGTACCGAAAATCCTTACATATATAAACTTTTTCCTCTGTCGGGGCTTGAGCGCATTTGGCGTTGGCGAATTTGGCCTTGATGCGAATTGTTACAATGCGTTCGCTAATGTCTTGCAAACATAGGACTTCTTGCATATGCCTTGCACTTAAACAGATCCGCATCCGAATAGTGACTGTTTCTGTTCAATATAACACATCCCATCGTATTTCCTGGATGTCAGTAATGTTGGTTTTGTAGCAGTTCAGGGCTTCCGTTTCTCCTGTTAATGTTTTCACATTCTAGATGTAGATACGAACGTAGTTGTCCTTTTTTCATTTAGCAAGGTCGTCCACGATAAAATCAATCTTTTCCGAGACTTTTGTTTGCTTCGTAATAATTGGTTATTTCCATGAGTGGGCAGTTAACCCAAAGCAGAACCCCTAACCTGGAGGGCCAGTTCCAATTTTGTATATATAGCAGGGATAGCCATCAGTATCCACTACGGTATTGAGCGCTACGGTTTGCTTTTTCCTTCATCCGTCATCTGTCTCTGTCCAAGCGGCCTGACTTACCCTCATCTAGTTTCGCCTGTTGTTTTGCAACTCAAATGCAGCTGGATGAGACCAGTATCCGATGGTTACCACTTGGAGGTAAAAATAAACAGTGTAGTCAGAGTTACCAACACTGCGCATTGTCAAGTTAAAGCCAATCAGAGTCTACCCTCGTTCTACAGGGTGGACCAAAAGAGATCGCTCTTTTGGAAGATGCGCTTATTTTTGCAAATGGCCGCTAATGTCAAATCTGACTAGACAGATGTAGAATACAAGTTAACAAGCCATGGAGCGATACACTCCCCAAGAACGCGGCGCAGCGCGAATTCCGTCGCCGATTCCGCGAACGTCCGACACCGACTGCGCAAACACTGCGCGCGCCGTTTGCCCACCAACCTTGAAGAGTATGGGACCCCACGAGACGGTGCCAAGAGTGGCCGGCCACGGATCGCCCGTTGTGCCGAGAATATCACCGCTGTTGCGGAAACATCGACCAGGGGCTCCGCAATTAGCCCTTAGCCGGTCGTCCCTTACTCGAATTTCGATCAAAGACTTCCGCGTGCTCCCGTACAAAGGTCAGTCCGTTCATCAGCTGCTGCCTGTCGATCGCCAATCTCGAGGACGGAATGGACGGTTTTTCGACCAAAATCATAATGAGCGATATGGCTCATTTCCACCTCAGTGGGTACGTGGGTACAAGCAAAACTATAGCTTCTGGGGCACCGAAAATCCACGAGTTATGCACGAGGAGCCATTACACCCGCTCAAAGTTTCTGCGTGGTACGCTGTGCACGCTGGAGGAGTCATCGCGCTATTTTTTTCAAGAGCGCCGCAGGTCAAACGATAACAGTGGACGGTGCGCGCTATAGTGCTATGTTAACCGAGGTTTTTCTACCGCAATTGGACGAATTAGGACTGGAGGACATGTGGTTCCAACAGGACGGAGCAATGGCACACAATGCGCGAGACTCAGCCGATATTCTGAAGACGGCATCCCCGGGTCGACTCATCTCAAGTTTTGGCGATTTGCACTGGCCCGCAAGATCGCCCGATTTAACCGTTCTAAATTTTTTTTGTGGGGTTTTTTGAAGTCTTGTGTTTACGTGAACAAGCTCCAGACCCTAGAAGCCTTCAAGGATAACATTCGACACGAGTGCGAGTATCAGTCGCCCGAAGTTCTCGCCGAAGTGATCAAAAATGACATAAAACGAGCCCGTATGGCGCCCATTTGTCCGATAGCATCTTCTCGACTTGACCAATAAAATTCTTAAAGTTCAAATAAACATAATGAAAAAACAGAATCGAAGGTTTTCATTTAGAAAAGAAATGAGAGCCAAACAACATCGGATGACTTCTTTTGGCCCACCTTGTACAACATCCAACCATCAATCAAATACCCCTAGATATTAATGTAGCAGATTCCACTACAAAGGTAAAGTTGTCAAGGGGGCTTTTCACAAAATTTGAAGACTTTAAAAGAAAGGATTATAAGAGATAGAGGAAAAGAATTTAATAATCAACCTATGTACCGAAACCAATGCACCCTATAATGCATCTAATTCTTCAACATGACAGCTCATGATTTTTTAATACACTAACAGTCAAAATTAAAATGTCTGTTTTCAGTCATCATATCATCCCTACCAATACCTACTCGAATTAATTATGAAACTTGAAAGATAAACTTGTTGTTTATAAACCATCCAACCTATTATCCATCAATCATAATTACACCCTCTCGAGATCTGCCCAACATGTTGCACACACAAACACAGACAGTTCTCTTGGCGCACCGCAGAATTAAATCAAATTTTCCAAACGGCTAAAACAGTGTTTTCCCTGATAAATGCAACATTTCATGGCGGCATGGCTTAATAACTCACTCCACACTTGAGAAACGCACTCAAGAGGTACTTCAATCTCGTTCCAATCAAAATGTCTGATTAGTGAGCACTTCACTTCGCATCACACAGATATTCGCATTGGATATATCGTCTCACATGCCAACACAGATGGGATAAACTTCGACAGCGGCGCAAGCCAGCAAGCAGTGCACCTCAATCGTTTTGTTGTGGCCCCACCATATAGTTGTACGTCCACATCGGATCACATCCTCTATGAGGAAATCTCTCGAGCGGATGCCACTATGCCGCCGGGCTCGTTAGTTTTGATGGAAATTGCAATCTCATTAGAGAGACCAGAAACCATCCAAAAACCGTCCATAAAGCCGAAAATACAAACCATGAGATACGGAAAAACGAATAACCCATCGAGACGAAGAGTGATGGCTAGAAATCCAGCCATTGCTCGGTGCAGCATTCCCTTCACGAATCCTCGGCACAGTCGAAACAGACACATCCCCATGGAGAGCAGAGACGGACCGGAGCTGAGGTAGAATGAATTTTTCTTCTACGAGAAAGTGGTCTGCATAGACTAGGAGCCCTGTCTGATTATCTATGATGCTTGACAGGTGGGGAATTCTTTATGCCGAGACTGACTCCTTTGCGATTTTTCAAGTGCGCCGAGAGTTGAAGCACTTGATGCAGGTATACTCGTATCCTGGTGCCAGCAAAAATGAAATCGTGTATCCTCCAGACGTTCACATAATGATATCCTAATTTGCAATTGAATTCGAATGAATAAATTTTGAGACGATTGGCTGGTTCTGTTGTGGTTCTTCATGTTTCGTTCGTTGCGGGATTAAAGTGTATTTTTAAATTTTCTCCTCGACGCGGCGTATCTGTTATGTGTTTGGCTGTTAAATCGATTTAATAAATCAGTTTGGGTTAGATGAGGTGAGTGAGATGCTCAGGGGAAGAGTATTTTCGTATTGTTTTAGGCTTTAAGCGTGAACACGATTTATAGGTGACAATTCTTAAAATAATTTCAGAAAATGTTGTCATTGAGATGAAGTTTTCTCTTTGGCGGAATGTGGTATTAGAAAGAGGTGTTTGGATGGATCTTCTTTGTGATTGAAATAGACAGATACTTTTTTTAGTTGAATGGGACTATAAACAATTTACGGCTCGCTTTAGAAAAACAATGCTGCCTTTCAAGAAGTCATGTGACTGTTGGCGGGTGTTTTCAAGGGGTTGCCATTAGTTTCCGTTTTGAAGGGGTTAACTCTTTAAATTTCATGAAAACGTATCATTTATAAACAGCTATAACAAGCTTTGATTGTGACTTTCAGTAACCCGTTGAGTGCATTTTTAATTTCAAGCAGAGTCTCAGAGGTGGGTTCACTGAGAGAGATCTGCAAGATCTTTTTATACTGCAGTTTAATCGACCACTCCACGAGCCAAGGTAGTAGTGATCATTCGCTCTACTTGATCTAGCCATCTTAAAGGATCTATTCGTTGAGCTTTAACTAGACCTATGTCATTGCAATGCTCGGTAAGTTCGTGGTTTAAAATCTTCAACCTTCAACTTAACCAAGACATAAGATTTTCCCATGCGTTCAAGTTTGAAAGAAGAACTTAATTGATAATGATCTTATAAATAAAAATAATAGATAGACTTTGCTATATAACAACATCCATAGTACGGAGTAACTATTTTTTTAATTTCCGGCGAGGATATCTTGTCGGACCATTCCATTCCATTTCGGAACCTGTAACTAGAAACTGCTATGAGAAGGAAGACAAGGCCCGACCACGCGGCAGTGACATCTAGTTTGATGAAATAAATGATCTTGGCGTATGCTAGTATCTGCACAGATTTATGGATCATTGTGCAAAGGTTTTGGCTCTTAAGTTTTACACGATACTCTTGAGAATAATTTTGAAAACGCCATATGTTTAAAAATTCCTTTGACGGTATAAAACGTTTCCGTGTTTGGGTGGTATATAGTTAATCTAAAAATGCTTTCCTATACGGCTTTGAAATCGATCGATTTTACCTCTTGATTTTCTTTTAAGTTCTACCGAAATGTGAAGAATTAGTCTTTTTTGTACCTTTTTGCACTAAACAACACTGATAGAAGTGATCAAGTAATTGATGTTTGTACTCAGGAGTTCAAATATTAAGCCAGAATGGATCGTGTAAGCGATGTTGGAGGATACTTTGGGCGGAGTTCAGAGGGTCTCTTTTTACGGATTCTGCAGGCTTTATTTCATCTTTATGTGTTGGTATATATTCCCTAACAAGTCATTCGTCCCGGCATTATACAGCTCGTCAGAAATGCTATTATTTACGAAGCCTTGTTAAGCTTAAGCCTAGGTTTCTATTGATGTCGTATATTCATTCAGATCGGGCGATCCATCTTCACCGAAATTAAAATTGTAATGAACGTGACCCTACGAGGGTATAAGCGCTGATAGCTGAGTAGGAAGGTCCAAACCAACTGAAACTTGACCTCGAAACGCACTAATATAAAAAAGAACCCTCCTTCTATCTTCCACCCTTATGACCAAAGGTCAGATGACCTTTAGGCTGGTCCGGGTAGACTAATTGGCAGGGTGTCCACACCGTTATACCACACCGGATTGGTGTTGCGGTTGGAAAATTTCCCACAAGCTCTGGACTGGGCTTACATTTAATTTGCATGCCTGGTAAATCATATCATTCTGAAAGCTTCAAATTCGACCAAACAAATGGTTATCTATAAGCTCTCACCATGGACTGCCCCACCACTTGCGAAACATGAATTCAGCGTACATGGCCAATTTGCGTTGACCTCTAACAATACAAATGGTTCACTCCACCAGAGAGACAGCTCGTGGTAAAACAGTCTACAAAGGTTGTGTTTCCAAGTCCCTGAGTAAACTATTAGTTTTCTACTACTTAAGAGCAGCCCAGAATTCGTATCTGTAGCTGAAGCTTGAATCTAAGTCAGAAGTTAAAATCAAAGCAACCCACAGGCGCTTACACAATGTGTATCCTCTTGAATCTGTAGTTTGAAATTGAATTAAGGGCCACTTCAAGCAACAAATATATCTCTCTTTGACGGCGAAACAAGATAACACCTTCAGATACCTATTTTGTGCGGCCCTTTAGTGCTGTTTACCACGATACGATTCTCTTCGGGCCTCGTATCCTTGGTTTTGACGTTAAACATTTTATAAAACTTTCAAATATTCGTCCTGGAGCACATCCCTGGGCTCAGGGGCGCGATGGTTTGGTGGTCTGGGTTCAATTCTCAGCCGTAGGAAAACCTAAATGATTTTTCACTGGCCTTCCACTCATGATGACCAGACAACTGATCCGAGTAGTATCAATTGTCAAGAAAAGCTTTTCTCGAATATGCCTTTTCGGCATAAAAAGGCAGGTCCCGCCATAGTGCAAGAAGTACATATGCGCTGTGAGAAAGCTCGGCCCTGAGTACTAACCAGCCTGTTGCTCCAAAAATTGTAATGATGTCAAATTGATTGACTGGTTCCTGATTCGAGGATTGCCATGTCCCTTTATGGATATTAAGATATGTTAGCTATAGTGGCACTTTGTTCCCCATTTCCATTATGTAGGCTGTTTTCCGTCAATAGTGCTTATGAGTTCCTCTCTTTCTACCGATTTTAACAGTGTCTTGCTGCATTCGCTCAAGTTTTGTCAAGGAGCTTGTAAAATTTGACATTTGCAACGACTAATATATTCCTCCGTCGGAGCGGGATCATATTTTTGTTGAATTTGGACTTGATGTGAATTGTTAAAATGCTTTTGCTGATATGTTCTTTCTTGACATTAATACTTCGATTGCATTAAAAATTGTGTCATTTTAACCCACGGCCATTTTTCTGGGGTATATATATCAGCCTGAAAATGTTTAACTGGGACAAAACATTTTGGTATATATCTAACCTCATTGTTCATCAAATGGAAAGCAATTGCGATAAGGTGTCAAAATATTCAGACAATATCTATATTTCATCCATATTAAGATCTTATACATCACCAATTATTTTAAGGATGGGATGGGATACGCCATTCGCACTGCGGATTGTAGTATTCTGATATGCTTTTTTTTCTTATGACTGGGTATATAATTCTTAACAAAACCTCCAACCTAGAGGTTGAGTTTCAATATTATAGGCACACTAAGGATATGGGGATACCGTTATTCAATAAAAACTTTGGATGAAGGAGATGGGGCAGGGACCCCGCAATTTTCGAGCGATTGCATTATTTACATAGCTATATCATTGGTATGACAAAAATATATTTAAACTTAGGCAATGGTCAAAGTTAAGTTATTATATGGCAAAGCTTTTTGAATATGAAGTAAATAAAAAAAACGTAAAAAATATTACCAAGGGTTGCAGAAACGTTGTGGTCTTCATCATTATCTTCGCATCCGTTGAGAATTTTGTTTATAATTTATTTTTCATCACAATCTTGACAAAGGAAAATAAATAAAATTCAAATTCTCTAATAACTCAGAGAAATGTTTTTTTTTTTTAAATAAGAACAACAAAAATATATTTCAATAAAATCTCATTAGGGAACAAGCTGACTAAATTAAATCCACAGCCAAACATAAAAAAAAAACAAATACTTCTGGGGCTCTCTCGTGACCCATCTTTTCCGGAAACCGGAAATTTCTTTTTCACTTCATTCACTCTACCTAATTAAAAGTTGAAATCTCGGTCCTAATGACAAAAACAAAAATTCGAAAAATAAAAAAAAACACCTAACTCTCTATCACCATCCTAATTGCCTCATCTCGATTCTGAGCTGACCCAAGCCAAACAACGAATCCCACCTTCACCACCGCCTAAAAGGTCATGCAGAACTTCTCGCGTTTTTAATCTCGAAAAAGTTTTAACAACAAAAGCCCGTTACGTTAATAATAATTCACAAACAATGCAATCATAATCACCATCATTAACACTCGACAAAAGGACCTTGTACGTTTCCTACTTCAACTCACTACTGGCATCCTTGAGAGTGTACAGCACTATACAAAAGATAGACGAATAAACTTGATGTTGATGAAAATGTGAATCCTTCAACCAAATGGGATGTTAATGGCCATTCAAAAGGAAGTCATAACCCTCAAATGCATCCCTCATTTCAAACCGCGCTAGCAAATATGCTGCGTAATTATGTGGAAAATATTTCTCATCAACATTTCCAGCAGCAAAAAAAAAAAACCAAAAACAAAACGGGTTTCCTCATCTCCATCCCTCCCCTCAATTACCACCCTCGCCAACAAAACCAGGATGCACACTCAGCAAAGAACAAAATGTGTGTCAAAAAATTGTTCAGAATTTATACTTGTTGCAGTGAGCAATGCACACAAGATCCTACCAGAGAAAATTCAAATTCAAAAGGAAAACAGAGAATATCCTGCAGGAATAGCTCTTTACCTACTTTCTCGGTTTTTCTGTTTTTCTTGCGCTCGTTCGTTGCACATTGTAATTGCAATTTTCATTCTTTGCATCCTCTTTCAATTGAATTGGTTGGGGGGAGATACCCTTCAAAAAGATTCCATCATCGTGAAACCTAAAAGAGGACAAAAAAAAAAAACAGATGAGCATGGACATACGGGAAAAGTCAAGGGAAAGGAATTTTCATGCTCGACGAAAAATCTCTACAGCCGGGGTTACTTGCGCCGTGCATAGGAAACAGGTGGGAGGACACTTCAGGTCTCATGCATTTATCATCAGCTTTTGCGGCGAAGAATAATATTTCATATTGCGGCGAAATTCCTTTCGAAGTTGAATATAGCGTTAGAGCGTTAGTGCGCATGTCGCATCGATAACTCAGGCAACAGTGCTCAGAGAATGAGATTTTATATTTTTCCCCGCCGTCAGAGAGGAAATTTCCCGTTTGGATTGGGTAGACTGGCCATTGGACTGACACTGTGCTGCTATAGGTGGGTGTCGATTTATGGAAGAGACACGACACGAAGTTCGATTGAAAGACTCGAATGGTGACCCCCGGTCGGTGGTCACTTTTACTTGTATAATTAAAGCGAACAGCGTCAATGGTTAATTGATGATTTATATTGACATTTTTAATTGACGATTAATTAAATTAAATAGAGTATTGGCAGTGACGCAGACGGCAGCGGGAGACGATAACGGTGTGATTGGGATACGATTGGAAGTAACATTTAGGTCATTGCAGTTTTTTTTTAAACTACAGTGTCATAATGACACTGTGACCGTGAGGATGGTAGATGCGAAATAAATGTTGGTAGAATACTCCATGTACTCATGTGACTTCTTCAATTTAATTCTCGGGTGGATTGGGCAAAAATCCAGAGCCAACACCAGAGGCACAATTTCCCAACTAGCATACGCCGACGACATTGACATGATTGGTAGGACTCAACGTGATGTCATAGTTACGTTTGCTAGTATAGAGTAAATGAGGGTAAGACTGAGTTTATGCTGTCAACACGAAAGGACAAGCCCTGCTCTACGACGCTGAAGCATAGAACGTATCAAAAGCGGATGAAGTAATCCCTAATCGATTTGAGAGGAAAATTTTTTGGCGGGATATGGAGACGAAGATTCGACCTAGAACTATACGAGCTGTACAGCGACATGCCCCTGGTCCAAAAACTCCGAATTGGATGTTTAAGATGGGTAGGACTTGTAGTTAGAACGAATGGACACCAATACTCCGACTCGCAGAGTCTCGATTGCCAGCCAAACGTCGGACGCAGTAGATGAAGATCTCGCCTTAAGTGGCGCGCACAAAAAAAGTAATTATTTATTTAATTTTCCATTGATCGAAATGTTCGTAAGCTTTCCGGCTTCTGGTAAGGCTTCAATTTATTCCGTTGCTATGCATTTTACTTGCTCCTAATAGAGTTCGCTCTAGTTCGGCCTAGTTCGCTCTATTGGTTTCGTATAAAAATATAACTCGAGATTTTAAATCAAACCTAACATTCCGATGAGGGAGAATTCCGAAAAAGTTTGTCCGATAATTTTCTAAATTTGTCGATCTGTGACCTCAGCAGTAGGCTAAACGGCTGGATGGATTTGGTTTATATTTGGTTTACGAGGTTCTTTTATTCGCTGAGGTATTTTTGGAACTGGCATTATAGAATCAAAACTACCGGTACCTGTTGTATAATGAATTTGATCATATATAAATTTCTAACAGCCTTCCTTATATATCCTATCCCATAGGGGTGTATTAGTTTTGACATTAGGTTTGTAGCATAGAGAAAAAATTTCGATAGATATGTCTCAAAGTCTATGGATCGACTCAGAATCGGTATGTCTGTCCGTCATTTTTTGTTGAACCAAAACAAACAACTGAACAAGATGTGGTGACAATGTAATTTTCTTTATTTCATTCCCATTCAGTTTTTACTCACGTCCAATTTTCGAGGATATTCATGTTAAGGATGGAATGGGGGTAAGGTATTAAATGATACTCACAGCGGATTGTAATTGTTTTTCAAATTTAGTATTAAGATTTCTTGTAATCATAAGTTTAAGTCGAGCACGCTGGTATCAAGTATGTACGACCAAGTCGTATACCCAGCGCTTCTTTTTATACCTTATCCCATATAAGCATATTAGTCTTAATACATATTTTGTACTATAGAGAAATAATTGAGGTAGATATATCTTAAATGACATATATGGATCGACTTAGAATCGATAGCTTAGTCGATAAAGCCATGTCTGTCTTTCCATCCTTCTGCCCGTCCATCCGTCCGTAAGCCTGTTTGTTCATCACCGATTTTTGGACCTTACATTTTGATCTAGTATCTACAGAACAAGTTTAAACAATTTTAAAATCCTTCCATTGCCACGCCCACTTAAAAAACGTTGTTTTTGCCCAAACTTTAGAGAACTTTAAAAAGTTTATGAAACACATATTTAGAATATCCCAACATTTATATTACGTACATTCTTCCAAGCCAGTTTGTTGGGCGCGCTTTTAGTAAATATACCGAATCGAATAATCTACCGCGTGCAGGGTAGGAGTGAAACTGTATTCTGCTTAATTTCTACCTCTCTCTCTCTGTTTACCAACGCCATAGTCCCAGAGTGTATTGATCTCATTCGAGATGAGTTGAACTTATATATTCACAATTGCTCTTGGGTTTATGTAAGCGTTAAATGCAACTAAATTGATGTTGGCTGTTCGAATCACATACAATGACATACAATTACGTTCAGGCTTAAACTAGGTTGAAGAATTTGAAAATGAAAGCCTACAATACCGATTTATGCCAGTTGAACTTATCTCATTCCCTTCCAATAACGAGTTCCCAAGGGTTCCCATATCTAAGTACCTACTAACGCCGATCTACGCTGCTTGGTTTTGGTGATCAGACGACTACCGATATTTTCTTCTCGTTACAGTGATCCGACGACAGCCGATATTTTGTTTTCGTTGCATTTTTTCGATTCATTCAATCATTTACAACGTCGAAAACACGACAATCATACAAATATCGCAATTAATCCCTTTTGCAAGATCTCTCTCTTCATTGTGAGTAGCTCACAAAATCTAACCAAAGCTACACACTCCACATTTCGTAAAGACTACCATATATCGATAAAACCGTCAAACATTCGAAAGGCAATCTTTTCCAAAGGTACCGTTATACAACTGAATACATAGGTACATCATGAATTCTGAACACATCGTCCTACCCGAAACAGACCAGTTACCAATTTTCATCTTCAACTTGCAGCCTCTCTTATCCAATCGAAGAATTGCAATTTGTATTTACACCCACAAACGTTAGATGCGTTAGAGGCGATATCTAGCGTCTCGTTTTAAAAATGTCGTCATATGAAAAACACCCTCCCTCCTACATTTCCAAAAATACATCTTCATTATCACTAATCACATACACATCGAAAACTCAATCAAATCTACCTGTTTGGATTCAAGCTTCAATAACAGACTGCAGACGTCAGACACACAACTTCGTTAGAACCCATTTATGACACCAAAAGAAAGGCAGTACCATTGATCAGCTGTATTTTCAACATTCAGAGGGAAAATACCATTTTAGCCACCTACATGTTACCAAATGTTTCATCCATACATCTAGCAACATTCGTTTAATTCCTTACAACAATGGAAATTGCTTTCCTGAACTCACCGATGAGTTTCATAATTTGTTCTTGCTCACACACAATCCCACGTAGGTACTCAAATTTACATATTGATAGACACCAAACTTTCTTAGTGCATACCGGTGCACCAACGTCCTTTCTCCAACCAACATGCCAACACGAAACCATTCCTATTTTGCACAACAGCAAAATACGTACGTTACGCCTTAGCTACAACCAAAGATTATAGAAGCTTGATAATCTTTGTTACAATTTAGAAGTACAAGCACAGGTTCAAACAGCCGTCCAAAAAGATGTTTAGTTCCAAAATGAGCAACAACACAGGTTCACCGATATCAAGCAGTGTCGGTTGTGGTTAGTAGGTACTTGGGGGGTGAACTGGTTCAGAACACCGTCATCGTGATGTTTTTAAGTTCCATGAAATCCAATTCACATCGTCCCAAAAGTAGTTTCACTTCAAAAACTTTTTTTGTAAAATTCTAAAGAATTCCAAAAAAATGCCAATGCAAATACTCTAATCCAAGCCTACTTTTTGGGTATTTTTCTTACAAAATTTATTTAAATTATGTTGGGATTGAGCACACAACCTACAACTCAACAGGCCAAGAAATAACCACTATGTAAAACTTTTTCGGCTGACAAGCTTAAAGTGACCATTCGGCTGGATATACTAAATAGCCTCAAAATATTGACGATCATTCACTTACATTTAAGCAAAGATTATTTTAGGACATTGGACATCACAGTACTTCGCACATGAATGCAACGAACTACAGACACGTAACAGCACTGGCGACTGAGGCCATCGGCTGGGACAGATCAAGACAGCGGTATAATAAGTGGTAGATCATAAAAATTGGCCGAAGTATTATGTGGGAATTCGATTCGCAAGTCACCCGAATTATAATACGCATTATAGATATTAAAAAGAAATCTTTTTCTGGAGTTGTTAACACATTTAAGGCAGTTTTATTGAAAAATTTTAAACTACTAAACCATAATAAGCCTTTTTTTTGGGTGGTATTGATCTAATGGATCATCCCCAAACCCCCACCCACACAAAAAAATACTCCACCCTTCCTGGTTATCGATTACATCAATAATAACAACAGGTAATAAACACCTTCAACCACATCACAACAAAAGGGGTGACACAACGTCAAAAGTCCATTGCATAGGAAAATTTCCCCAGAGCACATAAAAACTGCTCACAAAAATTCAAACAAGAGAGCGACGAATCTACCCCCCACAAAAAAGTGTGTATGTCATCGTGTATCTTCCCCATCTTCGAACGGAGAACGGTGTTCGCCATGTCGCTCTTCGAAAACGCGTAAAATCATTCGCATCGCAGGAGAGCCAAACTCTTGTACGACATCGGCAAATGAAAATCCGCACACAAATCGGAAAATTCAGTTCAATTCGACTCTGTAACGGATACGGATGCAAAGGCCGCCTTCCCAGCGTGGAGATATTTCGAAGTTTTATTTTTTATTTTTATCACCCAAGTGAAGGCAGCAAAGCTCTTATAGAGTAAGCCTCATCGCCTATCGGTATTGTGTGAGAGAAATAAATCAAATCGACTATAGTCGACACAGTTTTCATCGAAGTGTTTGTGTAATCCTCAAAAGGATATGTGATCCTTGGTGATTGAATTAAAAAAAAAAATCCAAAGAAATTAAAAGAAAATTGAAGAAAAATGTTCAAAATGAAAAAGCGATCCTGTGAAATGTACTCGCCTAGTGCCGTGTTGTATCTGTCGGGTGTAATTCTACTCACACTCGTGACTATTGCAAATGCAGCAGCAGTAGCAACAGCTCCTTCGTCCCTATACGTGTATACCGTTGCCAATCAGAATAACGATATCGACAATGCGATCCTCAATTATACCGCAAATGTTGGCTACACTCAGATGTTGAATAGGAAAAAAGTTTACTACAAGGATAACAGTTTTGTTGTTGGTGGAACTTCGGCTCCTGCTGCTGCAAAGCCGGATGCGACATCCGGTACCCCTGCATCGGTCAGCGGGTGTACTCTAGACCGATTGGTTGTTTATAAAGTCGTTCTGCACACATACTGGACGAGAGAATCCTTCCCGAAGCACTATCCCGATTGGAGGCCACCAGCTCAATGGACTAAAACTATAGGTATGCGATAACATTCCATTTACATTCATTTTACTTAGATACAAATATGGATGACACGATGGACAGGGGATGACAATTGTTTGCTTAAAATGTGTTGTCGTTGTAATTACGATTCGATTAGGATGATGTTATGTCAGAGATTGGATTGTTTGTCGAATGGGAGGTTTAAGTGGTGTTGTGAGACACTGAAAACACTTATTCATGGTTCGGATATGTTAAGTGGATTCTCGAGGGGCCAACGTCTCTAGATTGAGTGTCATTAACGTTATGAAACTCTGTGGAGAAATTAATTGTCCGCTGCAGCAGTAAAAGTAAATGGCGGGATTCTATTTAAAAATCCACTCTGTTCCGCATTAATAAAGTGTAAAGTATATTCATCTGACACTTGTATAAATATTTTTAAAAGCTAAACTAGATTTTTTTGATTTAACCAGACATTTATGTCAACGGAGCGCTAAAATTATGTTTTCATCGATTAAATGTTAAGAGGTTGTTTTTCTGACGGTTGTTGACTCTGAGTGTTTTTTTCTCAGCTTTGTTATATGTTAGTCAAAATTAAAAAAAAAAAACTCACTACTCCATCGTCAGTTGCAATATATCGTAAGATTTATCGAATTATTTTGAAAATAATTTTATTCTGCTAAAATAAGATTGCTTTGGGCAACATGGAGTCGACTTTGGCAGACATTTTAGGATGTAGCATTTTTTATTGTGTTAAGTTGAATTGGATTAAGTATTTTGGCAAATTGACTCGGTGTGGGTGTGCTATCTAATGATTTATCGATTTGGCGTGACTTGGGATATTCGAGAATGGTGTGTCATTCAGTTAGAGTGATTTGAAAACGTTTGCAATCTTCTGAAGATGGTTAATGTAGAGATGTCGAGCGGTAAACGTCGTCTTTCCTAGATTGAGTTCCAATAATCTTATGCAATTTTTTTTTGAGAATTCACTCGCGGTTAGGTTCACCGCTTACACACTAATTGAAGTGTTTCACCTCCCTTTTTCTACTTCTTAACAATTTCACTAAGTCATTACGAAAAATTAAAAAAACACTGCGATTTGAAAAAAAAATGGTATCAAAAAAATGCAATATTTTAACGATTTAATATTTCAGACTGAATATATGCATACACACAGGTCAATGTAGACCCATTGTGGTGCTTGTTAGGGGCCACGTGTGTGGTTGGTTCCTTCAGTTATCTCGTTACCGTCGATTCAGGTGTTGCAAACCTGAAAAGATTAGTAGAGGGATTTCGGATTGATCAGTAAGGCCATGGAAAAAGTATTTCTTAAGGTGCTCATTCTTAATTAGCAGAAGCCTGGGCAGTGGTACAAAAAGTGGAGGGTATCCTCTCGTATTTCTTCATCACCACAGCCTCTACAAAAGACGTCATTTCCATGCCACTTCATTTCAATTGGTGGCTTTTAAGTAAGTTATGTCCAGTTAGAATCCCTACTAGTGTCGAAAGAGATTTCTTGTGTCTTTAAAATAGTTTGTGGGTTCTGGCTTTTCATACTCAGGCCACATTCTTTAAGAAGTATCACAGGTGGGGAAAAAGTTCCACATGTCTTTGGCAATATTCAGTGTCTTCTGTCGCACCCATGATTTGAGGTCACATAGGGGCGGTTCGACAGACAGGTCTGCCTGATCAATGCTGGAGGCATATCATTTTTCCGCCAGTTCATCAGCAATTTCATTGCCCAGTATTCCTTTGTGTCCGGGGACCCACCAGAGCTTTACATTATGTTGGACGCCAATAACCTCTAGCTCTTCACGACAACGCGACAGCTTTCATTGCAGTCTGACTGTCAACTAAGATGGTGCCAGTTCGTTCCTATCCCACTCCTCTCTACTTGGAAAGCTGAATGGTATTTGAAAGTTAAGGTGAGGCAGCTTGAAGTCAAAGGTTGCAGCTGAGCCTAGATATCTGTTTAGAATTTGAGCGTGTCCTCCTAAGTTCGTTTTCCAGCAGTTGAGCTGGCTGATTCAAAGAGCGCTTTAAGCTGCAGATTCTTGCATTAAAAATTTAGCAGTGGGTACGATGTGAAATATAAAATAAATCAAAAACAAACAACCTGTGTTACTGGAAACTTGAAAGCTACACCGACACTTACTTCATAGACACAAAATTGCAACAATACAACCACAGAAAAAAAAGATAAAATTTCAGAACAAAATTTCTGAAATTTACCAATGGAAAACGCCATCAGATTCATAATAAAGATTAGAGCACGTCCAGTGTATAGTCTTAACAATTGTTGGCAATTATGCCGTGTAGCTTTGCCTTACATGGGTGCAACTTCTGCCATACTATCTGTATTTCTAAATTTAGGTTTAGAACTGCATAGTCCACACCAAGTCAAATTTTTACGGGCTAAATTTTGATATCAATTTTTCTTAGACGTTGTCCATGTCATTATAAGAATGTCCTATAGCTGTAGTAGTTAGTTTGTTCGTTGAATGTTAGTCAGTGCTAAAGTATGTGTGTATTGTACTTCTTTTGTCATTATAGGTACAAATATTGAATTTTACAATCACCAGTGTACACTTCACACTTAACCACCAAATGGGCCTTGTCTAGCCTTTAAGAAGGCAACTGTCAGTCATGCAACTTTTCTTACTTTACGTGATGGGACAAAAGTAATGTCCTAAAGTAAATTGGCTCCCATTTTGGTAGAAATTACAAAAAAATGATCTCTATTTTCAACGAAAGTTTTCTTGAAGATGTAGATTTGGTGACAATATTCATGTTTCACTTATGGATCCCTCCGATTTCACCGAAGTCTCCGCATGTCGAACACGATTCCTCACTTGTCATAGCGGGAATGTTCTGCAATATACTTGCTTACTTAAGTCGCGCTATAATCCGGAATGAACCTAAGCCTCAACCAACATGCCTCTCCAATTATCTCGGTCGTTAGCAGTTGCGCACTCCAAGTTAGTTAAGGTCGGTTTATTTTTGTGCGCGCCATGAGGTCTTCCTCTTTGGTCTACATTCGTTCCTCATGTCTTAGCCGTCTTAAGCGTGCAATGCAGACTAAGATGGTGTCGCTGTACAGCTCGTATAGTTATTCGTCTCTATAGCACCTTAGTCGTATATAAGATATCTTTAGTTCGAGTGGAGCCTTAACTACTGTGTTGCTTCGTAGCCGTAAGGAACAGCGATTGGCAAGAGTAATTCTTCGTTTAATTTCTGACGAGATGTTGTCAGTGTTAATAGCAGATCCGAGGTAGACAAACTACCCCGAAGTCATATCTGTCAATAGTGACGGTCTGTCGTTGTTGTATGTCATTTCGTGTTGACAGCATGTACATGGTCTTACCCACATTTACTGCTTAACCCATTTTTTCCGGTTCCTTCTCAATACGAGCAAACGTAGCTATGACATCCCGTTGAGTCCTACTAGTGATGTCAGCATTGTCGTTGCACCGATTTATGGAGAATTGCGCCTCTGGGAGTTTTGGTATAATCCTTTCAAGAATCAGATTAAATAAATCACATGACAGTGCATCCATCGCCTTGCCCTTTTTGTAGTATCGAAAGCATCGGTGAGGTAGTTTCCGACAATGATGAAGCAGCGAGAATCTTGATCCTGCACAGACGGTTGAGTTTGGGTGGTACACCAAAACTAGACATGGCTCTTTATAGTTCGTCTATATAAATGCACTCGTATACGGCTTTCAAATCGATGAATCTTTGGTATATATCGATTCGGACTTCTTTGTTTTTTTTTCCAGGATCTGCCCATGTGTGCAAATTTGATCGGTTGTGGACTTTCCTAAAACCACAATGATAAGGGCCTATCAGGTTGATTATAAAACGGTTTCAGGCGTTCAAATATTACGGTAGATAGGATCTTGATCTGTTGTTGGCGCCGTTCAGAGGGTCTCCTGTTTTGGGGATCGGGAAATCGTTGCCATAATTCTTCGAAATTCGATTCTGACAGTATGGTGTCAAGAGGTTAAGGGATACGCGTTGCGCGAAGGTCTTGGCGTATTTGCAATCTTGCGACACAGTATTTCTGGAATGTTGTGGCTTGGTGGATATCCGCATTCTTACCTTGGCTGCAACAAGGTAGTGGTCCGAGTCGATGTTATCTCCTCGGAATGCATGGACATCCAAAATACTGAATGCGTGCCTCTTGTCTATCGCAATGTGATCAATTTGGTTGACCGTTCGTTGATCTGGAGACCGCCATTTCGCTCCGTAGCGAAGTCAATTAGCCTATGTCTGTTACTAGACGTGTTGTCGTGTAGGCTATGTTTGCCGACAATTCTGCTAAATATGTCTTCTCTTCCTAGCTTTGCGTTAAAATCTCCCATCACGATTTAAGATCGTACTTCGGTAGTAGATGCCATCCTTAACAATACCATATTTTTCCTCCATCGGAGCATGAGCACATAAAGGGCAGATTTTTACATTGCGTTCGCTTATGTCTTGGAAACATATGACCTTTTAAATAAGTCTGACACTTGTAACAAATCCGTATCCGAATAGTCGCTGTTTCTGCTTACTATAACACGGTCCGTAGTAGATGTCACAGTTTTTCATCCTCCTTTTGCCCGTCCCATCCCATTGTATTTTCAGAATGGCAGTAATATCTGCTTTGTAGCAATTAAGGGCGATGGTCGCTTGCACATATCCTGTTTAATGTTCTCACATTACAGGTTCAGATATGAACGTCGTTGTCCTTTCCTCATTTAGCAGGGTTGTCAACAATAAAATCAGTTCTTTCCGAGGCTATTGGTTGCTTCGTAACTGGTGAATTCATTCCATGGGTGGATAGTTAACCCAAAGCCAAACCCCCAACCTGGAGGGCCAGTTCCAAATTATTAGATACCCCTATGACACGTTACCATCAGTATCCACTACGGGATTGAGCGCTGTTGTTGGCCTTTCGGTTCATTCGCAACCATCTCTGTTCAAGGTGCTTGACTAACCTTTGAAATTCCTAACAAACCTGTTGTCCGAATATATTGACTCCGCTTATCTATGTTCTCCTGGGACAGGCTTATCGCACTTATCGTTTAGCAAATCACTTGCAGGTTAAAAATAAGGACATTTGATGTGCAATCTGAGTTACAACCACTGGACATTGCCAATTAAGAGCCAATCGGAGTCTACACCCTAAGTTAACCTACATGTGACTAAAAATTAATTAAAATTAACCAGTTGGACGAAAATTTAATACCTTTAAACAAAATCCAAAATTAAACACACTCTGCAACTACACTTGCCGTAGTGTCCTTCCCTCATATCATTGTCAAAGACATGTCATCCGTTTATTTTGTAAAACAACCTTTAAGATAATCCCAACTAACTAGCAAACTCCATTTCCTGCAAACATCCCCGGCCAAAACACACGCCAGGACATACAAAGATCTCCCCTTCCTTGACCTCTATCTTATTCCCTGTCAAGGGATACATTCCAATTTGCAATGACAAAAACCACACAAATCCTCTTCAAATTGCAATATATGCTCTCCTGCAGTCCTGCCGCCTCCTTTAAACGAATGCAGTTGTCATCGAAATCGAACGAAAGAACGTACATGGGGGAATAAAAACGCTTATGATATCCTTGCGAGAAATGTTTGTAATCCTATTCCACAATTGTCCAATGTTCATTTCATGCATTATTTCTTTTTTTTTTCCAAGTTTAGACTTCAGAGTGACAGGCATGCATGCTTTCGCATTTGTATCTTCTGAGAGTAGGTACACTGTCCAAAAAGAATCTTACAGAGCTACACTGTACTGATTTGTCCTTCCTTACGTAATTCAGCTTATTTTCAGACTTTTTTTTTGCTTATACTTGTCCTTTCCTTCTGCTTTCTTGTTGATCCGAAAGACATGCAGCAATCCCTCTTAAAAACCACATAAGGATATATAAAATAAGGATATCTCTATTATATTGTTGATTTGGAGACCCCCCTCCTATTCCATCATTGCCTCTAAGGATAAGCGTGAATAGGACAAGGGCAAGAAAAAAAAAAAAAAAAAAAAAACAACAACAACAACAGAACATCAGAAACGAAACTGAATGAAATAACTGAAAACTTCAAGTGGAAAAAGGATTTCTCATGTTTGTGGCATCATCGTAGTCGGGGAAAATGAATGCGATTTGTACGTGCTTATCTTAGATTTTGCTTGTACCAAACAAAAAAGGAAATCACAACGATATTCGTCGTCCTTTTTTCCGTTGTGAGTTTCCTATTCTCGAATTCTCTTTGAAATTGTGCAAATAAGGATGAAAGATTTTCTAATGTTCATATGGAAGTTTATTAATGTACACTTGGCTCCAGCACTCTCCAGTTTCGAATGTGACTACAGTAAGGCAATAAAAAAATAGTACCAGGGATTTTAAGGACTCTTTTTCTTTTATTCTGCCGTTTTCTAAGCGTCCCGTCCATTTCGATAAATAACTGCTGCTCTGGGGAGATTTGAACGCTGTAGCGATAAGAACAACCTATGGAAGTCCTTGAAGTGCGTTTTGGTTAATTTTTCGTGCCTCAATTATTATGGAAGGGCGGAAGCCGCCAAATGGTATACAAATACATATATATGTATGTGTTTGGTGTGTATTATATTTCATCACACCACTAAGCTGAGAATTGATTATTGCTTGTGTACAGTTCGATGGGCTATCTAATGTCCGTTGGTAAAGTTTTTGTGTTTACCCATTGGGCGTGTGTGGGACGGCCTGACCGGGAGGAAAAGGATACCGTTCGATTGTTTGATATGATATTTGATATTTTGTTCGCAGGAAATTGACTAGGTTGATGTAATGGCTGTGGACTTGTTGATCTAAGGTACGTTGTTCATGGGGTGGTCACAATGGAATCGATAAGTGAGATGCGTAATTGGAAAGTGGGTTTGAATGGCCTGATATCACCATTCACTATATACTAAACAAACAATAAATATTTATGTTAATTGATTCTTTACCCATAAATATTGTATAGTGTTCTAGTTGTGTAAATACTGACCTACAAATGGATAGAATTGATCATTACATTTGGCATGCAGCATGAAATTTCATAGCGTTATTATAGTTAACATTTAAAAAGTTAATTAAATTTGAAACTTTAAAAGTAGTAGTAGATATTTTTTTGTGTTCTACAATTTACATCACTGTCGGATGAATTTTGTTACTTCGCAAAAAGTTTAGCCTTTTAAAAGCCATAGTGGTTATGACATGCGCAAGGTCCCTCGTTTAAATACTGAAAGTAACAACACTGTCCCACTCACAAATGAATGGACTCGGTAAGTTTGATGCCCTTGATGAGGCATTAATACCTAATATTTAATTTTTTCATAGAAAGAGGTCCTATGCAGTTACACAGGATAATCTAGGTGTCCAATCAAAACTTCTTCCCTAAACTTTAAAATCGCTATATCCAATTCCTTTTGCAATAAGTTGACCGTTTGATGAGATGAGTGTGGTATGGCACAGTCTTGTTGAAAAAAGAGCTCACCAACTTTCTATTGATTAATTTTTAGGGAAAAGGTAGGTCAACATCTTTGATAACGGTCACTATTCACTGTGGTGTATAAATCTTTCCAGTTGCGTATTTCAAGGCTGTTGAGGTCGGTGTGAACTTGTGCACGTTTCTTAAGGCAAGGTCTTCCTCTACTTTGTGTACCACCTAGGAATCGAAGGCTTTGTGTCGTGTTGCTTAACATGTCCAATCTTAAACTTCCTTTGCACATTTTGTTAAGTGCGTGGTTTAATCCTCGTCCGTTTAGCCCGCCAATGTAAACAGGAGCGAAGATTTTTTGTTTGGCAAGGTCAATGCTTAAGGGCCGTAAAGCATGACTGAGATAATTGGTCTTCTATAGAATCTCGAGTGCATTCTAAGCTGTTTTAAGAGGGGTCGCAAGAAATAATTGCGGGTTCATAGTACCACAATGATACTTCTATCGATTATAACTTTATGTCGTACGTTCTTTCTTGTTAAGAACGCTTTTTCCTCCATTCTCGCAAATGCACCGATGCTATCTTTTTGAGTTCGACCAATTGTGACCATATCGTCGTCTTATGCTGGCAAAGTGTGCTTCATTTAGTATAGAATATAACGTTGTTGAACTATTTGCCGAACTTTGCTTCGTAGCTCGTACTCGGGGGGATACATTTTCAAACAGTTGGAATTAGATGGGTGGCGTTCGTTATGATGACGCTGGCGACATCAATTGTTAGAATTTCATTCGCGTAGACTGCTCTAAAATAGCTTCGAAGAAAGAAGTCTAAATGCAGTAAATTACATCATTTTGTTGGTCGCGGTCGTGTGAGACAACCATGCGCCGAAATCTTTCTTGAAGCTTGCCCATCTTGGCAAGAGTTAGATTACACATACCGCCGAACTGTTGGAATCGCATGTTGTCGGTACTTATATCATCCAGTTAGGGGCACAAAATATTGGTTATCATCTGCAGCGCTCGCGGATGACGGTTATGGGAATCCCTGTTTCCTGATCCGTATAATAAGGATGCAGATCCAAATCCTGACGCAGAATTCGCCAATTTAAATCACAGAAAGGCTTTTTTTGAAAAATTGATTGGTTTTGGGTTTTTTCGTGCACTCTTCACACAGCTGTGATGTTTGAGCTGTTCTTGCGTTTCTTTGTTGTGCGGGTACGGCATTTTTTTTATTGAACAGGTTGACTCCAAAATCTAATACATAAATCTAAACAATGTACAAAAAATTTAAAGACCTTGAAGGAGTCTTTACTATTTTAAACCCATCATGCCATCCAATAGGGATACAGTTAAGTTGGATTGTTGTGATTCATTATTTTTTATAAAAAGAAATACTTTAATGTCAGATGAAATGACGCAACGTGACAATCAAAGTCGGACTATCTTCTACTATTTCAATTCCTTTAACCATTATCATACCAAAATAACATTTTTCTATTGCAACAATTTTAGGTCTTATCCGAGTTGAGATACACTTTCAATTTGTAATCATTGCATCATTCGTCCGCCCAGTGGGTGAATCATTGGGCTAGTATGTAGAAATATTAAACGTGGGGTCCTTAGTTCAATCGAAAGTGACAACACCTTTGTTTTATTACTACTTCACCTGTTGCGAAACAAACAAACGCTACAAACGTCCAAAACATTTTCAAATCTGGTTTACGAATTCGTCGAAAAATATTAGGTCCACTTCTTGATTTACAAGAAATAAAAATATGAGGTCCTCTTCTTGATGTAAAAATGTAAAAAATGTAAAAAAAACTGAAGAGCATCAATACAGCCGGTTCTGATGGATTACCCCTCTGAACTTTTCAACTACGAAGGTGTTGCGATAGAAGTGTGTATGTACCAAACCAGTGGCAAAGTTTGGATGGATGAGAAAGATTACTAGACTATCAGCTCCATTCGTCTTTTCTACAAAAAAATGCGATTCCATATCTTGCATAACTACCAAGGTCTATCCTTGCAAAACATCACATAGAAGATCTTATCCAACGTACTATGTGAACGTCATAAGCGTCACAAGTGTGGCTTCCGGCGCGGATGATCGACCATAGAACAAATTTTCACACTAAGGCAAATCCTGCAGAAGACCAAAGAATTTCAAGTCGAAACATACCATTTTTTATCGATTTAAAGACCCTGTAGCATCATCCATCGTCTAGAGCTTTATAAAGCGATGGCACAATTCATTAGAGGACAACGTTCGGTTTTAAAACAACTCATCTGAAATTTTTAAAATTTGTATCGGCTCCGTCAAGGAGATGCGCTATCACTTGGCCTCTTCAATCCCGTGCTGGATCAGATAGTGCGTAGGGCATGAAAAATTACGGAAGGCAAATTCTTCCACAAATTGAGGTAAGCAGACGACATCGGCATTATTGGTCGTTTCCACCATGCCGTTGTAAATAGAAGCATTTAGGGCCATTGAGTATAAATGGCGAAACCAGTTTTGTTGGTGGACCAACGAAGTACTCTCTTCGCACAACCTTCAGCAATTTGTCACTGTTGGAAACAACATTTTTGGGGTAGTAAAAGAGTTTATCTATTTCGGAGTCAACATCAACCCCACGAATTGCACCTTAGTGGAGATACATACGACGATGTAGGCGACGACTAGGAAACCATTTGGAAGGAAAACATTTGGGATTAAAACTCTTAAAAAATTCTCCGAAAGTCAAAATAATTGCTCTACTGCACCCTAATCTTACCGGTACAACTTTACGGCGCTGAATGCTGCAAATATAAGCAGGTATCTATGAGAAGCAAATGTTAGGCACTTTGAAAGCATGCTAGACAGGCAAATGGAGGAGAAGATACAATCACGAATTCTATGAGCTGTGTCAAGATGTATATGTGACACAAAATGTAAAATCACGTAGACTTCATTGTCTCAAGCGAATGAACTGTAACTCCAAAAGAATCTTTAAGTCCCAGCCTTCAGGTTCGAGGTGACAAGGAAGACCAAACCTTCTTTTTTAAGAACAACCGATCGCAAATGCCAGAGCGCTTGGACTGAATAACTGACAGCAACGTGCCCAAGATTGAAGGGGATGGAAAGCAGCATTTTCTTAGGCACACACCCTAATGGGCCGAGAGCCCATTAAGAACATAGTAGGTTATGTCGCTGTATAGCTCGTAAAGTTCATTGTTGAATATTCGTCCCCATAGCAAGTCAACGCAAACCTGAGATTTCCCAAAGATATTTTCAATAAAAATGACCAAGGATTTCTAAATTCACTTATTTGTATGCGGTCCAAACTATTATCTCCAAAATTACAAAGTTTAATTAAGACAAACTGAATTCTAATTATCACGCTCGTCATAGTGAGTTGCTTAAGTGGATTGTTAGTAAACCTAAACGGTTTTGATTTTTCATGCAAAATAATCCTAAACTATAGCAAATTTTCACCCTGATCGCTTTGTTGATCCTCAAATTTGCCGAAAAGCCACATGTGGTTCTTGAACAACAAATGCATCTATAATGTGCCATTGTTTGGCGGCCATTTTGATCTGAAGGCATAGGTACGCCTCGGAAATTACACTCATCAAGCAGTGACAGTTACTGGTTATCGATATCGCAATATGATAACCGAGTTCTTTTTTTAAAAATATTTGGAGGGGCATATGCATGTGGACGGAACGTGAAAATTCCTCCAAATTTATGCGAAATCGTCCTGGAAAATTTCGACAAAAGATTCTATATGTGCCAGCAAACAAATGTGTGGCCATTTTCGCTATGTGTTATTTCAAAAATAATCCCAGTTCTCAGTACTTTATGTTTTAATAGAGGAATAACAACATTGAAAACTGTTTTTTCTATTTAATTAAAATGTTGAGTTTATTTTATAATCACTTGCATATCTTTTTACAAAATAATGTACCATTGTACCTGATTCCAACATGAAATGGAAAGGAGTAACAAAAATGTGTGAGCAAATGTACCAAAGTGGGAACACTGCCAACTCAAATCTCCCCAAGCGAGAGACGTCAAAGCGCAGATTATTTTGTCATTTGGTAAGTGAAGTGCGCGGACGTGAATGACATTGCTCCGACTTGTTGTTTTCGTTTATTCCCTTTTGCACGTGTTTTCTGTCAAACAAAGGATTAATTTGCAATAATGTTTGCGTTCTTTTTTTGCAGTTTTATTCATTTGCAATGTTGAGATGTAATATTTTTGCGGTTTTATACATAAATAACGTTTCCTAATTGTTTATATTTTACTTTGTGTGTAATTTGATCGATTCGAAGTGATTGTGTGCGAGTGAAAGTCCGAATTGCAATTGAAACTGTAATACATATTTGTTTTGTGTAAACGAATGGTGAGTTTTGGATATTTTTTGAGTTCTAACAGAAACACGAATGTAATGAACTCATTTTGTTAAAATTATTTTTTTAAAGCCAACCAATGGCTTATAAATTCTGAATAGGTACACGTACCTAGGATATATTTTGTTGTGTATTATGAAAAATGGCTAGACAAGCAAAAGATCGTATCCTATGTACCTATTCCTGTATATATGACTTCGGTTGTTAGTCCTGCAGCATTTATGTTGCCATCGTCTTTAATTGCTATGGAATGCTGATGCCCAGTTGAGTAACAAACTCACGAGACTCGACGGACCCATCAACCATGAGTCCATAGCAACACTCTCATTTATGATTTGACTTGAGACTTAAAAGTAATTAAGTTGATAGTGCATGCCTATTTTTGGGGTGTTGTAGGTATAGCTTCTTTCTACTGCTTCAAAGCGGTTATTGCTCCATAGTGACCAGGAATTAGTAATTAATAATTTTATAACCCTTAAAAGTGGGATTGGCGTAAAAATATATGCAGATGGTGCATAACAAATGAAATTGGGTCTTATGTAAAATAAAACACGATCTCTCAGTCAGGGCTGGCGAGCTTGAACTCACATGTGAGATCGATCCTGCAAAGCGTAACCCGGACCCAGTTTAATATGCAAAACATGAGATCGTTCTCAGCTCTGACTTGTTGGAGTTGAGATCGAACTCAAAGCTCTTAGTTGTATTATTTATTTATTTATTTATAAGTTCATAATAAGTAATTAGATATATTACTTGTTATGAAAAATTGAACTAAAGGGCGGTTGAAAATTTAAGGGCCGATGTTGATTTTGAATATAACACAAATTATTTAGGAAACTATTGTCATTTCTTTTTATTATGATAATAATGGTATGGTTTAGTTATGTATGGAACAATATATCGGCCAAATGGCCGCCGCGTCCTGGGCGGCACACCTCCATCTGATGGTCCAAGTTTTCGATGATGCTGAGGCATAATTGTGGCTCTATGCCGTTAATGTGCCGTTTTATCTCATCCTTTAGCTCTTGAATTGTTGCTGGCTTATCGACGTACACATTTTCTTTCAAATAACCCGAAAGAATGAAGTCCAACGGTGTCAAATCACATGATCTTGGCTGCCAATTGACATCTCCACCACGTGAGATAAGACGGCCATTGAATTTGTCGCGCAAAAGAGCCATGGTTTCGTAAGCTGTGTGGCAAGTGACACCGTCCTGTTGAAACCACATATCGTCCGCATTCATATCTTCCGATTCGTGCCATAAAAAGTTCATTATCATCTCACGATAGCGAACACCATTCACAGTAACTGCTTAAGCGGCCTCATTTTGAAAAAAATACGGCCCGATGATGCCGCCAGCCCATAAACCGCACCAAACAGTCACTCTTTATGTGTGCATTGGTTTATCGACAATCACTCTTGGATTATCATTCGCCCAAATGCGGCAATTCTGCTTAATCCACTGAGGTGAAAATGTGCCACATCACTGGAGAGGATTCTCTTCGAAAATTGATCATCCACTGTTGCCATTTCTTGCCACCATCGACGACGCTTGAAATGGTCAAGAGGCTTTAGTTACCGAGTCAATTGCACCTTGTAAGCATGTTAATGCAAGTCTTTATGCATAATGTTCATCAACGACAAGCGTGATAGGTGCAATTGTGTGGCACGACGACGAGTTGAGGTGGACGGCTCTTCAGTCACACTATCGCGAACAGCAGCATTTTTTTCTTCAGTACGAGCATACTACAGACCCGATTAATTTGACCGAAAACATCACGAAGTGCACGATATGCATTTTGATTTGAACGCCCATTTTCATAATAAGCCTGAATAACTTAAATGCGTTGCTCGTGTATCTTTTCATGGTTTACATTAAATTAGTCTGAAATTGAGAAATGTCAAATGAAATGCAGAAAAAATCTTGACGTTTAGTTGTGGTTCACATTCAACATCGGCCTTTAAAATCTAACCACCCGTTATTTGGCGGAACAGGCTTGTTAGTATCCACGGACGAGCTTTCGCACTATCGCTCATGCGTGCTTCTTGCACTGGCGGGACCTCCTGTTTTATATGCCGATTCCGACGGCGAATTTGAGATTAATTTTTCTTGACAATTGATACTACTATGATGATATGTCAGATCATCATGAGAGGAGGGCCTCCAGTGAAAAATCATATAAGTGTTGCTACGGCTGGGAATTGAACATATACCTTCTGCGATGAACTGCCGCCATCGCACAGGCGCCACTAAGCCCATAACTTAAAGCGAAGATAATAAAGCCATGCAGATGACGCACTGCATACAAACAAAAATGTTCTATGGCGGGTCGTACTGGCACAACCCACCATATATCGGGTTTTTCAACAGGGACGCTACAAAAGTTGAGCGACAGGGACAGCAAACGACGCCATATTTCTTGCCGCTCTTTTGACATTTCTCTTCAGTAAGGTTTGCCATTTTATGACGGAAAGATATACGATCCAACAACGAGTCGAAATTATTAAAATTTACAACCGAAATTCGGAGTCAGTGGCCTCAACGTTAAGAGCGCTACGTCCAATTTATGGTCGTCATAATCGTCCTAGCAGATCAACAATTGAGCGTCTAGTGGAAAAATTTGAATCCACAGGCACAGTACAAAATGCTCCCGTAACAGTGATACAAAGAAGTGCCCGTAGTGTCGAGAATATTGCTGCCGCTGAGGCTTCAGTTGAAGAAAGCCCAAATGTGTCCCTCCCACGTCGTTCTCAAGCGTTGGGCATCTCTGTGACGTCGTTGCGGCGAATTTTGCGAAAAGATCTTGGCGTCGTATGTTCGTGAATTGGGCTGAGCAACAACTTGAAAATGATTAGGATTTTCATCGAAAAATCATCTTCAGCGATGAGGCTCATTTCTGGCTGAATGGCTTCGTCAATAAACAAAATATGCGGTATTGGTCAGGCAGCAATGCACACGTACTCCATGAGTCATCATTGCATCCCGAAAAAATTACAGTTTGGTGGGTGGCGTCATTGGGCCGTACTCCTTTCGTGATAATCAAGACCACCACGTTACTGTGAATGGGAATCGCTACAGTTCAATGATAACCCAATATTTTTGGCCCCAATTGGATGATATGGACTTGGAGGACATGTGGTTCCAACAGGACGGTGCCACAAGCCACACAGCGAATGCCACAATCAATTTATTGGAAACCAAGTTTGGAGAACGTGTTATCTCACGAAATGGTCCAGTCGTTTGGCCGCCTCGGTCGTGCGATTTGACGCCGTTAGACTATAGACTTGACGTATCCCCAAGTCTATGGTCTATGCCATCAAGCCAGCGACGATTGATGAACTTCGTACGAATATCGAACGTGAAATTGCAGCAGTATCGGCCGATTTATGCTTGAAAACCGTCGAAAATTGGGTTCAGCGACTGGACTTCTGCAAGCGTGCCCGTGATGGCCATGCAAAATCGAGTTCCATACATAATGGCATCGAACTTACTTTCACAGGAATAAAGAATTTCATTGATATCTAAAATCGTTTTTGTTTTATTTAAAAAAAAACTTTTGTAGCGCTCTTATTGAAAAGCCCTTTATATGGATCTTGTTTCTAATAAGTGCACGTGCACACCCCCCGTACCATGAAGCTGTTGAGAAAATGTTTCTTTTGTTTTTCTCAATACGTCATCTGTATGGCTTTATAATTTTTGCTTAAAGCTAATGTACAATACTCTGCAATTTTATTTTTAAAATTCCAATTTGTTTATTGAGAGATCAAGTTCATTACATATAGAATTAAAAAGTTTTATACATCTAAAAAAAGGTTCGTTGCAACCTTAGTTGTTGTTTTAAGAATATGTGTACACTTAATACGATAGTATATCGTGAACACACAATATATATACACTGAACTATATGTATAAAGGGATGCTGCGCAAAAAATATAAACTTCATGTTAAAAACAATTCGGTGAAATCATCAACATGAAGTCTGGAGTAAAAACCTGTTAACTAAACTTCTCTTTATTTATTAAACCAACACCAAAGTCTGCCCCAACAAGTGTTCCTTAAAAAGTCACACACCCTCTTTACTAAACCGATACAACCGATTAAAATCTTCACCAGATGGACACCTTTCAATCGATTTGATGAAATTTGAGTATGAGAAATACCATGCTTAACTTCTTATGATATCGAGCTCATGCAATCGGTCTTTTTCTCCTCTTTTTGCATATTAAAACGAGTTTTGTGACGTCGAGCTTTCAATTTGTGATCGATCTCAACCCTTTGAGATTGAACTTACAACATGAGATCTTACTTGGTCATTATTTTTTTTATACCATGCTAAGAAATATCTCAGATACCATGCTAAGAAATATCTCAGAAAAGTGAGGAAACATCTTGACTGGTCAGACAGCTTATCAAAATCTCACATTGTTCGACAAAAAACGTTTTTCTATTGCATAGGCGGCATGGCGTACGGAACAAAAATATCTTTGTTTCAAGTAAAATTTCCCCAAAAAGTGGCCGTGTGTTAAACTGATGTATTGATGAAATGCGTATTACACAATTTTCAAAGTATCGTGTGTTTTTTTTAGAGGTATAGAACTTCGAATTGAAATAAAACACATCTGTTAATTTGCTTTATTGGGAGGACAACATTATGCCATTATTGCTGTAATATGATTTCAGGCATGTAGCCACCGGGACTAGATGCCCAATTTTCAACAACTTTTCCATTCCGCGAAATTATGCGGTAATCGATTTTTTCCTTCAATAAATCGATTGGTACGTGCGCTGTGTGGCATGTAGCGCAGTTTTGTTTTAACCACATTCCATCCACATTCATGCCTTCCAATTCGGGAACAAAATAGTCGGTTATCATAACTCTATACCGGTCTTCATTAACGATAACTGACTCTACAGCATAATTTCGGAAGAAGTATGGCCCAATGGCTCCACCAGCCCATAGAGTACACTGTCAGTTTTTGTGGATGTAATGGCGTCTCAAAGGTCTCATGTGGATTCTCTTCAATACAAATTGGGCTATTTTGCTTGCCTCATCACTGATCAAAATTTTGCGATGAAAATCAGCATTGATATCAATCTCATTTTCGGCACATACACCAAAATCACAAGGCACTGCATGTTCTCGCTGCTTTAATTCTTGCACAAGCTGGATCTTGTAAGGTCGTAAGCCAAGATTTTTGCGCAAAATCTTCCATAAAGTTGATGATAAATCTCCAATTGCTGTGCACGGTGGCGAATCGATTCATTCGGGTCCTCTTCAACACTTTGCTCTACAGCAGCAATTGTCTCTTCGGTGCGCGCTGTTCGACGTCTCTGCGGATGCATATTATCACATAATTATAGTAAACGTAGTGCGAAAACGGTCCATGGTTAACCGAATTTATTGCTCTGATAAACGATTATGTCGACCATGAAATGGATGAAGCTTGCGTTAAACTTCGCGAACTGAACTATTATTTTCGAAATAAATTTGCACGATTTGCAAAAATTTGTTCATTTGTCAAGCTGTTCATGATGAAATGGCAAACCAAACTAAACAAAAATAACATTAGGGTTGCCCGTTTGACCACAAAATGTTAGTTTTGTCTCTATGCAAAAAACCAACATCTAAAAAAAACACCCGTTATTTGCATAACAAAATTTTTAAATGTTGCCTTTGCTAAAAATATGTTTGTCTCTATGCAAAAAACCAACCTCTAAAAAAACACCCGTTATTTGCATAACAAAATTTTTAAATGTTACCTTTGCTAAAAATATATCAAAAAATTTATATGAATGAAATATAGTCTATCCCCCTTATTCATTAGAATTCACTAAAACACATCTCAACTGTTAAAGTTATACCGTGAATAAGTATTTATACAGCCTCTATTCACGGTAGCACAAATTCTTATTCATAAAATATATGCACACCCATAATAGTTGTACATGGATTATGTCAAATAATTTACCAAAAATCTACAACTTGATATTTTACAGCTCGGTAGAGTTACCAAGTCGTCATATTTATGGTTGCGAAATCTATAGCGACAACTTTGTTTTCAACACTTTAATAACATTTTGTTGACTTATGTTGACTCACTAATATAGTTTGCATTGTTGAGTCTGTAGGTAAAAAAAGAATTACCATTTGAATAAATTAAACCGTGAAACACAACTGCTATAATAGAAAAATACACTTGACATTTTCTTCAACTAACAATTTAACCTTTGGTAACCCTGATTCTCAGTTGCCTGTGTATACAAAAATAAAAAAATAAAATGCGCTTATATAGGCATTATTCAACCATTAGACGCGTTAAGGATATGTGGCCTCTATTCAACGTTGTATAAGTTTTATGAATGAGGTTTTTGTGTTCAGAGGCATTTTAAGGTGTACATAACTTTATACACTGCTTATAATGAGTTTATGAATAAATATAACATAAGGAATATTCTTAATTATTTGATAAAAAAGACGTTATTTTTAAGTGGGTGTTGCAGTGGGTGGAGATAAAATGTTGTTTACACTTGTTCTGCGTTAGACAGTCAGACAGAAGTCGATTCATATATTTACTTTTAGGTACGTATATATCTATCGAAATTATTTCTTTATAGTAAAACCTTAATGTCAAAACTCATATACCCCTATGGTATAGGGAATACAAATCTTACACTCATATTTACAATTTTTTTTATTGATAGAAACAAATTAAAAAGAAATGTAATAGTTCTATAGTCCGAAATAGAAAAAAATATAATAAATTAGTTAAATTTAATATCAAAATTATTTTTCAATTAAAGGGGAAGAAAGCAAATATTTTAGTATACCTTACATTATTGATTAGAAAAATTGCCCTAGAATACCTAAGGAAAATTAATAAAAAAAAGTGGCATAACTTAAAAGAAAATAATATCCACTGCCATTGATGACTTCTTGCAATCGGCTTGGTATTTATTTTATCAAATTTTGGCGATTTCCCAGCGATTCACCAGAACATGAACTTTTGTTTCGCTTTCACTCTACATAGTTCTCTACTATATTTAAATCGGAGCTTTCAGAAATCCACACGGTATTGTTCTCACCATAATTTTCATAAATTTTAATTTTATACTGATTTCACTTTTCTACTGTTTTTAGCGCATTTTCTTTGAAATTTCCGACGACTTAAAGAATATTATTGCATTAATAAACAAACTCATTCTGCAGATCGGGTACACTGAATGTTCCTAAACGTCAGACGAAAATTAGAAAGAAGTTGCGTTTAATTTTAATTGTGAATTAATAACAAAGGAGAAGAATGGACCAACCTTTTAAATGTCCTCTAAAATGATATTTTTCTTTTATATTTTTTCCCCAGAATTCAATTTATTTTCCATCAGAATTGTTCTATGAATTAATAGCTTAATTTTGGCAATATTCCACAGTGCAGCATCTTCTTTCCTTTAAAAAAATAAATAAAGGTTATTGTAAACACACAATTAAAAAATGTTCGATAAAACTTTAACTTTCCCATCTCACGCTCTCTGCAGTCAGAAAAATATGGATGCACAATCTGCCAGACGCTGATGATACTTATAACGTTTATGACATATCTTCTGCACTATATCTGGGTCTGTTCGATCAAAACTCTGAAATCTGTTTATGAAAACACCCGAACTTAAGCTATTTTTGTGTGGGCGCCTGAAAGCCGCTGTTTCTGCTCACTATAACACGGTCCGTAGTAGATTTTGTTAGGCCTATCCCATTGTATTTCCTGGATGGCAGTAAAGTCTGCTTTGTAGCAGTTTAGGGCTTCTGCTAGTTGTTCGTTTGCGCCTCTCCTATTCCATGTTCTCGCATTCTATGTGCAGATATGAACGTCGTTGTCCTTTTTTCGTTTAGCAGGTTCGTCAACAATAAAATCAAAACGGCTATCGGTTCCTTCGTAGCAATGTTTTTTTTTCCATCTAAAGCACAAAAAAAAGTACCCTATGGTTACCACTTGGAGGTAAAAATAAGCACAATTGATGTGTAGTTGTAATTATAATCTCTGGGTATTCCCAAGTTATACATCTTCTATCGTGATTTTCTGGCTCTTTTTTTTCGTTTTTCCTGAAAAGCAATGGATATGTGAATAAACAGAATAGTCGGTTCTGGGAAATGAAAAACCCTCAAATTATTCATCAGTCACCATTGCATCCATTCAAAGATACAGTCTGGTGTGCAATTTGGTCAGGAGGAATCATTGGACCTTACTTCTTTGAAAATGAAAACGGCGTAACGGTAACTGTGAATGGGGGCGATATCGTGATATGATTGAAAACTTTTCAATGCCACAACTGCATGCCTTGGGCTTGACTAATATATGGTATCAACAAGACGGTGCCACATCGCATACAGCCAGGACTACAATGGAATGACTGCGAGAACTCTTTCCACAACAAGTTATTTCAAGAAATGGTGATGTTGATTGGCCTCCACGGTCGCCTGATTTGACTGCTCCGGACTTCTTTTTGTGGGGGTTTCTGAAAAGCTAGGTTTATGCACTTAAACCAGAAACGCTTGAGCAACTCAAATAAATTATTCGTGATGAAATTAATGAAATACCGCGTGAAGTGTGTGAGAATGTTATGAAAAATGTGCTCAAAAGGGCATTTGTGAGACTAACAGAGGCGGACATTTACCTAAAAATGTATTCCAGACATAATTGCCGACATTAAATAAAACATTTATCAATATAAGATCCATTCTCTTTCATTTAATCAAAAATGATAACCAAAGAAAGTAGTACACCTTCCCGGCGGATACCCTGTACCAATATCTATTGCCCTGCTTTGCTACGAACGATATAACTCAATGCAAATTTTCAAAATCTAAGATCTGTTTCCCTATTCCGACAAAACACTTAGTTCTATTGATGTTTGTGCATGGATAAATGGGGTTAGTTGTTTCCATTTTACTTCCTCTTCGAATCCCAAACTCCTTTTTCACTCCCCTAACCTTCTTACCCTTTTCTAGCATAACATTAAGTGCAAAGTAAGATTAATTCGTTAAGTTAATTCCTAGCTCAGCTTCTACCAGGCTTAACTAAATCAGATTCAGGGTACTTAGCACATTTTGATGGTATTTATTTGGCTATGGATACAAAATAAATCATAGTTTTATGATCATAGTAGTGGTGGCATCTATACACTTTCGAGAAATTTTAAATACTACCAAGTATTGCCATAGTTTCCAAAATGACTTCCAACCACACTGGATGCAATAGCCATTGACAGGGCAAGTTCGTCATGCGTGAACTCGTTCACCAGATAGATGCAAGATTGTTTATCTCTGCAAGTACACTTTTCTTATGTTAAGCAAATACCGTTGACATTTATTTTCAATTTCCCACTTGAGTTGTAGATAAACATAAACAGAATTCAACCTTTTTTAGCAATCTGACTGCTCATACGAGTATAATTCAATTTTATTCGAACATATAAATCCCGTTTTCTCAGCATGGTGTTTCCAATTCCAGCGATCTGATTTGACTTTCTTTAGTGTGCAGTTCATAAAATATCCTTTATCAGATCAAAGTACGCACTTAAATCACATCTGACAAACAGTTTCCTTGCTTTATTGCCCTATTCTGTTTATATTCGTCACATATCTAGATGCAGCATATCCCTTTGACCCTTTTATTAGCACAAACAATAACATCAACCATAAATACAGATACATAAAATACTGTCCTTGTGCTGTGCTTTAATCAAACAAAACAGAACTCCCCATCGACGTTTTAAAATTAAATTTTATAAAAACCATCCACCACTGAAAAAAATTCCACTCAATACAAGAAAGCAAAAATATTTATCCAAAGAGAAACTCTGGATAATTTTTGAAATAGCAGCAGAGGTAGAGGCAAAAACCCTCAACCTGCCCCAACCCTTTCCAAGAAAATGCATAGGTTTCTCACCTCGTAGGTGTATTGGAATGGTCCCACTCCTCTCAATGCACTTCAATCCTCGCCCACGTCATGAGCCAAGAGTTTTGTTTTGTCTGGGGATATTTTGTAAATATCCTTGTTTGTCCTGCAACGGTGTGGTCGTTTGAAAGGGTGAAACGCACGGATCGACAGACAAACAGACCGACAAACAGACCGACCGACGACAGTCCAAAATGTACTGAACAGTATCTGCGTGTATCTCGGGACTTTGTCGCTGTAACCGGTTGACATAGAACAAGGATAGGTACGATACGATGAAGCTGGGGTGACCTTATCACACAGACGAGGGTGAAAAAAAGCTCAAACAAAAAAGAAAACATAATTTTTTAGTTCTACCATTTTCCTTGGGGCTGACGGTTTTCCTGGCAAGTTTTCTCCTCTCTTCTTTTTTGGGTTTTTGTTTTGCCGCAACTACCCCGCTCCACCTCCAATTCCTTGTTGTGTGCTATTTTGGGGTTTTTGTGTGCGGCAAGGACCGATGAAAATATGCTTGTATGATGGAGGTTTTACGATAATGAGACAACATGTTTGGCTTTTTGTTCTTTCTTCCTCTCTTCGGGATCCAATCTTCTCTTATCGTGTTTTCCCTTGGATAAATTGATGAACGAGGGACTTCCAATCAATCCGCCATCCGTTTGGAGGAACAAAAACAAAATGTTTCAATTTGGTGGTGCCGTGGATTAGAAGTCAGAATGAGTTCATCAGAAATTTATCGACCTTGGCGAAGTCGATTTTCTCCCCCATTCTAGTCAGTGCGGCTAGATTGAGCGGGTAATGGTGTGCAATGTTTTGGAGGAAATATTACGCTCTATCATGCCATGAAGAATATAATAGGGGATATCGAGAGCGTTGTTGAGAGGTAAAAGACCGCAAATTATGATTTTTTTTGTTATACTCTATTATGTACAGCTGAAGAGGGAAATAAAGATATAAATAGCTGTATATGTAAGTTACTTAACTTGATTAATTGAGATGGTGGGCGAGTGGCGCCCAACGCGAGGTCAAGCATAACTGACGCATAAGTTTGCAATGTAGCAGCTGCTGCTAAAACAGCGCAGGTAAACTTAAACTTATTTTACTTAAAAGCAAAGGGTATAGAGCTACATACCGTGGGCATCTCATACAATGGAAATTTTGTATGTGGGGTACTATATTAATACCCTTGTGTTCACTATGCTACCCCAGCATCCAAAAACAGCATAGCCGACCCATACGATCGACGAAATTTCCCCTTCTCACTTACCGCCCCTTTGTTAATAGTTAAAAAAAAGTTTTTCGTACTACGAAATTTAATTGTTATTCCTAAAATAAGTGTTCGCTCTTAAAAGAGGAAAGGAGATCGACGTCGATGATATAGAGATATCTGCGCAATCGACCGTTTGCTTACAAATTGCAGGCAAGAAACATTGTATTTCTGTGCCAAAAATGCCCGACAGGTGCAGTTTATTGAACTGCCATACTAGACATGACCTTGAATACAGGTCCAATATTCATAGAACAAACATTAAACAGAGAAATTCTTTATTCTTAAGTCATGTTTTTTTTTTTTTAACCCAATGATGCTGAACGGAGTATTTAACTTTAAAATTCGTCAAACGCCCATTTTCATGAAATTCCACTCCATGGTAAATTTGAAGACGTGGACATATGTGTCAATCAATATTCCTCTGAAATTAGTATTCGTCCTATTTAACTGCCAGTTTTTTTTACCTTTTTTCTTGTCTTCGCCTATAGAGTAGCCTTGCAGGCTTTATTTTGTCAACGAGCATCCGTGCTGGAGAATCCGTGCTGGAGAATCCCAGCACATAAATTATTATTAATCGAGACTGAGATTAAGGATAAAAGTGAGATTGAAGGCTATAAGTTCTGAAAAGGTATGGACGGTCTCTTGTGATTGCAAGAACTTTGGATTCCTTTGTTGTATTGGATCCACAATCTTACATTGTCTTCAACAAGAAAATTGTGCCAGTCGATGTTAGCTGCATCCAAATCGCCTTCACGGAACCCTTGTCGCTTAATTTCTCTATTAATACCATACCACCAGCATCCAATGTCGAAGAACAATGGAAATGATGCCAAGAAGCCATTAGATCAGCCGCAATGGATGTGCTAGGTTTCTCGAGCCTATTAGCCAGAAACCCTTGGTTTGATGAGGAATGCCGACAGATGTGAAAACCAGAGAAGTTCACAGCCAAGAACGAGGCCTATAAGCCTAAGCTGTAGGTGAAGACGAGAGCTGCCATTGAGCTTTATATGCAAGGATGTCCAAATCGATACCCACCACCTATTCATCGATTTTAAACATCGAACTATACAGAGAAATGTCTGGTATTATGCCCAAACTCGTCCGTTTGTGTAGGATGACGATGATCAATTCTCGCTGCTCCATCAGGGTCGGAAACGACCTCACCGACACATTCGATACCAAAAAAGGATTAAGGCAAGGCGATGCGCTGTCATGTGACTTCTTAAATCTGATTCTTGAGAGGATTGTGCAAAACTCACGAGCCAACACCAGAGGCACAATTTTCCAAAAATCTGTACAACTACTAGCATACGCCGACGATATTGACATCATTGGTACGACCCAACGTGATGTCATAGCCACGTTTGCTGGTATAGAGAAGGAAGCGGCAAAAATGGGTTTAGCAGTAAATGAGGGCGAGACGAAGTTTATGCTGTCAACATGAAAAGACACACAACATCGAAGTATTGGAAAGAATGTCACCATTGACAAGTATAAATTTGAGGTAGTACGGAACGTTGTCTACCTCGGCACCGCTACCAACTCTGACAACATCTTCTCAGAAATTAAACGAAGAATTACTCTTGCCAACCGCTAAGAAGGCATTTCACTCGAACTTCTAAGGAGATCCTATATAAGACCCCGATCATACCGGTCCTGCTCTACGGCACTGAATCATGGACCGTATCAAAAGCGGATGAAGAAATTCTTGTTTGATTCGAGATGAAAATTCTTCGAAAAATCTGCGGTCCTGTTTGCATTGATTCAATCAAGAACTCTATGAGCTATACAGAGACATGCCCTGGCCAAAAAAAACTCCGCATTGGATGTTTTAGATGGCTATAGTAGGACATTTACGAATCGAAACTCGCAGTGTCTTCGATTCCCAGCTAGACGTCGGATGCAGTGGAGGAAGACCTCGCCTAAAGTGAGTGGCGCGCTCAAGTAGAAACTAACCTCAACCACCTTTGAGTGCGCAACTGGGGGTAGTTAGCTAAGGACCGGGCAAATTGGAGAGGCATGTTTGTTTGTAGCCCAGGCCCATTCCGGACTGTAGCGCCACTTAAGTGCGTGCGATATCTATGCCAACTATATTAGCGGTGATAACACTTTTCTACATTTTTGGGAAGTTTGGCAGAGTCGTGTGGGATCATTTATTCGTATAACTAGAAGTCTCACAACCAGTAACAACGAGTAAAGAACTACATAGTGTAGCCGTTTCTGACACGGGCAATAGTGCGAAATTGAAATTTCGTCGATCGTATGCGTCGGCTATGCTGTTGCTTGGTGCTGGTGTAGCAATATGAACACTGGGGTAACAATATCAGTACCCTACATAGAAAATTTTCGTTGTATAAGATTTGCAACCTTTGTAGTTCTTTACTCTTTCCTAGTAAGTACCTTTAAGCATTTTTAAAACAAATCTAAATTGCAAATGGAATTCAGTCCTGCTAACAGAGATATAAACTCCAACATGTCTCCATTCGTTGAGGTGAATTAAAAAAATCCTTTTTATATATTTCGGTATATTTCAACACTTACAATCGACAAAAAAAACACTGAATTACTATTACGAGGGGTTAGCAAATAATCCGCAATGCCATTAAAAAGGCAAATATACGAACAGGAGGCTGGCACACGCTCTCTCCAACACTAATAAGGTTAAAAGGGCTTGTTTGGTCACGTCGAAGGCTCATCGACGTTACTATAGCCACTGCTCTATAAATTAATTACGTTGTAATTTTTATGCATTTGGTCATTTTTCATTGGCTGTAAATTCAATTAATTGCTCAGCGTGACCGACCGCTTTTATCGGCTTTTACTTGTGTTTTTTTAAGTTTCCTTTTTTTTTTTGCCCGGCTTGTTATTTATTCACGCCGTGGTATGGGCGACATTTTTGCTATTTTTAGGCGTATTTAGCGTGATTTCGAGTCGTTTCGCTTCATTCGATTTGTATAGCTCTTGCTCGATCCAAAGTGGTGTTTTTATTGTATTTACTTTCCATTTGGAATGAATAAATTTTCCGCATATATAAATAGGAGAGCGATAGACAACAATCGGATTTTTGCCGCCCTGGCTAATTGAAAAAACATTTTTATTGGAATGTATGGAATGTTTTCAAATATTTCTGTTTTTTCGTGTTTGAAACTTTTTATCAAAATAAGTGATTGTTGTGCTGTTTCACTTTCTGTTTGCTGTTATTTTTTTTTGTATAATTAATATTTAAGTTTTTACGCCGAAAAGATACGTACCCACATACATATGTATCTGTTTTTTTGATGTGTAATTTATGAGGAGAACAGACAGGACGACAAAACAACTAGAAGTATATATGTTTTTCATTTTCTTTTAATGGCCAATAACTTATGCAATAAAACAGTCTATTGGGTAACCATTTGAATTTCAGATTGTTTTAGTTATGGAGATAGTAAAAAACATTCCTGTGGTTTTATAAAAACAATTATAAAAAATATACTGTAGAGATTTTAATTTTACATAGCAGTTTATATATTGTTTTGTTTTATTATTATTGTATTCATTTACAATATATACATGCATTGGAGGTAGAATTAGTGCATGGATTTCTAAATTAAAACCGATTGACCATCTGCAAGGCAGGGCAAAAACTATAAGCTCAGTAGAGATGCTTTTATATTGCCTTTACACTTTTTAAATAAAATTGTTAAAATGTTAGACTGGCTGTAAGCGTACGCCACCACACTTAGTCCACACTTTTGGTCTATTGTGATACCACGGGGATTTCGTCCATTCTCGTTAGTATCCGTGGTAAAACCATAATCACTTCCGTTTTCGTCAAATGAGATTTTAAAACTGAGATTTTAAAAATAAAGGGTGTTTTTTTTAGAGGTATAGAACTTTGAATTGAAATAAAATACAAGACAGTCATTTTAATGTCCATCCATTTGGCTTTATTGGAGGGACAATTTTATGCCATTATTGTTGTAATATGATTTCGGCATCTGGCCGCCGCCGTTTTTCGAGCATTTGGGCCGTATATCGGCAATAACGCCACGAATGTTGGCTTCCAAGTTTCCTAACGTTTCTGGTCTGTTGGCGTAGACGAGCGATTTCACAGAAAAATAAACCAATGGTGTAAAATCACACGATCTTGGTGGCCAATTGACAGGTCCGTTCCGTGAAATTATGCACCCATCTAATGTTTCCTTCAATAAATCGATTGTGTGTGTGACATGTAGCGAGGTCTTGTTGGAACCACATCTCATCCACATTCATGCCATCCAATTCGGGAACAAAAAAGTCGGTTATCATTTCTATATACCGGTCTCCATTACCGGTAACTGACTGTCCAGCATCATTTCGGAAGAAGTATGGCCCAATGACTCCACCAGCCCACAGAGCACACTAAACAGTCAGTTTTTGTGGATGTAATAGCGTCTCAAGGGTCTCATGTGGATTGTCTTCACTCCGAATGCGGCAATTTTGCTTGTTGACGTAGCCATTCAACCAAAAATGAGCCTCATCACTGAGCAACATTTTGCGATGAAAATCAGCATGGATATTAATCTCATTTTCGGTCAATACACCAAAATCACGAGGCATTGCAAGGTCTCACGGCTTTAATTCTTGCACAAGCTGGATCTTGTAAGGTCGTAAGCCAAGGTCTTTTCGCAAAATCTACATGTGCACGGTGGAGAATCGATTCATTCGGGTCCTCTTCAACACTTTGCTCTACAGCGACAATTGTTTCTTCGGTGCGCGCTGTTCTACGTCTCTGCGGATGCGTATTGTCAAATAGAGTAAATGTAGTGCGAAAACGATCCATGGTTAAGCGAATCAATTGCTCTGATGGACGATTATGTTGACCATAAAATTGACGGGGCTTGAGTAAAACTTCGCGAACTGAACCACTATTTTCTTGATGAAATGGCAAACCAAACTGACATTAAAGTTGTCCGATTTGACCACGAAATGGCAGTCTTATCTCTATTCGAAAAACCAACATCTAAAAAAACACCCCTTAGTAAGATCCCAGATGTAGCTTATTTTTGTTTGATAGGGCCAGGCCGTAACAGAGGCCTCTTCGTCCATGCAGCAGCTCCTACACATTTCGTTTAAGTGAATGCCCCGCCTTTCTGCGTGCCTGCCTATTAAACAGTGTCCAGTGACACTGTATCGAGCGAAATCAGTCCCTTTGATCTTCTCAATTCTATCTTCGACCGAATTTGTTTGGTTATTTGACACTTCGTGCTAAGACTCCTTCTGAGGTTTGATTTGCTATTATAGCATATTGCGCTAGTAAGCTTTTCATGTAGCGATAGCAATACCGATTGCATCCGTGTCGGGTACAACTGGTGATTTATTTCTATTTCTGGCGAGTTCATCAGTTTTACACTTTCCTGGAATGTCACTATGTCCCGGCTTTGACATCTCCTGCAGAGATGATCGGCAATCTAGTGTTGTCATTGAATTTGTTGAGACTGATTCCAGGGATTTAGTTGTCGCTTGGCTTTCTGAGAAAAATGCTAATATCCTTTGCAGATAATACATTCTTTTTCAGTCAGGATTAGGCTTCTTTCATAGCCGTGAACTCCGCCTGGAACACGCTGTAATGATCAGGAAGACTGATAGATAGATCGTCATTTGTTTTGGAGTCATAGGTATAGAAATGTATCGAGTCGTTTAGCACAGATTCGTTACCCTCCCATGTCGTTCTGTCTGGGATTGTGACCCGGAAACTCTTATCAAAGTTTAACCTGATAAGGGTGTATCGGTGGTTTCAGGAATATTTGTATGATCGTTTAGAATTTTTGAGTGGCTAGGTTGAATAGTAGACCATTGTTAGAAGACGTATGGCTGGGGGTAATAGGTGACTAAGAATGTCTATTGCTGCTGAGGATGTTGTACACCATACACAGACACGCAGTTTTTTGCTGTTTAGAGCTATCTCTAGTGCTGTCCATCATACCACTACTCCATAAGGAAATATCGGTCTTATAACTGTTGTTTAGAGCCAATGTGTGGTACCAGGTTTTATTCCCCAATTCAAGTCTATGGCTTTCTTGCAATAATAAAGTTGCGATGGTCACTTTCTTTACTCTTCCTGTATTTTTTAGGCTTCCAGTTAAGCTCCTGTCCAAATTTAATGTTAATGTGTCATAAGCTTAGCTCTCTATCTGTCAACGACGTTAAAATCCTTTATTGGCTATAGAGAATTAAATTTGATATACCAGTTCATTTATTAGTGTACAATGTATCTATGCATCAATGTTAGATTAAACAGTGGCAAGGAAACTTATTTATTTAAGTAACTAGGCATTATCAACTCAGAGGATCTTATATTTCAAAAAAAGTGCCATCATTTAGGCAAATGGCGTCAAATGTCATTGTTGTTATCGACAGATAGAGAATTAAGTTTACTATAATCAGTGGACGTATAAAATCCTAAGGAAAACGAAATTGTTGTCAATGTTTGTTTGACCAATTTCCTATCTGCTGTTTTAACGCTGCGACAATTTCTTCTTACTCTTGAAACTTTTTAAATTTATAAAAAGCTCGCCTCCTCCACAACAACATGCTAATTTAATCAAACCTAAAGATGTAGAAGTTGGAAAAAGTGCGTCTCGCAATTCTACCCACACCGGTTGGTCTATGCACCCAACTGGGATTCTAAACAGCTGGGTGTATTTACTTCAAATTTAATTTACTAGTTTCTTGGAATAATACAAACTAAAGGACGCAGAATAACTATAATCCCTTCGGTAAGGGGTCGGAATATACCCGACCTAAGGCATGTCTGTCGCAGAAGGCGACTTAAATCCATTCCACGTATACCGAGAGTAAATTGTATAAAGAAAAAAAAATGTTATTAAAATAATAACATTAAGTACTCCAGGTGGCAGTACAGTTTCACAGGAAAATATATCCTCTTTGGATTTCGGCGAACGGATTCTAGGAAGAGCCAATTATTACAATTACGTAACCCTTTTAAAAAAAGTAGTGGGCAGCGTTTCTGAAAATACCAGAAGTGTTGGATAACAAGCAACGAGACTTAATTAAAAATTAAGCCTCAAGGACGAAAACGATGTTCTTTGAACCAAGGCTTAGCAAGGTCGAAGTGCTATGTAGAGAGCTTCATAAAATAATTTTTCATCATGCATTTAATATACATGGTTAAAATGATCACATCAGTTATTATGGTCAAGTATTGAATGTACATTTACTATCAAATTTCCGCTACAATAATGTTTGGTGGCTGAAAATTGTCAAATGTATTGTTTCCTTTGAATGTTTTGAAAAAAAATATGAATGGAGTATTGGCTGTATTTTTTTTTAACTTTCGAGTCAAAAGATGGACATAATGAGTCCACTGAACGCAAACGTTTAATAACGGGTGAATTTTAAGCGAGTTTTTTTTTAAATCGAATAAAACACTCCAATTTGCATCAAATATTCAAAATATTTATTGTATTCGATAGATAAGCCTTTGCCATTTACGTTTGAAAGACTACTTCATGTAAATGTTGCTCGCGGCTCCGTTTCAAATGGTTCATTCGAAGATCCTATTTTGCGTCCCTTTTTCGAGCATTTTGGCCTGTGTTCCAAGAATTACGCGTGTTATGTTATCAAGTAAGGATTCAATCGTTTTCGGCTTGACCACATAGACTAACGACTTTATATAACCCCACATGAAATGCTCACCAAATTCCTTCTGCAACATTTCCATTGTTTCACGAGCTGTGTGGCTTGTGGAACCGTGTTGATGAAACCACATGTCAACTAAGTTCAACTCAGCCAACCACTTGAGTGCGCGAAAATAATATAAAAAAAACAAAGTAACGCATACTGACCCTGCCAAATTTAATGGCGTCAGTCTCAAGTACGCAGAATCAGCAAAATACCTGGGTCTGGTTTGGGAAAGCCGCCGTTGCCTTATAATCTTGTAAACAGGCTATAGGAAAGAAATGGGGTATGCAACCATATATATCATTCTGTCTTTCGTGCCTTATCATTAGACCCATAATCCTGTATGGTGTCTTCATCTGGTGGACGGCTCTAGAAACACCCTTCAACCGCAATCTACTAGGTAAAGTTCAAAGATCAGCTCTAAGAACAACCATCTCCGCAGCTCTAGATGCTATCCTACATCTGGGGCCCCCTAGATATTTACGGCACACATACAACAGCATGTGCAGCTGTAAGACTGAGAGCCTCGCTAATGGACACCCAATCACGGTGAACATACAACGATTCTGAATCATCTTAACATTACAGAAAAGACCAACCCCACCACAATCGCCTTGATTGGGAGTCGTATTCAATCGGAATCACTAAATCGATTCACATCTACACGGATGGGTGTCTGAAACAGAATCTGGAGTGGAAGGAAGTGTTTCTTCCGAGATGCTTAATCTAAGCATATGATTTAGCCATCGTAGGGTTTTGTAGTCGGAGAGCATGGCAATCAAAGAAGCCTTGTCCTGGCTGAAAAGGAACGTAATGGAATGTAATACACGAAGTATATTAACAACTTCACCGGCAACCAAGCGACAATAAAATCTCTTGAATCTCTTCAATTTGAAATCAGCCCACGAATGCTGACTATCTCTTAAGGATATGGCAGAGCATTTCACCATTCACCTCTTTTGGGTGCCGGACAAAAAAAAAAACAACATACCAGGGATATTTTACCGCCAGTAATATCCGCAGATTGATCCAGGCAACTCTGGCCAAACTTTAACCAGAAGCGCTCCAATGCTTAACAGATCAAACATCAGCACCATAATCGGTTTCCTTACAGGACGCTGTACTATAGGCCTACACGCAAAAAGACTAGGCCTCTTCAGCAATGACTTCTGTAGAAGCTGCTTGGACGAAGAAGAAAAGGGAAGTATTACTCACCTCCTCTTCTCTTGTCCAGCTCTTTCCGACAAAAGAAAACTTTATATGAAACTACTTCTTCGATAGTCAAGGTGAGCTGGCTAATATAAATGTCATAAACCTCGTACGCTACATAGTTAGCTCTGAATGGTTCAATTTGGCGAACGAATATAGGAAAGTTGATAGATCCACGTGGTACCACAACGGCGATTGTAATCTATCATAACCTAACCTTAGCTCGACCTTTGGAGCTTCTCCGCTTTAGTAAGGCTTCTCCGCTGTTGCTGAAAAGCAGCACTCGAAAATTTGTTTTGTTGTTGAACAATAAGGAACGTGTTTCTGCACTCCCTGAGGCTTTGCAGACTTTTAGTCTACCCTTTAACAATTTTAAGATACACTTGGTAGGTTAGGCTTTTAATATGACCGGCCGGGGTCTATGAAAGTTATGATTCCAGGTTTTTCTATGTATTTGTGTATCTTTACACGAGAACTCTTACTTGCGACCTGAATGTTACAAGTTTTTTGCCAACGAGTAGAACGACAACTGCTATGATTTTGGTATAGTTTTCGGTATGATTTTTCTTTTGCACTGCGATAATCGTATATCTGTCCCTTTCCAGTTAATTACCACAGTGGTATGAAATTTGAATTGTAACGACTGCTGATTTCATGCCAGCAGTAAAAGTATACACAAACTTGCCTGTTCTGCGAATATGACGCAGACAGAAAAACACTTTCCGAACTGTGACACCACCCATGGAGTAAGCTTCGAGTGCACCCAAAATAGATTTAAGAATTTTTATCTAGTAACGGGTGATTTTTGAGCGTAGTTATTTTTTTAATCGAATAAAACACTCAAATTTGCATCTAATATTAATTTTTTTTTGTTGTAATCGATAAATAGACCTTTGCTATTTACGTTTTAGTGTAAATTTTCATTTTAATGTTGTCTGCGGCTCCGTTTCAAATGGTCCATTCGGAAGGTCCAATTTTCCGTCACTTTTTCGAGCATTTCGGTATGTATTCTACGAATTAGGCGTGTTATGTTATCCTGTAAGGCATCAATCGTGTTCGGCTTGTCCACATAGAATAACGACTTTACATAACCCCACAGGAAATAATCAATGATCTTGGCGGCCTCACAGGGCCAGTTCGAGAGATAATTTGCATTGTTTCACGAGCTGTGTGGCATGTTGTACCGTCTTGATGAAACCACATATCAAGCAAGTTCAACTCAGCCAAATGTGGCGAAAAAAATTCGCGTATCATGGCTCGATATCGTTCACCGTTGACGGTAACGTTTCTTCCACGGTCGTCTTTGAAGAAAAATGGACCGATGATGACATCAGCCCATAAGCCACACCAAACTGTAGTTTTTCGGGATGCATAGGTAATTCTTGTATGGCATGTTGTTGTTCATCACTTCAGATACGACAGTTGTGCTTATTTACGTATCCGACCCTTCTTTTGCAATACGGTAGGCATCAAAGGTGTGTGTTCGCGTGTTAAATAGCCTACCATTAAATCCTTTGTGAACGCGATATCTAACCACAGCTAATGAAAATTACTGCAATTGAATATTCACTTCGAATATTGCCAACATTTTTGAATTTTAAATTTGCACATGAGTATCTATCTCATTTAATTTTCCGTCCAAATGTTTCCCTACCATTGATTTAAATAATTAAATTAATTAAACAACTAGATAAGAGAAAAAATCCCACAAGCTATAAAATATCATATAATCCACCCGATTTATTCTCACCATAACAATATTTCAGCGGTACGTAACGAGAACCGAACGAACAAAAAAAGAACCGCCAACTTTGCCCACAAATTGCACAATCCATTGCACATTTTGCCATATTCTATCCAATTAAATGCAATTTGCAGCAACGCATCAGGCAGCATGCACCTACACTTGATCTCATTAATAGTAATATTATTATTATTTATTTCGTATTAATTATTTACACAAGCAACAAATGAATAAGCCCACGAATTGCGTAAAATATGAGGGAATAATTGCCACCACCTAACTATTCCCGTGGGAGGTTTGACCATCCACCAAGCTCTTTTGGCCTGCTGTAGAATTAATTGGCAAATATATTTTATCCTATTAGTAAACCCTATACTGTGGTGTAGGAGTGGTAGTGTTTTTCTTTGTGATAAATACAAAATAGATCCTTACTCCTGGTTGGTTATGTATGTACTCTTTTTCGATGCAATATTGATGAAGCATTGGGGAAGAAGGTAAACGTGGTATAAGAGCAATATTGGTGTTGGTTGCATGGGATATAATAAATTTGTTTGATAACGATCTTAATTGCATTAGAATCCATAGATAGAACCGTGTGGTGTCGGTTTAATTAATGAGGGTGTCGTCTTCCCAAAGCATTGTGAAAGCGTTGAATAACCTATATAGCCTTTGATTGGTTATTAATTTTTCTTTGTCTTGGGTTTAAAGGGGAATAAGTAGATCATAACTAGCCCGGAAAGGAGGTGTCGTTTTTGTTTGAAAAACTAGGTTACATAACCTTAGGTCTAGAGAAACTTTGCATTAGTCCTTAGGTAGTTTCTTCTTTGATTGTAGGTTACTTATTTGTTAGGCTACAGTCCGATGTTAAAATGCGCCTTAACAAATATTCATATCTATTCCGATGAATAGCTCACTATAAAAAGCTTCAAATTTTAAGTTTGTTGAGGATAGTTTCTTAACATGCCCCCACTTAAAGCAAGACCTTCCATTAGTGCGTTCACTATCTGGCTGGGAACTGTAGACTAAGAGGGTGAGGTTGACATAATACCCCAAAGTTGGTATTGTTTCGTTTTTAAAAGCGAAGTAAAGCCAACATTTTAGTTTGGCTTTATTTTGTTATCTGAAACAAAATTTGGCATTTTCTCAATATCAGTAGAAATATATAACATCGACGAATTGGACAGAAGGTCACACTCACAATTGACAGATATAACTTTGAGGTAGTACGGGACTTTGGCTATCTCAGCTCCGCTATTAACTCTGACAACAACATCTCGTCAGAAATGAAACAAAGAATTACTCTTCCCAACCGCTGTTTCTTCGAGCTAAGAAGGCAATTTAGTAGTAAAGCCCTTACTCGAACTACTAAGGAGATCCTATATTAGACCCTGAACATCCCTGTCCTGCTCTACGGTGCTGAAGCATGGACCATATCAAAAGCGGATGAAGAAATCCTTGATCGATTTGAGAGGAAAATTCTTCGAAAAATCTTCGGTCGCGTTTGCGTTGACGGGCTATGGAGACGAAGATTCAACCAAGAACTATACGAGCTGTACAGCGACATGCCCCTGGTCAAAAAACTCCGCATTGTACGCTTAAGATGGTTAGGACGTGCAGAGTCTTCGATTCCCAGCCAGATGTCAGACGCAGTAGAGGATGACCTCGCCTTAAGTGGCGCGCACAAGTAGAAACCGACCTCAAGCAAGTTTGAGTGCGCAACTGGAGGCAGTTAGCTAAGAACCGAGCTAATTGGAGGGGCATGTTGGTTGAGGCCCTGGTTGATTGTAGCGCGATAAGTAGGTAACCTCACACACAATCTCATATGTTTTTGAAGTTTGGAAAGTAACCAATATGTGAAAATTTTAAATTTGTGGCTTCATTTTTACCCCATTTTATTCCTGATATTATTTATATTCCTGACAATCCATTAATAAATTAATTATACTTGCAATAACACTTTTGAACCAGATGCTGTTACGACTGTTAACTTTTTATGTTAATTTTTTACTCATTTTTAGTTTATTATTTATTTTTCATTTTAATATCCTATTCCATAGCGGTATATTAGTTTTGATACATAGATTGTATCATAGAGAACTAATTTAGCTATATTTAGCTTAAAGTATATTTATCGAGTCAGAATCAAATAGCTGAGTCGATTTAACCATGTACGTCCGTCCGTGCGTCACCAGTTTTTGAGCCTTAAATTTTGAGCCAGAATGATGAAATTTTTAACACGTGCTCGTTGCTGCTTCCAACAGAACAATTGTAAACATTTTTAAAATCCGCCAACTGCAACGCCCCTTTTTACTTGTTTTTGGCCAAACCGTTAGGAATTTCGAATGCTTCTGAACAATGTTTTAAGTGTTGATAAACTGTGATAAACAATATCTTGTGACAAATTATTTTCAATATTTCATTGCTGTAAAGCCCAAATTGTTGGGGATAATAATTATAAGGATGGGATGAGATAGGATGTTTTTTTTAATTACATGTATTACCATCCGCCACAAAATATTTAGTTACTTTAATTTACATTTTTATTTTACTAAAACAATTTGGCTATTGACTAATGCAATTATTTTTTTCTTTTGTTTTCTTTTAGGTAAGCCAACAACTAGAATAATCTTCTAGGATAAACCCATTAAAGTAATATGAAAAAAGGTTATGCTCATGGGCTTATTCACTTTACAATAAAGAAAATAAAATGGTATGTAACAATTGAACAAAATTAAAATATGTTGGTACACGAAAAGTATAGATGTACCGGGTTGTCAGGTGGACGCTTTCAAAAATGATGGAAGAATAAAACCACAAAGAAGCCTTTATATTATGTTACTAGCTTTGAAATTTTACAAAAAAGAAATATATATAAAAATTTTTTGCGCAACAGGTTTGTTAGTATCCATAGGTCCGAGCTTTCCCACAACCATTCATGTGTACGTGTATACTTCTTGGCTCTGGGTTCGATTCCCAGCCGTAACAACACCTAAATGATTTTTCACTGGCCTTCCTCTCGTGATGCTCTGAAAAATCATCCCAGTAGTATCAATAGTCAAGAAAAGCTTATTCCAAATACGCGGTTTGGAATCAGCGTATAACAAGAGGTCCTGCTATCGTGCAAGAAGTATACACGCACACATAATGGTATTGAGAAAGCTCAATCCTGTGTACTAACGAGCCTGTTGCTTCAAAAAAAGATTGAATTTTTATTTGTAAACGAAACTATATAGGTGTACGTATCGTCATATGTGCTACGCCATATCTCTGACAACTTTTTCAGCACCGGTTTGGATACATGATTCGTTCAGAAAAAAAATGATACGTTATCAGTCTTGTCCATGTAATTCCTCCGCCGCTGACCAGTTGATAAGATAGTCAAAGCACATCCCTCATCATCAAGAATAAGTTTTTATGTTGTCGGGTTTAGTTTTTAGTTTAGTGTTTGTGTGTAGTTTCGACTTAAAGACTGGGAATACTAAAATCTCTGTGGATATCTTTGTTTGTTATGTATCGGGTGTTTTTCAGAGGTCTTAATATCCATCGATTGCTCATTAAAAGGATCATTTTATGCCATGATTGTTTAAATATGATTTTGGGCATGTGCGGCGGCCACATGCCCATCATCGAATAAAGCCAAGTCTAGATGTCCAATTTTTAACAACTTTTTCGAGCATTTAAGGTTGTATGTCGGCAATAACGCCACGAATGTTGGCTTCCAAGTCCCCCAGACGTTTCTGGTTTGTTGGCGTAGATGAGCGACTTCACAAATCCCCAAAGGAAATAATCCAATGGTGTCAAATCACAAGGCATTGTTGGCAAATTGACTGGTCCATTTCGCGAAATTAATCGCGCATTGCATATTTCCTTCAATAAATCGAAGTCGGTTATCATGGCTCTATACAGGTCTCTATTAACGGTAACTTACTCTGCAGCATAATTTCGGAAGCACAACAAACAGTCAGTTTTTGTGGATGTAATGGCGTCTCATGTGGATTCTCTTCACTCCAAATGCGCAATTTTGCTTGTTGACGTAGGGATTCAACCAACAACGAACCTCATCACTGAACAAATTTTGGTGATGAAAATCAGCATCGATATCAATCTCATTTTCGGTCCATACATTAAAATCAGGAGGTATTGCATGGTCTCGCTGCCTTAATTCTTGCACAAGCTGGATCTTGTAGGGTCGTAAGCCAAGATCTTTGCGCAAACTCTTCCATAAAGTTGATGGGCAAAGCTCCAATCGCTGTGGATGGTGTCGAATCGATTCATTTGGGTCCTCTTTAACAGTTTGCTCTACAACGGCAATTGTTTCTTCGGTGCGCACTGTTCGTCCCTGCTAATGCGTATTATCACATAGAGTAAACGTAGTGCGAAAATGATCTATGGTTAACCAAATTAATTGCTCTGATGGACGATTATGTCGACCATAAAATGGACGGAGCTTGCGGTAAACTTCGCGAACTGAACCATTATTTTCGAAATAAATTTGCACGATTTGCAAGCGTTGTTTATTTGTCAACCTGTTTATGATGAAATGGCAAACAAAAATGAACATAAATGCCATAAGGGTGGCCCGATTTGACCACAAAATGTCAGTTTTATCTCTATTCGATAAACCAACCTCTAAAAAGTTACTATGCTGCATTAGCGACTGATCTTCAACATCTGATTTTCAAAAGTTTGTATTAGAGTTAGATTCGTATCACTAGCAATTTCTTATAACACAGCCCGGAATGAACCAGGGCCTCAACCAAAGCCTCTTCAATTAGCCCATGCTTTACCTAGTTGGCTCCAGATGCGCACTTAAAGTTGATTAAGGTCGGTTTCTACTTGTGCGCGTTACTTAAAGCGGCGTCTTCCTCTACTACGTCCGACGTCGCGCTGGGAATCGAAGACTCTGAGTATCCACACATTGATTTCAGAGCACTCCAGGAACGTTATAGATTTGCCTCAGCCGAGAAAGGGTTCTTAAAAGAAAAACCGTTCTACTTGACCTAGCCATCCTTAGTAGATCGAGTGAGTACTTAATTGCCTTCTTGACCCCAAGATACAGCGGTTGTTAAGAGTTGCTGTCTAGTTTTCTCTCCAGGATATTTATATGAATTACCTAAAAGCAAACTTGCCCACTTGGCATCGATTGTATTTTTGAGATGCTCCTCTTATCCAGTACTTCTATTTTGGCATTTAACCATCATTTTTCGGAAGTTCGGCTATCATTTAAATATTCTTTCTATCAGGAAAGCTGTCAGACTCGTAAGCATTATGTATTGTTCGGTACAAAAGTTCCGCTAATATTATCACAGGAATGAATCTGACTTAAAATCTCCTATTTTTTAACTTTGAGGTTATAAATATTAAATAAATAAATTGGGAGGGTTTACTGTATCCCGCCTGTTCCGAATAATATTTTTTTTTAGCCAGTCTTAATCTCAAGAATTTCCATCACTTTTAGTTTTAAGGGAAAACCCTATTCAAAACAAGATTTTTTAGTCTGACTCTTTCTGTTTCATAACAAAAAATGTGTGTCAATAAAAAAAAATTTCTTCGCATCAATGCCTACCATAAACTGCGTATATCCGTGAAGTGTTTTGATTAATTCCATTCAACATTTATTGAACGAATTTATGTACCTTTAACGTTTTCCCCGAAATTAAATTTATCCCTTAAGCAGAAATAAAAGCAATACGCCGCAGAAACTCTTTGTACCTTACTACAGGATAGGAAAAGAAAATTTAAAGAAAAAATATATACCCCCACATTTTTCCATATAATTTTTTTTTTGAATGAAAGACAATAATAATTCTCTTACCGCCACCAAAAGTAACGCAAAGTAACCAAGAGTTCTGAAGATTTACGAGAAGAATACCAAAAAAAAAAAAAAACGAATTCAGCCGCCACAAATCAGATTCACTTTTTTTTTAACTTCTTGTCCTTCCTCCCCAAACTCAGACGGAGTATATCCTTCGTGTGTAAGTATAGAAGAATTTCCGCTAAAAAAAATCTCTCAAGCCACCACAATCCACAAATTGCCCGACAACAACGACGTTTCGCTTGAATTCGCACGCCACGACAAAGTGAAAGCTAGTAAAGCAAAACGATGAAAAAAAAATAAAAAAAGGGAAATAAATAAAAATACGAAACGAGAAAATTAGGAAAAAGGGCAAAAGTGGACGAGAAAAATATGAATTCCGCAAAAAAACAAAAAGAATTAGTCGACCGAAGAGAAAACGAATGAACATATAAAAGCTCTGTCGCCAAGTCAGATGGAGCGACTACTAAGGGTCACTATTCCTTTTTTTTGCCACCCACCACAAAACAATTGTCCATTAGAGCCTTGGACTTGGTCTTGGAGTTGCGTGGACTTTTGTGTTTCGATCTTTGCTTTTATGGGTTTTATTGAAATTTCAATTAAAAAATACGTCTATCATGCGGCGGATTGTTTTTTGCCGTTGTGGTTGGGGAATATTTGAGAAATTAATTAAGGATGAACAATTGCGGTCGTTAGAGGTAATGATGGGTGGATGTGATTTTATTCCCTTTTTTTTCGTCCTCATTCGTTTTTCTCGTTCTGGGAATTATTGTCCCTTTTTGGTCTAAATGAATAGGAAGATCATGATGATTGCGCAAATAATACCGTAATTATGAAGGTATTTCTTTTTAGAGCGCCCTAAAGGTTTCGGAAGGGCATTACGCATAGGGGAATCGGGGGATACATTTAAAGAGCTAAATTATTTAGAAAAGAGATTTTATTTTCAATTTTAAACGATTTAAGGACAACCTTCATTCCAACCTCCATATATTTATTTATTTAATTTAATTTTTAATAATTAGAAACAGTTAAGACGGGTGTTTAAACGATGGCGGGAAGATTTTGGTAGAAGTAGTGAAACATTTCGGTTTTTTCGTGTTAATAGAGTATCGAAGGGTGAAGCTAGGGTGATGTCACTTTTGTTTCTTATCAAGGTTGTTCGGTTATGGACTACTGCCTTATCAGGAGTGAATGGCTTAATGTTGTGCGTGATTTTTGTGTGGCTATAGCTAACTTTTCGGTACATCTCCCTATCGTGGTTTATGTTGAAATAAAATGCGAAAATATATCAAACAAAAACGCGTTCCAGTCCACTTAGAGTAACAAATTTTAAGATGGCTCGAGAAAAAGGCTGCTATTTACTGCTTAATCAACTGCTACCCACCTTGCAAAATTCTTATGTAATTACTGTAGAAGTAACTACCAACGCTATATTTGAAGTAGTAAGGCAATCTGCAGTAACCGTTTTCTTGCATACAAAGAGATATCACTTTTCCATGTGCTGTTGCGATGATGAGTGTATGCGCCTAAGGAGAAGTTTAAAAAAAAAAACAAATTTTTGGCGCAATAGGCTCGTTAGTACATATAGGTCCGAGCTTTATCACAACGATTCATGTGTGCGTGTGTACTTCTTGCACGATGGCGGGACCTCCTGTTCTATGACGACTCTGAGCGGCGAAATCGAGATAAGCTTTTCTTGATAATTGATACGAAAGAAGGGCCAGTAAAAAATCATTTAGGTGTTGCTACGGCTGGTAATCTAACTCAAACCTTCTGCGCGGCAGTTCATCGCACTTACCACCGCGCTACTGAGACCTTTTAAGAAGAAGATCGTTTAAATATTTAAAAATTTTCAGAGAAACTAACAATGAAGCCTTCATAGTTCTTTATCACCACATAAATAAAAAACAATCCGCTTAATACCCTTTCCCGCTTAATGCAAAATGTGGGCTTTAAGGCAATGAAATATTGAAAATGATAATGTCACAACAAACCTATTGTTCATACAAGGATACATTATTTTTCATTATCCTAGCTCAAAATTTAAGGCCTACAAATCGGTGACGTACACGGCTTAATCGATTCAGCTAGCGATTCTGAGTCGATCGCAGTCGCGCAGCAACAAAGTTGTTATACTGCAAAAACTCGAAGTCCTTCTGGGCCAGTGTTAAACTCCTGAGGGAGTGTAAAAATAAAATCCGTTCACTAATTGATGTGGAATCCTCGGAACTTATTTTGAAAAACGCTTACTGCTAGACCCTGATCAAAAAGTATTTGGGGCAGTATTTGAAGGGGTAGAAGAATGCTCTTCCGAACATCCACATGGCAGACCTTGACTCGAGGATTGAAATGTCGGAACTTTTAACATGTCTCAAAATAATGAAACAGAATAGGAAATATCTTCCTGATGGTATACCCTTTGAATTCTTTAAGCACTCTTCTACAGAATATATGGAATATCTGCTTTGTCTTACTAACCGCATTTTCGTTGATGAGATATTACCAGTAAGTTTCTTAACATTATCCATATGTGCTTTTTAAAAAAAAGGTGATATAGGCATACATGAAAACTACAGAAGAATATTCTATAAGAAAAATAGTCACCCAAATTTTATACTATCGTCTGATCAGATGGATTGATAGCATTAACATAAGTAACTTTCAAACTGGCTTTCGCGCTAATCTACCAACGGTCTTCCAAATATTTACCCTGACAGCATTAGCAAAAAATTGCATTAAAAGTAAACAAAGTTATACAAATTTTTTGTGGACTTCAAAGCTGCGTATGATAAGGTTAATCATAACTCTCTCCTTTATAAGCTGTCAACCTTAGGGCTTTCAACAAAGCTTATAAAAGTCTCTGAATGGAGGTCTGAGGTCAAAAACCTCCCCCACAAATAATGGTGTGCCGCAAAGTTGCATTCTAAGTCTTGTTGTATTTTATTTATATATCAATGATACCTGCGGAAGTATAACAGGTGGTGTTAGCGTCTCGTTATTCAAATCTGACTCGCCGTCATAGCCCGCAATTCCCATAGAAACTTTTGAGCATATTTTTCATTACATTTTCACACATTTCACGCGGTATTTCATTAATTTCTTCACGAATTTTTGTTTGAGTTGCTCAAGCGTTTCTGATTTTTTTGCATAAACCTTGCTTTTCAGATATCCACACAAAAAGAAGTCCGGAGCAGTCAAATCAGGCGACCGTGGAGGCCAATCAACATCACCATTTCTTGAAATAACTTGTTGTGGAATGACGTCTTCAAGTAATTCCATTGTAATCCTGGCTGTATGCTATGTGGCACCGTCTTGTTGATACCACATACCCAAAGCATGCAGTTGTAGCGTTAAAAACTTTTCATATTTTCATGATTCCTCCTGACCAAATTGCACACCACCAGACTGCAACTTTTAATGGATGCAAAGGTGACTGATGAATAATTTGAGGGTTTTCCATTGCCCAGAACCGACTATTCTCTTTATTCACATATCCATCCAAATGAAAATGTGCCTCGTCACGCATTATGATTTTCTCATGAAAATCGGGGTTGTCATGGGCTAGCTGTAACACCCTATTGACATATATACGGCGGCGTAAATGGTCTTGTTGAAGAAGCTCTTGTGTCAACTGAATCTTTAATGGAAACAATGCAAATCCTTGTGCAATATTGTGGCCAAAGTTGTTCTTTGAAGACCAAGCTCCTGAGCACTTCGTCGAATTAAGGTTGATGGATTGTTGATGGATTGCTGCTCAAGGAAGTGGTAACCTTGAGCAGCAGTAATGTTTTCAACCGATCTTGCAGTACGTTGTGGTCCACGCTTGGGCATATCACCTATTTCTTCAGAATAATTCACAACTTGATAAATAGTGCGTTTTATTGTCACGTTGTTTCTCCCAAAAATTTCACGTCACTTTCTCATCGTCATGGTAGTCGATGATTGATTTTGATAAAATGTTGTAACGATTAAACACGTTGGTTTATCGAATATTTTTCCATAATTAAATTGCCACGTGTCTACTTCACGACTGCCAAATATGAACTGTCAAGACTAATGTCCTGACGGCGGACACCCTGTAGTATCTACTCAGCATTTTTCGCTTGTTTACCTTGTGCCAATTACAAATGTTAAGCAGTATTGCTACGTAGGCTTGAACAAAGTGCATAACCCGGTATAACCTATGCGGCATGGAAGTCAAAGTACTACTCTATGCAGATGACTTGATAATTCGCTGCCAAAGTCCATCGACACTACAACTTCATATAAACAGACTAAAAGACTACTATAAATGGGATCTTCAGATTAATACCAGCAAATCTACGATAATCGTTTGCCGAAATCAAAACCGTGTTGGTAGGTGTGAGGGAGGGAATATGAACGATGGTCACAACGTCGAAGTAATAAACGAGTTCAAATACCTAGGTTTTATTTTAAGCTACATCATGCGCATTAATCTCTATATAAAAAGGAGAATAGTCACAGCTAAACTGCAATTAATACGATCTGGTATAGACCCTTTTCAAGTAGTTACGTAAATCCTGTTTAAAGTTTGAAACGCAACGGTAAATAGCTGCTTTTGCTATGCAAATGATGTATATGGCTATACTTAAAAGAAATTGAGGCAATTTGACAATACTTCTTCCAAGCAATTGTCCAGATTATTCCATATAGGTACGTTGAGTCTGGACTTCGTTTTATCTAAATAAAAAACTCAAAGCCAGCGCAGACTATATCTGTTGAGTATTTTGGAGACCCAGCACAAATCTTCAAAAGCAAATTTTGCAAGTTGCTTTCTCCGCCGGCCAATCACCTTTCAATGAATGGTATGATATCGCTGAGGCAAACAACTCACCACTGACTCTGTCTGTAAGTAATGCAGAGGAATGGTAACATTTATTCTACGACTTTGTGTCTGCTGTAGATGATGAACTGTACCAAAGTTGCATTGATCGAGCTAGATCATCATCGTCAATCGTGGAAGGCGATGTCTTCCTCTACTGCCTCCGATGTCTGGCTGGGATTCGAAGACCCTGGGAGCCGAAGTATTGGTGTCCATTCGTTCAAACGGGAACAAGAATTTTTCCAAAGATTTTCCCCTCGAATCGACCTAGGATTTCTTCATCCGCTTTTGACACGGTCCATGCTTCAGAGCCCTGCGAGCCAAAGTATTGGTGTCCATTCGTTCTACATGTCCTAGCATGTCGCAGTACAGCTCCTGTTTGAATCTTCGTCTCCATAGCCCGTCAACGCAAACGGGACAAAAGATTTTTCAAAAGATTTTCCTCTCGAATCAACTTAGGATTTTTTCATCCGCTTTAGACACGGTCCATGCTTCAGCGCCGTAGCGCAGGACTGGAATGGCCAGGGTCTTATGTAGGATCTACTTTGTAGTTCGAGTGAGGGCTTCACAACTAAATTGCTTTCTCAGCCCGATGCAAACGTGCCAATGACATCACGTTGAGTACTACCTGTGGTGTTGGCTTGGTAGTTTTACACAATCCTCTAAACAATGAGATTGAAAAAGTCCAATGACAGTCATCGCCTTGCCTAAATCTTTTTTTGGTATGGAATGTGTTGATGAGGTCGTTTCCGACGTCTTTATAATTGCTATCGTGTCCGGCTTTGAAATCTATGAATTGGTAGTGGGTATTTAATTGGATTACTTAGGGTTTTCGCAGGGTCTGCGGAATTGTGAAGATTCGATTAGTTGTGGACTCTTCTGGCACAGTGATAAGTGCTGATCAGGTTGTCGATAAACGGTTTTATACTTACACACATTACGGCAGGTAGGATCCTGTGGCTTATGTTGGGGAGACTCATACCTCTGTAATTGGCACATTTCGGAGGGTCTTCTTTTTTGTGGATCGGGCAAACGATGCATTCTTCAGGCACACTTTCATCCGACCAAATTTCGTTTATGAGTTCGTGAATGTTTCTTACTAAATCATCTCCACCGGCTTTATACAACTCGGCCGTAATTTTCAGCAGCCTTGTTAAGCTTTAGTTTTGATATTGCTACCCCCCCTTCAATTAGGTCTGGTGGTTGGTATTATCCCCTGTTGTCGATAATATTGAATGAATCGTTCTGCCTTACCTCTGGAACTATCTGCCTAAATCCGAAATGTAGTTATACCTGCCTTGTGGGAGCCATACCTTAAAGTGTTAGTATTTTAGTGTGCTACAAATAATTCTTCTATTAGTAGTAACAAGTGCCGTAAAGAATATCAAGTAAAAATGGAATCCAACTCGTGCCTTTTATGATAGGTAAGGTTGATGGGTTGATTGGGTACATGCCGTTCCGCACTCATGTTAATGTAGACCTCTTTTGTTAGCTCCTTCCTTGGAGTCGTTGATGAACATTTAGTACCTTTTTTACCCATCCTGATGATGTTGCAAAAATGAAAAGATGAGAAAGATTGGATTCGGATGGATTCAATTTATCAAACAGTATTTTCATAGGTTTTTTGTTAAAAAGCTCCCTTTTCCAAACCTAGGATCTGCAGTCGCGTCACTTACAGAACCTCTTATCCAATTATGCTTTTTGTTTATTACTTCTCCCTTTACGACAAGCGCGTGTTACAATATCTAAAGAAACATTATAGGCACCTACCCCTCTCGGAATATCCTCTTTATTCATTTATGGGAATTCCTTTAAAAATTCACAAAAAAACGTATTTCCCACAGCTGATTAAAACCCTTCACATGTCACGCAGCTGCCATATATGGAACATATTTATTGTCATACATCACATTAATCAACTGGGAACACACACACATACATACCTATAGAGGATGTAAAAAATAATGCAAGGAACAGCACAATCTACCGATTGCAACGTGTGTGCTCCAAAAAATGGTAACAAGCTGAATTTTGCTGACACCTCTCCCATATATGTCGGCAGCATCTAGCTGGAACAGATATCTACTCTGTCACTTCGGTACCCCTAGCGTCATCAGGTGTGCTTCACATCATGCACTGGTGGCAGCATATATACTTTGCCCTCATTCCTCTTCCTCGTACCCATCTGACATTGGATTGAAATATATGAATTATGGTTGCATGCAGTACCACATCTCTGTTGCACAATATGCTATCCCTAGATCCCCACCGAGAATGTCAGAATCATAAAGCGGATAGCTAACTGATGTGCTTGGCAAGTGGGTTCCTCTCAAATGTGAACGTTTGCCAAAAAAAAATATATATATATACTCCAACGACCAGAAGAGAAAATAAACGAATTGAGGACGAATCGAGAGCAAGTTGTGTTTGCAGGTGCGAAACGAGGACAGCGCCCAAAACGCTGCGGATCCACCATCGCGTAAGTGCAAATTTGAAGTGCTGCAAAAAAAAACAAAAAAAACTTTGAAGCTGTAGCTCTCGCAAATGAAAGAAAACACCAAACTCCCAACAAACTACGACATTGTGAAACAGAGTTACATGGCGACGTTGTCGGTCTGAGCGCCAGAGGATGGGCCAGCGCCATAGTGGAAAAGCTACTAAAGCGATCCCATTCCCCATGAATGCACAATAATAGAACTTTTTATTTATAGTTCAGGTAACATTCGGAGGGAAAATATTTTCCAACACGAACACTGAAAAAAAAGGAAACACGAAGCAAATCACATGACCGGAAACAGAAAAGAAAAACAAAAGCTCGCTGCAACCACCCGGACTGCGGCGACAAGTTTCTCCATGCGCTCCATTCCTATTTATAGGACAAGAGAATGAGAATAATTCGTCGACTCCACTCCTTGGTACGCCGGCCGAGTCGAGCCCTAGCAATTGATGTTTATAGTCGAGGATTTTATGACTCCATCAAGTGTAAGCACCACCACCTCCACAGCCACTGGCACTAGCAAAAACCGATTCAGACCTGGGCACAATAAAAAGCGCAACAACAAACTCCCTCAACCATGAACTTAATTCGAGAACAAATAACTGCATTTTTAACGTACAAACCCCCCAATGCTGAGGTAGGAGTAGGTCCCTATAAGGCTAGGGTTGATGGAGATTTACTGCAACTGCACATGTAATTGCAGACGAAAACACTCTTTGGCTCATTATTGTAATTACAATCGCATTCGCCGTGTAGCGCTCTACCGGGTTGCAGCAAAAGTTGCATGTGGAATGTGTCTGGGGAAGGCTTACACTGATGCGATCCACCCCTTTTCAATTTTTCGTGTTTAGTAATTAGTGAGCAGGAGATGTCCTCGAAAAAGTTCAATTCAATTTTTCAGCCATCTGGCGCGAGTTTCTCCGTCTTCTTGCTACTAAAGGTTTTAAGGGTACCGTGCAATTGAATTTGTTTTTGCTCGAAAAGTTTCTCCATCTTGAAGAAAGATGACAACGAGCACGATGAGGACATCTTGTAATTCCTTTTGATGTTTTTGGTTCGTTTAAAAACTAAGTGCGTTGTTGTAAGCTTCTTCCGGGAATTTGTCGGGAAAATTGTTGTGACATTGTGTTCAGTTGGCTGACGGGAGTTTGTGTGCCAGATAAGAGACATTCTTTTGTAAAAGTCGGTTATCTATTGATTTTTTTTTTGTAATAGGGTGAATATAAAACCAATTAAAAAAATTGTAAAAGCTGTTTATGGTTGCCGAAAGGCTTTCGACTTGGGAAACTAGTTTTCAGTTCGTTCAGAACCAGGTACTTCTTTCACAGAGAAGTATACGTTTATCCCTAGGCACTATTTAGAATGTTCTTTAAAATTTAATGAGCGTCTCATTGGCGGGAATCTTTTTTTTTTAATTCATGGCATGGGCGCTTTTTTTTGAGAGCCCCTGGTAGGGAAAAAGGAAGTGAAGACTTATTTCCTCATTCAAAAACCTCTTCTTAAAGTCGTCCAAATTTATTGCGTGACTGTCCACAGGCAGCTAGCTGAGCACTGCCTTAATTTGTGACCTTCAAGTTGGTTGAGGTCGGTTTCTACTTTCACCTACCATTAGCCTGAGAGTCAACGTTTTACCTGTCCATTTTCTACAGGTTTCTACAGGTTATAGCAATCTCTAACGACTAAGGTTTTGAACATGTTTTTGAACGCCAGGGATTCTTCATAAGATTTTGATACGGTCTACGGTTCAGCGGTGTTAAGGAAGACACTTTTACTAAATTGTCTTCTTGCCTAAAAATGTTTGCTAGTTGTCGTCGCTGTCAGAAAATCGAGATATAAATAGTTGCGTCCTTCTCTGGCCTAACATCCACTTCGATATAACGGGTGTTTTTTTTTTAGGTTGGTTTTTCGAATAGATATAAAACTGACATTTAGTGGTCATTTATGTTTAGTTTGGTTTGCCATTTTATCATGTACAGGAAGACAAATGAACAACCCTTGCAAATTATGCAAGTTTATTTCATAAAAAATGGTTCAGTTTGGGAAGTTTACCGCAATACGCATCCGCAGAGACGTCAAACAGTGTGCACCGAAGAGCAAAATGTTGAAAAGGACCCGAATAAATCGATTCTCCACCGTGCACAGCAATTGGAGCTTTGTCCATAAACTTAATGGACGATTTTGCGTAAAGATCTTGGCTTACGATCTTACAAGATCCGGCTTGTGCAAGAAATAATGCCGCGAGACCATGCAATGCTTCGTGATTTTGGTGTATCGGCCGATAAAGAGATTGATCTCGATGCTGATTTTCATCGCAAATTTTTTTTTCAGTGATGAGGCTCATTTTTGTTTGAATGACTACGCCAACAAGCAAAATTGCCGCATTTGGAGTGAATAGAATCCACATGGTTCTAACAAGACGGCGCTACATGCCACACAGCGCACGTCACAATCGATTTATTGAAGGAAACATTCCATGAGCGCTAAATTAGCGGAATGGACCTGTCAATTGGACAGCAAGATCACGTGATTTGACACCTTTGGAATATTTTCTTTGGGGATTTGTGAAGTCGCTCGTCGACGACAACAAACCAGGATTGTTAGGGGACTTGGAAGCCAACATGAGTGGCGTTATAGTCGACATACGGCCCCAAATGCTCGAAAAGGTGCTTAACAATTGGACCTCTAGACTTGGCTTCATTCGAACCAGCCGTGGTGGCCACATGCGCGAAATCATATTGAAACATTAATGGCATACAAATATCCTTCCAATAAAGCCAAATTGATGGAAATTAAAGCGATTTTCTTGTGATTTATTTCAATTCGAAGTTGTATACCGCTATAGCTCTTAAAATCACCCATTATACCGATTGGGTGGAAACTGCCATTTGCCCTTATTGATATTGAGCTGAGACATATTTTCCTCCTTCGGAGCTTGGTCCGAATGGATTTTATGCAGATTGTTACAATCGCTAATTTATCGCTAATTTCAATCACGCATCCAAATAGTATCCAAGTTTTTGTTGGCCCATCGTATTTTCTAGATGGCAGTAATGTCTTTTTAGGATTTCCACATTTCTATGTATCGTTCTAACATTCTTGTTACAGATATGCCCTTTGTTGTCCTTTTGCTTATACCCAATCCCATTGGAGTATATTAGTTTTGATACATAGTTCGTAACATAAGAAATAATTTAGCTAGAAATACTTTGAAATATATGGATCTACTCTGAATCGATAGCTGAGTCGATTAAGCCATGTTAATATGTTTATTTGCGAGCAGTAGATTCATTAATTTCCAATATTCTTAGTTGCTTTGTAACAACATTTTTTAAACATTTAGTGGTTAACCTAATGCACAACCACCAAACGCCATTTCAATTAGTAGATACCCATAGGACTCGGGACTGGCCGTATCTACTACGTGACTTAGCGCTAACTCAGGTCATCAACACCCTTTGTTGTTCAGCCATTTAGGCTGCTGTCTTGGAAAAGTTAGAGGTTACATAATGAGAAGTTACTTTTCGAACAGCTTATTGGTTCGTATCCAATGCACGGTCAAGATCGTAGCCACATAAGGGCTGCCACATCTATCCTGAGGAAGTGGGTAGGCATCGCAAAGTGAAATCCCTTCTGATTTCATATGATCGCATTGCCAATGAATCGACCACAACATAAAACATTTTCCACAATTGCTTTGAATTTCTTTTAACGCGAGGCTTCTTGTAATAGTATCTGTTTGTTAAGAATGGCTTTTTTTAATACTTAAAAAAGCACTTATGATGATGGAGTTTTTCGTAAGATAAAATTAAATATTGTTATGATGTGCCAATTTTTTAAAGAGTTTGTCATATGAAATCAAAATAATATTATATAATGACGAAACCCTATCCCATCCCACCGTTAACATAAAGATTCTCAAAAAAAAATTGTCGTTATTCAAAATATTTCTTTTGTTGTTTTTTTTTTGTTTAACCTTACGGAATAATCTTTGTATAAAGAAAACTTCCGAGTAGTCTTATTTACATACTTAAAATTTTATTTAGGCAAAAATTAGACATTGGCATGGTCTAAATATCGTATTCTGACACTTTTTCCATATTGTTACAGTTTCGCGAAAAAAGGAACCGTCATCATGTCCGGGCTCGGGAAGACCAAATGCTAACGCCAATTAGGGTCAACCTTCACGTATGTGGAATCCCATTTTTCTCAAAGGCCAATAAGTAGTTTCCACTATCTTTTTTTTTGTGGTCTGGCGGAAATCTCGAAAGACACGATGAGCACGTTCCCAAAGTAGTGTGAGACTTTAACACACTAAAATCACCACCCTTTTTGTATTTGTATTGCATCTAAGTATGCGACATCGCTAGCAATTTTTTGATCACGAGTAATGAATGTTTGGCAGGTCACTTTCCTTTGAGAGTTCCTGCTTTTTGCCCAATTTATAGCGAGGTTTTTTTACTATCGGGCCAAATCTAAGGGCTTAGTTCGCAATAAATTTGTTTCGTCAAGAATTTGGAGGACCGTTATGTTAACGTGTCCCAATAAACGTATTTTATGTTTGCGTGCAATTTTTTTTTGATTCATCTTTAACCGCGGGAATACCCAGAATTCTGCGTAGATCTTCATTCCTGATATAACACGGCGCATTGACGAATGATATTAACATTTTGTTTTCAAAAAATTGTAAAATATTTGGATTCGTTTCACTGGTACAACCCCATGAATGTATACCATATGTCTAGACCGGCTTTAGCACTTGCTTGTATAATAGCAGCTTGTTATCAGGGTTGAGCTTCGAATATTTTCCGAGTAACCACTACAGTTCTCTGTATTTATTTTTAAGTTCTTCGCATTTTTTTTTTACATGTGACTTCCATTTTAATTTTGCATCGAGTGTCATTCCGAGATATTTTGCTTCATTTGCAAAAGGGCCTCGAACCGTATTGAGAAATACTGGCAAATTGTTTGTCCGTTTATAAGACAAATTTACATGAATCGATTTGCTCTAGTTAAGTGTAATCCGCCAGGATTTTGTCCATTCATTAACCTCGTTAAGAGCGTTTTGTCATATCATATTTGTTTCCGCTATTGTTGTGCCAACTGCTAGTATAGCTGTATCGTCAGCCAACGTGGCAACTATTGTATCGTTTATTTGTGGGATATCACGTGTAAATAGGAGGTACAAGAGTGGTCCAAGGACGCTTTCTTGGGGTACTCCTGCCAATATTTCTTTGAACTCCGAATATTTGTTTCGATTTTCACACGGAAGAGTCGATGTTCAAGATACGACACAGGCAGAACTTGTCTTAGTTTGTTGCTTGCGACACGTCAAGAAATACGACTGAGCCAATTTTCTTTTCTTCGTTTCTCAATTACATCAGTATTTCGATGAACTTGGTCCACAGTCGAATGTTTACTTCTAAACCCAAATTGATGGTCAGGTAAAAGGCGTTTCTGATCAATAGTGGGGTGTAAGCGACTGAGTAATATCCTTTCAAAAACTTTTGAAATTATTATTGGAAGAAGTGAAACCGGTCTGTAAGATTTTATTTCATTCGGTGATTTTCCTGGTTTGAGAACCATACTCACTTCCGCGACTTTCCACTGTCTTGGTATTTTTTTTTCTAATTGCTGCACTTATAATGCAAAGGAGTTTAGTTTATGCTTTCCGAGGTAACATTTTTAGAAGTTCTTCTGTAATCAGGTCATAACACGGAGATTTTTAAGGCTTTAGTTTCTGTGTTTCCCGGTTAAGCTCGGCAATACTTGCATATCTAACTAGATTACTATCGATTGTAGTCTCGAACAAATTAATGTTTTCTGGACCATCAAATGGTTTGAATGTTTCCTCAAGATGTGCGGGAAAAACGTCTGCTTTTTCTTTATCGCTTTTTGTCCAAACGTCTTGAGTCTCTTTGGTGGTACACCGTTTTTTTTGTGCCTTTTTATGTCATTATTTGCTTTCCAAAGTGAAAAATTCGATTCTTTTCCAGCGGTTAAGCTTTGCAGATAAGTTTCTACTGCATGCTTTTTAAAGTTTTTAATCGAATTTGAAAGCAAGTTACTCAACCGATAGAGATGTATTTTATCTTGCGGAGCACGAGTTTGGTGCCATCATTTTCGTGCTTTTCTTTTTTGTCTTACTAAATCTTTTATTTCCCGTGGGTACTTGATATTATTAAAACTTACTGCTTTGCGATGTTGAGGAGTATTATTCCATGCTGCTTTTTGAACGGTATGCGAAACACAACAAGAGCAAATCTTCAGTTTCAAATTTACGTTAGATTTCCTTGAGATCGATGAAAGGTCATTCTATTCTATCGATCACATTCGATCTATTTTATCGATCGATAGGACATTCCAACACATTTTTAATACATTCGTTATACTATACCTTATCCCATAACAGAGAGAAACAATTTATCTTTTTCAATACACCAAAAATCCTTTATTTGATATTTCAGACTTTAAGTCGATGATATGTTGGTAATTATTCTGTATAAGTATTTTGTTCAGATGACTTTGCATCTGAGGTGTTAATTGGCGTATTAATGAATTACACTTATATTGAATAAATCCACATAAAAAATGGCAGCATCCTTGCTCAAGACAGAGATGCCCTTGGCGCAAACTTAACATTTTTTTCTCAATTTAAACTCGTAACCAATTTCCTAAATTCCTAACTTATTAAATTTTGGTTTGGGTACGTTTTGCACAAGACATAATCTCGAATCGATAATCTTGATATGCACATATCACCCAACGTTCACGAATATGGACACTGGTGATTTGGAGATTTGGATAAAAAATATTGCTAGAGATTTTGTTCTTGAATATTTTATCTGAGGAGATACGGTCTGATTGGATTTCACTTTAAAGTTTTTGTCTAATGGATGATTTTCTTGGGAAATTTGTACCGCTCCTATAAATTTTGAATTCCACAAACACTTTTGAAAAAAGAAGACCACTTTGAGGTGCTTTAATTTTCTTAAAGTTTGAAGATTATTTATGCTTCACTCCAACTGATTGCCATCAATCCGAAATGCTTTGCATAAACATTCTAACGATCTTCGCCATTGAAGTAAAAGTGATGATAAATTTCAAAGTAATTGTTTTTTTTTTAAATTATTTCCAAAAAAATGGCCTCTTTGAAATTCGTGGAACAAATTGTTTATTCTTGAAAAAATCCACCCTCTTCTATAGCCCAATCAATCACTTTTAATCCTTTGATCTTCACAGGTACATTTATGTGTCATTCAATCGTTAGTCAACTAACACAACACTCATCAGTGATGCCATAAATCTTTGGAGAACAAAATTATTCCCCTCTTCAATCACAACGTGACCCACAAACACATTTCCACACGTATGATAATAATCCATGTGTGACCTTAATTTCGCTATTTTCCGACAGATCTTTGGGGCCCATAAACTATTTTTTTTATTAACCGATAAAATTGCACTCCCTAGTTCTCGTTTTGGTCCCCCACTCACCACCAAGGTGTGTCGAAGACCGAGCTCCCCCTTGTTGTCTTTTTAAAACCTTCAAAGATTTTCTTCTCTGATGCATATTATGTGTGTTGTTAGGAAAAATAAACAAACACATACCTCCACGAGATGTATCAAAGGAAATGGAACGAAAAAAAAAATAAAATTCTAGCAGATTGTGGAGTTGGCGATAAAAAAAAATCCACCATTTGGGTATCTCATGATTAATCCTCCTCGTATCGCACTTATCCATTAGGGAAAAGTCGGAAAAATCAAGCGCACGAAAAACAAATCCCAAAATCAATGGAGCTGAGCGCAGATTTTCTCTATGGACTGCTAATGTGATTATGATTCGTTTCTGGATTATCTTCGATTGTGTACACATTCGTATTTCTCTGCTTGGCGAGTGGCAACATCATCGACTCAACGGATGCATTGGCGATTAAGGCTTCAGCTAGGTTCACTTTTTGGAATTTTCGGATGAAATTCTTTGCGAACGCAACGTTCATTAGTGGCAATCGCGTAAGCAATGCTCCCAGCTCGTGCTCGGCACAAATTCATTGCTAGTTTCTGGGTTAATTGTTTTTCCCAGGCGAGCTTCGATATCAGCTCATATCTGATGCCCTGTGTGTACCATGGTTATGGTTTGCACTTAGATCCATGAGTATGAGGCATCTACCCAATGCCTGAAAATGAATCTGAAGCTAATTACGGGATTGGATTAGCGGATATTTTGCCAGCGCATAAAATTCGCATTGGCCTGGGATAATTATACGGAGCGTATCTAATAGTAAAATGAAATTCCGCTATTAGCTTTATCTTTACCTCTTGGTATATAGGTATGGGATTGGGTAAATGTATTCTCCAGTTGATTGAACATGAATTAGGGTTAATTAAATTCCTAAAATGACAGGAAATATTGATATTGCCTGTAGGTCGTTATATATATTGATCCATACAGTGAGGGAATGATGACGTTCTGTGGACTTTATAAGAATTCCGTAGGAACAAAGTGTGCATTAAAGCCTCAAATCAAGCAATGGCTCTTTTTTGGATGGTACTTGAAATGTGTTGAAAACAGTACCAAACTATTTAGATAGGTAAGGTAGGTGGGCTTATAAGTCAGGTTATGTACTCCTTTTCATCGTAATCAGGACAACGTTATCTTATTGTTAACTCTGTTCCTACTTTTGAATCGTAGTACCTATGTAGACTCTTTCTGGTAACCCAGGTGGAGAAAAACATGGATTGGTGCTGCACTCGTCAGCATCAGTGGTCCACAATTTGAACTTGTCATTCTACGATTTTCAGCTTATGGTTGCTTTTCTTCAATTAGAATCTTGGGAAAACAGAGAACATGCTGAAAGTGGTTCCTGAATGCACTTAAAACTTTCTTTTCCTGATCATTGCAACGTTTTGCAGGTGGAATTCTTTATCAACCAATATTTTTTCAGCAATTATTTGGAAAGAAATTTTTTTTTTTTGGCTAGTCAATCGGTTATCAAATTAGCTTAGCTTAGGTTATCAATTGTATGAAAGGCAGAAAAGCCTATTGTGAGTACCCTAAATTGTATTGCTTAGGAGTTGTGACTGGCTTAATCATGTGAATCTATTAAATCTACTAGTATATATGTAATCAAGCTATCTCGCCTAAGTTTTCAATCCATCGTGCTCCCATGCAGGATAATCGCCTGTCAGTCAGCTTTTTCATTATTTTCAATTTTGTTCTGGACCCCAGTAGAGTAGTCCCGATGATTTATATCCATAAGCGCCAATAGGTAATCTGTAATGCGTTTTGCATTTACAGGGTTGGAAGTAACAAGCTGCTTGACTTTTCACACATTTGACTGTCAGGTATAGAGTCTTTGATTCATGTTTTCAAGTATCTTTAATAGTGCAGCGATGGTTAGTGCAATGAACCGCTGAAAAAATCTTTAAATAAATAAAGCTTCAATATTTTTTCTCTGGCCCGCAGTAAAGATCTCAATAAGGTGTATGGTTAAATAGGTTTCTACAGCTCGTTTTGGAACCTAATAAAAGCGATGTTACGGCCAACGCTAGTAAGCATATGCGCTAGTCCGAGCTAGTCTGCGCTAGTGAAAAAACCGTAGATGATTGTTCACACTAGTTGAAGCTAGTAAACTTCAAAATCAAATTAGTTTTGATACATAGAATGACAAGCGCTGACTAGCTTGGACTATCGCTGACCAGCTTGGACTAGCGTGGACTAGCTCGGACTACCACGATTGCAAATAGCATGATCTGCGACCACGTTATTGATAATCCATACATTAGATTTACTAGCCGCTAGCGCGGACTAGCACCCCGGCCCAAGGTTAGGTTAGGTTAACGAGTCGGTGAAACAGAAAGTCCTCTACTACAATTAGGACGTATTGGTCCCATTGTGATACACTTCAGCGAAAGTAAGCTCGAGTGCCTCCTTATTCCTCTATCGGCCAATCGACTATATCCACTCATCTCGATATACACAGAAAACTGTAAAGAGATTGTATTTGAATTTTCGAAAGTTCTTTATGATAACAGCAATACTGTTGCTATCAGTTCACTTTATCGAATTGCTAAATTCGGTCTTGAAAACTCAATATAGCCTTATGAAATGCAGGGATTAAAGAGAAGGAAATCAAAGAAATTGTGTTTGTTTGACATGACATATCGTCATCAAAGGACGCTGTCTATTAGGCAAGCACTGATCTAGACTAAGATAGCATGCAAAGTACTTCTGTATTAGCTGATGGGCGAACAAACGAAAGAGACAGACCCAAATGTTCTCTGTACCTGCTTAGTACAAAAATCAAGTATCACTTTAGAGCCTACGACTTAGAAAGCCTTTGTGAGATCTAACCTGACAGTTGACATGGTATATCATAAATCAATCTCTATGAACTTTTAAAAACCCTTACCTACCTACCTTTAGTGTGGCGCTACAGTCTGAACAAAACCTATGCCTTTACCAACATACCTCTGCAATTAGCCCGGTCCTTTGCTAACTGCCTCCAGTTGCGCATTTCAAGTGGGTCGAGGTCGGTTTCTTCTTGTGTGCGCCACTTAAGGCGAGGTCTTCTTCAACTGCGTCCGACGTCTGGCTGGGCATCGGATACTCTATGAGCTGGAATTATGATTTCCATTCGTTCAACTTATCCTAGCCATCTTAGACGTCCGATTAGGAGAAGGAGGTATAGCTGTACAGCTCGTATAGTTCTTGGAGAAATCTTCGTTTTCATATACTGTCAACGCAAACGGGCCCGAAGATTTTTCGAAGAATTTTCCTCTCGAATCGACCAAGGGTTTTTCATCCGCTTTTGATACGGTCTTTTTCGGGCTGGGATTATCAGGGTCTTATATAGTATCAACTTTATGGAAGATTTTGAGCAAAGATCTTGGCTTACGACCTTACAAGATCCAGCTTGTGCAAGAATTAAAGCCGCGAGACAATGTAATGCCACGTGATTTTGGTGTATGGGACGAAAATAAGATTTATCTCGATGCTGATTTTCATCGCAGAATGTTGTTCAGTGATGAGGCTCAATTTTGGTTGAATGGCTAGGTCAACAAGCAAAATCACCGCATTCGGAGTGAAGAGAATCCACATGAGACCATTGAGACGCCATTCCATCCACAAAAACTGATTGTTTAGTGTCTTCCGAAATGTTGCTGGAGAGTCAGTTACCCGTTATTGGAGACCGGTATAGAGCCATGATCACCGACTATTTTGTTCCCGAATCGGATGGCATGAATGTGGATGAGATGTCGTTCCAACAAGACGGCGCTCTACGCCACACAGCTTACGTCACAATTGATTTATTGAAGGAAACATTCGATGAGCGCATAATTTCGCGTAATAGACCTGTCAATGTGCCAACAAGACCTTGTGATTTGACACCATTGGATTATTTTTTTGGGGATATGTGAAGTCCCTTATCTACGCCAACAAATCAGAAACGTTAGGGGACTTGTAAGCCAACATTCGTGGCGTTATTGCCGACATACGGCCCCAAATGCTCGAAAAGTGGTTGGAAATTGGACCTCTAGACTTGGCTTTGTTCGAACCAGCCACATGCCCGAAATCATATATATGCAATAATTGTATAAAATTATCCTTCTAATAAAGCCAAATTGATGGAAATTAAAACGATTTTCTTGTGTTTTATTTCAATTCGAAGTTCTATACCTCTAAAAAAACACCCTTTACTTCAAAGTTATATCTGCCAATGCAATGGTGACAATTCATCGATGTTGTCTGTCCTTTCGTATTTTAACAGCATGTACTTAGTCTTACGGATGACCTTCATAACCAAAAGCATGGAACTGTCTTCAGAAGCCTATAAGAATTTTCGTTGAGAATCGGCCTCAAATTTTTGGTCCCTTCAATTTTGCCAATGAAAGTCATTACGAACACAGAAAACAATCGTATGTGGCTTTAACTCCTTATGTGTATATTATGTATCTTGCAAGTTTTGATAAGAAATGGAAAATTCAATTTCTGGCATTGTAGCTCCACAAAGAATAGGACCTCGCGAGAAGCTTTTCATGGATGTTTGTCAGACTTTTGCAAGAGGTGTGGCAGTGAAAATACGTAGATGATGTTACTTTCGGAACTTGAATCAGGGACACTGACGGAGCTTAATTGTAACATTCATACTCATTCCCTACAAGGGCTATTCCTTGTTCTCCTCTCGGTTGTTGAAAAACACAATCCGACATTGAAAACTGAATGATGGGGATTCAGTGTTAGCTGTATTCACATATTATTGGGTTACCATTTCAAATAAACTACTCCGAATTATACTTAAAATGTTCAACGAGATTTTTCAAGAACCAAAATCCAAAAGTTGTCTTGCCCAATTATTTTTTTTCAGATGCCTACCCATTTATCGCAGACATCTCATAGACATCCCCGCCCCCAAATATGTGCAGCCATCTTGTTGATCTACGTCTCTCCTATTGTGTCTGCACTGAAACATTCAACTGCCTGTTCAAGTGTCACTCAACCCTTAATGACGCAAAGTAAATTGACACAATGGCTGTGATTTCTGTGGTGAGTTAACTGCGTCAGCAACACTTGAAGTTGATTTTAATGCAATGCAACCACCGACCCAGCCAGCTCCAAATGCCATCACTTAACACCACCCTCTGCCGGAGATAAAGGAAAACAATACACTATAAAATAAACTGTAATCTACACCATTTGCCCCCTCTCCCACACATATACCTATCACAAACCACCCCTCTAGTCAAACAAAACGACAATATTCCGAGTGACACCAACTGACGTCTGCTGCGTTTGAACCGACTTCACCCCCATTAACTGAAATGCTAGACCCAACAGCTTTCTATCTCCCTAACCTTCGCAGGCATTTTTTTTTATTTTCCCATAGATATAGAGTGAATGGCACTAACGGTGTATGTCGGTTTAAAAGTGTTTTCTATTACATTGTTAACCGACCACAACGGACATTATTTCCATAGAGGGAACGGAACACCAAAAGAAAAGAGCGTATGGTTAAACATCCAGCAAAGGGTGCAACAACTTCTACTTAAGGGAGCAACATATATCTATTCGCCATTATAGTGCCCCCAACTCTTGTCTACTCTGTGTCCTCACACTGGAATCCCCCCTCTCACTATAAGGTGAATTAATTTAAACTTATTACTAGGGTTTGTAAAAAGGATGTTTCTCTTCTACACACCGGCGACAGACTACCTCCTTGTTTCATATATACTCTTTCATACCAACTCTCCTAGGTGGAGCGGTGCAAAGAGAAATTCGAAATAACGCGGATGAATAATTTAAGGCAGATCCCAGAATGGAATGGAAGGCAAAAAAGTAAAGTTCCAATTATCCAAACAAAAAATATATCCACACACATATAGCGCTCCCCCGTAGGGCAATCTTATTCTAACTTTACCACCCCCGCGGGCACCGCGGATGAAGTAAGATCTTAATGCGAAATCCCTGTCGACTTTAAATAGTAAAATTTAATTTTCTACTTTTTTTATGGTTCTTCCTCCGGTGGACTTTTTATTTCCTTTCTTGTTATTGCGACCGGATGAGTGAGTAAGTGAGAGTGAGGGGGTGGGTGAAATGAAAGCTAACTGAAAAGTCCTTGTTAATATTTTAATCCTGGATTAGAATTACTGTTAAGACGAGAGTATAGAAAGAGGGGAAGAGAGGACCCTCCAAGATGTGGATACCAAATAATGTTAGCTTTCGACTTGACAGGTGCGGGATTAATTGAATTTATCTCCGCACCTGAAAGTATGCCTCTGCAGTGATAAGGCTGTTAGGATGCGAAATGAGTTTGTAATTGGGACACAGTGGGAGGTGGTTTGGAAGTAGGTAAATAATTAAGGGGGAAGTACTCGAGGCTGGAGGTAACTACTAAGTTGGTCATCCACTCTCAGACTACCCATCTAAAAAGAAGTGCGAAAGGAAAAAAAAAAGATTTCAGAGGAAATTCGTGTTAACTTGTCTTTAGGTAGAGGGGCTTTTAAAAAAAAAAATTTACTTTTATGTAAGAATAGTTTTTGTTTTTATTTTTTCGCTTGTTGGCATTGGTAGGCAAGGACATTTAAAGTGAAAACTTTGGAAAGCATGGGAAACCAAGTATATGCTTGAGATCATTTAATTATGCAGTAAGTTTTCACTAGTTTGTGTAGGTTTTTCAAGTCGAAACTATATCTACCTGACCTAATAAACTCTTTTAATAATAATTAAAGGCCTATTATTTTTCTACAGTCTTCTTAGGAGGCGTGAATCTACAACGCTCAAATAGCATGCTTGTTAGCATCCTTGTTAGCGCTGACCTTAAAATACGAAAACCTGTCCATCAGTTCATAGCATTTGCCGCTGCATCCTCAGGTAATTGAAGTAGAAAAATTAATAATCCAATAGAATTGGTTAGGGTGCCTCATTAAAAAATGGGGTCATTTAGCGTATGGGTCATATGACGTTGTTGTTTGATGACATTTGTAACATTAAGGTTTCATCATGAACAATAACACCTAAACGGCACAGTCTTATACCGAAATGGTGGGATTTTTTTCAGAGATGGTTTGAAATTGTGGATTTTATCGGTTACTGTTACGAAAACGATTTGACAAGATATTTTCTATATGGCTTTCACTTATTGCTTGGAATTGTTTGCTCTTTGGATTGCTGCGCATCCACCAACAAGTCCACGACTAAAGTCAAATTTAAATTCCTCTAAAGTTTTTTTTTTAGAGGTATAGAACTTTGAAATGGAACAAAACAAAGATTTTTTTTTTTTTACATTGACATGAAATTTATTTCATTCTGGCATTAAAATTTAAATACGACTTTTGGCATGTGACCGCCACGGCTGGCTCGGACGTAGTCTAATCTGGAGGTCCAATTTTCGATGCATTTTCCAAGATTTGTAGCCGTATATCAGCAATAACGCGGCTAATGTTGTTCACCAAGTGGGCAATCGTTTCGGGCTTACCGGCGTAGACTACCGACTTCACAAATCTCCACAGCAAATAGTCAAGAAGCGATAGTCACACGATATTGGAGGCCAATTCACAGAACCGATAAACAAAATTCGCTTATGAAAATTGGAATCAACTGCAATCTTGTTTTAGGCCCATTCACCGAATATACGCCTTGCTAGGTGATCCTGTGGCTTCAACTGTTGCACGAGTTGGAGTTTGTACGCACACAAACCAAGATCTTTCCGCAAAATCTTCCATAAAGTGGTCTTCCTCTACGATATGCTCTTCAGAAGCAATTAATTCTTCTGTACGCACTTGAATTGGATTGGAAATAACTGCTTGACTAATGCCTCCTATTAGGCGATCAAAACTTGGACCACGTACATGTCGTCCTATATTTAGTCTGAATGCCCGTAATAATCAAATACAAGAAAAACGTGCAGAAGAAAATAAATGGAGACGTCCCCATATTGCACAGGTTGGGCGGCACAATTATCACGAACAAGAGAGTCGCGTTGCAGAACGACCCATCTGCTGCTGAATTCTCGAGACAACTACTGGCGTTTGCCAATGGATAAAGTCCTATTGATGTTTTGACTTGATTGATATCCAATTCCTTTGCACGATAGCGGATAGACTGATTCGGTCTTCCTCTACGCTATGCTCTTCAGAAGCAATTACTTCTTCTGTACGCACTGTACAACGTCTCTGTGAATGCGTATTATCATTTAGAATTAACTTGGTGCGAAAACGTTACATGCCTTACTGAATTAATATATTTGATGGACGATTATGTTGACCGTAAAATGGACGTACTGTTTGATACGTATTTCGAACAGAACCGTGATTTTCAAAAAAGCGTTGTTCAGATATCAGTTTATTCATGTTGAAATGTCAATCCAAACTAAAAATAAATCACTTGATAGCTGACAAAATGGCCGCCAGCTAAAATAATATTGCCAACTTAAAGTTCTATGCCTATAAAAAAAAAACGCTCTAGAGCTAGCTATACCTCGCTTTAGCGAGGTATCCGTCGGAGCGGACAATTTTCCGTAACGCCTACTTCGTCGGAGGCTTAAATTCCATTCGAGGTATATTTCATAGGTGGAAAATCGTTTCACTACAATTCGTAAATAAATTATGCGGAGAATTTGTGTCATACCGGAAAAAAAATCGCAAGAAAATTCACCAACGCATTTCGCCAGGGTTGGTTACAAAATTTAGGAGAAATATTCCTAAAAGCTTTTCGAAGAATAACTCGAAGCTGATAAAATCTCCCGTATCGTACAAAATCGGAGAGTTTTCCACTCCTACGGATTTCTTGCTAGGGCCGATTATGGGGTAAGTTCTCTGCATAAAGGAGCATGGAAGAAACTTCAAAGCTCTTTGCATACGCATGATATTTTGGCGATCACTATATCGAAATTCAAAGAACTTCAAAGAACAGCAGCTATTCTTTGGGATCACCACTGAATGTTAGCAAAGGATACAGGTTGGAGGCGGGATCGTCGACAAATGTCGTGACTCGGCTGGCAATTGAGGCGCTTTGCTGGGTTCGGTAGAAAAGTACTTGGTTGCTGCTGGTTACATATTGGCGACTGTAAGGCAGATGAGGTAGAAGGCAGTGGCTGGCAATTTGGATATGTCCATTGGGTATCAATTCTGTTGTTAGCGTCTACTTGGGCTTGGGGCTGTTTAAATTCGTTTCGGCTTTGCGATGATTCTTTATTTAACTCTCTGCCAGAATCACGCAATATATTTATGCCTGCGATAAGAGGGTTTAGCTGTTCACTGGAAATACATACCTGTTTTTGAGTGTTTTCCTTTGGTTTCTCTTTAACAGCTGAATTTTTATCCATCTTCTTGCAGCTTCTACAAACTATGCAAAGGATATCTCATGTAGATATGTATATTAATACACAAAATAGCAGCGGTGGAACGGCGTCGCGTATCTTTAAATCTCAGGCTACAATTTATGATAGATACTTTCACCAACAATTTTGAAAACTAAAAAGTCCGTGAAAAAGACAAAGTTTGGTTTTTTGATTTTCTTAAATCGCGTTCAGATACATTGGAGCAAGTGCGTCTTAAAATTGCTGTTGCCTCCGTGTCGTGGAATAGTATGGCTGTCATCTTGATGGCTTTGTTCGTTATGCTGTTACTTGATGGTATCACTATCACATCAAGAGTCACCATAATGATCCTTATCTAATAAATTTATTTACCCCAACAATGCATAGTGATAAAGTACGTTTTGTGTGACTTTTGGGTGGAGAAGTTAAGAAGATAAATAAATAGATGGGGCTGTGCTGCGATCAGTGCCGTAAATGTGCTGTTCTTCTTGCTGCAATTGATTCGAGTTTTGCGTATTATTACACTGATTGCCGATAGTCGTATATCGCGCATCACATCCGCAAACGGTTTACAAGCATTAAGATCAATTGAAATTCAATGCAATACTTATCAATTGGATAATTTTTCAGAAAATAAGTTTGCGTGTATAAATTGAGGTTATCCAATTGGGCGGGAATTCATTGCGAAACTTTTATTCCGTAAGTTTTTTTTGTTTGTTAAGAAAATTTTGTTTGAATAGGATTAGTCAAAAACTTTGTCGTTTTTTAGGGAGAGTTATTTGCTTGACTAATGCCTCCTATAAGGCGATCAAAACTTGGACAACGTACATGTCGTCCTATATTTAGTCTGAATGCCCGTAATAATCAAATGTAAGAAAAACGTGCAGAAGAAAATAAATGGAGACGTTCCCATATTGAATAGGTTAGGCTGCACAACTATCACGAACAAGAAAGTCGCGTTGCAGAACGACCCATCTGCTGCTCTATTCTCGAGACAACTACTGGCGGTAGCCAATGGATAAAGTCCTATTGATGTTTTGACTTGATTAATGTCGTTCCCGGGAGTTTTTTGCGAGTTCACATCGTCGAACTCATCACCAAAGTGTTCCCGATGGGATTGGGTTCGAATGGATTAGCGAAGGCGCAATACGACCAGCGAAAAATAAGGATGTCGGTAGCTTGAATTTCGTTATTCAAAGAACTGAAAAACTGCATTCGTACAAATCCGTTGACAGCGTTGCCGACGAGGATGAAGCGACCGACTTTCCGACGGAATTTTGAGTTCGCTTGGAATGTTCGGAACAGGACATCCAACGCATAATTTACAGCTGAAGGTGGGATAAATCTAAATCATGTTGCGGGATCCAATCATACGAAATTGTGCAGCGGTACGCTGTTGTCCGTCAAGAAACTGATGAACAAGGTTATTGAAGCGAGGAGACGTTTACTTACTTACGAATTAAAAGGAGAAGAATTCCTTGTCCCACGAATTCCAGTCATTCCAACTGATCTTCCATTCCAAGTCAAGCGTATTATATTCCCCCTTCGATTGGCTTTTGCGATGACAATCAATAAATCGCAAGGCCAATCGATGGAAGTCTGTGGGATTAATCTCAAATTTCCACGTTTTTCGCGTTGCATGTTCGCGTGTTGGCAAACCATCTACATGTTGAGTTTTGCGGCGAAGAACAAATCGAAAAACATTGTTTATTATTTTGCTCTCGATTGATTTCAATTCCATGATCGAAATTACAAGAAAAACTTGTGTACAGACAACACTATTTAGAATTATAGCTATTTCGGACATTACCAAGTGTCCTCATAAGATTGCTTCTGATAGAGACACTAATTGATCCTTTGGACACTCATTCGGACTTTGATCGAGAAAAATCTTTATTCAACAAAGGAAAAGGTTACAGAAGTTATAGGTTATGCGCGACATATACGTACATATTTCAACTGCTAGTTCAGGCAAATTTACATTTTATTTTATTTAATATAACCAAGCTAATAAAGACTTCCAAAGAAACATAAATTCGTAGTTCGAGTCCACTCTACAAATTGAACGTAAAAACGTCACTTTGCATAATAATTTCATTTTTATTTTCTGCGATGTGGCAGTTTTCGCATTCGGTCATCTCCGGATCTCGAGGTTTCTCCTGAATTGAGTTTTCTATACTACCTAGCATTTCAACGAGCCATTTGAGAAGATCATATCGATTTAGTTATATTCGGTAAAATAATTTTATTACTGTATTGCTGTACTGCACGTCCAAGCTGAACGCGTCTGCATACTACACGAATTTAAATCTTCATAAAGCTAATTCGTAATTATTGTGGTAATGCTTCTACATTAATGCGATTACATTAGAGGCAAAATAAGCACGGCGTACTTAGCTCGTATATACATTTTCTATCTGCCGTATCCTGAACCATTGTTTTAACATTATTACTTTCGTAGTCATAAGCGATTAAAATCTAACGTTATTTTGTCACACAAGAGATTTCAAAAAGCTATCAATTTTACTAGAAAAAATAAGTTTCAAAGTCAAAAAGATTTTCTTGTTAAATAAACAATCCAAAAAAGTGCACATTTTTTCGTTGATAAGAACTAAGTTTTTAATACCACATTCCTTACACCCTCAATCGTTATTTCTTAAATATTCCCCACAGACCCACAACACCTGCAGTGCAGAAATTACTTTCACTGAGGTAAATTCGTTTCGTTTTCCTTAAACCAATTTAACTTCAATAAGATTGTCAAAATTACCGTGTACCCTCTCCAATGGATTCCACATTCCCACAACGTTTATAAAACACTTCTCAATCAGATTAAATCCATATGCATGAACTGAACAAGCGAAAACAATAAATAAAAGGTTTACAAATTTATGCGATATTCTGTGCTCATTGCCTCTAGAAATCTGCCTTAAGCAGTGAATTCTTTCACCACTCACCGTAGTGTCTGTGACGACGTAAGCAGAGCACAGACTCTACTCCTAATTATTATACCTGCAAGCCGATTTTGCGCCCCACAAAGAGACCCAACTTTATAAAGGATTAAGTTTGCAGGGAAATGCCGCAACATTGAGGCGGAACGTTGAGACATTCAAAAAGCCACCTCCACCCATCTATTCACCACAAGGAAGAAAACTTTTGCAAACAACAGCATGCCGGCTGCAACATAAACAAAAAAATTAACCACCGCCATCCGCTATGGATCGTGTAGTACAACAGCGTACACCTACTCGCATGGCTGAGCAAGGATCATATTATCGTGTTGTGTGGAATGTGTTCACTCGCATTTTACCGCAAAACCAAAAATACCGCAACATTTTCATATTCTCGCCTGTTTTCCCATTTTTGTGCTACCAACATGCTCGCATATAGACTAGGATAATAATCACAAGGACTCGCAGTTGAAAATGGAAACAAATCGAAGGCGAAGGCAAAGTACATTTTTTTTTGTTGTCTCCTTTTATTGGAGTAGGGACACTGAAAGAGAAGGGTCCTTATAACAAAAGAAAGGGTTCAGTTGGTGGTGTCTGGCGCTTGTAGAATTGGTTTTGAGGATATGTGCGCAAGGGTGGAAACATGGAAAACACTTTGTTCTCCATAATTTGTTTCCAGCTTTTGAATTATTTATCGTTAATTTTCCCTCTGGCAGACTTTAAACGGTGGGGGTGGGGGTGGGGGTAGGGTGTCGGTGGGCAATGGGGTTACGGAAACAAACAAAAGCAGTGGGAAATATTTAATTAGGCGCACTTTTTGTCTTGTGTGTGTGCTTAATGAAATTCTTCTCAGATTGGTGAAGGGATTGAAATTATTTCAAGTAGCACCGCTGTAAAGTAAACCCCAAACTTTCTTTTGCCTAATTAAGGACCTTTTGGAAATTTTTCGCACTTTGAAAGGAAGTACAAATTGATTTGAAAATAGCAATTGGACGTAACCGCACGGAATTGAACCGGCATTATTATGGAATGCGGGGGGAAATTGAATTTTGACAGGTGTTTTACACTACTCTGAGTGGGTTAGACCACAACTTCAATAGGTAATTGGAATTATTTAATTAGGTTCGCAGTTTGAGATGGAGATCGTTCTTATCGAATTTAAATGCGACTTGGATGGAAAATTTACTGATAACACATTCCAAATTAGGGCCTAATGGCGATTGATATAAAATGAAAAATGCCTCATCAGATCGAACACTGTTCCTAAGTTGAGGTAGCCTAAGATCCAGGCGAATAAAGTTATATGGCAGATGAAACCAAGTGCAAGTGCAAGACCAACGTTGGAGACCCGAAAATAAGTCTTCAGACTTAAAAACCAAAAAACATTTTATACTAAAAAAGTCCCCAAAAAATGAGCCTGGCAAAAAACTTTGAATTGACAAAATATAAATATTTGCATTGTCTAAATATTTTGTTCAGACACTTTTTGAAAATTCCTTAACTAATATCCAAAACAACGTTTTGCTAAAAATTTGGGCGTGGCAGTGGGCGGATTTTATAAATGTTTACCTTTTCTGTAGGCACGGAAAGGTTCCTATATACCAAATTTCACTTTTCTAGCTCAAAATGTTGGGGCCAAAAATCGGTGACAAACAGACAGCGGGACGGACGGACAGACATGGCTAAATGGACTCAGCTAGCGATTTTGAGTCGATCGATATAGGTAGGTAGGTAGAGGTGGCGGTTCATCGTTGAACCCAAAAGCACTTATGTGCCTTTTTATTACCACGATACGTGTGATATCTAGCGATATCTGGACGGGTTCTTTTAGTAGGTTGTTTGTTCTGTTCTTGACGTAGGAAGGCCATATCTTCCTCGATATGACGCAATTTGGTAACTTTCTTCGTTTGGAGTCGGCTATTTCAGGAAGTATAAGTGGATTAGTACCTTAACCGCACCTAGCGGGATATGGACCCTTGCCGCAAGTGATCCGTGTAGAGCTGAACCTTGTCTCGTCTGCACGCTCGTTTCCTTTAATGTTTTTGTGCCCTGGGACCCAAAAAAGTGTGGCCCTGAAACATTTGCCTAGGTGGGCAAGTTTGGCAATCCTGTACCAGCTTAGAGGATATGGTAGCTGAATTAATGGCCTTAATGGCCGCCTGACTGTCTGTGAAGATAGCAATTATTTTATTTTTCGTAGACATGCCCCCAATAGCGTGCAAGCATCTCGGATAGCCAGTAGTTCCATTTAGAATAGGCGGTATGATACGATATTTTCAGTGATTGTGGGTAGACTTCGGACACCACACCACAGTTCATCTTATGAACTGCGTAGACGACCGTGTCGAAATCTCTTGCTGCTTCGTTCCTCTTCCACTGATCTCTGGTAGGAAATTCTACGTGGAAACCTACCTTGAAGCTTATTGTAGGTGTGCCGTTTGGTACCGAGTCCAGAATATTACTGTGGTCATACGACCACCATCTGGGCCAGAAGCTTTGTGAATGTAATGATCTATTAATACTCTTGTAATTGTACCAGTCCGAAATTGGATTAGTCCCAGAGAATTGTCTACTATCGCTTGTACAGCAGGAACCTGGTCACATAGAACTGATGGAATGTCATTGTAAATGAACATTTGGATGGAAGATGAAGTCGTATTTTTAATTTTTTGACAAACTATTTAAAGTTTTTACTACCCTTGGGGCATAGTAGAATTGTTTGCTTTAACTTTCGGTCGTGGAAGAATTTCACACGCTTAATGTGAGCACTGTAGTCGTTTCTGGTTCGTTTGTTACTTAAGTCGGTTTTCCTCAGTAGGAAACTGTTGGACGGAGGTTTGTTTTATATACATTCGCCCACATGAATGGTTGTGAGAAAGCTCGGCCTGAGTACTAACGAGCCTGTTGCGCCAAGCATTTGTATGTATTTTTTTTTTGTATATGCATACGTCGCCATGATCAAAATATTCAGTTCCTCTATTTTTCAGATATGGTTTTCATAAAGCCTTTGTATATCTAAACGTCCCAGTGACAATGAACCATGGACCTAAATCATCAATGGAGTGTGAAAGTGAATGCAGCTATCTAGGATCATAAAATTTATACTTGGTTGTTTGTTTTTTTAAGCCCTCGTTCATCTTGGAAAATGTAAAGCAAGCTTAAGAAAACTAAGATGAACGGTAAAATTGATAAAGAAGAATTCTCTATTTTCTTCCTCTTTTAATATCAATGGATGGATGATTGAATAACGTCGCTCTGTCCTACTTTTTTTTGTGCAAACAAAATGATGTGGCGAACCTATAACGCTCTAGCAGCGTACCGAGAACCTGCCCGGATGCTTATTGACTCTGCCGTTTTAGATTGTATATATATATATGTCTTCTAGAAGTTCTTTCCATTGTTTGCTTGTTCTGCAACAAAAAGAATTGTTGTATTGTGTTGTTCGTGTTGTTGTTAAATTGACAGTGTTGCCGTGAGCTTAAACTGCATGTCTTGTCGTTCAAATGCAACGATTTGTCTTAACTCCTCCGAATATCTACTATTTTAATATTCGTTATAAAGAGACAGATTTGAAAGATCATTCAGGTCTTCCCTGGGTCAAAATTTGCATGTTTGAAATAAAGGAGGAATCATTTATGAGGCGGATTGCACGCCATTGGATAGAGTCCAGTAAATTCAGTGAATTTTTCGGTAATAATTTGCTTGCACCCAAGATGTTGTGGTTACCCATTGAATGTTTTACCACAGTACGGGCGTTGGAGAAGGGGAAGAAATAAAGCGATAGGAAAGATGTTGAATGTAGTGGAGACTTACTCCATGGGTGGTGTCCTAACTTACTTTCGGGAGTCACTACATTTTTTGCTAAATTCGCAAAATTCTCAAGGATGGTGTACACTTTACGGAGTAACTACCGTAATTTTTTTTTATTTCTTTGAATAAACGTTTCATGGATTTTACCTGGGATTGAACACGAAACCTTACACTCAACACGCGAAAACATTACCACTACACCGCGTCCACCCATAGTGTGGAGGGGTTCGAAATCAAGAATCAATAAAAACCTGTTTCCACAGTGATGATGTTATAGAAAATGATAGTATTACCTCTATCTGTAGGTAGAAATCATGCTTACACAAGAGATTTTATGTTTAATATCCCGCGCCTCATCTCAGTTTGTAGTACCATCTGAATTATAGTAGTTCAAACAAGAGACATTTGCGGCCAATTTTGTTTGTAACCATCACTAAAATTTTACAAAATCCATTTCACTAATGTACCCAACCCCCCATGCTGCTTAGGTACTACAAACCCCCAGGGTTCAAAAAAGTAATTCAACAAAAAGTAACTCAATAAAATTTATCGTCATCAACAGAATATTATCCTCATCACCCACCCCTTTCAATATGTTTGACCCTCCCCTCAAAACACCATTATAGAACATCTTTCAACACTGTTGCATAAGACAGCTTGGCATACAGCTTCAACCCCTTCTATTAAGCTTTCCCAACTAATGATAGCGATTTGTTCACGAAAATAATCCAATTTTCCCTTAAACACAATTTAAATATGTAATCAGCTATCAACCCTTTCACATCTTGGGGGGTGCGAAACTTTTCACTTTCTTTTCGCGTTAAAAGTGCGAAACGTAAACTTTCCAACTCGACCTCTTAAAGAAAAACCACATTTAACGACTTACAAGGATATAATCCGTTGCTGCCGCAACCACAAGGAAAGTGAAAAAAAAAACTTTTGTGTGCACTCTTTGTATGGGGTGACTACGACTTCCCTAATAAAGTGCGCTCCTCAATCGGATTTCCATTATCTAAATGCCTATCTTCCCCTGCTCAAAACCACGATCATCATGCAACCCTCCCATAAAAGTGTACCTTTTCGCATTACGTAATTGAACAGTGCGAATTGCCGTCAATGCTGTCGTTCCCGCTCGTGCATCGCTGCCGCACTACGAGGACATGTCATGCCGGTTATAAAACCCATGTAATCCGTAAATGAGAAAGGAGATACAAGTAATAATGCCCAAGCATATTCACCGCACATACACACACCCGTTATACTACATTCAGTGTCCCTGTCGCCCTTTGGACTTTCACCGAGTATGCTCCACCCCATCGCTCATCTTTAATGCAATACAGACGGATGAACACGATAGGATTAGCGTATTTGCCTGCAAGCGGAAGTATGACCCCACCACCCCCATCGGCCTTAAAACATTCCCTTCCATGAAATGACAGAATTTTATAGCCTCTTCCCTTTTCGGCGTTTTATTTCATCACTTTATTTTGCACGTTTAACCAACTTGAAATTTATGACTTCGCACACACTCTGCGGGGGTGGTGTAGCGTAGCGCACAGCCTCGGACGGCTTAAGGGTGAGCTGGCCCAATGGTTTACGGTGCAGCCAAGCGACTACATGCAAAGCTAAATTAATTTCTAATTAGATTAGTGAGCGCACATTTGGGTGTATGTGTGTATTTCTGTGAATTCGCAGGGGTTGCGAATTGAATAATTTATGGATTGCGGGCTTGCGATCATGGTACGTCCCCTAAAATTTCGGCTGACGTCGCGTTGTCGACTAAAAGGATACATATACAGTCACTCATAGTTGGCCTCTGCCTCTTTAGAGCTAAGGGCGTTTGGTTAATGAAAAATTCTAAAGGGACATGGCATTGGTCGGTGTAAGTGTTGCACTTTTGCAGAGTTGTCTCTATCCAGTGATGGCTTTGGCAAATTGAATTGACTTCGAAGATGGGTGATTGAAGTCATTAATGCGTTAAGGGGGATAGTCAATAATGCCTAGAGATAGGTGGATATATGATTTTTTTTAAAAAAGCACGGTCAATCGAACTTAATTGAATTCACGAAGAGCTAGGATTTACTTCGATTTGCTGTGAATTTGTGAAGCTATTATGGGGTTTATCGACATGAAAAATGGATTTTTAAAGCAGTGTTGACAGATGCTTTGTTGGATTTGTTTTTAAATTTCCTTTGAAATGATTTAGCTTATGGAAATATATTCAGATGACAAACGGCTTCTTAAAAACTGCTAAGTGTAGGATCTTGCAATTTATTCGAAATTAGAAATTTAATATGGGGATGTGGGCAATTAATTTTTGGTTTCCTTAAAGAAAATACCTAGTCTTAATGCCAATACTTTCTACATGTCCTAGCCATCTTAACCGTCCAAAGCGCAATTTTTCGACAAGGGGCATGTCATTCTACAGCTCGTATAGTTTTTGGTTGAATCTTCGTCTCCACAGCCCGTCCGCAAACGCGACCAACATTTTATTCTCGAATCGACCAAGGATATCTTCGTCCGCTTTTGATACGGTCCATGCTTTAGCGCCGTAGAGCAGGACTGGGATGATCAGGGTCTTATATGGGATCTCCTTAGTAATTCGAGTGAAGGCTTTACTACTGAATTGACGTCTTATCCCGAAGAAAGAGCGTTTGTCAAGTGTAGTTCTTCGTTTAATTTCTGACGAGATGTTACTTTCAGAGTCAATAGCTCAGCTGAGGTAAACAAAGTCCCGTATTACCTCAAAGTTATGACTTTGGTCTTACCCTCATTTACCCATTTTCACCTCTTCCTTCTCTATACTAGCAAATGTGGCTTTGACATCACGTTGAGTCCTACCAATGATGTCAATATCGTCGGCGTATACCAGTAGTTGTACCAATTTTAAGAGGATTGTGCATCGGGTGTTGGCTCAGGAGTTTTGCACAATCCTCTCAAGAATATAATTAAAGAAGTTACATGACAGCGCACCGCCTTGCCTAAATCCTCTTTTGATATGGAATGTGTCGGTGATATTGTTTTTGATCCTGATGGAGCAGCGAGAATTGTCCATCGTCATCATTCACAAACGGACGAGCTTGTGAAGTATATATCGTCTCTACAAATGCTTTCGTATGCGTCTTTGAAATCGATGAATAGGTGGTGGGTATCGATTTGGACTTCTTGGGTTTTTTCCAAGATATGCCGAAGTGTGAAAATTTGAAAAATTGATATTGTAGGCGGTGTTGAGGAGACTTATGCCTCTGTTGTTGACGTAGTTCAGGGGTTCGTCTTTTTGTGGATCGGGCAAACGATGCTGGGGTTTCGTTCTTCAGCTATACTTTCATCCGACCAGATTTGCCTTACGAGTTGGTGGATGGTTCTTTTCAAGTCAACTCCACCGGATATATAAAGCTCAGCGGGAAGGCCGTCATTTCCGGCAGCCTTATTAAGCTTGAGTTTAGATATTGCTGTCCTTACTTCACTAAGGTTCCTGGTTGGCAGTTTTAGCTGTCGTTGCCAATATTGAATGGTTCGTTCTGCCTGACAGCGGAATGTTGGTCATCATCGCCGTTTAACATTCTACAGAAGTGGTTCTTCCAAATCCTCAGCATCGACTGTGTCTCAACTACAATATTTCCTTATTCATCTCGACAGGATTCTGTTCGAGACTTGTATCCTCGGCTTTGACGTTTTACACTTTGGTAGAACTTGACTGGCTCCGTGGAGCGATGGTTAGTGCGAAGAACTGCCGCGCAGACGGTCGATTCCCAGCCATAGCAAAACCTCAATGATTTTTCACTATCCCTTCTCACGTGTCCGAGTAGTATCAATTGTGATGAAAAGCTTATCTCAACCTAGCCGTTCGGATTCGGCATAAAACAGGAGGTCCCGCCATAGGGCTAAGAAGATAGGCACTGGGTACCAAAGAGCCTGTTGTGCCATCATTTTTTGTTTTTTTTTTTTGTTTAGAAATTGCGAACCTCGTTCCTGGAGTGTCACTTCTCTATATTCTCGATCGCCCCCTTTTCTATCCCTTTTTCTTCTTTCTGAAAAGCCGGTGTTTTTTCCTTCTTCTTGTTCTATAGAGGTCAATGGCAGCTCTCGTCTTAACCTGCAGCTCTGGGTTTTTTGCTGGTGGGCGCGCGAAACCATTGTTCATCGATGCTGGTAATATGCTGTTAATCGAGAGGTTAAGGTATACTCGCTGCACGATGGTCTTGTATGTTAGCCACCCATCCCATTTCCGACTTTCAAAGTCATCTGACGCCATCTATTAGCAACAGTTCAATATAGTAAAACCATGGACTTCACTGACCCTGCCGTTCTGTAATAATATTGATTATATTTCAAAACCATTACGACATACTCACGGTCCTCATTGTGGGCGTCCCCATATTTTAGTTTTTACTTGAAAAACTTTTCTGTTACAAAATTTGCTCTTTTTATGTTCCGATCTTTTTATGCATTTCATTCTCCCACACAAGATTCTTTTTTTTTACTCCTGCACACAATGCCAGAGACCAGACTTCGGAAACTGTAATTATTCATGCGGTTTGTGCATGGATGACGGTTGCTGTTTTTTGTGGGAAGATGCTACTCGGGGATGACTCCTCGACGACGGGTCTGGGCCAATGAACTTGTTATGATGGAGAATAAAAATTAAAAAAAGGTAGCCGTGTGTTCGACAAAATACCGTCCATAAGCTTGAAAAAATAGCTACGCTAGTTTTATTTTTGTTTGATGGTTATATGACGAAACGACGCCGCTGCGTCGAGTCTGTTTCTGAGTTTTATGTTTATATTTGTTGAACAATTTCGAAATTTTATTAATGGGGTTTTTTTTTGTCTTATTTTTACCGGCTAAAAATGACATGAAATTTATACAGCCGGAAGTAATTTAATGCATTTGGTTTGGATGTTACTCTGGATGGAAGCAAATGTTTAAGTTTCGACGAATGCCAATGTAAATATTTCAATACTGGATAATGAAATTTGCTGAGGTATTGTTTTGTAAAGTATAGGATAGGTATTCGTTTTGCAAATATACTTTTCTCTGGGATGGGAATTACAATGGATAGTATCACTAATTAAGGAAAATCTCATTTAAAATTCTGGATATTAATGGTTACAACTGTTTCAGCCAACACCAAAGGTTATAACAACATATAACAACTGGGATCAAAATAATGTTGGGTCTGGTCAAAATTATTTGGAAAATGTTTTTATTTACAGAATTTTGCAAAAACAAGACTTCATTTTGCTCTCATATTTTAGATAATTATTCTTTTGGAGCCTTGCATATCCTATTGCTTCATAAATGTGTATTTTATAGAGGCAATATAATTAAATTACTTGCATATAGTGCTTTCATTATTCTTTATTTAGTTAGTTTAGACTAGGTTAGGATGGTCAGGAGGTCTACATCTTCCCTCATCGAACTCAGGTCAATGTAGATCCGTTGTGATGACAGTCGAAGGTACAGCATCGGTGGTGGCTCCTTCTTTATTCTCGTTGATGTCCTATACCCATTCCCATATGGGTCTATTCGTTTTGATGCTTAACTTGATACCAAGTTGATCGACTCGAAATCGATAGCTGCGTCGATTTAGGCATGTCTGTCTGTCCGTTCATCCGTCCGTCCGTGCGTCTGTACCGATTTGTACGACTTAAATGTTGAGCTAGAATAATAAAATTTGGTATATAGGATCATTATCCATCCCTTCAGAAAAAGTGTGCAGAAATGTAAAATCCCGCCCACTGCACCCGTTTAAGGGAAATTTTGTTGTTGGTAAGCGATATAGATATAAAAGGTGTTTTGTAGAGGTATAGAACTTCGAATTAAAATAAAGCACATGAAAATCATTTTAATGTCATTTAGCTTTATTGTAAGGATCATTTCATGCCATTAATGTTTAAATAAAAAAAAGTCTAGAGATCTCATCCCTATTCATGTCATCCGATTTGGGAACAAAATTGTCGGCTATCATTGCTCTTTACCTGTCTCCATTAACGGTAACTAACTATCCAGCATCATTTCGCAAGAAGTATGGCCCAATGACTCCACCAGCCCATAGAGCACACCAAACAGTCAGTTTTTTGTGGATGTAATGGCGTCTCAAGGGTCTCATGTGGATTCTCTTCACTCCAAATGCGGCAATTTTGTTTTTTGACGTAGCCATTCAACCAAAAATGAGCCTCATCACTGAACAAAATTTGGAGATGAATCTCATTTTCGGCCCATTCACCAAAATCACGACGCATTGAATGGTTTCTCGGTTTTAATTCTTGCACAAGCTGGATCTTGTTAAGTCGTAAACCTAGATCTTTGCGCAAAATCTTCCATATAGTTGATGGAAAAAGCTCAAGTTGCTGTGTACGGTGGCGAATCGATTCATTCGGGACCTTTTCAACACTTTGCTCTACAGCGGCAATTGTTTCTTCGGTGCGCACTGTTCGACGTCCCTGATAATGCGTATTATCACATAGAGTAAACGTAGTGCGAAAACGACCCATGGTTAACCAAATTAATTGCTCTGATGCGATTATGTCGACCATAAAATTGACGGAGCTTGCGGTAAACTTCGCGAACTGAAACTTTTTCGAAATAAATTTGCACGATTTGTCAACATATTTATGATGAAATTGCAAGCCAAACTTAACATAAATGACATAAGAGTTGTCCGATTTGAACCCAAAATGTCAGTTTTATCTCTATTCGAAAAGCCACCCTCTAAAAAAAACATCCTGTTTTGAAAAAGTGTCTGAACTAAAATCTTAATATCGATATTTTGTTCATTTAAAATGTTTTGCCACGCCCACTTTTTTGTGGGTGTTTTCAGTTAAAGCCGTTTTTGTAAAAATGTTAACTTATTTCTTTTAGATAGATATGAATATTTTTACATAATTATGTTATTGCACATTTTACAGAGATTTGATGATGATTTTATCTTTCTACTGAAATATTATTTTTAATGGTTAGAAGAATTTATAAAGAAAAAAGAATAAACTTGAAGGAAAATACGAAAAAAACCTCCAATATAAGAAAAAAAAAAATAAAATAAAATTAAGGATAAATAATTAAAAAAAAAATTACAATTGCCATTAAATTGGTACATTGATAAATAAATAAATAAATAAATAGATAAATAAATAAAAAAATTAATTAATTAATAAATAAATAAATAAATAAATAAATAAATAAATAAATAAATAAATAAATAAATAAATAAATAAATAAATAAATAAATAAATAAATAAATAAATAGACAAATAAATTAATAAATAAAAATAAATAAATGATTAAGTACATATATAAATAAATGAATAAACAAACAAAAAAATAAATAAACAAATAGAAAAGTAAAATAATAAGCACTATTATACATTAAGGTAACAAATAACAAATATCCCATAAATAAATAATAACAAATGAATACAAATTTGTACAGCAATAATATAAATATAAACAATAAGTACGAGTATGTAGAAATTATAATTGAACAATATTAGTTATTTAGTTGATTTACAAGAGGATTGTCAGCGAAACTGCATCTTGTTTTGAAAGTGTTGTTAAATTTTAGAATTCTATCAGCTATCATTTCAACATTCGCTCTTTCATGAATGTCAATAGTTGAGTGGTGCCAAGGTAAATCTAGCATCATTTTTAACAGTTTGTTTTGCGATACTTGCAATTTTTGTATATGACACTTTGCGGAGTTGCCCCATACCTGACACCCATATAATAGAATTGCCTGGAAAATTACTTTATGTAAAATTATTTTGTTGTTAGTAGAAAGTAATGATCTTCTATTAATAAACGGGTAAAGCATCTTGATTCCTATACCTATTTTCTTTATAGATTTATTAATGTGGTCCTTAAAAGTTAACTTGGTATCTAAATAAATACCTAGATATCTAATACAAGGTTCCCAATGAATACTATTACCATTGAATTGAAGGTGGCCGGTGGGAAGGAAACAAGACTTTCTTTTTCGGGTGAAATAGATAGCTTGAGTTTTACCTTCATTCAATTTGATTTTCCATTTGTGATAGTATTTTATTAATATTTCCAGTCCATTTTGGAGATTCCTCTCAATATTGGGAGCGAATTCATGGGATGAAAATATTGCGGTATCATCTGCAAAGATGGCTATATTACAGTGCGGTAATTTAGGAATATCATGTGTAAATATGTTGTATAATATTGGGGCAAGAACTGAGCCTTGTGGAACACCTGATGGAACATATACCAAGTCGGAAACACTACTATTAACATGGACTTTAAAACAGCGATTGGACAAAAAGCTTTGGACTATATTACAAATATATGGAGGGAAGTTAAGACTTATCATTTTGTATATCAGGCCCTGGTGCCAAACTGAGTCAAATGCTTTTCCAATGTCTAGTAAGACCAAACCTGTAGATTTTCCTTGGCTTCGATTGAATTTAATACAGTTACATATTCTCAGTGCCTGATGGGATGTACTGTGGTGACGCCTAAAACCAAATTGTTCATCGGGGTAAATTTGTTGAACATCAATGAATTTTAAAATTTGTTCTTTCAACATTGCTGTCAGTACCAAAATTAAATGGTCCACTCTTCCTGTTAGCGGAAGATAACTCGTCACCTCTGTTTAAGACTCGTGAAAAGTGGCTCTTGTATGTTCTCAATATCGACTGTGATTCTTTTACGTTTTTTTCTTGTTCGTCTTCAAAAAAATCAGTTTTGGGGACATATCTCTAGCTTTCGACGTTTAAAATTTTGCTAGTACTTCCACAGTTATAGTTGCACTTCCCTCTACATTTTCTAAGCTTCTCACTTTGTTTCTTGAAACCCGGTCTTCGTGTTTTCTCCTTTGATTAAAAAAAACAACATTATCAGCAGAAGTATTGTCTGATATTTGTTATATGAATTTTTAATCGATATTGAAAGAAATTGAAATCGGAATAATACTAACGGGGCTCCATTTAATTTCCTGAAGCTAAAAAAGTAAAATTTAAAATTTAATTTATTGCGCTTTAAAAAGCCCAAACTAAACAAAATTGTTGTTATTGTGCTAACTAAAATACATATTTTTTTTATTTCCAGGTACGTACCACAACTTCAGACATAAAGAGATTTGTATCTTTTTCTCTGCCATGTGAGTGTTTGACTTTTTTCGTTTTAAAAACTATAGATAGCTTAATTATTTTTAAAAATAATGGAATTTAAATGCCCCCTGCTCGTTGATGCATGTGCGGCATCTTACCAAAAAGTGGTTCATTACTGCTTGGAGAGTTGAGACAGGAATAGCCGCAATTGTTTCTCGAATGGATTGCTTTAGTTCATTCAAATTTGTTGGTTTTGCTTTGTAGACTTCGGGTTTGTAATAACTCCACAAGAAAAAGTCAGGTACAATACGGTCAGGCAACCTGGGGGCCAATGGAATGTGGAATTTCTGGATATCAGCTTATTGGGAGATATATGAGGAGTTGCGCCATCTTCCTGAAAGTTTCAGCAGAGTTGAATGAAATTCTCATTCGGCGTGATTCTGAAAAGAAAAACTCTCTCAATATGCTCAAGTAACGGTCTGCAGTAATCGTAACGGTGTGACCGTTTTCATCGAAGAAGTAGGACCCGACTAGGCAGTAGGATGAAACTGCACACCACACTGCGACACAAAGTGGATGCAATTCCATCTAATGGAGTATCTGTGGATTGTAAGCACTCCGTATTCGACAATTTTGTTTGTTCCTGTTGGCGTTTAAATCGAAATGCTTCCGTTCTCTTCCACCATTTGAAGCATATTCTGGCGAAATTCCAAGCGAATCGGCAAGTCTGCTGCGTTCAGTTTGTTGGCCATTTGAATTTTATATGGGAATAATTCCAAATCATTGTGAATTATTGACTGCAATGACTGTCTTCTTATACCCATTTGAGCAGATAAGCTTCTTGTCGAAACTCTTGAATTGTTTTGTATGGCAGCAGCTACATCAGCGATTGTTTCTACCGTCCGAACTGAAGGGTTTCGATGGTTAGGTCTCCTGTCGACTGTCCCGTGCTTGGCAAAATTATTATCACGTCTCATCATGGTCCATCTGCTCGGAGGATTGCCGCCAAACGTGCGCCTATACTCTCTTTGAACTGAAACTACGAACTCCAGTACGTGATAACGGCGGACAATGCAAATTCTTGTTTCAGTGTCCAAGTTATCAATTTTTGTTAAATTTAAAAATCAATCTGCAAAATAAATAAAAAAATTAACCAGATTCATTAAATAAAAAAAACATTTTTTTTGGTAGCGGCTTTTATCAGCCACCCTGTATTTGTTATAGTTTAGGGTTAACGTTTTATATTATGCTTCTTATTATATTAAACAACCTCGAATCTTTGTTAGCTTCACTTTGAAGGGATAACAGGTAAAAGTTCCACTAAATTGTTGATCAAATGGGCTTTAATGAAGCTACGCCGAATTTTACGCATTCTCTTTGGACTAACAGATGTTCCAGTACGAGGCGGTGATGTAGTTAGCGGGTTTAATAGTCGTTTACCTCTTTATCAGTTTACACTTTTTTATAAGGTTATTTAAAATCAAATTTAGTTTTTTTGTGTCATAATGAAGTACATTGAGGGCAGTGATCCTATACAGAACTTCTATTCACGAGTTTAGTGGATTTTACCTTGTGATCATAATTTTTTGGTAATATACAAATCTCAAACTCCCTTTACGACACACTTGTTGTACTAAAAGGCTTCTTTAGGTTCGCCTCACCTAAGAAAAGTTAATAAACAGAATTTCAGAGCAGAGTTTAGATTTTATAGTCGAGGCATGCCTATATAGCTCGTAAGCTTGTTGTTCATTGTTTGGCATGATGATAGCATCACAATTTGTGGTACTTTGCGACACCGTTTCACAAAAAATGATTCAATCTATTTTTTTCTTCCGCAAATTTCTGGAAGCAATAGCGGTTATTGTCGCTGCGGCAAAAGCAGCACTAACCAAGTCGTTAGATGCTAAGAGAATTTATTTTTGGTTACATGTACTTCAACGCGTTCTAGACCTCGTGTTTTGAGCTAAGTCAACCAAACTCGTACCACAAACTTTGTGCCATTCCGATTTTCAAAATAAAACTTCGTTTTTATGTAAAATAATAAAACAATTTGAAAAAGTATTAAAAAACACATTTGGGCGATGGCTTTTGGAACCAATTGAAGAATGACGTCTTTAGAAGTTCTAAGAAATTTGACAGACTCTAAATAAGAATATCTTGTCGCAAAAAAAAAAGATGACAACTTTATCTCATCCCCGCTTTTTGGAGTTGATTACGTAGAACATCGGGTAGGACTGAGTATTGCATGATTCACACATCAGATTGTAACCTTCCTATATGTTTTTACTATGGATAACTTGATGAGCCTCAGCCCCCACTATGATCGGATAACTACCGCATCGCGTATACTCCCATTTCTATTACAAAAAAATAATAATATGGCATAAATACTCCGTACAAGACCTCAGACCTAGCTTCTTCACTAATTTAAGTCTGCGTAGTTATATTTTTGCTACCTCCTTTTTGGACCCCCTTTCCAAATCCGACTCCGAATGGAAAATTTGAAAAGCTTCGCGTGATACTGTTGCTCTTGGATATTTTTCAAACTATCCAAACTCTGAGTTACCTTACCCCGGAAAAAAATCAATCTGGAGGTAACTTATGAATCATTTCTTCAGTGCAGGATTCATTTTTTTCCGTGTGCTGGTAGAAATCTTCCTAAACAAGATGAGTACGTCCCCACAGTAGTGTGAAATTTTTACTCACTAAAACCACGACCCTTTTTGTATTTGTATTGCAACTAAGTATGCAACTTATCTAGCGATTTTTGTTTTATCACGAGTAATTAATGTTTGGAAAGTAACTTTCCATTGAGAGTTTTCTGCTTTTTACGCAATTTATAGCACGGTTTGTTATTATTGGGCCAAATCTAAGGGCTTAGTTCTTTGAAGACGACGCAATTAATTTGTTTCGTCAAGAATTTGGAGGACCGTTGTATTAACGTGTCCCAAAAAACGTTTTTTTTATGTTTGCATGCAACATTTTTCGTTTCATCTTTAACCGCGGGAATACCCAGATCTCTGCGTAGATCTTCGTTGTTCCTTATTTGCTTATGCATTGACGAATGGTCATAACATTTGTTTTCAAAAGTTTGTAAATGTTTAGATTCGTTTCATTGGAACAACCCCATAGTTGTATACCATATGTCCAAATCGGCATTAGTGCTTGTATAATAGCAGCTTGTTATCAAGGCTAAGCTTGAAATATTTGCCAAGCTACCAGTACGTTCTCTGTATATATTTTTAAGTTCTTCGCATTTCTTTTTCACATGCGACTTCGTTTTAATTTTGCAACGAGTGTCATTTTGAGATATGTCGCTTCATTTGCAAAAGGCACTCGAACCGTATTTAGAAATGCAGGCAAATTATTTGTACTTTTCTACAAAAAAATCTACAGGAATCGATTTGCCTTCGTTAAGTGCAATCCGCCAGGATTTTGTCCATTCATTAACCTCGTTAAGAGCGTTTTGTAATTTTATATTTTTTTCCTCTATTGTTGTGCCAACTGCTAGTATATCAGTATCATCATCAAACGTTGCAACTATTATATCGTTTGTTTGTGGGATATCACGTGTAAATAGGAAGTACAGTAGAGGTCCAAAAATAGTGGCAGTAGTACCCCAATCCTGCCATTATTTCTTTGAACTTTGAATATTCGTGTCCAAGCTTAAAAGAGGGTATGTGCAATATACGGCACGATGATTTTTTCATTCAGAGCTTGTCTTAATTTATATTGAAGGACTCTATGTCAAACCTTGTCAAAACCTTGCGTTACATCAAGAAATATGGCTGTGCAAATTTTATTTTCTTCGAAAGCTATTTCAATTACATCAGTAATTCAATGTACTTGGTCCACAATTGAATGGTTATTTCTAAACCCAAATTGATGGTCAGGTAAAAGGCGTTTCTATTCAATAATGGGGTGTAAGCGACCTATTAATACTCTTTCACAAACTTTTGAAATTATTAAATTTAATTCGTGTGTGCTGATTTAATTTGGTAGCACTTGTGATTTATCGATTTTGCTGTCAAAAAGTTATTAAAATGTCAGCTGCTTGGGTCCTTTTTCCCAAATAAAAGAAAATCCTTTTGTCGCGATTTTACAAGTCATTTTCTTTTAAAAACAGTTACACTCAATTGGTCTCTGCATACGAGATGAGTTAAGTTGGTGTGAAACGGGTTTGTTTGGCGAGGGGACTGAGGTATACGGAGAGAAATAGTTGAAATTCTTCAACCGAGTTTGAACAAGGTAAAACCAGGCTGAATACCAATACAAACATTTTTCACCATTTTCGATCTGAAAATTTGTTTATGTCACGATTGTGAACCGATCAGACAACATCAAAGTTTTATATATGTATATGTAAAGTCACACACAAACCTAAGAGCTTGCAAATTGTCAAATGTCGATTTTGATAGAAACACTAACGCATTGGACATTGGACATCACAGTACTTCGCACATGAATGCAACGAACTACAGACACGTAACAGCACTGGCGACTGAGGCCATCGGCTGGGACAGATCAAGACATTAATACAACAGAGAGAGACAGATAGATACATAGAAGGACAGACATATAACATACACCTACGTGGCACAGAGGAGGAGACATAGATTTATATTGTCTCATATTATCGCACAGGTGGCCTCAGATAAGCTGGCAATTTTCGTAGAAAACAAATACTGCCGAAGCTGGGGCTTGAACCCGCAGCGTTTGGCTTAGCAGTCAACTACGCATTCCTCTGAGCCATGGCCACCTGCTCACACTAACGCAATACAAGGCTTATGTATACAATTTGTTCTGCAGGCATATTCATCTCGTCTGAGCTTGGAGTACGGTATGAAACCGGTATTATGCCTAAGTTAAACTCATCTCGTGTGCGGAGGCCCAATATTTAAAAAAATTTCAGGTCGCTGAAATCTGAATCTGAGTATATCGTACACGTATTTAGTTTGAATAAATGGAATTGACAAAAATTGTTGGCTTGGTATATTATTATCTGTTAAGAACATCTGAGCATTTCATCCCAGGCTTAACTCACCAAACTTGCTTGGTTAACTCCAAGTTAACTCTGGATTAAATTTGACTGAAAAATTACTTTCTCGAGTTTTATCGAGTTTATTCTCCAAACTATTATGATCTCGTACTTCAAAACTGGGCCTAAGAAACCTAAATTTGTTTAATGAGACATTTGGGTTTGGACATTCCTCCCTTTGCACTCGACTGCATATTTAAACCAATTGAAGAAGTAATTGACGCTTAAAGCTTACTCGCGTGATACTTAACGCAGTTAAAAAAAAACAACATCACTGAGCACCGTCTGGCTTTGTAAAACCGCACTAATCAACTCAAAGTGAACATTTCCATAAAACCTTAAGGACTTACACTTGCTTGCTTTCAATGGTATACGCCTATCTCCCCATTCAGATCACATAACCGCAGTAAAAATTACTTTACCGAAGATGCCACCTGATGGTGTTTACGATCGTGTACATCACTGACAAAAGCAACAACAACAAAAATAAATGTAATCATGTCCTAGGCACGAACATTTCGTCATCATCCAACCCAACCCGGACGCCTCTGACTGTCACTAGCCGAATTGGTTTTTATTTCCTTTTTTACTTACTTTTGTGTCACAGAAAACTGAACAAACGCCAAACTACTCTGAAGAGTTTTATTGAACTCAGTCACGTTCCGCCCACTCAACTCCCCCACCGCCACCTACGATGTTGCCAGTTTTTATAGCCCTTGTCGCCCCATCATCATCCTACATTCCTTCTGCAATGCCGTCCAAAGCCACCCTGTAATAGCTACCCTTAGCATTCGATACAAGTATATTTGGGCATGTGAAGAAGTTCGTCAATTTCACCGAGACGGTAGCTAGCTATTCGACGACGAATAAGTCTATTTGTATCCATTCGACGTTTCGGTACCTCCCCGCAAGATACGATAAAAGTTTTCGCAACAAATCGAATGTGGATACCGCCACCACCGACTAACGCTGTCGTCTTTTGTGAGCTTTTAATAATGTTTATCATCATGTTTCTCTATTACTTCGTCCTCGCATTCAGTAGTTTATCTTTTTTTTTGTTTGCTTACTTCCCACCCCCTCAAAACATCCGCAAAAGAAGAAGGGAAACCTCATGCTTGTGCACTTGGTAATGGAGTTTTTATTTGAATTCGGGGATTTTCGGGAGAGGTTGGGGCGGCGAGCTACAATTTTATTGCCATGTCGTCGTCGGTCTTCAGTCCTCGCTTGGATTGCTGAATCGATTGCCCTCGTACTGTTAAGAGTGGCGGAATAGAGAATAAATCCGAAATTGGATTTCGCCCTTAAGTAAAGCGGGCAAATTAATTATTAATCGGGTGAATTCATTGCGAATGCACATCGAATTGTCGATTTTGTTTGCTTTTGATTGGATGAAGGTTTTTCGGTCGTAAAAATGTTGTTGGAGGAACTCTCAATGTTGGCCAAGTTTACGAGCTGAGTCTTACTTGTTTGCTGGAGTGCAGTACTTACATTTTACATAGAAAAAGGGGTTTTCAAGAATGGTATTGAGCCCTAATAGATATTCATTAGGTTTATCAACACGTAGAGAAACTGCAAGTTAATATTACAAAAATATGGTCGTAACATACATTTTTTTCCATGGTTGGGTAGTTAACCCAAAGCACAACCCCCAACCTGGAAGGCCAGTTCCAATTTATTAGATACCCCTAGGACATGAGGCCATCAGTATCCAGTACGGGACTGAGAGCTGCCGTTGGTCTTTCGGTTCATCCGCCACCATCTCTGTTCAAGGGGCCTGACTAACTCTTGAAATTCCTAGACAACCTGTTGTCCGAATATGTCGAAGCTGCTTGCCTAGGTTCGCCTAGGACAGCATTCCGTGCCATTCTGACCTGGCTGTTTATAGTGTTGCTGTTTTCTTCGTGTTATCAACACTCGCGTTCATCGTTTAGCAAGTCAAATTCCGGTTGGAGGACACCAGTACCGGATGTTTACCACTTTGAGGTTAGAAATAAGCACTTGATGTGTACTCAGAGTCAGAACCACTGGGCATTGCCAAGTTAAGGCCAATCAGAGTCTACCAACGTTCTAAAACAGCCGAACCATAAGCAACTAAGTCTAGATATGATGGTTGGACGCATGGCTTGCGCACTAGACCAAGTTGATCAGTTGAGATACCACATGAGTGGAATGCGCACATCCTTCACATCCAGTCAGTTTTATATATATATATATTCTTCGGGGACACTACCATACACCTCACTCAGGACAAGGCTTCCTAAATTGCCATGGTTTTCATCAGGTAAACGCCATTATTAATGATTCGTAAGTTGAAATTATATTCCAAACGTTAAACATTCGTAAAGGGCTACGTTGGCTTTTCTATAAGTACTAGTGTTTAGGATAAATTTCCTGTCCAAATAGGTAAAACTGCAGAACTTTGTGTTTCCGGCAGAATAAACCAGTCTACAATATTTCAAATCTTCTTGCAGATGAGAAGCAAATTTTTAATACATCCGACAGTTTCTTATTTATTAGCACTTTCAATGAATCATCAATACACAGCTCCAATATAACATCATTGATTAAGGCTTTGAAATTATTAATCGAACTCAAGAAAAACAGGTGCATAATAAGCCTAATAGGGCTTGATTCCTAATCCTACCATAATCCTATCAGCCCCACAGCCCCCACCCGCCACAGGGCATATTAATATTTCGAAATGGAAATAAGTCCCGCAACTGTTAATGCCTTTTGCTTGTGGGGCTTCCTTTCTTTTTCCTATAAGCCCCGTGTGGGCTTTTTTTTTTTTCGAAATGGAAATAAACCCTGCCACCAAAAAGCATTAACAACACAAGGTGTTATTACTTACTTACTTACTTATGAATGAACATGGGCCTCAACTAACTGCATCTCCAATTAGTCCGGTCCTTAGATAACTGCCTCCAGTTGCACACTCCAAGTTAATTGAGGTCGGTTTCTACATGTGCGCGCCACTTAAGACGAGGTTTTCCTCTACTGCGTCCGACTTCTGGCTGGGAATCCAAGACTGCGAGCCGGAGCATTGGTATCCATTCGTTCTACGTGTCCTAGCCATCTTAAAAGTCCAATGCGGAATTTTTCGACCAGGGGAACGTTGCTCTACAGCTCATATATGAATCTTCGTCTCCACAGCCCGCCAAAGCAAACGGGACCGAATATTTTTCGAAGAATTTTCCTCTCGAATCGACAAAGGATTTCTTCATCCGCTTTTGATACGGTCCATGCTTCACCGCCATAGAACTGGGCTGGGATGATCAGTGTCTTATATAGAATCTCCTCAGTAGTTCGAGTGAGGGCTTTAAATTGCCATCTTAGCCCGAAGAAACAACGGTTGACAAGAGTAGTTCTTCGTTTAATTTCTGACGAGATGTTGTTGTCAGAGTTAATAGCGAAGCCGAGGTAGAGCTGCGATTGTTATTGCCACTTGAAATTGGAGTTCTATTCAAGTTTGGTGTATGCAAAGTTTGAATGTGGGTAAGGGGGGATGATAAGACCCAGGGGGCTTATTTCTGCGAGCATTATTCCACTGCACCACCCAAAGCAAAATGTGCCCTCTTTTTCTGATTTTTCCATTACTTTTTGTGAACATTTCGTGTGGTATAGCAATAACGGAAATGTTTGCCTTGAGCTGGTGAGTGGTCTGAGGATTGCTAGCGTATACTTTTCAAATCACCCCACGAAAAGAGAGCGAGAGGGGTTAAACCTGGAGATCTAGGTGAACAGTCAAAGCGATAATTTTTTGAGGATTGAATTGTCTTGTTGAAACCCGTTACCATTTCGAATTTTTTTAAACAAAGTTATGGGCAGACATAATGAGCCAACTGATATCGATTACCATCGACTGTTTCGCCTTCTATGAAAAAATTGCCCAATGATTTTTTTGGCATAAACGACAGCCCAAACAGTCACTTTTTGGTCATTCAAAGGTGTTTCATGGATAACGTGTGGATTTTCCGTTCCCCTAATTCTACCAATTTGGGTTGTTAGAGAGTGTGAAACAATTCTCGTAGGTCATCCAAATGTCCTTTCAAAAATTGTGATTTTTTGGCCAAGCTACTTTGACGGGAAATATACGGAAATATATGGAAATCATCCGCCCAATTGCGCCACAATGTGGCGCATTTCAACATCACTGACAACATCAAAGTGCTGGTCAAGGTAACGAAAAGAGACATGTGTGTTCCTAAGTCAAAAAACGTTTATTCGTTCGCCATAAACCAAAGTATCCTCCTAAACACACAAATTTCCTAAATTAGAGAAAAAAAAATACTTTAATTAATTAAAACTTAACGTTTACTATATGTATACCAAAACACGCAGTTTGATACAAACAGTATGTTAACTATTTACCATTTGAAATTTCTTCACAAAAAACCATCCATCCATTTCCTTTCAATCCCTCACGTTAGCCTGTACAATATAATTTTAGGTCATCCATTTAAAAAAAAAAACCAAAAAAAAAATATCCAACATCCGGTGGTTTACCTAATCACACTCCCAATTATAAAGTACTTTTCCCGAGCACCAACCAAGAACTGTCATCCACTCCACATGACTCAACTGTCAACTACTCATTCACTTCCGTCTCATTTGCTATTTGCTAACATGTTATTTTCTCATGAATTAGACCACGTCCTAAATGCCAAGATGATGCGTATTCGCAGCCAAGTATACTCACAAAGTCCTAATAAAAAATTTACTTAGCTGCCAACTCAACACTACTACACATTGACACCCCATGCTCTCAAGGTGGATGACAGTATTTTCATTAAATAATAACCACACATAAATATTAAAAAACACAAACTCACACACGCACACGTGTGCCCATAAAAACCAACAAAAAAAAAATCATTAACCAGACGAAAAAGGTGAGCGACAGCATAATTCCACCTGTCGGTCGTTCGCAATCTGAGGACGTGCTTCACGTTCCAATGCGAGATTTCCCTTTCGTTTCCGACGAGGAAACAGAATTTTAATTTTAGTCCGGTCTCTGTTGCGTATACGCAACATGTTTCGGTGTGGATATTAATTTTTATTTCATATTCATGTTTCATATTTTTTTTGGCGCGCGAAATGTGTTTTTGAAAAAAAAAGTTGGACTATGACATGCTTTCGTTGGGAAAGTGCCAATGTATCTCCTTTGCCTATGCTTATTAATTTGTCAGTTGTCCTCTTTTCAATTTGATTGGATTAAATTAATCTGGTATTGTCTAAGACCTACGCGTCATAATATATTGAAAACATTTATCAGGCTTTAGTTTGAGTAAGTTAAAAGTGCCTTAAGCCTGACGATTATATTTGGTATGCTGTTGTGCGTTTGACAGGTTTCTTATATAATCTGATGACAAAATTGTATTTTTTTAAGTTTGTGGACTGAGTAATTACAATTTTGACAGGCAGACATTGAAATTAAATTTTTCGATTTAATTTACTTTTTTAAGAACTGAAATTGGTGGCAATGGAACTATGTCAAGCAGGATATGATTTGGCAGTTCATTTCTTTGAATGTTATTATGTGATTGGTCTTCTAAATTTATGCACTACGTGTCTGTTGGTCGCACTGAGCACAGACAAATACATGAGGATTTAATTTATGTAAGTATTGACACGATTACAACTTTACTGGTGCTCTAACGATACCTGCAGACCACGACAGTAAAAGCATTTCAATGTACATCGTAGTCAGACTCAAGGGATTTGGTCGCTCGAGAACTAAACCATATGGGCATAGCAACGTTTTTGTTTCTTTGGCAGTCGGATTGGAAGGATCCACCGATTGAATGATACCCAAATTGGGTTTTAGTAATCGCTCTATCGCTGGCTTTCCAACAGTAGCAAAAAAAAAATGCAGAAGTTAAATAAGACAACGCTCACATACACTGACTCCTGGATGGCTCCAAAATGGACTGTTGGATCGGCGCAAATACTCTAAAATAAAACTAAATAAATGCTTCGTCTCTATACCCCTTTCAGGGTATTTCAAACGGAATAACTGGCTATTAAGAAAGCATGTTACACGCTATAAAGAACAAAAGGACTACCAAATGAACTGTCTCTGCACTGCCAGAATAAGCTAACCTACAATTTGCCTCTATAAATCTCAAATTTTTAATTCTCGGAAGCAATTATATCTATATAGCTTCCGTAATATTTGTTCGCGGATTTTTTTCCGCCGATTGGTGGAAATCGTCTGTAAATGAGGGCCATCCACTCCTGCTCACATTAGTGTACGATTTTATTCACTTAAACCACCACCCTGTTTGTACCCTATCCAATAAGAGTTTATTAGGGTTGATTCATAGTTTGTAACATAGTGAAATAATATAGCTAGACATACCTCAAAGTATATGGATCGACTCAGAATCGCTAGCTGAGTCGATTTAGCCGTGTCTGTCTGTCCGTCCGTCCTCTCGTCGGTCTGTATATCACCGGATTTTAAGCCTTAATATTTAAGCTAGGATAATGAAATTTAGCTACAGAACAAAAGCTTTTTTTTTAAATTCCGCTCCACTGCTCCAGTAAAAAATTCTTTTTGCCCAAACGGTTAGGTATTTTGAAAAGCAAATCTGAATAAAAAATCTATATTTCGTCCATTACCACGCCTACTTTTTGTTGGTTTTTATTAAGGAAAATGTTAAGTACATACAATTTTAGGAAAACTTCAAAAAACAATAGATAGAAATATTTCGAGAATAATAATGGGTGATCCATATCGAGGTTCCCAACTTTTTTAAAGAAAAAAACACAGAAAATTCAAATTTAATGGAGACTGTTTATTATCATTTGAAAGAACATTCTTTGGTATTTTTTTTGAAGATTATGTCTATCAAATGTTGGCCGTTGCTACGTCGCAGATGGTCGATCCGTTGAGTCCAATTTTCGATCACTCGTTCGAGCATTTCGACTGGTAACTGGCGAATGACACGCGTGATGTTTTCCTCCAAGGCCTGAATCGAAGCGGGTTAGTCGGCATAAGCTTTTGACTTTACATATCCCCACAGGAAAAAGTCTAACGGTGTGATATGTAAAGTCAAAAGCTGTGTTGTATATTGCAACAATGCCACGCCCACTTTTCGGGATTTTTAATTTATGGATTGAATGGGATTGGTTATTCAACGATTTGCACAGCAGATGTAGCCTTCTTATATGTTTCTGTTTGTATTGGAACTTAGTATGCATTTTTTTTGATTTTTTTAAACGCGAGAGTATAAAAACAGCAGATATCTTTCCTGTAAGAGTTACTGTTTTCCACATTTTCAACGAAATTTATGATTACCGGGCTTAATCCAAAGGTAAAGTTGTTGGAAGGCACCGAAATAAGTTTGTTTTTTTTTTCAAGGATTTGAAGGACCGTGGCATTTTTAAAATATTTTGTTCGAATTCCATTCACTGGTACAACCCATATTTCCTAGATATTTCTATTCAGGCAAGCTGTTTATTCATTTATATGAATAGGTTTCTGTCCATTCACTGACCTCGTTAAGATCATCTTGCAATTTTATATATGTTTCCTCTAATGTTGTGCCAACTGCTAGAATAGCAGTATCACCAGCAAAATTGACAGCTATTGTGTCCTTTGTTTAGATGAAGTACAAGAGTGGTCAAAGGATGCTTCCTTGATAAACACCTTACGTTATTACTTTGAATTTCGGAAATCCGTTTTGAAGTTTTTTCTCTAAAGACTCTGTTCTCAAGATTAGACAAGAGAATTTTAGTTTTGCGAGGAAGTTGACCAGTTTTATATTCTGTAGAGCTTCTAGTAAACTTGCTTAGACCTGTGAAAAAGTTTCGGTAGAGCTTCCAACATAGTAATACGGAATCATAGTCTCCTTAGAGCTTCCGACTGAAGGCTATGACTATTTGTTTTATATGCAATATATTACCACAAAGGACGCTTGGGTTTGATTCTTTGTCGTGGCAACATCGATTTTTTTTTTTCATTTTTCCGAGACCAAAAATATTTAATGATTCATTTCGAATCAAATGCACGTTTAAAATTACATGTTACCCAATTGTTTTATGTGATGCGTATAGAATTTTTGAAGAATAACGGGTAGCGCACATATGACAAAATTCAATAGCACGTTACTTCTCGTCTCAATAAATGTTTTATTTTTTAGCTTTTATTTGGAAAATCTTGCCCACAGTTTCCTTATAGACCTTTTGGTCTTTTTGAAGTCATAGAGAGTACCAATTCTTGTATCTATAAGGGATTCTATAGTAGATATTCTTGGAGGGAAAACTCCTTCAACAGTCTTATCGAAGGAAATGTACATTTTGAAGCAAGCTATATGAACAAGCTAATCATTCGGTCAAAAACTTATGAATGTCGACTGTAAATCGCGCCTAACATAATCTCACTTGTTCGTCCAAAAATTCGGGGCGTCGCTGAAGAAGTAAAGCCTCCGTCAATATCGACTTAGAGATGTTCCCTAAAAGAGTTTATTAGTTGATGAGAGTCGACTTGGCAGAGGATGTAAATGCTCCGTAAACATTGACTTCGAGATGTTCCCTTTAAAATTAATCAGCTGGTGAATATCGTATATATAAAACTCGAGCCTAAAGTAAGCTCACGCACTCCTTATTTTTAACCCTCCATCCCCCACTTAAAAAATTAACTACATGGCCTTAGTTATGCTATAAATGCGTGGTATATTATATGAAAAGCTTTCCTAAACGACCTACGAAAAAACATTTTATAAGCTGCAAAGAGGCATGAAAGGTTCTTCTAGCTATAATAAGGAGGATAAAAAGCCAGTTTTTTGCTTTCTTAAAACCTGTGAATAATGGTCTTAAGGTGATAAATTAATTAGCTTAAGTACAAACAGTTAGTACTACACGCGTCTATTAAGCTTTTTTATATACAAATCTAAGTTTAGACCTTTTTAAAAGTAATTTGCGGTTTTCATTGAGCCTATGAGGAAAGGTCTTGAAGAAAATAAATAAAAGTTCAGTGCAAACAATTGTTTTTACTGTTTTTCAGACTATTTTTGATGGAAACATAGGCATTGTGTTTTGAGATATGCGTAAAATGGAGATCTGTCTTTTAGTTTAGCGATCCACTTTTTCTCACAAAATATTTCCATGGCCTCAGGACTTTCTCCGCTCTGACCTGAGTTTCAATGCATATTTCAAGCTTAAATGCAGCCGCTAACATCAGCTTTCAATGTCAAAATTCTCTACACAACTGATCTTATCCCCTGAAGACAGTAATTGTTCCATTATCTACTATTGATAGAAAACACCTACTCCCAATTAGATCTGAATCTATAAAGCCGATGAATGCCTTACGAAATACAAAAGCATTTTTAAATGACAACCACAAAATTCAACGCAACTCGTTAGAACTCCCAAATAGGGCAGCACAGCAGCAACCTCAGCTCATAGTAACAAAAGTCCCTTTGACATCTACTCAAGTCCTGACCCGATGAAAAATCAAAAATCAAAATACCAATTGCATGTCAATCGTTGCACAATCTTTATCCCCCTGCCAACCATAACCACCATTCAAACGCATTCCAATCAATTCAATTGAATTCTGTGTCGTGTCGATACCACATGCGCCCCATACCACTACCAGCCTTAGGTCATAGTTTGTAGGTCCATTACTATGGAAACGACATCGCCTCGCCCATTTAAGTATGCTGCCAAAACTGTGCCCTACCTAAAGTCTCTCACACTGCTCTCAAATATAAAACCTAGAGCCTAAAACCCATTTGCTTACCTTCGAAGAGGGCTTCGTCCCCGAATGACACAACACAAGACCTTAATGGAAAACTTGTGTTTTTCCTTCCGTTTTACAGCACCTACACGACAACGAGCAGGACAACGACGTCGACGATAGCAACTACGACCAAACAACGCAAGCAATTCGTTTTCCCAATGATTATTTCATGTGCGGATGGGCGGGTTAGGGCAGCACGAGAGTGGAGTACACCATCAACTTCATTTTGGGAACAACATTACACAGCCTGGCTCCACACAGGCATGCCAGCATTCAGTCAGTCTACAGGATGAAACTTCATACACATCACACACATCACGCAGCAGCACACACAGGAAATGTTTGAAATTGTTTTTGCGCACCCCCGTTTCAGTTAGTTGGGTGCGGGGGTTGCAAAAACCATACGAACACAGGCATGTTCATCCGCCGTCGACAGCTACTACGATGACGCCGCTCTAAAGTATTTCGTATTCCAAAAGTCAGCTTTAACAGCTTTTGCATGTATGTCAGGTTCTTATCGCGGCACGCTGGAATGGGTGTGATACGGTCTATAGTATACTGCTTGCTGTAATTTGCACATAAAAATATGCCCAGCCATCACATACACGCGCACACTAGGGGAAGGACGAGTATATTATGCAAACTGTCGTAAGACTTCGCAGTGCTTAGCGGCACAATTAGCTTTGAGCTGGAAGCGAACAGAGATAGTAAAGGAAGGGTGCCTTGTACCAGTATCGTTGTCCTTGAGGTAAACACACGTATAATGTTAAGAAGGGCGGCATGTTTCGCTTTCACTACCACATAAGTGGGTGTTATTATTGTCATTATACATATGACGCTGACGGTAATAGGGTGGTTCTTCTTTTCTCGTAATGTATCCGTTTTGTGACATCAAAGTGTCACTTTGTATGAATAATTCAAAAAGAACCGACACAGACTTGTGTACCTTAATTTTCTCGAAAATATTTCCCATAATAATCGGGCGGTGTCCTTGTTTAGAGGAGGTCGACGATTTTTAATATCGCCATTGCCCTACATCCGACATAATTGAATAATGTCAAGCGGAATACCGAAAATGACAGGTAGGTATACAAATTTGTCCGCAGCACATAAGGCACACACGCACACGACTGAAGCTGTCAAAGTTGCCAAAATATTTACACAAGTGCAAGCCCCTGAAGAATAACCTCAAAACCCGGGCGCAGTAGGAAAATAGTGTCACACAGACCCAAGCAAACACATTTTGCACCATGACTGGCTAAATAAATGTCATTCGCAAGCATTCATTCATATTTATTAAAGTGCATGTATCAGCCATCAGTGTTACCACAACCATTTCCGTCGGTCTTTTTTTGTTGGTCTGTTGGTAAGGTAAAGTTTACCCTAGTCGCCTATAGATACATAGCTGTCCAGCTTTTATTATCCATCTATGCATTTATTATTTTTTTTGGCACTTTGTTGGGTGACGCTTTAAAATGTTCCCTGGCAGGGAAGAGTGGATGAAATGCTCAAGTGAGTTGAAATAAAAAAGATTTTCCAGGAAGAAGGTTGTGTATATGAGTGTTTTGAAACAGATTTAAGTGGAGTAGTTTTAGGGCGTAGATAGATGGGATGGTGGTATTGATGGTTGTTTTCTGAAATTGTGTAGTTTTATTTCCATGTGCAAACATTGTGTATTCGTATATAGACGATGCTCTTTCTTGCACGTATTCGTAATATTGCAGCGAATCGTTTTAGTTGTTCCAACATGCTTGAATAGAAAACAAGCTGTGCAAACAGTGATCGTCGGTCAAAGAGAGAGTATTAATGCATTTTGTGAACCATATACATACCTGAAAACTTAACTCCTATTCCATAGTTTTCAAATGCAAGAAACTACAAAGATCCTCAGGTAATAAGAATAACTGGTTACCTTGACACAAAGAAAAGCCCTATTGAACACGCGGGGTATTTGGAGTCACTATAAATAATTTTATTGAGGGTCTTCCCATAGGGACTTTCCAACTTTAACAGTTTAATTTGTTTTGCCAAATTCACATGGACGGACATAGCGTTCAACAATACGTGTAAATTCTATACTTGCAACGTCCCAGGTGCTTCACCCATTTTACGGGCTCCAAAATCGTCCAATAATCATCGGATAAATTTGAGTCGACTAGTTCAGTAATCGATAAACTTACACTCGTACGTCATAGATCTGCCAAAAACATCGCCGCTGTAAGTGAGAGTATGGAGTATCCGAGGCAGTCGATTTGTCATCGCTCGCAAGGACTCGGCCTTGCGCAGACTGTGACTTGAGCCTGCATCCGTATAAAATCCAACTGACCCAAGAGCCAAAGGTAAAGACCATACACAAAGACGTGTATTCGCTTTATTTCAGCGACAAAGCCCATTTTAGATGATGGGTACGCCAACATACAAAATTGTCGAATTTGGGACGCAACCAATCCACAAGAGATCCAAGAGTGTCCTTTGCATCCCGAAAAAGTCAGTTTTGGTGTGGAATTTGGGCTCGCGCCGAATCCGGTACATATTTCTTTGAGAACGAGCTAAAGGTCGATGATTACCAACTTCTTTGTCCTGAATTGGATGATACGCACATTAACGAGATGTGGTTTCAACAGAACGGCGCTACGTGCCATACATTTCACGTGACATTGAAAATTCTGCATGACCGATTCGAGGGCATCTCTCGTGGAAATGATCTGTACTAACCACCGAGATCGTGCGATTTGACTCCGTTAGACTTCTTCTTGTAGGGTTTTCTGAAGTCGCAGGTCTATGCGAATAAACTGCAAGCCAAAGTTGTCCTCATAGCTAATTAAACGCATGCTATCGGTCATATTCAGCCTGATTTATGCGCCAAAGTCATGGAAAATTGGATATTTCGGATGCGCGCCAACCAGAGACGCAGCGGCCGACACTTGAACGATGTTATCCATACGAATGGCATCGTATGAGGCCTTTCAAACGAATAAAAATGTCGATGGTATCTCACACAGACATGGTTTTATTCCAATTTTTAGATAGTAAGCGCTTTATGAATAAATGGGCAAAGCCCAATATGATATAGCTGCGACAATTAAGAGTTAACCTACATTTTTTGAAGTGCGAAGTTATTCCCTTGCCATAAGTTAATGGCAATTATGTATATTCTCATGTGTAGGGTTAAGCCTAATATTTTATTTCCCAAACAATGTTATAATTGAAGCGCTTAGAAGATGAAGGGGCAAAGTGACATTTTCAAAAAAATTTAGTATTCGGAGTTCAAAGTTATAAACACATATTCTGAAGTTAAGAAAACTAAAGTGTTTTATAACGTTAGTAATATTTTTTATCCAAAAGATTAGATGTGCGAATTATTTTCAGTATGTACAGGAAAATTAAAAAAAACTTCGCTTAGGCCCTTCATCTTCAAAGAGCTTCAATTGTAACGGTGATTTGAAATTCATTGTTATTTTGATTTTCGAATTCAAAATCGGGTTTGTAATTGGGTTTATCCACTGCGAAGTTAATATATTTATCAATTATGAATCTAGCACCGATAACAAATGGCAAAATCTTGTATACAAGTGTATAAAGTTTGGCTAAGTGTTACTTTCCAATCACTGAAATAATTGTTGTTTTGATTTTTAACTGCTTGTGATACTCAAAATTCTGCTGCATTTACAAACAAAATTCCGTCTACGGAATACTCCAACCCTTCTTTTTTGAGAAGGTCAGATGGAGGGTGGACAGAATCCTCTGCGGAGACAATGGTACTCCTTTTAGACACATACTTTTACGGATGCAGTTATAATAATTTCCGAGGAAACGATTTCCTGGGCTATTAACAGCTTCTGTCCGTTTAAGTCTACGGAACCTGACGGCATACTGCCAGTTATGCTATGAGAACGCGAGACCTAACAGTGCCATTGATGGCGTCAATTTTTTAAAGCTGCTTTATAGTAAACTACGTACCTAACTCCTGTAGACACGCCCGTGTGGTATTTATATCGAAGGTAACCTATTTTGTACTAAAAACCATAGTGTGTATTCTAGACTTACACATACGAAGCTTTGTAGAAGAGTTTTCGATACCCAAATCAACAGTCCTCTACAAGGTAGTGCGGACAATCCTTACACTGTAAAAAATACACTCTAGTCTCCTTCTTGGATATAGAGGGAACTTTCAATGCAGCTATTCTTGAATCTCTGTTCTAGCTTTGTATAAAGGAATCAATTAGAAAATTGAAACTCTGTATTCTCGGTACAAGAATTATCCAGGCAACACTTGGCAATAATCCCTTAACCAAATTCGTTCATTGAGGAACGCCATAGGGCGGCGTCATCTCTCCTCTCTACTCTGACTAATGGTTATGAATAAAATTCTAGTTAAACTAGACGAGAACCGGGTCAAAGTTGAAGTGTATGCGGATGACGTAATTATACTAATGTTAGTAAAATTCCCCTCCGTGATAAGTGAAATCATTTGGGCTGCAATATAAAAGGTTAGCACCTGGGCTGCATGTTGCGGCCTCGCCCCGGTGTAAACCCGAGCAAAACTAAATTGGTGCTATTCACCACCAAAACCTAAATACCCGATTCCACCCTCCCCCGTCTTATTGGTATCATGCTTAATCCATAACTTAACCGGAAACACAACATCGAACATAGAGTAAGGAAGGCGTGTGTCCTGGTTTTACACAATAACTTCCAGGTTTACCACAATAACTTCCAGGTTTTTCCACTGTCTTGGTATGTATTCTTAACTGATGCCACATTTATAATGAAAAGAAGCTTACTTAGTGCTATCCGAGGCAAAATTTTAAGAAATTCTCCCGCAATCAGATCGTAACCCTGAGCCTTTTTTTGCTTTATATCTGTATTTCCCGTTTAAGCTCGGCAATACTTGCATATCTAACTATATTTTTATCGGTTGAAGTCTTGCAGTACATTATTGTTTTCATTTTGCGCTGGACCATCAAATGGCCTAAATGTTTCCTCGAGATGTGAGGCGAAAATTTCAGCTTTTTCCCTATCGCTTTTTGCTGAAGCGTTTTGAGTTACCCTAATTGGGGGGACACAGCTTTTCTTGGCCGTTTTATGACTCTAATTTCTTTCCAGATCAAACAATTCGATGTTATTCCAGCGGTTAGGCATTGCAGATAAGTTTCTACTGCATGCTTTTTAAAGTTTTTAATCGAATTTGATAGCATGTTACTCAACCGATTGAGGTGTGTTTTATCTTGCGGGGCACGAGTTTGGTGACATATTTTACGTGTTTTTCTTTTTTGTCTAACCAAATCTTTTATTTCCCATGGGTACTTGATATTACTAAAGCTCACTATTTTGCGTTGTAAAGGAGTATTATTCATGCTCCTTTTTGAACGGTATCGATAAAGGAGGCAACCCCTACTTCTAGTTCCAATGGGAATCTAAGCGATAAAATCAGTCGAATATTATGTTCAATATCGCTTGTGAAGCCTTCACAGTTAGTTTTCCAGTTTGTTAGTCTGGGTAGGTTTTCTCTTCTAATTAGTGACTCGCTCTTTGTTAAATGACCGGAGAGTGATCAGAGCAGAGATCAAAGCATTCTTCAACTTTGGTTTGATTGGATGGGAGACCTTTTACAATGCGGCTTTGTAATGGACGAATAGGTGGAGGAAATCGATTTGGGCTTTTTGTGTAGAATTTGTTGAGCAATTGGTTTTGTTTTTGCACAGAACTTGAAGACTTACACTTCACACAAGCCAGTGCTTGTAGATCGTAGATCGTTTATGTCAGGTTCATAATGTAAATGACAATAAATCGTTTAACCCAGATAATTGTACGTATCCACGACATCTATTACCTGGCCGTTGCTTGGATTGTATATCCCATGGGGGTATATTGGTTTTGATACATAGTTTGTAACATAGAGTGTAAACATTTATTAAATCCGCCCACTGACACGCCCTCTTTTTAGAAAAAACCTAGTTTAATGTCAAACCGTTAGAAATTTTGAAAACAAGTCTGAACAGCATATCTAGACAACCCTAGTTTCTATATTTTGTTCATACAAAGTATTTGCCCCGCCCACTTTTTGGGGACGTTTTTATTAAAAAACGTTTTTTAGTAAAATTTTAAATATTTCGAAAAAAATGTTGATGCAAAATAATTGGTTTTTGTAAACATTTCTTCTATATGTCATTTTAACCCGTGCCCACTTTTTGGAGGCGTTTTCATACAAAAAGCATTTCATCGAGCCATAAATGATTTTGATAAACTGTCTGAAAAATATGTTCTAACAATGACATTTTTTTATATTTCATCGCCAAAAAGCCGACATTTTAAGTATATTTGTTTTGAGGATGCGATGGGATAGGGTATAAAACGATCCACACAGTGGATTATAGCCTTCTCATATGTTTATATTTATTTTTGATTCTGGTAACTGTGAGCTATGAATATGTAATAGTTTTATTTTTGCTGCATTTACTAACATGACATCAGCTTCTTCAAACTCTGCTTGCATTATCCTGGTTGCTTCTCCTATTGATTTGTGACAAACAACAACAGGGGACCGCGCACTGTGTTAGCTTTACTGCAATAACCTTTGCTTCGTACGCGAAAAGTCCTCATTCTGAGCTAATCTTTCAACCAATCTACCAGTTTGCCTTTAACACCTTTTTATCAAATGCGGCAATTTTGCTTTGTAATTTTCTTCCAAAAATCAGCCTCAGTGTCAGCCATTCCATCAGGGACTGTTTGACAGTATCCCAAGTAATTTGGATGGCCTGTCGGCAGTATTCTTTGAGTCAATTGATTGCACTTTATACAGAAATGAATGCAAACCATCATTCAAATGCATCGCAAGCTTGTTTCACTGACGCCGACAGTTGTGGATTGGCGGCAACACTCTCTGTTACCGCTTCAACCTACTCTCTTGCACAACCTGTCCCGTGCTCAATAAAATTCGACAGCCAAATGAAGAATAATGTTGTCGAAGATAGTTCCGATGATATGCACGTTGAGTTAACACAACTGGACTATTTTCAATATACAGCGTTATATTGACTGAATTGATTTAAAAAAAACATATTTACTCAAGTCAATCTGTTAATCAATGTCATTCAATGTTTTTATGACGCACCACCTTGCACATGGTCAAAAATTTTGCATTGTCTAGCCTAACAATCACCGCGGCTTCTCTGGGTGGCGCGCACCCGAATTATGCATTTTTCCATTACTCTTGCGCATAATCCAGGCTCAATTTGACCGATGGCATGGATTATGTATGTGGCTTATTCGTATGGAACTATGACTTCAGAAAGTATAACTGGCCCAAATCGCACGATTTCGGTGTCCATTTCACTACTTGGGATGACTTTGTGCCCTCGAATAGGTAGTGCAGAATTTCAATGTGGCATGAGCCACACATGTCGTTTTATGTCCATATTATCCAATTTAGGCCAAACGATGTTGGTAATCGTCGACCTATAGCGCTCGCCGTTGAAGATGATGGCCCGGCCAACGTCGGACAGTTAACGTCGCCAGTCCAAAATCTACATCAAACAGTGACAAACTGGGCCTTGGATGTAATTTTGATTGGTATCGTCCCAAATTCGAAATATTTTTTGTTGCCGTACCCATTCATCCAGAAATTGGCCTTATCGGTGAAATTCATACCTGTCTGCAAAATAATATATTTGAGGCAACAAAAAAGACCTGTTCTTGAACGACTCTATACTTATACTCCTCTTGAACTTTAGGTGCATTTACTTTTCGGTGCAATGACCTCCTGCATCGTAGCACAATCCCTTAAGCAAGAGGATTACTTCCAATACCAATTTAAACCGGAAATACCACAAATAAACTGATTCCATTAATTCCCATAAACTGAAGATGAAATAAAACCTTCTTCACCATAGACCGAACAGGGCTCACTAATACCAATACAATCTAAGCAAAACACCAAACTCAACCTTAAGTTACTTCGTTCCTAGTGACCTCTACTCCAGGGGAGTGGATATGCGATTTGAATTTCAATTTGTGCAAACTGTTTTGCTCTCCAATTCACTGCGTCCACTTAAACCCAACACAGGTCCCTTGCAACCTCCCTTATTATTGTACTATTTTTACCTCTAAGGATTCACTACCACACTGTTTCTGCTCAACGAATTTAATAATAGCCCTAACGACCGATATAAAGGATGAGCTGATGCTTAACAGCTCTATGTCGAGTTTTGTTTATTTCCTCTCCTTTAGTTGAGCGAATCTTTTGACATGTTCAGTTTTTACCAGAGATATAGCAGTAGAATTGTTGCAGGCGGGTAAACACCGACATCTAAATAAGTTTTACGGTTATATTTGCAAACCGGTGTTCATCGAATTGACGTAGCCTGAGGGACTACAAAGAAACTCTTCCAATTTTGTTGGAAACATATCGGAACTTATCCTTTTCATGTGAATGTACATATTGTGCATCATTTGAAACTCATAACTCCCATCGTTAGGCTAAGCATGTAAAGGGTGATCCAATAAGAGCTTCCTGATTTAAAAGTAAAACGCAAAACAATTTACGAAAATTTTTCTAAGGTGTTAGTTTGGTTCAGTGGCGCGATGGTTGGAAGCAATTTCCAGGACTAACTCTAAGTCTTGGGAAAAGATTTCCCAACTCTTAAATGGTCCACCCTGTGGGTCTTATTTTCGACCACTTTAAGCATATCGGCCGTTATTCCATGAATAACATGGGTTGAGTTGGCTTCCAAAGCTTTGAATGTCCCCATAAAAATGTTTCCAATAGTCAAAATCCAAGATCTTGGTGGACAATTGACTGGTCAATTTCTTGAGATGATGCTTTCATCTAACGTTGCCCTCAAACAAACACCATCCTGTTGAAACCACAAATCAGTTACCCTAAAATTACAAATTTTTAGGAACGAAAATTCATTGATCAGTGCTATGTAGTGATCACCATTGATAGTAACACGCGCTCCTTTCATATTTTTAAAGAAATACGGTCCGATGATTTTAAATTTGCATTGGTAGCTGTTGGATCGATTCCGGCTACTCAATAGAAATTTTGGTTATTCACGTAGCCTTTTAACCAAAAAGGAGCTTCGTCGCTAAGAAAACACTTTTCGATAAAAAAAATGGATGCATTGGTAGCTCATTTTGGAACGTAAGTTCCAAGTCTATGTATGATGAAAGGCAGAAGTCTCTATATATGATGGGAATGGGAATGCATGCTGAACACAAATGTCATAAATATAAGCCAGTTGACAATAAACAACTGTAAAAACAAACGCAGTTGAGAAATTAACCTTCTATTGGATCACCCGTTATATGCAGATGTATCCTTTGATGGTTGGATGGTAAATTAATCTCAAAGATGCGTACCAATTCCTTTTGCATTGCCTACCCTTGCTTTTATGCTTTGTGTATGCTCATGTGAAAGAACAGCCAGGCTTTTGAAAATATTTTTATTCATAAATTTGTGTATCTAGATTTATCTGTGCGATTAGATGTCTTATTAGCCGGTATGGTCATTTGCGGAGCCAATCGAACTACATAGATATTTTATCTTCAAATTCCTACATAAGAACCAATTTTGGAATATTTAAGTGTTATCAAGAGGATGTCCAATCGACATGTTCGATAACTAACTGGAATGTTATCAAAAACATCTAGCGTTTAAAACAATAAAGAAGAAAATACAATACAAGAAAAGTTCGAGTAAAAATAGCCCAACTACCTTAAAGGTTGGATTTGTTATTACGTACAAATAGATAAAGGTAAATTTGGTATTTGTGAATGTTATCACAGTTACAGTGTACTGTATGTGGCGGTATGTAAACTTTAAATGACTTTGACACTCATCAATCGATTTATTTAGATTTGGAGGTCTGGAAGCCCTGGCCAACAAATGATACGAGGCCCCCTGGCTTATTATTTTCCAAATGTTTCATTGTCAAGTGTTTTAATAATTTATTGCGAAACCAAGTAAATTATCTTAACAAATAAATATCAAAAAAAAGAATTCGAGCCTTTTTCGACGAAAAATCCCTGATGATATCGCTGAAATCCAGTTCCCGTAGTAAATCGCTTTCAATGCTAAGTAGAAATAGTGATGAAGTCTTATCCATTGAGTTTAGTGTTTTGAGCATAAGAATTTATTTTCCCTGTAGTTGGGGAAAATCAAAGCCAGAATAAACATATTCTTTGAACATTTCCGAACAAAGTTGGGACTATCTCGCGACTTATCTTAAAGAACTGAATTCTGCAGAGATTCTTCAGCAAGAAACCAATGAAAAAAAATAAATCGATAAAAAATGTTTTATATTTATTGTTTTTTTTTTTGCTAGCTGACCCGGAAAACGTTGTTTTTCCATAAAAAAAGATTTCTAGTGAATATTTGGGTTGCTTAAAAAAAACATGTGAGAATCCTTTGTTAAAAAAATTCGGGAAACCGAAATGTTGGTTTTCTTTATTTTTTAAATTAAAAATTTATTCTGATTCTCTGGGTTATTCGGATAAAATTACTTCTTAAATAAAAGATATAAATAAACCACATTAATCTAATTAATTTTTCTTTCTTAAAATATTTTTATTTGAATATAAAAGTTTTTTTTATTAATTTTCCGTACCGAAATTCTACTTTTTCATTTTGCAGCCTTGCATGTTATTGTTCTGAAACTTGCAAGTTTTTTTTTTTAATCGTTGTAAGTTCGAAGTTAGTAGACGTCACTTGTACAATTTTTGTGATTTCGTTTCGGTTTAGGTACTAGCTACTTTCGGTGGAAATAAAATTTCAAAACTGATTGGAAAATCAAAAAAAAAAATATTCAGTTTCGGCTCGAAATATTTTGATCGAGCGTTTTTTTTCGAAATTACTTAAAATGCACAAAAAACAGTTTTCAACGAAAAACGACCTCAAAAACCTTGTTTTGACGAAAAATGGATATTGTAACTTATGCTGTTTCGATGCTCTACTATTCTGTTACGGAGCCTACCAACCTTTGTCGTACAGAATGCGACCCGCTCTTCGTTACTGTACAAAGCACAGTACGATGAAAGATTATGGCATGTCACTGCCGCAGTTATTGAGACTTTAGTATTTTGGGCAAGATTGATTTTATTTGAAAATCGGATAGGTAGTTAAAAAAAAAGTTTCTAGTGTGGAGCTTTGGATGTTTTAAGCATAGAACATCTGAGTACTCATAGCTCCTATCATAATATCATATAACATTATTTCCCATCTAATTCTATATGACCTACATACTGCATAACGCATGGTGTAAACAATAATAAACTATTAAGCTCCTTTGACAATAAAACTCCTTTGACACTATCTGGTATCTGGGGCGATACAATGTTTCGTAATTGATTTTCGTAATTTGTGCTTGCTTTGAATCACATTACAATATTCAGAATGTATATAGACATTCATAATATTGTAGTGTCTTGTTCAGCCACTTTCTCAAAATTCCTTACGCTCCAAACAAAAATAACGGTTTCTTGATAAAGGGAACACTCACGCACAACACACAGATACATATATGTTTTCTGATTTCAACCAAACTTTACAAAAACCATATGAAGACACCAAAGATGTATGAACGTTTTGCTAAAATCGGTAAATGCGTTTAGGGTTGAATCGACGACAAACATTTTAAGGCTCAATTTTTATATACATAAAGTGACCGAAATAGGTAAAAAGAAACGGGCGGCTCTATTGTTTGATTTAAATTTATTACGAAATGAGAAAATTTGAAGAGTATATTCTAAAGGAAAAAATGTTTACTTTATTCAATTTTATAATCAAACAAATAAATTGTTTTTTGAATACCATGGATTGAGTTTTAGGTTCATCGTTCATGAGCTCCAAAAACATTATTTGTTCCTGCGAAATAAGTATGAAGACAGTAAGCATTTTAAGCATAAAATGACAACATTTTTAGTTTTAACTTCCAAACTCTAACTCAGTATTTCGTACAGCCGCAAAGGTTCGCAATAACTTCAAAAATTCTATTCGGCATAGAACTTATCAAGTTATGCAAACCTTTCGTTCCATGCCTGGATTATTTGTGCCTTAAGCTCTTCCACATTCCTGTACTGCCACCCATTCGAATAGATTTTTCTAGCAATGATGTGGGGGACATGTTTTCGATTGGGTTGAGGTCGGGACTAGATGATATGGCAACGGTAAACACTTTTTCCCGCTGACATCAAACCATTCACGGACTGTTCTTGCCGTATGAATGGGAGCATTGTCTTGCTGAAAAATAAATAATGTTCACCCGCCGGAATTTCTCCCAATTCGTCATATTCCAGCATCTCCCTGTATTTGGTACCATTCATTCTGGGTGGTAACCACATCAAAGGAATTTTCCCATGGAATCCAAACGCCACCCAAACCGTCACGCTTCCACCTCCGGAGTGCCAGCTCATTTTCACTGCTTTGTAGTCTCGCAAATTACGCCAATAAAAACTGAAACCGTCTGGACCGTCTAAATTCAACTTTTTTTCCTCTGAAAAAATAACGGATTCCCACTCCCGTCCATGCCATGTGGTCTCTGGCGAACCTTAGTCTCTAGCCTCCTTATGATGCAGCTGCAATAGCGGCTTTTTCATCATTTTTTTGTATCGAAGGTTGGGATTTTCCTTCAACACTTGCTGCACTCCTCTTACACCTACTAGAAGGTCAAACTTGCGCCTTATCTGAGCAGCATTCAGTTTGTTTCGCCTGGCTTCATGTAAAATAATATTCTTCTCACGGTCGCTAAATACGCTTGGTCGACCAGATCTTATGGCAGAGCCATAGTTTTCAACTGAATTGACAAAATTACAGACAACGGTAAGGGATCGTCCTATCTTGGTAGCAATTGACCGATTTGATGGGTTAAGATTCAATTATTTTCATTTCGAGTCGCAAGAAGTGCGATTTACCTATGGAATTACCGCTTAAATATTTTCACACAATTTAAATATAAAAAAAACTGCAAAAAACCTTTGTACTTTAATATTAAACACAGTGTCCTTATACTTATTTCGCCTTTTTTGCACCACTTGTTTGAATAGTAATAACAATTTATTCTGTTTCTAAACTTTTCTTCTAGAAAACGGTGCATTTTTTTTCTATTAAAGAGAGAATTGATTTACCTAATTTTTGGGTAGACAATAGGTTAGCGTAATGGGAGCAGTTCAGTCGCTATATCAAATTGAACAGTTTGAGAATGATTGTCTTTATACTTATTCCGGTCACTGTAGATAGATTATAATTAGATTAGAATTCTGTTTCACAGAACATATGTAGATATGTATGAACAAAATACCATGCATTTATTTAGTTTCCAGGTTTCCCCAATTCCATAGTACCTAGAATGCCCGAATTTCGCTATTTTTCCCATAGAGTAGGGAAAAATCCCAAGTTATGGCAGAACTGGTTGAGTTCTTCTTTATTTGATTTTTTCTCTTCTGGGACCTACTATCAAACATTCGAGAAGTGTTTTGACGATTTTTTTTAAGTGTATTGTATGGGGGCGCTAACTGCCCCCCCATAAAACCGTCATTGACTTAAGTCAGTCAGAAATAGTTACAAAAGAAAATACAAATCTTTATCGCAACTGGCTCGTTAGTACCCAGGCCGAACTTTCTCGTTACCATTCATGTGTGGGTTTGTACTTATTGCATGATGGCGGGACCTCCTGATTTATGCCGACCCCGACCGGCGAATTTGGTCAGCTTTTCTTATGATCATTTGTCAGATCATCACGAGAGGAGGGCCAATAAAAAATCATTTAGGTGTTGTTCGGGCTTGGAATCGAACCCACCCTTCTGCGTGGTATCTCATAGCACTAACCATTGCGCCACTGAGCCCGTCATGTGACACTCTTCATTGAAAATAATCGTTCAATTATGTGCACTCATCGTAGATATCGTCGAACTGACAATATTATTCTTCGATTGATCGAATATTGTTGAGTACAAAACAGTGACAGATCATCGTGATGTGGTTAACGTCCAAGACGAACTGGTAAGTGAGGAGTGTAACTGAGAACTCGTATGTGTCGTTTTGTAACCGCAGTCAGCATGACGACAGATCGTCCACATCCCTTGTCATACTGTCAAACAGTAGCTGGACTGGTTTACACAAAACTTGATTTTTGGAACCGAATTTTTATGTCGAACGAGGCCAATTTTACAATCTCTAGCGGTGTTAACGAACAAAATTGGCGCATTCAGGGTACACAGAAAAAATGGCGTCTTTGTTGACCATACTGTTCTCCAGATTTGACTCCGTACTTTTTTTTGCGTTGTTATTCGAAAAGAAAGTGTACACCAGCAACCCTCAGACCAAGACAAACATTTGTGCCAAAATCATTACTCCGACTACTCTGTGATATTGGTCCTTACGAGGTACAAAGTTTTTGGCATCATTGACCATTCGCATGGGTGTGCCATCTTATGACGTTTTTGACTGTTTCATAACTGATATGTGGGCGAGTCAAATCAGTCGACGTGTTTTACCTTAAATCTAATAAAGCTCACGGCACTATAAAGGATTGTTTCTTAATTCTGTCTTAAACTTGCTCTGCTCTCCTGATTATTCCCCCAGCACTTGCTGCCGTAAAGAAGAGCTAGGTAATATTCTCCTCTTCCAGGAGCTGCATGGATTTTTGGATAATAGTATCATTCTTGTTGACACCTACGCGTTTTTTTGTTCCAGCAATAGACTACAAAAATTCTATGAAGTCTGTTAAAATGCTACCTCGCGAGTCCTAAAGATCTAGTTTTTCGGTGCTAGACTAACACTGTGTTAAACGAGATCATTCAACTCACTTTTGAGTTCACTGTGAGTTAACTCATGGTTCTCTAGTCAACTAGAGGTTAATCCTAAAGCTGACTCTACGTGTTTGTTGACACATGCTCGGCTTTCTTGTAGAATTGTAGTCTTTAGCCTGGTATCCCTCAATGGGATACTTCAAGCTGTACATGGCCTTTTTGTCGATTAAAAAGTGGCGAGTCTTAAATTAAAATTAGATTGCTTTTTTTCTTTTCCAGGATTTACATTGGTGTGAAAATATGGTCGATATAGCGGGTTGAAATTCGCACTCGTAAGTGCTGGAAAGAGTTAACGATTTCCATGCTGACATAACTCGATAAAGAATCGACTTTTGAATTGATAAGATTTATCGAGCTGATATTTCGGTGACATGCTTCCATTCGTAATTGGTTAAGTTGCTGAATTTTAAGACATCCCTTAAAAGAAGAGTTCACCAAGTAAACCCATCTGAACCGCAACTTTTATCATTTTTTGGCGTTTTAGCAGCTGTACTGATCATTTGGTTGGTATGGAATATCTCCCCTTTTGCTGGAGTTTGGGTTTTTTTATCTCTATTCTTTCATTCGCATTTGGTCTCAGCTTGAAATATTCCTTGTAAATGTTAACGATTTCCTGCACATGCATAACTACGTTTCCATCGCTATTTCGTAGAATCTGCGATACTGCATTGAAGTTAACCATCAGTTAATTAACTTGTAAAATTTTTTAAATATTGATCTTCTGACGGGACTCATTGAGAACATGAGGGTTGAATCTGCGTGTCCATTCTTTATTAAAGCAGGATTGTCGTCTACTCCTTTTTTCAGTCTTTTTATGTAGTTTCATCGCTCTGACTCTGACCATTCATTCGGATATGGTTATCCGAGCATCAGGTTGGTTCGGACTCAGGGCTTTGATTTTTTTCACAACCATATATTTGTACATGGTCCAACTAATGCGGTGATATTGTATCTTCTGAGTTGGTTAAGAGCTAAGGTATAACAAAGAGTCTCTAACTCGTTAAACTTGAAATTTTCTTATCTGTGTCATTCGTAGGGCTATGTAGCGCGATGAACTTCCGCGCAGAAGGTATGGGTTTGATTTCTAGCTGTAGCAACACCTAAAATAATTTTTCACTGGCTCTCCTCTCGTGATGATCGGACAAATCATCCGTGTAGTATCAATTGTCAAGAAAAGCTTATCCCAAGGATAAAAAAGGAGTTCCCGCCATCGCGCAAGAAGTACACAAACACACATGAATGGTTGGGAGAAAGCTCGGCCCTGGGTACTAACGAGCCTGTTGTACCAAAAGTTTGTATAATTGGATTTGTGCGATGCGTAGGGTCGCCCTGAGACTTGGCCTAGAAACGCAGGATGCTAGATATGTACGTGTCAGGAGGTGTGTGTGTATATATTTTTAGGTGATGATGTAATACACTTCAAAGCCAGCATTGCAGTATGATGCACAGTGAGTTCCAGGTGCATCTACGCATCATCAAATACCAACCAGATCCGGAACCCGTACTAAAAACGAAAAATAGTAAAATTTGTCCAGGTATTCCGGCATCAGTATTAATTGTGTCAACAGTTTTTGCCGTCATCTATGTTTACGAAGCCTTTAATAAATTAACAAAAAAAAAATCCCCTACAATTTGACGCTAATCTAAAGCTTGCAAATATATATCCGGACTGGTCTAACTTTTGCCCCTTATACGGCAGAGGTAGCTGGGTTGATGTTAAATATGTCATGCTCTAGAAAATTAAAAAAAATCGACTGGTTCTTGTTCATTGAAAAGGTTTTGCTAACATATCTGCTGGTGTGCAAAAGTGTTGCAAATATGTATCTCGTTTATGCCTATATCAGGGTTTTCTCATCCTAAATAATGATTGAGTTTTATCCAACTACGGCCATGGAGCAGAAATGCAGCTGTTTCAAGTATTAATTCTTGGGGCACTCTATTATATAAATTTTAAGGGCCGATCTTGAATGTGAACCACACCTAAACGTCAAGTTTTTCTTTCCATTTCATTTGACATTTCTAAATTTCAGACTTACTCAATTTGAACCATGGAAAGATACACAGTCGAGCAAAGCATAAAAGTTGTTCAGGCTTATTATGGAAATGGGCGTTCAAATCAAAATGCATATCGTGCACTTCATGATTTTTGCGGTCAATTTAATCGTCTAAATGTGCGTACAGTCGGAAAAATCGTGCAAAATTTTGAGCAAACCGGGTCTGTAGGAGATGTGAAAACACCAGTACATGCTCGTACAGCTCGTATAAGAAAATATTGCTTCTGTTTGCGATAGTGTGGCTGAAGAGCCGTCTACCTCAACTCGTCGTCATGCCCCACAATTGTACCTATCACGCTCGTCGTTGATGAACAATATGCATAAAGACTTGCATTTACACGCTTACAAGGTGCAATTGAATTAAGAACTAAAGCCTCTTGACCATTTCAAACGTCGTCAATGGTCAGAATGGTGGCAAGATATGCCAACAGTGGATGATCAAGTTTCGAAGAAAATCATCTTCAGTGATGAGCACATTTTCACTTCAGTGGATTCGTCAATAATCGCATTTGGGGGAATGATAATCCAAGAGTGATTGTCGAAAAACCAATGCACTCACAAAGAGTGACTGTTTGGTGTGGTTTGTGGGCTGGTGGCATCATCGGGCCGTATTTTTTTTTTTTTTTTCAAAATGAGGCCGTTCAGGAAGTTACTGTGAATGGTGTTCGCTATCGTGAGATGATAACGATCTTTTTATGGCCCGAATCGGAAGATATGGATGTGGGCGATATGTGGTTTCAACAGGACGGTAATACTTGCACCCAGCTTACGAAACAATGGCTCTCTTGCGCTACAAATTCAATGGCAGTCTTATCTCACGTGCTGTCGATGTCAATTGGCCACCGAGATCATGCGATTTGACACTGTTGGACTTCTATCTTTGGGGTTATTTGAAAGAAAAGGTGTACGTCGATAAGCCAGCAACAATTCAAGAGCCGAAGGATGAGATACTTCGAAAATTTGGACCATCGTATGGAGGTGTGCCGCCGAGGTCGTGGCGGCCATTTGGCCGATATTTCGTTCCATACATAATAGAACCATACCAATATTATCATAACACAAAAAATTACACTAATTACCTAAATAATTTGTGTTTTGTTCAAAATCAACATCGGCCCTTAAAATTTAATTACCCTTTATGTATTTGATCTGCCAACCACCAATACGAGGCTACTATGTATTTCTTTTGTGTCGGTAGAGTACTGTCATAGGTAAAACCAAAAATGCACTTGAGTTTTGTTCAATGATGTGAACCAGAAACTGGGAGGATGAAAAAATGCAGTCTTGTGGAATTCCAAAATTTATGTATTTGAATTATCTTTTCCGATATGGTTACCGTCATAACTAAAGGGATCTTTGCTCAAGACAACTCAAGCCACAAAAAAATTGCGATACCCACCTTGCTATTACTTTATCTACAAACGCTCTGTGCTAAGCTTGATCCGAAGCTACTGCTCTGGTTCTGCAGGTTGTTTCAAAATGCGATTAGCGTTTTAAAATCAGCGACATCACAAGGCTTCCCTGTAACACAACAATATAAGGGAGAGTAAAAAACCGAGGTGAGGTGACCAATAGGGACCGGAAAGTAAGAGTTTTATGACCCCTTTACCTGGATCACCTCAAATTTATACAAGCAAGAGAGTAGGATGTATTTTAAAATATGAAGTACATACTACACTTCTCTAACCAAACTTTCGTGCTCTACCTACATTTAATAATGCACCGTACATGATACTAACCACCACAGGTATGACTACAAAGTAAATGCACTAATAAATTATTCATCCCTGAACTTCCAACTTCCTGAGAAAATCAAAACCGCATTATTTACATCGTTGTATTCCAACCCACACCAAGCCCGACAAGAAAACCCAAAAACATTTCCGAAAAACTTTATGTGTTGCATCACCAGATAATCCGCCCTCGTACAACACAGTTAAGTCTCCCTTTCCCACTTCCAAAGACTAAGTACACTTCTCGTTGAGTAAAAAAAAAATGTTTTTTGTTGTATTTGTGCGCTCTTACACTTGGATGAATTTTGAAGTACACAAGCACAAGTACACTGAAGCATGCATTACCGTATTACAGCATCCATCAGGCTCTTCAGCCTATTTTTCATTTTCATCAAGTGGTCCGGAAACGCCATGCAAAAAAAAATGAATTGTTGCGAAACTTCGTGCCGACCGCCGAAAGTGGATAAACCAAACTTTTTGTTAACTTTTTGACTACCAGACGAAGTTCGCCGAAAATCGTCGTCTTCCTCTATATGACCCATCTTTTGGATTCTTTGTGAAGTTTGGATTTTTAATCTCTTTATTGATCTCGTCGCAAGGGTAGCCAGTTGAGGGCTGCTAGTGAAAGCACTTTTAATTTACAATCAACAATGTGACGAGTGGTAGGGTTTACAAATGAGGTCTGCATCGGGGGTAGAGGCTTAATTTTCCTAATGGTGTGTGCCCAGCTCTTCACAGTGATTTTTGTACGTTTTTCTGATGATGATGCTAGGGAGATTAACCCCACTCACTTGGTATGTTGATAGGTTTTGTTGTATCCTTTTTGTTGATGGTGGTAGATATTTTTGCCGAATTTTATGTGCGGGGGCAATTTTCATTATCTTTGGAGCCTATGACGCAACAGAAAAAAAACTCCTTGGATTAGTTTAAGTAGTTTTGGTGCATCAGCTTCAAGGATAGGCCCTCTTTCATGTCAAAAACAGGATATGCGATGACGAAATGGCAAAACGAAAGTAATCTTCTCTTTCCATTTGGTATCCGTTTTTTTTGTTATTTGCTTACAAAATTTTAAAAGGGATCCACTCTGACTGTTTGTGTTTTTTTTTTGTTCTCTTTGCAGGAAGAACCCATGACTCGTCGTTTTCGCTATTCCACATAGGACAGCAAGCTTCGGCGGGTGTTAAGCAATTTGCTGAGACCGGCAAATCAGATATCCTGGAAACATCGTCAACTACATCACAGACAACGCAGCAGCAGCAATCACCCGCAGGAGCAAATACATTTACATCAGCGACATCCTCAGGAGCCGCATCGTTATCCTCTTCTGCCTCATCCTCGTCATCGTCATCTTCATCGCGTGCTGAACGAAGCGTTTTCGATGAATTCACAGTGTCGGCGATCACCGCAGGAGCCGGCCGAAGTGAGGCGAAGTTCTTTGTGGACAGCAATCACAGTATGGTCTCCCTAATGACGCGTATTGTTCCATCGCCGGATTGGTTCATTGGAGTTGATTCCTTTCAGGTACGTACACCAACAACAAACAGACTGTAGGGAGGAATGTGCCGGCACAGCCTACTTGTGAATTACTATTGTTATGGGTGGTTTTAGATTATCATTAGACGAGGATGTCGATGTCGGTGAATGAACAATCAAATTAAAATCAAATGGATTGCAATCGATGTAACAGAGTGATTTGTATTCATTTGGGGAATGCGCTTAGATTGCGATTTTAATCAGTTTACTTGTGTGGTGCGTTGTACGAGTTGGGACTCTTAATTTGGGGGTGGATAAGGCTGTGGAAATTACATTTGTCAAAGTGGATGGAGGTTTTTTGTTTGTTAGATGGCTTTAGTGCTTTAATGATTCCTTAAGGAGATAAGTATGATGGGAAACCATTGAATTAAGTCACATACGAGTATTAGTATGCGTAATGGACACGCGTGTAGATAATCAGCATTTTGTTGTCTTAGGCATTTTTTGGAGTTCCTAATAAGATTACGGAAAATGTTACTCACACGCAAGAATTTAGATCGTTTATTTGATGGATTATCCTTCGCAGATAGGCTTTTCACCATACCGCCATTATCATTATCAAGAAGCGCATTGAAAGATATGTAAGAATTCGTAGTAGAGATATAGAAATAACTGTTAGAGATTAGCAGCCCATAAACGTTTACAGCTAGAGGTTAAAGGTGGTTTGGTCATTATAGACTAACTATAACCAACGGTTGTTTCAGCATTTTTTCAAATTTTTATAGCCATCACTTCAGTTTAATTGAGATTGAATAAACCGGGCATCAGCCTATGATATCTCAGGCGGATTAGCTCTCTGCAGGTGTTCCCTAATTACTGTAATTCCTCCTTTTATTGTTGATATTATAGTGTTCTGTGGAGAATTTTTCTTATTGTCAATCGGTTGCCACTTTCTAAATGATTTAGTTGAGCCTTTTGATACCTGGCTGTTTGTTTGAAATACGTTTTGGCCAGCAGACTGTCAAAATATGTTATCGGCATGGATTCACAAATATTTCCAGCTTTCTTTTGGTAGTTAGTTTCGTATGTACTACACATTACGAACTGTCATAGCTTCAGTAGTTTATCTAGGACAACATTCGAAGGTAGTCTTTGCTTTTGTTCGCGATGTGCTATTCAATTTGAACTTCTGCCGGAATTTTGGATCAATTCCACCTACAATACCTTCTTATATATACGCAAATTTTTTTTGCGGAACATGATTCTTCACCTATTTTTTGAATTTTTCTATTTCTATTAATTTTCGAGACTATCACCGTTGTCGAAGAAATTTTTTTAGAAATCAGACAATTTTCTACCAATATTACGACTAGTATTTCGAACAGATCTTCCGACGAAATGTAATGCACATAATCGCCTATATGCGTCAAGTCGACCATTTTTTACAGCCATGCGTTCGATTTCTTTCGAAGTTGTCCAACCAAGAATCGCTGCAGAACCAAACGAACGCGATGGCATGTTTTTTTTTATTCCGCAACAAATACATTGAAAGCAAATTGCGTTACGATTGGAACTGAATTGGAAAGAGTACAGCTGAATATTTTTTTTCACATTTAATGAAAAACATTTAGGTCATCATTACTTTGTGTTGAAAAGTTTGTTTAACAGCTAAATGTCACCTCTCCTGGAAATGTTGTTCCGCATATCAAAAAATGGAGCTATGGCGAATCGATGGAGCAAAGTCTCATACAGATCCGCAAATGGAAAACACCTTATACTTCCTTACCTAAGTGGCGCTACAGTCCGGTATGAACCTGGGCCTGGACCAACATGCCTCCCCAATTAGCTCGATACATAGCTAACTGCCTACAGTTATGCTAGTGCGTGCCACTTTAGGTGGGGTCTCTACGAAGGAATCGAAGACACTGCGAGCCCAATCTATCTGTGCCGTCCAATGCCGGTTTTTATAATGCCGTACAGTGCGTATAGCTTATGGCAACAAAAGTACAAATTATTGTCGCAATAGACTCTTAAGTACCCCTCGCCTGGCTTTTTTCTCTGTGTACTGATAACTTATTGAATCGGCGAACTTCATCTCGCACCAATTTAACGTCTTCAGACAAACTCCATAATTAAAATAAAACACAGAAGACGGTTTGCCAACTCGTGAACGGGCAACTTACTTCGAAAAACACGGAAGTTCAAGATTGGCCTTGCAACGATTGGTCTTGCGATTTATTGATCGCAAAAGTCAATCATTATTTTTTGATGTTAATCCAGTCGAAACATCAACAGGAATTTGGCAGTTTCCAGCGCCAGAAGTTGTCTCTGCTGTCGCAGAATTCTTGGTCATTGTGCACGTTGGCTTGACAACGGTGAGGAGATACATCGGCAGCTTTAAGCAAAATGTGCGATTCGGGCGCCTTTAAACAAGGTGGCAGTAATGCCGGAAGATGCAACAGCCAACGCAATTTGAGATCTTGACCTAATTGTTGCCAGAATCAACGAAATTAGGAATGTCTTGCTTGTCCCACTGGCAGCATCGACAAAATAATCATTGTCGATCATTGTCTCGCTCTTACGCACACAGTCTAATTCAACGTTTAAAGCCATCTATCGGGTTGAAGCATTGATCGAAGCACAGCGCCATGTATAATTTATCTGGCCATCATATATTTCACAATTATCCGTAATGTTCTAAACTTCACAACGAATTTTCCACCTTTACATCTGAATGCATTGTACCTGAACGTTGCAATCTCTGTGTAAAGTCTTGGCTCCAGCAGATGAGAGCGGGGGATCGACCACCTAGTTGGTCTACAGTCCCAGTTAGGATTGACAAAGTGAAACACCTTCTTAGCTGCTTCGACATATTCGTACAACAAGTCATCTAGGTAGGTAGGTATGTAGGTAGAGGTGGAGGTTTGGTCAAGCCACTAGAACAGATAGATGGTGGCGGTCGAAAAAGCCAAGGGCAGCGATTAATCTCTTAGTGGATACTGATGGCCCCGTGTCCTAGGGGTATCTAATAAATTGGAGGTAGGGTAGGTAGGTAGAGGTGGTAGTTCAGCATTGAACCTAAGTAGCACTTATGTGCCTTTTTCTAATCGCGACTCGTGTGACATTTATTATGATTGTTGTGGATGTGTTACTTCACAGGCTGGATCTAGAGATCGCCATCTCATCTCTGGGAGATGATTTCTCTCTCATTTGTTTTCTTGCAACTGCGGCATTGGGGGATCCAATTGGCCAGTGCCCCGCGACTATCGCCATTATTCTTGCGATATCTGGTTGGTTCTAGTAGGTCGTTTCTTCTGTTCTTGTCGTAAGAAGGCCATATCTTCCTCGATATCGCGCAATTTGTCAACCTTCTGCATATGAAGTTGGCCTAGTTTAGGAAGTATGAATGGATCTGTTCCTTAACCGCACCTAGCAGGATATGGACCCTTGCCGCAAGTGAGCCGTGTAAAGCAGAGCCTCGTCTGGTCAGCTCGTCAGCGGCTTATTTCCTTCAATGTCACTGTGGCTTGGAAAGCAGAGAAGTGTGACCCTAAAGCGTTGGCATTCCTGTACCAGCTTGGCGGATGTGGTAGTCGAGTTGATGGCCTATATGGCCACTTCACTAGTAGCATGCAATTCTCTTGGATAGCCTATAGTTGCATGTTTACTTCGTGCACGATAGCGGGGCCTCCTGTTGTATGTCGACACCAAACGGCTACTTTGGAGATAAGCTGTTCTTGACAATTGGTACTTCTCGGATATTTTGTCAATGTGCAAGAGGAGGGTGCAGTGAAAAATGTTTGGTCTTGCTGATACTCTAAGCTTCGAATGTTTTATTGAATTTATCTGTGATGACTTATGCAAGGTCTTTCAAACTTGGTTTTCTCATACAAGGTTCCTAATTAACGGCTTATCTCATCAGACAATCAGGGTTGATGCTGGCAGACTTATAAATGGTTGATTTAAACCAAATTTAAGATTTACTTAAAGTATTCATTGTGTAAGCTATCATACCATAAGTAAATCAACGCCCAAAAGGATCTACATTGGTCCAAACACCTGTCTCCCTTTCAGCCCATCAAACACGAAATAGCTTATTGTTCGTAAATGGTAACACATGCTAAGCTAATAACCTGCCCAAAACATATTATCAGTAGCTTTAGGTAATTTAACGATTTAAGGCCTCCCATTAAACCTTACCACCCCGTTAACACTGATTCTTTACAACGCCCTTTACAAGCGCCGCAAATCAAAGTAGCATCTGAAATCAATTAATACCCCACCCACCATCCCCATTAATTGCAAATCTATCACAGATTTTTTGTTCGCATAAAAGTTAATCTGCACCCTATTCCGCCGAGCATAGCCCTAGATGGCAAAGAAAAGATTGGAATAGCGCATTCCGCTTAATAGTCCCTCGGCCATAATCATCATCATCAGCAGTCTCTTTACAGTGCAATCTTTTATCCCACAAAGCCGTCATCACCACCACAGAGTGGTCTGGCGCAGTAACTCGCACTGTGCCAACACACCCCCATTTAATATGCACTCATTTATTTCTTATTGCTTTTTGCTCACTACATCGGATATAGTATCGCACATGTACAGCTATGTATTGTCTAATAAGGATTTTTTTTTGTTGCGAAAAACACAGATTAACCGGAATATCCTTTTCTCATTTCCTTTTTCTGTTTTTTTTTTTATTTGCAGCTCTGCGTTGGAGGCTCCTGGATCGATACGGTTACCGTTGAAATGGATCCTCTAGATGCTGGCACAGATAATGGATTCACGTTCACCGCCCCCAATTGGCCAACTAGCCCACAAGGAGTTATTTATCGCATCACATCAAGATACCCAGCCCATCCGGCTGGAAGCTTCTTTTATCCAAAAAGCAAACGCCTACCACCGATGGCCACATTTCAGTTCATCAAGGTTTGTATTATGCGAATTGTAGGTGTAGAACTAGATAGCTTCCACCGCCTACCGCCTACCGCTTTCCGACCGCCGACTGTGATTTAGTGGGCTTGGTGAATGCGGGTGTCTAAAGTGATTTAATAAATAATTACGACCGACATCGTTCGCTGGGTTTTATTAGATCATTCCATCATTTGTGCCATCGCATACCTTGGTAGTGATTTGGAGGACGATGAGGGTGCTTTGGATTAGCAGGGTTATTATGCGTTGCAGGGTCTAAAATAATAATTTGCTGTTCTGTTGTGTTATGTGCTGAAGGATGAAATTATTATCCTTTGTGGTGAGAATTATTTCCCAATTAAGGTTGCAGCTTCATAATAATTGATTTTCCTAGATTGGTGGGTGGGGTCAGCCTACCTTTGGGTGTTTTTGATAATATTTTGTGGATATATTTGGTGACATTTTGATCCCATACTCTAGGTTGAGAGGGGTGGTCGCTATAAGCGCATTGTTGATAAGTGCGCTTACAGAAATAATCCCTACACTCAAAATGATTAATTTTATTGTTTCGTGCGAGTACCGTTTGGAATTAATTTTAATGATTCCATTAAAAGTGGTTTGCGGCTAAAGTGGGCCACCAAATGGTTCACGAAGCAAAGGGCTTCGGGTTGCTGTCTAAAATTAAATATCCACCCACACAGATTAAAAAAAAGTATCGCTAAATACGAAATATTTATAATTTTTGATGATCCATCAATTATAACGCCGTTCAGGTGTGTCGTCAATATATTTTTGATTGACAACTTATTTCACCCATAATATTCGTTTGGGATATTTTTTTGGGATGTCTACTACATGTAGATCTTAATATATGGCTGAAAGCTATATGCACTACTTTTGGAATAGAATACCAAACTTTAATGCTTTTATCTTGAGACTTTCTTTGGATATTTTACTTTTGTTTTCATCGAGTTTTTGTCATTTGTATCGCTTAAGTTGCCGCCCCTATATCGATTGTCATTTGGTCTTTGTTTATGGCGCTGTCCATGATTTTCTTTAGAATTGGGGGATAAGTTATTCAACTGCTAAAACATATTTACTTACATACTTACATCCTCACCTATGTGGCGCTACAGTCCGGAATGAATCTGGGCCTTAACCAACATGACTCTCCAATTAGCCGTTTTACCAAAGTGTATAAAAAGTTGAAAACGTTGACATTTTATACTTTCGTAAAACTTGCTAATATCTTTTCTGAAGTGGCACCTCTCTATAGCCTCGATCGCGTGTTTTTCTTGCTATTTTTTTTTCTTTCTGAAAAGCCGATGTTCTTCCTTGTTGTTTGCCTATATAGCTCAATTTTAGCTCTTGTCTTAGCCTTGTAGGCCTCGTTCTTGGCTGTGAGCATCTGTCGGCAATTCTCATCACACCAGGGGTTTCTTGCAGGTGGCGGCATTCAATGCTGGTTGTACTGTGTGAATCGAGAGGTTCAAATAGTAGTGGTCTGAGTAGATGCAAGCTCCTCGGAATGTTCGGACATCCAAAATACTGAATGCGTGCCTCTTGTCTATCGCAATGTGATCGATTTGGGTGACTGTTCGTTGACCTGGAGACGGCCATGTCCCCTTATGGATATAGAGGCAGAGGAAACCGTATGATGGCTAAAGTGGCTTTTCGTTCTGTAGCGAAGTAAATTAGAATAAGTCCGTTAGCAGACTTGTTGTCTGCAGGCTATGTTTTCCGAAAATACTGCTAAAGATGTCTTCTTGCTACCTTTGCGTTAAAATCTCCGAGTAAGATTTTAACACCGTACTTCGGTAGTCTCTCATAGGTTTTTATCAAGAAGCTCGTAGAAGCAATCCTTAGCTATATTATCTATTTTCTCATCAGGCTTGAGCGTATATAATGCTTATATTGGCAAAATTAGCCTTGATGCGGTTTGTTACAATGCGTTCGCGAATGTCTTGGAAACATAAGACTTCTCGCCTAAGTTGCTTCGTAACTGATAATTTTTTTTCCATTTGTGTTCCAATTTATGCCGATGGCCTTTCGGTTCATCCGCCACTATCTCTGTTCAAGGGGCCTGACCTACCCTTCAAATTCCTATATATCTTGTTGTCCGAATATGTCGAATCAGCTTGTCTAGGGGCAGCAGGATTGGTGTTCATTCCGTGCCATTCTCACCAGGCTGTTTATAGTGTTGCTCTTTTTCATCTTGTTTAGCAAGTTAAATCCCGTTGGATGAGACCAGTTACCACTTGGAGATGGTTACCACTTGGAGGTTTTAAAATAAGGACATTTGCTCTTTAATCAGAGCAACAAACACTGGGCTGTAAAGTTTAAGCCAATCCGATTCTACCCTCGTTCTGCAACACCCAAAAAATCACTGCTAAAGGATGTTTTCAATAAGGTTTACATAGTCTGTTTCTTATTCACATAAAAATGCTTCCTTACTTACTTAAGTGTCGCTACAGTCTTATGTGGCGCTGCTTCTCCAATGATGCCTATATCGTCGGCGTATACAAGTATTTGCACCGATTTATGGAAAATTTTGCCTCTTGTGTTGGCGAGGGAGTTTTGGTATCGAATGTGTCGGTGTCGGTTTCCGACCGTGATGGAGCAGCGACAATTCCCCATCGTGCCCAGACGGACGAGTTTGGGTCGTATCTAGCAATTCTGTCGTATGCATCTTCAAAATCGATGAGTAGGTGGTGGGACTTCTTGGGTTTTTTTCCAGGATCTGCCGTGAAGATTTTATCAGTTCTGGACTGTCCAGGCCTAAAACCACACTGAAGAGGACCGATCAGGTTGTTGCTTAACGGTTCCATACGTTCACATATTACGGCAGATCTGGAAGGCTTTGTTGAGGAGACTTTTGCCTCTGTAGTTGGTGCAGTTTAGAGGGTAATCTTTTGTAAATCTAGCAAAAGATGCTGAGGTTGCATTCTTCTATCCGACCAGAATTAGAATTGGGTTATGTGTGGATGTTACTTACTTTATAAAGCTCGGCGGGAGGGCATTCATTTCCGGCAGTCTTATCCAAATTTGAGTTTAGATATTGTTATCCTCACTTCACTTAGGTCAGGTGTTTGGCAGTTTTTGCTGTCGTTGCCAATATTGAATGGAATGTTGTTGCGGAATATTGTTCATCATCGCCGTTTAACAGTCTGCAGAATTGGTTTTTCCATATCCTTAGCATCGACTGTGTCGCAACTATGATATTTCCTCTTTCTCTCCCAGAGCTTAACATAAGCATATCCTTGCCTGACTTCTGTAAAAGCTGCTTAGAAGGAGGATAGGAGTAAAGTATTTTTCACCTTCCCTGCTCTTGTCCAGCTTTCTCAGACAAAAGAAATCTCTATCTGGAAAAGTTATTCTTTGATAATCTAGTTGAACTGGCCAGTATTCATGTCAGAAACCTTCTAGGCTGTATATTCATCTCTGAATAGTTCAGTTAGGCCAACGAGGGAAAGCTGATAGATCTTCACAACGGATTATTATGGTCCGTGCAATTGCAACCCTAGCTAACCTAAACTATTTTTCCCAACCTGTTCCCTTTGCATTTTGTGGTTAATAATAAAATTCTTGCATAAAATTTGTATTTTTTGTATTTTCCATGTTTGTAAAGAATAGAATCCGACGTTTCAAAATCTATTGAAGGCTTGGTAACAATTTACCTTTAATGCGAATAAGTTGTATCTAAGTGTAGGCAATCTTTCTGAGCGGCTAAGCCATATTTTATGGGTATAACCGTCGAAGAAGCTCAGATAAGTTCTTCAAGTAGTTTGGCATAATGATCTGTATCTGTTTCTTTTTTAAATCTGAAGTTTCCTTAAAGGAACTTCCGTCTGTGTATCGGTAATTGATAGCGACATGCTACTCCACTTCGATCAGCCACATATAGAATTATACCTGCTAATGTGACCATTTTATCCTGGATTCCCCAAGGATGACACTTATATTTAAGAAACCCCATTAATATATTTTGAGAGACCACAATAACCCTTTTAGAATGCTATCTATGAATTACTGATGTACATTCAATGACCTACCAGTGTGCAGTTTTTCTTGGTATCTCAATGTTTGCCTTTTATAGACAATAATTGTTTCCTTAGTTACAACGCCCACGCCCAACCTCATGCTTTATTTAGATAACATTTATAGCTCAGGTAAAGAAAATTAAATTTCAAAAATTAAAAATCAATTTCCTGTTGATTGCCACGCACAAACACTTGTTATGTACGCATGAACATTTGTTCGAGGATAGTCGTATATCCTTCCAACTTGATTATATGTTCGCACTCACTAATTCATGCAAATCTCGTGCGAATATCAACTAGTCGAGTCAATATCCTGCACACCGTTTCATACTTTAAAATTCCAATCGCATAATCCCCCTTGTGAAAATCCTTAAATTTTCAAACGCTCAAACACCCATCCATCCATTAGAAGTATTTCCAACACATGACTTGTACTTTCTTGGAACCCCAACGAGAAAGCCTCTTACGTGGCAGTACCAGGCATAAAACACCCATCACCATGCTAACGAGTTGCTGTTGCCTTTCATTTTCACTTTCTAATTTGTTTGTGTTAGTTTTCTTACAAAATTTGCACTCTCTTCTCGTTACAGCTGAAGGAATACGAACTAAGCGAGGTGTTCAATTTCGTGGAGGACGATCGTCGGTACGAGACGGTACAGACACAAACACACCTGGAATCCGAGCATAATCACGTCGAAATGAATAACGAACTGTCGGCGAGTATCGAACGTGAACGACAAACAGAGGTGGGGACCGTCAACCCCGGCTCGGTGACGGAGAGGGATAAAGTACGTTCCAAGCTGTTGGCGAAAATGGATCCAACGTAAGTACATCGCATCCGTGTAATAGTCCTAGAAGGCTTTTGTTTTCCTATGACAATTAGCAATAAAAGCTAATCTCCAATGTCTCTGCTAAGGTATATAAGGATATCGTAGTCCTACAATGGCGATTCCCTTATATCGAAAGGTGAAAATCCTTTAAAAATTGTGACATTTTTATGCTAATGCTAATGCTTTCATTTCATTTAAGTGGGCTGGTAAGGGGAGAATAAAGATTTGCTCAATACCATTAGGACTTATATCGCCATTCTGGCAAGTCCTAGAGTACGCGACCTTCTCGTTTAAGGAGCTTCTGAGTTTGCTAAGCGCTCGCTCTATCGTTAAACTGTTATTGATTCTCTTCAAATGAAATCATATCCTGAGCAAGGATATTGCCTTGCACGGGAGATAGACACAGTTAAGGATTTAATTTGTCGACGACAAAGTGCTGGAATGCAATTGGGGGAATTGAATGATATGGTGTGGAGTAAAAACAAATTTCATTCGTGACGTGGTTTTATTTTGGAAATTGAAAATTTTAATTAAAAGCAATTTAGGGTCATAAATGTTTGCAAAATTGGGTAAATGGCCGCTTTATGTGGCTCTTCAATGGATCGTTACATTCAATAAAAATATTAAAAATAAGTGGAGGGTAATCAAAGTAAGAAGATGTCTATCTACGTCAGGACACTTATTCTTTTAAATTATTACGGAAACATGCGGTTGTTGTAGAAAATATGGACATTGGTAAACATTTGCTCTAATCGAGAGGTTTTTGAATTGCAATTGATTTTTATTTACAGAGAAAGTCAAAGTAGGTTGGTCTCCTTAATCATTATTATAGAACTAGTGTGACAGGTTTCTTGAATTTCATGCAAGAGGGGACTTACTTACTTAAGTGGCGTTACAGTCCGGAATGAACCTGGGACTCAAAGAACATGCCTCTTCAATTAGCCCAGTCCTAAGCTAACTGCCTTCAGTTGGGCACTCCGAGTTGATTGAGGTCGGATTTGTACTTATCCGCGCCACTTAAGGCGAGGTCTCCTTCTATTGCGTCCGAGGTCCGGCTGGGAATCGAAGACTCTGCAAGCCGGAGTATTGTTGCCCATTCGTTCTACATGCCCTAGCCATCTTATACGTCAAATGCAAAGTTTTTCGACTATAGCTAGTGTCATGTCGAAGTACAGCTTGAATAGTTCTTGGTTGAATCCTAATCTGCGTAGTCCATAGCCCGTAAACGCAAAAGGGAGCGAAGATTTTTCGAAGTATTTTCCTCTGGAATCGACCAAATATTCCTTCATCCACTTTTGACACGGTCCATGCTTAAGCGCCGTAGAGAGGGATTGGGATGATCAGGGTCTAATATAGGATCTCCTCAGTAGTTCGTGTGAAACAGCGGTTGGCAAGAGTAATTTTTCGTTTAATTTCATATACTTATATTCAGCATATACTTAGTCTTACCGTCATTTAATGCTAAACCCATTGAGTCTGGCAAATGATCTCAATATCTTCGGCGTATGCCAGTAGTTGCACCGCTTTTTGGAAGATTGTGCCACTAGTGTTGGCTCGGTAGTCTTGCAAAATCCTCCCAAGAATCCAATGAAAGAAGTCACATTACAGTGCATCGCCTGTGTCGGTGAGGTCGTTTCCGAACCTGATAGAACATCAAGAATTCGCCATTGTCATCCTTCACAGACGGACAAGTTTATGCAGCATACCAAAACTAGGCATGGCTTTGTATAGGCTTACATTTCGATAATAGGTGGTGGGGATCTTGGTTTTATTCCAGGATCTGCCGAAGATGGTTTGATCAGTTGTGGATCAACGAAATTAAATTGGTAGCACACAAGATCTACCTCGAATAAAACCATTTTGTTTATTCGAGATTACCTCTTTTACTACGAAGAAAAGCTTCAAACAAATGCTTGCAAGCATTTTAGGATATTCAAAAAGCTTCGATATATGTAGGTTGATAGTGTTTTACCTTTTGTCTTAAACCGTTTTTATAGATCGGAGTAATATACAAATGTTTCCAGTAAATAATGACTGGTTTAATATAATTTTTAAGGGATCGGCAAATGACGATAAACAATTTCTTCATGGCTAACGCTGGTATACCGTCCGGTCCAGGGTTTCTGTTCAAAATTGTATCAAATCGACATCTGTTAACTGCAGAATATCTAAATAATGGTTTTGCTTTAAGTGCACCCCTGATTTATTATGTTCCGATTCAAAAAATAAACGAAAAGAGTACAAACACGCATTTAAATAAAATACTGTAAATTTAATAGTCTCGATTGGCCTTTGAAACACAATTGATATAAAACATATATTTTGTGAAAAAAAAACAACTTGTCACTTTCAGATACCAACTAACAGATTACTGATTATTAAAACGAACTGAAAGTGAAATATTTAGCATTAACGTTCTCCTTTCGTTTGTGTGTGCGAAGTTATAATTTTTGCAACATAAAAGAGGACCTTCTTGAGTTGTTGTTATTATTTTTAAAATTTTGATTGGATAGTGTGCTGTTGGCTTTTTTGGTCGATAATTTAACGCCTTATCCGAATAGCAAATTTGAGAAGTTCTCATGCCAGTGTTACTCTTGGATGTTTGTCAGACTTTCACAAGAGGTTGAGCAGTGAAAAAACTTAGATATTGTTACTTTCGGGACTTTTGAAAAACAAAATTTCTGTAGTACGATTTTTGTTAACCGATTTTCGCGTACAAAAAATATTTGCAATTAACAGCCCATATAGGGCCTCAAACCTCCCATTCACCTGATTTTTTGCGAACGGGAACGGCTATAAGAAAAAAATAGTAAACTAAGATGTTTTGAGGGAACAGACCTTTTATAGCTCGTTAACGTTAAATGAACCATAAAGAACCATGATGGCAAATAAAGGTTAGGGTAACTGTTGGAATATTTTTTTATTTTGTAACTGACTGCTCAAATGGGCTTTCACGATTTCTTTTGAATTAATTTTTTATTTTCTTAAAACATTAACTTAGTACTAGACAAAAATGCTTAAATCTAACAATTGTGCATATCAATTACATATTTGCTAAATCTAGCTTACCAGCCCTTAACGGCGCTCGAAGCTTATATCTGACAATTTTCCTTTAAGCCTTGGCTTAAAAGACCTCGTTGCGATAGTATTTTATGTACTCGGAGACTGGCTTTTGGTAAACTCCTAAACAGGTTCGGAGACAACGACTCTCAAACAGCCATATCTTTTCCGGAGAAAGATATCGGAGAGTTCATCGCCTCATGTTGTAAAGCGGTTTTAATTTCATAGACTTTACTCGAAATTTCGTTGCCACATTTGACAGCGAACATCTTTCCCATAAGCATTTCTTAAATCATATAAAAATATTGATTTTTGGATTTATTCCATTGAATGTCGGATACTAGTTTCGACGCGGCATGAATGGTGTCATGTCACGCTCGAGAACCAAACTGATTTGCCAGAATCTATTTGTTTTCCTCGACCCACTTAAAGAGAGCTCTATGGACTATCTTCTCGAATATCTTGTGGATGTACCATCTATGTGTCATGAAATACCACGATAATGCCACGCGAGCAGTGGTATACATAAAATTTCTATTGATCACAGCGCCATTCTTCCTAAGTGGTACGTTGAAGAACTAAATTTTGTATTTCCATTTCTCAACTCATACTACATGAAGTGTGTGTCACCACCCAAGGTATTGCCAATACAATGGTATTTATACCACCAGTGTGTCAAAGGTATTATAGACCGAAGATTTGCAGGGTTTGTTTTGTCCTTGTCTTTTTAGGGATAGGATGTACCACCGCTGTTTTCCAGTGCATCGGATAATGTGCATTATTCAGTCTGTTGTTAAACAGGGTGGTGAAAATATCGACTGCTTCTATTGGCAGGTTATGACGCCGTTAGGGAAACCGTCCTCTCCAGCCGACTTTTTATTTTTCAGTGATACAGAGATCTTCTGGAGATCCACTTGGGCAGTCACGATTCTCTCGGTCACAGAAGCCTTTTACTGTTTGTTGTGGTTTTTGGAGTGCTGTCATTTTTTGCCCGTTTTTTCAAGACGAAAATGGAAGAAACGTTAAAGTCAATGGAAATAGATAAATAGGCATGATAATTGAATTTTCGAAATTCTCCCGGAAACCATCAGTTTATTCTATGTCTTTAGTGATTGACAATATAGGAGGACCAACCAATTACTGATCACGATTTCGTTTTCGTGAAAACGTGTCAATTTTATTAAAAACAAATACTGTACGGAGACTTTTGTTCATTATTTTTAACTTTATCTTTATAGAGTTGAATTCAATTACTTTTATTTTAGTTTATTGCAATAAAACATTCCCAATTTTGTTCATCAACAATTTCTTCAAGATTGCTTCTTTGGTTTTGGGTGATTTTTTTTTGTGTATAGCAGTAATTTATGAAATTTTCAAATCAAGTCTCGGAAACAAATAAGTGCAAACCGCATAATTGCAAAACGCGTTTAAGTGCTACACCATTGAAAACCACTTGCCAAATTATTAGATATTGGTACAAAAATATTTTTGTAGGAGTAAAACAGATAAGTGCATTTCCATTATTAGTTTTCAGAAAAACAAAATTGAGTGACACAATATAGGTACATTGATAGCTCAACAATCTTCTATGTCTAATACGATATTGCAGTGACTTTCAAGGTTCGTTCAATCGTAACATTTATTGGCCTTTTAAATGTTAATTAATCAAAATACATACGCAGCTAAGTTCAGGCAAATTAAATTATTTTTCCGTTAGTGAAAAACTTAAAATAATACATGCAGTTAAAACCGAAAACATATGAGAAGGCTACAATCCGCTGTGCAGATCGTTGAATACCATATCCCATTTAAGTTTAAAATAAAAGATCCCCAAAAAAGCGGGCGTGGCTAGAAAATAACATTGTCAAAAAAAGTATGTTTATACCGTTTAATCAGTTTATCAAAATATTTTATGGTTCGACAAAAAACAAAATTTTTCCTTGCTTATGCCTATAATAGTTCCAAAAAAAGCACGTGGGTTAAAATTACCTATGGGTGAAATGTTTATATTAACTTAATCTATGTTTTTTGCATCGAAAGTTTTTCTTTAGATTTTCTTAAAATTTTACCGAAACCTTTTTTTTTACAGAAAATACCCCAAGAATTTTTGACAATGGGTTGTTAGTATGGGCTAAATATCTTACGTGGGTAGATATTCATATTGTCTAAATATTTTGTTCATGCACTTTTTAAAATTCTTAACCGTTTGACCAAAAATTACGTTTTTCTAAAAATTGGGCGTGGAGTTGTTGGATTTTAAATTTTGTTACATCGTTCATTTACAAAGATCGTTTATACCAAATAATTTGTTCAAAATGTGAGGCCTAATTACCAGTGACCTACAGACGGACGAACGGACAGACAGACAAGGCTTAATCGGATCAGCTAGCGATTATGAATAGCTCCATATACTTTAAGTTATATCTATCGAAATTACCTCTCCATTTTACAAACTATGTATCCATACTAATATACCCTCAGAGGGTATAGAAAATATGAGAGGGTTACAAACCGGCGTCCGCTGTTCGAGTCGTTCAGTACCCTTTCCCATTCAATCCTTAAGTTAAAAAATCCCAAAAAGTGCGAGTGGCATTTTCACAAAATACTGCTCAGGCAGTTTATCCAAAAAGTTTATGATATATCAATTTCTATTGCATATGCTATGGGGTAAGGTATACAATTCGTTTACGTAGTAAAACTCCCCAAAAAAGTGGGCGAGAGTCAAAACGATTTTGATTTTGAACGGTTTTTTTTAAACTTTGAAAATCGTGCACAAAACTTATACGTTTCGGTGCGTACTAAAACCTGGTATCACTATAACGAGAGAATGAATTGAAAGCCATTAAAAAACACAAGTTTTACCTGAAGGCTTGCAATCAAAATAAGGTTTCCACGTGCATTGCAGTGCATCAGCTTTGATTGCGAACCAAGACATTCGCTCCACTATCAACAAAGATTAGTTAGACAATACCATGGAAAACAAAGCAGCGTACTTTTAAAGAAATAACGAGAAAAATTGCAAACTCTTTCTATGAATCCTTTCAATCTAAATGAACAATAAATGAAAAATCAGACCTAGAAAATCGGGTCAAAATAAATTATATTTTGCGCTTCGAATGTGCAATTTGTTTTTTTAGATTTTTCTTAAATTATTTCATGTTTTATCATTACTAACCATTTTTTATGTTCTCATTTCAGTTTCAATTCGACAAAGGTTGTGCCGAAAAACGATAAGAATGCCATTCTACAGAGTATCGCGTCCAGCTACAACAGGAACAACAAGCAATCACATAAAAAACGTGTAAATGGCCGTCGGTCACGTGATTGTCGTGTCGGCCACTGGTCCGAATGGAGTACGTGCAGCAAAAGCTGTGGCATCGGTGAGATGCATCGATATCGTAAGATTATCAAGCACGGAAAAAGAGGTGGACGACCGTGCCCAGCGCTTCAGGAGTCCAAGTGGTGCGGCTCCGAGAAGGGATGCCACTCGCCTTTGACCTATTTCAATTGGTAAGCATTTTGGGTTGCGGTAGTTTTGGTTTTAGATACTTGTCTATGAAGTTTTTTTTTTCAAACATAGCTTATGATTTAACGAAATAGTTTAGTGTAAATGCATCGTATGATTATCGAAAAATGATCCGATTTTTGCGTTTCTATGTCCGTCGAAATTTTTAAGTTTTCGGGTACATAATGTTAAACTAGATTGATGAAATTTGTATTCGAACACTTTTTTGAATAAAATTAATGTCATAATGGGTGCCCTGAAAGAAGACCATAATGGCGTTAAGTCTAAGTGAAATAAATCCTTATTATTTCAGTTTGCGTACATCCAATTTCGCACCCATCCCATATCCAACAGTGAGTCCAAGCAGGGGGTTCATACTTTGAATACATCCGAGTGCGAGTTTGGGTGTATGCAAAGTTTGTAAAATGGGTGGGGGCATGCTGCCCCTCCGCAACCCCCCTACTTGGCACACTGTTGGATTTGGGTTGCGTGCTGGGTTGGATGCATGGACAAACAAGCTTCCACCTACAGTAAGCCTCAGCATGGGGATTAATTTTAAATTCACATACATCCAACCCCGCACTGAACCCAAATCCAACATTGAGCCCAAGCAGGGGGTGTTGCACATTAAAACTTTTCATACATGCAAACTCACACTAATGATGTGTGCAAGCAAAGTATGATTCCCTCTCTCCCTAGATTCGGCTTTATTTCACAAACAATGTGCGGCGTTATTTTGCGTTGTCATTGTGAAATATCGCAACCGGAACTCAAGATTTTTCGAAGAATTATCCTCTCGAATCGATTAAGGATTTCTTCATCTCCTTTTGAGACGATCCACGCTTCAGCGCCGTAGAGCAGGACTGGGATGATCAGGTTCTTATATAGGATCTCGTGGCTATGGCATCACGTTGAGTCCAATGATGTCAATATCTTCGGCGTTTGCTAGTAGTTGCACTAATTTGGGGAAAATTGTACCTCTGGTGTTTGCTTGGGAGTCTTGCACAATCCTCTCAAGAATCAAATTGTAAAAGTCACATGACAACACATCGCCTTGCCTAAATCCTTCTTTGGTATCGAATGTGTCGGTGAGGACGAGTTTGGGCGGTATACCAAAGCTAGACATGGCTCTGTTTAGTTTGTCGTATGAGGCTTTGAAATTGATGAGAAGATGGTGGGTATCGATTGGGAGTTCCTCGTTTTTTCCAGAATCTGCCGAATTCTGGACTTTACTTTACGAGCAGGTTGTTGGTAAACGGCTGCAGACGTTGACATATTACGGCACATAGGATTTTGTGGGCGATGTTAAGTTGACTTAAGCCTTTGAAGTTTGCACAGTTCAGAGGTTCTCCGCTTTTTACAATACAGTAGATTAATTAATATTTCCAAGTCTATAAGAAGAAAAGCAAAAAAAACTGATCCGACCGATCATTTTTTGAATCAGAAAGCTGATATTTTTTATTAATTCATAGAGTATACATATTGGGGTGTTGTACGGAAAAACACATCGAATAAATGTACGCCACGGGTTTGCTTGCAAGTAGGTATTCTTTAGTTGAATTTTCGCGTAGCCGTTTTGTATAAATGTGACTGAATTTCATTAATACACCGCCCGATTTCCTCTTTCTAGGCTTTGGTGGTCGTGGGCTTGTTTGCATATACCTTATACTTCCAAAGCAAAAGTCCAATGACGTAAAATCACATTGGCCGAATATACTTTTATACCGTCTTGTAAAAATACATGTTGGTCAGATCCATATTTTGAAATTTAATAACCAAAAACGCCAACTACTGTAACTGCCTGACCAGCCGCATTTTCGAAAATGAATGGTCCGATAATGCCTCCATCCCTCCATCGCAATAAACAGTCACTCGCTGTGGATGAATTTGTTTCTCAACAACTACTCGTGGGTTTTCTGAAACCCAAATGCGACTATTTTGACGATTACTAAGTCATCAGTATGAACTTCATCACTGAAGATGAGTTCGTTCGTTTCGTTGTTGTTTAAATCCATCCAACGAACTCTTTTCGCGCTGTAGTCAGTAGTCTTCAATTCCTAAATCAATTGAACTGTGTTAGCATGGAGTTTTAAGTATTTCGTGAGAATTAACTGTAGAGACCTTCTCGAAATGCACAATTGTTGACTGAAAAATACAAATATTTGCGCAACAGGCTCGTTAGTACCCAGGGCCAGCCTTTTCACAACCATTCATCAGTGCTTGTGTACTTCTTGCACGAACTACAAATTTGAGATAATCTTATCTTGACAATTGATACTACACGAATGATTTGAAAGATCATCACGAGAGGAAGGCCAGTGAAAAATCATTTAGGTGTTTCTGCGCGGCAGTTCATCGCATTTACCCTGGCGCCACTGAGCCCGTCAATGCTTAACAGGTCTTGACTACGGTGCCGAATAGATGTTCTTTGACTTTCAGCAATACTCTCGGGAACTACTTGTTGAACGACTTGTAACAGGACACACAGAATATCTTATATCAATAATTGATCCAGTCACCTCGAATTTTTCAATGATTTTCTTCACAGCTGACAGACCTTCATTGCTAAACAATGAAAATGCGTTGTTCTTTCATATAGAGCTCCATTTTAATAACCCCGAACTGTAAGCTGCCAAATGTTATCTTTTTTTCTGTTGGCAAAACATTTCTATTAAATGCCGCGAAATTCTAATTTTACGTGAATTATAAGCAACCCTTTACTCGTCTTTAAATACTTTTCGGAAGTAGACTTTTAACAAAATCTGCCTGTAAATAAGATAAATTGGCTTCTATCCTACCATATGTCGGTATAAGCTGCAAAGGTATACCTGTTGGTTAAATTAAACGTTTGACAAAATCCTCCCGTTTGCTTTCTTTAGTGACTAATTGTCCATACCTTTGTGTTTAAATATTTTTTTTTTCTTCCTTCAGGTCGAACACATGAACGTGAATAAATTTACATTTAAGGTTAACAATTTAATAAAAAAAATGTATTTAATAAAAATAAAGTAAAAACAACAAATAAATAAAACCAAAATCCATTTAAAACAAAATGCAAATATTTTACCAAAATTGAACAGCAAGTAATACCAAAAAACACAATACCAGAAATTATGCTTACAAAAAAATCGCAGCAATAGATTCGAAACAAAACAAAAATAGAAGAGAAATCCCAAAATTCTAATATTAAGATAGGACTTTTGACAATATAATCAACTCTCAATTCGATTAAGTAGTTATTTAACAAGGACAACAACATAATGTGGTAAACCCAAGATCCGTATTTCATTTGTCACCAACACACACAACTCTAAACTGGATAAACAAAATTAAACAAAACAAAAATAATGAATTAGGAATAAGTTAATCGTGTAAGCATAACCATTAAAAATATAATTTATTGGAAAAAAAATGAAAACAAAACCAACAAAAACATAAATGAAAGAAAACTAACATTTATTTCCAAAAAAAAATAACAAAAATATAGTTGTAATATTTGTACTGGTTACCGCCCTAAGTAATAATGGAATGAAACATATTTTCATAAAAAGAATATAAAAATAAAAACATATACCAAAGAAATGAAGTAATTATATAGATAAAATTATTCGAAATGCTGTTCATAAACTTAAAAATAAATTCAAAGAAAACCTACCAAAAAAATGAAAATATATTATAAATCGTACAAAATGAAAATAAATATTTAATTACTTGTGTGAACGAATAAAGATCAAATTAATAAAAAAAACCAAAACATTTAAGGCAAATGCGAAAAGAAAAACAAGTAGTTTACAATGCAAATGGGTTATTATAATGAGAAATTGAAATTCACCAACAATTGTAGATACTGTACCTTAAAGATTATAATTTTTCGACTAATTTATTCCGTTCAATAAACAAATAAAAAGATATGAACAAATAGTTATATAATGAATACAAAAAACAAAAAAAAGCAAACAGCATACAGTGTAAAATTGTAGTGTATAAACAAAAAAAAAATCAAGGTAAAAATCGAGAAATTTAACAAATAAAAATAAATTTTTGTATAAAGTATTCATGTGGTTTTATTTAATTGACAGTCATTGTATCAAGTATTTAGGAAAAAGGTAAGCGACGATAATTAACAGTCATTCTAGCTGGTCTATATTTGAACATGTTAGATAACATTGTGTAGGGAACATGGAGCTGAGGTGTGAAAAAATGGGGTAAATAAATTCGGAGACTACTTTTTTCCTTCAAAATGTTTACATTTTGATTCAAACCCTATAACTCGGAAATAGCTTCCTGGATTTGAATGAAATTTGAATAAAATGTCATTGATAATTCATCGAGTTATAGGTGAAAATGCACAACGCATCGGTCAACACAGCTTGCTGTTTTTGCTGATCGCCTGGTGCTTTATCAAAAATTCGATTTTCGGAGACAACTTTTTCCTTCAAAATGTTTACATTTTGCTTGAAACCCTATAACTCGGAAACGGCTTCCTGGATTTAAATGAAATTTGGCATAGTGCTGCATTGGGTGTTTCTCCATTCGACACATGACAGATGCTTTGTGTAGGTATTGGGGCAAGGAGGGAAGTGTAAAAAAAAAATGGCGTATATGGGTTAGTTTCCCTGCTCGAACTCAGAAACTGCAAAACAGATTAAGCCGAAATTTAAACGGAAGGTATCTCACTACTTGTCCTTAAAGCCAATATTCTTACTTGTTTTATACTGCTAAGAATAATAAAGATATCATATTAAATGTAAAACTTTATTTTAACATCTCGCCATGACCACACCCCCTCATACATTTAGAACGATGGTACATCGGTTGTAAGGAGAAACCAGTAATCTAACATCCTACCAATTTTTATAAAGATTCATTGATTATTCATCAAGTTATAGGTGAAAGTGTACAAAATATCGGTCAACACAGCTTGCTGGTTTTGCTGGTCGCCTGGTGCTTTATCAAAAATTCGATTTTCGGAGACACATTTTTTCCTCCAAAATGTTAACATTTTGCTTGAAACCCTATAACTCGGAAACAGCTTCCTGGATTTAAATGAAATTTGGCATAGTGCTGCATTAGGTGTTTCTCCATTCGACACATGTCAGATACTTAATGTAGTGGGACACGGAGGGAGGTGTCGACAAAATGGCGTAAATGGGTAAGTTTCCCTGCTTTAACTCAGAAAATTGCAAAACAGATTAAGCTGAAATTTAAACGGAAGGTATCTCACTACTTGTGCTTAAAACCAACATAGTTACTTGTTTTATACACCTAAGAATAATAAAGATACCATATTAAATGTAAAACTCTATTTTAACATCTCGCCATGACCACACCCCTTCATACATTTAGGGCGATGGTACATCGGTTGTAGGAAGAAACCAGTAATACTGTAACATCCTACCAATTTTCATAAAGATTCATTGATTATTCATCAAGTTATAGGTGAAAATGTACAAAATATCGGTCAACACAGCTTGCTGTTTCTGCTGGTCGCCTGGTGCTTTATCAAAAATTCGGTTTTCGGAGACAAATTTTTTCCATCAAAATGTTTACATTTTGCTTGAAACCCTATAACTCGGAAACAGCTTCCTGGATTTGAATGAAATTTGGCATAGTGCTGCACTAGGTGTTTCTCCATTCGACACATGACAGATACTTTGTGTATGGTGGCAAGGAGGGAAGTGTAAACAAAATGGCGTAAATGGGTAAGTTTCCCTGCTCGAACTCAGAAACTGCAAAACAGATTAAGCTGAAATTTAAACGAAAGGTATCTCACTACTTGTGCTTAAACTCAACATACTTATTTGTTTTATACTCCTAAGAATAATAAAGATACCATATTCAATGTAAAACTTTATTTTAACATCTCGCCATGACCACACCCCCGCATACATTTAGGGCGATGGTGTATCGGTTGTAAGCAGAAACCAGTAATCTAACATCCTACCAATTTTTATAAAGACTCATTGATTATTCATCAAGTTATTGGTGAAAATGTACAAAATATCGGTCAACACAGCTTGCTGTTTTTGCTGGTCGCCTGGTGCTTTATCAAAAGTTCGATACAGGAACCTGTCAGTTAGTTGGTGTCTGGGTTTTAATCATTTAATCTCGATCAGAAGTTTTGTGATGAAGATTTGATTGCTGTCATGTGAACATTAAGCCATAAAAGTGAAAGTAAAGCACTACATGACCTAAACTAGGTGTATATGCAATTTGTTTGTAGTGTGATTTTTATTACATACCTTCTCCGCTTCTTTTTACTTTCATTCGCGGCTTTTGGGTCTATTTCGAGCCACGTGACTTGATTAATATATAATTTGGTGGCCAACCTACAAAGGCATTGCTTGCATTTGACCATTATGCTGCAATTGGATATTGTACCGGGGATGTAGCTCAGATGGTAGAGCGCTCGCTTAGCATGTGAGAGGTACGGGGATCGATGCCCCGCATCTCCAAAAATCCTTTTTAAATATTTTTTTTTACTCATTCCCTGCGTCCTTTGCTGTCGATGTCCAAAACGCCGTTTAGAATTTTTTAAATGGTTCTGTCAATCGTAACTTGAAAATTCAGTATCTTTTATATCCTGAGATCTTGACATCGTTGATAATTGCATGTATCGTTTCAAGATAAATTAACTTTGACATCGCAAATGATCGAAAATCGCACTTGCTCTTAGGACTTCAAGGTTGCGTTGTTCTACGATCAATTATTTACCAGAGTTTTTCACATTATCTACCCAAATAGGACAGCTGTATTATTTGCATAGCTATTCTGTGACCCCATCTATTCAATAATAAAAATGATAAAATCACAGTCTGCTGTGCAAATCGATTATTCCCCATCCCTTCCTATTCTCAAAATTAAGCCTGATTGACATCTTGTTCGCGAATATAAAAGTTATTATACCCTATCCCATGGGGTTATATTAATTTTGACATTAAGTTTGTAACATAACTTTGCTGGATATAAAATATATCGATCGACTCAGAATCGCTAGCTGAGTCGATTCTGCAATGTCTGTCTGTCCGTATGTCTGTGTGTCACCGATTTTTGGCCCATAAATTTTGAGCTAGAGTTTTGAAATTTGGTATATACGCTCTCTATCCGACAAAGCAGAATAAGTGTAAACATTTTTGAAATCCGCACACTGCCACGCCCAATTTTAAGAAAAACGTTGTTTTTAGCAAAATGGAAATGAATTTCGAAACATTTTGTGAACTTCTAAAATGTTTGAAAAAAAAACCTTTGATGCGCTATCATAGGTTTTGACAATATCAACATTTCGTCTGTATATCATTTGAACCAACGCCTACTTTTTGGGGACGTTTTTCTACAAAAACCATTTGTACCCTACGCCATATCATATGCAGGAGAAAAACGTCGAACCATATAAGATTTTTATAAACTGTCTGAACAATATGTTGTGACAAAATTTAATTTTCTATATTTCATCGCCATAAAGCCAACAGCGGATTGTAGCCTTCTCATATGTTTTTTGAATCGTTTCTACAACCGCGACCGTAAGTAAGTTTCCCTGATCGAACTTCGAAACTGCAAAACAGATTAACCTGAAACTTAAACGGCAGGTATCTCACTACTTGTGCTTAAAACCAACATACTTACTTGTTTTATACTCCTAAGAATAATAAAGATACCATATTAAATGTAAAACTTTATTTTAACATCTTGGCATGACTACTCCCCCTCAAACATTTAGGGCGATGGTGTATTGGTTGCAAGGAGAGACCAGTAATCTAACATCCTACCAATTTTTATAAAAATTCATTGATAATTCATCGAGTTGTAGGTGAAAATGTACAAAGTATCGGTCAACACAGCTTGCTGTTTTTGCTGATCGCCTGGCGCTTTATCAAAAATTCGATTTTCGGAGACAACTTTTTTTCTTAAAAATGTGTACATTTTGCTTGAAACCCTATAACTCGGAAACAGCTTCCTGGATTTGAATGAAATTTGGCATAGTGCTGCAGTATGTGTTCTTCTATTCGACACATGTCAGATACTTTGTGTATGGGGCAAGGAATGAAGTGTAAACAAAATGGCGTAAATGGGTGAGTTCACTGCTCGAACTCAGAAACTGCAAAACATATTAAGCTGAAATTTAAATGGAAGGTATCTCACTACTTGTGCTTAAAACCAACATACTTACTTACTTGTTTTATACTCCTAAGAATAATAAAGATATCATATTAAATGTAAAACTTTATTTTAACATCTCGCCATGACCACACCCCTTCATACATTTAGGGCGATGGTACATCGGTTGTAGGAAGAAACCAGTAATACTGTAACATCCTACCAATTTTCATAAAGATTCATTGATTATTCATCAAGTTATAGGTGAAAATGTACAAAATATCGGTCAACACAGCTTGCTGTTTTAGCTGGTCGCCTGGTGCTTTATCAAAAATTCGATTTTCGGAGACAAATTTTTTCCTTCAAAATGCTTACATTTTGCTTGAAACCCTATAACTCGGAAACAGCTTCCTGGATTTGAATGAAATTTGGCATAGTGCTGCATTAGGTGTTTTTCTATTCGACACATGTCAGATACTTTGTGTATGGGGCAAGGAATGAAGTGTAAACAAAATGGCGTAAATGGGTGAGTTCACTGCTCGAACTCAGAAACTGTAAAACATATTAAGCTGAAATTTAAATGGAAGGTATCTCACTACTTGTGCTTAAAACCAACATACTTACTTACTTGTTTTATACTCCTAAGAATAATAAAGATACCATATTAAATGTAAGACTTTATCTTAACATCTCGCCATGACCACACCTCCTCATACATTTATGCCGATAGTGTATCCGTTTTAAATGAGAAACCAGTAATCTAACATTCTACCAATTTTTATAAAGATTCATTGATTATTCATCAAGTTATAGGTGAAAATGTACAAAATATAGGTCAACACAGCTTGCTGTTTTTGCTGGTCGCCTGGTGCTTTATCAAAAATTCGATTTTCGGAGACAAATTTTTTCCTTCAAAATGCTTACATTTTGCTTGAAACCCTATAACTCGGAAACAGCATCCTGGATTTTAATGAAATTTGGCATAGTGCTGCGTTAGGTGTTTCTCTATTCGACACATGTCAGATACTTTATGTGGGGGGCACAGAGGGAGGGGTAGACAAAATGGCGTATATGGGTAAGTTTCCCTGCTCGAACTCAGAAACTGCAAAACAGATTAAGCTGAAATTTAAAAGGAAAGTATCTCACTACTTGTGCTTAAAACCAACTTACTTACTTGTTTTATACTCCTAAGAATAATAAAGATATCATATTGTATATAAAAATTTGTTTTAACATCTCGCCATGACCACACCCCCTCACACATTTAGGGCGAGGGGGTGTATCGGTTGTAAAGAGAAACCAGTAATCTAACATCCTACTATTTTTTATAAAGATTCATTGATTATTCATCAAGTTATAGGTGAAAATGTACAAAATATATGTCAACACAGCTTGCTGGTTTTGCTGGTCGCCTGGTGCTTTATCAAAAATTCGATTTTCGGAGACAAATTTTTTCCTTCAAAATGTTTACATTTTGCTTGAAACCCTATAACTCGGAAACAGCTTTATGGATTTGAATGAAATTTGGCATAGTGCTGCATTAGGTGTTTTTCTATTCGACACATGTCAGATACTTTGTGTATGGGGCAAGGAATGAAGTGTAAACAAAATGGCGTAAATGGGTGAGTTCACTGCTCGAACTCAGAAACTGTAAAACATATTAAGCTGAAATTTAAATGGAAGGTATCTCACTACTTGTGCTTAAAACCAACATACTTACTTACTTGTTTTATACTCCTAAGAATAATAAAGATACCATATTAAATGTAAGACTTTATCTTAACATCTCGCCATGACCACACCTCCTCATACATTTATGCCGATGGTGTATCCGTTTTAAATGAGAAACCAGTAATCTAACATTCTACCAATTTTTATAAAGATTCATTGATTATTCATCAAGTTATAGGTGAAAATGTACAAAATATAGGTCAACACAGCTTGCTGTTTTTGCTGGTCGCCTGGTGCTTTATCAAAAATTCGATTTTCGGAGACAAATTTTTTCCTTCAAAATGCTTACATTTTGCTTGAAACCCTATAACTCGAAAACAGCTTCCTGGATTTGAATGAAATTTGGCATAGTGCTGCACTATGTCAGATACTTTATGTAGGGGGCACGGAGGGAGGTGTACACAAAATGGCGTAAATGGGTAGGTTTCCCTGCTCGAACTCAGAAACTGCAAAACAGATTAAGCTGAAATTTAAACGAAATGTATCTCACTACTTGTGCTTAAAACCAACATACTTACTTGTTTTATACTCCTAAGAATAATAAAGATACCATATTAAATGTAAAACTTTATTTTAACATCTCGCCATGACCACACCCCCTCATACATTTAGGGCGATGGTGTATCGGTTGTAAGGAGAAGCCAATAATCTAACATCCTTCTAATTTTTATAAAGATTCATTGATAATTCATCGAGTTATAAGTGAAAATGTACAAAGCATCGGCCAACACAGCTTGCTGTTTTTGCTGATCGCCTGGTGCTTTATCAAAAATTCGATTTTCGGAGACAAATTTTTTCCTTCAAAATGTTTACATTTTGCTTGAAACCCTATAACTCGGAAACAGCTTCCTGGATTTGAATGAAATTTGGCATAGTGCTGCATTAGGTGTTTTTCTATTCGACACATGTCAGATACTTTGTGTATGGGGCAAGGAGGGAAGTGTAAACAAAATGGCGTAAATGGGTGAGTTCACTGCTCGAACTCAGAAACTGTAAAACATATTAAGCTGAAATTTAAATGGAAGGTATCTCACTACTTGCGCTTAAAACCAACATACTTACTTACTTGTTTTATACTCCTAAGAATAATAAAGATACCATATTAAATGTAAGACTTTATCTTAACATCTCGCCATGACCACACCTCCTCATACATTTATGCCGATGGTGTATCCGTTTTAAATGAGAAACCAGTAATCTAACATTCTACCAATTTTTATAAAGATTCATTGATTATTCATCAAGTTATAGGTGAAAATGTACAAAATATAGGTCAACACAGCTTGCTGTTTTTGCTGATCGCCTGGTGCTTTATCAAAAATTCGATTTTCGGAGACAACGTTCTTCCTTCAAAATGTTTACATTTTGCTTGAAACCCTATAACTCGGAAACAGCTTCCTGGATTTGAATGAAATTTGGCATAGTGCTGCACTAGGTGTTTCTCTATTCGACATATGTCAGATACTTTATGTAGGGGGCACGGAGGGAGGTGTACACAAAATGGCGTAAATGGGTAGGTTTCCCTGCTCGAGCTCAGAAACTGCAAAACAGATTAAGCTGAAATTTAAACGAAAGGTATCTCACAACTGGTGCTTAAAACCAACATACTTACTTGTTTTATACTCCTAAGAATAATAAAGATACCATATTAAATGTAAAACTTTATTTTAACATCTCGCCATGACCACACCCCCTCATACATTTATGGCGATGGTGTATCCGTTTTAAATGAGAAACCAGTAATCTAACATCCTACCAATTTTTATAAAGATTCATTGATTATTCATCGAGTTATAGGTGTAAATGTACAAAGCATCGGCCAACACAGCTTGCTGTTTTTGCTAATCGCCTGGTGCTTTATCAAAAATTCGATTTTCGGAGACAACTTTTTTCCTTCAAAATGTGTAACTCGGAAACAGCTTCCTGGATTTAAATGAAATTTGGAATAGTGCTACATTAGGTGTTTCTCCATTCAACACATGACAAATAATTTGTGTCAGGGAAGGAAGTGTAAACAAAATGGCGTAAATTTGTAAGTTCCCTGCTCGAACTCAGAAACTGCAAAACAGATTAAGCTGAAATTTAAACGAAAGGTATCTCACTACTTGTGCTTAAAATCAACATACTTACTTGTTTTATACTCCTAAGAATAATAAAGATACCATATTAAATGTAAAACTTTATTTTAACATATCGCCATGACCACACCCCCTCATACATTTAGGGCGATGGTATATCGGTTGCAAGGAGAAACCAGTAATCTAACATCCTACAAATTTTTATAAAGATTCATTGATAATTCATCGAGTTATAGGTGAAAATGTACAAAGCATCGGCCAACACAGCTTGCTGTTTTTGCTGGTCGCCTGGTGCTTTATTAAAAATTCGATTTTCGGAAACAACTTTTTTCTTTCAAAATGTTTACATTTTGCTTGAAACCCTATAACTCGGAAATAGCCTCCTGGATTTGAATGAAATTTGGCAGAGTGCTGCATTAGGTATTTCTCTATCCGACACATGTCAGATACTTTATGTTGGGGGGCACGGAGGGAGGTGTAGACAAAATGGCGTAAATGGGTAAGTTTCCCTGCTCGAACTCAGAAACTGCAAAACAGATTAAGTTGAAATTTAAACGGAAGGTATCTCACTACTTGTGCTTAAAACCAACATACTTACTAACTTGTTTTATACTCCTAAGAATAATAAAGATACCATATTCAATGTAAAACTTTATTTTAACATCTCGCCATGACCACACCCCCTCATACACTAAGGGTGATGGTGTATCGGTTGTAAAGAGAAACCAGTAATCTAACATCCTACTAATTTTTATAAAGATTCATTGATTATTCATCAAGTTATAGGTGAAAATGTACAAAATATCGGTCAACACAGCTTGCTGTTTTTGCTGGCCGCCTGGTGCTTTATCAAAAACTCGATTTTCGGAGACAACTTTCTTCCTTCAAAATGTTTACATTTTGCTTGAAACCCTATAACTCGGAAATAGCTTCCTGGATTTGAATGAAGTTTGGCATAGTGCTGCATTAAGTGTTTCTCTATTCACACATGACACATACTTTGTGTAGGGGCACACGGAGGGAGGTGTAGACAAAATGGCGTAATTGGGTAAGTTTCCCTGCTCGAACTCAGAAACTGCAAAATAGATTAAGCTGAAATTTAAACGAAAGGTATCTCACTACTTGTGCTTAAAACCAACATACTTACTTACTTGTTTTATACTCCTAAGAATAATAAAGATACCATATTAAATGTAAAACTTTATTTTAACATCTCGCCATGACCACACCCCCTCATACATTTAGGGCGATGGTGTATCGGTTGTAAGGAGAAGCCAATAATCTAACATCCTTCTAATTTTTATAAAGATTCATTGATAATTCATCGAGTTATAAGTGAAAATGTACAAAGCATCGGCCAACACAGCTTGCTGTTTTTGCTGATCGCCTGGTGCTTTATCAAAAATTCGATTTTCGGAGACAAATTTTTTCCTTCAAAATGTTTACATTTTGCTTGAAACCCTATAACTCGGAAACAGCTTCCTGGATTTGAATGAAATTTGGCATAGTGCTGCATTAAGTGTTTCTCTATTCACACATGACACATACTTTGTGTAGGAGGGGCACACGGAGGGAGGTGTAGACAAAATGGCGTATTTGGGTAAGTTTCCCTGCTCGAACTCAGAAACTGCAAAATAGATTAAGCTGAAATTTAAACGAAAGGTATCTCACTACTTGTGCTTAAAACCAACATACTTACTTGTTTTATACTCCTAAGAATAATAAAGATATCATATTATATGTAAAACTTTGTTTTAACATTTCGCCATGACCACACCCCGTCACACATTTAGTTCGAGGGGGTGTATCGGTTGTAAATAGAAACCAGTAATCTAACATCCTACCAATTTTTATAAAGATTCATTGATTATTCATCAAGTTATAGGTGAAAATGTACAAAATATCGGTCAACACAGCTTGCTGTTTTTGCTGGTCGCCTAGTGCTTTATCAAAAATTCGATTTTCGGAGACAAATTTTTTCCTTCAAAATGTTTACATTTTGCTTGAAACCCTATAACTCGGAAACAGCTTCCTGGATTTAAATGAAATTTGGCATAGTGCTGCATTAGGTGTTTCTCCATTCGACACATGACAGATACTTTGTGTATGGGGGCAAGGAGGGAAGTGTAAACAAAATGGCGTAAATGGGTAAGTTCCCTGCTCGAACTCAGAAACTGCAAAACAGATTAAGTTGAAATTTAAACGGAAGGTATCTCACTACTTGTGCTTAAAAGCAACATACTTACTTTATAGGTGAAAATGTACAAAGCATCGGTCAACACAGCTTGCTGTTTTTGCTGATCGCCTGGTGCTTTATCAAAAATTCGATTTTCGGAAACAACTTTTTTCTTTCAAAATGTTTAAATTTTGCTTGAAACCCTATAACTCGGAAACAGCTTCCTTGATGTGAATGAAATTAGGCATAGTGCTGCATTAGGTGTTTCTCTATCCGACATATTTCAGATACTTTATTTTGGGGGGCACGGAGTGAGGTGTAGACAAAGTGGCGTAAATGGGTTAGTTTCCCTGCTCGAACTCAGAAACAGATTAAGCTGAAATTTAAACGGAAGTTATCTCACTTCTTGTGCTTAAAACCAACATACTTACTTACTTGTTTTATACTCCTAAGAATAATAAAGATACCATATTCAATGTAAAACTTTATTTTAACATCTCGCCATGACCACACCCCCTCATACATTTAGGCGATGGTACATCGGTTGTAAGGAGAAACGAGTAATCTAATATCCTACCAATTTTTATAAAGATTCATTGATTATTCATCAAGTTATAGGTGAAAATGTACAAAATATCGGCCAACACAGCTTGCTGTTTTTGCTGGTCGCCTGGTGCTTTATCAAAAATTTGATTTTCGGAGACAAATTTTTGAAATTTTTAATTGAAACCCTATAACCCTATAACTCGGATATAGCTTCCTGAATTTGAATGAAATTTGGCATAGTACTGCATTAGGTGTTTCTCTATTCGACACATGTCAGATACTTTATGTAGGGGGGCACGGAGGGAGGTGTAGACGAAATGGCGTAAATGGGTAAGTTTCCCTGCTTTAACTCAGAAAATTGCAAAACAGATAAAGCTGAAATTTAAACGGAAGATATCTTACTACTTGTGCTTAAAACCAACTTACTTACTTGTTTTATACTCCTAAGAATAATAAAGATATCATATTGTATGTAAAACTTTATTTTAACAGCTCGCCATGACCACACCCCCTCATACATTTAGGGCGATGGTGTATCGGTTGCAAGGAGAAACTAGTAATCTAACATTATACCAATTTTTATAAAGATTCACTGATTATTCATCAAGTTATAGGTGAAAATGTACAAAATATCGGTCAACACAGCTTTCTGTTTTTGCTGGTCTCCTGGTGCTTTATCAAAAACTCGATTTTCGGATTTTCCTTCAAAATGTTTAGATTTTACTTGAAAACCTAAAACATCGGACAACACAGCTTGCTGTTTTTGCTGATCGCCTGGTGCTTTATCAAAAATTCGATTTTCGGAGACAATTTTTTGTTTACATTTTGCTTAAAACCCTATAACTCGGAAACAGCTTCTTGGATTTGAATGCAATTTGGCATAGTGCTGCATTTGGTGTTTCTCTATTCGACACATGTCAGATACTTTATGTAGGGGGGCACGGAGGGAAGTGTAGGCAAAATGGCGTAAATGGGTAAGCTTCCCACCAACTCAGAAACTGCAAAACAGATTAAGCTGAAATTTAAACGGAAGGTATCTCACTACTTGTGCTTAAAACCTGCATACTTACTTGTTTAATACTCTTAAGAATAATAAAGATACCATATTAAATGTAAAACTTTATTTTAACATCTCGCCATGACCACACATCCTCAAAAATTTAGGGCGATGGTGTATGGTTGTAAAGAGAAACCAGTAATCTTTGGTATGGTGATGGTATATCGGTTGTAAAGAAAAACCTGTAGTCTAACATCCTACCAATTTTTATAAAGATTCATTGATTTTTCATCGAGTTATACGTTAAAATGTAGAAAACATAGGTTAACACTGCTTGCTGTTTTTGCTGATCGCCTGGTGCTTTATCAAAAATTCGATTTTCGGAGACAACTTTTTTCCTTCAAAATGTTTACATTTTGCTTAAAACCCTATAACTCGGAAACAGCTTCCTGGATTTGAATGAAATTTGGCATAGTGGTGCATTATGTGTTTCTCTATTCGACACATGTCAGATACTGAATGTATGGGGGCACGGAGGGTTGTGTAGACAAAATGGCTTAAATGGGTAAGTTTCCCTGCTCGAACTCAGAAACTGCAAAACAGATTAAGCTGAAATTTAAACGGAAGGTATCTCACTACTTGTGCTTAAAACCAACAAACTTACTTGTTTTATACTCCTAAGAATAATAAAGATACCATATTAAATGTAAAACTTTATTTTAACATCTCGCCATGACCACACCCCCTCATACATTTAGGGCGATGGTGTATCGGTTGTAAGGAGAAACCAGTAATCTAACAACCTACCGATTTTTATAAAGATTCATTGATAATTCATCGAGTTGTAGGTGAAAATGTACAAAGCATCGGTCAACACAGCTTGCTGTTTTTGCTGGTCACCTGGTGCTTTATCAAAAATTTGATTTTCGGAGACAAATTTTTTCCTTCAAAATGTTTACATTTTGCTTGAAACCCTATAACTCGGAAACAGCATCCTGTCCTGGATTTAAATGAAATTTGGCATAGGGCTCCATTAGGTGTTTCTCCATTCGACACATGTCATACTTTATGTAGGGGGGCACGGAGGGAGGTGTAGACAAAATGGCGTAAATGGGTAATTGCATGCGTTGTACATTTGTCAGCGTGTTCGTGATGAAATAGCAAACCAAACTGAATATAAGTGACATTAGTTTTGCCTGATTTGACCACAAAATGTCAGTTTTATATCTATTCGAAAAACCAACATCTAAATGACACCCGTTATTTAAGCCTTTTTGCCACACCTTGTCAAGAAATACGGCTGAGAAAATATTCTTTTCTTCGAAAGCTATTACATCTGTAATTCGATGTCTTTGGTTCACCATCGAATGTTTACTTCTAAACCCTATACATAACGCACTTCCTCACCATCACATCTAGGTCAGTCAAGATTTTACAAATGTTTTGTTGTATAAACTTTTGTCCTTATAGTCGCATTTTATAACGTTTAGCATAACGTTTTTTACACCTATTTTGAATAATCGGTATCTTCAACTTGAATTTCCCTGTCTTCACCCTTTTTTGTCAGTCTTTTTCCTTAAGACTACTAAATATTTAAACAAATACCTTTTCCAAAAATGTTCATTTGCTCACCATTCATTTTGTTCTGGCTTATCGATCTGGCCAACAGTATTGCAATGTACTCACCTTTACATCACAAAAAGTGGTGGAAATATTGAGAATGGCAACCTTCTATACCGAAGTATAAAAGCAGTCGTTCTTCTGCCAACTTCCATTCGACCGTAAATACTCAGCTCAACTTCTAATGTATCTATTCAGACATTTTTTTTTCATAAATTCACCTAGACAACGGAAAAATCCATGGAAGAAAAATTATTTAAAATTTCCTTCCGCTGTCGATTCGAATAAATCACATTTTCGCCCACCTTTTCTGATAGGGATTTTGTTTCCTTGAAGAGGAAATAAACTGAAAATCGGTAATAAAATCAATATACGCCCATTGATATTGTTTGGCTCGTATTCATTCAACTAAAATATATTTTTACTCTGTCTGTGTGTTTTTGTATGTCCTTTGCATTCATTGCAAATTACAGGACATCTCAAAGCTTTTTATCATTTCTGTTCACTTTTTTCAATTGAATGTGTACCTCTACTCCATAGCTGCCGGTCTGTAAGTAGAAGAGAAGGAAAAGTGTGCCGACGACATAAACAGTCAGCGATAGTCGTTGTAGAAATATGCATGCCATCCTTGGGCAATTCCAGGACAGAACGTTTTTGCCTCCACCTCCTTTTCGATTCATCGGTAATTTAATATCGAACGAGGCTGATACACTTTGTTGCTGCCGCTGCTTCTGCCCAAACCCATCCCCGATTCAATATCATCTCAATTCAATTTTATAAGAATTTTATTTTCTTTCGCTTCAAGGACCTTTTCTGTCGGTTGAATTTCTTTTATCCTTGCAGGAGGTCCTCTTAAGTAATAATGATCGCTGAAATGGAGAAGCTATTATGCAGACTATGTACAAAACGGAATGGGTGGGGAGAAGACTACTGAAGACAGGAAGTAACAAAATAAACATTTCCGCTGAGCTGCCCCGACTGACAATCGGTCGTAGAAAACTTTCAACAGGAGATGGCCGTACGGATGGCAGTCGAGTTGGCAACATAGAGATGCTAAATATCAGCAGGGGTGTAATCAGTTTTGAAGAGGAATACCACCCCCAATGACTTTATATAGTACCCTCTCTATTATGAGATAATGAGTGAGCGACCAAAGCGGATTTATAAACAATTTAAGCCGGTCTTATATTATGTGTATGGAACCCCCTGCATGGCAGCCTTACTGCGTAACTACTCCCTCTGGTGTGACTAGATGAAAATTTGCCTAAATGGCCGAAAATCCTCTTATAGGCAATTTTCAAATGGACACACAACAATAAACACACACACACACGCAAACAATAATGGAGTGAGTGGAACTTTTGAAGTGGTTTTCTAACTCAAAGATAGGTACACGTTGTGGTCTTTTTATTTTTTTTTTTTTTGTATTTTTGCCTCTAAAAACTTCACCCCAAGGATCAATGATGCTAAAGTTTCCTTTGCTTTTCTCTTCTTCTACTGGAAATTATTACTTTTCGAATAAAGGATGAGAGAAGTGTCTGTGCGGGTGGGAGAGGGTAGCAGGTTGAGTGGGTAAATCCCCCGGGATGAACAGTAAAATGCGCAAATTGGCATATTGCCAAATTTTTCATCTCTTTTAGGTTTTTTTTTGGAATTTACTTTATGATTTTTTATTCGTTTTTTTTTTCTTTTCCATGATTTAAGCGTTTATTTGTGAATAACGGGGAGTGAAATTCACTGTTATTTCGGTGGGAAATTCTGTGAAGTGGACTGGGGGTGAACTAAGGTGTGAAGAGGTTACGTATTAGGAAGGGAAATTTACGAGGTGATGATAAAATTGGACACGTGTAGATGGACATTTTTTTTGTATTTTAATTTGGATAAATTTATTTTGGATTGTGATCGCTACAAATTGTTGGGATCTTTTCATATATCAGAACTATGTACAAACTGTAAAAAGAGTTTGCAATTGCAAAAGGGAAAACTTAGATTTTTGCATTATTTGGATGATGCTCTTCTGTTTACCGAGAATGAATATCGATGAATGCAAACGAAAAATCTAAGCCAATCTTGGGAAACTCAACGTGTATCAACGAAGTGTATCACATTTAAATACAGGGTGTCGCGGAAAGGTATACCACTTTGTTTTGCCGCCGTTTTGGCAAACATTGGTCTTGACAGTTCATATTCGGCAGTCGTAAAGTAGACACGTAGCAAATTTATTATGGAAAAATATTCGATAAACCAACGTGTTTTAATCGTTAAAACATTTTATCAAAATCAATCATCGATTACTGTGACGATGAGAATGTTACGTGAAATTTTTGGGAGAAACAACGTGCCAACAAAACGCACTATTTATCGTGAAGTGAATGATTTCGATGAAAGAAAGTCTGTAGGTGATGGACCCAAGCATGGACCACAACGTACTGAAAACATTACTGCTGCTCGAGGAAGTCAAAACAATTCAATTCGACGCCGTGCTCAGGAGCTTGGTCTTCAAAGAACAACCTTTGCTATAATTTTGCACAAGGATTTGCATTTGTTTCCATTTAAGATTCAGTTAACACAAGAGCTTCTTCCACAAGACCATTTACGCCGCCGTATATATCTCAATAGGGTGTTACAGCTAGCCCATGACAACCAAGATTTTCATGACAAAATGATAATAAGTGACGAGGCACATTTTCATTTGAATGGATATGTGAATAAACAGAATATTCGGTTCTTGGCAATGGAAAATCCTCAAATTATTCATCAGTCACCTTTAAGTCTGCTGTGCAATTAGGTCAGGAGGAATCTGACCTAACGTAACTGTGAATGAGGAGCGAAATCTTGATATGATTGAAAAGTTTTTAGCGCCACAACTACATGCTTTGGGGTTAATTAACATGTGGTATCAACAAGACGGTGCCACATCGCATACAGCCAGGATTACAATAGGATTACTGCGAGACCTCTTTCCACAACAAGTTATTTCAATAAATGGTGATATGGGGATATCTGAAAAGCAAGGTTTATGCAAGCAAACCAGAAACGCTAGAGCAACCCAAACAAACTCAATGAATGTAATGAAAAATGTGCTCAAAACGGCTCGCATTTGTGAGACTAACAGAGGCGGACATTGACCTGATATTGCATTCCATACATAATTGCCGAAATTAAATAAAACATTTATCAATATGAGATCCATTCATTATAAGATCCAGTAGTATACTTTTACGGCGGACACCCTGTATATGAAGATATCGTTTGATCGATTGGAGATGAAAATTCTTCAAACAAATTTCGGTCCCGTTTGCGTTGATGGGCTATGGTGAAGTAGATTCAACCAAGATCTATACGAGCTGTACAGCGACATGCCTCTGGCCAAAAAAAGAATGGACTCCAAAACTCAGGCTCCCAAAATCTTAGATTATCAGCCAGACGTCGGACGCAGCAGAGGAGACCTCGTCTTAAGTGGCGCGCACAAGAAGAAACCTACTGCTACGGGTTCACAAGAGGCATGTGAATGAGTAGGTAAGTGCAGATTTAACCTAAATGTAGAGGGCCAAATAAGTAAGTCGATCAAATTAATTAGCTAGGTGTATTAATTTATTCAAAATAAAAGTTTATTTCAAAAAAAATTCCAACACTGAGTTCAATAATCATTTTCAATGGTATTGTCAAAGGTCACTTTTGGTACTATACGTCGATTTTATGTTGCGATTATTATGTTGTTGAACTTACAACGTTTTTATAATAAAGCTAACGAATAATATTAAAATGTAAAACATACACAAATTGTGTCCTTACGTTAGATATGTTACAATTGCTAAGTGTAAAAAACGAACTAAAAAAAATACCTGTGTTATGCTGGTGAATCCCAACATTTTAATCAAAGAAATGGAGGGAACTTTAGACCACCCCAATACCTAACCTTACAATCGATACACAAAATAGTAGTTTTTTTTACAAGAGATTACCGTTATACTCCCATTTTTTAAAAGTGGTTACAAATAACTAACTCACTCTAAACTGTCAACCATTTTGCCTTTTTGAAAATAAATATTCAACTTGAGCACCAAGTATTACTACTAAGCCCCAAGAGGACTTGCCCAAATGGATATCGATATTTCCCACCTAAGTCTTTCCTGAGATATAAAAAAAAACTCTCAAAGGGTTAATAATTCCCATGTCATTCACTTTTCTAACAATACCCACAAGTCATCAACCCAAGTTCAAAATACCCACTGACACAGTTAAGCGTAACCAACAACTCAGATGTTTACCACTAACTACCATTCTTATGCAACCAGAACTCGAAATGTGAGATCTGCCACTCGGGGAATGCAGCACCACCACCACTCCGCAGAGTGTTCGACAGCATAGCGTAGACATGCAAAATACTCGTCCTGGTATAAAATGCATGCAAAATTCGCCACTGTTGTGCTTCGTGCTGCATGGCATGTTCTGAGTCCTTCAATTTTAATTAAACACTTTCCTGGTTTTCTCTTAAATAATTCCCACAGGATTTTTGTATCCTTTGTGTCTTTCTTTTCTTCTAGTGCGGATTGCTGCTCTTTAATTTTTCTTGTTTCGCGTTTGTGTGCGGTATTGGTTGGGGGGTCCTTTTCCGAGTTCTTCGGGCTCCTTGCGTAAAAATTCATAATTTCTTTAATCAAAACTTTAATTAAAACTTAACGAATATGTACCGTACATGCGGTGGTAAAAAACGAAATTCGCACACAGGGCAATGTTCGCGTCGCTTTCTTCTTGGGTTTAGTATGCCTCTGGCGGGTGCACGCAGCAGTTGCAACATCATCATTATCATCAGAAGCAGTCTTCGCTTTTGTTGTGCTAAGTAGCGCCGGGGGCTTTGTGAATGGAAGGTAGTCCTTTTTTTCGTTGAATTGAAAGGACCCGAACAACTGGTAAAATGTAAAATGGTAGCTGCAAGGTAATGCAGACACTTGTTAAGAACTCTACGTTCGGTTAATTGTTGTGGCGCTAAGAATGGGTGCCTGCTTCATGTGAATGTGGGCAAAGTTAGCGCCAGAAAGCGTGAGGTAAGTGTGTAGATATATCGGCTAATGGGTAACATGGATAGGGGATCCTTTGAGTTAGCAGAATCACAAACGGTGCTTTGTTGCAGCTGTGAAGGGACTTTTTTCCCCTCTCTTTTGTTCGTTAAATTAACATCAATCTGATGATGTTACATGAAGACTGGTAAAGAAGTGAGTAATGTGAGAGTGGGTTGAGAAGTAATCATTTGAAGCAGGATTACTTTTAGGTTTACAATGCAGAAATGATACTTAGATTCTTTGTATGAACTATACACGTTAGTAGAATTTTGATTTTTTAAATTCTACTAAGTTGTATATTCCTTTAGAACAATTTTTTGCGGGCGACATATATTGGCACTTAAGACATCCGACCTAGACTTGAGTGTGACATGTTGAAATGTTTTATACTTTGTGGGAAGATCAGAAGGTACAATTGCTGCGGTTTTAGCGACTTCGGATATATGGTAGTTACAATGAGGTGACGGTCGTTACCGATACACATATCATTCAAAAGCATTCATGGAAAGCATTACGGTTTTATTTATGCAAAAACCATCACGAATATATTTATTTTTTGGTTTTGGTTGGCTAGGCAATAGCTTAGGAGCATTGAATTTCCCTCCGTTGTATTTACCTCGTTGAGCATACAACATTTTTATCAATTTAAGTCCAGGACAGAAGATGAATGACATAGACCTGAACATGGTTATGAGATGGCAAAGGTTCTATCATCAGCTAAGAACTGAAATCGATTGAAAGTTGCAGACTGGAGATCATTCACAAAATGAAAAAGAGAGTCAGATTTATTTGGTGCATTACAGGGCTGACATCGGTCAAACATCATTTGAGCGGTTCGTAAGATCGTTTCTAATCCATAGATGACATTTTTCATCAATTCCATGTGCACACGATTCCAACTAAATGCCTCTAAAATATCGAGGGAAACTTTTTGCCTTTTTATGTGAGAAAGTTATTGACCTATATTGGTTTGGTGTTCCTTTTTTATTAAAAAAAATTTTCAGAATTACCTCGTCCATAAATCATCACCATCCACATCCATCTCCCGCTTCAGATATGTGTTGATTCTGTCATGATTTAGCAGCGATTCACAGGCCCACGTTTTTTTCCACCTGGGGCTATATATAAGGTATTTTTGTGTTAACTGGTTAACATCGTACCACTTATACATTGAGCTTATTTTACTCTATCCCAAAGGGGTATATTAGTTTTGATATATATATAGCTTGTAACATAGTATATGGATTAAATCAGAATAGCTTGCAAAGTCAATTAAGCCATGTCAGTCTATAAGTCCGTCCGTCCGTGTATACGTTCGCGATTTTGAGGCCCTAAATTTTAAGGTAGAATATTGAAATTTTCTATAAACGGTCATTGTTTGTGTCTACAGAACAAGTGTAAAAATGTTCAGAAACAATTTTAAGAAAAATGTCCTTTCTGGTCAAAGGACTTTTGAAAAAGTTTCTGTAAAGATATATTTAGACAATCCTTATATCTACATTTTATCTTTACACATTTATTTTTGCAACGCCCACTTTTTATGGGCGTTTTCTAAAAAAAAAGGGTTTCGTAAAAATGTTAATTAAATTAAAGAATCTTTCGATGGAAAAAGCTTGTATTAAGCAAATATGAACATTGCGCCCATTGATTTAAACCTGACTACCATCACATTTACATCAGATTTGGTCTACTGTGATCCCATATACTATTGAATTAATCCTGATCTTCATATAAACCGAAAAGGTCTTTCAGTTTTGGGTAGGCAAAATTTGCAAAGTTCAGCAAAGCAATAGGGTAAAAGGTGAAATTTGCTTTTTGGCGATGGGTAGCAACGGAAAAAGTGAATCTTTATCTCTTCCCCATTTTCAAAAATCAATACCAGCTGCGTATATGCGAAGCACATATACACTACTCCCCATGAAGTTTTCCATATACGGCTCCAAGGTGTAGTTGGATGAACTAATGAATGCATGATATCTGCGTTCAATTCCTAGCCGTAGCAACAACAATATTCTAGTTTTCACTGGTATCTCTAGTTTTGATCTAAAAAATTATCTAAGTAGTATTAATTATTAAAACGTAAGGGAGTACAGAAACACTTGCCTGGCTTAAGTCCTCATTTTAATTTAATCCAAGGTAAGAGTTAAGCTTCAACCTACCAATGACAGATAATTCAAAATATTCCGGACTGATTACGGAAAAACTCCTAAAGCTAAGACAGTGCACAGAATTTCGTAGTAGGGGCTTTTTATATGGTTTTGCTGTTTAGTTGTCACCTCTACATGTTCTAGGTAAACACTTCATTAACTTCTTGAATTGATCTTTTTCAATAATAAAATAATTCCTTTCCGAGGCTTAATGTTGTTTTTGAGAAAAATGTTTCTATAGGTTATACTTAGCGTGCGTACCTATCCTGCTTTTCGCAGGATACTCCTGCTTTTGCGATCCAAATCCAGCGTCCTGCTTTTTTTCTGAAAATCCTGCTTTTATACTGCTTTTATCCTACTTTTTGCCACCAAATTTTTAACGAACAAAATTCAAAAGAATACGAGAAGGTCTGTGGGCTTTTCACGTAATTAATTCCAACCACAGTTTTAAATCGTTCAATTTTCCAATCATGCCTCAGTATGAACAAAATTCTCATGCTCGGAATCGAAGTGCCGATCTATCGTCGTTAATGTGTTCCAGCCGCAAGTGAAAGAAATGCTCGAAGCCGATCTATAGGAGTGCTGGTACGTTTCGCTCTAAACGGACGCATCGAACCATGGCAACATAAAAATATTTCCAGTACTTGTTCGGTACTTCGTTCGGACTACCAGGACAACCATAATATCCAACCTCATATCGGCTGCCGCCAGCAAATATGATTTGAACAATAAAATCGTTGCCTTTTGCGGCGACACTGCAAAAGTGAACTTTGGAGGAGAAACACGAGGAGGATCCAACAATGTTTACTGCAGATTGGAAACATGGATTCCACATTTGGTCGGAGTCGGCTGCAGTGCACACAACACATTAAAAGATGCATTGGATGCGTTGCCTTTCGACATTGAACCAGTCGTCGTCAAAAAATATATTCCTATCCACTACACATGTTGAAGCGTGGAATTCATTTTGTGAGGTCTCAGATGTCGTATATTTGCAACTGCTTGGATATGCAAAGACTCGCTTCCTTGCTCTCGCTCCGGCAGTAAAGCGCATTTCACATCTTTATGAACCACTGAAGCAGCTTTTCCTATCACTACCGAAGGAAGAAAAAATTCTGAAGCAAATTTTCAGTGAACGATCTTCAAAAACAAAAAATTTGTATCGCCGACGTTAGCAGCAGAAAAGCAAAAACTTCTTTCAGAAGGATCCGGCTCCAGTGTTTTGGGCGAACGACTATTGAACGATAAATGCGGTCAATTTTTCGGTATTAAATATTTCGGCCTTTCTATGGCGGTTAAACACGTTTAAATTTATTAGGGTTGCCTTTCAGATGATGCTCGCGAGTATCTAGATTTATGAGCAGCACCTATACAAGAGCTAGAAACTTTAACATGGGCAATGTTGAAGAAGGCTCCATCGTGGGAAAATGTCAAAGACCTAATGGATAAATGGACTGAGCAAAATTTGTTTGATGCTGTTGTAAATGCAATGAAGGTGCACAAACAATTTGTTTATATTTTGAACAACTGTTCGAACGAGAAGACATTGCAGTGCCAGAATGACAAAGTTTCGGTAAAGAAGCGCTGGGTAGAAGTATTTCAACATCTGAAAACCTAGAACTGCGAATACAAAGAAGTGGCCATGCTCATCGAATATATGTTGTGTTTGCCGGGATCAACTGGCTCAGTGGAACGTGTATTCTCCGTAATGAACAAGACTTTAACCGAAGAGAAGACTCGTTTGAAGGTTGAAACATTAAAGGCAGTTTTGTTCACCAAAATCAATCTAAGAATGACGTGTGTTGAGTTCTATGAATTTTTGTAATCGAAACTAGCAATGCTCCCGAAAATATCTTCGTCAGGAAAGTACAATGCTCGCGAAGGTGATGGTAGTATCCATAGCGGTATCGTAGCCGTATATGACTTAGATGACAATAAACACGGTGGAAACAATGCCAACGAATAATGACTTTATTACATTCATAAATGTATTCCCGATTTTTATACTTCTTTTTCTATGAATAAACTATTGCTCGAAAATATCATGCGAAATGCCAATTTTTCGGGAAATGATCCTACGCACGTATGTTATACTCATTGTATACCATACAAAAAAAAAATCAACTTTAAGGGTACAGTATTAAATGCTGCAGCTTGTTTTCTTGTTAGCCTATCCCCTATATCACTTCATGGGTCTTAAGAACTCTTGAAATACTTACATAATCTGGTGTCATAACATGTGACAGCATTTGCTTATTATTTATTTATTTATGTCTATCATTAGTTTTTAATTTACAGACTATATAATTACATTAAAAAAAACTCTTAAAGTAAGAGAAAATAATAAAAAAAAAACATGATATAAAACAAAAACTAATAAAAATAAATGAAAAATGTTAATTTGAATTTATAAAAAACTCTGCAAGTTTAATCACTTTGTCTAGCCTAAATGGTAATATAATTCACATCGTTGACCCATGTGAATTTATTTCTAATCACCAGGAGGTAAGCAAATTTCACTATCTCACATCTGCTTTTGCCGCTCCGTCTAAGACCAAATCTATGGTCGAGGACCTACAAGTACTACCAGCTAGGATCAAACCAATTTATCAATTTTTTTTTTAATTTTTAAAAAAACAATTTTATATCTCAAATACCACGTCATTTACGTTAACTCCAAAATATGACAAAATGTCACTATTATCTGTTTTTGTCTATCATACGTTAAAAATTCAGAACCTCATTGTCACTCTTCAAGACGTTATTATGTCACAAATTTATTTCGAAGCAAAACTAACCACAACTAAAGTGATTTTGTTGAACCAAATATATATTTTTTAATTTTGCCGTTTAATATCAATCTGACCTCTCTTCAGATGTCAGACAGATGGAAAGGCTAAATTAAATTATAAAGTTTTAGCTAAAATTTTAATTTTGTTATGACAAATGAACGGGAAAAGTTTCTAAATCCGTTGAGTGAAATGATTTTGGCTTAAAGGACATGCGAATGGCATGATACAAATGCAAAATGTATGTTTTGTGGTTGTGAAATATGGTCATGATGACTACTGAGTACTGAGATTAAAGGTAGATGTTGAGTGTCACCGCCTTTTACTTTTCAACTAAAATCGATATTATTATTACATTATTTTTGATATGTAGAATTGAAGAGAATATTAAAAAAATAGTTTTGCAAAACTGTTTCTGAATTTTTAAACATATTCTATAGGGGTTTTAGGAAGAATTAAAGGGAAATATTAAATTTTATCAATTCGTATTTGCCGTATATATTATTTCTATTGCAAATGTTGGTTGCTTAGAAAAAACATATGCGCTGTATGATGAATACACTATCCCATTCCATCATCGAATTAAACATACCCGAAAAAATGGGCGTTAGTAAAATTTTAAGGAAGATGGTGCTCAGATACTGCTCAGAGAGTTAATCAAAATCTTTTCTTGGTTTGACATATGTGATGGAGAAGGGTTAAAGTGATCTATTGATGAAATGCTAATATCACCAATCCTTTTGAGTCGAAAGTTTTTATTTCTTTAATTCAAAATTTTTAATTTTTATTTGAACGAAAATGTTTTTTTTAATAAAAACGTCACAAAAAGTGAACGTGACAAAAAGCCTTATGTAAACGAAATATGTCATTCAGACACTTTTTCAAAATTCTCAACAGCTTGGTAAAAAACAACGTTTTTGAAAAAAGTTAGTGGATTTAAAATAAATGTACACATGTTATGCTGGCGCAACAAAAAGAACTTCCACCGAATTTACACAGTATAGCTCAAAATCTGGGGACGTACGGATTAACTGTCGAACGGAGAAGAAATGGCTTAATCGCTCCTTATACTTCCAACTATAACCAGCTAAATTATTTATCTATGTTACGGGATAAGGTAAAAAAACGATAAACTTTTTATAATTTTGAAGAGATAAATGCGATTTTCCACAAATCATCCGAGTAGTATCAATTGTCATGAATAGCTGATCTCAACTTAGCCGTTCGGATTCGGCATAAAACAGGAGGTCCCGCCATCGTGCAAAGAAGTACACACGCACACATGAATGGTTGTCAGAAAAAGCAAGGCCCTGGGTACTAAAGAGCCTGTTGCGCCATAAATTTTTTTTTTTTTAAATGCGACATTCCATAAAATCGATTCAAAATAATTCGACTTTACTCACAAAACTTTTATAATTTTGAATAAACAGTTTATAAAATCAATTAGATATGTTTCGATTTTATCGACAGAATTTTTGCAATTTTCAAGAGTCCGTTCATAGAATCGATTAAAAAGAAATTTGTTTTATTAACAGAATTTTAATAATACTCATGAAATAAATGTAACCATATATAAAATCGATTTTAAATAAGGGGGAATTTTTGCAATTTTCAACAGAATTTTTGTATGTACAATTCAAGAGACCATTCGTAGAATCGATTGAGAAATAATTCGATTTTATCGACAGAGTTTTTATAATTTTCAATCAACCGTTCATAGAATCGATTTAAAATAATTCGATTTTACCAACAGTTTTTTTTATAATTTTCAATAGACCGTTCATAGAATCGATTAAAAATAATTCGATTTTATCGACACAATTTTTATAATATTCAAGAATCCATCTAGAAACTTCTAACCATCTAAACTTCAAATACTTTGTATTGGCGAAATAGATATATAGAATATAGATATTCAGATGTCTAAATATCTTGCTCAGAGACTTTCTCAAAATTCCTTGCGGTTTTACCAAAAATAACGTGTTTCTGAAAAGTGGGCACGTACGCACATACGCACAACACACACATATACGTATTCCAATTTTAACCAAACCTTACAAGAACCATACCTAGGCCAGTGCCAAAGATGTGCGTTAATCGGCGACAAACATTATAAGGCTCAATTTATAAGCTCCAATAACTAGTTATAAGAGGTATCGTTAAAATAGGTGCAAGCATTTATCTCAATATGGTAATATGATGATGTAAGCCGCTAGAATTAACCATTCATAAAAATGTTTATGTTTAAAAATTCAGAAACAGATTTTTTTTAAACATTTTTAATATCGTTTTCAATTGAACATACCAAAAATAAAGTTAAAAAAAATATCGAGCAAGAGCTTGTAGCTTTCGGACGTGCGTAGCGTGGTAAGCGTGAGAACCCTTTTTCTGTTTAAACAAAAGGGATCCGGTCGTGAAAAAAGCAGTGCTTGAGCTCGAAAGCAACGCTGTTGCGCTTTGCGAGGACGTAGAGACGTAACTGGTATCCTCTGGCCCTTCTTCAGTCAAACAAAAAAAGGGAAGGTTCTCGACGGCATCTAAGCAATTCCACCACGACGCGTCCGATACATCCTGAGCTAGAACCGAGGGGTGCACTACGCAGCAACGCCTGGTTTTCGATCGGGGACACTGCACGCACATAGGCTAATTACACACGTAAGCGAACGAAACAACGATTGGCCGCTAAATTGCCACGGCGACATAACCGCTTTTAGTGCCCCTCATCGTACAAAAGTGAACGAGAGCAAAAATTCCATTTGCCAAACATACTCCTGGGTCCTGGGAACACAACGGTGAGTTTAGCTGTGTACAAGAAAAAATGTGTACACTGTATTGTTCCCATTCCGCAAGCGTGCAGGTGAGATTTTTTGACAGTTGTCGTGTACACAAGTGAATAAAATTATTCACTCGGCTGTGAATAAAAGCAGTGTGAAAAAATGGGCGAACAGAAAATATTGTTCACCACGGCGTAATGAAAATGAATTCAGTTCACTCGAATGACACAAATTATTCATTTAGAACACTGAAACTCACAGCATGTTGCGGAATCGCATAAACTGCGATGGGTGTACACAGGTAGTGAATGTGAGTTTTATTAAGTGTATACACAGGAAGAAACCTCACGCTTGCGGAATTTGGCCCCAAGTGACATAAGTGCACGTGCATCCGTGTCATTAAAACCAAATAAAAAAACCAACGACATCACACTTACACGAACCTAACCCACACCAATTTGCGGTCAACGATTTTGCGCATGTTTCTTCATCCACTACCGACAACTTGTATAGACTTGTGTGTGTAGACGCTTGTATGCTGTCAAATTTCGCCGGCTTGAACACCCATAGCAGCTTGTAGACCCATAGCAGCTTGTACACCCATAGCAGTTTATGCTTCTGAGCTATCCCAAATGAACGCCGATTATTTTGTAACTCTATCGGGTCACAGAGTGCAGTAACATCCTTAAAAGAACAAAAAAAGATAAGTATAATGTTGCCAGTTAAAAATTTGAATTTTTTAAATTGATGTTCGTATGTATTTCTCATTTAAATTGAAAGAACTTTAGCGCGTGCCACAAGTGTAGCAATATACACCTGAACCAGAGCCCGAGGACGGATTGCGGTGCAGCTCAAGCCTTCATATCGGACAGCGAACGGGAAGAAGTTGACCCTTTTATAGAGAGTAGTGGTAAGTCTTTATAAGAAATACAATAAGAACAAAAAAACATATGAGAAGGCTACAATACACTGTGTGGATCGTTTTATACCCTATCCCATCCCATCCTTTAAATTAATATCCGTTAATGGAAGTCTTATGGCAAAGAAATATTAAAATTGAAATTGTAGCAACATATTGTTCAGACAGTTTATCAAAAGCTTTTAAGGTTCGACCAAAAACAAGGTTGTCTCCTGCATATGGTATGGCGTAGGGTATACAAATGGTTTTTGTTTGAAAACGTCTTCAAAAAGTGGGCGTGGGTAAAAATGATATATGGAAGAAATATTTACATTACCAAAACCAATTATTTTGCATACTTTTTTTTCGAAAATTTGAAATTTTACCGAAAAAGTGGGCCTGCCAAAAAAAAATTTGTAAAGACGAAATATAGAAATTAGGATTGTCTAGATATCTTGTTCAGACACTTTTTCAAAATGTTTAGCAGTTAAGTTTGAAATCAGGTTTTACTAAAAAGAGGGAGTGGCAGAGGGCGGATTTAAAAAATGTTTACACTTGTTCGAGCAGTACGAACAGGGATTTTCAAATTTCAAATTTTCATTATCCTAGCTCAGAATTTTAGGCCCAAAATCCGGTAACCTACAGACAGACATGGCTTAATCGACTCAGCTAGCGATTCTGAGTCGATTCATATTAAACTATTTCACTATGTTACAAACTATTTATCAAAACTAATATACCCCTATGGGATAGGGTATAAAAACGTGTAAGGGCACAACCCCAATTACCCTATTGAAAATGTTTATGTTCAAACAAAGTTGAATAGTTTAGTAAGTATATTGGTCTATGAGAATGTATATTGAGGATGTGTCAGACTTTAAACGGGTGAGACGAAAGAGATGATCTTAGTTAAGGGATATATCCGTAAGTTAACATACCTTTTCAACTTAGAGGTCGATTATAGTTGAGCGAAGCATTGACCATGGCAGCTAAATATACATTTATTTAAATATAGATTTAGCATGAGCATCAGCTTCTCTATTTCATTTTCCACCATGGCGGCAACCCTTAAAATTGACTCAGCCAATTCGGGCCTCGTTATTTCGGTTTATTGTTTATTGTTACGATCACGGCCGTTTTAAATTACAAAAAAAATTAAACAACCGCTCAGATGTTGTAGCAAGAGCCCACGAGTTCCACTGAGCTAGCGAGTGATGGCAATGCCTGACCTGTAAGATGACTGAACACCCCTTTTACCCGTTCGAGGATCCTGTGAACTTGAGTCATAAGGGCGATGGTAAAAGGCTTATCCCAGATGCAACATTTTAAAGACAATATTCCGCTTCTTTCTCGATAATTCTAGATAATGCATCCACCATGGGTGATAGTGTCGGGGCGGTTAAGTTTAGGAGCCTAGAATATGCAGTAAGTCGAGGGGATACGAACATCGGCGCAGGGCATCCAGGATCCATTATAAATGTTTGGTAAGTAAATTTCCTTTTGCGATATGCATGCAAACAGCAACAAAATAGAATGGACTGACATCAAGCATTGCGCGCTTCTTTGTGTACTGCATTTTGGCATTTATCTGATTCAATGGGATACATGCATCGATTGTTGACATTTGGTTTGATTAATATCTTGAATTTGACTTCTTTATAAAACCAATACTTGTTCTGTACGAGCAGATAAAAATCACATTCGAGAGCAAATTATCGGATTCTTTTCTTTTTTTTTATGGAGAATAAAAATTGTCAAAACTGTAAGATTGATTTACAATAGCTGGGAATGGTAGAGCGAATGTAAGTCAATGCTCCAGTCCACATAGTCTATGTTTCCCAATCAATTGGTCACAGATTGGATAATCTACAAAGACATGGTTGATGTTCTCGTTCAACTCTTACTGTGCTGACAGAATGTATTTAATACTCGTTCTTCCATGTCAAATGAAATAACGTATTCATTTGAAGTATTAATTTAATATCAAAGGCTACATACACGATGAAAAAGAAAACTCTCCTCAGGAGAGCACACCACAGAAGTAATTTACATTAAGTGCTTAAAATAACCATGAAACCACCATTTACTTCAAACCTAGAAGCACTCTCCTCTCATAATTGACTTAAATTGTTTTTCTTACAGCACACATAAACCGTTTTTTATTCAAAATTAATTTAAAAAAAAAACGGAAAAAAAATCCGCCCTCCTTATTGTCTGCTTCCTGACAAAGGGACAAGGACATACAACATGTGCTATGCATATGAGAGAATATTAATATTGTGTATAACTACGGAAAGATCCCTTTTGGATGAATCCTAACAACTCTTGAGGAAAAATTAATTTCAAAAATACTCCAGACTCATCAAGTGCTATTTGAAAAATTCAAGGCAAACAAATTTTCTTTAATAATAATTCGGTAACGTTGCTGTTGCACTGAGTTGGGGGTTTTGGAAATGTTCTCATAGGGCGAGTATTGGTTTCATAAAAAATAACAAGAACCCCAATGGTACGATGATAGAGAATTGCGAGTGTTGTCTTTAGAAAGAAAGATAGCTACACTTTTAAAAAAATCGGGAAAATGATTGCCATTTTATATCGTCGTCCATATGTCGTCCACTTAATAATGGGCCGGTTTCTTCATTTGCGGAAAACAATTAGCGGGGGTTTTAAACTACTGCAGAGTAGACATTACCGACATCAAAGAAATACGTTTTACTTCGAAGACATCAGAGAACGCATGTCATAATCCTCATAAGGGGAAACTCGCAACCATAAGCTATAAGTGCAAGGAAGAGCGCATATTACCCAAAATCCTTCGAAAACTTTCCCAATGGCTATCAGATGTTGTATAGCAAATATCCACACTTAAGCTTTACAAGACTGCCCGAAACGACGGCCTTCCTGCCGATCCCAATAAATGCGTGGCGGTAAATTTAATAGAAAAAATGCCAGAAGAAAGGAAACTCAGCATCGTTGATTGGGAATATGTCTCTTCAATATCGCCTATAAGATCATATATATGTAAACCCAGAACCCTTTAGTATATGTGTGGATTAAGGTAAGGAAACTCGACCAAATGTTCACACTTCGCCAGATCCCGAAAAAAAAACCGCATACGACACCATTTATAGAAACGAACTATTGGGAAATATACACATGTCTAGTTTTGGTATGCAGCCCAAATTCGTCCCAATGGACGGTAACGACCTCTTCAAAGCATTCGGCAAGAGAAAAAGAATTTAAGCAAGTCGAAGGCTCAGTGGAGCGATGGTTAGTGCGATGAACTGCCGTGCAGAAGTTTTGGGGTCAATTCCCAGCAACAGCAACACCTAACCTATTCATCTATCTCAAAACCGCATACGACACCATTTATAGAAACGAACTATTGGAAGATATACACATGTCTAGTTTTGGTACACAGCCCAAATTCGTCCAAAAGGACGGTAACGACCTCTGCAAAGCATTCGGCGAGTGAAAAAGAATTTAAGCAAGGCAAAGGCTCAGTGTAGCGATGGTTAGTGCGATGAACAGCAACACCCAAATGATTTTTCACTGGCCCTTCTCTCGTCATGATCTGATAAGTCATAAGAATAGTATCAATTGCCGAGAAAAGCTTATCTCCAATTCGCCGTTTGGAGTCGGCATAAAACAGGTCCCGACATCGTGCAAGAAGCTCGGCCGTGGGTACCAACGAGACTGTTGCGCCAAAAATTGTATTTTTTTTTGAAGAAGTTTAATTATTCTTGAGAGGATTATGCAAAGGTCTCGAGTTAACATCGGTTGGACAACGAGATCTCAAAGCCACGTTTGCCTGTATAGAGGAGGAAGAGGCTGCCAACAAAAGACGACACACAACATCGACATCGTCACAATAGACAGCTAAGAGGTAGTATGGGACTTTGTCTGCTTTGTGCCCACTATTAACTCTGACAACAACATCTCGTCAGAATTCAAACGAAGAACTACTCATTACAACCGCTGCCTCATCAGGCATAGAAGGAAATTAAGTAGTAAGGCCCTCACTCGACTAGAAAGGGCCATCCCTGCGATAACAGCTGATGCAAAAATCCTTGATCGTCATGAGCGAAAAATTCTTCAGACAATTTTCTGTCTCGGTTGTGTTGACGGGCTATTGAGTCAACGATTCAGCCAATAATTTTTACGAGCTAAACCTGGTTAAAAACGCTTTTTTGGCCGTTTAGGATGTCTAGGAGAGAAGTGCCTTTGATTTCCAAACGGTCGTTTGACGTAGAGGAGGACCTTGATTCATGTGGCACGCACAAGTAGAAACCGACCTCAGTCAACTTAGAGTGCCCGACCGGGGGCAGTTAGCTATGGTTCTAAGGGCAAATGGGTGAAGGGCTGTTGATACTGTATAGCCACTATTAGTCAAAACAATTTCCATACAACGGTTTTGTCATTATCCAAATTTCTCAAAAATAGTCAAAATGTTTATTAAACTCATAGGGAAATATTAGTAGGTGATGAGCATTAGCGTGAGCCAAAGTAGCTCTTATTTACCTTTTTCTCGTGTGAGCTTTATTATGATTGTTGTGGATGTGATACAGGCGGTCTAAAGATCTAGCCTGTGAGGTTTAGAAAACGGATAAGATATGTATCCTTTTACCCGATATGTAGCTAAGGTTGTCGAAGAATGGTTGGCTCACCGCACGCAATCTGGATCTTGATAGTGCTGGCCATTTGCAGTTGAAATGGGAGAAGGTTATTCTCTCATTTATTTGTCCGCAACTTCGGCATTGGGGGTCGTATGGGGTCCCTAGTTTGGCCGCATGGTCTCTAATTGGCCAGTGTCCCGTGACTGTCGCCGTAATTCTTGCAATGTCTGGGCGGGTTCTATTCAGTAGGTCGTTTGTTCTGTTCTTGTCGTAGGAAGGCCATATCTTCCTCGATATAACACAATTCGTTAACCTTTTACATTTGGAGTCAGTCTTCCACAGGAAGGATGTGTGGATTTGTCCCTTAACCGCGCCTAGCGGGATATGGAACCTTGCCGCAAGTGATCCGAGTAGAGCTGAACCCTGTTTGGCAAGCTGGTCTGCGCGCTCGTTTCCTTCAATGTGACTGTGCCCTGGGACCCAGAGAAGTGTGGCCCTGAAACGTTTACTCAGGTGGGCAAGTTATTTCTCGCATTCCTGTTCCAGCTGGGAGGACATGTTAGCCGAGTTGATGGCGGTAATAACCGCTTGACTATCTATGAGGATAGCAATATGTTGCTTGTTCGTAGTGTCAGGCCCCAGTAGCATGCAAGACACTCGGATAGCCAGTATTTCCGCCTGGAATACGCTGGCAAAATCGGGTAGGCGGTACGAAAGTATATTAGGTTTGATATCAAGTTTTTAAAATACAGAACTCTGTTAACTCTAACAACAAAACATCGTCAGAAATAAACTAAGCGACAAATTAAGCTATTTCTTCGGGCTAAGAAGGGAATTTAGTAGTAAAGCCCTTATCGAACTACATACTATGGAGATCCTGTTTAAGACCCTGATCATCGCAGTCCGGCGCTGAACCATGTGCTGTATCAAAAGCGGATGAAGAAATCCTTGGACGGCTCCAGAGGAAAATTCTTCGAAAAATCTTCAGTCCCGTTTCCTTTGAAGGGCTATGAAGACGAAGATTCAACCAAAAAATATACCAGTTGTACAGCGACACGCCCCTGGTCAAAAAACTCCGCAGTGGACGTTTAGGATGGATAGGACATGTAGAACGAATGGACACCAATACTCCGGGTCGTAGTCTACGATCCCCAGCCAGACTTCAGACGCAGTAGAGAAAGTCCTCGCCTTAAGAGGCGCGCACAAATAGAAACCGACCTCAACCAACTTCGAGTGCGCAACTGGAGGCAGTTAGCTAAGGACCGGGTTATTTGGAGAGGCATGTTGGTTGATGCCCAGGTTCATTCCGGAATGTAGCGCCACTTAAGTTAGTAAGTATACATACAGAACTAATTAATATAGACATACAGTAGTATCATACACAGTGTGATACACCTATGTATCACAGATTTTTGGGTCCAAAATGTTTACATGCAATTATGCTTTTATTTGACAAAGCATAGCAGAAGTAAAAAAATTTCATTTGGATCACACCATAAAAAATGTTTTTTTTAGTAATTTTTTTAATAAAATATTTTAACTTACATCCGTTCAAAGATATTTTTTAAGGTTTGGCAAATAACGGAACTCGGTATTTTTGTTAAAAGTTTTTATAACCAAAGTTGCAGTTAAGTTGTTAACATCGAGAACTTAAAAAACCGCTATAGCCATTTTTATCAAACTTAATAAAACATAAACAAAAAAAAAACTTATTTAATTATGTTTTTTTGCTATTCCTCCAAACTATGAAAATCGTTACGGAGCAGGGAGCAAGTACGTACGACCAAGTCGTCCACCCACCACTCGTTTTTTTTTTTCGGAGCAATATTAATTAAATGGCGCCTGAAAAACGTTGCCCACAAATTCTCGGCTCTCCAGTGCCTCTAGAGAGTTTTTAATAAGTTGCGTGTTTTGTTTAACAGCCAGAATCTTTTCGTTTGAATGAAATTAATTGCGTGTAGCTATACGTTTTTATTTGAACCTGAGTTGATAAAAAGAATGTATGTAGACACTCGTTGATGCATAGAATCATGGAAAATGGAAGGAACATCGCTGGAATCGGTCCAGGGAGGGAGTGGTAGCAGATTATATGCAGGGCATGCTTTTTTTTTTATAGAATATCGAATTACAAGACAGCAAATTATTGAAAAATGTTTGTTTTCATAAAATTTTATTTGATCGTATTCAGGGCTTCATTTTTATAATTTTTTTTGTTGTGTTCGGTACTACTATAGGTGATTCAATTTCAGAATGGAATCAATAGTCAATGTTTCAATTAGAGTGAACTTGTGGTACCTGTTTCAAATCCAGAAAGTCACAACACCCAAGTTTTTTCCACTGCAGCACCTCTTGCGAAACTCAGACAAACATGCAAGAGTAACACAGTCATGAGATGATTCTCTTCTTTCTGCCAACAACAATAACTTCTCACGCACAAATGAAGGGAGAAGCTAGGTCCATTAATGCCATATAGAGGGTGTCCGCCGGGTAGGTATACTACTTTGTTTTGCCGCCATTTTGGTAAACATTATGTCAAGACTAATGTTTACCAAATTAGTCTTGATATTTGGCAGTCGTGAAGTAGACACGTGGAAAATTTATTATGGAAAAATATTCGATAAACCAACGTGTTTTAATCTTTAAAACATTTTATCAAAATCAATCATCGATGACTGTGCGATGTGCGAGTTACGTGAAATTTTTGGTAGTGAATGATTTCGAAGAAAGAGGGTGTGTAAGTGATAGGCCCAAGCATGGACCACAAAGTACTACTAGATCGACTGAAAACATTACTGCTGCTCTCAAGAAAGTGTTCAAAACAATCCATCGACCTCAATTCGACGCCGTGCCCAGGAGCTTGGCCTTCAAAGAACAACTTTGGCCACAATTTAAGATTCAATTGACAGAAGAACTTCTTCCATAAAACCATTTACGCCGCCGTACATATGCCAATATAATGTTACAGCTAGCCCATGACAACCCAGTTTTTTTATGAAAAAATCATAATGAGTGACGAGGCACATTTTGATTTTAATGGATATGTGAATAAGCAGAATAGTCGGTTCTGGGCAATGTAAAACCCTCAAATTATTAATCAGTCACCTTTGTTTCCTGTAAAAGTTACAATTTGGTGACCTTACTTTTTTGAAAATGAAAAGGGCGTAACGGTAACTGTGAATGGGGAGCGATATCGTGTTATGATTGAACCCTTTTTAACGCCAAAACTGCATGCTTTGGGCTTGATCGACAAGACGGTGCCACATCGCATACAGCCAGGATTACAATGGAATTACTGCGAGACCTCTTTCCACAACAAGTTATTTTAAGAAATGGTGATGTTGATTGGCCTCCACGGTCGCCTGATTTGACTGCTTTCGATTTCTTTTTGTGGGGATATATGAAAAGCAAGGTGTATGCAAACAAACCAGAAACGCTTGAGCAACTCAAACAAAATATTCGGGATGAAATTAATGAAATATAGCGTGAAATGTGTGAGAATGTAATGAAAAATGTGCTCAAAAGGGCTCGCATTTGTGAGACTAACAGAGGCAGACATTTACCTAATGTTGTATTCCATAGATAATTGCCGACATTAAATAAAACATTTATCAATATAAGATCCATTCTCTTTCATTTAATCAAAAATGATAAACAAACAAAGTAGTATACCTTCCAGGCGGACACCCTGTACAATATTACTATTTTGTATGTTAAGTATTTCGCAGTACCATCCTCTATGGTTGCCATTATTCTATTATAAATAAATATATCCGTAAAATCGATTCGCAATTTGACCACAGCCAATTAGAACGAATAGTTTAAATTAACCCACTCAGTCAACAACAGCGTACTTCTGAAGGCTATAAATTTCTACACCCTATGTCTTCCATAGTGCGTTAGCTTTATTCGTCCTCGCTTTACACGCATAAGGCATAACCATTAAAAATTTCTGATACATTTATAGCGATGTAATGTTGGCTTTTATACCACCAATTCCTTATATCACATGACAATGGTGAGAGGGTCGCCTTGAAGGCTATCACGTGCGACACCCCTTAAGTGCTTCCTTGGCGCGCAACGGAAATAAATGGGTTACGGCCATAAAAGTTCGCTTTTTTCAATTGAACGCTGCGCGGAAATTTCCAATTCACTTCACATTTTATTGCCGCACGCAATAAACTTTTATTGTTCCGCCACACGGTACGTTCTACATAAAGTCAGATCGATTTTCCATTCATCTTTAACCACAAAGCTCAAACTTAAAGCGCACTCACTCCCTTTTGCCAGATCCTTGCAATGGCATGTTAGACGACTGACGATGGGACTGAAACCAAAAACCAATTGCAATTTGTCTGCGCTGCCTAGGCGATGGTAAACTGAGCTACTAACCCCCCACCTCATCGTTGCTATAGTCGTTCTCCATCACCATCTGGCGGCTGCCTCTCTGGATGTGGATTTCTGTTTCTTTTTTTTAATTGGCACTTAATGCCCTGTCTTCGATAATTCCTGTACTCTGGCTCTCCCATTGCAATCGATTATATTGCCGAATGCAGTCGAGTGCAAAACAAAGGGATATACAAGGATACACTGCTTGTAAGTGTATGGGCTATACACTTGCTGTTCGTTTTGTTCAGAACCACTCATAGAGTGGTCATAATTATCGCTTTCAGTGTTGGCCATTAAACTCTGTACAGAGTCCTTTCTGAAAAGGATATAATTTCCAAGTCGCATGGTGGTGCATCGGATAAGCCGACTTGCTATACACAATGTTGCGACGGTATACGACCGAACAAAAATGCATTTTACGTAAGATGCCCCCAAAGGCGATTAAGAAAAGGATATCTTAAATTCTGCTCTGCTATTACGGTAAACGACTGTTAAAATCACAGTTGTTTACTGTGCTATTTAGATTGGAAGGAGGCGACACAAAAAAAAGTTAAATTACTTCGAGAAGATTTCTTTGGAAAAGACGATGCGTCACGTGCAGGTGAAATCTTAAGGAGATCTTGAGATGTACAAGAGGACACCAGCACCACGCGCGCCGGTGTAATTAGAAACACAATTTCGGAGGTAGTTTCACCTACAAATGGGAGGAAATGTGACTGCTGTTGCAGTTGCTGGCGGCAGAATCAAGATACGGCGCGCCTCGAAATTGGTGCCACCTCCTTGATGACAGGCGATGTTAAGATAGCTGTGCATACGATAGTACTTGTAGTATCCAATTCCTCATTAGAGCACGAACACAAGTACATTTGCGTATATTTAGTTTCCATGAGCGTGCTCATATGTAGGACATCAGATAATAACTGAAATTTTCCATCATAATAAGGACGACACCATAATGATGGTGTAAATATGTTACTCAATTTGTTCACATTTCACTTAGGTGTTGGCAGGACGAACACAATGTAAGGATAATAATATGATGGATGGGATTCTAAATGAGCAGTGTCTGATGTTGTGCGTGAGGGGACCTCATTTCGGCGCTTGATGTTGTTAAGTTTATTGAAACTATGTCTGAGCGATGATAGTTACTTGCTAGTTGGACAAGAGCTTATCGTCATAAGTGAAGTATTTTCAGTATCCATAGCCATCAGCACAGATGTCAATAATGATGATGTATGCATGCCGAATTACATTCCATCTGGTTGGAAATTTAAGGTTTTGCGGAGCAGAGCATTGGTGCCCTACGTCTATCAGATGCCCAAGAATTACACAAAAGGAATCGAAGATAAATCAAAGAATTGCCATTCGAATTTTATTCAAATATATGGGTCTTAAAAGTCGATAAATAGATGGTATTTCTTGTTGAATTTTATTTTTTTCAGTATCCGAGAAAGCTTGAAGATTTGATCACTGGAGTAATTTGGTAGCCTGAAATCACACCTATAGGGGCAATCAGGTTGGTGGTGGCCTTTAAAAAGCTCTAAAGTAGTACGAATATTTCTGTCAGGCTATTTGAGCATATGGATATCCCTATATACAACTCATTAAGGGATGTATGTTAGTTTACCCCAATTTGGAATGGTCCGTTCTGTTTTATTGTGGGATGTCTGCATACGTGCTTTTTTGCAGGGTGTCCGGTGGCGGATTCATGTTTACAAATGCAAAAATCTCAAAAGCTTTTAAGTGGGATGGAGGCAGAATGCTGCTGCTGCCATTTTAGTAACATAGACTGCGGGTTAGTCAGTCACAATGCCACATTGGTCAGAACAACAACGTGCGTTCGCTATCGAAACGTCTTTTTTAAGTTGCGATTCTTACGTGAGTGCGGCCTTACAATTTTGTTCACGTGAAAATATTTGACGATTAAGCAATGAACCAAAATTTAAATTTGATTTGGTCGCGGTTGGAAATATTCCGTGAAACTTCTTCAACTGCAAACACTTTTCAACCAGGGTTCAGCCGAACATCAAGGAACACCCAATATAATCCGGCGGTGAAACGAAGTTAGCGTGAAGGAACACGTATGTCAGTGTGGAAGAGAACAATCGGTTTTTCACTCCCAAGAACAGTTGTTGACGAAATATTTAGATAAACTTAAAATTGTATGCTTTTAAGATTTAATTAGTGCAAAAACTTAAATAAAATGACTTTGATTTATGCAAAAAAAATGCATCTTTTGGAGCGACGAGGCTTACATCCACCTAAATTGCCACTTAAGAAAGCAAAATTATCGCGACTGGTTTGAACAAACGCGTATTCCGTGACTGAATTACCAACAACCACCAGACTAATCAAAAGTTATTGTTTGGTGCGCTTAATCGACGAACGGAATCATTGATTAAAAAATATCAGGGACAGACATAAATGTGAACAGTGAACATTTCGGAAGCATGATCTCCGATTTTTTCTTAGCAAATTCGCGATCAAATGAATATTACTCGTCACACACGTGTTTTTAGTAGGGTGGAGTGCCTTTAGAGTGCCAGAGCATCTATGAATTTGCTCCGTGAACTCCGGCAACTACAGAGGCATAAGTCTCCTGAACATCGGCCTATATGCTGTAATATGTGAACGCTTGAAACTGTTTACCAACAATCTGATCGGCCCTTATCTGTGTGGTCTTAGGCCAGGAAAGTCCAAAACTAATCAATTTTTCACACTTCGGCAGATCCTGGAAATAACCCAAGAGGTCCAAATCGATACCCAACACATATTCATGGATTTTAAAGCCATATATGGCAGCATTTATTGAGAAGAACTATACAGAGCCATGTCTAGTTTTGGTATGCCGCCCAAACTCGTCGGAATAGGAGGATGATGGAGAATTCTCGCTGCTACATCAGGGTCGGAAACGACCTCACTGACACATTCGATACCAAAAAAGGATTTAAGCGGCAAGGCGATGCGCTGTCCTCTGACTTATCCAATTCGATTCTTCACTTGGACTGTGCACAACTCCCGAGTGAACACCAGAGGCACAATTTTTCAAAATTCGGTGCAACTACTAGCATACGCCGACGATATTGACATCGTTCTTTGGACCCAACGTGATGTCATAGCCACGTTTGCTGATATAGAGCAGGAAGTGACATTAATAGGTTATAAAAGTAAATGGTTAAGACCAAATATGTACTGTATCTCCATTGACAGATACCACTTGGAGGGAGTACGGGGCTTTGTCTACCTCATCATCGGGCTCAGAAGGCAATTTTGTAGTAAAGCCCTCGCTCGAACTCCTAAGAAGATCCTATATAAGATCCTGATCATCCCAGTCCTGCATTACGGCGCTGGAGCTTGAACCGTATCAAAAGCAGATACAGAAATCCTTGGCCGATTCTACAGGAAAATTCTTCGAAAAATATGCGGTCCCGTTTGCGTTGACGGGCTATGGAGATGAAGATTCAACCAAGAACTATAATAGTCGTACAGCGACATGCCCTTGGTCAAAAAATACTTCGTGTTGGATCTTTAAGATGGCTAAGACATGTATAACGAATGCACACCAATACTTCGGCTCGCAGAGTCTTCGATTCCCAGTCAGACGTCGGAAGCAGTAGAGGAAGACCTCGCCTTGAGTGGCGCGCACAAGAAGAAACAGACCTCAACCAACTTAGAGTGCGCAACTGGAAGCAGTTAGCTAAGGATCAGGCTTATTTGGGAGGCATGTTGGTTGAGGTCCAGGTTCATTCGGGACTGTAAAAAGGCCTGAAATTCAGCCACGGAGGGACGAACAGACAGAAATGGCCAGATCGACTCAGGTTCAGCTAGCGATCGGCTTTACTGGGTTACAAGACTTTCGTAATTAGTGACTGAAGTAAGATTCTCCCAGAAAAAGGAAAACGAAAGACGAAATTTTACTTAATCCTCCTTTAAGATGAAAGCGAAGGCTTTAAAGATCGAAGAGGAAGCCGCTCGACAGGCTTCTAAAAAAATTGTTTGATGCAGGTGGCCATGGCTCAGAGGAATGCGTAGTTGACTGCTAAGCCAAACGTTGCGGGTTCAAGCCCCAGCTTCGGCAGCATTTGTTTTCTACGAAAATCGCCAGCTTATCTGAGGCCACCTGTGCGATAATATGAGACAATATTAATCTATGTCTCCTCCTCTGTGCCACGTAGATGTATGTTATATGTCTTTCCATCTTTGTATCTATCTGTTTCTCTCTGTTGTATTAATGTCTTGATCTGTCCCAGCCGATGGCCTCAGTCGCCAGTGCTGTTACGTGTCTGTAGTTCGTTGCATTCATGTGCGAAGTACTGTGATGTCCAATGTCCAAAAATTGTTTGTGTATTTGCACTTGTCGAAAATATAAACCACAGTCCAGTTTGCATCCATATATGCTTAGTAATAGGCTTACGGACATCACACAAGCAGTTTTGAGGCTTTTGTGAAATATGTTTGCGGCCCAAATCGGTTTAGTCATTAAATAAATAACTCCGCCATGTTTTCATTTTCTGAAAAAATATTCTCATTTCTTATAAGTGATATACCGCAAAAGTTCCCCCTGTTATTTACGAAAATGTGGTTGTCATTAGTTTCCTACAGACTTCACCCATCCACACTACAAGTCAAAAAAATAACTTTGAAGTATCTAATTTGTATTTTCGCATCCCTCACATGTCCAGGTGTGAGTAACACCCTCAACGTCAAGGAACATCGCCTTCCAACTTATCTCAATGTGCCTTCGAAAAAAAATAGCACGTCTCCATGATACCAGTTGGTACTAACGACTTCAATGCTCTCACCCTCTACGGAATCTACTTAACAACTAATATCGATACCAAGGTATCTGAATTTAATTTGACAATTTCTTTCCCTCTACACCATCGAGCTTTCATCATCTTTTCTCACTTGGCGACAAACTTTAACGATCACGATTTGATTTAATTTTTTTTATTTTTATTTTTTTATGACTCCCTCAAGACGTGAGTCTTACGTTTTCTACACTTCGAGGAAAAAAGTTATTAGGTTCAAAATCGTCCACCCAGAGGTTCAATTTAATCCGATTTTTCGTTCTCCGTGTCGGAAAACTGATGAAAAATTGTTCGCTTACTTCTTAATTGAGTTCTTATGTCGCATTTTGTTCGCAGATAATTTAGCCCATCACAGGATACTTAATCCGAACAAATTTTATAATTGGAGTTTATGAGCAAATGAGGTTATACGAAAGTTTGGGTGCGACAGCTCTTATCGTTCAAGGCTTAAGATGTACCGGGACAAACAGTTTGCGATGGATCTACATTTTACAATCGCAACGTACAAGCTCATTAAAAGCCTTTAAGCAGCACGTCGATTGGGCTGGGCTACTAAAACGAGCGAGTAGAACGAGTTCATGGCGACCGAATGTACTGAGAGAGATTATATCCCTAACAGGGATGAAAGTTGGCGATTTTCGAGGATTTTCCGAATTCAGTCGTTCGGTTGAACTGACAGTGCATCCAAAGAACACAGCAAATGCATAGATCCATGGGATACACAACTGAAATCCTTGCATACGAGCCGTATTGAATTTAAAATCATGTACACACACGCTGGGTGGCAAAAAGTAGTAACCGTGTATGTAGGGATTGAAGGAACGCAGCATTTAAAATCCGTATAAGCAAATCCTTTTACAGGCTGAGTTGCATGGTGTCCTGTGAAGTGTGAGTGTGTGTATCGTTCGTTAAGTTTGGTTTTGGTGGGTATAGCGAGTGTTGCTTTTAAAAGAAATAGACTGTGGGGTAGGAATAGCATTAAGGCGATTCTGTTGCAGGACTAAGAGAAAGGAAATCAATTTACAGTTGAGAATGCATTGTAGAGATGTGGCTGCATCTGCTACAATATTCTTTTTAAAGTACGGCTTTAGTGGTTTCGGCTACTTCTTTGGTAGAATTGCCATTCTGTACCCCCTGGGTGTTGATATTGGTGGAGAATTGGGGCAATGCGTTTGACGTAAAGTCTCTTTTTTTTGCACCGTTCTCAATCCACCATTCTTTCCGACTGTCCAGGGCACTGAATTTAGCTACGATGACAAAATGGTCAGAGTCGTCGTTTACCCCTCGGAACCTCTGTGTGTTTATCTAGAATATTCGATGCGTGCCTTGCATCGATGAGGACATGGTCGATATGGTTGGCGGTTCGACATCCTGGAAATCACCAGGTTGCTTTGTGGATTTGAAGTCGTGGGAACATAGTGCTACTGATAGCCGTATAACATAATGCTTGGTAGGCTCCGTCCAGTAGGTCGTAAAATACCTCCTTGATAAAGTCTTTAGCCTCATCGGTAGGGGCGTGTTTATATATAAAGCTAAGGTTGCCAAGCGTTGCTCTCATGCGATTCGCAGCTAGGCGATCACCAACTGGCTAAGAGTAGATTATTCTGGATCTCAGTCGGCTCCCCATATAATGAATCCTCACCCTAATATGTGCAGACTTGGGTAACAGCTGTAATAGGTGCAGGTGCAGTCCATGTTTGTGTCCTGATCCTCCGTAACGTATTTCCTGGATCATTGTAATGTCTGTATACAGCGCGAGGACGGATTCAAGTTTTTGAGTAGCACCCTCACGTTCCAAGCTTATACTCGTAAGTAGTTATCCGTGGACATTCCGCTTCTGGTTGATATTTGAAGGGATCTGTAACGATTGTTTTCTCTCTCATGACTAGCTATTGTTTTACGTGGTAATGAAGAGCACTACCGTTGGTCTTTCAGTACATCCGCCACCATTTTTGTTCAAGGAACCTTTCTTGTCGTTGATGTCTTTACGATTCGAATGTGTCGACACAGCTCTATAGGGTATAAAATTTGTCCATTCTAACTAAGACTGTAGACGCCAGCGATTATTCCATCTTCTTCCGCTGCTGCCTGGAATGAAATATGTGCATTAGTGTGAGAACACGTCTTTCTCCCACCATAATCTGCTGCCGCCAAGATTTTACACAGGAATTGAGACCCTATCTACGGTCATGGTAACAGGTAAGGGCAGGCTAAGATTCAGAGTTGGCATTCATCGCCTACCATTTTTCCGATCTGAAATTGGGGGTAGATACAAGATTTAAATGAAAATCAAAATTGAGATGAGGTCACTTATTGTCTATTACATGACATATCACGTAAGTTTTGACCCTATATGGAAAGAACCGAACCAACAAAATGAACGATATGATAGAATGTCGCTGTACGTGTTGCAATCTAAAGAACTCTTCACTGCTGAGAAACTTTTAGATTTATAGAGGCTGCAGTAACGAAGAGGCAAGCGATCACAAACCTTATTTGTTTTCGCTGTCCGAATCTATGAAAGCACATTTGAAAGCTTCTGCCTTAAATGTTTCCAAGAGCAAAGTGTTTTTTACACATCGGGAGATATTGTATTGTAGGTTAAGAAATAAGGAAGGATCAGAACAAGAAAGATTATTAGAGATTATTAGAAAGATAGATTGCCGCTCATCTCTGCAAGAGATATCAGTGCTGTTAAACATTCACCTGTGTTGGGTGCCTGGTCATAGTAACATTCCAGGGAACTGTAAGGCTGATGAATTCGCCAGACATGGGACTACCAGTTGTACCCGACACGGATGCACTAGGTATTCCAATCGGTACATGCAAAAGCTTACTAGCACAACATGCTAACAGCAAATCAAATCTCAGATGGAGTTTTATGTCAAATAACCAAACAAATTTGGCGAAAGCTAGATTTGAGAAGATCCAAAGGACTGATTTCGCTCGTTAGATCATACATTAGCGCCACCATGGGTGTCATCGCTGGACACCGTTTAATAAGCGACTTCTCTAGGAACTGATTGGACGAAGCAGCCCTATCAAACCTCCCTCACTATTTCAGTTGTAGATGCGAGTATGTTTAATGAGTTTTACTTCTACGCGCGAGTATCCTGGTTCATATTCCAAAAGTTGCAAAACTGTCATGAGAAGCTTCTCCAATATGACAATCGGAATTGGCGTTAAGCTGCAGATCTTATTCTTTGTGGCGAAAATACAACTTCGCACACACAATTGCATGTAGAAGCTAGGTTTAAGGATCAATATGGACGTCAATTCAAGGTATATATTTTTATTCTTCCTCCATTAAATGGGAACGTCCTTAGCCTTAATCCATTGCATGTAAGATCAGGAGGATACATTTTAATTATTTCAGAAGGCATTCATCTATTTTTAAACAGCTAAGTTGGATACGCGAATTAAAATTCTCCCCAGAAACCTTAATGAAATTTAAAGCTTATCATCAGCGGATCCATGACCAACTTTACAACTAACAACTTAGTTCACATTTAGCGAAGATTGATTTTTGGAAACCAATTATACTTCGTTCTGGCTGAACAATTGTTGGATATATTATATTTAGAGATGACAGTTCTACACTAACACGATAAGCTGGGTTATAAAAACTATGCCATACTTTCAAACGAAAAATAAAAGCAATAAGCAAGACGATCAGCGAATCAGGCCTGAACTGGTTTTAAACATTATATACCAATTATATTCTCATTCAGATCCACCCCACTGTGTATTTTTTACGTTCATTTTTTTACGATGCAACTTTAGCTTCCATGCTGCATCGTTAATGTACCTAAAGGCGTCGCGTCGTCACAGCAAGATACTCGTGGTTCGGATATTCTTTTTAGCATTTTATCCAGAGCCTGAAGCGACACGAAGGGTCTTTTGCAAAGCAACCCCTACGTCACATGTGTGTTAGTTGTAAGTCCTTTGTACAGTTGTCGTTGCGACACGAATCTAAATGGGAATTTCTTGTTATTCCATTTTTTTTGTCCTTTTGCCATAGATACTGGCGAAAGTTGTGTTACCATCTCCACCCACCCTAATTCCCGGTTATGGCTGACAACCAGGATACAAAGGTACATCGACGTCATTACATATCCGAAACACGAAATGTTTTTGAAACATTGTTCCCCGTACGGATAGTATTTGTCCAAAAATATATAGTAGGGATCGTATCCATAGAATATAGCTACGCTACAACAGGACAAATTTTTCGTTTCATGTTTACTAACAGAACTTAAAGTGTACATCACAGTAAACAGCCAGTGAGTCAATGTGTGTTAAAAAAAAACACGTTAGGCATTATAGAACCGTAAAATTAATCCCGAAAGAGCAATCAATGGCCGTAACCAGAGTGGATGTATCTAAATTGATAATGTATTCCTAAATAGGCATTTAAAATTCATGAAGCCTGGCTATCTAAATGCAAATATTGTGCGTGCGTGCGGGATGCGTTTTTTTTAACCGTAGACATACACATTTGAGTTGCGGTGGGTTCGTTGCTTTGATGATTGATGGATCTGAAAACGTTGCGAGTATTCGGAAGCGATTCGCATCTTGATTTTTCGACATTGTAATGGATATATGCAGACAAATTTCATAGGAATTCTGTTATGAGGTAGCCTAATAAAAAATCGTGGGGTTTGTTTTAATGGCTGTAGTATACCTACATTAAAAACTTTTGAATATAAATTACGAAGCGAACAAGAATCCCTACCTAAATTCATTGACAGAAGTTGGATTTGTACCATTAGCTATATATTTAGGGTGTAAGCACTCATTTTTGTACAGTAAAAAGTTTTAGAAGTCAAGGACGGCTTGGCTATGTAGGTAGGAAGAGGAGACATCTTTTACAGTATTGATGGAAAACGAAACCACGAAACCTACACAAAAACACGTCTGGACGGACTTAATCGAATTAACTTAGCTAACTGCCACTATAGCGAGCAAATAGTTTTCCCACCTCGATGTTCATAATGGGAGATGGAGGTCTCCAGATCAACGAACAGTTAGTCAAATTGATCGCATTGCGATAGACAAGAGGAACGCATCTAGTATTTGCATTTTACGAACATCGACTCGACCACTACCTTTGTCCATTTTCGCGCTAAAACAAATCAGCAAAATTTAATGTCGAAAGACATCAATCACAAGAGCCCACCAAAGGCTTGGCAGAACGTATATCTCTTAATTATCCCGATTATACCACCAGCATTGAATGTAGAAAAATAATGGCAACGATGCCAACATCATCTAATGTGTCAAGATTTTCGCGCCCACAAGCCGAAAAACCCCTGGTTTAATGAGGAATGCCGACAGCCAAGTCCTACAAGGCTAAGATGCCGGTGAAGACGAGACCTGCCATTGAGCTCTACATGCAAAGAGGAAAGGAAAAATACCGGCTTTTAAGAAAAAAGAAAAAAGAGCAAGAAAAACTCCAGATTAAGTATATAGAGGTGCCACTCCAGGAACGATTATCGCAAGTTTTACCAAAGTGTATCAAAACCAAAGATAAAAGGCTCGAATATAATCTAGTCGAGATAAACAAGGAAATATCGTAGTAGAGACACGGTGGATGCTGATGATATGGAAGAACCACTTCTGCAGATCGGGGATGACGAACAACATACTGCTGTCAGGCACAACGAACCATTCAATACTGACGACGACAGCGAAGAAATGACTTGGTAAGTAACATCCACCCACTCATAAGCCAAATCAGGTCGGATGAAAGTCTGCGTGAAGAGTGGAACCTCAGCATCGTTGCTCGATCCACAAAAAAGAGCCGTTGAACTGAGCAAATACAGAGGCATAAGCATCCCTATCGCCTTCAAGATCATATATCTGCCGCAATATATGTGAACTCCTCAAACCATTTTAAAACAACTTGGCCGGCCCTTATCAGTAAAATTTTTGGCCAGGAAAGTCCACAACTTATCAAATCATCACACTTTGGCAGCAACAAGAAATACAAATTCATACAGACCACCTATTCATCGATTTCAAGGCTGCATACGACTGCATTTATAGAAACAAACTATACAGAGCCATGTCTACTTTTGGTAAACAGCCCAAACTCGTCGGCTGTGCAGGATGGAGAATTCTTACCAATCGCTGTTTCTTCGGTCTAAGAAAGCAATTATGTAGTAAAACTCTCACTCAAACTTCTAAGGAGATCCTATATCAAATTCCGTATCAAAATTGGATCAAGAAATTTGTCGATTCGAGAGGAAAATTATTTGAAAAATATTCGGTACCGTTTGCTTTGATGGGCTATGAAGAAGAAGTTATAATCAAAAACTATACGAGCTGTACAGCGACATAATCCTATCCCCAAAAAAATTCGGCATTGGCCGTTTAAGATGGCTATGACATGAAGAACGAATGGTCACCAGTACGCATGAGTTGCAGAATCTTCGATTCCCACCCAAACGTTGGACGCAGAAGAGGAAGATCTCAATTTAAGTGACACAAACAAGTAGAAACCGACCCCAACCAACTTGGAGTAGAGACAACAAGAGGCAGCCGTTGTCAAATCACACTAGCCTTCCCCTACCCATGAATTTGGTGTCCAAATTTCGTTTCATGATTGTTTGTAGCGGATGATTTCTTAAGAGTTAAATTTTCAGGTTGGCAGCACTTTTAAGTAATGGAGTCCAAACGTCATCTGTCAAAGTAAAAGGTTTTCAGTATACTCTGCCATTTAATCATGGAAAGTCTTACAAAAGAGGAACGATTATTTGAAAAATATTCGGTACCGTTTGCTTTGATGGGCTATGAAGAAGAAGTTATAATCAAAAACTATACGAGCTGTACAGCGACATAATCCTATCCCCAAAAAAATTCGGCATTGGCCGTTTAAGATGGCTATGACATGAAGAACGAATGGTCACCAGTACGCATGAGTTGCAGAATCTTCGATTCCCACCCAAACGTTGGACGCAGAAGAGGAAGATCTCAATTTAAGTGACACAAACAAGTAGAAACCGACCCCAACCAACTTGGAGTAGAGACAACAAGAGGCAGCCGTTGTCAAATCACACTAGCCTTCCCCTACCCATGAATTTGGTGTCCAAATTTCGTTTCATGATTGTTTGTAGCGGATGATTTCTTAAGAGTTAAATTTTCAGGTTGGCAGCACTTTTAAGTAATGGAGTCCAAACGTCATCTGTCAAAGTAAAAGGTTTTCAGTATACTCTGCCATTTAATCATGGAAAGTCTTACAAAAGAGGAACGATTGCAGATTATTGAAATTTATAATCAGCTCTGTGAAAAATGTGTACCGTTTGTTACGACTTTATTATGGTAGTCATAATGGACCAGGTGAATCAACAATCCGTGCTGTTATCACCAAATTTACTTTGTTGGACATTAAACCATCGACTCGCATGCGTACCGAAGACAATATTGCAGTCGTAGCGTCCAATGTTAGTGAAGATCGTGCAATGTCAATTCGTCGCCGTTCTCAGCAATTGGGCATGTGTTACTCAACTAAATGGAATTTTTTTGGGTTTGAAAGCCTATAAAATTCTACTTGTGAAAAAATTGAAGCCGAATGACCTACCAAAACGTCTAATTTTTGGTGGATGGGCCTTAGAACATGTTTTGTCGAAAAATTGTATTCATCGATGAGGCTCCTTTCTGGCTCAACGGATACGTAAATAAGCAAAACTGTCGCATCTGGAGTGAAGAGCATCAAGAATTACCGATGCATCCTGAAAAAAACGACAGTTTGGTGTGGTTTATGTTCTGGTGGCATCATCGGTCCATTTTTCTTCAAAGACGACCATGGAAGAAACGTTACCGTCAACGGCGAACGATACCGAGCCATTTTACGCGATTTATTTTTTGCCCCAGTTGAGTTGAACTTGGTTGACATGTTGTTTCATCAAGACGGTGCAACATGCCACACAGCTCGTAAAACAATGGAATTGTTGAAGGATGAATTTGGTGAGCAGTTTATCTCTCGAAATGGCCGTGTGAGTTCGCCGCCAAGATCATGCGATTTAGCGCCTCTTTATTATTTCTTATGGGGTTATGTAAAGTCGTTAGTCTTCGCAGATAAGCGAAACATGTTGAAGGAAATGTTGAAGGATGAATTTGGTCAGCAGCTTATCTCTCGAAATGGCCGTGTGAGTTGGCCGCCAATATCATGCTATTTAGCGCCTCTTTATTATTTCTTGTGGGGTTATGTAAAGTCGTTTGTCTTTGCAGACAAGCGAAACACGATTGAAGACTTACATGATTACATAACAAGCGCAATTCGTGGAATAAAGGCCGAAATGCTCGAAAAAGCGACTCAAAATTGGACCTTCCGAATGGCCCATTTGAAACGGAGCCACGGACAACATTTACATGAAGTTGTCTTTAAAACGTAAATGGCAAAGGCCTAATTATCGATTACAATAAAAAAAATGTAATATTTGATAAAAATTTAAGTGTTTTATTCAATTTGAAAAAAAAAATAAACAAATACGCTTGAAAAAATTAAACGACGAGAACAAAGAAGTTTCACTTCAAAAAATACACCCCAGACAATACCGCGAATTCATAGGAATGTTGCCATATTAAAAAAAACGCATTAAAAAAACACTTCATAAAATGCTCTCTATCTATATAATATTCATATATTCTGTGATCCAATGATAAGAATAAAGAACATACGGCATCATTGAGAGAAATGCATTCATAAGCCAACCCTTAAAAAATATCCCAGTCAAAGGAAATTGAATTCATTAGAATTTAGAGCTAAATGTAAAACTCTCTGCTCCACTGACTGTAATGTGCATATTCAATTTCCCCTAACGATCTCATTCGATTTCCATTTCCCACCCGAAAACAATCTCACATGAAATAAGGACACCCCCAAACATTTAACCCGAATCGCATAAATGTGTGCAAATCACATTTCCATACTCGATTTCCTGTTTTTTTTTTGTTTATTATTCGATGATAACAAGAAGGAGCACACAGATATAGCAGAAGAAATCTTATAAATAAATAAACAAATAAATAGACACTCAAAAAGGACACTCGCCGGATATTACGGTGGAGCACGTTTCGAAGATTCCAAGACTTAATGTCTTTTTCTTGGGAAAAGAAAAGATTCCAACCAATTCTCAACTTTATTATTAAGTCCGATGTTTCCCCATCGTTTTGATGCATATGTTAGGGAAGGCTTCCTTTTTTTTTTAACAAGCAAGAAAGGTTGTAACCCTTTCATGGTGGAACAAGCTACCAGCGAAAAGGGATGTTAAATCCCATCTTTGAGCATTTTATTCATAGAGCTGTAAGATATGGTACACTGACATACATTCAACGCGCACATAAACACGAGATAAAGATGTTGAGTATGCATGGTAAATAACAAAAGGATTGCTCTATACTGCTCCGTCCTGTGTTGTTCGCTTTGTCTTCCTCCATAAGAAAAAGTAGCTGATTGTTCTACGCTGTTGTGTAGGAGCCTAAATTTGCATGAGAGGAGGAATTCTCAAGGAGTTTTAACAGACATACCTCGGTATTCAAAAGGATTCGACATCATTTCGCATCGTTGCCATTTAGAGCATTGCCCCGCAGGCAGAACACAAGTAAACTATAAAGGTCTTGTATTTTTCAGTCGGGCAGAACAAATGGAGAGCTCGTTTAATCGAAGATTCTTGGAAAACGTCCTTGTTTTGAGATTCCAGTTGGTCCTTAGTATGCATAAAAGAATAAACATATCAAATTAGGGGCCTTCACATACATAACACACGACCCTGAAAAGGTTCAGTAAAAATGTTTTTTCCGCCCATAATCCTTCTGTTGTCGGCTTTCGGAGTATGTGTGTGTGTGTGTACGTCATTTAATTGAGATATAAGATATAACAACTGACATGACGTCCGAAAAGGGTGACGGACCCAGGGGGTTATGGGTCAGTTTTATGTTAGCCTAGGGATTTATGTCCTTTTCTGTTTTGCAAACGATATACGACGAGAACGCCAAATGTGTGTAGTAGTCCTCTTATTCATTGAGCTTCAATGTTTACCTAAGTGGGGATGATTGTTTTGTAAATATAAATAATGTAATTTTAGGCGAAGGAGAGAGGCTCGTAAATTTGGTGTCTGGTTTATTTGTGGAGGCGCAGTATACATGTGTACGAGTAGATATGACCGATACGGATTTCGAGTGCGGTAATGGTGGGTTTTATTAAGTACTAATTGGCAAACATTTGCATAAGTGATGACGAGGCGGTAGAAATGGATTAATTAGTACAAAATGGTGCTTTTAATCAAAGTGCGTGTGTATGAGATGGCGGTGTGCTCCAATTTGTATGCGAACGGCACATCAATTGTTGTGCGACTTCTTGTGGGCGATTATATGTAATAATACATTTGTGTGTGCGATTTTATTTGTTAGATCTATAATAAATGAGACGAGAGATATGGCACTAATGGACTTGTAAGCTATAAAGATTATTGGGTTCTTTTTCTGTGTGTAATCAAGTTCTTGGTTGTCCTTTATTCTGAATAAAAAAAAATAAAATAAAATGGTTCTTTGAATCCACATACAGTGTTGGGAAATATAATAGAAAAATGACAGACGTAATAGTAAGCAAACAGCTGTTGCAATTGGGACAATGTCTTGTGGTCGGATGAAACAGACACAAATTTGTTTGGATCTGATGGAAAAATGTACGTGAGACGACAAAAAAAATTCCGAATTCGACCAGAAGTACGCAAAAAAGCACGGTGGTGGCTCTGCTTCCCTGCATCTGGTGTTGGACCACTTTTCTAGATAAAGAACTAACTGTGAGTTGTGGACTACGTCAACATCCATAATATGGTAATGCTACACTTTGCTGAGAAGGATATGCACCTTAAATGGGAATTCATGCAGGATAATGATCCCAAGCATTCCTCGAAACTAGCGAAACAATAAAATTGCTGTTTTGGAATGGCCTTCACAATCCTCCGATATAAACTCGATAGAACGCTTGTGTTGCGTTCTAAAACGCAAGATCGGCAAATGTACTTTCTTTCTGTACAATAAGAATATTTGTCGTACAAAATACAGGAAGCGTGGTGGTCTTAGTTCATTCCATGGGACGAAGATGTGAGGCAGCGGTTAAAAGCAAAGGTGCTACGATCAAGACAGGCTCAGTGGCTTGCAGGTTAGTGCGATAAACTGCCACGCAGGTCTCGGTGCGATACCCAGCCGTAGCAACACCTAAATGATTTTTCCTTGCCCTCCTCTTGTGATGATCTGAAAAATCATCCGAGTATCAATTATCAAGAAAAGATTATCTCAAGTTAGCCGTTCTGAGTCGTCATAAAACAGGAGGTCCCGTCATCGTGCAAGAAGTACACACGCACACATGAATGGTTGTCGGAAAGCTCGGCCCTGGATACTACATTTTATTAAAATCAATCATCGATTACTGTGACGATGAGAAAGTTACATGCCAACAAAACGCACTTTTTATCGTGTAGTGAATGATTTCGAAGAAAGAGGGTCTGTTGGTAATAGGCTTAACCATGGACCACAACGTACTGCAAGATCAGCTGAAAACATTACTGCTGCTCAAGGAAGTATTCAAAACAATCCATCAACCTCAATTCAACGCCGTGCTCAGGAGCTTTTTCCCACATTTTTGCACAAGGATTTGCATTTGTTTCCATTTAAGATTCAGTTGACACAAGAGCTTCTTCCACAAGACCATTTACGCCGCCGCGCCGTACATATGCCAATAGGACGTTACAGCTAGCCCATGACAACCCCGATTTTTATGAAAAAAATCATAATGAGGCTCATTTTCATTTGAATGGATATGTGAATAAACCGAATGTTCGGTTCTGGGCAATGGAAATCCCTCAAATTATTCATCAGTCGACTTTCGAAGGTTGGGTGTTGTAGAACGTAGGTAGACTCCGATTGGCGTTAACTTGGCAATGTTGTAACTCTGACTACACATCAAGTGCTTACTTTTTACCTCTAAGTCGTAACCATCTGGTACTGGTCTCATCCAACCGGATTTGACTTGCTACACGATAAGCTCGAGTGTTGATAACGCGACAACAAACAGCAACACTATAAACAGCCAGGTCAGAATGGCATGGAATGAATACCCGGCCTGCTGTCCCAGGTGAACCTAGACAAAACAGATATAACTGGCATCCAGATGGGATGGGCTGAGCAAAAAGAGGATGAAAAAATGTGACATCTACTAGTAACAGAAACAGCGACTGTTCGGATGCGGATTTGTTATAAGTGCCAGACTTAGGCAAGAAGTCTTAAGTTTCCAAGACATTAGCGAACGCATTGTAACAATCCACATCAAAGCCAAATTCGCCCACATAAGCCTTATAGGCGCTCACGCCCCAACGGAGATAAAAATATGATATAGCTAAGGACTGCAACTATGAGCTCCTTGACAAAACCTATGAGCGACTACCGAAGCACGATGTTAAAATCGTGATGGGAGATTTTAACGCAAAGGTAGGAAGAGAAGACATCTTTAGCAGTGTTGTCGGAAAACATAGCCAGCACGACAACACGTCTGGTAACAGACTTAGGCTAATTGACTTCGCTACGGAACGAAATGCCACTATAGCCAGCACACGGTTTCCTCACCTCGATATCCATAAGGGTACATTGCGGTCTCCAGATCAACGAACGGTCATTCAAATTTATCACATAGCGATAGACAAGAGGCACGCATCCAGTATTTTGGATGTCCGAATATTCCGAGGAGCTAACATCTACTCGGACCACAAACTAAACCTCTCGATTAACACTATACCACCAGCATCGAATGTCGAAGAACATTGGCAACGATGCCAACAAGCCAATAGATCAGCCGCAACTGATGTGCTAAGCTTCTCGCGCCCACCAGCCAGAAACCCATGGTTTGATGAGGAATGCCGACAGATATTCGCAGCCAAGAACGAGGCCTACAAGGCTAAGCTGCAGGTGAAGACAAGAGCTGCCGTTGAGCTCTATAGGCAGAAAAGAAGGGAAAAACACCTGCTTTCAGAAAGAAGAAAAAAATAAAAACGCGCGATCGAGGATATAGAGAGGTGCCGCTTCAGGAACGATGTTCGCAAATTTTACCAAAGTGTAAAACGTCAAAGCCAAGGATACAAGGCTCGAACAGAATGCTGTCGAGATGAACAAGGAAGTATCGTAGTTGAGACACAGTCGATGCTGAGGATATGGAAGAACCACTTATGCAGACTGTTAAACGGCGATGATGACCAACATTCCGCTGTCAGGCAGAACGAACCATTCAATATTGGCAACGACAGCGAAAACTGCCAACCACCCGACCTGAGTGAGTAAGGATAGCAATATCTAACCTGACTTGGTAAATAACATCCACCAACTCATAAGCCGAATCTGGTCGGAAGAAAGTATGCCTGAAGAATGGAACCTCAGCATCGTTTGCCCGATCCACAAAAAAGGAGACCCTCTTAATTGCGCCAACTACAGAGGTATAAGTCTCCTCAACATTGCCTAAAAGATCCTATCTGCCGTTGTATGTGAACGCCTGAAACCGTTTACCAACAAGCTGATCGGCCCTTTTCAGTGTGGTTTTATTCCAGGAAAGTTCACAACCGATCAAATCTTCACACTTTGGCATATCCTGGAAAAACCCCAGAATCCTATTCATCGATTTCAAAGCCGCATACGACAGCACTTATAGAGACGAACTATACAGAGCCATCTCTAGTTTTGGTATACCGCCCAAACTCGTCCGTTTGTGTAGGATGACGATTGTCGAGAATTGTCGCTGCTCCATCAGGGTCGGCAACGACCTCACCGACACATTCGATACCAAAAAAGGATTTACGCAAGGCGATGCGCTGTCATGTGACTTCTTCAATCTGATTTTTGAGAGGATTGTGCAAAACTCACGAGCCAACACCAGAGGCACAATTTTCCAAAAATCTGTACAACTACTAACATTCGCCGACAATATTGACATCATTGGTAGGACCCAACGTGATGTCATAGCCACGTTTGCTAGTATAGAGAAGGAAGCGGCAAAAATGGGTTTAGCAGTAAATGAGGGCAAGACAAAATATATGCTGTCAACACGAAAGGACACACAACATCGACGAATTGGACAGAACGTCATAACTTTGAGGTAGTACTGCACTTTATCTATCTCGGTTCCGCTATTAACTCTGACAACAACATCTAGTCAGAAATTAAACGAAGAATTACTCTTGCCAACCGCTGTTTATTCGGGCTAAGAAGGCAATTCAGTAGTAAGGCCCTCACTCGAACTACTAAGGAGATCTTATATAAGACCCTGATCATCCCAGTCCTGCTCTACGGCGCTGAAGCATGGACCGTCTCAAAAGCGGATGAAGAAATCTTTGGCCGATTTGAGAGGAAAATTCTTCGAAAAATCTTCGGTTCCGTTTGCAATGCCGGGCTATGGAGACGAAGATTCAACCAAGAACTGTACGAGCTGTACAGGGACATGCTTCTGGTCAAAAAACTCCGCATTGGACTTTAAAGATGGCTAGGACATGTAGATCGAATGGACACCAATACTCCGGCTTGCAGAGTCTCCGATTCCCAGCCAGACTTGTGGCGCGCACAAGAAGAAACCGACCTCAACCAACTTGGAGTGCGCAACTGGAGGCAGTTAGCTAAAGACCGGGCTAATTGGAGAGGCATGTTGGTTGAGGCCCATGTTCATTCCGGACTGTAGCGCCACTTTAGTAAAGTAATTACCTTTGCATCCATTAAAAGTTACAGTCTGGTGTGAAATTTGGTCAGGAGGAATCATTGGACTTTACTTCTTTGAAAATGAAAAGGACGTAACGGTAACTGTGAATGGGGAGCGATATCGTGATATGATTGAAAACTTTTTAACGCCACAACTGCATGCTTTGGGCTTGATTAACATGTGGTATCAACAAGACGGTGCCAAATCGCATACAGCCAGGATTACAATGGAATTACTGCGAGACCTCTTTCCACAACAAGTTATTTCAAGAAATGGTGATGTTGATTGGCGTCCACAGTCGCCTTATTTGACTGCTCCGGACTTCTTTTTGTGGGGATATCTGAAAAGCAAGGTTTATGCAAGCAAACCAGAAACGCTTGAGGAACTCAAACAAAATATTCGTGATGAAATTAATGAAATACCGCGTGAAATATGTGAGAATGTAATTGTGAGAGTAACAGAGGCGGATATTTTTCTGATATTGTATTCCATACAAATAAAACATTTATTAATATAAGATCCATTCTTTATCGTTTAATCAAAAATTATAAGCAAATAAAGTAATATACCTTCCTGGCGGACAGCCTGTAGTTCTATACGTAACATACTGAAATTCATGTGTTTTGTCACAACACACACTTGCGTTTTCCGATTTAAACAAAATTTCGCAGAAACCATATATAGACCAATACGAAGTATGAAAGTTTGGTTAGAATCGGTATATGGGTTAATGCGTGAATCGCTGACAAACAAACACAATGTTAAAGCTCAATTTATATATATATATATAGATATAGATTATAAGATCCAGAAAATACCAATATTTGCAATATCCAGACTGATTTTGGCAATACTGTCGTATGTCAGTTCCATCTTTTCATTTTCGTCGCTCAGCGATCGACTAAAAAATTAAAACAGATTTGATTGCTGAGCATGGCCGCAAAGGGCACTCACAATGTGTTTAATGTCTTCTGTGTGAACATTTTAACATACATAAAAACACCCTTCCGACCTAACCTAACCTAACACATATGTTCCTTTATTGAAATTTTTATTTACCCCAAAATGGCTTTTGCAAAACCTCCGATTACTTTTGCCCAATGATGCTAAAAACAGGCGCAATAAAAATACACACACTTTTTAATGATTTGCGTACAGCATCCCCCATTTGCGTTGCCAACTAATTAATGGATGAAAACAATTATCTGTAAATTATTTCCCATTCATAGCACACACATGCACACACTAACTCAATCCACAATATCAGGCTAATCCTTGGTAAATTTTCATATCCTCTTATATCCTATGCATTGTCATTATCATCCGACTCGACTCATTCGTCCTTATCCCCAGTTGTCGTCGGAATGACACATCATAATCCTTTTGTCCATCAAAAAACGAGAAATACCCATAATCCGTAGCTCACTCTTCACCGTCCTGTCGGAAAATTATGAACCAAGCCCCACTAAACTCATGCCTTGTCAAAATGTACACCACAGTCCTACTCGTCAACACATCCCTCAGGGGTAATTATGATTCTTTGATACAAGTTTTCGTCATGTTCTCCACCCTGCACAGCATACCCTTAGCGACACATCAGGCCCGTTTGCGGTACTGGTACTGGATTGCATGTGGATTTAGTTTTGCCTCTCGTTTTTTATTGCTGTTGTTTCATTATTGTTCTGCCAAAAACTGACAAACTTCCAGGCCCCAAAAGTGCTAAAGATAAAACCACGTAATTAGAGGCAAACTGTCATGCCAGTGTGGAGTGCTGCACACACTAGTGTTGTTGTAGAGATATCTTTTTTTTTTGCTTGTTTTGAAAGTCAAACTGAATGGCTTCAGGATATTAGAATAGGTTTATCCTCATTCCCCTTAGCCCCTCTGTGTTGAAAATATAATTTTTGTGTTTTTATTTTTCAAGGACTTTTGTTGTCAAATTGTATTCGTACTTGAGCGCAATGAGTGCGCATCACTTAAAAGTGATTTTTGGCGGAAGAATCATTTTGATATTTGAGGGCAGTTTGCAGGGTGAACTCTGGAGCGAAGAATTAGGTCAACTACAAGGCTGACTTAATGACGTCCATATATTTCTGGGCTAGAAAATTAGGATTTATACAGGACATTTTCTTGTGAATGGCAATGAATCAGGGTTTAATTGCCCCTTTGTTTGCAGGTCAAGATGGGACTGGGCGTAACTATCCGACGTCGCATTGGTCTCCCAGTTTTTTCTAGGGTGCGTATGGGTTTATTTTACTTAATTATGATTGAATTAATGCCCCGAGGACGTGACTGTTTCTTAACCGGCATTAATATAGTCGAGCTTGGAATTACTACACTAATTGAGTTATTGCAAAACACAAACACTTGCTTTATTGCAAGCAATTTTGTAAATGAGGTGATTAGGGCAGAAAATATTTACACACAATATTGCTTAGGCGTCGATATATTTAGGCAGAATGGAGGATGGAGGAGGATACACTCTGTTTCAATGAATAAGGGCAAACAATTTTAAAGGAACATTGCCCTTTTTTTGGAACATTTAGCGTTTCTGTATTATTTAATGGTGCTTACTATTTGTTTTTTGTTTTGTGAGAAGAACACGACAATAATTATATCAAAAGGTACCGTCAGTTTTGTTTGGTTCTCTTACGTTGCATATGGAAAATTGCAGTTTTTGTTTGTGTGAAATGAACAACTGGTGGGTCACATTTACAAGTTTTTTTTTTTTTTTTAAATGCAATTATATGAACATAAAATTAAATTTTGTCCATTTATAATGACCATCAAATCGCAGCTCCGAGGAGGCCAATTGACATCACAAAGACGGCTGATAACACGATTTGGAAATTTGGTGCACAAAAGATCCATTGTGGCATGGGCTGTATTCCATGGCGCACCATTAAGCATGTACCAACGGTCGTCCCAATTTATTCCTTTAATTGCTGTAAAAAAAGTCTACTAATATGGCTCTGTAACGCCTGCCGTTGACCAAAACATTGTTCCCCGCCTCATTTTCGAAGAAAAATGGTCCAATGATGACACCACTCAACAATACGCACCAAACTGTCGCACTAAGTGGATGCATTGGCTTCTCGACAATAACGTGCGTGTTTTCCAAGCCCAAGATGCGGCAATTTTGTTTTCTTTTAACGTAGTCGCCAAGAAGAAAATGTGCCTCGTCAGAAAAGATGATTTTTCGCCCAAAATTGTTGTCTAATTCAAGCTGATCTAAGTCAAACTGAGAAGCGGATGGTCGTGCGCCTTCAAATTCTCAGTCAACTGGACCTTGTAAGCGAATAATCCGAGATCTTTGTGCAGAATTCTCCTCAGGGTAGTAAGTGAAATGTATTGAGCTGTGGAGATTGATGGTGAGTTGATATTCTAGAATGGAGTCGGCCACTCTCGGGTACAGCAGCCACATTCTCGTTTGTATCGTACGACGCAGAGTGGGGTTTGAAACATGACATAATCGCTTTTTTTTTTGTTGGGAATAAAAAAAAGCGAACTTCAACAAAAATACCGGAGCTTTAAGAAAAGCATAACATCATGCGAATAAGTCAATCCAATTTTCAACAGAGACATTCCAAAATTGAGCATTGTTGCAAAAACACGACTTGTTGCCTCAGTCGCTCTCCAACTCCCGAAGTGGTTAGACGGCTTAGTTAACGGAAGTGATTTATAAAATCCTACAGTGACTTAAAGTGCAGTCAAAAGGCAAGTTGGCCTAGTGAAATTGTATAAGTGCATATAGCACTCGGCTGAGTAAGGTGATTCTGCACTTCCTCAGGACTTTGCGGACTTTTAGTCCAACTCCATAGTTAAGATTTTAAAATTAGGAACAAGGTCCGGGGCGGGGCTTGTGCACCATATTGGCGTACAATATGGTTGAATGCATGCTGCCGTGGGACCGAAAGACGCAATCAGGGGCGACCCCTCGGGGCATATTCAACGAGGGCTCGCCACCCCGATTATAACTAAGTTAGGTTTAAGTAGTTGAGTAGTCTTAAGTTAGGCTTAAGTAATTTAAGTAGTCTTAAGTTAGTTATAATCTAGAATAAGCTTACTATACAAAGTTTTTTTATTTTTTCGTTGTTAATTAAAATTAAATATAAAAAAAATGACAAATTTAAGCCCAAACGCAAAATAAAGCAGCTAAATAAAAGCTTACAGCGCCCACTAAGGGCCGATAAGTTAGATTAAGTAAACCAAATATTGATAAGTTAGATTCAATCATTTTTAGTATAAGTTAGGTAATATTTTAAGTAAATAAAAAAAATGAAAAAAAATAGCACTTGGCTGGCATTCCGAACTACCCTGGTTCGATTCCCAACCGGGCGTATGTTTTTTTTTTATTTTTTTTTTTTTTATTTTAACATAAAATCTAAATAAAATAAAAAGTGTTTGTGGTCCGTAGCCGAACTAGTAGTGGCGACAGGCGGGCAAGCGCAAGAGGGCGGGTTCAAATCCCGGCAAAGTAAAGAATTGTTGGAGGCTTTTTTCCACAATCGAGAAATTACTAATTTCATCGAGTGGGAAAACCGCCAAATGGAGCAGAAAAAGCTAACGGGGGATATCCCAGCAAATACGGGATGACGTCTTCGACATCAGCGGCAGTAAAATTGCAACAACAAGTTGCCTCTCCATCAGATGATGCAGAGGTATCGTACATCTCCGATAAAGGGGAAGGACGGTTCACTACCGAGGATAGCAACATGTTTGCGGTGCTGTCAACGGATGATGATGATATTGAAGAGGAGGAGGAGGGGCTTCTAACCAATGAAAAAGTTCATTTGAGGGCAAAGTTAACGCAAAGTTAAAGAGCCCTCAGACAAAAACAACAGGAGCGTCGCAAGAACGAACAAAAATGCCGCGACGAAAAAATACAACAACAACAACAACAACAAAACCACAAAAAGTATTGACACAAAAAAACAGTAGAACTGAGACAAAGCCCAATTCCCAGAAACCACAGCTAACAGGAAAACAAAAACAAATACAGCAACAGCCACAGAAGCAGCAAAAAATACAACAACAGCAACCACAGACAGAGCGACAGCCACAAAATATGACACAGCAGCAACCGCAGACCCAGCAACAACAGCCACCAAAACACCAGCAGCAACAGCAAGCAATAAACCAACAACAAAAACAGCATAAGCAGCAAAAGAAGCAGCCTCAACAACAACAACAGCAGCAGAAGAAGCTGAAACAACAACAGCGGCAGCAGCAGCAGGAGCCACAGCCGCCGAAAAAAGAAAAAGTGCCACCCATTAACACGTACAAAATGGACCTTAAGGAAACCATTGAAATATGTAAGTCGGCCATAGGCAACAATTTCACAATACAAAGATTAAGTCAAGATAGGCATGCTAACCACTGCTTAACAGTGGAGCAGTACAAAATTTTAAAGCAATTACTAGCAGACACCACAACGGAGTTTTTCACATAAACTCCGAAAGTAGAAAAATGCCAGACGGTTGTTTTAAAGGGCATATATTCCTTGACGGACCCGCAGGCGCTTTTAAGTGAGCTCCGCCAACGACTGACGAGCTCGAATTCGTAGGGGTAAAGCCATTCACCACAGTGAAGGCAAGACGGGAGAATCGGAAACTACCGATCTTCCTAGTATAGCTATCGAACCAAAGCAAGATGGAAGAATTGAGGAGTATCTCAGTCCTCAACTTCCAGGTTGTACGATGGGAAAAATTAAAAAGAGGTGACAGCATGCTTCAATGCATGCGTTGCCAAAGGTTCGGCCACGCCTCAGCCAACTGCGAAATGCGGTCACGCTGTGTTAAGTGTGGAGAGAACCACAACAAAGGAGAGTGTAGTTTAGGAGAGGAGCGGGTCGATAGCATGACCCTACTTAAATGTGCACTTTGCGGTGTCGGCGGGCACCCCGCAAACTATCGGAGCTGTCCAAACTTTCAGCAAATTAAAATTAATAAAAAACCGAAGCAAACGGCTGTGTCGAATCAACCAGCCATTCGCCCTCCCATGTCCGTCAATCCCCAAATTTCCTACGCCCAAATGGCATCAGGAAAGGGAAAAACGGTACAGCATCCACCTAAGGAAGCCAGACAGGCCCCCGTGCCTCATCAGGCTCCAGCAGTGGATGCGGATTTGTTGACTGCGTTGCGGGCCATTCAAGGTCAGCTATTCGGTCTTCAAAACCAGTTACGGGAGCAGGCGTCAAGGGTAGACTATATCTGCTCCTTGTTGCCGAGCTTAACGCAACTTAGATCGTAATGGGCGCGCGATCGGGGCAACCATCTTTACAATTGGATGGTCCACTACAATGTTGAATATAGGATCGACATTCTCGCCACAGATAGGCCAGTTTCCGAGAAGCGGTGCTTTCCTGATCTTTTACTGCGAGGCACAAGACTGACAGTTAATAACAGAGTAGGTCAACACCCGCGAAACTGTTTACGGACAATCGAGTACGATAGTGATCACTGCGGACTCTCCACCGTAATACAGCTTCCGAACGAGCTTGTGTCGTTGGAGGAGTATGTGCCTGTGCATGCTGACAACTACGGTAAGATGCGCTAGCCTTGCTTCACCAACGCCTTTTCAAGAGAACTACGATCGAGGGCCATTTCACCACCAAACAACAGAAACCTAACGAACAACGAAATCGACGAATACTAACAACAAATGGACGAAACGATTCAACGAACAATGAACAGGACGATACCGAAACACAAAGAACATGACATAACATCTACGTCCAGAAACGCGACCATTGACGCACTAGACAGACAAAAAAGCGGGCTTCTGACAAGACTTAAACTCTTGTACAGACGATTGACAAACTCAAATGACCAGGAGATGAGTACACTGAAGGCGTCGATCAAAAACTTCAACCAATTGATCAAGGAGAACTATCGGTTGTCAATTAATTTGTTTTGGATTCCAGCGACCCGAGTATGTTTCCACAAATTCATAAGATCTTAAGGAAGAAAGGTCATAACGACCCTCCGTGTATTAAGCTCCAACGAACAACTGAAAATGCTTACATACTTTTGACAGCAGGAATTGATCCGGGGGAAGCCGTTTTCGATGACGATTTCTATGTTATTGAAGGTCCTCAGGAGAGTGTGAAGGCAGTGGGGCTGTCTTTCAGGAAGTGTATAAGGTGAATGATAGCATTCGCTTAAACCGCGTCCTGGAAAACAATGCCCAGCTCCATTATTTCTATCTCCGAAATGAATTAACGCAATGGCGATCTGAGAACCGTGGTTTCACCCGGTTTGATGACGAAAACTTGGCAAACGCCATAGTCGCCGAGCGAAGTGGGTCTAGTCCCCTGTTAATCTCGAAGGTGGAACTCCAGATCATCTTCGATTCCATAAAGAAAAAGAAGTCAGCGGGAGTCGATGGTATATCCAACATTGTACTGAGACACTTTCCCCCTGAAGATGGGCACATTTACGCCACACTGTTCAACAACGCGCTGATTAATGCATATTATCCAGTGCGTAGGAAGATAGCGGTGGTTCATCCACTCCAGAAAAAGGGAAAGGACAACTCCAATCCGGCGAATTTCCGGTCGATAAGTCTCCTTCCGAGTATCAGCAAGGTTTTCGAAAAGATTCTCAATCGAGCTCTGTTCAAGTGGTCTGAGGACAATAATATTATACCAGAGAACCAGTTTGGTGTCAAGCCGGGACATGACTGTATGCATGCTGTCTCCAAACTCGTCTCTGATATACAATGGAACAAAGCCAAAAAACAGTGCATGGGTGCATGTCTGGTTGATTTAGAGAAGGCTTTTGACACCGTATGGTTAGAGGGCCTCTATCTAAAGCTGACGAGACTTGGCATAAGTAAACCACAAAAGTGGCAATGTAACTTCTACCACAGAATTTTTCATTAAGAATGGTCTGCAACAGGGAGCGGTAAACTCGCCGATTCTCTTCAGCATTTACACCAGCGATATGATAGGTAGTCTTACTCAGGCAATTGCGTATGCGGACGATCTTATCGCGTACAGAACAGCCCCTATTGTCGTAGTCATTCGAACAGGGATACTGTGATGACTGGAACTTGAAAATCAACTTTCAGAAATCAGAAACTGTCCTCTTTAGGACACCGTTGTCTAGGGCAACGAGAAAAGGGATACGAGAAAGAACTGGCGAAAGCTGGTGATCGTTGGACCAAACGGACAAGGTAAAGTACCTTGGCATCTGGTTAGATCAGTATTTATATTTCGGAAGACATGTAGATGCTGCTCTGGCGAAAGTTAGGGGAGCATTTGCCCTGACAAGACGATTGTTTTAATGTCGTCTTGACAGCAGGCTGTAGGTGATTTGCTACATGGCCCTCATTAGGCCGATGATTGCCTATGGGTGCCCGGTGTGATTCAACGTTGCCCCATCTCAAATGGAAAAGATACGGGTGTTTGAGAGGCAGTGTCTGAGGAGCTGCCTTGTACTTCACAGAACACCAGTATCTGACTACACAAAATACTATTCCAACCAGTTCCTATACAACGGGGCCAACGTAAACAGAATAGACAATTTTCTGGGGAAATTCATTCGGTTTCACGCTGCAAGAGCAATTGCTTCGAACAATAGTCTCATCTTTGGGGCCTTATACCCCAATGATGAATATTTTGAAAGGGCGCGTTTAAGCGGCTTTATTCCACACGAAGCTTTCCTATATTTGGATAGTCGAGGGCTGATACAGGATAGATCGGCGGTTCCGCTAATCTACCACGTCTTCCGACGAATTGTGGGCAGGCGGCTGCTATACGAACGAGACGTCGTCGCTCAGGGTGGAAGAGAGTGCCTGCGGTTCAGCAGGAGTGTGTCCGATTGGGACCGACGGAGTAGGTTGCAACAGGAAGACCTGTTGTGGTGGCTAAAGTAGATAAAGATAGTTGACTTAAAAATTGTATGGCCGACTTCCGTAGTTTAAGGTTTTAAGATTTAAAGGTCTAGGTCAGGTACAACAGCCAGGGTGGCAAAACAAAATTTCTAGTTTTAAGTTATTTTTAAGTAGCGATAATTAGTTTTTAATTAGTTTATAAGTAGTTTTATGTAGGATGTAAGTTTTAATAATATAAAAAAAAGATAAAAACAAACTTTTCTTGGTAAAAAAAGTAGAGATATGTACCTTATTTAAAAATTATATATTAGATAATAGGCCGAAAGGCAGTAGATTTAAGTTGTTAGCGTTTAATTGAGGGCGCCTGCATAGGGCAAGTAAGTTAGTTAAGCAGATGATAAGTAGGCTAGTTTTTTCATGAATTTTTGTCTAGCATGTAAAAAAAAAACGTCTTGTTGCCGCGTAGGCTGTGTTTTCTGACAATACTGCCAAAGGTGTCTTCTCTTCCTACCTTTGCGTTAAAATCTCCCAGCACGTTTTTAACAAGTACTTCGGTAGTCCAGTCTTTGATGATTGCATATAAGTCTTATGTTGGCGAAATCAGCCTTGATGCGAATTCTTACAATAAGTCCGCTAATGTCTTGGAAACATAAGACTTCTTGCCTAACCGCATTCATTTAGTCGCTGTTTCATTTTCCTGTTTCCGTTGAGCTGGTTCGTCAAAAAGAAAATCAGTCATTTCCAAGGGTATTGCTTGCTTCGTAACAATAGTTTTTCCATGAGTGGGTAGTTAACCCAAAGCACAAACCTCAACCTAAAGGGCCAGTTCCAATTTATTAAATACCATTAGGATGCAAGCCCACCATTATCCTCTACGAAATTCAGCGCTCCCGTCGGCTACTCGGTTCAGCCACAACCATTAGAGAAATTAGCGAGACTAAACAGCTATGGTTATAGGCAAAACAGCAATAAACATAATCTTACTAATTTCTCCCACTATCTGCCTACATCTATTGACCTAAAAACTCATCCTGAACATATTAAATAACTTCAAAAAAATTGATATCTGAACAAAAAAGAATTTTATCTCGATTGCTCTCATAAATTGTCGCCTTCACACCAATTCATAAAAACCGACACTACCGTGATATAAAAATGTAATTTCTCTTCTTGCATCACAAAAGGATCTTTTTATTGAATTACCCTAACGAATGGGAACGTACATGCAGATCCATTATTCTTTGGTGTATGTTAAGCTTGTGATGACACTTTACGTGGCCATTAGTTCCACATACTCCAACTAAAAAACAAATGAACGAAGTAAGGAAACAAAGCAAAAAAGAAATCCTAGAAAAGGATTTCCCGAACAATATGTGAAAGGAGCGCACAAAAAAATACAATAAATTATCTCACAGGCTGTGTCATTTATATTCCTCATGCACACAATACTTTTTTGTGAATTAAAGTTAAGAGTCCTTTCTGTTGGCTCATACCGTCCATCTGTGCCGCCACTCAGTCAATTAAAAATTCTTTTTTTTTTTTCATTTTTATGGTTGAATTCCTTTGCTCTCCGGCCGCGACTATACACACGCCATAAAGATGGCAACGATTTTTCGTAAAGGATTTTGATTTCAGGGCAAGGGAAGAGAAAGCACCTCGAAGCCAGGGAAATGACAAGCCAGCATCAATTTGCACTTTTTGAAGGAGCTATGTATAGGGTGGCCCGTGGTTTAAAGTTTAAAGAGCCAGTGGAATGAAAGAGTCGCACAAGCACACACATATAATGGGGATTCCTTCAAAGGTTGGCGGGTAATTTGTTTTTCCTCCCCACAAAACGTGGGCGCGTTCAGGGAAATTGCATTTGCATCCTTCTTCCTTCTTGTGGATTGAATTGCATTTCTGTTCGTTCCGTTTGTCTGAAATAGGGATTGTGCGCTTTTCCCTTTTCTTTGGAAAGGTGTAATATGAATGATTTCGCAAAAAAAGGATTTCAATTTCTTTAGATTTTCATGGCGGGTGTGAAAGGGTCCTTCTATTGTTTAATTTGCAGCTTTTCGTTAGTGGTTTGCGAGAAGGGAGGAGTTTCTGATATGAAACTACGGTCGAATCGCTTTACTTGACAGTTGCAGGCGTCTCAAAGCCGTCGTGCTCGTTGAGGAAGAAAACTAGAAGAAAATTGCTTTTGAACGAGAGTATGCTTGAGGTGTAACATTTTTATTGGACCGGTAATCATAAAGTTTCTGATTAAGGGATAAACCTAATTTCATGGCTTCACGGGGTAGCGTTTTTTTTTTAATTTCAGTGTTCGCGACAAAAGAGTATTTACTGATTTTTTTCTTCATAAAAGTCGAGTCAAATCAATTTTTTATCAAAAGTCATAAAAATTTATTTGGTAAAGTTGATAAAAGTCTGAAAGCGAATGGAAAATCGGGTATTTCATATCTCTGGATGCAAAGCCTTAAGACTTCTCAAGTAGTTTACTATAAAACAAATTTGTTGTTATATATCAAACTTCCCGCTAGCATTATCTCGGGATGAGCATTATCTGCCCACCAGCAAAAAAATCCAAGAATTAGGCCCACAAGGCTAAGCTGCAGGTGAAGACGAGAGCTGCCATTGAGCTCTAGAGGCAGAGAAGGGAAGAAAAGAGCAGCAACTTTTCAGAGAGAATAAAAAAGAGCAAGAAAAGTGCGCAATTGAGGATATAGAGAGGTGACACTCCAGGAACGACGTTCGCAAGTTTTACCAAAGTGTAAAATCTCAACGTCAAGAATGCAGAGCTCGAACAGAATCATGTCGAGATGAGCACGGAAATATCGTAGTTGAGACACAGTTGATGCCGGTGATATATAAGAACCACTTCTGCAGGATGTTAAACTGGTGTCAGGCAGAACGAACTATTCAATATTGGTGACGACAGCTACAACTACCGACGACCCGACCTATGTGAAGTGAGGACAGCAATATCCAAACAAATAAAAATTACGACCTTCCCGCCGAGCTTTACCAAGCCGGGGAAGATTACTAAGTAAGTAACATCCACCAACTCACAAACCAAATTTGGTCGGATGAAAGTATGTCCGAACAATGGAACCTCAGCATAAATTGCCCGATGTACAGAAAATGATATCCTCTGAACTGCGCTAACTACAGACACATAAGTCAAATTCACTTCGCCTACAAGATCCTTTGTACCGTAATATGTGAACGCTCGAAACCATTTACCAACAACCTGATCGGCCCTTGTCAGTGTGCTTTTAAGACCTGGAAAGTCTACAACTGATCATATCTTCGCCCCTACCAAGAAGTCCGAATCGACATCCACCACCAACATCGATTTTAATGCAGCAAACGACAGCATTTATAGAGACGAACTATACAGAGCCATGTCTAGTCTTAGTATACTAAGACAAGGTAGGCAAGGTGACGCGTTGTTTTGTGACTTTGTTGATTTCCAAAAATTGGTGTAACTACTAGCATACGCAGACGATATTCACATCATTGGTAGGACCCAACGTGAAGAAGGAAGCAGCAAAAAAAGAGTAAAGCTCTATATGAGGGTAAAACTAACATCGACGAATTGGACAGATCACCACCATTGACAGATACAACTTTGAGGTTGTACATGACTTTGTCTACCTCGTCTCCGCTATTAACTCTGAAAACAACATCTCGTCAGAAATTAACCGAAGAATTACTCTTGCCAACCGCTGTTTGTAAGAAGGCAATTTAGTAGTAAGGCCTTCATTCGAACTACTAAGGAGATCCTTCACAAGACTCTTATCGTCAGAGTCCTGTTCTACGGCGCCGAAGCGTGGACCGTATCAAAAATGGATGAAAAAATCCTTGGTCGATTCGGTAGAAAAATTCTTCGAAAAATCTTCGGTCCCATTTGCGTTGACGAAGATTCAACCCAGAACTGTACGAGCTGACAGCGACATGCCCCTGGTCCAAAAACTCAGAATTAGACGTTTAAGATGGCTAGGACATGTAGAACGAATGGATACCGATCCTCCGGCTCGCAGAGTCTTCGATTCCCAGCCAGACGTCGGGCGCAGTAAAGGAAGACCTCGTCTTAAGTGGCGTGCATAAGTAGAAACCGACCTCAACCACCTTGGAGTGCGCAACTGGAAGAATTTAGCTAAGGTCCGAGCTAATTGGAGAGGCATGTTGGTTGAGGCACAGGTTCATTCCGGACTGTAGCGCCACTTAAGTAAGTAAGTAAGAACTGATTGATTGAAAAATATTCGAAGCTTAACCTTGATATCAAGCTGCTATTATACTAGCAAGTGCTAAAACCGGTTGGGACATATGGTATACAACTAAGGAGTGATACCAATGAAACAAATCTTACAATTTTACAAACTTTTCGAAAAAAAAGGTTAAGATCAGTCGTCAATGCGCCGTGGTACATAAGGAACGAATATCTACACAGAGATCTGGCTATTCCCGCTATAAAAGATAAAACGAACGATTTCACACGAAAACATAAAAAATGTTTATTAATACAGGTTAACATAACGTTCCTCCAAATTCTTGACATAACAAATTTATTGCGGCATCTACAGAGAACTAAACTGTTTGAATTTAGCCCGATAATCACAATTAGGAACTCTCAAAAGATAGTTACCTGCCAAAACATTGACATACTCATGGTCATGATATAACAATTTGCTAGATAAGTCGCATATTTACAAATACAACTCGGCCGAGCTTTCTCACAACCTTTCATGTGTGCGTGTGTATTCGTGCAAGAATATCCTGTTTTATTCCGAGTACGAACGCGACTTTGAGTTAAAAAAAAAAAATGTGTCAACCATTCCCTGCGCGTCAGTGGCTAGGTTCCATTATTATTTCGTAGAGCCTGCGTTCCTACTTTGAAGTCAGTTGACAATTGTTTGGCTTTCTTGTAGAATCGATAAGGACATTAAGAAGAGTAAAACCTTTCGAACTTATCACAGGAAAGGAGTGATTGAAAATACCTGCCATAACAATGTATTACGATTTTTTGCAAAATTTCAAGTATTAAACAATAAATTGCTCATTAGTTTGCAGACTAGTTGCGTAAATTATAAGAATGACTTAAATCATGACTTTCCAGTTGGTTTAAGTGCATTAAAGTCTCGTTCTATCGTACGACTCGTATGCCATATCTTTTAACAATTTTCACCCAGCTAAAAGCAAAAAAAAAAAAAAATTGTTGTATGTGAGTGCGGGTCACCAACCTTTCATCCTGTTCCCTTAGCATCACATTTTATAACAAATTATCACATCTCACTTCTTCATACGTATAACGTATAACGTATGAATAAACTGCGTGGCACACTTTTTTTCAATGAATAATTATTGTGTCCTGACACATGAATACATACAAATATCTTGCTACTTTGCATAAATTTCTCATTCATTCGATTTCATTTTGAATATCAATTTTCCAATTTTCCGCTTGCCATCACCGTTATACGCTCTTCCAACTCTGCCTTCCAAGTGTGACACAACACAAATTTCCCTACAATTCTCACCATTCACCGTTTCCTTTGGCAAATGTTTGCCAATTTTTTCATGTTCTTCAAACGGAACAACATTCCCATCCCCTGCATTAGATTTCCCAGTATCAGGTGCAAGTTTTACGGGGCTCATTGTAGTCACCTCGTCGGCGGTGGCACACAATTTTTCATAAACACACACCTTATAGAGTCCTTGCTGTCGTACTTTTGGTTGTAGCCATCCCGGAGCTAGAGGGAGTTCATTATGATGAAATACCATCGATTTAATGGACCACACAGGAAATTCTATTTGAGCTTCGTTCCAACTCCAGCACCCACCCATGTTGCATGTCGTTGTGAAAAACAATTTTCCATGTGGACGATTTCTTTTTTTTTTTTTTATTCAACTCGACAAAAAGAAAACGCCTTATAATAATGAAAGTGAGAATGATGAATGTAAGGATGATGAATGTAAGGAAGAAGAAAAGAACTGTCACCCATAACCGGTATCATTAAAAGTCATTTGCTATTGAATTGTGAAGACGGAAGGGGGGTGGAAGAAGGCCTATAAATAACAAGGACATATATCTAATGCACAAAACAAAGAAATTATTAAAGAATGGATTGACAGGTGGGGAAGGGAAAAGGCAGCAAACCGTTCAGGATCATTTATCAAAGCCTCGGAATACCCGGTACTGGTATCCGAATGCTTGACATTTTCCGCCACATCACTGTTTTTTTATTCTTTTATATTTGTTGTCCTTTCCGGTATGTATACCGTTACGAGAAACTAGCCAAAGAAACAAATAACGACAACAAAGGTGCTAGAGCGACACACCCCTCCAGTGATTTGTGTCCTTTAACTGTTTTCTTTCAATGGGCTTGCTGCGGATTGGGGAGGGGTGTTTGTTTGTTTTTTTTTCGGAAAATAGAAAAAATTCTTTACTGCAACAACAAGCTGCGAAAAAGTCGAAGAAAAACAAAGAGAATGACGCAAAATGGCGGAATGGTGAAAGTGATTTATGGCAAACGTCTGGTAGAGGGACCGATTCTGATCAGCTTCGTAGCCAGGTTAAGAATGTTCTGGTATGTAAGATGAATGTTTGTAAGGGAAATTAGGTAGCGGTTGGAATGTGGTTGCGGGATGTACATGGCCAGACACTGACACATTACACTTCCAAGGGGATGAAAATATCGAAATAACGTTTTATGTCCGCTTAGTTTTTAATAGAAATAGTTTTTGAATTCTATTGAAGGAGGAGGCTCTCTTGCACTAAAATAAGCCAGCTTAACTGCTGGAAATTTAACTCAGAAGGACACGATGACATGCTTATATTCTAAACAGCTACCTGGGCTAAGCTGTATCCTCTTACTACTCCCTGCTTTTCGAAGAATATTCTCCAGCATTTTTCCAAGTAGAGAGGAGTGGGAGAGGAACGAAATGGACACTTTGCTGTCGTATGTGGCTTTGCAAACGATGAATATGGATTTTTTGCAGGATCTGCCGAAGTGTAAAAATTTGATCAGTTGTTGACTTTTCTGGCCTACAACTACACTAATAAGGGCCGATAAGGTTGTTGGTTAACGATTTCAGACGTTCACATATTTCGGCAGGTAGGATTTGCGGATGATGTTGATGTTATACATGTTGTCCGCCGGGAAGGTATACTTCTTTGTTTGTTTAAATTTTTTGATTAAATGGAAGAGAATGGATCTTAAATTGATAAATGTTTTATTTAATTTCGGCAACTAGTATGGAATATAATATCAGGTAAATGTCCACCTCTGTTAGTCTCACAAATGCGAGCCCTTTTGAGCACATTTTTCATTATATTCTCACACATTTCACCTAAGCACGGCGTCGAATTGAATTGTTTTGAACACTTCCCTGAGCAGCAGTAATGTTTTCAGCCGATCTCGCAGTACGTTGTGGTCCATGCTTGGGTCCATCACCTACAGACGCTCTTTCTTCGAAATCATTCACTACACGATAAATAGTGCGTTTTGTTGGCACGTTGTTTGTCCCAAAAATTGCACGTAACTTTCTCACCGTCACAGTAATCGATGATTGATTTTGATAAAATGATTTGACGATTAAAACACGTTGGTTTATCGAATATTTTCCCATAATAAATTTGCCACGTGTCTACTTCACGACTACCAAATATGAGCTGTCAAGACTAATGTTTACCAAAACGGCAGCAAAACAAAGTAGTATACCTTCCCGGCGGACACCCTGTATTTACCTCTGTAGTTGGCACAGTTCAGGGGGCTCTTATTTGTGGGTCGGGCAGACGATGCTGAGGTTCCATTCTTCAGGAATACTTTCATTCGAACAATTCGGCTTCTGAGTTGGTGGATGTTACCAAAGAGTAAAAAACTACATCGAGTGCGCATCTCATACAACGAATATTTTTTATGTATGATACCCCAGTATTCACATTGCTACCCCAGCATTAAACAACAGCCTTGACGACGCACAGGATCTACGAAAAATCCCCTTCACACTTACCGAATGCCTCTGAAATGGCTACAAAATGTTTAGCTGTGATGCGTACTCTATGTAGTTCTATACTCTTTGATGTTACTTACTAAGTCATCTCCGCCTGCTTTACAAAGCTCAGCGGGAAGGCCGTAATTTTAAGCGGCCTTATTAAGTATGAGTTTAGATATTACCACCATCACTTCACTCAGGTCGGGTGGTTGGCAGTTTTCGCTGTCGTTGACTATATTGATGGTTCGCTCTGCCTGACAGCACAACGTTTATCGTCATCTCCATTTAACAGTCTCCAGAAGTGATTCTATCCTCAGCTCGACAGGATTTTGTTCGAGCAATTTATTCTTGGCCTTCAAGTTTTTCATTATAATAAAACTCATGAACATCGTTACTGAATATCCTTGATCACTCGATTTGTTTGCTCTTTTTTCTTCTTTCTGAAAAGCCGATGTTCTTTTTTTGCCTATAGAGCTCAATGGCAGCTCTCGTCTCTCTCACTTTCAGCTTATCCTTGTTGTTTCCTCTATTGTCGTGCCAAATGCTAGCAATTTAAACGATTCCTCCGTGCGGATCCTACAAAAAACCGCGAACACCAGCCCAGGTGCTGGCCTAACGGTTCGACCTGCTTTTTCCGCAATATATAGTGTGGTTATTATCGGGCCATATCCAAGGGCTTAGTTTTTTGAAGACGACGCAATAAAAATTGTTTCGTCAACAATTCAGAGGACTGTTGTTTAAACGTGTCCCAATAAAGTTTTTTTTTTGTTTACGTGCAAAATTTTTCTTTTCATCTTTAACCGCGGGAATACCCAGTTCTGTGTGTTAATTTTCATGAATTATATACCAGGGCGCATTGACGAATGATCTTAACATTTTGTTTTCAAAAGTGTGTACAATTTTTAGACGCGTTTCACTGGTACAACCCCATAGTTGTATATCATATGTCCAGACCGGCTTTAGAACATGCTTATAAAATTCTAAGGGCCGATGTTGATTTTGAATAAAAATTATTTAGAAAATTATTGTCATTTCTTTTTATTATGATAACATCGGTATGGTTAAGTTATTTATGGATCAAAATATCGGTCAAATAGCCGCCGCGATTTCGGCGACACACCTTCATCCGATGGGCCAAATTTTTGATGACGCTGAGGCATATTTGAGTTTCTATGCCGTTAATGTGCCGAATTATCTTATCCCTTAGCTCTTGAATTGTTACTGGCTTATCGACGTACACCTTTTCTTTCAAATAACCTCAAAGAAAAAAGTCCAACGGCGTCAAATCATTTTATCTTAGCGGCCAATTGACATCGCCATCACGTGAGATAACACGGCGAGGAAATTACATCTTGTAAGCGTGTAAATGCAAGTCTTTATGCATTTAAGCATGACGACGAGTTGAGGTACAGAAACACTATCGCGAACAGCAGCAATATTTTCTGCAGTACGAGCTGTACGAGCATGCACTGGTGTTTTTACATCTCCTACAGACCATTTTGGACATTTGAATTGATCGAAAAAATAACGAAGCGCACGATATGCATTTTGATTTGAACGCTCATTTTCATAATAAGCGGCGATAACTTTAACGCGTTTCTCGACTGTGTATCTTACCATGGTTAAAAACTTGACGTTTAAGTGTGGTTCACATTCAACACGGCCCTTAAAATTTAACCACCCGTTATAATAGCAGCTTTTTATCAAGGCTAAGCTTCGAATATTTTCCGAGTAACCAGTACAATTCTATGTATTTATTTTGAAGTTCTTCACATTTCTTTTTTACATGGGACTTATATTTTTATTTTGCATTGAGTGTCCTTTCGAGACATTTTGCTTCATTTGCAAAAGGGACTCGAAACATATTTAGAAAACAGACAAATTGTTTGTCCGTTTATACAAACAATTTACATGAATCGATTTGCTCTCGTTTAGTGCAATCGGCCATTTTGTCCATTCATTAACCTCGTTAAGAACATTTTGTAATTTCATATTTGTTTCTTCTAATGTTGTGTCAACTGTTAGTATAGCTGCATTGAGCAAACTTGGCAACTATTGTTCTTCCCGCCGCTCTCATCTGCTGCCTACATGACTTTACACAGGGGCTGAGCACTCAGCGGTCGCCACGTGAAGGCTGAGAGTCGGAGTTGCTAGCCATCAGCTACGTGAAAACTCTCCTATGCATTGTTTATCCAGTTGGATCTGGTTATCAGCATCCTTGGAGTATAGTACCTCTAATTACAAGTACAAACTTCATTTCCCCACTTATTACTCGGAATAACTACATAATTGCATTTGAACTCATTCGATTATAAAAACTCAATTCGTTATACCAACCCAGTCGGCAGTATAGCGAAATTCACTCGACAATTAATTTTAATAAAATTAAATTTTTCAACATTGAATTTCAATCAATACCGTTAAAATATCCCTCAATACCCACTCTAAGGCCAATTGAATTTTCCATTTTTTTATCAGAGAAAATGGCACCCAATAGCAAAAATCAACAAAATGCAAACAAACATCATTCATTAAAATAATTTAAATATTTCACAAGTGCTGTACTCGTTATATCCACCACGATATGCACACAGTGAGGAAATACATTTATTAATTGAACCTGCAATACGATTTTCTGAATTTTTATATCAAAAGAATTCCTTTTGTACACATACGTACTCCTTTTCCCGCCATCTATTGGTAACGATCGTCAGATGGAATTAAAATTAAAAATAAATCGAAAAATATATCTGAAGGACCACTCAACGAGATGCTGGAATCACTTCAATCTCAGAATCCAATGTGATGGGTACCTAGGTAGAACAGAAATGTTGGACGGAAATTGGGTCAGGATGCCACTTGAATTTTTACACCAAAGGCATATGGAGCGCTGTCGATAAATCCTTAATTAATTGAATGTAAATTATAAAAACAAGGAACAAAAGGAAAATGTATATATCAATGCGAAACGATTGTGTTTTCTGATTTACCGATGCAAGATATATTATAAATACCGTGGACTTTTGTATAGGTTAAGTGGTTACGTTATTGAAATAACGGTTGAGCAGCATCTAGGTAGACTGAGAGTTTAATTGAACATTTAAGATAAAATGTTCGAATCAGTTAATGTTGTTGATAATTTGCACATAAGTAGTGAATTGTGAGGTGAATTTTCGCCCGGTGAGACACCACCGCATCATTTTAAAATGTTTCGGAATTTGACATATTGGTCGGTTGAAGATGGGTGGAAACCAAATAGCATGACAGGAATATATGACTCGGGAGGTTAACGCAACTAAGGAAGGGAAAACAAACGAAAATTGGAACCAATTCTGATATTACAATCAATATGCGACCGAAGAAAACTAGAACCAATTCTGATATTAAAATCAACATGAACCCTAACATTGAATATGTGACTGAAGATTATCATCTCTGTTCTATTAAGATCACTTGCACCTTTGACACATTGGTGGTAAAAATTCCATTATATTGGCAAAACATTGCGTAGTGACACGCTTCATTTAGTATGAGTTGAGAAATGGCAATTGAAAAATATAGTTCCTAAACGTACCACTTAAGCAGAATAGCGCTGCGATCGAAAGAAATCTATGTATAGCCCGTTAACAATTATTATTAGTATCCCAACTAATTTAGTATAGAAAATAATAAAATTTATATTATTTATCAGCATCGAGTTTGCTTGCAAATATTTTCGGTAATGTCTGTTATTATTTTCGAAAAAGCTTTTTGCGCAACCGTTGCTTCTGTTAAACCTTTTATAGGTAGATAGATTTTTTTCTGTAAGCTTCATAAAGCAAATGGTCTTATAAGAGCAAATGATTTCCAAAAAGTGTGCCAAATGTTTTTCCATATGATTTCATACAGGTAATATTGCTAAAGGCGAAATAGTTTCGATAGTGCTTTATCGAAGCGAAATTGTTAGTAGGGATTAAGGTACGCATTGATACCACCGCGGTGTACTGGTATATCAAAGATATTAGCTGAAGCCTACAACCTCCCTAGAGTCTGCCCCTGGCGAACACTAACTGCTTAATATCTTTCGAGAAAAATGGGACCACTTGTTAATTGTGGACTGTATCAGATGAGTGGAGAGTGAATTTGCCATTTGACTAATGTATATATTCCTTTTCCAAGATACCAACAGAAGAGTTGCTAAGATGGTCTACATCTAAAATTAAAGTACGGCTGGGAATCTAACCCAGATCTTCTGCGTGCAAGTTCATCGCACCATCGCACTACTGAGCCCGACAGTCTTGTGCCTATACCGATAAAAGTAAACAACATAAAATGGAGCAATATTGCGAACTCATAACTCCGTCTATTATTAAGCCTTTCCGAAATAAGATTTTGAAGAAGCACATGGGGATTTTTTAAAGCGAAAATCCTCAATGATAACTTCTTCTAGGGGTTAGCAGAAAGTTAAGCCTCCACGATAAGAAAACAGATAATGGTCGAAACCACCAAATAAGGTGACCGTGCTTTCGTAGATGCGAGGCATGCATCCAACATCCCCGGGTTTTTCAATAAGAACGCTACAAAAGTTTTTTTCAATAAAACAAAAGCGGTTTTGGATATCAATGAAATTCTTTATTCCTGTAAAAGTACGTTCGATGCCATTATGTATGGAACTCGATTTCTTTTGCATGGCCAACACGGGAACGCTTGCAGAAGTCCAGACGCTGAACCCAATTTTCGACGGTTTTCAAGCATAAATCGGCCGATACTGCTGAAATTTCACGTTCGATATTCGTACGAAGTTCATCAATCGTCGCTGGCTTGTTGGCATAGACCATAGACTTGAAGTAGCCTCACAGGAAGTAATATAACGGCGTCAAATCGCACGACCGAGGCGGCCAAGCGACTGGACCATTTCGTGAGATAACACGTTCTCCAAACTTGGTTTCCAATAAAATGATTGTGGCATTCGCTGTGTGGCTTGTGGCGCCGTCCTGTTGGAACCACATGTCCTCCAAGTCCATATCATCCAATTGGGGCTAAAAATATTCGGTTATCATTGAACGGTAGCGATTCCCATTCACAGTAACGTGCCGGTCTTGATCATCACGGAAGAAGTACGGCCCAATGACGCCGCCGGCCCATAAACCACACCAAACCGTATTTTTTCGGGATGCAATGATGACTCATGGAGTACGTGTGGATTGCTTCCTGACCAATACCGCATATTTTGCTTATTGACGAAACCATTCAGCCAGAAATGAGCCTCATGGCTGAAGATGATTTTTCGATGAAAATCCGAATCATTTTCAAGTTGTTGCTCAGCCCATTTCACGAACATACGACGCTTCTGGTGGTCATGCGGCTTCAGTTCTTGTGTCAATATAAAATCTTGTAAGGATGAAGGCCAAGATCTTTTCGCAAAATTCGCCACAACGACGTCACAGAGATGCCCAACGCTTGAGAACGACGTGTGAGAGAAACATTTGGGCTTTCTTCAACTGAAGCCTCAGCGGCACCAATATTCTCGACACTACGGGCACTTCTTTGTCTCACTGGCACGGGAACATTTTGTACTATGCCTGTGGATTCAAATTTTTCCACCAGACGCTCAATTGTTGATCTGCTAGGACGATTATGACGACCATAAATTGGACGTAGCGCTCTTAGCGTTAAGGCCACTGACTCCGAATCGGTTGTAAATTTTAATAATTTCGACTCGTTGTTGGATCGTATATCTTTCCATCATAAAATGGCAAACCTTACTGAAGAGAAATGTCAAAAGAGCGACAAAAAATATGTCATCATGAAAGTACATACAACATCGACGAATTTGGGCACAACGTCACCATTGACAGATATAACTTTTAGGTAGTAAGGGACTTTATCTAACTGGGCTCCGCTATTAACTCTGTGAACTGCATATATTAAGAAAGTAAACGAAGAATTACTCCTTCCTTGCTGCCCTTGCAGAGAAACTAGTCGGCCTGAAATTTACTATATTAGAGGAGTGGACCTTATTGATGGTTTACCCCGTCGAATTCAAGATTTGATAGTTGTTGTTTTTCTTCTAAGTTCTACGTTGAGGGTAGTGTGCTAGTGGTTAGGGGGTTGGACTTCAGGTGCAATTCTCGAAAATGATAACACCTAAGTTTTTTGACTCCATCACCACTTGCATAAAACATTCATAAAACAGGAGATACCGCCATCGTGCAAACGCAGACACATGAATGGTTGTGAGAAAAAGCTAGGCCCTTGGCGCTAACGAGTCTGTTGCGCCAAAAATTTGTATTTTTATTTGTAGACGGAACCTGATCCAAAAGTTAGGTCGGGCTTTTTCGACAAAACGTGGAAGTATAAAACTCGAAGAGAATCTTTACGATGTAAGCAATTAAGCAAATAAGTGTTCAGTTACAATCGCCGGAGTGAAATTGAACAGAATGTGGTGATCAATATCATGCTTTAAGACATACAATTGGTAATGGAGGAAAGCAATATCCAAACTTAAGCAGAAAATGGAAATGATTGCACCAACTCGTTAGCAAAATTTAGTTGGATTTAATTATCCCCGAAGAATGAAATTGTTTCTCAAATCCAGAAGAGAGAAGACAGTCTGAACCTACCAATTACAGAAATTACCCCAATCAAAATGAACTTTCTAAAACCACAGTAGTCCACACTCTTACCTGTGCATCAACTATCATATGTCACAGAATGACATTCACACCAAACTTTTGTGCTTGACATTCGGTCAGGATGACATCCTCTCTCTCTCTATAATTTTATTACCCAAAATGTCAACACATTCACACTTTTAATTTTGAAACAATTTTGAAAGTAGGACACACACTATGATCCTTTCAGCTTGTGCTGCTGCATCACCACCACCAAGCCAAGCCAAAGTGTAAATAAATTTCCATCTTAGCAAATTGTTTAAGAGAGGTTCCAGAGCCAACTAACTGGCCCCAGCTGACCTCAATTTTCCTTCCCTCAAAATTGAATTCGATTAAATTTGAGTTACGTTGACGTACGAGTATACGATGTGCAGCAAGGACATGCAAATTCTTCTCCAAACCTCACTGACCACATGCTTAAGATAAAGAAAATGCATACATATGCCTTTTCTGGAAAGAAAACTCTCTGCACTGGTGTGAGGGATACCCTTTTTATTGCAAGAAACTTTGTTTGCCAGGATACTCGACTCGAACAACATATTGATGTCAAATGAAATATGTTGTCATTGCCAAAGTCTTGGAGAACTTCAACAAGATGTTATCGGACATTTGCATGGTAGAACGAGGAAGATCGAGTTCCAATAAACCGCGAATCGATTCTTGAATTTTAAGAGACTCCACAAGGACACACAACTTGAGCATTTATCATTGCATGCCCTGCTGCTGGTGGTGGTGGTTGGTTGGTATATCCTTTGCACACAGGAGACCAACAATTCAAAGAGTAGGGGTCCAACTGCTTGGTTGGTTGGTAATCAAATTTACATAGAATCCCAATTTAGTGTTCGCAGAGACCGAAAATAAATTGATTCCTCGGGCTTGTTCCACAGAGCAAAGTAGTAGTTGGCCTTGTGTGGGTGGGATATCTGCTACCAAAGACTGTTTGAGTGCACCCGATTCACCCTATAACCAAGAATAAGGATGGACATACAGACAGCATTTCAATGAACGGGTGGCGACCGGGAAAGTATCCCTAAAGGAAATTAAGTGGTTATTGAAGATTTAAAATACGACTTTGGTTGTACAGCTCTCGGTGCACCGTTCGCTTCTCGTTCCCTTCGTTGCCGCAAAGCCATTGTTCGATATATCCTCATTCAAATTCACAATGGAGTATGGAAAATGGGGGCTGGGATTCATATCGACTCTTGGTGATTTGTAGAGCACACTATAGTCGTTCCCTGTCCGGGTCCACATGTAGTTATAGTCCTAGTCCTGGATACAGAATTTTTTTTTTTTTTTTTGACGCAAAAACAATTTTGAGTACAAAAAACTGGAGCGAAGGAAAATCTGTTTTGATGATGCAGCAGGAGCAACAAACGCAAACAACCCAACAACACATAAACCACTCACCCTATTGTCAAAATAGTTTTTTGTCCGAAAAGGGGGGTAAGGTTTTTTTTCTATAATGGGAAGGATACTTTTTTTTACCTCTGGTGAGAGCGCGTTGAAAATCCTTGTTGTAGTGAAATATGGATGAAATTTATTCCTTGCGATGTGTGTGTGGTTATAGATGCATATATCAGGCGGACATACTGTCCAGAGAATATGTTCCTTGTGTTGGGTTGCAGAATTTATTAATTCCGACGACCGTCAATGAGTACTTCGATTTATCGTTTGACCGTAGACGGGGTAATATTGTTGTGCAGCGATATAGAGATAGACGTCATGTGGGAGAAGTCAATCGATTTGATGGATTTCGAGAGGAACGGGCTTTCTGTTTGAGGGCAATATAATAAAAATGGGACTTTTGAGTTTGATATAGGGTTGCAGGTATTACGGCCGGTTGGGATTAGGGGATTGAATATGAATGCGGACATAGAGAAAATATAACATGAAAGTTGCAAAGATTCAAAGAGAAAGGCAAAAAATCTGCTCAAATGCTTTGGTGTATCTATAATGAATAAAATATCTTCTATTGTAGACGAAACCTTACTGAGTGGAACAGACAGAATGTTGGTTGGATATGCTGTGTGTTGATAAAATATCTGCCTTTGCGGTGTGTGTTGTTAAGTGGGGGTCAGGCAGGACTCATTAAGCAAATCATTCGCAACGCAAACGCAGAGAATCAATATTCTTTTTAAAACTTGGTGCGTGTTCTTCTCAATAGTTTCAGTTACAAAATACAATTTGCAGATTACATTGCTATCTGCTTAAAAAGTAACACACGTTTACCAACATAGTAGCAGCATGGCTTAGGCTTAGCCCCATGGGGATTAATTCCCAAAAAAAGGGGAAATAGTTATCGTGGGGATCTTTTCCTTTTCGAAAAGGAAATAAGCCCCGCCAACATTTTAAATTAGCATTCTATTCAAGTTTTTGTGTATGCAATGATTGATTTAGAGTTTGCGAAATGCAGCCCGCCTGCAACCGACCTTCTTCGACTTGGGTAACGTGCGAGTTTGGATGCATGCAAAGCTTAAGGCATTAACTACTGCAGGACTTATTTCCAATTTCAAAAGGAAATAAGCCCCTGAGATCTATTTTCTTTTATTTTTTTAAGTTTAGCCCCGCAGGGGTTAATTCCGCGGGGCTATTCTCTACCATTGAACGAACCGTGCTAAGGATTAGCCTGGGAAAGAGTTAAGTCTAAACCAGATCAAATGGCGTTACTTGGAGTTTTTACGATACCTCAAAACTCCTTGTATAACTGGTCTTGTCTTGGGTGACTTAGGACTCTGTGCTGATCGAGGACGCTTTTTTAAGCTAGTAAAGCATTCATTTGTGTGTTAAATTTTATTTTTCCCATTGACAAGAAGAACTCCAGCTTAACGCCTATTCATGAATGTTTTATACAGTGAGAAAACGTAGGTTAATATTTTTTTTTCGCGTTTGAAGCAGGGAACCTGCGAGGCCACTGCAGCCGCCTTTGGTATGTTCAAAATGAAACCCCACTGTCATTCACTGCAACAGCATCGCTGGTAATGTAGTGATCGGCGAATACCTGCTTCGAATGAAGAAGCATATACTCCATCTTATATTGAGCGATGCCAGTGTATCCTTTAGGTGGATGTATGGCTTAATACTTTACTCACAAACTCTTCAACCATTACGGATTAGATGCAAGCGCAAATGGATTCGTTCGCTTGTCCAACCCAAACAGCACATATTTCTAAAATCCAAAAAGACTTCCATTCCATATGTCACTGTTACAAAAATCTCCAGAAACGCAGTCTAATAGGAATTTGTCAAGCGAAAGTCTATACACTGTCAAAAATAAAAAAAATACAAATTTTTGGCGCAACTGGCTCGTTAGTACCCAGGAACGAGCTTTCTCACAACCATTCATGTGAGCATGTATACTTCTTGCATGATGGCGGGATTTACTATTATATGCTGACTAAGTGGCAATTCATCACACTAGCGATCGCGCTACTGAGCCTATTGAGCCACACATTAATATTTTGGTCATGAATTTTTGGCTGTCGCTACTTTTACTGCGCCGACGATTCATGTATTTGATTTCCGCCTGGGCAATGGACGATATAATTTTACTGATTCTTGAATCCAACCTAGAAACTCTGACAACCTCGTGTTTTGCCAATAAATTACAAAATGTAGGCATTTGATGAAAGGAGACTCACAAGCCAATTGAAGTACCCCAACATTAACTCCATGGGTTACGATTCAGTAAGTCGGTGAGAAATGATCCAAATAGACCGATATGGTAGCGGATAATACCCTAAGCGAATATAGACGTCATAATTCTCGACTCCAAGACCAACATTACCAATATTGCAAGGGTGCGTCATCAGAGTAACTTCGTATCAGATTTATAAATAAAACACAAAAAATTCAAGAAGACTGTTATCCAAAATGGGGGTGCGCGAAGAAAGTAATATGATAATCGGCTTATGTATATCTAACGATATTATTATGGGTTGTAGTCTCGAATAAATTAATATTTTCATTTGGTCGGCGTATGCAAGTAGTTGCAACGATTTACGGAAGATTGTACATCTGGTGTTGGCTCTGGAGCATACTTGGGCATACTTTTGTTCGTTTGCTTTTTGATAAACAGAATCCGAACGGATTTCTGATGGTGGCGTTGTTTGTGAACATTTTGGTTTCTCAATTGTAGCCTGCTTCGACATTTTTTTAATCGGAATTTTAGGCTTTTGTTTTTTTTAAATAGAATTTCTGTGAATTTATACTCATAAATTTCGTCCGTTTTTTTTTAACTCCTTAGCTACTTTGCAGCCGCCATAATTTTTCGGATGATTTCATTTACAGTTGATGTAGATAGCAGCAGTTTTTTTATCTTACCAACAATCTACTGTCAGATGATTTTCGGCACATTTAACACACCTCGCTTCTTTTCGACAGTAGATTTGCGTAAGATATATCTTTGGCTGCGCTTGCACTGAGGAACTAATTGGTAATCCTTACGCATAGGTTAAATTTAAAAAAAAAAATTTGTTCAAGTATTGCTTTTATTTAATAAATTTTGTCCTAACTTTCAGCTTTATCGAAAGTGAGTATAAATAAAGTAAGACCGCGTTTTATTACATTTTCTTTGCCATTTTTTTGCTGTTTGTCCCGGTTGACAATGTTAATGGTATCTATAACTTTATAGTTTATATTGCCTGTTTTACAGGTCGTTAACAATGCCATCCTTTAGGCACGACGCATGTAACCTTCTAGCTACAACGCGTAAATGACTTTCAGATGTTTTTTTTAAAGGAATACCAATTGATTTTATTGGTTTTAGCTTGAGAGATATACAATAACTTTTCGGGTCTTTAAAGCAGACTTTCCATGTATTTTTTTTCTGTGCGAAGTTTCTTGGTAACCCGATAAGACAACGATTTTATGAAGATATGCAACTTGCTAAAGTCATCAATATAGATCACACTAATTGGCTTTTTTTTTAGCTGTTTCGCTTTATTAATGTTTTTTGTTTAAAGTTTATTATGTTAGGATAGGATAAAGCTTTTCTTATTTTTTACCGGTCTTTTCTTTAAGATCCTGTTGGTTTTGCGACTGATTTCTTCTTCATCCGTATGGTATTGGAAATTTACCAGTCAGTTTGCACTTGATTTTCGCACATTTGGAATTATAAATTAACTATTTAGGGGCATATTTTCATACTTAAGATAGTTAAACCTTGTTCGGAGAATGTCGTTTTCGTCCTTAAGGCTCTTATTTTTCATTGAGTCTAGTTTTCGTGGGCCGGTACTTCTGGTGTTGTCAAGCTCCTTGAGAAGCATATATTTTTTTGAGATCCAGTGGGGTATAGATCCGAGAGGTTTACATACATGCAATTATAGGCTCCCCCACGAAACAGCTAACAAGGTTTCTAACAAGATGATGTACTTTAATGATTTTTTTTTTCAATATTATTCTCGAGAGTTACGACACCAGCGTAACAATTTTCTTTTAATACATGCACGTAACGCCATACGCCAACTTTATTGGCATTATCGATTGTACTAGAACTAGACTAGGTATCATAGCTGTGTTTACAAATACAAATAAAACAGGCTCGTTAGTAACTAGGGCCTAGTTTTCTCACAACCATTCATGGGTGTGTACTTCTTGCACGATGGCTGGACCATCTGCTTTATTACGTATCCGAACGGCGAAGTTGGGATAAGCTTTTCTTGACAATTGATACTACTGGATGATTTGTCAGAGTAGGGTCCCGGAAAAAGTACTTTTGGTGTTGCTACGGCTGGAAATCGAAGCAAGACCTTCTCCGCTGCAGTTCATCGCACTAACCATCGCTCCCCTGAACCCGTCGAGCTGTGTTTGCGAATATGTAAAAGGAAGCGTATAAAGTGGGTAAATAGGTATACAGACCATGTGAAAGGTGTTAACAAGAAAGGGCAGAAAATAAAACGTCATAATCGACAGGTACTAACTCTGACAACGATATCTAATCCGATATCAAAGAGGATTCGCTGCATTCAGCAAAATAGGCGTTCTTTAAGTCCAACAGTGTTCAAGTTTTCTCACATTCTATATTTTCCAAAAATTGTTAATCGTATTTGCATTTAAGTATCTGCAGTCAATACAACGATCTGCAAACCATCCGTTTCCTCGACAACCGCATAGGGAAAATGATGGACGTTTAATGTCCTTTATGATCTCTTTCCCATTGAGTCCTTTGTCTTTGGACATATTGGTGTATAAATTTGATTTAACTCCCAAACTAGTTGGTTTGTGAAGAATGGAAAAAGGAATGCTTGCCGTCATAGCTAAAACTCCTTGATATCAAGAAGAATTTTAATCAATCTTTAGGGGATTGTGTACATCTCTGCAGCCACCTACTCTGTAGATGTTACAGGTCCATCAGAGAGTTTGGACTTAGTCGTCGAAAATAGATACACGTAACATCAAAGACTATGACAGAACATTTCTAATGCAATAAGATGGATATGGAATAACTAAAGTAAGCGGTTGGACATCTTTAAAACACATCATCACAGGTCGGTGTAGAGAGAAACCAGTACTTTATTTGATAGAGAAAGTTCCATTCGACCATTTCCTAAGCCATTTTTTTGAAAACCAGCCGTTTGCTTCAAATCATCAGCAATGCCAGGTGGATATGATTATATGAAAAGGTTTCAATGAATCTCTTACCAAAAGCTTTCTGAACGTTAAACTTTCGACTTCATACTTGACTACTAAAACCCAGCCTTAGTTATTCTTAACGATTTTCAAGACCAACCATTCAATAACAAACAAAATGAAATTGTTTGTCGCTCTATCAAATAATTGACTGTCACCTGTTGAAAACTCCTTAATTCTCACAATTAGAAAGGCATTAAGGGACGGAGCAGGCTAACGACGACGACGATATCTCAATTAGTTGCCACTCTTACCGGCATTTATCCATCTCCACCGAGGGTAGTTACTAAGGGAGAAGGAACCCTTAAAAGAAACAACAGGGCGGCTAAAAACACAAACAACCAAAAAATGCAAAGCAAAGAAAACGAACCACCACTTCGTAATTGGATATCGAGACAAAGGTGGTTTTCTTGAAATATCCTACCACACCGGGTAGGTAAATATTTAATCAGGATAAGTAAGGATTGTAAATGAGTGTACACTTTAGCTAATTAATTTTCTGTTTTACCACTGCCATACCCCATATCTGTTATAAGGCGTTCAACGTCTGTAGCTCTCAGGTGCGCTGCGCATACAATTTACCGATGAAAAACAGTCTCTAGCAGTTCCTGACAATTCATTAATAATTTACCCTGCCATTTCACCAACGAATACAAAAAACACACTTACACACACACAAACAGCAGTAGATAAAAAGAAAAACCGATCCAATTAAGGATTAACATTTATTACAAGTGTTTTCCCAATCAATTCAATTGAAAACCACCCGTCCACACCTTTTAGCAGGACGGATATCTTCTCTACGTGTGAACGGCCTTTCATCATTTTGCTGTTATGTGCTTATCAAAAAGAGACGGTATGGTGTTGCTCTTACCCACTAACTGACATCGATGAGATACAGAATTCCGACAATAGGCAGGATATGCACAAAGGTTGATATGAAAACCCGGATCGATAATTCAATATCCGCTTAAATGTCAACGTCGGGATGTATAGACAGTCCCGAATTGGGATGAGCTACGAACCTGTGTGATGGTTGGATGGATGCCATTAAAATTAGATGGTTGCCAGGGTTCATCCTCACGTCCCGGGAAGAGCTGGATGAGGATGTAGGTAGTAAAGCGGTGAGGTAGTAAAGCGGGTTCCCTAGCATGTAACATTTTCAGTGGTTTCGATTTTTTTTTCTCTTATGCGAGTGGATCATGTATATGAGAACTTTTGTGTGTTTTTTTATGGGTACCTTGGGCTGAGGGACTTACCTGGTATACGATAAAAAAAATCGGTTGTTCCGGTTAGGATACTTTATCTCCGGATCTAGGAATTTTTGACATTTTTTTAAGAGAAATGGTAGGAAATACCAATTCTAAATTCTAGCCTAACATTGAGGTCAACTGGATGCTTTGTAGTAGATTGAGTTCGAATACATTTGTAAAATTATGACAGTAGGGGAAATGTGTCCTTATCCGAATACAAGATGAAATTAAAAATGGCCTTCAACAGCAGCAGTTAGCATGAACAAAGTAATCAACCAACATGTGCTCCTCTTACATATTCGTATAAATGATCTTACTGAAATGTTGTAGGCTTAAATAAGCATTCTGGCGAATGGGCTCATTGGTCAGGTTCGGCATTCAATCTCGTAATGGAAACTGACAGCTCCTCATTGAAGGGCTAAAAAAAATAGGTGCTGGCATTCCATGTTGGTGAAACTTTCTCCACACCGGAGAAATAGATTCTCAATCATACCAACCATACCCAACGTACAAAGATTTACAAGTCTACAGTCTGGGTGCTGCTGGAAAAATGGAATTTGTACTCGCGATATATAGGGTGTTTTTTTATAGGTTGATTTTTCGAATAGAGATGTGGTCAAATCGGGCCATTCTTATGTCATTTATGTTCAGTTTGGTTTGCCATTTCATCATGAACAGGTTGATTTCGTTAATATATTTCGAAAATAATGGTTCAGTTCGCAAAGTTTGCCGCAAGCTCTGTCCATTTTATGGTCGACATATTCGTCCATCAGAGCAATTAATTCGGTTAACCAGAACAGTGCGCACCGAAGAAACAATTGCAGCTGTAGAGCAAAGTGCTGAAAAGGACCCAAATGAATCGATTCGCCACCGTGCACAGCAATTTGATCTTTGTCTGATTATGTCAACTTTATGAACGCTTTTGTGCAAAGATCTTGGCTTATAACCTTACAAGATCCAGCTTGTGCAAGAATAAAATCATCGAGACCATGCAATGCATCGTGATTTTGGTGCATGGGCCGAAAATGAGATTTTGGTCAGTGATAAGGCTCATTTTTGGTTGAATGGCGTCAACAAGCAAAATTGCCACATTTGGAGTGAAGAGAATCCACATGAGACCCTTGAGACGCCATTACATCCACAAAAACTGACTGTTTGGTGTGCTCTATGGGATGGTGGAGCCATTGGGCCATACTTTTTTCGAAATGATGCTGAAAAGTCAGTTGCCGCTAATACCGGTTATAGAGCCATGATAACCGACTATTTTGTTTCCGAATTGGATGGCATGAATTCGGATGCGATGTGTTTCCAACAAGACGGCGCTATGTCCCCAAATGCTCGAAAAAGTGGTTGAATATATGTACTCGTCTTTATACGAGCCAACTGCGGCAGCCACATGCACAAAATCATATTTAAACATTAATGGCATAAAATTATCCTTCCAATAAAGCCAAATTGATGGACATTAAAACGATTTTCTTGTGATTTATTTCCATTCGAAGTTCTACACCTCTAAAAAGAAACACCCGATACAATGCAGATATAAGCGCGAACCATAAAATACAATAAGGGTATTCATGTAACTTCGTAATTTCGCTACGTGCGGAAGGTTATGATTTTACGACAATGTTTCATGAACGACCCTAAAACTGTACCACTAAATAACTCACTGAATTGCATCACAATTAAGCAATTTATTTATTCTCTATTCTATCGTTCTCTTTCCGTTCCACTTTTTTTTCAGTGAAGCGAATACGTTTGATGTGTGAAAGTGACTGATTTAATGTCAAAATAGCATTTCAAAAGTTTGCAACGTTCACCATCTCAGTTTACACATCCAGTTTCTGTGGGAAAATGCCGATATTTTTGGAAACAACTTCCCACATAAATTTTGAGAGTTCATTTATCAGGTCGTAATTTTATCACGTTTACAACGTTTACGACGACTTTCCGAAGTTACGTGAATTCCCCTAATGGCTACCACTAAAAGCTGCACATCTCAAGATGCAAAGTCGATATGGGCTTTAGAACGACTGACTTTAATCAATGATTATAAAATCGTACAGATGACGCATTTAGAACAAAAAGCAGAAACTTTTGCTCGCCAGCTTCAATTCACGGGCGGTCGGACTGCCCGTGCACATATGAGATATGTAATCAAGACATATGGAGAGCTGTACCAGTACGAACCGCCACAGAACAATTTTTCTTGAATGCAGTGCGTCATCTGTATGACTTTATAATCTGTGCTTTCATTTAGCTAGTGATAGCGTGGCCATGATCCGCAATAAAGCCACATTTCTTTATGTATACCTAATGTGTGCACGCCCCACGAACGAAATTAAAGACCTAGTATCAAGGAGGAGTTTCGAGATCTCCTGCACGGATCTCCTGCCTACAGTTCAAATCCGGGCTATGATGAAAAAGTGTATATAAGGATTTTAAAGCTAAAAGCAGTAAGAACAAATCTTCGGTCAGTAGTATACAATATAAAAGCACTGATCCTCACCTTGGAATCCATAGAGCATCCTGCTCATGTCAAAGCGATATCAAGGCACTTACACGTACAACCTGGCAACATGTAAGAAAACGATACTGATAAGAGATAAACTACTTTCCAAGTAAAGAAAATCTCACTGTAGTCATAAAAAAGTTGAAAAATAGCAAGGCCGATTCGACGGAGCGTACCAAATACGTAAGTGATGGAGTGTGGCCAAACACTGTAGGGAAAAAAAAATCCCGATGTTTGGATTTTGGAATATCTGCTTCATATGTAATAGCTAAGGGAAAGGTGATCCTAAGGTTTTCTCCAATTACCGAAGCATACCCTCGTTAAATGTTGCATATACGATCCTAACATGCTGTGTGAATGACTGAAGTCTTCTTAAAACACGCTCATAGGCACGCACCAATGATCGGCGGAGATGACTTGGTAAGTAACATCCACCAATTCATAAGTCAAATCTGGTCGGATGAAAGTATGCCTAAAGACTGCATTCTCAGGGTCGTTTGAAGGATCCACAAAAAAGGAGACCCTTTTAACTGCGCCTTTATACAGGCATAAGTCCCCTCAACATCGCCTACAAGATCCTATTTCCCGTAATACGGATATTTGTAACTTTGAACGCCTGAAACCGTTCACCAACAACCTGATCGGCCCTTATCAGTGTGGTTTTAGACCAGGAAGGTCCACAGCCGATAAAATCTTCACACATCTGCAGATCCTGGAAAAATCCCAATTAGTCCAAATCGATACCCACCACCTATCATCGATTTCAAAGACGCATACGGCAGCATTTATAGAGACCAACTGAACCGAGCCATGTCGAGTTTTGGTATACCGCCTAAACTCGTCCGTTTGTGTAGGATGACGATGGAGAATTCTCGCTGCTCCATCAGGATCGAAAATGACCTCAGCGACACATTCGATACCAACAAAAGATTTAGGCAAGGCAATGAGCTTTCATGTGAATTCTTTAATCTGATTCTGGGGAGGATAGTGCAAAACTCCCGAGCCAAGACCAGAGGCGCTATCTTTCAAAAATTTGTGCAACTACTAGCAGATTGCGTGCGTTAAACCAACCATTTTTATTCAACCTTAGCGACATATTGGGTAAAAGGATACAAGATCCTTTCCGTTTTCTAAACCTCACAGGCTGGATCTAGAGACTGTCTGTATCACATCCACAACAACAATCGTAATAAAGTTCACCCGAGTCGTGGTAACAAAAAGGCACATAAGTGCAACTTGGGTTCCTGCAGAACCGCCACTTCTACATACCTAGCCACAAGCATATGCCCCAATATTGACATCATTGGTAGGACTCAACGTGATGTCATACCGACGTTTGCTAGTATAGAGAAGGAAGCATGGGTTTAACAGTATATGAGGGTAAGACTAAGTATATGCTGTCAACATTATCGGACACACAATATCTACGAACTGGACCGAACTTCACCGTTGACAGATATTTATAACTTTGAGGTACCACGGGACTTTGTCTACCTCTTACTTTGTCAAAAATAAAAAAGAATGCTCTTCGGCGCTGAAGCATGGACCATGTCAAAAGTGGATGAGGAAATCCTTGGTTTATATGAGAGGAAAGTTCTTCTAAGAATCGTCGGTCCAGTTTAGACACGAAGATTCAACAAACAACTATACTAGCTGTACAGCGACATGCCCCTGGTCAAAAAACTCCGCATTGGACGCTTAAGATGGGTAGTGCATGCAGAACGAATGGACACCAATATTCCGGCTCGCAGAGTCTTCGATTCCCAACCAGACGTCGGACGCAGTAGAGGAAGACCTCGCCTTAAGTGGCGTGCACAAGTAGAAACCGATCTCAACCAACTTGGAGTGCGCAACTGGAGGCTAAGGATAAACAAAAAAAAACATTACGCATTACATTTATGAAAGCGCTATACATTCCAATCAACGTATCACATTTTCAGGATTCTGAAGAGCAAATCCCGGAGCATTTCACATACTTCCAAAACCCATACACAAACAAAATCCCAGAGTCTCACAATAATCATAAATTTTGCAAAATTTAATATTCGAGGTGAAACCTTTTCCTTTTCTTAAAAATCCCGAGAATTACAATAAGTCCAACAGCATGAATAGGTACCATTTCATTCAATCCCCCGAAAGGACATTCATAAAGGTACACGTCAACTCCATTCAAAATTGCAGACAACAGTACAAGAAGTCATCCAACAGTCACATAAGATTTGAGTTCATTCTGAGATGAATCCTGTCAGAAACAAAGACATTCTCAGAATGTCCTTGCACAAATATCGAACGGGTCACAGCATTCTACTCATGCCAGAATTCGTATATGTAGTCAGAAATTAAGTTTTTTTCCCTGGCAATTTCAAAGAACATTTAAAATGATATTCACTGCAGATTGTATTATGTCCAACTTCAAGATACTTGGTAGAAAACTCAAAAAGCATACCAATACCAATTACTGAAAACAAAAGGACACTACAAATGTTATGGTATTTCCTTTCGCTGAATACAATACCATACCGTTGAAAGTGAATCCCATGTATATCATCCAAAGGAACAAGGTGAGCATACTCACATATAAAAATGAAAGGACAATACAAAATATCGGAGACTTTAATCCGATTAAGCATAAAAATGTTAGTCCTTGGTGCACACTTAGATTCATATTACGCGTTCCATTTTGTCGAGGATGGAATATCAAGTGTTGTCGGAATTTTCACTCTATCCCTCTAACTGACAAACAATTGAAATTCGTTTTCTTCCTTTGAGTCCTTTCGGGTTTCTGTTTCTATTTTTATTGTTGATGCAGCTTATTACGAAGCAATGTAGTTGCTGTGATACCCTTCATCCATCTAGTGCATTCTACAAATGAAAAGGTGTACCCCACTTTAGTCGTATCCTTGCCGGACAGTGGGCTGCCGGCCAATCCTCCCTTTTTTCCATCCTTATTTGGTCAAATGATTTATTTAATACCTTGAAAGGAAGCATATTTCCTGAGGTTTATTAGCTCTGTTTGTTGTAGAAATGCCGGGTGGAAGGTACAAGTCCTTGGAGGACGATTCCTTTTGTCGAGGTTTTTCTCTCATTTCTTTTGAAAATTACATTGCTACTGCACAAAAAAAGGGATTGAGCTATTTGAAGTTATGAGTTGGAAATTCTTGTTGTTGGAACCAAGAGAAGAAGTTTCCTCTGTGGCAAGATATGGCCATTCCTTGAGAAAATAAAACCAAGGAAGTTTGTTCATTCGATTGTTTTGCCATTTCTCGAGGGTAACTTGTGCTTCAAAGGAGTATAAATACTTTTGGAATGCTCATTGTTAGGTGGACTACTACTAGGAGAACCCATTTCAACAATAGGTGAATGGAAGATCTTTTCATCTTATTAACCAGAGGAGAAGAAGAAAATTTCAACTTAAGAGTTTGCTTTAGCTCAGTGCAATTAATAATGCCACACTGTTCGGTTGGGTGGAAGGATGGGTGCTTCGTAGAAGGTGCTCTGTGCTTCTCGAGTAATTTTATATTGATTGGATCTCTGTGATTTTGGCAGCTAGTTTCTGTGCTCCAATTAGATAAATGGTTTCGGTAGGTCGGTAGTACGGGGAGTTTAGTTCAAAGGAACTTTTTCGTTAATGGCATCATCAATTAGCAGAATTAGGTCAGCTTTGGATGGCAGTATAACAAAAAGATGTGACGCTCATGTGCAATTCATAGACACAACTTGCACTCGGGTGTTTTTTTTTTTTTTTTTGTAAAGTACCGGTACTGACGTTGTTGCGACATAATTGCCGTCGAAGAAATTCATCAATCCTTTCAACGATATCTGTGGGTTATTCAATGATTCAACAAACCCTTTTGTGGTGTTGCGACACACAAATGCATGTATGTGTGGATGTATAAAAAAATGCACTGAAGTGTTGTAGAACGATGAGAGACACTGATAGGCATTAACTCGATAATCACAATTACTTAGAAAGTACTACGAGTCGGGTGGAACATGGGCATCAACCAAAATGCATCTGTACTTAGGACGGTTCGAAGTATTTGACCACCGCTAGATAGATCGTCAATGTCTTGCTTCATTGAATGGCCCGAGAACGCGGTTTCCAGATTGAAATTCTCTTATTTGTAGTGGGAGATTGTGTCCAATTCATCAGTTTATTTTTGCTTTCGAATATTTCGGAAGGTCGTTGCCAAGTATGATGGGGTAGCGGAAATTTTCCTCTATCATCCACACGTGGGACGTGTCCGGCATTATTCACTAAAACTAGACCTGGGTCTGTGTTGTACGAATTTAAAAGCGATGTTGGGTATCGATTTCCACTACATTGATGTTTTCTAGGATCCATGAAAGCGTGGTTGATTAGGTGGTTGGAAAATGATTTCAGACGTTCTATACAACGATTGACAGAAACTTACTGTTAGAGTTTTAAAGACTTGAGCGATTGACTGAAACTCGTTGTTAAATTTTTGAGCACTTGCACCGCTGTCCTTGTGTTTAGGGGATCTGGATCTAGATCTGCTCGTTACTGAACTATACAAGCGAGATGTCTCCATCTTCCTGAACATACAGTAGTATTTGAGCGGTACACCAAGAACTAGACGTGGGTCTGTATATAATGAAAGCGACTCTAACATAAGTTAATAGGTGGTGGGTATCGATTTAAGATTCGTTGGTACTTCCCTCTTTGAAAGCGTCACCTAAAACCACGCTGATAGGACTGATCAGATCAGGTTGTAAGAAAACGGTTTCAGGCGTTTTATAAAACGGTTAACTGAAACTTGTTGGCAACAGACTTGTGGCTCTGTTATTGTCAAAGTTTAAAGAATTTTGATCTCGATCTCGTCGTTGCTAATCATCGCGGTGTACCGGAGATTCCGTCTTCCTGATATTAATATTGTAATCGACATTGAAATAGTCTCCAAAAACAGTATGGTACGCGAATTTAAAATCTAGCGATTTTATCTTCATTGGAGTTTTTCAAATATATGGCCTAAATGCACATTGATAGAGGCTGATCAAGTTGTTGGTAAACGGTTTCAGGTATTCTACAAAATGAATGCCTGAAACTTGTTCGTAAAGGTGTCAATACTTGTGCCTCTGTCATAGTCGCAGATGAGACGGTCCCTGTTTTTGCCAATTGAATCTGGAGCTGGTATTTTGTACAGAGAATTCTCCATCATCATGCACCCAGAAAAGTGTGTATGCTGAATATCATAAGGTCTGTATACTGTGCTAGCTGACCGGGCTCGAATTGGGAGATATGGAAGTGGACGAAATGTGGTTTCAACAGGACAGCTAACGAAACTCTTGGCTCTTTGGCGCGACAAATTCAATGGCCGTGTTATCTCACGTGGTGGCGATGTCAATTGGCCGCCAAGATCATGTGATTTGACACCGTTGGACTTCTTTCTTTTTGGGTTATTTGAAAGAAAAGGTGTACCGACGTACACCTGGCTTATACGACGTATAAGCCAGCAAGAATTCAAGAGCTAAAGGAGGAGATAAATCGGCACATTAACGGCCTAGAACTTCAATTCTGCCTCAGAGTCAGAGTTTTATTTAAAATCAACATCGGCCCTTAAACTTTAACCACCCTTTAGTTTAGATTAAAAACGTTTTTCTATTGTATATGCTATGGGGTAGTGCAAACAAAATCTATAAATAAAATGCTCACATAATATAACCAAAGTTCTTGCGTAAACATTTTTTCGAACTTCATTAAAATTTGACTCAAAATCGTTTTTTTTTATACCTTATCCCATAGCGCTATATTAGTTTTGATACATAGTTTGCAACATAGTGAAATAGCTTAGCTAGGCATACCTCTAAGTATATGGATGGACTCAGAATCGCTAGCTGAGTCGATTAAGCCATGTCTGTCTGTCCGTCCGTCCATCCGTCTGTAGGTAACCGGTTTTTGGGCCTTAAATTTTGAGCTGGGATAATGGAATTTGGTACATGTGATCCTTGTACGACCTTTTGAAACCTTATTTTTGGCAAAACCGTTCAAAATTTTGAAAAAGTGTCTGAACAAGATATCCAGTAAATCCTAATGTCTATATTTCATCTATACAAAGTTTTATTTGCCACTCCCACTTTTTGGGGGCGTTTTCATACAAAATCCATTTGTATACCCTACGCCATACCACATGCAAGAGAAAAACGTTGTTTTTGGTCGAACCATACATGTTTTAGATAAACTGTCCGAACAGTACCTATGTTGCTACAATTTCAATTTTAATATTTCTTTGCCACAAAACCCACATTTAAGGGATATTAATTTAAAGGATGGGATGGGATAGGGTATAAAACGATCCACACAGTGGATTGTAGCCTTCTCATATGTTTTTAAATTAAAACATTCCAAAAAGTGTGGGCGTGGCAAATACTTTATGTAAACGAAATATATTAGTTAGACACTTTTTCACAATTCTAAGCCTTTTGGCTAAAAACAACGCTTTTGTGAAATGCGGGCGTGTCAGTGAGCGGATTTCTTACTCAAAATTTAAGGCCCAATAACTGGTGATGAACAAACGGACAGACATAGCTAAATCGACTCAGCTAGCGATTTCGAGCAATCCATATACACTACGGTATATCTGTTCAAATTATTTCTCTGTGTTATGGGATAGGTTATAGTAACGAATGTATTGCAAATGTGTTTGATTAAATATATCGAATGTGGTCGATAAAATAGAAAGATCGTATATCGATCTCCAATTAATCGAACGTGAGTATAAATAAATTAAAAGTGAAATATTAAATTTAAAACTGAAAGTGTGCTGTGTGCTTCTGTTTTAAGAATTTCCTGGATCCCATTTCGTACGCATCTGTACCGGGCCGGTCACCTCAAGTACCACGACAGTGGACTTAGTAGCCGCTGCGATTAGGTTTCACTTGTATGTGAGGAATTTACGTGAAGGTTGACCGTAGTTGGCCTTGCGTCGTGGGAAAATGGTCTTCCCTATCCCGAGTATGATGACGATCCATTCTTGGATGACGAACGAAAATGTTTCGATGGCATCTATGACAGAAAGAGGAATTGTGCGCTGTAGGCAGTTACCAACGTGCTAGTTATAATTCTCCGTGTAAAAACATGGAGTGCCTAAATCTTAGCCGCCAATCTGTTTTTTTTTTATATATCATTGGGTGTTCTGTTCAACGCCTCCAGGGAATGTTTGTGTACCATAGTGAAAATGTTACATTGTTTCAGAACTGCAAATACTTCTATAATTTGTGCTGATGAAATACAAATATTCAGAATTTCTTAAAATATCTGGTTCAGACACTTTTTAATTTTTTTACGGTTCAACCAAAGACAACGTTGAAAAGTGGGCGTGGATGTGGATTTGGTAAAAAAGGCCTTTGTCCTTCTCATTGTTTTTCCGAACATCTTCTCTTCCCAACATCATTCCAAAATTGAATGTCGGTTATCGCACATACGTTTGGTCGAGAAGCTATTTGTCCTTTCCTTTGTCGGCACGTGAGCTCGTATAACGCTTATGTTTTCGGATTGGCCCTGATTGGTGTAATCACAAGCCACCCGCCATTGCCTTCAAGATTGAAGACTTCTGTCTGTCTGTCGTTCATTTCAAATTCTCATCGGAATAGTCAATCATTCAGCTTACTGTAAACATGAGACCAGTATCTTATAAATACCACTGGGATGTACAAAAATCACCAATCGACGTGTGGTCAACGCAAATAAGCGAGCGCGCTATTCCGAGCTAGTCGGCAATAGTGCGCTAGGAAAAAAAACGACGACAATTGCGTTCAGGCTAATAAACTTGAAAATCAAAGGAGTTTTGATCTACAAAATTAGAAGCGTAGACTAGCGTGAAATAGCGTGGACTAGCTCGGACTTCCGTGAAAGCAAAAAATCGTGATCTGCGACCGCTTTATAGATTATCCTTACATTAGATTTAACTACCGACAAGGCTTACTAGCGTTGCCGTTAAACACGGCCTTAACGCACCCAACAAACAACATGATTTTACATATTGGGGCGAACCTTAAACTAAATAATATTTTCAGACTGGTTTTGGATAGAAAGAGTCATAACTTTGGTTTCGGCAGCGATAAAGTCAAAAGTAATAGGTAAGGTTCTCTACTTAGGTTAATCTCCTCGCTGGGGTTATCAAATACTGGCCTATCTCTCCTCAGCGCTTCTATGCGAATGATGTTTGAAATTACGGTTTTCGTATGGAAATTCTCCTTTGAATATAGAAATGCCAGCTATGCCAATCGCGCTCTATTTCTTGATGCTTTTTGATGTGGTGGCTTTTTGAAACTTATTTGCAGTTCAGCTTTTGTTTGAGCATTACTGCTCAGTCGATCGATTTGGATGAGCGTTTTCTTAGTACAACGCTGTTGTATCATTATAGTCGCCTTCCTTGGATACAGGACAAAACAAACATTCGACATAGCATTCAAAACTATTAGGCTTTCGGTGAACAGAACTAGTCCCCTGAACTGATTTTATAACTTTGTACGCACACTATATTATCATGCAATCAAGGCTTGGAGGCTTGGAGTATCGAAGAGGTCTCGAGGACGAATGCAAATTCATCCCAATTATGGCATTAGTTTCCTATTTAAAAATATATTTTTGTACTAAGATGGCTTTGGTTCATTTACCAAAGGATTTCACAAAATACACTATAAAATTCCTGTGTGGGGAGGTTGGTACGGATAGGAGTCGGTGGCCGATCAGTGAGGTAGAAATGTATGCGAGTAATAGCAAACTGCAAACAGAAAGAAAAGTGGCGGAAACATTTTGGTGCGGTAGGTAGGTCGCGCAATTTCTTAATGTAACTAACATGAATAAATGTCATGTAGGAAGAATGGTTTTTTAGAAGACCGGTATGGGTGGCCAATATTTGACAATGGTTATCAAGGTTTAAGATCGTATTTAGTAAAGACCCCCGATATTTTGAAAGCCTTCCTATGATAATATAGGAATTCTTCTGAATTCTTTATGCAAAATCGTATTGGCCGGGCGATGCGACGCCGAGTGGATCAGATAATTAGTTTATAAATATTGGTGTCAATGTGTGAAAAAATATTTTTTGAGAGAAATATTCTTCTCTAATAAATTAATGTTTCTAGTATAACCCACTCGTGTACTTTTTTGCTACACTGGCTGTACGATGGAAGTTAAAGATTTATTGAACCAAATGGCATTTTAACTGTCAGTAACGTGATGAATATTCGCTGTCATCGGTTGATTGCTTTCCTGACGTTTTTATCCCTCACACTCCAAACGGAAAAATGTATTTAAACCCTTTGTATGTTCATACACTATTCCATAGGGTGCGTTTGATGTATATGACATTTTTGTTTATATGCAAGCTTTGTCTATCAAGCTATTTCGGTCTGTGTGTAGGTTAAATAGTTCTCTAAATTTCTCTGAATAAAGTTTCCATTCCGCTTTGTTGTGGCATATTTTTTAAAAATATTTATTTTCCGAAAAAGGATTAAACATGTTCGAAAAGGGCACTTGCTCCACCTTGCCGGTCATTTGAAGGATGATTTGCATTTGTTTTAGTACAAGCTGCAAGCACAGCGTCCTCGTCGATTCGAATACGGCCAAAAAGTTGCTCGAATGGTTGACACTGAACCTGGGTTTTGGAAGCAAACTTGGATGACAGACGAGGCCCATTTCACACTGTTAACAAGAAAAAAAATCCCAATTGGGGAAACCACGGTGGGAGCTCTCTGTATAACGCCATCTATTAAATGGTTTTTACGAAAGTATGGTTCCCAGAGTTATTTTGACGAAAATCGATAGCTTAATAGCAATATTGCTAATTTAGTTTCGATATTTATAACTGTTTTATTTATAAAGAAAATCTAAAAATATTTCGCCGGAGTGAAGCATGTCATAAGATTTGACTGAACTATTTTCAAAGAATTTTCAAAGAATTTTCAAAAGAGTTTACCGCAAACTTTTCATTCAGAACTATATAGGAAAGCGTTCAAAGCTTCAACTGTTAAAAAAACATATGAATAGGCTACAAGCCGCTGTGTGGATCGTTGAACGCCCTATCCCATCCCATCGTTAAAATTAATGCCCCCAAAACTTAGGCGTGACTAAAAACTTATTGGGAATGAAATATTGAAAATTACATTGTCACCACATCTGTTAAGAGAGAGTCTAAATCGTTTTCGGTTCGACAAAAAACGACGTTTTTCTGTGGCACATGCTATACGGTAAGGTATACAAATGGATTTTGTAAGAAAAGCCCCCAAAATGTAGACATGAGTTAAAATGATCTACGGACGAAATATTTATATTAACATAACCAAAGATTTTGCTTCGAAAAATGTTTCAATTTTTCTAACTTTCCCGAAAAACTTTTGGGTTCGATATCCAGCCGTAGCAACACCTTCAATGATTTTTCACTGGCCCTCCTTTCGTGATGATCTGACAAATCATTCGAGCAGGATCCATTGTTAACAAAAGCTTATCTCAAATTCGCCGTGCAGAGCTGGCATTAAACAGGAGGTCCCGCATAGTACAAGAAGTACACATGCACACATGAATGGTTGTGAGAAAGCTCGGCCCTGGGTACTAACGACCCTGTTGCGCCAACAATTTGTATTTTTTTGAAAACGCTCCCAAAAACGGCAGTGGGAAGAAACTTTAATTAGACGAAATATATATATATCACGATTTTCTAAACATTTCGTTCAAAAATGCCACGTCAGTAAGCGGATTTCAAAAATGTTTACACTTGTGCTGCTGGGAGCAACAATGAGCATGTGTACCAAATTCTAGCTGATAATTTAATGCACAAAATCTGATGACGTTGGCGTACGGAAATACTGACATGGCTAAATCGACTCAGCTAGCGATTAGAGTCGCAGGTTTTGCAGGCCTACAAGGCTAAGCTGTAGGTGAAGATGAGAGCTGCCATTGAGCTTTATATGCAGAGAATAATGGAAGAACATCGGCTGTTCAAAAAGAAGAAAAAAGAGCAAGAAAAACGCGCGATCGAGGATATAGGGAGGTGCCACTCCAGGAACGATGTTTGCAAGTTTTACCAAAGTGTAGAACGTCAAAGCCAAGGATATAAGTCTCTAACAGATCCCTGTCGATATGACCAGAGAAATATTGTTGTTGAGAAACAGTCGATGATTCTGCAAACTGTTAAATGGCGATGACGAACAACATTCCGCTGTCAGGCAGAACGAACCATTCAATACATTCAAGCCGGCGGCAATGACGGCCTACCCGCCGAGCTTTATATAGCCCGATGGAGATGACTTGGTAAGTACCATCCCACCAACTCATGAGTCAAATCTGGTAGGATGCAAGTATGCCTGAAGAATGGAACCTCTGAACTACGCTAACTAAAGAGGCATAAGTCTCCTAAACATCGCCTACAAGATCCCAACCGCCTTAAAATGTGGCTGACTGAAACCTTTAACAAACAATCTGATCGACCCTTATCAGTGTGATTTTAGGCCAGCAAATTCTACAGCCAATCAAATTCGCACACTTCGGCAGGTACTGGAAAAAAACCCCAAGCAGTCCAAATCGATACCCACCACCTCTTCATCGATTTCAAGGCCGCATATGAGAGCATTTATAGAGACGAACTATACAGAGCCATGTCTAGTTTTGGTGCATTCCCGCTGCTGCATCAGGGTCGGAAACAACACATTCGATACCAAAAAAGGATTTAGACAAGGCGATGCGCTGTCATGTGACTTCTTTAATTTGATTCTTGAACACCAAAGCCAAAATCTTTCAAAAATCGGTGCAACTACTAGCATACGCCGGCGATGCTGACATCATTGGTAGGACCCAAAGTGATCAAAGTGATTCAAAGCCACGTTTGCCAGTATAGAGGAAGCGGCAAAAATGACTTAGCATACGCCGTCAACAAGAAAACTTTGAGGTACTAAGGGACTTGGTCTAACTCGTCTCCGCTATTAACGCTGACAACAACATCTCGTCAGAAATTAAATGAAAAATTACTCTTGTTTACCTCTGTTTCTTTGGGCCAAGAAGGCAATTTAGTTGTGAAGCTCCCCCTCGAAATACTAAGGAGATCCTAATTAAGACCCTGATCATACCAGACCTGCTCTACGGCGCAGAAGCATGGACCATATCAAAAGCGAATGAAGAGATCCTTGGTCGATTCGAGAGGAAAATTCTTCGAGAAATCTTGGATCTCGACATGCCCCTGGTCAAATAAACTCCGAATGGACGTTTAAGATGGCTAGGACATGAAATACGAATGGACACCAATACTCCGGCTCGCACAATCTTTGATTCCCAAGCAGACGTCGCGTCGGACGTAGAAGAGATAGACCCCACCTTGAATGACGCGCACAAGTAGAAACCGACACGTCAACCAACTTGAAGTGCGCAACTGGAGGCAGTTAGTTAAGGACCGGGCCAATTGAAGACGCATGTTAGTTGAGGCCCAGTTTCATTCCGGACTGTAATAACTTTAGTTCTTATGTCCCACTAACAAATGCACTAAATGATGAGCCGGTGAATGCATATTATCTGCTGTGGCATATCTCTGCTCGTAGATGCTGCTTGATTAGGCTCGCTACAAAAAAGGAAAAAAAGGAAAAAAACAACTGACAACAACTGACAACAACTGTGCTGTTGCAGATTCAATACATTCTTCGGTAACTTTTTGACAGAAAATCGTCAGTAAATCCAAATTGAATCACCACTCATCAGTCATGAGTTCATAAGTAAACTCTAATCTTGACTCTGGGTTAAGGGTCCAGTTATCATTCAAAATCCTCATTGCAAATTTTATTTTTATTTTTCTTGTTTTTTTTTATAAAGCGGATCAAAGTCTTTCAATTTTAGAATATGATCCAAAAATATTTGAATTTGTATTTTCAGTTTCCTCAGAAAACCAATTTCTGGTTTTCAATTATCAAGATTTATTTTTCTGAAGTAATGTTTGCCAATCCACCCAGTGAAACAGAATTTTCCATTGCTTCAAACTACCAGCTACCCAAGCAAAATTTCATGTTGTTTAAATGTTGTTCAAATAACTAGGCCGTAACTCAGAGCAAAGACTATAAAACCATACAGATGACGCATGTAGAACAAAAACAGAAACTTTTGCTCACCAGTATGATGGTACCGGCCGGCGGCGGGCGGTTTGCACGTGCACACATGAGAAACAAGACCGAAATATATGGCGGGCTGTGCCAGTACTGAGTACACACATTTGTACCGCTTTATAATATTTGCTCAGAGTTAACTACGCACTGAAAAACCTGGCATAAACGAATAATGTTTGCAAATGTTTTATGTTTTACTCAAGGTATTGTAGCATTCCTATATGTGTTTTTTTTTTCTATACATTTTCAGTCCCTAACTCCAAACTCCCTCTCTGATTGAGATTCAATCTCTGCTTTAAAATGAGAGTTAAATAACCACTCATGATAGTTTTTTTTTTTTGCTTTGGTATCCCGTTTACGGGTGTGCAACGGGTGTACACACGCACCAAATCTATAAATCAATCCTCATACCTCGGTTCCGGCATCCTAGTCTACCTCATGACGGGGTTTTCCAATGTCGATTGGCATTCTTCTCCGTTTCATAGCGGAAACTTGATTTCTCTTTCACGTTTTTTCTCCTTTCAGTTCTGTCCCAATTGAGTTTGTTTTGTTTGGGGAGTCCTTTTTTTCATTCCCGTCCCCATGTGGATTGGGTTCCTTTTTTTGTTGATTTGAGCCAAATCGAATTTTAATGGCAAATACATTTGTCTCTGTCAAATTCTTGGACATATTGTTGTTGTTCAACATTATACATGCTCGTGTAAATAGAAAGGGCTATGCCGGGTCTTATGGCTTCACCGTTCGGTTTTGGGGGTAGTAAATCAGTAAAACATCATTATACGTGTTTAGGTGTTACCGATAATCCTGCGGTAAGTAGTGAATGTGTAGAGTTGTGTTGGTATGTTCATTTGGCTTATTAAATCACCCGAGAGCGAGCATTGGTGGTTTGTAGGTCTTGGAATCAATTTTCCAGTTGATGCAATAAGCGAAGATTTTGAATTAATTAAGCTGTTTAATATTCAATTGTGGTGTGGTAGGTCAGTGACTTGAAGTAGCATTAAGGCGGTGATAAAATTTTGCTTTTAATTGTACCGATGCGTGAGCTGTAGCATTATGGAGGCTCAGGGGTTTATGCAAGGAACTTGATAACACTACAACAGACAATGAACCCGTATATTTGACGGGATATATCAAATTTTAAAGCCTTCTTGTGAATGTTAATTCACTTGTAAAACAGGGAAACGAAACGTCCTTGCATCGAAATTAAGCTTATTGGGCCTCCGAACACCAGATGAGTTTACATCAACAAACAAAAAAATTGAGAAAACTGAAATTACAAATTTGTGGTCAAAAGAAGAAGCATTGGTGCTAATAGACGAATACCGGAAACATGAAATCTTATAAAAGGCACAGCACCTGGGCCATCTAAAATGCAACAAAAAAAGAGAAGCTATTTTAGTTACTGTTGATAAACATTCAAGCTAAACCTGACCGGAAAATTGGTACGAAATAAATAAAAAATGATGACGAAACAATTGACAATCGAAAAAAACATTGCAGTAAAAAGAGTGGCACAGGGACGTTATCGGTGTATAAATCTAAATGATGCTCGGATAACCATATCCGAATGAATGGTCAGAGTCAGAGCGATGAAACTACATAAAAAGACTGAAAAAAGGAGTGGACGACAATCCTGCTTTAATAAAGAATGGACACGCAGATTCAACCCTCATGTTCTCAATGAGTCCCGTGAGAAGATCAATATTTCAAAAATTTTACAAGTTAATTTACTGATGGTTAACTTCAATGCAGTAACGCAGATTCTACGAAATAGCGATGGAAACGTAGTTATGCATGTGCAGGAAATCGTTAACATTTACAAGGAATAGAGATAAAAAAACCTAAACTCCAGCAAAAGGGGAGATATTCCATACCAACCAAACGATCAGTACAGCTGCTAAAACGCCAAAAAATGATAAAAGTTGCGGTTCAGATGGGTTTACTTGGTGAACTCTTCTTTTAAGGGATGTCTTAAAATTAAGCAACTTAACCAATTACGAATGGAAGTATTTCACCGAAATATCAGCTCGATAAATCTTATCAATTCGAAAGTCGATTCTTTTACGAGTTATGTCAGCATGGAAATCGTTAACTCTTTCCAGCACTTACGAGTGCGAATTTCAACCCGCTATATCGACCATATTTTCACACCAATGTAAATCCTGGAAAAGAAAAAAAGCAATCTAATTTTAATTTAAGACTCGCCACTTTTTCATCGACAAAAAGGCCATGTACAGCTTGAAGTATCCCATTGAGGGATACCAGGCTAAAGACTACAATTCTACAAGAAAGCCGAGCATGTGTCAACAAACACGTAGAGTCAGCTTTAGGATTAACCTCTAGTTGACTAGAGAACCATGAGTTAACTCACAGTGAACTCAAAAGTGAGTTGAATGATCTCGTTTAACACAGTGTTAGCCTAGCACCGAAAAACTAGATCTTTAGGACTCGCGAGGTAGCATTTTAACAGACTTCATAGAATTTTTGTAGTCTATTGCTGGAACAAAAAAACGCGTAGGTGTCAACAAGAATGATACTATTATCCAAAAATCCATGCAGCTCCTGGAAGAGGAGAATATTACCTAGCTCTTCTTTACGGCAGCAAGTGCTGGGGGAATAATCAGGAGAGCAGAGCAAGTTTAAGACAGAATTAAGAAACAATCCCTTATAGTGCCGTGAGCTTTATTAGATTTAAGGTAAAACACGTCGACTGATTTGACTCGCCCACATATCAGTTATGAAACAGTCAAAAACGTCATAAGATGGCGCACCCATGCGAATGGTCAATGAAGCCAAAAACTTCGTACCTCGGTTTAAGGACCAATATCACAGAGTAGTCGGAGTAACTAGATTCTACTTTACTGACGATGATTTTGGCACAAATGTTTGTCTTGGTCTGAGGGTTGCTGGTGTACACTTTCTTTTCGAATAACAACGCAAAAAAAAGTACGGAGTCAAATCTGGAGAACAGTATGGTCAACAAAGACGCCATTTTTTCTGTGTACCCTGAATGCGCCAATTTTGTTCGTTAACGCCGCTAGAGATTGTAAAATTGGCCTCGTTCGACATAAAAATTCGGTTCCAAAAATCAAGTTTTGTGTAAACCAGTCCAGCTACTGTTTGACAGTATGACAAGGGATGTGGACGATCTGTCGTCATGCTGACTGCGGTTACAAAACGACACATATGAGTTCTCAGTTACACTCCTCACTTACCGGTTCGTCTTGGACGTTAACCACATCACTATGATCTGTCACTGTTTTGTACTCAACAATATTCGATCAATCGAAGAATAGTATTGTCAGTTCGACGATATCTACGATGAGTGCACATAATTGAACGATTATTTTCAATGAAGAGTGTCACATGACGGGCTCAGTGGCGCAATGGTTAGTGCGATGAGATGCCACGCAGAAGGGTGGGTTCGATTCCCAGCCCGACCAACACCTAAATGATTTTTTATTGGCCCTCCTCTCGTGATGATCTGACAAATCATCATAAGAAAAGCTGACCAAATTCGCCGGTCGGAGTCGGCATAAATCAGGAGGTCCCGCCATCATGCAATAAGTACAAACCCACACATAAATGGTAACGAGAAAGTTCGGCCTGGGTACTAACGAGCCAGTTGCGATAAAGATTTGTATTTTCTTTTGTAACTATTTCTGACTGACTTAAGTCAATGCCGGTTTTATGGGAGGGTAGTTAGCGCCCCCATACAATACACTTAAAAAAATCGTCAAAAAACTTCTCGAATGTTTGATAGTATTTCCCAGAAGAGGAAGTTGCAAGCGAAACGTAAAAAGTAATTCGCATAAATTTTAGCTGAAGCACCGAAATTGACCAGTTATTTGACGTCATCAAATAAAGAAGAACTCAACCAGTTCTGCCATAACTTGGGATTTTTCCCTACTCTATGGGAAAAATAGCGAAATTCGGGCATTCTAGGTACTATGGAATTGGGGAAACCTGGAAACTAAATAAATGCATAGTATTTTGTGCATACATATCTACATATGTTCTGTGAAACAGAATTCTAATCTTATTATAATCTATCTACAGTGACCGGAATAAGTATAAAGACAATCATCCTCAAACTGTTCAATTTAATATAACGAGCAGGTGGCCATGGCTCAGAGGAATGCGTAGTTGACTGCTAAGCCAAACGTTGCGGGTTCAAGCCCCAGCTTCGGCAGCATTTGTTTTCTACGAAAATCGCCAGCTTATCTGAGGCCACCTGTGCGATAATATGAGACAATATTAATCTATGTCTCCTCCTCTGTGCCACGTTGGAGTATGTTATATGTCTTTCCTTCTTTGTATCTATCTGTCTCTCTCTGTTGTATTAATGTCTTGATCTGTCCCAGCCGATGGCCCAGTCGCCAGTGCTGTTACTTGTCTGTAGTTCGTTGCATTCATGTGCGAAGTACTGTGATGTCCAATGTCCAATGTCCAAAAACATTGCAGTAAAAAGAGTGGCACAGGGACGTTATCGGTGTATAAATCTAAGCTTTGTGGTTTCAATCAGCTTTCATTTTTTGTTTAAATGTGAACATTTCATTGCTAAGAAACTTTGTAAGGAATTCGTGGCCTTAATTATATGTTTGCAATGTTTCCAGATGTTTGGCATTCCGGCATCCAAATGTCTTGGACCAAGATGGAATAGAAGAACCGGTTTATTGGTATATTGCAGATATGTTTGTATTACATTTATTATGTGATATTAGATGTATCCAACCTAAAAACCAGTGCCATACGATGGGATGGACGGACGGACAGACATGGCTAGACTGACTCAGCTTTTGATAATAATTCTACGTGAGTGAAAGATTACTTATCTTACGTCTTTTTTCAGACCAAAAAAAAATGTATAAAGCGATATAGAAAGTTTCAAAAAGTTTCAAACAACGGATATGTCCTTGCAAATAATGCACAGAAGCCGGCTCAGCATGGTGGAGGGAGATAACGGGTGATCCAAGTAGAGATACTTTTTTCAATAGCCTTTTTTGACAGATCACGTGTGAGTCGTGTCATGCTGTCATGTTATTTTTGTTTGGTATTGTTTGGCATTTCATAATGGAAAGACTTACGCGTGAACAACGTTTACAAATTGTTCAACTTTATTATGAAAATTCACGTTCTGTGAGGAATGTGTTTCGTGCACTTCGCTTAACTTATGGTCAACATAATCGGCCTTTTTTTTTTTTTTTTTGATATTCATTTTTATTTTACTTTATCTTAAAACTAACTTACATGCTAGACAAAAATTCATGAAAAACTAGCTTACTTATCAACTACTTAAATAACTTACTGGCCCTATGCGGGCGCCCTAAATTAAATGATAACAACTTAATTCTAATGCCTTTCGGCCTATTCTCTAATAAGTAAATCTAATAGTAATAAAATGATGTTTACCAAGAAACATTTGAGAAAAACTTGGTTTCTTGTCTTTTTTTTTTTAATTTAAACTTACATACTAATTAAAACTACTTATCGACTAACTTAAACTACTTAAAACTACTTACATCTAACTAAATAAAAAAAAAATTAAACTTTAAAACTAGAACAGCCACAGCAAGCATTTTGATTTTTTTTTTTGGTGCCACCACGACTGTTTCCCTTAACATAACCTAAACAACTATGCAAGTCAGCCCTATCTTTTCAAAAGTCAAAACTAACTATAACTACGTTAACCACCACAACAGGTTCTCCTGTTGCAACCTACTCCGGCGGTCCCAATCGGACACACTCCTGCTGAACCGCAGGCGCTCTCCTCCGCTCTGAGTGACGACGTGTCGGTCGTACAGGAGCCGCCTATCCACAGTTCGTCGGAAGACGTGGTAGATTAGCGGAAGCGCCGATCTATCCAGTATCAGCCCTCGACTATCCAAATATAGGAAAGCTTCGGGCGGAATAAAGCCGCTTAAACGCGCACTCTCAAAATATTCATCATTGGGATAGAAGGCCCCAAAGATGAGACTATTGTTCGAAGCCATCGATCTTGCAGCGTGAAACCGAATGAGTTTCACCAGAAAATTGTCTATTCGGTTTATGTTGGCCCCGTTGTATAGGAACTGGTTGGAATAGTATTTTGTGTAGTCAGATACTGGTGTTCTGTGAAGTACAAGGCAGCTCCTCAGACACTGCCTCTCAAACACCCGTATCTTTTCCATTTGAGATGGGGCAACGTTGAATCACACCGGGCACCCATAGGCAATCATCGGCCTAATGAGGGCCATGTAGCAAATCACCTACAGCCTGCTGTCAAGACGACTGCATTAAAACAATCGTCTTGTCAGGGCAAATGCTCCCCTAACTTTCGCCAGAGCAGCATCTACATGTCTTCCGAAATATAAATACTGATCTAACCAGATGCCAAGGTACTTTACTACACTTTTACTCGCCAGTGGCTGTCCGTTTAGTCCAACGATCACCAGCTTTCGCCAGTTCTTTCTCGTATCCCTAGAGGCCCTAGACAACGGTGTCCTAAACAGGATAGTTTCTGATTTCTGAAAGTTGATTTTCAACTTCCAGTCATCACAATATCTCTGGATCTTGTCGAAGTCCCGCTGCAAAAGTGTTCGAATGACTTCGACAGTAGAGGCTGTTCTGTACGCGATAAGATCGTCCGCATACGCAATTGCCTGAGTAACTACCTATCATATCACTGGTGTTAATGCTGAAGAGAATCGGCGAGTTTACGGCTCCCTGTTGCAGACCGTTCTTAATGAAAAATTCTGTGGTAGAAGTTACATTGCCACTTTTGACAACAAACGTTCTACCCGTCAGCATGTCATGAAGCATATATAGCAGTGGTTTACTTATGCCAAGTCTGGTCAGCTTTAGATAGAGGCCCTCTAACCATACGGTGTCAAAAGCCTTCTCTAAATCAACCAGACATGCACCGGTGCACTGTTTTTTGGCTTTGTTCCATTGTATATCAGAAACTAGTTTGGAGGCGGCATGAATGCAGTCATGTCCAGCCTTGAAGCCAAACTGGTTCTCTGGTATAATATAGTTGTCCTCAGACCACTTGAACAGTGCTCGATTGAGAATCTTTTCGAAAACCTTGCTGATACTCGGAAGGAGACTTATCGATCGGAAATTCGCCGGATTGGAGTTGTCCTTTCCCTTTTTCGGGAGAGGATGAACCACCGCCGTCTTCCAACGCACTGGATAATATGCATTATTCAGCGCGTTGTTGAACAGTGTGGCGTAAATGTCCACAGCTTCAGGGGGTAAGTGTCGCAGTACAATGTTGGATATACCATCGACTCCCGCTGACTTCTTTTTCTTTATGGAATCGAAGATGATCTGGAGTTCCACCTTCGAGATTAACAGGGGACTAAACCCACTTCGCTCGGCGACTATGGCGTTTGCCAAGTTTTCGTCATCAAACCGGGTTAAACCACGGTTCTCAGATCGCCATTGCGTTATGTCGTTTCGGAGATAGACATGATGGAGCAGGGCATTGTTTTCCAGGACGCGGTTCGGGCGAATGCTATCATTCACCTTATACACTTCCCGAAAGACAGCCCCCACTGCCTCCACTTTCTCCTGAGGATCTTCAATAACATAGAAATCGTCGTCGAGGACGGCTTCCCCCGGATCAATTCCTGCTGTCAAAAGTATGTTTGTATTGTCAGTTGTTCGTTGGAGCTTAATACACGGAAGGTCGTTATGACCTTTCCTCCTAAAGATCTTATTAATTTGTGGAAACATACTCGGGTCGCTGGAATTTACGGCCCGAATTCTGTTATTCCAAAACAAATTAATGGACAACCGATAGTTCTCCTTGATCAATTGGTTGATGTTTTTGATCGACGCCTTCAGTGTTCTAATCTCCGGGTCGCGTGGGTTTGTCAGTCGTCTGTACAAGAGTTTAAGTCAAGTCCGCTTTTTTGTCTGTGTAGTGCGTCAATGGTCGCGTTTCTGTACGTAGACGTTATGTCATGTTCTTTGTATTTCGGTATCGTCCTGTTCATTGTTCGTTGAATCGCTTAATCCATTTGTTGTAAGTATTCGTCGATTTCGTTGTTTGTTAGGTTTCTGTTGTTTGGTGGGTAAAAGGCCCTCGAACGTAGTTCTCTTGATAAGGCGTTGGTGAAGCGAGGCCAGCGCATCTTACCGTAGTTGTAAGAATGCACAGGCACATACTCCTCCAGCGCCACAAGCTCGTTCGGAAGCTGTATTACGGCGGCGAGTCCGCAGTGATCACTGTCGTACTCAATCGTCCGTAAACAGTTTCGCGGGTGTTGACATACTCTGTTAGTAACTGTCAGTCTTGTGTCTCGCAGTAAAAGATCCAGGAAAGCACCGCTTCTCGGAAACGATGGCCTATCTGTGGCGAGAATGTCGATCCTATATTCAACATTGTAGTGGACCATCCAATTGTAAAGATGGTTACCCCGAGGATTTTGTAATTGATTTCCCCAATCTTCGTGTTTGGCATTTAAATCTCCGGCCAAAAGATAAAAGTTCTCCACTGAGTTCAGTCTTAGAGATTCGAAAAGTTTTCCGAGCTCTGTTGTAAAAAGTGTAGGCTGAGGTGCTTCCGGTGCGTAGGCCGCTATCACATACAGTCGCTTCCCTTGTTGGAGAGGAATGCATATGACGCAGGCTTCCAGCAGCCGGAATCGGCGCACTTCACCACTATATATGACCTTATAACTAATGCCTTTTCGTATAAAGATAGCGACCCCGCCTCCTTGAGTGGAGTTGGGTCGGTCCCTTCTTACGATATTGTAATTATTATTAGTCAATTTATGCTTCTGGTTTAGCTTAGTTTCGCTAGCCATAAGCACATCGGGACTTTGGTCTGTAAGCAACTGGAATAGATTAGCTCTACGTTCGATCCTAATCAGTGAATTTACATTCACAGCCAGGATCTTTAAGGGTCTCTCTGACAGCGCGCCCGTTACGATCTAATTTGCGTTAAGCTCGGCAACAAGGAGTAGATATAGTCTACTCTTGACGCCTGCTCCCGTAACTGGTTTTGAAGACCGGTTAGCTGACCTTGAATGGCCCGCAACGCAGTCAACAAATCCGCATCCACTGCTGGAGCCTGAGGCACGGGGGCCTGTCTGGCTTCCTTAGGTGGATGCTGTACCGTTTTTCCCTTTCCTGACGCCATTTGGGCGTAGGAAATTTGGGGATTGACGGACATTGAGCGAGGGCGAACGGCTGGTTGATTCGACACAGCCGTTTGCTTCGCTTTTTTATTAATTTTCATTTGCTGAAACTTTGGACAGCCCCGATAGTTTGCGGGGTGCCCGCCGCCACCGCATAGTGCACATTTAAGTAGGGTCATATCATCGACCCGCTCCTTTCCTAAACTACACTCTCCTATGTTGTGGTTCTCTCCACACTTAACACAGCGTGACCGCATTTCGCAGTTGGCTGAGGCGTGGCCGAACCTTTGGCAACGCATGCATTGAAGCATGCTGTCACCTCTTTTTAATTTTTCCCATCGTACAACCTGGAAGTTGAGGACTGAGATACTCTTCAACTTTTCCATCTAGCTCAACTTTTCCATCTAGCTGTAGGCGATAGCTGTACTAGGAAGATCGGTAGTTTCCGATTCTCCCGTCTTGCCTTCACTGTGGTGAATGGCTTTACCCCTACGAATTCGAGCTCGTCAGTCGCTACTTGGCGAAGCTCACTTAAAAGCGCCTGCGGGTCCGTCAAGGAATCTATGCCCTTTAAGACAACCGTCTGGCATTTTTCTACTTTCGGAGTATATGTAAAAAACTCCGTTGTGGTGTCTGCTAGTAATTGCTTTATAATTTTGTACTGCTCCACTGTTAAGCAGTGGATAGCATGCCTATCTTCACTTAATCGTTTTATTGTGAAATTGTTGCCTATGGCCGACTTACATATTTCAATGGTTTCCTTAAGGTCCATTTTATACGTGTTGATGGGTGGCACTTTTTCTTTTTTCGGCGGCTGTGGCTGCTGCTGTTGCTGCTGCTGCTGCCGCTGTTCCTGTTGTTGTTGCCGCTTCTTCTGCTGCTGTTGTTGTTGTTGTTGTTGTTGAAGCTGCTTCTTTTGTTGCTGGTTTATTGCTTGCTGTTGCTGCTGTTGTTTCGGTGGCTGTTGTTGTTTGGCCTGCGGTTGCTGCTGTTGCATATTTTGTGGCTGTCGCCGTGGCTGTGGTTGCTGTTGTTGCATTTTTATTGCTTCTTTGGCTGTTGCTGTATTTGTTTTTGTTTTTCTGTAAGCTGTGGTTCCTGGGCATTGGGCTTTGTCTCGGTCCTACTGCTTTTGTGTGTCAATACCTTTTGTGGTTGTTGTTGTTGTTGTATTTTTTCGTCGCGGCATTTTTCTTCGTTCTCGCGACGCTCCTGTTGTTTTTGTCTGAGGGCTCTAACCAGCGGTTCTAATTGGGATTTTATAGTGTTAATTTGATCCTCAAATGAACTTATTTGCTTGGTTAGAAGCTCCTCCTCCTCCTCTTCAACATCATCATCATCCGTTGACAGCACCGCAAACCTGTTGCTATCCTCGGTAGTGTACCGTCCTTCCCCTTCATCGGAAATGTACGATACCTCTGCATCATCTGATGGAGAGGCAAGTTGTTGTTGTAATTTTGCTGCCGTTGATGTCGAAGACGTCATCGCTTCAGCAGACAGCGTGGCTGAAGCGGTTTTTGTACGCCGCTTGACCAAATTAGGCGTACAAATTATTTTCTTTTTTCTCTTTGCTATCGTCGGTCCCGTATTTGCTGGGATATCCCCCGTTAGCCTTTCCTGCTCCATTTGGCAGTTTTCCCACTCGATGAAATTTGTAATTTCTCGATTGTGGACTCGTCCGGGATTTGAACCCGCCCTCTTGCGCTTGCCCGCCTGTCGACACTACTAGTTTGGCCGCGGTCCACTTAACAAAACACGTGTTATTTATTTAGATTTTTTTTGTAAAAAAAAAAAAAAATTAAATAGAAAAATGCATACGCCTGGTTGGGAATCGAACCAGGGTAGCTCGGAATGCCAGTCGAGTGTTTTAGCACCGCACCAAATGATTTATACAATTCAAGTAGGCCAACTTGCCTTTTGGATATACTTATGTTTATTTTAGGATATTAAAAATCACTTCCGCTAACTTAGTCGACTAACCACTTCGGGAGTTGGAGAGCGACTGACATAATCGGCCTACTGAGCGTACTATTCGCAACACCATCACCCATTTTGAGACCCAGCATTCATTATTGGATAATATTCAACCGAATAGACCACGAATAGACCACGTCCAGCACGCTGTGAAGAAAATACAGCGGCGATTCGGCGCCGTTCGCAGCAACTCGGACTGACGTATGGAACGACTTGGCGCATTTAACGTCAAGATCTTAAATTGAAAGCGTACAAAATACAGCTTGTGCAACAACTGAAGCCGCTCGACCTTCCCAAGCGACATCGCTTCGCTCTATGGGCTCTTGAAAAGTTCCAAGAAAATCCGACGTTTTCGAGGCAAATTTTATTTACCGATGAGGCCCGTTTCTGGCTCAATGGGTATGTAAACAAACAAAATTGCCGCATTTGGGACGAAGAGCAACCTAAAGAGATTGAAGAACTGCCACTTCATCCAGAAAAACAACGGTTTGGTGTGGTTTGTGGGCCGGTGGAATCATCGGTCCATATTTCTTTAAAAATTATGCCAGTGCGAACGTAACCCTCAATGGCGACCGTTATCGTGCCATGATAACCGACTATTTGATGCCTGAAATTGAAGCTCGTGATCTCGGCGACATTTGGTTTCAGCAAGACGGCGCCACTTCCCATACATCGCATCAATCAATGGACTTATTGGGAGAACATTTCGGTGAGCACATAATTTCACGTTTTGGGCCGGTCGATTGGCCACCAAGATCATGTGATATCACACCGTTAGACTTTTCCTGTGGGGAAATGTAAAGTCAAAAGCTTATGCCGACAAGCCCGCTTCGATTCAGGCCTTCGACTTACCAGTCGAAATGGTCGAACGAGTGATCGAAAATTGGACTCAACGGATGGACCATCTGCGACGTAGCAACGGCCAACATTTGATAGACATAATCTTCAAAAAATAAATGCCAAAGAATGTTCTTTCAAATGATAATAAACATTCTCCATTAAATTTTAATTTTCGAGTTTTTTTCTTTAAAAAAGTAGGGAACCTCGAAATGGATCACCCTTTACATCAAAATGAGATGCGTTTTGCGAGCATCTAAAAACACAGAACTCGAGGCATTAAAATTGGAGGCAAGCATAGATGAGATTCATATGGATGTGTTGGTGTCACTGAAAAGGGTTAATTTTTTTTAATGCCTGCTGGAAGTATAATTCACCTCCAGGAACTTCAACTCCGACAGCGTTTAATTCTATAAGTAACAACCTGCTTAATTAAATAAGAAGCTCAACTGAATCAACATGTAACTTCAATGAAAGTTACATGTATAAGATATGCTCAAGATAGGTGTTGTCCAGCAAATATTCTTTGCTAACATCTAAGATGCGAAGTAAGGTCTCAGCTTCGAAAAAGAACAGTCATTTGAGAATTAAATGGACAAACGCCTGTTGGTGGTTGGTTTTGACGTCAGTCATTTGGTATGTGTCCAAAATAATTCTACATAATGGGATAGAAATGGATATCAGGTCAGGACAATCCCAAAGTGAATAACATGCAAACGAAATGAAAACCAAAAAATACTGGCAATAGACCTTACATTAAGCCCGACTCATATAGGGGGACAGCAGGCTCCCCGATGCACCGATCCCAAATCCAACAGTGAGACCAATCATACTTTGCATAGATCCGATTGCAAGTTTAGGTGTACGCCACCTGCTTGGGCTCACTGTTGGATTTGAGTTGTGTGCGAGGTTTTATGTATGTTAAGAAAATAAGAAAAACAAGTAAAAGCCGTTAATAGCCTGGCAGGGGTTATTTTATTTAAGTTACATGTTATCCACTTAATCATAACAAACACGCTCCAATCAATATAATCAATTAGTGCGACAACCAAACATCTGAGTATTAATATTAAATTCAAATTCGACTTCTTCAACCGATCAAATTATCAGTTTTCACTAAGTTTTTTTTTAAAAAAAAATGAACTTTGTTTTTCTTATATTAAATATTTTGATTAACTTATTTGTTTAAATTTCAAAATAAAATAAATTTAGCCTTGAAGATTTGCATTAATTTAAAAGGATTTCCGAATGTTTTTCTTTTCTTTTTGGGTAAATTTATGATTTCCTTTGGTAGTGGTATCGTTATCCTTTATTCCATTGTAATCATAACTAAGTCCATTGAAAATCGCAATGTCGTTCGTTCAAATTATTTCAGTAACAAGAGCTTTTTTTCTATAAGGAAAATATAAAATACACAACAGCACTGCACAATTTTCATAGTCTTCACGGCATTCAATTTAAGAGTTGTTTGGAGGAGTCGAAATCTATTTGCCAACACCCCGAAGGCTCGTTTCATTTTTTGACAAGCTTAACCCAAATGAGCATTCAAGTTAATGGATTTTGTTTCCAGTTTATTTCTGGAATAAGGTATAATGAGATTCGGCATGATTGGAAACGCATGGTCTGCTAGAAAATCACGTAAGTTACTCTTCTGTTATTCCCAATTATGTCTGTTTTGCCTCTGTAAAGCATAACCATCAAATCAGAGCGCATCGGCACATCACCATTACTTATGCGACCGTTGCAGCCTATATCCACAAAAGCAAATTTACAATTCGCATCGCATATCCCCATAAGTACGATGCTATGGAAGCCCTTATAATTCTAAAATAAATCATTCTTTTGTGGAGTTAAGGCGATGTGCTTGCCATCGAAAGCACCCAGACAATGCGGAAACTGCCACAAAGTTTGCAATTCTTCAGCGATTTCCAGCTGCTTTTCCTTCGAATCAGGGAACTGACATACAAACTGGCCTACCAGTCGAGATTTTTAAAGCAGCGGGAGATGGCTTGGTAAGAAGCAAACACCCACTCATCTGCTAACCCATTTTTCAGCAACCTGATTGGACCTTTATAGTTTTGTTGTAGGCTAGGAAAGTCAACCCTCGACCAGATCTTCACACTCCGGCAGGTCTTGGATAAAGCCCAGGAGTTTCAAATTGGTGCCCACCATTTGTTCATCGATTTTTTATTTGCCTATGATAGCGTATATATAGACGAGCTGTAGGTAACCAAAAGTGCGAAACTGAATGCAGCTAGCTGAAGGGGTTGAATTGCCGCGCAGGAGGTCTGGCTCCGATTACCAGCCGTAGCAACAACTAAATGATTTTTCACTTGCCATACTCTCGTGATAATCTGTAGTAGTATCAATTGGAAAGAAAAGCTTATCTAAAATTCGAAGTTTGGAGTCGGAATAAAACAGCAGGTCCCGCCATCGTGCAAGAAATACACATGAATGGTTGTGAGAAAGCTCGGCCCTGGGTACTAACGAGCCTGTTGCACTAAAAATGTTTATTCTTTTAAACTCATCTGGTGTCGCTGTTTGATAACATATAAGACATTGGAAGCGTAAGGGATAACAAAATAATTATTTTTTCTTAGTGTATCTGAGTACACCCCACTTTAAAAAATTAAAAGTCAGTTTATCTATGTGTCATATAATCTGTGGGAGGAACGATAAATTCTGCTGGCATTGAGCAAGAATGTTAATGACTCCATATGGTTAAGTGGTTCAACAATGTTAAGTCTGACTGCGCAACACATTGTGTTGGTTTCAATACGGAGGTCTAAAGAAAGAAATTGAAAAAGTACCGGGATAGCATCAGTAGTATTGGTATTGGTACGACTTTTGAGCGACGGCAGCTAAAAAAATATCACTCGCGGACCAAACATAACTAAAGGTGAGTTCCCCAATCAAAACAATCAAAAAACCTTCGCAGGCGGCAGCGAAACAATTCCCGGGATCAAATCAATGGTGGCATCTAGTCTGGCACTCACAGTTAAGCTGCAGTAAGCATAAAACCTACATTAGGTGAAATCTATTTGGACAATAGGGCTTAAGTTTAAAAATTTATAGTCAGGCCACTGAAATAGAGATGGTGTCATAAAGCAGAATGTTTAAAAGGGTCGACGGCGCTAGGTCCTGATATGGCGGCTTTTATACCGAGCTGCAAAAAACCGATGTAGAAAGATTTCAAGTAACATTGACCAGTTCATTAGTAAAATTTAGTAAAATATTTCGGAAGAATGGATCCTCAGTATTGTTGGCCAATACAGAGGCATACGTCTCATCAACGTCAACTGCAAAATCATTTTGGCTATAAAATGTTTAAGCCTTTAACCCTTTTACCAGCAACCTGATGGAACCTGATGTTCACACTTCACGTTCACACTCCTGGGAAAAATCCCAGAAGTCGATATTGATACCCAAAAACTATTAGTTGATTTGATAGCGGAACACGGCAGCATTAAGAGAAACGAAGTCTTGGTATATCGCTTAAGCTCAAGAATTTTCCATTGTCATCTTGCACAGATGAGGATGACGTGGAAAAATGCTCTCTCTTCCCAGCAAACTCACCGCACATTCGATACCACATTCGTGGCTTCTTTAATATCTTTCTTTATAGGATTGTGCAAAACTCCAAAGCCAGTACCCGAGGCACAATCTTCCAACCGGTGCAACAACTAGCATAAGCCGAAGCTATTGACATCATTGGACTAAATCAAAGTGAAGTCATAGCCACTTTTTTTTATTATAGAAAAGGAAGCGGCAAAATTCAGTTAAACAGTATATGAGGGTAGGACCAACATCGACTTCATCCACGAATTAAACGTTGCCACTGTAAGATACATCTTAGAGCTAGCACTGGTTCTTGAATACCTCGGCCATATTAACTCAGACAACAGGATTTCGTCCGAAATATGACGAAGTATTACTCTTGCAAACCGCTGTTTCTTGGGCTATGAAGGCAATTTAGTAGTAGAACCTTCACTCGAACTACTTAGAAGATCCTTCTCTAATCATTCCAATCCTGCTTAACGGCGCAAAAGTATGGAACGTATCAAGAGCGGATGAAGAAATCCTTGGTCGTTTTGAGCCAACAATTCTTCAGAAAATTGTCGGTCCCGTTTGCGTCGACCGATTATGAAGGCGATTATCAAATCAAGAATTCGGAATGATGAACCGCGAATTAAACTTTTTCATAAAACTGCGCATTGGGTGATAAAGATGGATAGATCAAAATCTTTGATTCCCAGCCAGACCTCGGATGTAGAAGAGGAGCACCTTGCCTTAAGCGGCGTTTAGAGGTAAAAACTCACCTCAAGCAACATGAAGTGCGCAACTGGAGACAGAAAGCTAAACTCTAGCTAATTCGAAAGGAATGCTTGAGGCGTAGGTTCATATAGTCCGTACCAAAACAGTTGGCCAACGGTCGATTGCGCAGAGAGAGGATTTAAGAGAACAAAAATGACGCGAAAGAGATTTAATCACTAAGCGTTTTTACCTGTAATTTACAATGCGTAAACCAACTTTACAGTGCTTAGAACTTAAATGCTGTTGAATATCTAAATAAACTTAATTTTTTATTATGAGGTCGACTTTTATACATTTCTACCTAGAAGTCCGATTGTATTTGAAAGGGTTCCCAACCCAAGGCAAGGAATAAATTTGTTGCCTGGTTTTTTATAGTTTTTTTTAGATTTTTAAAACTGCATTTCTTAAAAAAAATTATTGAAGAATCAAGAACGTTCACCATTTTGTCTTTAACGAACCGTTTAATACCCCATCCTCTTTTTTGTGACAGAAAATCGTGCCTATTGTTATTGGGTATAAAATCGTTTACGTTTCCAAAAAATTCCCAAATTGTAATTTTTTTATTAAATTTACCTACCTCGCCCAAATTCAATGATATAAACAAAAAAAATTTGGTGTGACACTGCAATTTACTTTACTTTGCGTGCCAATATCAGTACCTACATGATCAATATGCACGACACAATTAATAATGATCAACGAAAGCATAATGAGCAAATAGGGTTTAAATCTAAAACCGTACACCTTCATACAGACACAGTCACACAATCAATTCATGTGCAATGTTTTGCTTAATCTATCCGACCGTGATCACATCATACTCCTACAAAGAACCGACAAGGCAAAAAACGAAACAATATATTTTCCTCCAAGTAAAGTTGACATATAATGGTCTATAATTTTCCTCCGCTCCTAATTTCAGTATAAAAGAAGGAAAATGAAGAAACCACCCTCAGTGAGATCGCGACAGCGATCTTGAACACAAGGCAGGGTATACGTCGTTTTTTATTATGGCTCCGCCCATTTTCGTCTCTTTATGCTTGTTTTTGCAATTTTAAGAGATTGTAAAACACATTTTAAGAGACCTGCGCAGTAGAATGGCCAACTGTTTTGGTACGGACTATACCTGACTCCAACATCATTAGCCCCATAAATAAAATATGACCTTACCTTGGCATTTGTTTCTGTCAGCGCAACACGTTAGTATGATGTTCCCTAGTGTCGACTTCATACTTTCAGATCTTAAAATTAATACAACAAATTCGGTGAATTGCCCCTCTACACAGCTCCAAAAATCAAATACCGGAATCAACATGAACGCTATCTATTAAATAAATTGAGGACTGTGTACCACACTAACCGCAGATGTTCAACTATTCAACAACAGATGACCAAAGTTAAACATCTTTGCCATCGAAAAAGTGTTAGTATACTTCCACCATCAAATTTATAGCAATCGATCGAATTTTTGCTCTACATCGTCAAAACACAATAAATTCCTTATCATATAAAAAAAAAACAATTTTGTGATAATTTAAACCAAAGTGGCATGTGGTTTGAAGAACATAGGCGTGCGCACAGTATTGACTAAAAACAATCGACCACTTGCAAAGAAATTCGAAGAATTCAAGAGATTCATATTGCATTCATCTGGGTAGTCTGTTTATAAAACCACTTTAGAAACTTGCCGACCACCAAGGATTTCGGACGTGTTCCAAAATGTTCGGTTTCGCTATTTTAATATTATTGGGTTTTTATTTGTACACACCCATTTCCAAGCCAAATTGTAAATGTACTTTAAAAAATTATATTTATTTCGACAAAGTGTTCCAAAGAAACTTCTGACCCAAGATACCTGATCTCAATATCTAACCGTTTATTATCAAATCCCACTGTAACCACATTCACTCCTTGACTGAAAACTTACGTATGTACGGTATCACGTCCTCTCCACCTTAGGCAACCACGTTTCGTATTTTCCCCACACAAGATGAAAGGAAAATAGAATAACGATTTTCTTATCCGCTCTAAGCATATCCAACCCACCTTCGTCGCCCGTCAACATATCGCAAATGGACTCAAATGTCTGCAGCAAAGATAGACACACATCCTGCAGGCAAGGTAAGCTAGTTACCACCGATGCACTCGAACAACACAAAATTGAAGTGATACGTATTCTTCGTGCTCCTCCTTAGGTCCTGAGATGATGATGATGATCCTGCTGCTGCTGCTGCTGGTGGTTTGTGCCACTATCATAAGACCAAGACGATGCTATTGGATTTTGCTGGCCAAAAAGTGAAAGGAATGCTCAAGCAGTAGTGCAGACAAAATGATATCCGTGTGCTGTATGTATGCCGGGGATTGGTGATGATAAAAACGCGAAGACATTCAACTACGTGTCTGAATTTCGTAATTGGAAATCCTTTCGTGAAAATTCTCCCATTGCACCGCAAAAGGATGTATTAAATATATTGAGTGGGTATGTTGTTTCCCATCTCTGGGCCACACATCCGCTCCCACATAGTACGTATATCTTTGACATGCATCTACATGTAGTGGAAGTATAGATTCTTCTTTTTTTTTTCGGAAATGGCATCAGTCCAGGTGTCTTTAGTTACCAATGGCATGAGGGGAATTTTGAAGGACATCGACTTGGTAAGAGTTAATCGATGAAATATGTCGTTCGAGCCAAGAATTGTTATGTGCCTTAAAGAGTGCTGTCATTATCGAGGATTTGGTCATGTGGTAGAAAAGTCGAATCTGAAGCGATTATCTTGAACTGTATTTGAATTGTTTGTACGTGTTAACGTAGTTAGTTGAACGCTGGAGGAGATAAAATAAAAGTAGACAGTTGCCAGAGAATAAATTTGTTTGCTTTTCCATATTTCTGTTGTCAAACTTTTGATAGCATATCTCTAAATGATAATGTGGTTCAATTAAAGGACATTTATGTATCCTTTGCGTACGTTTATAAAAGAAAGTAGCAAAAATAGAAGTCAGTTCGTATGTTTGTTTTTACTTCTCCCTTGCGTAACAAATTAAATTTTTGTGATGTGGTGAGAATTCGAAAATCAAAAGCTAAATAAGTCTAAACATTTTTAAAAACAACATAATGCCACGCCCTCTTTTCAAATGAACGTCGATTTTGAATAAACCGAAAAAAAAAATAAATAAAAAAGTGGCATAACAAGATATTTATGCAACAAATCCACTTTTTGGGTGAGTGGATTTCATTAAAATTTAAAAGAAAATCAACTTATTTTTGATTTTCTTTTAAAAGAAAATAATGTTGATGGGAAAATGGTGTCTATAGCCACTCGCATTTCAATAAAAATTTATGGCACACTTCCTAGCTTATGACATGGGCCACGGGTGTATTAGGTCAGGTTAGTGGTGGATATCCGCACTATTACTTTGGGGCACAACCAACATGACTATTCAACTAGCGTGGTCCCAAATTAGCTGCCTTCAGTAAGGTGCGCAATTCAAGTTGGTTGAGGTCGGTTTCTACTTGTGAGCGCCACTTAAGGCGAGGTTCCTCTACTACGTCGGACGTATTGGATATTGGTGTCCATTCGTTTTACATCTCCCAGACATTTTCAACATCCAATGCGGAGTTTTTTGATCAGGGGCATTTCGCTGTACATATCGTACAGTTATTGGTTGAGTCTTCATCTCCATAGCTCGTCAACAACAGGGTCTGAGATTTCTCCTCTCAACTCGTCCCAGGATTTATCCACTTTTGACACGGTCCATGCTTCGGCGCCGTAGCGCAGGACTGCATTATCAGGGTCTTATAAAGGATCTTAGTAGTACTTCGACAGAGGACTTTACTTCTACCAAATTTGCAAGAGTAATTCTTCGTTTAATTTCTGACGAGATGTTGTTGTCCGAATTAATACCAGAGCCGATATAGACAAAGTCGCGTACTTCTTCAGGCATGCTTTCATTCCACCAGATTTGGCTTATGAGTTAGTGAATGTTACTTATCATGTCTTCTTGGCCGGCTATGAAAAGCTCAGACAAATTCTGAGAAGGCCGTCATTTTCAGCAGCCTTATTAAGCTTGTGTTTAGATATAGCTATCATCACCTAGGACGGGTCGTTGGCAGTTTTTTGCTTTCGTTGCATTATTGAATGGTTTGGAACAATGTTTGTCGTCGCCGTTTAAGAGTCTGCAGGAGTGGTTCTTCCATATCCTGAGCATCACTGTGTCCCAACTACGATATTTCCTTGTTCATCTCCACAGGATTCTGTTCCAACCTTGTATCCTTGACTTTAACGTTTCACACTTTAGTAAAAACTTGCGAACATCGTTCCTGGGGTGGCACCTCTCTATACCCTCGATCGCGCCGTTTTCTTGCTCTTTTTTCTTCTTTCTGAAAAGCAGCTGTTCTTCCCTTCTTCTGTACCTATACAGCTCAATGGCAGCTCTCGTCTTCACCTGCGGCTCAGTCTCGTAGGCCTCGTTCTTGGATGCGAGCATCTATCCGCAGCCCTCATCAAACCATGGCGGGTTTCTAGCTTGCATGGCGTGTGCAAGATAATCGACATTCGATACTGGCGGTATGGTGTTTATCGAGAGGTTAAAACATACGCGTTGCGCGAAGGCCTTGGAGGTCTTTTGCGCTTGCAGTCTTTCGATATTAAGTTGTTCAAAATAATTTTATAGTGGCATATCGTTCCGCAGAGTCGATTACTCTAAGTATGTTGCCAGACATGTTTTGGTGCAGTCTGTGTTTTCCGACAATATTGCTGATGTCTTCTCATCCTACCTTTGCGTTAAAATCTACCAGCACGTTTTTAACAGCGTACTTCGGTAGTCGCTCATAGATTTTGTCAAGGAACTCATAGACGCAGCTTTCCGTTATATCATCATTTTGCTGCGTTGGGGCGTGAGCGCCTATAAGGCTTAAGTTGTTAAATTTGGCCTTGATACAAATGTTTACAATGCGTTCGCTATTGTCTTGAAAGCATAAGACTTCTTGCCTAAGTCTGGCACTTATAACGATTAGCATCGGCGCTGTTGCTGCTCACTATAACTCGGTCGTATTAGACGGCAGAGTTTTTCATCCTTTTTTTCGCAGCCTTTGTAGCAGCTTACGGCGTCCGCTAGTCATCCGCCACCATCTCTGTTGAAAGGGCCTGACTTATCCTTGCGATTCCGAATATGTCGAAGCTGCTCATTTAGGTTCTCTGGGACAGCAGGTCGGGTATTCCGTGACAGTCTGACTGCCACTATTTTTGTAGTGCTGCTGTTTTTCGTCTTATTATCGTTTAGCAATTCACATCCAATTAGGTGAGACCAATAAGAGTCTACCCTCGTTCTACAACATACAACCATTTGGTGATCACAGAGCTTAGCCTCGAAGCAAAAGCAAAAGAACGCATAGCTTGTACGAATAAATAACACAAATTTTTGGCGCAAAAGGCTTGTTAGTACCCAGGGCTGAGCTGTCATGTGTGCTTGTGCAGTTTCAGCACGATGGTGAGACCTTCTGTTTTATTTTTTTGATTTATTTTATTAATAATTGGTACTACTCAACAGTACCTTTTTCTTTGTAAGCAAAAGTTAAAAATTAAATTTTAATCGGTCAATAAAGTCATTTATATTTTAATTGGCAAAAAATAGTTTTCCTAATTCATGTGCACTTTTTTTTATTGTAGAACACGTTGTGTTCACGTATAACTCACGTAATTTTCAACCAATCTACTTGGTTTTTCTTTTAAGCTAACTCACTCACAAAAGCATTGAGAAGTACATAGGCCCTCCGTATACTGCCATGCCACTTAAATAAAATCGTTTTTGGATACACCGTCAGAATTTTGAAAAAGTGTCTGAGTAAGATATTTAGGCATTCTGAATATCTTTATTTCGCCAACACAAAGTTTTTGAGGGCATTTTTCGATGAAAACTGTTTTTGGCACATTTTAAGTAAATTCGAAAAAAAACTTTCGATGAAAATTTGTTGAGAATAATACCATGAACATTTCGTCTGTAGATCGTTTTAGCCCAAGCCCAATTTTTGCATGGGTTTCGTTTAGACAAGGTAGATTCTTTTTTTAGATGCACTTACTAGGTGGAACTGGGAAAACATTCCTCATTTCGCAAAGTCTCACTGAAATAAGATCAAATGGCATCGCATTGGCGGTTGCATCATCTGGCATTCCCAGATTTACGCACACAACATATAAATTATTCGTGGCTTGCAGAAAGATCCATTTTAGTAGCAAAAAATGTGGACTTCGAAAACTTAAACTTTAAGACACAGAAGTCGTTTCCAGGCGAATTGCTATCATTATATTGGTATTTGCCAGGTATGATACCACACCTTCTATGAAATTTGAAAGTTTGATATTGATCCCAGAAGATCATGTGTAGACATTTTTAAAAATTGTCCACTAACACCCACTTTTGACAAAAACGTTATTATTGGTCAAACGGCTAAGAATTATGAAAAAGTGTCTGTCTATATACTTCGTTTCTAACGGGTGTTTTTTTTAGGGCTTTGTTTTTCAAATAGAGATAAAACTGACATATTGTGGTCAAATCGGACAATTCTAATGTCATTTATGTTCAGTTTGGTTTGTCATTTCATCATAAACAGGTTGATAAATGAACAACGCTTGCAAATCGTGCAAATCTATTTCGAAAATAATGGTTCAGCTCGGGACATTTACCGCAAGCTCCGTCCATTTTATGGTCGACATAATCGTCCATCAAAGGTATTAATTCGGTTAACCATGGATCGTTTTCGGACTACGTTAACCACAGAGACTTCGAACAGTGCGCATCGAAAAAACAATTGCCGCTGTAGAGCAAAGTGTGGAAAAGGACCCGAATGAATCGATTCGCCACCGTGCACAGCAATTGAAACTTTTTCCATCAATTTTAAGGAATATTTTGCGCAAAGATCTTGGCTTACGACCTTACAAGATCCAGCTTGTGTAAAGTCGCGAGACCATGCAATGCATCGTTATTTTGGTGTGAGATTGATCTCAATGCTGATTTTCATCGCAAAACTTAGTTCAATGTTCGAAAAACAGTTGAATGACTACGTCAACAAGCATTTGGAGTGAAGAGAATCCACATCGACAAAAAGTGACTGTTTGGTATGCTCTATGGGCTGGTTGAGTTATTGGGCCATACTTCTTCCGAAATGATGCTGGAGAGTCAGTTACTGTTAATGGAGACCGGAATAGTGCAGTGATAACCGACTATTTTGTTCCCGAATTTGATGGCCTGAATATGCATGAGATGTGGTTACAACAAGATTGCGCTACATGCTACACAGCGTACGTCACAATCGATTTATTGAAGGATGCATTCGATGAGCGCACTTTTTGGAAATTTTTAATTTAAGGATGGAATGGGAAAGGGTATTCCACGATTCGCACAGCGGATTGTAGCCTTCTCATATCTTTCTTTTAGTAACCAAAATATTCGCTAGAAATGATTTATGTTTGCCGGGTCAGCTAGTACCTCAATATGGAAGAAATAAGCTTAACAATCATTTTAGAGTCGATTCAGCTAAGTATCACTTAATTGGGAGGACAATATATTTATGAGCGGTTTTTTGAGACAAATACCCCATGGTGCGTCGGTTATATGTACAAGGTGGGCCAAAAGAGAGCACCCTATTCGAAGATGCTCTAATTTTTGCAAATGGCCACCAATGTCAAATCTCTTTTGAATTTTGTAGACTAGACAGATCTAGAATACAAGTGAATTAGCCATGGAGCGATACACTCCCCAAGAACGCGGATTAATCGAAGTGAGCGATTTTTCGACCAAAATCATAATGACCGATGAGGCTCACTTCCAACCCAGCGGGTACGTGAACAAGCAAAACTATCGCTTCTGGGACACCGAAAATCCACGAGTAATGCACGAGGAGCCATTACACTCGCTCAAAGTTACTACATGGTGCGGTGTTCACGCTGGAGGAGTAATTGGGCCATTTTCGTTTTTTCGAGAACACCGCTGGTCAAACGACAGCAGTGGACGGTGCGCGCTATAGACCCATATCAACCGAGTTTTTTTCGCAATTAGACGAATTAGGACTGGAGGACATGTGATTCCAACAGGACGGAGCTACGGCACACACTGCGAGAGCCACAGCCGATATTCTGAAGTTCAAACAACATCGGATGACTTCTTTTGACCCACCTTGTATTAATATAAACTTTGGGTTCATAGATGATCTTAACCCACGCCCACTTTTTGGAGTGATTTCGAAAAAAAAATAATTGAATAGCCTATACCATAGCATGTGCAATAGAAAAACGTAATTTTTATAAACTGACTGAACAATATGTTGCGTCCATGCCATTTTCTATATTTCATCGCTGACATTTTGGCCATGTATTGGATGAATCACTTACCCCGAGAAGACTCACCAAATAGCAGATAAGTTGGCTACTGAAATGCATACGTAATTGGTTTTTGACAATTCCAGGTATACGGGCAAGACACCAAATCTGGGGTTTATGATGAAGATACCTCAAAAAGGGTTCCCCTCTAATTTTCACCACCTCAATGGACACTGATCCACAAAAGATTAAAGGAAACGTCCTGGGCGCCATTCACGCATGACAAATCAGCTATATCCTTCCTTACCGCCATGAACGTGGGTGCATAACCCTGTGAATAACTAAAATACAATGCCCATACGAATAACGCCTTCTCAGCTCACCTGGTACATAACCAGATCCAACGATGTCATTTAGTTAGGCAACTTTAATTATCCTTGTTGTGTTCTGTCTAGTTGGCAGCGGCAAATATATTTTTTTTTTTTGACATGCAAGTATTTGCATAATGAACAATGAACTCCAAAGGTGAACAGCCTTGTGCATCGTTTTAACAAATTGGCTAGATGAAGACTATTGCGCACATCGTGCATCTACATCGCCACACATTTGCTGATGCATACTCACGGAATTTATGGTTTAGTCAACATCACAACAAGACCGTAAGAACATGCATATCCGCATTCCGTAGTCCGTATCCGCGCGTTTAATATTCATGGAATTTTAAACGTTCCGAAGCAAATACACAATATTCTCTGCACTATATGGTCGAGCTCCTAACGAACGTATCTCAACCTATATACTAGGTAGTTAAAGTAGAAGTGATGTTGTGCCGCCATAAAGCAGCCGCCTCTACGATTATGAATCCTTCAAATTTTACCATTCACCGATTGTTGATGCAGCTGGCATAATCCATGTGGCGTTGTGCCCATGGATGGATGCATGTAGTCGTCGGCGAACGAGCTATGGGGGCATTTAAACTTTTAATAGATTCCTAGAGAATCTCAACTGTAAACTAGATTTCCCCCCTAGGAGCGTTAAAAATTGAAGAAAATATCCCTCGGTTCGGAACGTTGAAATTATTTTCGGGTAACACGATAAGGTACACCGCACCGCACCACGCGCCTAGGTGGAATCTGGAATGGAACTCGAAAAACTTTTCGCATTATTTAAAGTACAACAATTAATGAACTCGCGCTGGAGTACTTTGTCGAAATGTTGCTTTGATTATACCTGAGTTCAGTCAAGTGCGACTTTGGCAGGGTGTATGTATATGGTGCTCCCCTTATCGTGGGGGGGAGGCTGGTAGAATGCTTATCGGGGTTCCATGGAAAGGGTATCATTCCGGGTATCAGAAACAAAACTTTGGAATAATTATTCATTTCAAGTGGCGAATGGATCTGGATATTGTGGATTGTTGTGGTGGAGCTGGCTGAAGACTGGGACGTGAATTGCGAAACCACTGTCAGATGCAAATGTATATATCGCCTGTGAAGACTAATTGCCAAAATCGGTGGCGAAAACACGTAGACGTATAATTAGAGGCCTTCCTAGAATTTCGGAGAATAACGATGGCTTCTGTTTCGGGCTGTTGCCGATTACGATTACTGTTGATGGCAGGCAAAGTGAAACGAGCGTTTTGACAATCTTCACGAGGTGTGAGTTACGAGTTGTAGACGAAAATCTGAGCTACGACAGAGATCTAAGTGGTTGCCATGTGGATTTGGATTTAGCTTAAGAAAGTTTTAAAGTTAAGTTCATGAGAAGTACTGAAGAAAGTAAATTAATTTTGTTGAGTTACTGGTTTAAGGAATAGCACGTTACCTGGTGTTTGATTTAAATCGTACTACAGTGAATGTAAATATCTTTTTAGTCATCGAGAGTATCTTGTGTTTGTATGCGACTTATATACTTCAACAAAAACAAATGTTAGTACCTATTATTGCGCGCCTTCTTTTCTGTCTCCACCTCTTTGAGCTTGTATGGAAAACTTCTACAAGAGTCATTACTCACGATGGCTAGTTTTTGTCTCTATGTATTGGCCCAAAAGGCTGTGTTCTGTTGAGAAATTGTGGTACTGATATGTGATTTGTGATAAACTGAGGAAGCATGATTGGCTTAAAAAAAACCAAAAGGACAACGAAGCAACCAATATCCTCGGAAGGGATTGATTTTTTTTATTTACGACACTGTTAAACGAAAAAAGGACAACGACGTTCGTATCTGCACCTGGAAAGTGAGACCAATAAACAAGAGATATGCAGGCGAACAACTAAAGGAAGCAATAAACTTCGACAAAGCAGACGTTACTGCCATCCAGGAAATACGATGGAGATAACTGCGCAAAAAGAGGGTGAAAAACTGTGACATCTACTACGGACCGTGTTATAGTGGGCAGAAACAGCGACTATCGTATGCGGATTTGTTATAAGTGCGAATTCTTATGCTTCGATGACCAAAGCGAACGCATTACAACTATTTACATCAAAAGACCAAATTCGCCAACATAAGCCTTATATGCGCTCACTCCACGACGGATGAAAATTAGTATATAGCGGAAGACTGCTTTTACGAGCTCCTTGACAAAACCTATGAGCGACTACCGAAATACGATGTTAAGATCGTGCTGGGAGATTTAAACGCAAATGTAGGAAGAGAAGACGTCCTTAGCAGTATTGTCAGAAAACACAGTCTACACGACAACTAGTCTGGCTACGGACTTAGGCTAATTGAATTCACACGGTTTCCACACCTTAACGAACGGTCAACCGAATTGATTACATTGCTATGGACAAGAGGCACGCATCCAGTATTTTGGATATCCGAATATGGCTAACAAGGGAAACGATGCCAACAAGCCATTAGATCAGCCGCAACTGATAGGTTTCCCGAGGCCACCAGAAAGAAACCACTGGCTTGATGAGGAATGCCGATAGATGCTGGCGAGGCCTGCCAGGCAGGTAAGGCCGAGATCTGACATTGAGTTCTATAGGCAAATAAGAAGAGAAAATCACCAGCTTTTCAGAAAGAAGAAAAAAGAAAAAAAAATAGCGCACGAGAATATGGAGAGGTGCCACTCCAACGATGTACGCAAGTTTTACCAAAGTGTAAAACGTCAAAGCCAAGGACACAAGTCTCGAACAGAATCAAACAAAGAAATTTTGTAGTTAAGATACAGTTGATGCTAAGGATATGGCAGTACCACCTCTGCAGACTTTTAAACTTCGGAGCCAACACCAGAGGCACAATCTTCTAAAAATTGGTGCAACTACTAACATACGCCGACGATATTGACATCATTGGTCGGGCTCAACGTGATATCATAGCCACGATTGCTAGTATAGATAAGGAAGCGCAAAAGCACGAAAGGGACACACAACATCAACGAATTTGACAGAACGTCACCATTGACAGATATAACTTTAAGATAGTACGGGCTCTTATCTACCTCGGCTTCGCTACTAACTCAGACAACAACATCTCATCAGAAACTAAACGAAGATATATTCTTGCTAACAGCTGTTTCTTCGGGCTAAGAAGGCAATTTAGTAGTAAAGCCTTCACTCGGCCTACTAAGGAGATTCTACATAAGTGCTGGAGCATGGAACGTATCATTATTAGATGAAGAAATAAAAAAATTCTTCGGTCCTTTTTGCATTGCCGTCCGTCATGGAGACGAAAATTCCATCAAGAACTATACGAGCTGTACAGCGACATAAAAAAAACCTGCATTGGATGTTTAAGATGGCAAGTACATGAAAACCAATACTCGGGATCGCAGTCTTTGATTCCCAGCCAGACGTTCGACGCAGTAGAGGAAAACCTAGCCTTAAGTAGTGCGCACAAGTAGAAACCGACGTCAACTAACTTGCAGTGCGCAACTGGAGCCGGTTAGCTACCACAAAAGATAAATACTTTGGACAGCACACAGCTTCAAACCCTTTAAATCCGCGGGACCTGGTGGCATTGTACCAGCCGATGTACAGCACTATTTGGATCTCATTCTACCATGGTTGGAAGTCATCCTTAAGGGCTTCATCAAGCTATTTTACATTCCCAAGGCTGGAAGGATGATAAAGTAGTATATTCATACCTGGTAAAAGATCTCACGTCAATCCGAAAGACCTGAGACCGATTAACTTATCATCATTAAAGTCGCAGCAGGATTGATGTAAATCAGCTATCTGCAAGGGCATATCATTAGAAACAGCTCTATGCACGTATTATTGAAAAGTCACTATGCTATGGTTGCATTTCTAGGTGCTTTTAACAAGGTTAATGCGAGAGCGATCGTTTTGGCGGTAACATGTCGGAAAGTCGATCATTCAATTGGAATGTTGATTAATTTGCTCTTAAATCGCCTGAACATATCAACACCATACTAGGTGCTTCGGCCAGAAGACATGTCAGTAGAGGAACCGCCGCAAGGTGAAGTCCTGTCCCCTCTTCTTTTGAAGTTAGTGGTAACGAGCTTTTATTCATCCCGGAAGCAGAGCGATGCCACGTGATTGCCTAAGCGGATCACGTTGGTATCGCAGTCTCAGGGAAGCACTTGAACACTCAAGGTATTTCTCCAAAAAGCACTGTAAAAAATTTTCAACATACAGACAGTTGTCGTCTCCACAAAAGGAACATTTCGACAAGAGATAGGTGAGATTTGCTAAGATATTTTATATCTAAGACATTAATATTTTCTTTTTGTTTAACAACGCTACACAATTATGATGCTTTGAAAAAGTCATTGGAGAGCCACTGTCTAGAGAGTTAATCTGCCGATCAGTTTACGAGATTTATGCAGTAGTTAAGCTGTATCAACCAGTTGGTTATAGACAAAGCTAAGTGATTTAGAAGCTTAGAAATATTTTTGTGTCCTGAAACCAAACACAGCGTGAAGTTGTGCAGCTAGACAGTAACACTTATTCACTAAACTAGAGTTAAGAGAATTAAGTACTAGGGATATGACCAGAGCTTGGCTATCGACATAAATCACAATATCTATGCGTAAAATCCTCTTCAACATGCCGTAGTCTAATGTGTATCGACGATTTCTGCTTGCAAGACATTGAAGTGATTGAAGTTGCTTAACAGCTGTTGGAGTTAAGCACCAGTCTCACCAGTAGATCCCTATAAATATTATTGCTGCGTATAACAATTGTCAGGCAATATTGTCAGACCAAAGTTGACACTTTTTACAATTTGAAAACATTTGGAGCTCAGAACAATGTGAGTTGGAACATGATTCGCTGGTACTAATCATCTGCAAAATTTGTTGTCAGATGGCCGTGTTAGAAGAATTTGGTAAAGACATTTTGGAAATATTGTTTTTTTTTCTTTTTGTCATAATATACAATTTTGTAAGTTATAACAGAGGTTTTTGCCAAGCCGAAGGCTTTTCTGCAGAAGATTATGTGACAAGAATTATAACAAAAGATTTATTTTTTAAAATTTTTTTTCAGATCGAAAAAGTATGTTTCTTTGTTTTTTCTTTGTGTTTCTAATTATTTTTTTTGAGTACAATAATTTGCAGTTTATTGGTTTTCTAATAGATCTAAGGGTTCATTTAAAAATAAATGTTTAGTACACTTTACTCTAGTTTTGTAGTTTTTTATGTTGGAAAATTGTCGAGGTAGTTCGTTGATTGTAGACGGAACGCTGAACTGAAGTTGTCTTCTTCCATAGCAGTTGTAGCTTTTCGGGACTTTCAGCATACCTTGAGCACATCGTCTTGTATTCTTGTTGTGATTGAGGGGATGTGTAAAGCGGTTGCCAACCGAGAATTCCAAAATGATAGCCATCTTGAATAGCTGCTTTACATTAAGTACTTCAAAATGTGGGTAGCCTTGATGTGAATTTCTGTCGTTTATTTGCTTTTAAGCCGCATTTGTATTTTTTGAAGCTTTTGAATGTGGGTGTTCGCTTCATTACCCCAGGCAAGTACACCATACCGAAGCTTAGATTCAACAAGAGCATAGTACACCTGCTTCAAAACTGGAGCTGTTGCATGATACTTCAAGTGGGTTATTGCGAATAAAGCCCGCCTCAAATCCATGTGCAGTTTATCGACGTGCTTGTCCCAGAGGAAATTGCAGTCAATCACAACTCCTAAATATTTGTAGCTTTCTACAAGTTCGATGAAGTCACTAGCTCTGTTTGGACACTGATTATTTCTTATTGTTATTGGAATGTGCGTTGCCTGGAAGCTTGGGTTTCGTATGTGCATGAATGTTGTTTTCTTTGCGTTTATAACGATTGACATTGACATCACAGTACTTCGCACATGAATGCAACGAACTACAGACACATAACAGCACTGGCGACTGAGGCCATCGGCTGGGACAGATCAAGACATTTATACAACAGAGAGAGACGGATAGATACATAGAAGGAAAGACATACAACATAAACCTACGTGGCACAGAGGGGGAGACATAGATTTATATTGTCTCATATTATCGCACAGATGGCCTCAGATAGGCTGGCGATTTTCGTAGAAAACAAATGCTGCCGAAGCTGGGGCTTGAACCCGCAGCGCTTGGCCACCTGCTCGTTTATAACCAAGCCATTGTCGTGGCACCATTTTACAGCAGCATCAAGTTCGTGCTGCATTTTGATGTCGCCATTTCCAAGGATCTATGTCGCACCACAATCGCTGTATCGTCAGCAAAAGCAAATGGAGTGGTTTTTTTTAAGGACGTGCAAAAGCTCGTTCGTGTAGAGGATGAAAAGTATTTGACCAAGTTTTGATCCCTGAAGGATTCAACAAAGGTTGAATTGTGCTTTCACTCAGCGCGTTCCTGATTACAGAACAATCGGTCGTGCAGATATTCGCATAGCCATTCCGCCCTTATGCTAATGCATCGTAGAGCTTCTAGGAAGTTGGAATGATTCAAAGTGTCAAAAACTTTACTGAAGTTCATGAACAGTACTAGTAGATGGTGGCTTCTGTTCAATATCTGATTAACCAAATTTGCAAATTCGGCCAGAAGTTTACCTGTGCTTTTACTTTTTTGGAAGCCGTACTGACTATTATGTTTGAGAGAGTGCTTGGATATAAAATTCCACAATCGTGCCATAATTACACTTTCATACATTTTTCGATAACCGGTAGGATTGAAATTGGCCTATAATTGTTCATATCAATTTTTACTCCTCCTTTGTAGATTGGTCTTATTACTGCCGTTTTGAGCTCTATTCGAATTTTCGCTTGCGTCAAGATGAGGTTGATGAACTTACACAGAGCAAATATATTTGCATGTTTCTTTATGTCAACTGCTCGAGTTCCGTCTATACCTGGTGATTTCCTTCCTCCCAGCCCTCCATTAATCCGATAAACCTCTTCTATGTCAGTAGCTCTAGCGAATATTCAAGTTGATATGGTTTTATATTCGTGAAGCGATATTTTGGTATAACAGTGATGTATTATATTGGATTTTTGTTTTGAAAAATCGTTCGCATAATCATTCGTCAGTATAGATATATTCGTTGAAGAATTGTATCGTCGATATTTGGCTTTTTCCTTCTCAAAAGTTCAATTATTAGTCCCCATGTGTTCGAGGATCAGCTTTGACTTCGTTGAACTGATTTTTGTAAAAGTTGGATCGCTGTCTTGTTATTTCGTTATTTATTTTGTTTCTATATCTTTTGTATTCAGATTCATAACTTTTGTTCAACCTATTACTTTTCCAGCGTCTGTAAATCGGCCCTTCCTATGATTGTAAGGTATTTGCGCCCCATTATTGATTCATAAACCACACAGTTTTATAAGATATGTCAGTAGTCGTAATCTTTATAGGTGGATTCACAACATGAGTCATCTACGATTGGTAGATGCCCGATATTTTCATTATCAGGTGGTACGGTATCAATGGTCTGGCAATGATTTTTCTGATTTGTCTAACCAAAATTTGCACTTTACACGATTGTAAAACATTTGCAACTCATTTTTTATACATTGACCTCACAATATTGTAAGATCTGCTAATCGTCCTAACAAAGCTTAAGTGGCAATAAGCCTAAAGAATTTCCATGTAGAACTTATTTTTAAATTACGTAAATTAGAAGACAAAAAGTTCCTATATAGTCCTCTTTTTTAAAACATTGACGGAGTTATATAAATTTAAACTGAACGTTTAAGCGCCCTACTCCCAAAACCCTTCCAACATTTCTGAATACATGAATACTTGTTCCGATTCGGTGGAAAACGCCTTGCAAGTGGAAATGGATTCAGGCAACATTGGGCTCATCACAAAGCCTTTCAATCCAGCCAAAGCTTTAGTAAAACACCGACTGCAGTGGTTAAAATGCAAATGAAGAAGTGTTGCGCAACACTTGAACGGCGAGTCTGGAAGTGTCAATAGACCGATGGTGTTATTTAGGTTAGTCGACCAGTCGAACAGCTCTTCATCAGTCCACCAATAGCTATGAGAGCTCAAAACCACCGCCAAATGCAAAGACAAACAAAAATCCCGTGTAAGGGAGTATTTCAATTTACGTTGATTGAAGGTTTCCATTCATAGGCAGTTGCTGTGGGTGACCCCACAATGCTGATTGTATATCGCTAGGACGAAAAACAAACCGTTACAGCGACTCGGCAGTCAGCACTATTGTTTCAGCTATCCGCGTGTGGTTTCCACTCTCTCGCTCACGCCGCCAACGCTCAATTTTGTAAATTTTGTCGCTTTGTTCTCGCATCGTCCTACCACATATCACGTCTCTGGTGGAGCACAGCTGGACTTAATGGACTGTAAAAGTGCTAAAAAGCGTATGCAATCCGTTGTGTGTGTGGCTGCGTATGTCCTCTTGTGGGCTACGAAATGCATTTCAGTCAAGTACCACAGCGGAATACAACACGCTCGTCATCGGTCATCGGTGTTGTGCCGTTATTGTGAATGGGCTTTTGCCATTTCCATAGCTAACCTAGGGAGGCCGGGAGCCTTTAGTTGGGTTGGTTGATAGTTTTTTTTTTTGTTTTTTTTTTGCCTTTGTAAGGATATTGTGAAACACATCGGCTAATATATCATTCGAGGATATGTACGACGGAGTTGAAGTGCTGTGGTAGTCAAATATGTGAATCCGTTGGTTTCGATTGTTCGTCGCACTTGTAATGATGACGGGCGAATGCCTAATGAATTGTAAAACGCACCCGCATGCCCACTGAACACTGATGGATGCATTGTGGCGGCGGGGGCCTGTGTGTCATTCCAATGTGCGAACTATAGTTGTGTGACGGAAGTAGTTTATCAGAGATAAGTGCGCAAACGGTCAGCAAGCGGCTAAAATTGTTTAGATATTTTGACAACGACTGTTTCCATGGACGTGGATTGTGTCCTTGTGTGCCAATAAATGGCATAGTGGGCGAGTCAGAATGAAATAACAATCGATGTCAGTGTGAATGCTATTCGCTCGTTTGACCGCACACAACAGAGCGGCCTATAAACGGCGTGGCGGATAATTTGAAACCGCACAGTGGATGACATTACGCTGATATAAACAATTTCCTTTGTGGTCTGGATGAGGTACACCCAACTTGAGGGCTTTTGTTCTTTCGAATTGCTATATCGATTAATTGTAATTATTGGTGTATTGTGTGTTGAATTTTCTTTTTCACTGGCATAGTAACAGATACTTGCATTGAAATATGAGCATCACTGATATTTGTATTTATAAATGTTTTGGATGTTGCAGGCGGACACGGTAGTAGGCAAGATAGGTTGGATATTTGTTACTCATTTGAAGTCTTTAATTCCACAGGTCGTGATCATGTACGCGGCCTAGTAAATAGCACTTTTTTTAACAAAACAGGCTTCATACCAAGTACCTACTAGGTTTTTAGCACAACCATTCATGTGTGCGTAGGTTGTATGTGCACGATGAAGGGTTGTAGATACAATTTTATGTCAAATAAACTCTTCATGACAATTGCTACTGAACAATTTATCAGATCATCACCAGAGGAGGAACAGTTTTGGCTTGCTTATTGAGGACGATTCATCTTTCTGTATAAAGCTATAAAGGCCCAAGATCCCAAACGTGACCATCGTAAGCTATCCGCTTTTACCTCTGGAGTAGGTTTGAAAATGTTCACGAGTTGTGGTCTACTAGTTGGTAACATAAGTTGGATACTACATACTCCTATTGACTAAGCTTGCCATAAGGCAGTGGGGCTTATGAGTTTGCTATAGTGTTATTGGGAAAGCAAGTCTTTCTTTCTTTAGTGGCAAGAAAGATGTCCGCACTTATGACGGGAACCAATTTCTTACTAAGGTACTTTCTTAAGGGGTGCTACAATCCGGAATGAACCTGGGCCACAACAACCATGTCTTTCCAATTAGCCCGGTTCTTAGCTTACTACCTCTGGCTGCGCACTACAAGTTGGTTGAGGTCTATTTCTACTTTTGAGTGCCACGTAACGTGAGGTCTTCCTCTTATGTGTCCGACGTCTGCCTATCAATCAAAGACTCTGCGAGTCTTTCTGCCGTCCTAGCCATCTTAAACGTACCATCCAGATTTGTTGACTAGGTGCATGTCACTGTAAGGCTCGTATAGTTCCTGGTTTAATCTTCGTCTGCATAGTCCGTCAACGCAAACAGAACCGAAGGTTTTTTCGAAGAATTTTCTTTACGAATCGACCAAGGAATTCGTCTATGCCTTCTTTGTCCTCAGGCACATTGGTTTGAAAAGTTATTCTTCGTTTGATTTCAGGCAAGATGTTGCTGTCAGAGTTAATGGCGGAGCTAAGGTAGGTAAAGTCCCTTACTCAAAGTTATATCTGTAAATGGTGACGCTCTGCATATACTTAATCCTACCCTCATTCACTGCTAAACCTATTTTTGCCGCTTCCTTGTCTATACTAACAAACGTGGCTATGACATCACGTTGAGTCCGATCAGTGATGTCAATATCGTCTGCGTATGCTTTTAATTGCACGTTTTTTTTTGGAAGATTGTGCCTCCAGTGTTGGTTCGGGAGATTTTCACAATCCTCTCACGAATCAAATTAGAGAAGTCGCGTGGCAGTGCATCGCCTTGCCTAAATACTTTTTTGGTATCGGTAGTTTCCCACCCTGATGAAGCAGCGAGAATTCAGCATCGTCATCCTGTAGACACGAACCAGCTTGGGCGGTATACCAAAACAATACATGGATCTGTAGATTTCGCCTCTATAAATACTGTCGTATGCGACTTTGAAATCAATGAATCGGTGGTGGGTATCGATTTGGACTTCTTGGGTTCTTTTCCAGGACCTACTGAAGTGTGAAGATTTGATTAGTTGTGCACTCTCCTGGCCTAAAATCATACGATCAGGTTGTTGGTAAACGGTTTTAAGCATTTACACAAGATGGCAGATAAGATCTTGTAGGCGATGTTGAGGAGAATTGTGCCTCTGTATTTGCCGCAGTTCGCTCGTTTTTGTTCGTTCACACTGACAACGGAATATTGAGCGTCTCCGCCGTTTAGCAGTCTGCAAAAGTTGTTCGTATCTGATAAGAAATCCTTGGTCGGTTTCAGCGAAGTGTTTTTTTCAGTGTTTTTTGTAACTATTAACGGGATATAAAAACGTAGATTAAATCTAGAACTTGACAAACTTAGTCTACTTGGTCTACAGTAGTATAGACCAAGTAAAAAACACCGCACTGGACACCTAATATGGCTTTTACATATAAAGCGAATGGACACCTCATATGGCTATGACTACGACACATGAACACTGGTCGGGTGCACCAAAAACAACGTTGCGCCTACTAGATAAGATTCAAACGCGTGCGAAAAAGCTTATAGGAGACACTAGAATAGCCAACTCTTTAATTTCGCTCGAACGTCGTCGAAATATCTCCTGCCTTACATTGTTTTATTCTTTTTTTAACAACCAATTCGTCCCATGGAACTATTCAGCAGCACTACTCGTTACGCTATGAATGCTAATCAGTTTACCTTACTTATAGGCATTTAAAACCAATGTGCATCGCTATCTCCTTCCTTGTTATCCCGAATTTCCTTAACGCCCGCACTGTGCAATAACAAATTAAGGGTATTCATAGCCACTTGAGTGCGCGCAGATTATAAAAAAAAAACCATGTACGTGCACGCAGATTCATCGGTTCCCAGGAAAACCTCGCATTAATTGGCGCACACAAGTAAAAATCGACCTCGATCATCGTTAAGTGCGTTTGCGTTTTGCCTTAAATTGAAGCTTGAGATCTCGACAACATTTGGTTTCAACAAGACGACGCTATTTTCCACACAGCCGGTGAAACAATGGACATGTTGGGAGACCGCTTCGGTGCACAATTAATTTCACGCATCTGACCAGTGAATTGCCCAGCAAGATCATGCGAAAGTCTAAGGTGTTTGTAGATTAGCCAGATATAATACGATCGAAGCATTGGATGTCAACTTTACCCGTGTTGTTCGCGAAATACCGACAAATATGCTCAAACGCGTCATCGAAAATTGTAACATTTTTAGAAAAATACCTCTTGATTGATCATCTCTTATATACAGCTTTAAATATAAGTCTTAGTTGCTCTTATTCAAACCTAATCACAGTGTTACTTTGAATTCAGAAATTATGGATTTGATCAATTTTGTATGGCATTTTGCCTAACGTTTCTAAAAAGTAAGAGCGATTATGTCAAACATTACGAAAACGTTTCATGGCAGCTTTCAACCGCAGACTTGAAGGTGTGCACGAGAGCACCATACGTTGTACCTCTAATCAGATAGAATTCTCTTGTCTGATAAAACGCGGAAATAGCTTGTCATCTTCAAACAAAAAACATTTCAAAACACGCAACGTAAATATTGAATACATCTGTTATTTTGTTTTTCAAAAACTCACACCCAACTTATAATTGAGTAAATACCAATTGTTGTTGCAAACTTTTGGTATTTACTCAAAATTAATTTTTTAGACTATATAATGTGCTCTGGATTCATCCTGCGATCATGTTAAACTTTAGCAATAATGAAACTGTACGTATGGCTCTTGATTTTGGTCGGCTTTGTGGCAGCTCTTGGAAGTGTCGCAGCTCAAAATACTACAACTGCAGCTAGCACAACTCCCGTCAAAAAGAAAGTTAAAATTTCAAACCTAAAATATAAGGTTACTAGGAAGAAGAAGACAAGCGGTTAAAATGTTGCCGCCAAAAGGTTTAAACTAAATCATGAGCCTAAATAAAGATTGCTTGAGAAAATAGTTTTACATTTTTTTCTTGTATAAACTAGGAATACAAAGCTTATGAGACTTTTTGAGCTCGAAGTTTTGAGTATTTGCAGCAATTGATTACTTTAGCCCTTTGTTTAACAAAATGTGCTGGTCTTGGTCTTGTGTTTTCTTGTAAAAATTGTGTCGCTGTTGGTTGGTTGGCGCCACAGCCCGTAATGAACCTGGGCATCAACCAAAACGGCTTTCCAATCCCACTCCTTAGCTAGCTGTCTCAAGTTGCGCACTCTAAGTTGGTTGAGATCGGTTTCGACTTGTGCGCGCCACATATGCTGAGGACTTCCTCTTCAGCGTCCGAAGTCTGGCTGGGAGTCGAAGGCTCTGCTTTTAATTTTCATGTTGCGTGTATGCAAGACAGGGATAATTCCAATGCTCTCGATCAAATTTGACACTAGCTAAAGTGACAGAAGACGGATTTCTGCAAATACTGGACGGGTGGATGGAACAATTTTTTATATAGAACTACATAGAGTACGCATCACAGCTAAAAATTTTGTAGCCGTTTCTGATGCGGGCGGTAAGTGCGAATGGGAAATTTCGTCGATCGTATGCATCGGCAAGTATGTTGTTTGATGCTGGTGCAGCAATGGGTTATCAATATCAGTAAATGCCTGTAAGTTATAATGAAAAGGAAAAGCAGAGTTTGGTAGAGCATTCCACATTCGTGTTTGTCGGTTTATGTACGAATCTCTATATTTCAGCGTTCGTCCGAAAATAGGCTTGAGGTTAAACTGATTTGCATTCGTAGCGTAACGAGTATTGCGGCTGGCAATGGTTGTTGAAATAGCGATAAAACAATGTAAGAGTTCGATATTCTTAAGTCTCCTGTAAGTTTTTTCGCACGCGTTTGAATCCTGTCTAGGAGGTGCAATGTTGTTTTTGATGCACACGACGTTAAACTAGGCGTTAAACTCCAGTTTATGGCATATAAACGCTTTATATATTGTGGCCAGATCAGAAGGGGTGAAACCTTTATTATATCGATTAGGGAAAGCTAAACATTTCGCTGCGTTTTTAGCGACTTGGAATATATTGTCGTTCCAACGTAAGTCTTGTTACTAACACACATACCTAGCTTGGGAAGTTTTTCGGTTTCTTCAACGTTAGTGCCATTCATGGATAATGACTCTAGATTTTGGATTCGCTTTAACGACAGAAGACAGCATTGTGTTTTGGAAGCCCTCCCAAAGAGTATAGAACTACATAGAGTACGCATCACAGCTAAAAATTTTGTAGCCGTTTCTGGCGCGGGCGGTAAGTGCGAATGGGAAATTTCGTCGATCGTATGCGTCGACTTTGCTGTTCTTTGATGTTGGGGTAGCAATGTGAACACTGGGGTATCAATATCAGTACCCCACATAGAAAATTTTCATTGTATGAGATGCGCACTCTATGTAGTTCTATACTCTTTGATTCTACTCTATTGGATTTACCCCATTTGATGATTTTTTTTTATAATTTATACGTACTCAAGGGGTTATGAATACCCTTTTATATGTTTAGAGAAGGGGAAGAAAGAGTGGATAGGAAAGATTTTGGATGTAGTGGAGACTTAAACTCCATGGGTGGTGTCCGAACTAGCTTCGGGGAGTTGGAATGAGCTTAACATATGTTGTCGTTAAGATTCCACTTTCGAAGATGAGGGAGGTGGACCTGAATGAATTGGATTAGAAGTTTCAGACAGGAGATCAGTGATAAAAATGAGAAAGACATTCGGAGACAAATCTGAGCCTGGAGGGACACCAGCATTTATTTGGTGAGTTGCAGACTTGAATCCGTCCAAAACAACTTGAATTGAACGTGTAGAAAGATAATTTGTAATCCATAGAAGAAGTTTTTCATCGCTTGATGCCAAACCACATCAAAAGACTTTGAAATATCCAGTGCAATAATCTTACTTTCTCTACCATGGTGGATTGATTGGTTCCACTTTTCGGTGAGATATGTCATCAAATCACCAGTGGACCTGTTGCTGCTAAAACCATACTGCCGGTCATTAAGAAGTTTTCGTGTTTCGAGATATTTCATAAGCTGGCCATTTATCAGCGTTTCCATGACCTTATAAAGAAGGGACCTAAGTGCAATTGGTCGGTAGTTGGAGAGAGAAGAGACCTGATGAGTAACGGAAAGAGATCTGATGAGTAACTTGTCCCATAGAATGATTTACGTTCTCAAGTACAGGAGGAGACTGGGCACAATCTGGCAATGTAGAACTGGCTGCGAAATGCGCTGCAAGCAGATTGGCTTTGTCTAAAGAGCTGACAGCTGGAATGTCATTGTGAATGAGCGTGGGAACTGATGATGAGGCAGAATTTTTTCTATTTTTCACAAATGACCAAAAGTTTTTACTACCTCTGTGGCATTGTAGAATTTTTTTCCACAACTTTTGGTCTTAAAGGAATTTAACACGTTTTTAATGGGAACTACAGACAGAACGAAAGTTTGTCTCTCTCAGCCAGATAGCTTCTTTGCAGCTCAAGTCATACCACCCTTTTGCCTTTGGTCTGGTACTTTTTATGCTGTTGGGAATAAAGGAACGCATACCAAGGAGAATAATGTTTGATATCATATCAGCAGCAGCATCCACGTCACTATTGAGGAAAAATCGTGACAATTTAAAATTCCTAAAAAAAACTGTTTAATGCTTCAAATATGAATTTTCTCACTCCTCTCTCTCCTCACTCTATTCCCACTTTTTGGGGACAAAAATGATAACACATTTAGTGTGATGACAGTACTCTATTAGGGGCTAAGACAAATGACACGCCTATTAGCAACATTGTTGCAGAGATACGAAAAAATCTATACAGGAAAGAAGACTAGCAAAAGATTTAATAATAGCGAAAGGAAATTGTAGTTAAATTTAAATCAAAGAAAATGGAGTACATAGCAAGAAAGAATCAGCCCACAGTTCCGGAAATAAAAATTGAGAATACAGTCGCCAGTCTAATAATTGGGTCAGATGTATCTCATGACAACAACCTTCAATATCTATGTATTGCCAACTCAGCAGTCTGGCGTTACATCTATGTATTGCCAAATCAGCAGCGCCCAAACTAATTTACATGTTCATAGCTAAGAGGTATGAAAAGGTAAATAAGTTTGGACGCTGCTGTTTTGGCATGTTACACCAGACCAGTTTCATATTCTGTATAAAGCCGAATTGCGACAAGGTGTTGAATATTGTTCCTGTTTTTGGAGTTTAGCCCGTAAGTTACTGGGCTATTTCTCAAGACGAGCAATCCGCCTTAAAAACGATTCTTTGCTAACTTCTAATCTCTAACCTTTGGCTCAGCGAGGACTTGTAGGGGATCTGTCTCTCTATTGAAGGTACCATAACGGTATATATTCAGAGGAGCTTAGAGAAATCAGCGCTGGGCTTGTATTTTTTTAACGGCCCACAAAACACGCAGTTGCAGCTTATATTGGGTGGTTAAATTTTAAGGCTCGATGTTGAATGTGAACCACACTTAAACGTCAAGTTTTTTTCTGCATTTCATATGACATTTCTCAATTTCAAACTCACTAAATTTGAACCATGAAAAAATTCACAATTGAGCAAAGTTATTCAGGCTTATTATGAAAACGGGCGATTTGACACCTTTTGACTTCTTTCTTTGGGGGTTATTTGAAAGAAAAGGTGTAGCAACAATTCAAGAGCTAAAGGATGAGATAATTCGGCACATTAACGAATTGTGCCCCAACTATGCCTCAGCGTCATCGAAAATTTGGACTATCGGATGGAGGTGTGCCGCTGAGGTCGCGGTTGCCATTTGGCCGCTATTTTGTTCCATACATAACTGAACCATACCAATATTATTATAACAAAAAGAAATGACAATAATTTCTTAAATAATTTGTGTTTTATTCAAAATCATCATCGGCCCTTAAAATTTAACCACGCTTTAGGAAAACACAACCGCTTCACCAGACCCAGTAACGACGCATATAACATGAGCCTAACTACTCCTTTCCAGGACCTTCCCATACGAGAGTTTAAATTGTAGCAATTCAGTTCATATGTAGTTGACTAAAGCCTTTCCTGTAAATCGGTAGCCTGCCCTACAACTTCCACATTTGCAAAATTAAAAATCACTGTAGAGTCAACCAAACGTCCAGAAATCCTTTTGTGATCGCTTTTTCACAAAAAAAAAAAAAAAAAACGCCACAAGGGGCATTTGTGCATGCCATTTGTTGAAATCAATTAAACATCGCCTTTGGGACTTTCTGCAAACGAATCGACGGCACGTGTATCTGTCAGTTCCATTTTTGTCGCGACAAAGACAGGACAATCACTCAAATCGACGATGTAGTTTAGAGGGAATGTAAAAGAATCCTTTCACAAAGCCATGTGCTTTCGATTCAAGAGCTTGGGCACTATTGAGGTGGCCCTTTTCAGAATAAATAGTACTACCTACCATAGAGAGTACGTTCAGCCTGGACTTGTGTGTGCGGGCAACGACAACAACGACGCCGACCACTACGACGATAGAGATGCTATCACGGATTTTTTTTTATCAGATAAAAGTCACCAGCAGACGTTTCCTATAAATCATTGTCTGTCTAAGTTTGTTGTATTCGTCTATATCCCCACCTCACATACCGCCCTTGACCGGATATTGTTCACGTCCCTGTCCCTATAAAGAAACAACATTCTTCCAATCTCTGACAGGACAAAAGCGCGCACCCAGAAGATATACAATACCGCCAGATCTACTCGTAGGTATATTGTTCGTAGTCCTCATGCCTCCCTGCTGGACACCAGGAACAGTTCAATAGGAAAACAAGATTTGTGGGTGTTTATTGTTGTACAAATAATTGCGGCAAAACTGTCAAGTTTTGTGTTTGTGTGTGCCCATCGTCTGCGTCCTTACCAAAACCACTTCCAGGTTGAACAAAAGCTGGCAAGAGGCAGGATTGCTAGTAATGATTGCGATGGGTTTTGTCAGCGAGACCAACGAAAAGAAACAATCTGTTGGAGGGTGAGATGAATTGGAAGAGAGGTTGGGGCTTTGAGGACTAGTCACACAAAAAGGATTCTGAATTGATGCGCGTTGCGATTTATCATTTTGTATATGATGGCGAGCAAATTGTTGCCCGGTCTTCATCGGTGTATACACGATGCTTAGCCATTCTTTTGTGCCCTCGGATAGCAAATCTATTTTTCATTGAATTGTTAGTTTGTGAGGAAATTGAAAGGTTTCCATTTGATTTGTTGAGGGATGTCCCTATTTGTTGTAGAATAGGGTTGGTATAAGAATGGTGGATCTAAGGGATTATATGGTAACATTAGGGGATAGTTGGAATGGGGCCTAGCCTTTTTCTCACAACCATTCATGAATTCATATGTAATTCTGGCACGATAGCAAAATATGCCGACTCCGAACGACTAAGCTAGGATAAGGGATAAGGTATGCCAATCTCCTGCATCTTTACTAGTAGAGAGGAGTGGGAGAGAAATGAACTGGAAACCGAAACTATATTCATTTATACTGATTTTTTCTAGGCACCTAATTCGATCAATGCTGGCAATACCACCAGATGCTATCACCATTTTTATTAATAGTCAGGCTGCAATAAAAGCAATCTCTGCTGAAGTCCACAAGTTGCAGCTTGTGAAGCTTTGTCGTGGAGAACTGAAGTTTCTTGAGGGCCAACATATTAATATGCTCTATCGGACACAATGGCAGACAGGGCAATTAAATTGCTGATGAACTAGCGAGGAAAGCTACTGCCGAAGAACGGGCCAAATTTGTCGCGTATGCGGGGAACGTGATGATACAAGTGCCTCCGTGATAAGTGAAATGATGGGGGCTGCTCTAGATAAAGTAAGCATCTGGGCTGCAAGCTGCGGACTTGGTGTAAGCCTCGTTGAGCAAAATGTAATTCGTGCTATTCACCATAAAAACCGAAAAAAAAACGATTTCACCTTCCCTCGTCTAAATGGCCACTCAGAATATTTTCCACCGCTAGGTTTTTATGCATCATGCTTCACCCAAAATTTAACTGGAAAAACAACATCGAACATGGATGCCTTATATGCTTCAAGCAAAACCTTTGGAAGGAAGTGGGGACTTCAACCAAACATGACCTTGTGGATGTTCACAGCAGTGGTACGTCCAATTCTCAAACACGGCTCTTTAGTATGGAGGCCCGCATTGAGTAAAGGCTACATCCTCACAAAAATAAAAAGTCTGCAAAGAACAGCCAGTGCTATTGCATTTCTTGCCTCTCGACCTACACATTGAAGATACCGCTTTATGCAGCTCAGTGAGACTCAAGGAGTCAGGATGCAGGACTGCCGTATGGCCACAGTAGTCTTTACCAAATGGCATGGTCAGGTTTCCAACAGACCATATCACAACCACATTGAATTTCAAAAAATTACTTCCGAGTAGGTTTTCCTACCAGAGCTTAGTGGAAGAGAAACGAAGTAGTAAGACATTTCGACACGTTTGTCGAGACAGATGGAACTAATATGAGCTATGGTGTGGGGTCCTACTCGGAATCACTAAAAATATCAGTATCATACCGCTTACCGGATTTTGCCAGCGTATTACAGGCTAAACTACTGGCTATCCGAGAGGCTTTCACGTTACTGGGGCGTGATACTACGAAAGAGCAAAATACTGCTATTCTCATAGACATTCAAGTGGCCAATAAGGCAATCAACTCGGCTAGCATATCCTCCAAGATACAGGAATGCCGAAACGAACTTGTCCACGTGGGCCAACGCTTCAGGGTCAGACTTCTCTGGTTCCTAGGGCACAATGACATTGAAGGTAACGAGCGTGCAGACTGGCAAGCAAGGCTCAGCTCTACATGAATAACTTGCGGTAAGGGTCCATAATCCGCTTAGGAAGGCCTACTCCAATGGAGAAGATTAACAAATTGCGTCATATCAAGACAGATATGGCCTTCCTACGACAAGAACAGAACAAACGATCTACTGAATAGAAACCGCCCAGACATCGCCAGAATTACGGCAATAGTCACGGAACACCGGTCAATTGGAGACCATGCGTCCATACTAGGGATCCCATACAACCCCCATGCAGCAATTGCTTGAACCGAAACGAGAGAGCAACCCTCCCCCATTTTTATCTGCAAATGTCCGGCTCTAGCAATAGCCAGATTGCATGTTTTAGATCAACCGTTCCACGACAACCTTAGCGACATCCCGGGACAGAGAATACACGATCTTATCCGTTTTCTAAACCTCACAAAGCTCTAAATCTAGAGACCGCCTGTATCACTTCCACAACAATCATCATAATAAAGGTCGTGGTAAAATCGTGGTAACAAAAAGGCACATAAGTGCTACATGGGTTCATGATGAACCGCCACTTCTACCTACTCTCCCCACCTTTGAAACATGCATGTGTAGTTCTTGGGTGAATCTTCGTCTCCATAGCCCGTCGACGCAAACGGGACCGACGATTTTTAGAAGAATTTTCCTCTCGTATCGAACAAGAATTGCTTCATCCATTTTTAGAGCAGGACCATGCTGACCATGATCTTATATAGGATCTCCTTAGTAGTTCCAATGCAGGCTTTTCTACTGAATTGCCATCTTAGCCAGAAAAACAGCGGTTGGCATGTTTAGATGTAGTTGTCAGAGTTAATAGCGGAGCCGAGGTAAACAAAGTCGTGTAATATCTCAAATTATATCTGTCTGGTGTTGGCTAGGTAGTTTTGCAAAATCCTCTCAATTGAAGATGTCACATGACAGCGCATGGCCTTGCCTAAATCCGTTTTTGGTATCGAATGTGTCGTTGAGGATTTACGAGCTTGGGCTGTATACCAAAACTAGACATGGGTATCGATTTAGACTTCTTGGGTATTTTTCAGGATCTGCCAAAGTGTGAAAATTTGATCGGTTGTGGACTTTTCTGGCCTAAATCTAAACTGATAAGGGCCGATCAGGTTGTTGGTAAACGGTTTCAGGCGTTCACATTATACGGCAGATAGGATCTTGTAAGCGCTGTTGAGGGGACACCTCTGTAATTGGCGCAGTTCAGGGGTCTCCTTTTTTGTGAATCGGGCAAACGATGCTGAGGTTCCATTCTTCAGACATACTTTCATCCGACCAGATTGGACTTATGAGTTGGTGGACGGTACTTACCAAGTCATTTCCACTGGGATTATAAACCTCGGCGAGAAGGACACTCACCACCAGCCTTGCTAAGCTTGAGTTTAGATATTGCTGTTCTCACTTCACTCAGGTCAGGTGGTTGGCAGTTTTCGCTGTCGTTGCCAATATTGAATGGTTGGTTCGGCCTGACAGCGGAATGTTGTTGTTCGTCATGGCGGTTTAACAGTCTGCAGAATTGGTATTTCCTATGTCTTGACTACAATATTTCCCTGTTCATCTCGAAAGGATTCTGTTTGATCACGCGCCTTTCTTGCTCCTTTTCTTCTTTCCGAAAAGTCGAGGTTCTTAACTTTTTCTTTGCCTATAGTGCTCAATGGCAGATCTCATCCTTACGTTTAGCTTAGACTTGTAGGCCTCGTTCTTGGCTGCGAGTATCTGTCGGCATTTCAAATCAAACCAGGTTTTTCTTGCTAGTGGGCGCGAGAAACCTAGCCCATCCGTTGCAGATGATCTAAAGGCTTGTTGTCATCGTTGCCATTCGACATTCGATGCTGGTGGTATGGTGTTAATCTAGAGGTTAAGGGATACGCATTGCATGAAGGCCTTGGCGGTCTATTGCGATTGCAGTCTTTCGACATTAAATTTTTTCACAGTACTTCTAGTTTGTTGTGGGGTGGTGTATATTTACAACAAGGTAATGGTCCAAATCGATGCTAGCACGTTTGATTATCCAGAACACTGGACAACGACATTTCTCCTTGTGGATATTGAAGTGAGGAAACCGTTTGCTGGCAATAGTGTCATTTTGTTCCGCACCGAAGTCAATTAGCCTAAGTCCGTTGCCAAACTTGTTGTCGTGAAGGCCGTGTTTTCCGAAAATACTGGATGTCTTCTCTTTCTATCTTTTGCGTTAAAATTGCCCATCATACTTCTGTAGTCGCTCATAGGTTTTGTCAAGGGGCTAGTAGAAGCATCCTTTTGCTATATCATCATTTTATCCGTCGTGGCGTGAGCGCATATAAGGCTTATGTTGCCAAATCGCACTATGGTCAATTTAATCGATCGTTTGTTTGTATGAATCGAAGTTGTCGAGGTTCAGCAAACCGTTCGATAGCTGAAGTAGTGTTTGGTTCCAAGGCGAAGTCCGCATCAATGGTGTTGATTGAAAATTGTAATCAAATGGAACAAAATCCAGACTCTTCAAAGAACAAACGAATGTTACCCCAGATTGAATTGGCAAATCTATTGAAGCTACCATTATACACTTAGGCCTTACAAACTTAGAAAGTACCAGCAATAACATTTCCGATTCTCGTTTTGGCAAATCATTTTCAAAACACGTCTAACAAAAGACAAACTCACTCTGAAACCCCTTTATCAAAATTGTTTCTATTAGCAGTGGCACCATCAGCCAAAAATAAATGGAAATTCAGTAAATTACCATACGCTGCAAAGTTTTATGCGCTATCCCTTAACACTTGATTGATTCATGTCTCTACGACTGCCGTCAGAATATGCAAACCTACAACAGAGGAGTTAGCAAAAAAAAAAGCAAAAGCAACAAAACTTCTAAACTTGTTCGCAACGTTAAACCGATTTTCGCAAAGAAATGTAATCCGCTTTCGAATTCTCTTAAGTGAAATAAATTATTCCAAAACATTGAAGCACAACAGTACCAACACACACAAACAGAGAGAGTGCAGCCATCAGGCCTGGTATGGCAACGAACGTGGCACGCAACTTGTCTCACTCTCTCTTAGCTTTCTTTTGCAACTTTTGGACTTTAATCCACAATAAGACTAAAGCATCTGCATATCCTTCCGTTAAATAAACAAAAAGCAATTCCTCACAGCGCCTCAAGCACATGCCGATGGTTAGAGGAGAAATTCATCCCGAGTCTCGAACTCATAAGTCGCCAGAGAAAGTTAAACAGCATGCACTGCTTTCGATGCTAGCGCGTTGACTTTTGAATAAAGACGAATGTTACCACACTCCCGTTGCATCCTGTATCAATATTTCAGCTAAAAAGTTGCTCCTTCGTTTCGAAAAGTTGTTTGCAAACTGAAATATTCCATGGCCCAGAAACTGTATTGAGCGCGTGTTTGTGTGCGAGTGTGTTACTTTTGTTGTCCTTGTTTATGTTATCCTTGGTGCATTCAAGTTTTTCGGTCACCACCATACTCTGTGTATGAGTTATGTTCGATTTGACAAAGAGAACTTTTCAAACAAAATCAGTCGATGGGTTGGTTAATTTTTAATTAAAGTACTTGCGTGCATTGGTTCCCCAGAGTGACCACAAAACATCCCTCTGTGTACATAGTCTTTTGATGTATTTGACATCTGTCATGGGCAAAGTGTCAAAATGTCAAGAAACTCCAAACGTACACCAAATTTATATAATTTCGACATACGATGGATGTATTTCGACGTCAAATGGGAAACAACCAAACCCATCATTCTGGGCGAGCAACAGTGTTGGCCAACCACTACTTATGGCGACCATTTCTTTTGTTGGGTCACTCTTTCTTACTCCTTCGTTGTTTTGAATGCTAAAAGAGCCATTAGCACAGAAAAGTTTCTTAAGAGTGAGAGCGAAGCAGCGAGCGAGCACAGCCGATGGAGAAACTTCAAAGAAAATTAATTTGTGAGGGTTACGGTGTCAATGGGGTGAGAAGGGAAAACTTTGAACAAGTTCGCTCAAATCCATCGGCAATGGGGTTTGTTAAATTGGAAAAGTTCATGGCAGGTCCTAGGTTTGTTTGTTTTTTTTTTTTTTTAATTTTTTTTTCTTTTTTTCGGTTTCACATGGTCCGAAGAATTGATGAAGGTTTGAAAGATGGACATGGGGTCAGAGATGGTTACATGAGGGTGGTAGGGAGTGATGGAGACTTTCACTTTGATATGGAAGGTATAAATTGGGGAAGAGTTTGCAGCATTTATTTTTGCGTTGATTTACATTCAATGGGAGCTTGTATCGGGTGGAGGATGAGACTCGGATTAATAGGCTTGATCTCTGAAGCATAAACTGTGTGGAGGGTACTTTCTTGGGGTAATCAATAACTTAGGACGAAAAATGGCAGAGGAGGATTTGAATTTATCGATAGGTAATTGAGTGATGTTGCTGACATTTTTTGTTGACACGAATCTTGTTGCCCACAAAATGTTTGGGAGTAGTCTACCAAAGGTAAAGAATACAAGGGACCCAGGTGGATAGCATTCGATACAAATAGCAAAAGTTGAAATTAGAATGGTAGGAGTGTGGATCGAAGGAGCGTTCATGCGTTCGAACCTTTATTTTTAAAAAGAAAACTTGAGATTACGTTTAAATCAAATGTTGAGGTTTGTTTGAATTTAAAGAAATTTGTAATAAAATATATTTTTCATACTCAACAAGAATAAAGAAAAAAAAAAGGTACAGTTATATGCTTCGATTTTTCAGCGCTTTAGGACTTGGCTTTGATGGCTGCGTAGACAATTTACTGACAGACAAGACCCGGAGATTCGGACATTGAAGTCGTTGATCAAAAACCTTAAACAGTTAATCTCGGAAAATTACAAAAAATCTGTCAGTTTGTACTGGGGCAAGAAAATTCAGGCTATAAAAACCAGTAGCCCGAATATGTTCCCGCAAATAAATAAAATATTCAGGCGAAAAGATCATAATGACATTCCATGTGTCCGAATTTCCCAAACAACAGAGAACAGACAGACGCTCACGGATGTTGGTATAAATCCGGAAAGTGTTGACTCGAACGACGGATTTTTCACGATCGAAGATCCTCAAAGGAAGGCGAATTCGATAGGCACTATCTTCGAGACCGTGTATACGGTGAACAATCCTGTTCGCCCAAATCGCGATATTGAGGAAAGAGCCTTTCTGAATCACTTTCATCTGCGCACTGAACTTCAAGCTTGGCGATCTGAGAATCACGGTTTTTCCGTATTCAATGACGAAAACCCTTCCAATGGCATAGTCGCCAATAGCCTGATGCTGTTCGTGCAAAAAGATGAACTCCTGGACATCTTGGTATCATTGAAAAATAAAAAGTCGGCAGGAGAGGACGGTGTCCCAAACGTCGTATTGAGACACCTGCCAGTGGAAGCAGTCGATATTTTCACCACGCTGTTTAACAATGCACTGAATAATGCACATTATCCGGTGCACTGGAAAACGGCGGTGGTACATCCTATCCCCAAAAAGGACAAGGACAAAACAAACCCTGCAAATCTTCGGTCAATAAGCCTTCTGCAGAATGTAAGCAAGGTATTCGAGAAGATAGTCTCAATAGAGCTCTGCTTAAGTGGGTTGAGGAAAACAAAATTATTCCGGATAATCAGTTTGGTTTTCGAGCGAGGCATGATACCATTCATGCCGCGTCGAAACTAGTGTCCGACATCCAATGGAATAAGTCCAAAAAACAGTGCACAGGGGCCTGTCTGGTTGACTTTGAGAAGGCCTTCGACACCGTATGGTTAGAGGGGCTTTTCTACAAGCTGACCAGACTGGGCATGCGTAAACCCATGCTATATATGATTTATGAAATGCTTATGGGAAAGAAGTTCGTTGTCAAATGAGGCAATGTAACTTCGAGTAAAGTCTTTGAAATTAAAAACGGTTTACAACAGGGGGCGGTGAACTCCCCGATATTGTTTAACATTTATACAAGTGATCTTGTAGGTTCTCTCAGTCACGCTATAGCGTACGCAGATGATCTAGTGGCGTACAGATCAGGTCCGAAAATCGAGGTCATCAACACACTTTTGCAACGTGACTTCGATCACATTAAGGGATATTGCGATGATTGGAAATTGAGGATCAATTTCCAAAAAACCGAAACAATTCTGTTCAGGACCCCAGTGCAGAGGGCTTCTTACTATACCAGAAAAAACTGGAAAAAATTGTGTATCCTGGGACAGCATGGACGGCCGTTGGCGGTGAGAAGTGAAGTCAAATACCTTGGCATCTGGCTTGACAAGTTTCTGTATTTTAATAAAAATGTGGATGCTTGTCTGGCCAGGGCTAGGGGGGCTTATGCTCTGACAAGACGATTGTTTCATAGCAGTCAACTTGATTCAAGGGTGAAAGTCATTTGCTACATGGCCCTCATAAGGCCGATCATCGCTTACGGTTGTCCCGTGTGGTTCAATGTATCACCATCCTACATGGAAAGGATACGGCTGTTTGAGAGGCGTTGTCTCCGATCCTGCTTAGGATTGTACCGAACGCCGGACTCCGAGTACATAAAATATTATCGCAACGAGGTTCTATACAATGGGGCTCAATTGAATAGAATTTCCTAATTAAGGTGACGCGAAGGCACGCTTCAAGGGCGATGAGTAGCGACAACAGCCTGATATTCGGGGCTTATTACCCCAATGAAATGTACATGGAGAGTGCGCTCATGTCCGGCTTTATTCCACCAGAGGCATTCATTTATATCGATTCGTTAGGGTTAATACAAGACAGGAACGGTATCCCGGTTTTATACCATCGCTACCGTGACGCGCGGGACAAGCGGCTAGACCGCGATGGGTACGTCGACAATGCTCCGGAGCTCCTCCGCTTTAGCACGGCGGTATCGGATCGCGATAGAACCGATGCTGAAAAGCAGCGCACCGAGTTTTGGTGGCTAAACGAGGAAAGTATTTCTGCACTTCCTCAGGTCTTTGCGTACTTTTAGTCCACTCCTTAGTACTTAAGTAAATTAAATTTAGGTACAAGGTCTGGGGCTGGGCTTATGCACCATATTTTATTTAATATGGTTGCATAAATGCTTGCTGGACCCAATGACGCAATCGGGATGGCAAACCCTCGGGGCATATGCAACGAGTGCTTGCCACCCCGATTGTAATTAAGTTAGGTTTAAGTAGTTAAGTAGTCTTAAGTAGTGTTAGTTAGGTTTAACTAGTCTTAAGTAGTTCAAGTTAGTTTTAGTCTAGATTAAGTTTTTATATAAAACAAAAAAGAATGTTGCTGTTTAAAGTTTTAACTTTTTCTTTGAAAAATCAATTAAATGTCTTAATACTAATAATAAGAAACAAATGACAAACTTAAGCTGAAAAGCAAAAGAAAAATGTTAGTTATAAGCTTACAGCGCCCGCTATGGGCCGATAAGTTAGATTAAGTAGATATGTTATTGATAAGTTAGATTTAAGCATTTTTGTCTAGTATTAAGTTAATATTTTAAGTAAATAAAAAATGAATTAAGAAGTAAAAAAAAAAAACTTGGCTTTGATAAATTCAGATTACTTTTCGAAGTTTGGGACTCGTGTTTTCTCAAAAGTCATTGTCAAATTTCATGACTAATGTGGCGCAAAAGGTGTACCAAGCCAGAAACATAGATGTGTCGTATTTGGATCCTTATAAACTGCAGATCGTTAAAATTCAACAAGTCTGTGGATGATTTTTCTAATCTCCTCTAAACATCTACCTTAATGCAGGTGACTCAAAAGAAAGTTTATATTTAGTGGCGCGATGGTAATGCGATGAACGGCCGAGCAGAATATATCTGGGTTCGATTCCCAACCGTTGTAACACCTAAATGATTTTCCACTTGCCCCTCCTTCGTGATGATCAGTCAAATCCTCCGAGTAGTATCAGAGTTCAGAGTTGTCATAAAACACGAGGTACATAAGAATGGTTGTCAGAAAAAGCTAGGGCCGGGGTACTTACAAGCTTGTTGCACGAACAATTTGTATTTTTATTTAGGTAATATAAGCCAACTATTGAAAAATATCTTAGTAAGCCGTAGAGATTGCGGCACTCATTTAATCGCCATTTTGTGACTTTCTTTCAAGTGCCCCAGGGAATCCGATTTATTTACGTTAGCATTGTGTTTCAGATATTCCCACAGGGGAAGAGTCCATAGTGGTTAAAACAGGACTGCGTGTGGGTCAACTTATGTAACCCCTTCTGGAGGTCAGCTTGCGACCAAAATGGCACGAGCAAGTGTCAGAAACGTATTAGACGTTTGTGACGTTGCTCCATTGCTCCGTTCTGCAGGAACCATGTTCTTTGCTCATAGCCAGGTATTTTTTGCAATCTAGGCACCAAAAATTCATCTAAAATCGCTCTCAATTCACTGTAACTGAAGGTTTTAAAAAAGAAGGACACCACAGCCCGAACCGTCACTTAAGGTGTATGAAGTGATTTCTGATGCTTGCGTTTTCCTTATTCAGGTGTCCAGGTGTAAAGATAACATTGAGGTTCATACAAAAACTACGTTTTGGTCAACATTGAGAAGCGCTCAATTGCGTGGTTTAACAAAGTAAAGAATCTCGGGCTGGCTTTTAGCACTAATTTCATTTTATAGGGGTTCGTGTTAAGGTATTTGTACTAAATACTGTGTAATGATGATGACCGTAGGGTTAGAGCACTTGAGTGCTTAGGAATTCAAATGTTTGGACCGTTACGAACACACTGGTTATCACTCCCCAAGTGTTCTACCATTCCTGATGGTCTTGGTCTCACGGATTTCAGTTTTTTTCATTGTTTTACTGGTCTTTTCAAACCTTTTGACCTATTTTCGAATGAGAGCTTTGGCGCATAACTTAAGTGCCAAAAACCTCGAATCTTCAATGCGGTCAATCCCCGATTCTTGTCCTTTGTAAAACTTTCGAACGCACAATGCGCCATCCGCTTCCAAAAATTCCCTAGATCTCAGTTACTAATTGACAAAAGCTAAGACAAGGCATAGTAAGCTAAGAATATGTTATAAACCATGTAAAAAAGATCCAAGTCTTCCCTGGGCATTAAAGAGAATTAAAAAAATAAAAGAATCGTTCAGGCCATGTTTTGAGGGCTAGTTGCAAACATGAAAAAAATATTCAAGACTTAGTCTTATTTGTCCCGTGGGAGTTTAGTTTAGTTCTCCTATCGGTGCGCGTCCCCGAGTGGTGGATAGGGGGCCCCTGTGTGTGTGTTAGTCTTATGGCCGGCATCGCGGGAATGGTGGAAATATTCAATACCACTCGTGGACCAAACACAAATAAAAGGCTGGATTAGGGTGTTATGCGACCAAGCATAAGGACCTAACAAATGCTTAGTCGCTAACGGATTATCCGGAAATCAGGACACCTACGGATTATCCGAGTTCGCACCGCGTTGAAACCCCGCCCAAGGATGGGTCATCCACTTCTCTAACCCACACCTTGGTCCAGCATACTGGTATCCTCTCTAACAGAATCACTGCCGCTATCGTTAAGACACTGGGAAAACCAGGTCCAAACGGTGCGGAAGGGTGTGCCTGGGCAGATCACACCTCTATGGCTGTAAATGCATCCGACCCATCGAAGAAGTCATTAGTAATGGAACCTGTGCCGATTCGTAGTCAAGAGATGCAAGGGGTATACCCCCATTCTGAAAGTAAACACCCGTTCTAAAGCTCAAATCAGGTCAAAGCTATCTACAACGATAAACGGGCACTGCATAACTCCGTGCGCAGAGTGGATCAATAGGCAAAACTGTACTCTAAGCTGGGCGAATGAAAAGCTTTAACGCTTCCCCAGCTCCTCCAAGGACACCGCGTCTAAAAGACAACGGTCGGTGGCAAAAAGTCAAGGAGTGCCAAAAAGTCAAAACCGGCTAACCCTTCGTTTCACAGAACCACTGATATGACGTTCAGCTAAATGTTGAAACGACATCAAGAATTTGCGGTAATTGACCGAAGTGACCCGGGTGGAAGTATAAAATCGGAAAAATGGAGGAAAGTAATAGTGAGGATCGCCTCCAGCTTCCTCCAAACACTGCAACCATACGGGCTCTGCACCCACTTTCCGCCACCTAGGTCTCGATCAGGGACATATTAAGAAGGTTTTCTGCGCTGACTAGATGTCCTAGGACCTGTTTAAGATAGCAGTGTCCAGAGCTGGAGAAGCTTGGGCAGTAGTGAAAATTGACCTGATTTCTAACCGCCCTCGAAGTTGCGCGAGAATTCCGGTCGAACCATCCATCAGACTCAGTAATCCTCTTCTTCCAACCCATAACTGGCGAATTGGCAGGGTTAAAGAAGCTAAGAAATACTCCAGAAAGTCTGCATAATTGTAAATGAGGAGTCCATTGCTGCTTAAGCAGCTGCCGATAAATCGCAACCTCAGACTATACCTCGGGGATGGCGGAAACCCCGTGTAAACAAGATTCACAAGCAGAACCAGAGCCAGATAAGAAAATAAACGCGTTATGAAAGCCACAGTAGCCTTATACTCAAGTTAAAAGGCAATCAGAAAGAAATGGGTAATGCAACCCCATATCTACGAGTCTATAATCTGACCCATACTCCTTGTGCCTTAGTCTGGTGGACGGCTTTAGAGTTAACATCGAACTCTTCCCCTACGAGGGAATACCCTCAATGGCGATATCATAGGACGTGACAGGAATGTAACATTTATTTTAATTTTATTCGTAGCTCGTGACTTAGGATATCCGCAAAGCAGTTCACTCTACTCGCGGGTCCGAAAAAGTAAATCTTGGGCGCTAACCTTGATGGTACCAAAACGAAATTTTTTATTGCTAACTGAAAAATGTCTCAGTCCTAAGCCTTAAATAATTCTCTCGAAGGGACTCGCTGGTCAATCTCATCACAGAGCACTGCAAATGTTAGTCAAATTATTTTCAAATATATACATCTGACTTTTATGTCAAAAGAATATCAAACGTCAGCTTGACCCCAAATATCGGGATATGTTATACTTAAATGTCAAACGCAAAGTCAATCCAAGTCGAAACATCAAATAATAATTGCGAACATGTCTTCAGCACACGATACCATTCAAATGTCAAATCAATTTGTCGGAGCAGTTTTTCCCGTCACTTAGTGGTCGGATGGCACAAATAATGCAAGACGCAACCAGAATATCCATTTGGAAGACATACATTTAAAAATCATTACTCACACACAAAACCTGGTCCTTACCTCACACACGTGCTTTACTAAGCAAACATTCTCCAATCGATGACCTACCATCTCTCATCGCATCGCAAACCATCTGAGGAGCATAAATCAAATGGTATCGGGAAAACCCTACATTTCCACTCATGTTTAGCGAAAATAAATGTCCCAACAAGGACAGAAGATTTGTTTCACATCTAAACTTTTACAAAAAAAAAAAAAAAAAACATTAAAGCAGGAGAATGGGATTCAGTCGAGGTCCGACTACTTTCGAAGGTTGTTCATCTGTCCCAAATAAATATCTGTTAAGTCTTGCAAATAAATATAGCTTAAGGATGCGTAAAGGGAGTATGTACCTTTACAATAAATAAGTCCTGGGTATTTGCGACGATATCTCGATCGGAATATTACTTGTGTCCACAAAACCCCCAGCGATTTTAATTAGATTTACACTCATTGTCGGGTCATGAATCCCACATCAGTGTCCCTCTTGTCCTGATCTCTAAGATAACCTAAGGTCGGTCGGTTACACTTGCAATTGGCCGCTTGTTAGGCGAAGATAAGCAAACCCAGATACCACCCAAAAACAGTCCAAACACATGTCCGACACACAGAAATGCACATCGAACTGCGAAATTCCTCGGATGCTCGAACAAGATGTTTTGCTTCGGTCCGGTGTTATCCTGCCGCACAAGGGATGCGCCGGCCATCTGTGACAATGATAAATGACAATATTTGCGTGAAACTATTAAAATTCGATTTGACTTAGTCGCCAAAATTTGCACAATCAACAGAGTGTGTGTGTATGTGCGGTATGTGCGTTGAGAATTTGCAAGCGGCATACATACACACGTATGACATACTACGCATACGGGAAGTTGTGTATAGACCACACAGTCGACATAGCAAACATTTCAAGATCATCACCGAAGGATTTATAGAAGCTTTGGCGGTGTGCACATGCACAACACATATCTATATGCAGTATGAATGGAATTGTGAGGATACTCCGATAAGCCGACAGGCCATGGTATGTGTTTGTGCTTGTAATGCACTTTGGTCAATTCGCATAAATTCTGAACATGACGTTCGGAGTGTGGGCGGCCTCGAAGGCCCCGAATAGTATCCTCCTGCCATGTTTGCCTGTCACTTGTACAATCCTGACCCAATGTAAAGTGCATTAATTATACGGAAAAGTTCAAGTGGATGCCAACGAAATTAACCACAAATGGAAATTTAAGTTCTGGGCATAACAATGATTCTCGGATTAAAGTTCTGCAGAGTAGTAGTGTATGGCACGGTAGGATAACTTGTGTATATTACTGTTACATGTCAGAGTTGGTCAGTTGGGTTAGATAAATGACACACACTCAAAGCAAAAGGTCTTTAGATAGACTTCTCCCTATGTATGGGTATGTGAGGTTAGGTTCTTGATGATTATCGCTAACAAATGGGATTTCGTAACAAATAAATACCATGTCTGTTAAATTTAAATTTCTGAACTGTTAAAAGTTTATTTTCAGTTTGACGGGAAAAAATCGCATGCAACCTTTTTCCGTAAATGCCGGTTGGTAACAATCACTCCAGAACAGTGGCGTGGTGTTCATTAAAGTCGTTTCCTATAGGCGTAGCTGATGTAAATACACATCGATATGTTTTAATTGTCACGCTTATAAAGGGTAAACCAAAATATGGGACAAATTATATTTTTCAGATTTTAATTTCACTTTCGGAACATACATTTTCAAGAATAGCATAATTTAGGGAATATAACATCGGACGAACAACGACGTTCGTCTCTGCATCTGGAATGTGAGAATATTAAACAGGAGAGGTGCAAGAAACAAACTAGTGGGAGCCCTAAGCTAATACAAAGCAGTTATTACTACCATCCAGGAAATACGATGGGATGGGCCGGGCAAAAAGAGGATGCAAAATTGTGACATCTACCACGGACCGTGTTATACTGAGCAGATATAGCGCCTATTTGAATGCGGATTTGTTATAAGTGGCAGACTTAGACTTGTTTCCGAGACATAAGCCAGCGTATTGTATCAATTCGCATCAAGGCAGTATTTGCCAACATAAGCCTTATATGCGCTCACGCCCCGACGACGGAGGAATACATTGGTATAGCTTAGGATTGTTTCTTGTACTTCGCTGACAAAACTTATGAGCGATTACCGAAGTAAGATGTTAAAATCGTGTTTTGAGATTAGGTAGGAAGAACAGACGTCTTTAGCAGTTTTGACGGAAAACACAGACTACACGACAACAGGTCTGGCAACGGACTTCGGCGAATTGGGCTAAGCACACGGTTTACTCACATCGATATCCTTAAGGGGAAATGGCGGTCTCCAGATCAACAAACGGTCAATGCGGATATCCACCACGTATGACACCGCCAAGGCGTAACGCATATCTTTTGACCTCTCGAAAAACACGATACTACCACCATCACAATGTGTCGAAGAACAATGGCACCGATGCTAACAAGTCATTAGATCAGCAGCAACTGATGTGCTAGGTTTCTCCCGCCCACAAGCAAGAAACCCCTGGTTTGATGATGAATGCCGAAAGATGCTCGCAGCTAAGAACGAACCCTACAAGGCTAAGTTACATGTGAATAATAGAGCTGCCATTGAGCTATATAGGCAAAGAAGAGGGGAAGAACAACGGCTTTTCAGAAAGAAGAAAGAAGAATCCAGGATTGATATTCACAAGTTGTATTTAAGTTTAAAACGTCAAAGCCAATGATACAAGATTCAAACAAAATCATGAAGTGATTAACAGGGAAATTATCTTAGTTGATACACAGTCGATGCTGATGATATGGGCAAACCATTTATGCAGACTGTTAAACGGCGATTACGAAAAATAATTCGCTGTCAGGCAGAACGAACCATTCTAAGTTTCGGCGACAGCGAAAAGTACCGACCACCTGACCTATAAAATAAAAAATAAATTTATGGCGCAACAGGCTCGTTAGTACCCAGGGCCTAGCTTTTTTTCTCACAACCATTCTTGTGTGCGTGTCTACTTCTTGCATGATGGTGGGACCTCCTGTTTTATGCCGACTCCGAACGGCTATTTTGAGATAAGCTTTTCTTGACAATTGATACTACTCGGACGATTTGTCAGATCATCACGAGAGGAGGGCCAGTGAAAAATCATTTAGTTGTTGCTACGGCTGGGAAACGAACCCAGACCTTCTGTGCGGCAGTTCATCGCACTAACCACCGCGCCACTGAGGCCACCATCACGAGAGGAGGGCCAATGAAAAATATTTAGGTGTTGCTACGGCAGGGAATCGAACCCAGACCTTCTGCACGGCAGTTCATCGCACTAACCATCGCGCCACTGAGCCCGTCCACCTGACCTAAGTGAAGTAATATCTAAACTCAAGCTTAAAAAGGCTGCCGAGGTTTATGAAGCCGGCGAAGATGACTTGGTAAGTAACATCCAACAACTCATAAGCGCGATCTGGCGGTATGCCTGAAGCTTGGAACCTCAGCATTTGAACACCATATTATCACGGTTTCGTTTGCGCGAGCAAAACTCTGACTAATCCGAAAGCAGAGCGAAAGACATAAATACTTCAGTCCACAAAATCTTGCAGAACTGTAGTTGCAATAGAAGTAAATAGGACCGAACTTCGAGGTGAGGTATTTTACGAATATATATAGTCTGCATAAATTGTAGAACAGAGGCAATTTGTTGGTTCTTTCAAACGCCAGAGCCATCGAAAAATGTTCGGTCCCATTCGACTTTACTGCAAATCCTGTTAAGGCAAATGAGACCGAGGAGTTAACAACGACGCTGTACAGGGAGATAGACGAAGCAAAAGTGAAAACGTAATGTAGGCAATAAGACGGCATTTTCGACCTCCAACCGAATGATCAAACATGTTCAAACCATAACCTGGCATTTTAAGAAGTGCGCTCAAGTAGAAAACAATTTTCAACTGCACTACAGAAGTCAGTTATCATAAAAATCTAGAAACACAGACCTCAGCCCAAACAAAGACGACAAAGAACCAAAACACCTCTACCTTCTACTTGCTCAAGGTAAAATCAAGTAAAATTTTTGTGCACGTTGTTATGAGTACGTTTTCATAATTGCGAACCCATTATTCCAACCCTTAAAACATTTTCAGTGAAACCCCACTAATTGATCACAAACAAACACTCTTCACAGCCCACTTGTTTCTACCCCAACTGTCCGATATCCATGTTCGCATTCATACTCGTTAAACAATTCCGCCCTCGATTTGCGCACAGCATAACTTCCACACATTGTCGTATCAAACAATTCATTTCCAATACAACAAAGGACCCATAAAACCATGCGCTTTCACAATCACCTCCCGAATATCGTTCTACATGAACTGAACCGTACAAATTTTATTAAAATCGCCCCATAATCGTTCTCCAACCATCCCGTTCATTCACCGTTTAAGTGCAAAAACAACCGAACAAAAAGAATCACTTCAGTTGTCTTACAACATACACACATCTGTTTGCCGATTCAATCCTTGCACGAAATCAAAATTGATACGAAATCCTTTTTTACCGTTTCGCTCAGGGACCTTCCACCGATAATGGCTAGAGACTGCAGATGACGAAAGGATTCCTGCCGGAGGGACTAAATGTAATTCTTAGCAAGGCAGCAAAAGAAAACAAAACACAAGCATCATCGAAATATAATAAACCAGCGCGTAGTCCTCGGTGTCGTCCTTTTGATGGTTCAGATTTGGAATTCGCCTTTTCACATGTGTGCCGATATGGGGGCGGGGGTGGGGCAACCCTTTTTTTATCATTTTTCTTATTTGTCTGAAGGGTTTAATCTTACGCTCAATGATTTCGGGCTTTGGAGATGTCCTCCGTTACCGCCTCATTGTCCTATTACGCACGAGAAAGCATTAGGCGACCGTGTATGGAAAGAATGGAGAAATATGATGAAATGGAGAGAAATTCCCGGGGATCATGTTACTTCAATCTTCGTTTCACTTTCCCTGGAAGATAATATCCTTATTCCCACAGTGGGTGAACAGTGGGCTGGGGATGGATAAGCCCACATGTGTAGTGCCGCTGCCGCTGCCGCTGCCGCTGCTCTTCATCAATTACTTCAACCCAATCATGCGTTTCACTTTTGTGGAAGATGATGGGTGATTGTAAGAATGTGTGTGCAGAGCAATCCACTCATGCTGAAGAATTAAATTGATTTTGTATGTTCCCTGGGATTTTCCGATTTTCCTGAAATATCACGTGGGACTCTGTATAAACGGATGTGGATAACCGATAATAAAATGGCCATGAAGGTTGGAATATGGTTTTCGAATTTGTGTCACTAGCATACTTTATTGAGCGGTTGTTCATTTTAAGGATTTTAATGCGCCACCGAAAGAAGGGATTTCTGTTAGTATTGTCAACGATTTGCTGAGAATGGTCTTTGTTAGTTTAAAGTAAATGGTAGTCTAATAAGAGAGGTTGCAAATTATTTTTTTAGCTTCGATAATGTTTTTAGTCGATATGTACATAAACTGGGTCCTGTTGCGCACTGCAATTTGTGGAGGAGTTTTCACTTTTGTTACTACAAATGCAACTCTGATCGATAATATCCCCTTTAACTTTTTAAAAAATACGTGCTTCATACAAAATGTATTTTTTGTTGACAACCCTTGAGTATTAAGGGGTGGTAAGTTCACCTAACGCAAACGCTGGATAAATAAGCGGAAGAACCGAAATAAGTTGCCAAACTAACATAGGGCCACACGTTTTTTTTTTTCATGGGCCTGAAAGGAGTAATAAAATCAATAGGATATGTGAAAAGTGGTGAAACCTTGATTTTGATTGATTTCAATCTTTTGCAGAAGACGTTGGACGCCTTAGCAAACCTGGAGCTAACCAGAACCTGCAGCGAGCACCTTAGTACGAAACTCTCCTCTATGCAGGTAGGTGTACCACAGACGCCAACAATCAGTGGTGCCAGTATCGCGACATCATCATGGAGGTAATTGAAACCACTACTGGATGCCAGCCACCCCAGAGAAAAAGTCCGTGTTATGATGATATATGCGTGTACAAGAAAAATGTGACAGAAGACGCACACAAGAAGCGCTGCAGCTCAAAACAAGGGCAGCGAGAGAAGAGTATCGAGCCAGGAGAAAGGAGGAAAAGATTCTGATCCTGCGTAGAAAGAAGAGGGCTTACACAGCTGCCCAGCTCAAGGAGATCGAAGAGTCTCGCGATCGTAATAACATCCGGAGGTTTTATAAAAAAAAAACAAGCAACCGGCTCTTGGCTCTTCGAGACAGCGAAGGAAACCTAGTCACCGAGCGCAGCGAATATTGATGTGTTTAAGCATCATTTCCAGTAGCTGCTTAATGGGCATCATGTAGAGACAGTGATAGGGCAAGAAGAGAACCCACGTCCAATCAATGAAGAACTAGTTCCACCACCTAGTAAAGAAAATGTTGGCCTAGTTATAAAAAAGCTTAAGAACAACAAGGCCGCAGGCTCTGATGGCTTAAAAGCGAAGCTTTTGAATTACGGTGATGATGTTTTGGTAGAGAGCATGCACCGAATCACGAACCAAATATGTGTGGAAAAACACATTCGCGAATCCCTATATGCTCCATACAAAAAGGAGATTCTTTGTCTTGCAAGAACGATAGAGACATTATCCCAGATTAACGTCGCATACAAGATCATACCCAATGTACTGTGCGAACGCCTAAAACTGTTCTGCAACAAACTAATCGTCACGTTCCAGTGCGGCTTTCAGCCCGGCAGATGGACTATAGACCGAATTTTCACACTCGCAAATCCTGCAAAAGACCAACGAATTTCAAGACGAAACTCACCACCTATTCATCGACTTCAAAGCCGATAGGACACATCGTCAGGAGCTCTATATGGTGATAGCCGAATTCGTAATCCCGAAAAACTGATTTAGCTGTATCGTGGAAGTAGCTCCTCCGATCTATATTCCAAACATGCACCGGATTTCGGCAAGGAGACACACTATCATGCAACTTCTTCAATCTAGTACTGGTGCAGATAGTGCGCAGGGCAGGTCAACATAGAAGGCAACAGGTACGTCCAGCTGCTGGGCTATGCGGACGATATTGACATCATCGGTCGCTTCTAGCGTGACGTGGTAAAAGCTTTGACGGCGATTGAAGAACACGTGAAATCTGTTGGCATTGAAGTAAATGAGGACAAGACTAAGTACATGCTATCAACAAATAAACAAGCAACTGTCCACCGCCTAGGACAAAAGGTCACTATTGATAGCAGCAATTTCGAGGTAGCTAAGGAGTTCACCTACCTCGTAGTAAAAATAAACTCCACAAATGACACCCTAATGGAGATCCGGCAAAAAATAACCCTAGGAAACAGTTGCTCCGGGTTCAAAACTCCTAAAACGCAGGACGAAATGTTTGCTCTACATAACTCTTATCCTGACAGTATGGCGCCGAGTACTGAGATGGAAGAGCTTATACTGGGATCCTTCGAAAGAAACATACTTTGGGGGTTTTTTGGTCCTTTGCGCGAGAAGAAAGAATGGAGGAGAAGATACCGTGAGCTCTATAAGCTGTGCCAAGATGTGGAAGTAGTATAAAAAGCCAAAACACGTCGATGGCTCGGCCACTTCGAGCGAATGGAAAATAATGCTTCGAAAGCCATCCACCAGGTACGAGAAGACAAGGAAGACCGAACCTCCGTTCCTAAGACCAAGCCATCGTTTAGTCTGGAAAACTGGAAGCAGCGTGTCCGGGATCGCAGAGGATGGAAAGCTGCAATGTCACTGGCAGGGACTCTTCAAGAGTCGGGAGTCGTATAAGTAAATACGACTAGCTGAGTCGGGATGTTTAACTTAGGGACATCATGGGAGAGGGTGTTAAAAGATTTGCACATCGGATTGTAGCCATCAATTTTTTTTTCACTGCCCCACCTCTTGGGAAGGTCCAAGAGAGTATGACTTCAGCTAGTTGTTCGACTGCACCTTATTTCTGACGAACGTCGTTATCCTATTTACTTTAGCATGGTCTTTAACAGTCGACTCATTCTTTTTGGTTTCTTTTTTGTTTTATTCGCAAATTTAGAATTGCAATTTGGTATCTTATCCAAATCACAACACCCAACATATAGGGCAGGCCCATTTGTTGACCTGAGCAATCCGGATAAAAGGAAAAAAGGGAGGCCTTCTAAACTGCGCTAACTACAGAGCCATAAGCCTCCTCAACGTCGCCTACAAGATCCTATCTGCTGTAATATGTGAACGCCTGAAACCGTTTACCAACAACATGATCAGTGTGGTTTTGGGCCAGAAAAGTCCACCACCGATCAAATGTTCACACTTCGGCAGATCCTGGAAACAACCCAAGAAGCCCAAATCGATACGCACCACTTATTCATCGAGACGAACTATACAGAGTCATGTCTAGTTTAGGCAAGGGATGCGCTGTCATGTGACTTCTTGAATTTTATTCTTGAGAGGATTGTGCAAAACTAACGAGCCAACACCAGAGGCACAATTTTCCAAAAATCGGTACAAATACCAGCATACGCCGACGATATTGACATCATTGGTAGGACCCATGATGTCATAGCCAGAAGTATATGTTGTCAACACGAAAGGACACACAACATCGACGAATTGGACAGAACGTCACCATTGACAGATATAACTTTAAGGTAGTACGGGTCTATCTCGCCTCCGCTTTTAACTCTGACAACAACATCTCTTCAGAAATTAAACGAAGAATTACTCTTGAAAACCGCTATTTCTTCGGGTTAAGAAGGCAATTCAGTAGTGAAGCCCTAACTCGAACTACAAGGGAGATCCTATATAAGACCCTGATCATCCCAGTCCTGCTCTACGGCGCTGAAGCATGGACCGTCCCGTCGTCGTCGGTCCCGTTTGCGTTGACGGGCTATGGAAACGAAGATTCAACAAAGAACTATACGAGCTGTACAGCGACATGTTCCTGGTCAAAAAAACTCTGCAGTGGAAGTTTAAGATGGCTAGGACATGTAGAACGTATGGATATTAATACTCCGGCTCGCAGAGTCTTCGATTCCCAGCCAGACGTCGGACGCAGTAGAGGAAAACCTCGCCTTTAGTGGCGCACACAAGTAGAAACCGACCTCAACCAACTTGGAGTGCGCAACTGGAGCCAGTTAGCTAAGGACCGGGCTAATAAGAGAGACATGTTGGTTGAGGCCCATGTTCATTCCGGACTGTAGCGCCACTTTTTATAGTGTTGCGAAATTTCTTTCTGTTACCATTTAGCTCTATAGTTAAAGAAAAAGGGAAGAACGCCAGCTTTTCACAAAGAAGAAAAAATAAAAAAAACGCGCGATCGTGGATATAGAAAGGTGCCGCTCCAGGAACAATACTCACAAGTTTGGCCAAAGTGTAAAACGCCAAAGCCAAGAATACAAGGCTCGAACAGAATCCTTTCGAGATGAACAGGGAAAAATTATAGTTGAGACATAGTCGATGCTGAGGATATGCAAGTAAACTTCTGCAGACTGTTAAATGCCGATGAAGAACAACATTCCGCTGTCAGGCAGAACGAACCATTCAATATAGTTAATGACAGCGAAAACTGTCTGAATTGAAGAATTGAACCTCAGCATCGCTTGCCCGATCCACAAAAAATAAGACCCTCTGAACTGCGCCTACAAGATCATATTTGTGAACGCTTGATACCATTACCAACAACCTGACCGGATCTTTTTAGTGTGGTTTTAAGCCAGGAAAGTTCTGGAAAACACCATGAAGTCCAAATCGATACCCACCACCTATGCATACAAACAGAGCCATGCCCAGTTTCGGTATACCGCGCAAACTCATCCGTCTGTATAGGATGACGATGGAGGATTCTGGCCACTCAATCAGGGTCGGAAACCTCACCTCACCAACATATTCGATACCAAAAAAGGATATGCATGCAATGTAACTTCTTGACTTCTTCTGATTCTTGAGAGTGTTGTGCAAAAGTATGGAAATGAAGATTCAACCAAGAGCTATACGAGCTGTGCAGCGACATGGTCAAAAAACTCCGCATTGGGCGTTTAAGATGGCTCGCAGAGTTTTTGATTCCCAGCCAGACGTCGGATGAAGTAGAGAAGGACCTCCACTTAAGGCGCGCACAAGTAGAATCCAAACTTAAGTAAGTAAGTAAGTAATACGCAACACACGAACTTATATGTTTAGCAAGTCAAATCCGATTGGATAAGACCAGTATTAGATCAAAAAAGACACAAGTGATGTGTAATCCAAATTAGGTACAAAGACTGAGTGCAATCCAAGGTAACCCGTCTCAGTTTTCCTCGAGTTTGCTAGAACCGCTAGAATTCGCAATGGATTGTATGGCCACTAAGTACATGTGATACATAAATGCCCTATTAAAGCATGTAAACATACTAAGTTGCAAAGACGTTACAAAAGATACTTTTCGCCACCTACGCTCACATTTGAAATCTCTTGAGTAAGATGCTACTATTCACAGATGAACTAATTTCAATTAACACGTTTATCAAACTATCTTATGATGGTGCACCTACTCATCTGTGAAATAATGGGTTGTTCTCCGATGTGGAGCTGCTTTTAATTGATCAAATGAACCCTTAAGATGACAAGCAAAATTAATTTACCATCGAATTTTCAAAATAATTTTACTGAAATTAAAATCAATAGCATCTTGCCGACAACGTGTTTTCCTATATTCCAATTGCTTCCGCCATATGGAGTAAAATTCCATTAAAGTCTTCGTCTAGAAATACCCAATTAAAACAAACATTTACCAATAATTCAATACGAATTGTCAGCAACACCTGACTGACGTCAATCAGTTCTGGTGGACATATACTCCTAATATTGATTTTGTCATTGCATTTCCAAATATAATAGACATGTGTGTGTGGTAAAACAGATTTGCATCTTTTACTCTTAAAAAGGAAACCCACAATCTATATTGTGTGTCCACAATGTCCTTGTGGTGCAGACAAGAACAGATTAGATTCAGCAGGTGTCACCGAATGTGCTGATATCACAGTCCCTCGCTTCACCTGAGAACACTCGTGTACAGCAACACATACACAAACAAAAAATTATATCCTTCATCCATATTTGATGGTGTATGCAAATGAAAAGTTATTGAATTTCAAATATCCATTCCATGCTGTCGCTGAAAATGTTTTCGATCCATTCAGGACTCTCTGAAATCAAAGTTCGGTTCCTGATTTTACGTAGCCATCACCAGTCGATTGATGCATATTTACGAAGTTTAATGATTACGAATTTATATCCAACAAATGATTGAAATTAAATATTTCTGATGATGGCAATATTGCATCGAAATTAAAAAAAAAAGGAATGTGTCACCATACAAAATGAAAATTGAAAGAAGTGTCAGGATTTTACAAAGAATTACGATGCTTTCAAAATGAATGTGTAATTTAACATGGTAACGGTAGTACTTGTAAATTTCGATAATGAAACGGTGTAGCGTTCATTAAAAATGGGTGCGTATACGTGTTGTTATATAATTTCGTTTTTTTATAATACAATGACACAGGAATGAGGAATTTATTCTGTCTGTGTCCTCAGTTTGAAAAAAAAATCGAGGTTTCCGTTTCTCAGACTCCACGTGGCGACCAATTGGTGCTTAATATCTTGACAAAACAATGGATACGAATGAATCGATTCGTGAGTTTTTGCGGCAGCAGATGAAGGGATATGTCGGACAACTTGTCCGCCAACGAAGGAATTAATTAAAGGGTTATTATGCTCCTTGCATTAATATGGTGGCTCATCAGCCGAAAGGCCAATGATATTATTCAACCTCTAGGGCCTGCGTCCTGGGGTGTATAACAAACAAACTGCCTCTCTACATTGCAGGTTGTGAAATTTTTTTTTTTAGAATTAAATAATTGAAATGAAATAATTGCCATTAACGCCAAATACACGGCCTCCAACCTAGCTTATGCCTTCATTTGTGTATGTGAAGTTATTAACTCTCCCACAAAGAAGAGAACCTTCAGCTTAACGCCTAATCCAAATGACAAATTTGAGAAATTTTTTTTATTACAGTGTTACTCTTGGGTGTTTGTCAGACTTTCCCAAGAGGTGGAGCAAAAACAAAACTTAGGTGTTGTTGCTTTCGGGATTTGGACCAAGGACTTTGTAATTATTAGTCCAACATGTCGCTACGCAGCCACTGCACCCAGAAAATGCAGAAAGAACAACAAATAACGTATTTACACCTCGAATATTAAAAAAATCAACAGAACAGCTGTACCTATAACACGCGAAGGCACAAAATATGTACAAAGTAGACATTACAGCCATCCAGGAAATACGTTGTGCAGAATGAATCCGAAGAAGAATAAAAAATTGTTACATTTATTACGTTTCGTGCTATGGTGTATCAATTCGCATCAAGGCAGAATTTGCCAATATAAGCCTTAAATGCGCTCACGCCCCGACGACGGAGGAAACAATACGTATAGCAAAGGATTGCTTTTATGAGCTCCTTGACAAAATCTGTAAGCGACTAACGACTACGAAGTGAAAATTCCGTGCGGCTAACATCAACTCGGACAACTACCTTGTTACAGCCAATTTGGATATCCACCAAGCAAAAACAAACCAGAAACTCTGTGAAAGAATTTTATGTCGAAAGACTGCAATCGCACGATAACGCCAAGGACTTCGCGCAGCGCGTACCCTCTTAACCTCTCGAATAACAACATACCATCAGCATCTTATATCGAAGAACAATGGCAACGATGACAACGATGAGATCAGCCGCAACTGATGTGCTAGAGTTCTCGCACGAACCAGCAAGACACCCTTGATTTGATGAGGAATGCCGACATATGCTCGCAGCCAAGAGCGGAGCCTACAAGGATAAGCTGCAGTTGAAGACGAGAGCTGCCGCTTAGCTCTTTAGGCAAAGAATAAGGGAAGACCACCGCCTTTTCAGAAAGAAGAAAAAAGACAAAGAAAAGCGCGCGATAGAGGTTATAGAGAGGTGCTACTCCAAAAATGATATTTCTAGGTTCTAGCAAAGTGGAAAACAGAATCATTTCGAGATGAATATAAAAAATATCTTAGTTGAGACACTGCAGACTGTTAAACGGCGATGACGAACAATATTCCAAACCATTCAATAATAGCAACGGAAGCGAAAATTCCCAACCACCCGACATAACTGAAGTGATGATAGCAATATCTAAACTCAAGCTTAATAAGTCTGCCGGAAATGATGGCCTTCCATCTGAATTTAACGAAGCCGCCTGGATGGCTTGTTTAAGTAACATCCAACTCATAAGCAAAATCTGGTCGGATGAAAGTAAGGCCGCAGAATATAACCTCAGCATCGTTTGCTAGCTCCACAGAAGAGGAGAACCTCTGAACTGCACCAACAAAGGAGGCATAAGGCTTCTCAACATTGCCTACAAGAACCTATCTGTCATAATATGTCACTTGAAAATGTTTACCAAGAAGCTAATCAGTGTGGTCTTAGGCCAGAAAGTCCACAACTGATCTAGTCTTCACACTTCGGCAGATCCTGGCAAAAACCCAAGACGTCCAAATCGATACCTAACACCGCTTTATAGATTTCAAAACCGCATACGAGAGCATGTATAGAGACGAACTATACATAGCCATGTCTAGTTTTGGTATAGCTTCCACACTCGTCCGTTTGTGATGGTGGATAATTCTCTCTGCTTAATCAGGGTCGGAAACGACCTCACCGACACATTCGATACCAGAAACGGATTTAGGCAAGGCGATCCGCTGTCGTGTGACTTCTTTTTTTTTTGTTTCTTAAGAGGATTGTGCAAGTCTCCCTATCCAACACCAGAGGCACAATATTCCAAAAATCGGTGCAACTACTAACATTATACCGACGATATTGACATTATTGGTTCGACTCAAAGTGATTTCATATCCACGTTTGCTCGTATAGAGAATGAAGCGGCATGAATTGGTTAAGTAGTATATGAGGGAAAGACTAAGTATATGCACACACACAACATCGACGAATGTAACGAACAGAACGAACAGAACGTCACTATTGACAGATATAACTTTGAAGTGCTACGCGAATTTGCCTACCAAGGCTCCGCTACAAAACGAAGGATTACTCTTGGCAACAGCTAAGAAGAAAATTCAGTAGGAAAGCCTTCAGTCGAACTATCAAGGGCCTAAGACCCTGATAATCCAAGTCCTGGAGCAAAAGCATGAACCGTATCGAAAATGGAAACAGAAATCATTGGTCGATTTGAGAAAAATTTTGTTAGAAAAATCTTCAGTTCCGTTTGCGTGGATAAGACGAAGATTCAACCAAGAACTACACGAGCTGTATAGCAACATGCCCCGAGTCAAACAACTCCGCATTAAATGCTAAAATGCCTAGGACATGTAGGACGAATGGACTTCAATACTCCGGCCTTCGATTTCTAACCAGACTCCGGACGCAGTAGAGGAAAACCTCGCCTTAAGTGGCGCGCACAAGAAAACACCGACCTTTACCAACTTGAAGTGTGGAACTGGAGGTAGTTACCGGGCTAATTTTAGAGGCTTGTTGGTTGAGGCTGAAGTTCATTGCGGACTGTAGTGTAAGTCGATGTCGATGTGAACACTGCTACTGCTGTGTCATTGTATTTCATGGGTATCACCCACACATTTCGTTAAACTTGACCAGACTTTTGCTGGCTGGTAGCATCAAATGGCATAAACCCCCCTAATGACGGATTTACTGTGTATTTCTTAGAAAGTATCATCCGCCTAAATACAGCCTTTTCAGGGTACTCCTTAGAGATTTACTCCCACATAAGCCTTTCTTCAACCATTTCAGTCAACTAATCTCACTGAGATGAAACAATTACATTATAGCTTTCCAAACATCACTCAGAAATCTGAGATTAGACAAGATATCGCTGAATAAAAGTTGGAATACATCTTAAAGACAACTTCATATTTCCCAGTAGGGACATTCTTTTACAAACATTTTTTGCAAACAAACAAAATCCTGCCAACTAATTGCATTGGTATACGATAAAACGTGCCACACAATCACAAGTTCAGGGAAATCCCACAAGCGGTGTAACTCACGGCATGCTCGATCTTAGCATAGAAAATTTTTACATGCATCCCTTTCGGTATCGGAGCATCAGGAATAGTAGAGATGACTGGTAGGAGCATATCCTAAGGACAGCCGGTAAAGGGGGAATCAAATTACAATATGACAGAGGTGACCGTTGACTTCTTTCGGCATACCAAGCCCTAAGAATGATAAGGATTTGGATTTGTTTGGGGAATCAGGATATTTGTAATTTTAGGTCACATAACACGTGCGACAGACAGAGTGATGAGAGTGCAGAAAAATATCGAGATATACAGGCAATTAAGATGGTTGACTTTTGATTGATTTACTTGTGGAAATAATGTGGGGAAAAAGGATTTGTCATTGCTTTGGTCGTCTGTTTGAAAGAAAAAACTTCGTAGACATTATTGATGGCAAATTGAAGATTGATGAGTTTTCTAAAATTATTCTGATTGTGTACTACAAAACTGTGTGTTTTGTTAACTTCTAGGTATGAGAGATAGAGTTATACCGCAGAAGGTTTTATTTTACTTTCTTTTCACCAAGAAAAGGCTCATCTATGGAGACAGGAAGAGGATATAAACAGTGACATCTAGCGATGTTTCAATCGTTCATCAAGGTGGTGATATTGGATTTATCGATGATAAAAAAAAATAATAATTCCATATATAATAATTTGTATTCTTAAATCATTATTAACATGACTTTGAGTTAAAGTCGAGATAGAAATATAAAAAAAGAAAGAAGAAAAATTGATCCACTTACCCAACTTTTTGAATAAACGATGCTTATTGAATCTCAATGCCAATCTATCAACACTTAACAATTAACGAATATACACAAAACTCAAACACTATAATCACACCGTTCAAACTACAGGCAATATTTTCTTTCGCGAAGGACCATCATTTATCGATTTATAGAGAAATATTCAGATTTAAAATTTAGAATCACATTCAAAAGGTGGGCTCACTTTTATCTAAAGATATTTATAATATTAAAAACACTTTTGAAAATGGTATTTCGCAACGAGAAAAATTTGCGAACGTATCAGCATTTTATGGCAACAGGTGATTTAATTGCCGATAAACTTAAAGCAACTATGTACACTAAAGCAACCGTCAAGCGGACGTTCTCGCGTAGACTTAATTTTACAAAAAAATATATATATGCCAACGGCAAAATTACAAACTCCGCGATACCCCATTGACTTTTTAACTGAAAGCAGCTTACTTTTGGTTTTTTGAAACAGCGTTTCGGACAAATTTATTCTGAAAAGAAAGAAAAAATAAATAAATAAGGAAATACGATCATGTGATCAGATAAATAGAACTTTAGATAAGGATGACTGGCAAACTAGCTGTCATATTAATGAAAGACTTACACCAGAACAACGTTTACAAATCGTGAAAATTTGAATTCCGAAATTCGCGCTATGTTCGCCACACTTATATAGCACTCCGTCTAGTTTACGGTCCGCATAATTGTCCATCTGAGCAGCTTATACGCAATACTATGGATCAGTTCAGACCACATTAACACTTTTTGATAATATTCATCCAAATCAAGCCCAACCGTGCGTACCGAAGACGCTGTAGACTTGAGTATGACAGAGGACCCGAATTCATCAATCTGACGCCGTTCTCAACAACTCGGTTTCTGCACGCCCTCTTCTTGGAAAATTTTGAGGAAAGAACTTGGCCAACATCCATATAGGATCTAACTGGTGTAATGATGAAAGCCAGCGGGAAATCAATTGCGGCGTGTGTTCGGTGAATGAGCTGAGAATCAACTAGAAGTTGAACCAGATTTATATCGTCAAATCATCTTCTTTAGGCTCATTTCTGAAGTGAGCTTAATTGTTATGATAACCTTTATACTCCATTACATCCCGAAAAAATCACTGTTTACTGTGGTTCACATGCCGAAGGCTTCATCGGTCCATTTGTCATAAATTCCGAAAACGGTGCAACATTACCGTGAATGACGAACGCTACACGCAAATGATTCGAGATTTTTTTATTCCGCAAGTCATTGGAAATCATTTAGAGTATAAATGGTTCCAATAAGACTGCGCAACATGCCATTCAGCGCATGCAACCATGACTTAGTTGGGCCAAAAATTTAGTGACCGAATCATCCCAAGAAATGACTTGTGATTTTCCCACATTTTTTGGGTCAAATGTCTATTCTATTCTGATGAACCAGCGACGGTTTATCACTCAAAATCCCACATTCGAAAAATTGGTAGTACAAAATTCAACCGATAGGATGGAGTTCATAAGGCGCGTTCGCGGAGGCCATATGCCAGAAATTATTTTTTCACATTAAATGCCATGAAATGTGTAAGGTAATTAAGCCAACATTTTTGAGTTTAATTTAAAAAAAGGTTCCATTTCTCTAAAAACCACCCTATAAATGTACACAAATAAAAATGTCATAAAAAACGGTCATTCTCAAAAACGACTTAGACAAAAAAATGTAAGCAAACCGAAAACTTTACGATCTTTTTTGACGTTAAAATTATTTACCTGATCTTAACGAAATTTTTCAGCCTAAATTATTGGGGAATTAAAAAGTTGTTAGGACTGCACCTAGTAGTCAGTGAAAAAGCTCGTAAAAGATGGCACCAAGCTCGTGCCCCGCAAGATAAAACACATCTTAATCGGTTGAGTAACTTCCTATCAATTTCGATTAAAAATTTTAAAAATTTTAAAAGTAGAAACTACAAAGGGTAACCGCTTATCGAATCGAATTATTCGCTCTGGAAAGCAATTAGAGTCAATAAAAAAAACGCTGTGCCACCAATTAGGGTAACTCAAGAAGATTGGGCACAATCCGATAAGGAAAAAGCAGACGTGTTTGCCGCACATCTCGAGGAAACATTTAAGCCATTTTATGGCCCAGCGCAACATGAAAACATTAATGTATTCGAGACTACAACCGATAGCAATATAATCAGATATGCAAGTATTGTCGAGCTTAACCGGAAAATACAGAAATTACAGCCCAAAAAAAGCTCCGGTTATGACCTAATTACAGGAGAACTTCTTAAAATATTGCAACGAAAAGCATTAACTAAACTCCTCTACAATGTAAATGCAGCAATTAGATTAGAATACATACACAAACTGTGAAAAGTCGCGGAAGTGATTATGGTTCTCAAACCAGGAAAATCACCGAATTAAATAAAATCTTACAGACTTATTTCACTTCTTCCAATAATTTCAAACGTTTTTGAAAGTATATGACTCGGTCGCTTACACCCCATTATTGATCAGAATCGCCTTTTACCTGACCATCAATTTGGGTTTAGACGTAAACATTCGACTGTGGACTAAGTTTATCTAATTACTGATGTAATTGAGAAAGCTTTCGAAGAAAAAAAATTTGCTCGGTCGTATTTCTTGACGTGTCCCAAGCTTTTCACAAGGTCTGGCAAACAGGCCTTCAATAAAAATTAAGACAAGTTCTGCCTAAAAAATGCTCGTGTGAAAATTGGAAACGAGTTCCAAGAAATGTTGGCAGGAGTACCCCAAGGAAGCGTCCTTGGACCATTCTTGTACTTCCTATTTACACTTGATATCCCACAAATACGATACAATAGTTGCCACTTTTGCTCGAGATACAGCTATACTAGCAGTTGGCACAACAATAGAGAAAACAAAATATAAAATTACAAAACACTCTTAACGAGGTTAATGAATGGACAAAATCCTGGCGGATTCCATTTATACTTAACTAGAGCAAATCGATCCATTTAGACTTTTCGTAGATTTTTCATAGATTTTTCGTATAAACGGAAAAACAATTTGCCCGTATTTCTCAATACGGTTCGAGTTTGCAAATGAAGCGAAATATCTCAGGATGACACTCGATGCGAAATTCAAATGGAAGTCGCACTTAAAAATAAATACAGAGAACTGTACTGGTTACTCGGAAAATATTATAAATATAAATATATCAAGCTGCTATTATACAAGCAAGAAGCAAGTGCTAAAGCAGGTCTGGAAAGATGGTATACAACTATGCGGTTGTACAAGTGAAACAAATCTAAACATTCTGCAAACTTTTAAAAACAAAATGTTAAGATCATTAGTCAATGAATGTGTCATGGTTTATAAGGAATGAAGATCTACGCAGAGGTCTGGGTATTCCCGCGGTTAAAGATGAAACGAAAGTGATTTTTTTTTAATGAATGTACCTCTGTTGTCATTGCGAAAGCACCCAATTGGTGCACCCATTTTTAATTTGTTTTCTTTGCTAGTAGTAGATTTCCACATTTGTTGCTTGGTTCAAAATTTTCTACACACGAAATGTACAACACAATGTAGCCGACTTTTTTTTCAAAATTAGCAAAACCAATTTTTTTTTACAGATAAATAAAGTGAAAGACAATTATATTGTCCAAATATCTTGTTCAAAAACGACGCTTTTCTTAAAAGTGGGCATGGCTTTGGGTGTAAGTCTAAACAAGGAGGTTATACACCAACTTTTAAACTGAATTATTCAAGCCACAAATTTTTGTACCTACTAATATACCACTATGACACATTCTATGGGACTGTGTGTATAAGTCGCCTGTTTTTTTTAGAAAAACGCCAACAAAAGGGGCCGGAGGTCAAATTAAGCTATAGACGAAATGTATGTAAGAATATTAGCAAACTATTTCAATCAACATTTTGTTTCCAATTTTCTTAAATTTTTAAAGAAAATCGTTTTCGTAGAAACTTTGTGAGGGTGAAATATAGAAATTTTAATTATCAATGTCCACATCTTGTTCAGACAGTTCTTCAAAATCTTTCATGTCTCGACGAAGAAAACTCTGTATTTCTAAGGCATATACTATGGGATAGGGTATACAAATCGATTTTTAAGGAAAACACTCCAAAAAGGTGGACGAGGAAAAAATCGAATTATAGGTTCAAATTATGATTGTCCAAATATCTTGTTCAGACAGTTTTTCCAAAATTCCTTATGAAAAAAGAAGACATTTATCTAAAATGTATATCCCGCCTTCTTACACAAAACTTCTTGGCATCCGTAAAGCAAAGTCAATGGTTTATCTGAACGGTTCCCTATTCAACATTTCCCACGACTATTTGTACATTTCTTTACAGACTACAACATGGGTGACATGAAACACGCACCCAGTTTGTAACACGCTTTGCTGACAACGCGTCTGATTTAAGTCAACATTTATTAGTATCTTGAAAGATTTCGGGAAGTTGACTGCTAGAGTTCGAGGTACAAAATAAAGAATTGTTATTTTTTTAATAATTCAAATGGATGGGCGGATTTTGGAAATTTGTACACTTGTTTTCCTGGGAGCAACAAAAATTTTGTGTACCAAATTGTATCAGTCTAACTCATTTCTCTAAGTCTAATTTTACAAACTATGAATATGGTGGCTTACTGACCAAAGAAGTCACGCAGTTATTCATTTTAGCTCAAGATGCAAGGCCTTCAAAACGAACACACGGGCAGGAATGGCTGGATTAACTCAGCGTTCATTTCATTTTTTTGTCTATCATAACAATTCTTTGTGTTACACAAATGTACTGCATATATCTAATTATAACCTTTTCTGAAAAATCTACTGCGAATTTGAGTTTCTCAAGTCCGATCCCTGCTTCAGTTGCACCACTTTATATAAAATATTTTGCAGGTTAGAAATTTGTGTTAACACAAATTCATGGGTTGTAGCGACTAGGATTAAAGAAGGAGCGACTGAAATGCAATTTTTTTTTCGAATATAAGCTCACTATCGCTTCTCCAGTATCCAGCTGTAACTTTACATGAAGACATCAAGGTAAATCTACTTGAAAAACGAAATATAGAAATATGTAACCTGGAACTTATGAGGATTTGAATACCAATATTGGTAACCGCGCTTAAAAAATTCCATTTATACTACAAAACAAAAAAATTCCAATCGAAAGAAATTTCATATCAAATACACACGAACACATATTTAACTTACCCAACATCGGCAACATAAACCTGCGACAGAGGAGCAACCAGCTTTAGCACAAATAACGGCAAATATCACCGACTCTGTACAAAAAAAAAATTAAAATAAGCACCGAACCGCTTTATTTTATGAAATACCACACTCAACTCAGGAGAAAACACATTCCAAACGATTTGTTTAAAATTATTTGCATTTTCGCTGGAACAATATAATCGCGAGGAAATAAAGAAAATACACTTTGCAATCTGGCAAAATTCCACCCATACGCAGCTTCTACCGCCATTGGTTTTTGACAACTTGACATCACCGATGACCGAATTTGCAGCCAGCATTGCCACATCGGTAAATTTTCTACCATGTTGTCATATATTATTTTTTTTTTTTGTTGAGCGAGTTTGAGCCATTTTGTGTTTCACAAGCAAACTCTGCTGTACAATCGTTCTGCACTTTGTATACATTTCCCGACACAGAGCGTGTTCACTTGATATACATTTCTTCTGCTAGTTGTCAGTTGGATTGGAAGTAGTGAAAGCTGTTTGTTTTTAACATGCGAATGGTGCAGCTGCTTTTATTATTGGCAATGTTCTAAAAAAGAGAAGTGAAATGCTGGGTTAAACGATGCATAGATTTTCGTCAACGTCGGCAATTCGGAGCTTTAAACCGAAGATGCATAAGAACTTTGAGATTTTAGTCGTTTGCCACGCAATTATATGGAAGATATGTGTAATTGAAGCGGTCGCCCCCACTAAGGATCCTCAATTAGTTAAGCAAAACCAGTAACAGTAGGTACATAACGCGTGTCAAGGTATCACTTATATTTATGTGGCATTTAGTTTCTCAAATTATAGGGCTTTATTTTATTTCGTTTTGCAAACCATCCCTTAATGATTGTACTGTGTCCCGTATAATGAAAAACAACCTGGAAATCACATGTCTAGACACATGATGATTCATAACACCACATTTTAGTGACTGTTTTGTAGGAATGTCCCTCTGAATAAAAACCACCTTGAAAACACATGTCTAGACACATGATGTAGCGAGAACGATCAAGATGGAACATTAGTTCTGGCAAAAATGTCGAAGGAGTATAAAAAGGTGAGTTGGCGAAACCATAGGTTGCACAATCGAACATTTAAAGAAAAACGCTGAATAGTAAGCATTTTGTCTTACTACCAAATTTGAGAAGGCTACAAACCGATGTGCGTATTGTTTAAAACCATCAAACCTTTAGCCCGTGTGTCAACTGTCAATTACGTTAAATAAAATTGGGTTAAATTTTATCCACTGGCTTATTTTTGACATTTCTGCAAATTTGCTTATTGCTGTGTCAATTGGATTTTCAACGATTTCCCAAAAGAATTGTAACAAAATTCCTTTTTTTATATTTTCTTATTTTAAAATAATAATATCAGTAATAAAAATATTGTTGTATGATTTGTGTTCATGATCAAGGTTATCTATTCTACTTTGTCCAAGTAAAGCATAATGTCGCATATAAAATGTAGGGAAACAATTGAAATCATAACATTTTTGTATCCATTCATTTTCAAAAACATTTAATCTGAATGATGTGCTATTGTGAACACTGGTAATGACGACTAATCGACGAGTGTGCTTTCCATGTCTCTCACTTCTCAGTAGGTATACCATATTCCAAATGTCAAAAATTAGCCACTAGATAAATTTTAGCGAGCTGTTCACGGTAGTGAACGGGTTTTCGAAAATATTTACATTTATACCTACCGAAGGTTCCTCAATGCTAAATTTCAATACTCTAGCTCCAAATTTCTGACAGACAATATACGCTTGTAATATTCTTGGGAATGGGTGAACAAATTTTGTTTTTTTTGTAAAATGCCCCTAAAATGTGAAAACATTTATAGAGGTAATGTACATACATAGTTATATGTTGAAATATTTTTAACGAAACTTTATTCGAAATTCTTTACAATTTAACCAAAAATAACTTTTTTTTTAAATTCCATAAAAAAAAATTGCGTTTCTAAAGGGTATAAAGGGTATAATAAACCAAAAAAAAATTAACAGATGTTTTTATAAATTCATTTTAGAGGTTGTTTAACCGTTTAGAACTAACTAAGACTGTATCTTTTAAGTTCTAATTGGTGCAATACTCCCTTGATAAAGTGAATTTCTCTAAAATGTGAATACGAAATAGGTGTGTTCGACTTCAGAATCCCTCCGATATTTCCGAAAAATCCGTAAATGGACACGATTACTCACTTGGCAAACTGGAAAGTTTTTGCAATATGGTGAGAATATTTATACCCAATCCTAATGGGGATTGTTTTGAATTAAGTTTGTAACATAGAGAAATAATTTCAATAGATATACCTGAAAGTGGTGCAGTGATATAAAGCCATCCCAACTTATAAGACAATAAAGTTTAGTTTCCACAAGCAATTATTTCTTTAAGCCTTATTGCCCAGTTACAGCTATCATTGAAAACCCTCATTGAACATTTTATTTTATTTCTTGTGGCTGTTTTATAAATGCAGTCATTGGCGAGTTGGTGTCAAAACAGAGCTTATGAATTTTGAACATGATTATCTAAAAATATTTAAATTTCTAATTACAGTTTTCGCAGAAAATCACTTCTTACTTTTCACCGATCAACATTTTTTTATAGACTGAAACACATTTTCAATAATTCCTATAAGAAGTTATGGGAATGACATTTCAATTCCATATGTGTTATGTTTTAATGAAGATGTTAAATGATAGCCAACTGGGCCCTTATATAATACTTTTGCTCGGAGGTTGAGCATTTTTGCAGTCGATTGTTTGGGTAGAAGCCTGTTCTAGTAATTATACAGGACAATTCACAAGCATAACCGAAGCTATGATGGTATAACCTCTGTAAGGTTGTTTTTAAGCTTCCGGAGATGTGTGTCCACGTACGGATGTTTCGGTAGAACTTCGCAAGAAGTTAATCTTATAAAAGTAAATAGCTTCCTAAAAGTGCGCCAAATGTTTTTTCATATACTTCATACAGGTAATGTTGATAATGGGGAAAAAGCTTCGGTATTGCATTATAGAAGCGAAATGTTTATTTGGGATGTGATATGAGGCCATATTTCACACTATGGCCTTACGACGCTTTCACAAAGTGTCATAAAGCCATATTTCGATATATGTTCTAGATTTTTAGAGTGACGTGAAATAAGGCCAAACGAAATAACACCAAATTTGGCTTTCTTTCGGTTTTTAAAACGAAATAATACCAATTTGGCTTTATTGCGTTTTTGGTTTGCAAACACAAATCCAACCGTGAGCCCAAGTGGGGTTGCAGGGGGGCAATGTGGCCCCCACTTACATTTTAACTTGGCATATCTACAACCAAGTTTGCAATGAATGAATGCAAATCATGAACCCCCTGCTTGGGCTCGCTGTTGGATTTGGGATGGGTGCGAAATTGGATGTATCCAAAATTTGAATACGGATTGGAGGTGTATGCTGCCCCCAAAATCCCCTGCTTGTGCTTTCCGCTGGACTCGGGATGGGTGCGAGGTTAATTTGCTTAACAGCTTCTAAAGTTCGCAAGTACCAGGGGTCAGATCATTCAAACTCATGCTTCTTATGTTCAAAACTGTTTTCTGTTATTGAAAAAAAAAAAAAAAAATCTCAAATTTATATGGTCTTTGTCGCTTTTCGAAAGTGACATAAGGCCATATAAAAATATATGAAAAGACTACAATCCGCTGTTCGAATACACGTACTATCGAATATTTTGATATGTTACTGAGTATGCCCCCAAAAAGTGGGCGTGGCAAAAAAAAAACTGTGTGCAGACGAAATACAGATATAAAGATTGCCTAAATATCTTGTCCAAACAATTTTTGTTTAATTTCTAACGGTTTTGGCCAAAAACTAGGTTTTAAAAAAAAGGGGTGTGATAGTCTGTGGATTTCAAAAATTTGTGTACTTGTTCTGGGAGCAACAATGAGCATGAGTACCAAATTTCATTATACTAGCTCAAAATTTAAGGCATAAAAAACTGGTGACGTACGGAAGGACGGACGAACAGACATGGCTAAATTGACTCAGCTATCGATTCTGAGTCGATCCATATACTTTGAGTCGATTAAGCCATGTATGTCCGTCCGTTAGTCTGTAGGTATTAGGCCTTCAATTTTGAGAAAGGACATTAAAATTTGTACAATACGATCCTCGCCCGTGCCTACAGAACAAGTGTAAACAATTTTAAAATCCGCCCTTCCATTTTCGGCTAAACGGTAAAGAATTTTGAAAACTTTCGTAAACTTTCGTAAACTATCTGAATATCTATATTTCGCTCATAAACTATTTTTCCACGCCCACATTTTGGGGGCCACGCCCACTTTTTGTTTGCGTTTTTCAGTCAGTGCCAAACTGTCAAATGACAAACTGACATCATTGGTACGAAAACAAACTTTGACACAGAATACTTTTCCTTTATCTCATTGAAATTGCATTTATATTCACACTTTGCAATGATATTGGTCAAGAATTCCACTTCATTTATATCAATTTTATGATTTAACACACTCACTTTTTTTTATACGTTAAAATCTTTTGTTTCACAGTAAACAACATATATTTTTATGTTTTAAATGCAATAATTCCATAAAACAGCACTCCCGCCATATAAATATTTTCACATTGTTTTCCTCCAAGTGTGACGTTTAAATAAAAGAGACAACAAAAACAATATAAAATTCTCATTGTTTTCCTCTAAAAAGAGATAACGCACTAGTGAGGGAGATATTTTTGTCAAAAACTCCATAGAAAACGTGGTTTTTTGTCAAACCATAAAATATTTAGATAAACTGTCACCACATCATGGTGACAATGACACAATTTTAAGTGGCAATAAAATCATCTAGAAGTTAAACAGGGTATTTTGTATTTTTGCAGTTATTTTTCGGTGTTTAATTTATTGAACTGCAAATTCTTCCTGTACTGTACAGACCCGTCTTTGTACAAGATTTTATTCAGTGAAACAAAGTAATTGTAATAAATTTCCCTACCTACTTTATTTGACTTAAGCTTTGTATAAATATTATGGATAGAGAAATATTTTCTCAATACGAATTTATGCTACACTGAATAAATATTTACTTCTGTAATGTATAACTGACAAGCGTTCAAATGTGTTTAAGCGATTTCTAATGTATAAGGCTGTTAGTCTATAAATCATTTTATCCAAAGTCTAACTTTAGGGTCCATATGGAAAAAAAGAAGATATTTCTACCGTGCAGTATTTATGTTAAGTATAGGGATATATTCGAGTAGTCCGTCCAAATTATAGAACTGTTTTTGAGAAATTGTATTATTTATTTCAGAAATTGTTATAGACATAAACCGTTTCTAGGTATAAATTCAGTAACTTCTTATATGAAATTTGATGGTAATCCGTCGAAACCGATCAGCCTTCAGCTGCGTGCACAAACTGAAAGACGATTAGAATTGCGAGACCCACTTATTTCAGAATTTCCCACCATCGTAGTAATGTCAGTTCAGTTACTCTAAAGTTTGGCTTTTTTTATGAAATCAAGTAAGAAAAAAATTTCAAATGAAGTTACAAATTGTTTTTAATAATTTATTTGAAAAAAAAAACTTCAACCTGGATTGAAAGAATATGTGCAACTTTCTTGCACCCATCGCATTCCCAACACCATACATACATACGTATGTACATATATTTCGTCTTATGACTGATAAAAAAAATATTTTTTCTGCAACCCTCCACAGACCCAACATCCAGACAACAAAAATGTACGTCTCGATGTTTCGGTTCCCACACACTTCCACGTCTGGTTTGCTGCAGATGCATTTTTACGACTTTTATTTTCGAACGAATAAGTAACCAATGGAATGAACAGGCACCAAACCAAATTCAGTCATATATCCACTCCTGAGAACAAGCGGTTTTACCGACGACAATAGATTTACATATAATCTTAATTCTTCTTAAAAAGTCTAAGTACTAGATTTTTAACACGCGCAAATAATTTTACCGGCACAATTTGTTTTCTTCTCCTACTATGTTAATAAAAAAAATTTAATACACTGGCCACACCAACTGCCTCATCAAATACAACACAGTTGACATACAATTGGAAATTCTGGTGGAAAACTGTCAAAGGTTACGTAGGTGAATTGCAAAGTTTATTTAATATATATTTTCAAGATTAATATTGTGTCTACAAAAGTGATATAATATTAAAAACAATTAGCTGCAATGTTTTAAATGTGATTTCCATAACACTGGGCGTTTTTGTTCATACGATGAACCTATATGCGTTCTTTTTTTTCGTTTGCAAAGTGGATGATACGTACATATCTAGAATCTACCGTTATTCGTGCTGTACCTACCATTGCTTGCTCCTCTGACGCAGTCTGATGCTGGTACGTCGGAAAGGTATGTTTTATACGTGTTCGTGTGTATTTGGTATGGAATTTTCTGTAGAATTAGTTTCGTTTCCAAAGAGTGGGTAAGGTAAGGTTATTTTTAAAAGAACATCAACTAACAATTAAATCAAATAGGTTAGTCGAATATAAGTTCTGAAGTCTGTATTAGATATGAGCTTCAGGTTTTAAATATTCCTATCCTATCCTATTTGCAAGGTCTCGGGCCTGTACCACGAAACAACATGTATTTTACAAGTTAATTTTAACTTATAATTTGTGTTCCACGTATAAAATCTTTAGTGTTAAGTTAAACACTAAAGGGTGATCCATTTCGAGGTTCCCTACTTTTTTAAAGAAAAAAACTCGAAAATTAAAATTTAATGGAGAATGTTTATTATCATTTGAAAGAACATTCTTTGGCATTTATTTTTTGAAGATTATGTCTATCAAATGTTGGCCGTTGCTACGTCGCAGATGATCCATCCGTTGAGTCCAATTTTCGATCACTCGTTCGAGCATTTCGACTGGTAACTGGCGAATGACACGCGTGATGTTTTCCTCCAAGGCCTGAATCGAAGCGGGTTTGTCGGCATAAGCTTTTGACTTTACATATCCCCACAGGAAAAAGTCTAACGGTGTGATATCACACGATCTTGGTGGCCAATCGACTGGCCGGTGATGGTGTTGCGAATAGTACGCTCAGTAGGCCGATTATGTTGACCATAAGTTGAGCGAATTGCACGAAATACATTCCTCACAGAACGTGAATTTTCATAATAAAGTTGAACAATTTGTAAACGTTGTTCACGCGTAAGTCTTTCCATTATGGAATGCCAAACAATACTAAACAAAAATAACATGACAGCATGACACGACTCACACGTGATCTGTCAAAAAAGGCTATTGAAAAAAGTATCTCTACTTGGATCACCCATTACTTCTTGTACAATACTTGTTGTTTCGTGGTACAGGCCCGTGATGTCGTAAGCTGGTGAATTGCTAGTTCGTGAAAATTGCGATATCAGTCACTGCTTAAGTTTATAGTGGGTAGTCTGCAATTGTTATGTGAATTTCGCTCTTCCCTAATAAACCAATTATTTGTACAAAAAGTATGTAACTTATAAATTTTCATCAACAAAAAAAAAAAAAGATTTTATAATTTTATATAATACCTCAACTTCAAACGCACAAACAAATTTTAAGGTTAGACTCGAGACAATGCTTAAGCAGTATCGCAATTGAAAATGTGTGCCACTTGTAAAAGTTATTTTGTAATCTTTTTCCCTTTGAGCATATTTAGACAAATGGATATCATATACAAAACAAATATAATTTAACGTTAGTACTTATGTAGCTACAAAATTAAATGGCGTAGTGCGATCGCAGAAGTGTTGTAATCCTACGTTTTCACTGGAGCTGAAATAAGCATATTTTCAAATTCACCAAAAAAGTGTTCTCACTAAATATCGAATTACGTTTGACAACTTGCTATATTTCCGAATATTCTGTGACAGTTTATAGTTTACATTTATATTGTAAACAAACAAAAAATAGTCAACGTAAAATACAATAATTCCAACTCTTTTAAAATGTATTTAAATAACTTAATATGTGGTCAACTCAATAGAATAAATTATGTTAAAACCGTGATTATGGTGTTGCTACAAAAGGACTAATTATATGGCAATAATATCAACTAAAAGATTCGTCGAGAAAAACAGAGGAAGCGGAATATGCAAGACTTCGCTTCCGATTTTCATATGCTGTCGACCCGAACATTATAATGGAATACACCGAGGAGGTTCTAAACTGATTAAAAGCCGCAAATACGAAAAAAGAAACAATTTTTGGGAGAAAGCTTCAAAAGTTTACATTTTTACAATATCTCGTCCTGAATTTTTTGTCATATGAATTCTAATTTGACATTTTAGCTGTTCCATACCAATGAAAAATGGTTTGTTCGTTTGTTTGACCTGTTATTTTTTCATATTAGAAACCACATTTCCCACTAATGTGATGATATTATCAAATTTGATTTTCTATGGCATAATTTAGTCATATTTGCAAAATTAATGGCGAAATGAGCTTTTTTGATCAGTGAGAACTTAGTATAATAGTCTGTCTGACAAATCTTAGGAGCAGTATGAACTGTCAATCTAACCCTCTGCGACTGACGTGCCTGATTTTCAGAATTCTACTGACGACGTGGTAGTACACCAGACACCATTTTGACATCATGTATTTTCAAAATTCGTTTTGCATTTCTAATTTTAAATATTTTATTTTAAAGATAAGATTGTGCACTATGTGGACTGAAAAAAATCGTAAATACTTTTTTTTAATTTAAATAAACATTTCTGAAAATTAACACTTATGGTAGTCAGAAAAAAAAGAGATCAATTCTTTGGTTCTATTTAAAGATGTGTAGCTTCAATTTCACAATTTTTTTGGCAGCCTTCATAAAGGTTTTTTTTTATTGTGTGGAGGCTCTCTGGAAAAGTCATCGAAAAATATAGTGAGGAACTTTAACCCGATCTCAAAAACCTCCCTAAGGCTGAATTTTGTATGTCTTAAACGAATCGCACCTAGTCTTTAAACTAATTAGCAATTTATTTTTCATATGTGTTATATTTTACAAAAATATAAAATTTAAAAGAAACGCTGCCGTTGGTTGGATTTCTCTGGGTTTTGTTTGTTTAATATTTTTATTTTATTTTTGTTCTGTTTTTATATCTTTAGCTACATAGATCCAGAGGTTTAACCCGTCTTAATAGCTGTGATATTTATAAATTAACATGGCTGAGAAGCCTATCGTTGTGTCTTAGAGCTACACAAAGTGGTTTAGAGCATTTAAGACAAATGGGCTTTAAACAATACAAATAGATCATAGTTTTCTTCCACTTGTTGGAATCGATTGATTGAGAAAGATCTTTGCCTAAAACTCTTGTGACCGTCAGCCGCAGTTTTCTTGGCAATCTTTCGTTTCGACTCTTCATGTGATCTACCACTAATACTCTTGCCGTATTCAAAATAAAAGCTCTTTTCTCATTTTATTACCACTTTCTACAAACGGTTGATACAATACAAAGCTGTTTTATTCTGATTTCTATTATTTATTGGAAAACTGCCATAGGCCAACGACAAGTTTTCCGCCTGCAAAATATATTTAGCACTTCTTGTGGACTTCGTCAAATCTTCATTTAATGTGATTGTAGTTTCCAATCGTAACTGGCTTTCTTGTATCAGTATCTGTATTTTGATTGTGGGAGGAAGAAGAGATCAACAGGACAGTTTTATTTTTGTTCAGTACATATGACAATGTAGGAGTATTGTCCTGGCTGTTTGAGATGAATTTGTTAAACATGTCAGATATTGGGCCAAGTCGATCACTATGTTTGAACCAACTTTCAAATTTGGAAGAAGGTGTGGTAGCATGTCTGTCATATCCAGTGAGTTCACAAAAACATTTGGATGATTAAGAGCTTCGTTGACATCGCAAACTGAATCTCGACCGATTTGTGGCAACGATTGCTGAGCCTTGAAGTTCAAATCGTCGACGTCCACATTTTATGCTGGGGTGCCAGCACGTAACTTAATGCAACTCGAAACAAATGTTTTTTGGCAGCTTGTAACTTGAAACGAGTTTGATTGTGGCTTGTACTTAAAATTGGCATTGTGAACTATAATGTGAAGTGTCAAATGTGTGTTTTTGGATTTTTAATTCATAAATCATTTAATTTGAAGTTGATATATAAAATGATATTCATTGAGTCGGGAAGTGAAAAGCTGGAATTATGTAAAAATGTGTAAATGTTCAGAATAACAACGGCAAATTGTAAAATTGATTTTTCTTCGCTTTGTGCAGCAGTTTATTGTCAGGAAAGAATGTTTCCTGCTGATAGTAAACAAACTAAATTTTCCAAGCAACATAAGAAGCACTTCAGTTCCACCAGTATTACAGCTTTGCGTAACACCGAGTCTCCTATTCCACGAAGCTGTAGGAAGCATTCGAACTCTAGGTATGAAGTTTTGTTGTTTTTTTTGCATAAAATTAATTTATGTTCATTATCACACTAAGGTGACTGTGGATACTCTTTACAGCCATGTTTTTTAACACCCTATCGTAATGCAGTTGAAGGAAGTGCAGAAATATTGTTCAACAATATTCATTTGCAGCCAGAAGCAAAATTTAAGGAACCATTGGCATTTCAAAAGTACGCTGGAGGTGCCGTTCCAAAGAGCGCAAACTTAGTTTTAACATGGAAAACTAAAATATATCCAAACTTTGATATCTTTTTGTAGAGGACCCTCTCTGTTAAGGGAGCTTGCAACTTTCTTCCATAGAAAACGGCTGGTTCATTTTCCGCAGGTTTAAATATCCCTTTAGCTAAATCTTGCTGTCCACTCATAAACATGGTTACAATTTCAGTTTTGTTAATGGAAATATTTTGCTTAGGTTTCATTTGTTTTTAAGAATAAAATTCGTCCAGGTGACAACTATTTTCTATCGAGTGATTTTTTTGTTTCAAATGTCATGTTAAACATTGTGATGCTGCCAAAAATAATTTTTTTTTATCTCCGTGGGTTGGTGGAAATTCTCATAGACACGATGACTACGTGCCCAAAGTAGTGTGAGATTTTTACTCACTAAAACCACCACCCTTTTTGTATTTGTATTGCAACTAAGTATGCGACTTATCTAGCAATTTTTTTATCCCAAGAAGTGAATGTTTGGCAGGTAACTTTCATTTGAGAGTTGCGGCTTTTCGCAATTTCTAGCAGGGTTTGTTATTATCGGGCCAAATCCAAGGGCTTAGTTTTTGAAGACGCTAAAAAAATTTGTTTCGTCAAGAACTTGGAGAAACAAACGTTTTTTTTTTCATGCAACATTTTGCGTTTCTTCACATTTCTTTTTTACATACGACTTCCATTTTTATTTTGCATCGAGTGTCATTCCAAGATAATTCGCATCATTTGCAAAAGGGACGCGAACCGTATTGAGAAATACAGGCAAATTGTTTGTCCGTTTATACGAAAAATCTACATGAATCGATTTGCTCTCACTAAGTGCAATCTGACAGGATTTTGTCCATTCATTAACCTCGTTAAGAGCGTTTTGTAATTTGATATTTGTTTCCTCTATTGTTGTGCCAACTTCTAGTATAGCTGTATCATCAGCAAACGTGTCAACTACGTGTAAATAGGAGCTACAAGATTGGTCCAATGACGCTTCCTTGTGGTACTCCTGCCAATATTTCTTTGAACTCTGAATATTCGTTTTCAAGTTTCACACGGAAGAGTCTATGCTCAAGATACGAGACGACAATTTAATAAACATTTTCAGGCAGAACTTGTCTTAATTTATATTGTAGGCCCTTATGGCAAACCTTGTCAAAGCTTAAAATATTTTTTTCATCGACAGGTTTTTCGAATTTGTTGGATTTGGTTTGCGTGCGAGGTTGGACAAACAAGCTTCCAACAACAGTAATCCCAAGCAGTGGGGTTGAAACAAATTCTAAATTCAAATGTTTCCAACCTCGCACGCAACCCAAATCTAGCAGTAAGCCCACCTAAACTCGCACTCAAATGTGTGCAAAGTAGATATTATTCCCTCTCTCTCTGAATTCGGCTTTATTTCACAAGTAATGTTCGGCATTATTTCACTTCATCATCCTAACGCCAAATTACAAAATCTTAGAATTCGGCTTTATTTCGCTCGGCGTTATATCATGGCACCCTCAAAAAGTGAACGTGGCAAAAAACGTTGTGATGACGAAATACTGATAGATATTCAGAATGTCTTAAAATCTTGCTAGGACACTTTTTTAAATTTCTTACGGTTTAAACAAAAACAACATTCTTTTGAAAAGTAGTCATGGCAGGAAGTGGATTTATGTTAATAAAATCGAAAAACAGATAATAAAAGGTAATCAGCTATAGACACTTAACCTAGACATTTGTACATTCATTTAATTCGAGCGCAAAACACACATACGTTATTCGATTTAAAAAAAAAAACTAAAATGCGTTAAGGCATGAATCGGCAAAAAACGAACATAATTTAAAGGCTCAACTTTTATATATAACTATATAAATTTTTTTAATTCTACTACATTTTTTTACACAACCTTAGTAAGGCAGCAACGAAAAATAGATTATAGATACGAATTTAAGCAATCTTGCCTAGAGACAACTTAAATATTTAGACATGCCTTACTTGGCAACCTGTGAGACACCCCCTAAGGAAATCTAAAAAAATCGTCTTTAAGAGCTAAGCCATTAATCCGCCCTAGCGAGATATCCGACAGAGCGAAAAATATTTCGCAGTGCATATTTCGTCGGAGTTTAAAATTCCATTCGAGGTATGTGTCATCGGAACAAAAATTACTTCACTACAGTTCGTAAATAAATTCCGCGAAGAATTTGTGTCGGAGGAAATCGGAACGCACTTCCACGCGATTCGCCGGGATGCATTTCGGGCGAATGCCTCGAAGCTAAAATCCTCGGAATCGTACAAAATCGGAGAATTTCCCGCTCCAACGGATACCTTGCTATGGCTGATTGTTTAAAAACATAATTAAGTTATTAAATTAAACATTTGTAATAATTGGGTAGGCTCAAAATATTTTAAACCCCCAGTGTATCTAGGAATACAGCCTAAGAATTTTTAAACTTTTTTTTAACTTTTACCAGAGTTCGTTTTTTCTAATAGAATTTTTCATCTGTATTTTCAGAATAAAATTGCAGAAATCGACGCTTTCCGAAAGGGGAGGAATGCTATTTAAAATTGAAAAAATAAATAATAGTCCATTTGTATTTTCTAAAGAGAAGACATTGTATAAAAGTGTTTGTCACTTACTTTAAGATTCCGTTGTTTTAAGTTCATTCAGAATTAAATCACACTTTTGCTATAAAAATGCTGGTGCGTGTGGCTTGTTGGGAACGGGGGCTTAAAAAGTGCTTTGAACATGAGTTCTGTTCAATTTATATCAACAGTTTAACCTCTTAGAACATATTTTCAAATTTAAGAAGAAAATAGTAGGCCCTACACACCCTTGTTTTGTAAATATCCCTAAATGGTGGTCCTTCGCGAAAAAAATATTTTTGTGATCTAATGTCATGTGTTGCTAGTAGTGCGCGAATGCTTCTGTTGTGAACTGATTTTTTTCTTTTGTGAAACGAAATTGAAAAATTGTTTTCGTATCGTAATGTGTTTAAAATGAGTTATTTCTAAAAAAATCGCTTTTTGATAATCCTTCGCGAAAAAAATGTCCTTGTAGTTTTTATAGTTTTGATCTCTTGTCAAGTGTTGTAAGTGCGTGCGTATTTTTTTTAAATTTCATTAAAAAAGTGTTATAACGCCGCTATTGTCTTCCATTGTATTTAGATAAACCCGTTCCATCTTAAAAAAGTGCTTCTAAATTTATAAAAAAAATAAATATCCTATATGTCCTTCGCGAAAAAATCTATTTGTCTAGCAGTTTTCTTATGGTTTTGATCTTAGAGTTAAGTGTTGTGTTTTGTGTATTATTGTAAAGTCTTAAAGCGTTGACTTGAAAGAGCACTGTTATTACAAAATTTTCGGTAAGTTTCTTATATACATAGTTTCTTTAAGCGACCATTTTTTTTAACTAAATAACTTATTATCCTTTACTCATTGAGCTTGTACGACTTTGAGTAAATACAATTAAACTTGAATGGAGATTATCGAGTTGAAAAGTTAAGGAATAAAATTTTTGTTTATCCATTTAAATTAATAAAAAATGATAAAGGTAGCTAGATAAATAGATAAAATATATAATTATTTAGTTCAATATAACAATATCGAATTTCCAAACATAAAAATGTAAATCTTCGATATAAAATACTAATAGATTTGACCATCCTAAGACTCCGTTTAAAACATAAAAAAAAATCTGGCTTAACAATAGGCGAGTCTCTCTTTATTTTCGTGAATGTTGAAAAAACTGTAAGATATAATATCTTATCGAGTTGGTTTTAAGCTAATTTTACAAAATTGGAGGTTTTAAGAAGCTAGTTTTTAACTAACGTACAGTGCTGTTGAAAGCGACGATTAGTTTTCTTTTACTAGATGCAGTTGCGAAAAATGTAGCTTTCATACTTCAATAACGGTATTATCAGGGTTTTGGCTACAAGTAAATGCCAAGTAAGTGATTTTATATGATAATCCCAAGTCAGATAGTGATTAAATGTCAATCTGAGATTTTTCGCAGTTTCGACGTATTCGATAGGAGCATTGCTCAACACTGTCGACGAAAGTATGAAATATTAAGTTTTTTCTTGAGACTACTAAGCATTTTTACTTTTTAGGTTTCAAAATAAGACTATCTAAATGAGGCCCATGTTCTATTTTCTCAAAGTTCTCATTGACACTCAACGCGCCGTCAATTAGCCCACAGGGACAACGCAAATACAATTAGACGTCATCTACATACGTAAAGAGCCGTTCTCAGCAACCTTTGGGAGTTCATTAACAAACATTGAAAATAAAAGAGGGCCAAGTATGGAACCCTGCGGAGCTAGAACTTTCTGTGTGTAAAATAATGTTAATGTTACGTAATATGTTCAGATATAAAAAATAATAAGAGAAAAAAAAAGTATTAAGGAGTATGCAAATTAATTTCCTACTTAAGTAGCGCTACAGTCCGGAACATGCCTTCCCAATTAGTCCGGTATTTAGCTGCATCTGACGTCTGACTGTGAATCGAAGATTCTGCGAACCGAAGTATTGAACGTATAATGCGAAGTTTTTGACCAGGGGAATGTCGTTGTTAAGCTCGTATAGTTCTTGGACGAATCTTCATCTCTATAGCCCGTCAACGCCAACGGACCGAAGATTGTTCGAAGACATTCTCTCAAATCGACCAAAGATTTCTTCATCCACTTTTGATATGGTTCATGCTTCAGTGCCGTAGAGCAGGACTGGGATGATGAGGGTCTTTTATAGAATCTCCTTAGTCGATCGACTGAGGGCTTTACTACTCAGTTGCTTTCTTCGCTCGAACAGCAGTTGGCAAGAGTTATTCTTCGTTTTATTTCTGACGAGATGTTGTTGTCAGAGTCGATATCGGAGCCGAGGTAGGCAAAGTCCCGTACTACCTTAAAGTTATATCTGTCAATGGTGACGTTCTATAAATTACGTCGATGTTGTGTCGTCGATGTAGCAGACGTGGCCATGGCATCATGTTGACCCCAACCAATGATGTCAATACCGTCGGCGTATGCTATTAGTTGCACGGATTACTTGGAAGATTGTGCCTCTGGTCCTGGCTTGGAAGTTTTACACAATCCTCTAAAGAATCAAATTAAGGAGTTACATGCCAGCGCATCGCCTTGCCTAAATCCTTTTTCGGTGTTGAATGTTTCGGTGAGGTTGTTTCCGACTCAGATTGTAAAGCAAGAATTCTCCATCGTCATCCTACACAAACGGACGAGTTTGCGCAGTATACAAAAACTTGCTCTGAATAGTTCGTCTCTATACATGCTGTCGTATGGGGTTTTGAAATCGACGAATAGGCGGTTGGAATCGATTTAGACTTTTATTTTTCAGGATCTGCCAAATTGTGAAGATTTGATCAGTTGTGGGATTTCTTGGCCTAAAAACACACGTTCACCCCACAAAATTTGGTTTATGATTTGGTGAATGTTACTTACCATGTCATCTCCGTCTGCTTTATAAAGCTCAGCGGGAGGGCCGTCATTTCTGGCAGCGTTATTGAGCTTCAGTTTGGATATTGCTAACCTCACATCACTCAGGTCGGGAGGTTGGCAGTTCTCGCTGTCGTTGCCAATATTGAATGGTTCGTTCTGCCTGACAGCGGAACGTTGTTCGTCATCGCTGTTTAACAGTCTGCAGAAGTTGTTCTTCCATATCCTCAGCATAGACTGTGTCAAATTGATATTTCCTTGTCCATCTCGACAGGATTCAGTTCGAGCCTTGTATTCTTGGCTTTAAAGTTTTACACTTTGGTAAAACTTGCGAACATCGTTCCTGGGTTGGCACCTGTCTATATACTCGCTGGGGCGCTTTTCTTGCTCTTTTTTCTTCTTTCTGAAAAGAAGGGTGTTCTTCCCTTCTTCTTTGTCTATAGAGCTAAATGGCAGCTCTCGTCTTCATCTGCAGCTTACGATTTTGGCTGCGACCATCTGTCGGCATTCCTTATCCTTACAGGGGTTTCTCTCTGGTGGACGTGATAAACATAACACATCAGTTGCGGCTGATCTACTTTCTAGCCTGTTGTCATCGTTGCCATTAATCTTCGACATTCGATGCTGGTGGTATGGTGTGAATCGAGAGGTAAAGGGATTCGCGTTGTGCGAAAGTCTTGGCGGTCTCTTGCGATTACTGTCTTTCTGCATTACATTTTTTCACTGCATTTCTGGTTTGTTGTGCCGTATTGAATATCCGCATTCTTACATTGGCTGCAACGATCTCATGTTATCACCTCGGAATGTTCGGACATACAAAATACTGAAGGCGTTTCTCTTGTCTATCGCAATATGATCAATTTGGTTGACCTTTCGATGGTCTGGGAGGGGCGGTAGTCTAACTCTCCCTGTTTGGACAAGATGGCAATTTCATAAAAAATACTTAAAATGAAAAAAAAAAGTTAATACCTTCAATTAAGTAATACATATTTTTTAAAGCAAATATTTTGTTCTATGAGCCAATTTGTAAATCAAAAGAAATCTATGAATAGTTTTTGAAAAAAGCTGGTTTTAAACTTTTTTTAAAAAAATATTAGGTAACAAAATTATAAAATTGTAAGTGTTACTTTTAAAAACTGCAAAGTTATATTTTATATATTTTTCTGAAGTTTGTTGCTCTAATTAATTCTTAATTAAACCTGAAAACTAGATGATTTTATGTCTTCTAGTATTTGAGAAAATTGAAAATTTCTAAAACTGATTCGGCGTATAAACAGTTAGATGCAACACCCTGCTTGGGCTCACATTAGGATTTGAGATGGGTGCGAGTTTTTTTTTGTGTGTTGTTGTAAAATGCACTTGATAATGACGTTAAAATGTAGCCGTATATAAACTTTTGACTTTTGTACCGTTGTTTTTCGTTCATACAGATATGTACTTACAAAAATGAAAAGTAATCCTTAAAACGAGATACCAAAAAACAAGAATCACATAAAAAAAATAGTTTTAGTGATTTTCAATTTTCTCAAAAACTAGAAGATATAAAACCATTCAGTTTTTTGTGTTCGATTCAGAATTGAAAAAAGCATTGACCAATAAAATCCAATGAAGCATTTCATTTTACGATTTTGAAAAAATTATCGAATTTTTTTTTTCAATTTTGTATCAAAATTTTTAGTTTGCTAAAACTATTGACATAATTTCATTTAAATTGAGGATTGAAAGACTGGTTTCAGTCTTTCAAAACCGGCATAGTACTTCATTTTAAGTATTGCCGTTGTTTTTTTAATATTTTTTGTTCATATTAACTCATTTTTTCCAAAATTGCTCCTTTCTCCTAAACGGGGCTATAGACCCCTTCTCACACTGCAAAAAATACCTGTTGTTAACTTTCTAAAATACACCGTTATCAATTATTGGCGCCAAACGTATCGTACTCTCCCCAGCCTTGGCCATGACAAGTATGAAGAGTTAAACGTTTCTTAAGTTTCCTTTCCGAACTGATTTTATAATCAGTATGCTAATCCAATTCGCAGACATTACCGAACTTTTCTGTTCTCTTTATAAAAAAGGACAACTTTAACAAACAAAATTTCAAAAGGACATGAAGAACTGTCGAGTGACTCAATTAAATTTATAACTGAGTACATTAAAGTGAAGGGTCCATTCTCAACAGTCAATCAATTCACAAAGTAGACATTCCTAGACAGACTACCATCCATAAACCACACAAACTGTTATGTCGAGGTATACATAAGCATAAACTGAACCTTATCCTCTTTCGAGACACTCATAACATAATCAACCAGACAACATATGTTTTCTGTAACTCTGTTCGCACATGTTTCCCTCTGCTACGTTAGCCAACCTGAAAATGTGTCAAAAGAAGGAAAAAACACATTCATCCTTTCTCCACTCGAAACCGCAAGTGTGTAATAAATTTGTCTCCAGCATCCACACCTTGTCTTCCACGAAAAAAAGTATTACCACGCATTACACTACTCTCGTGCTCGCCCGTCTACCGAAAAGTGAAAGTCAAGGATGCCACAACACCTCCCAGTCCTTGCTAAACCTTATTTCGAATGCAAGAAACGATCCTCTTGCAGACACATAATTTGTCATAAATAATATGACAGCGAATAAATTTTCCGCAGCTCATGGCAAAGTCATTGTTAAATTATCCCAACCTCCTCCGGATGCGATACAGCAGATTGTTGCCACTGGATACAGCAACAGCGAACGAAAAAAGAAAGAAGGATTTATCAACGCAGCAGTTCCTACTGTGACAATGACGTGAAGCACCGCTATGCCATTTGATATGCAGACAACGAAGCAAAGCTAATTTTGGGAGCAGGATAACTAACTGCCTCACAAAAGGGTGGAAAAAGCACAAAAAGGCCCCGCGCTCATAATAAATATCAAAATCCAAAGCTAGATGACATATCCCACTAATTTACATAATTAAGGATATTGGTGAACACCACAGACGCGTTCGCCAATTCAATTGGACTCGCACGCACAATAATCCAGGAAGGAAAGGACACCGCACACGGGACTCTCTGACGTGACGGAAGTTCATAATGAGTGGGCTTCCCCCTTTAAATTAGACACGCTAGTGGGAAGAGTGTGCGAATCAGAATCTCGATATTAATTATGAATTGACTCGTGCCGAGGCAGTGAGCCCTTTTTTTCTGTATACCAACGCACTTTCCTCCTTCGTGCAGTGTAGTGCTGTGTGAAATTCCACAACACCAGCTGAAGAGGTCATTAGGCTAAACACCCTCTGACCGGCAATAAAGCTGTAAATTACATTATTAGCACGGAATTTTGTAATTTTCAAATTACCTTTCGTGGGGAAAAATCGCATGTTCACTATAGAGTCACAGGATATCGAACGAAAAGGATCTATTTCCGTGGAATATTTATAAACGCGACGATAACATCATGGAACATTTCCGCCAGAATTACCAGAACGGAAGTTAAGAGTCCGTTGCCGCACATAAAAAGTAAAACTCTACATGGTCAGTTGGGTGGATGATTAATGAGTGTGTCCTTGTTTTACATTTATTTATTCGCTATTCTCTTCCCTGTATATTTTTTGCATTTTCACTGCATATCCTGCTTGAAAAAAAAAACTTTACAGCACAAAGGCAGTGTGCAGTGTCCAGTGTTGTGAGTCAAATAAATTAAAGGATTTGAATGGATGTTTATTTTTTTTTACCCCTGTTGGTTGTATAGTGTTAGTCATCCGGTTGCGGCCTACACACATTACTCGGGATGGTAACGGATGTAAAAGAAATGTGGACAGATTAATGTTTTCAATGAAACGCCTTTCGTTGATACATAGATATATGTATATGCGTGTCCCCAGTTCCTTGTTTTGACATCGTTGCTTTTGTTTTTGTGAAGGTTGAGCAGAGCTCATCCGTTATAATCCTAGTAGAGGACAGTTGAACAGTTGGATGGACTGCACCAATGCTTTGAGCGACATAATATGCTGGGGAGTCCCCTCGGCTTTTGTGGATAGATGTTTTGTTAGGATGACAGGCGAGAAGATACCCCTATTTTGGTTGCAGAATAAGAGGATTTTTGTTTGTGCAACTAATTGATGAATTACACTGGACGACAATGCTGAGTGAACTGATTAATTGGTGATTTTTTTTGTTTCATTTTTATTTTGGGGAGCACTTGCATGGAAATATGCGTTTGTTTGATTGAAAGGCTGTTGACATTTTTGTGGAGCAGCTTTTGTGGTTCGTCAAATGCGCTGTACAATGAAGGAATTGTAGATGAATGACAGATAACATTTGCATCTTGTAGAAATTTAAGATTGGAAGATGGATAAGGTGGGATACAGAAGTGGAAATGATTTTATTTTGAAAATTTTGTTGTTGTTTTGCCTATAGGCCGTTACGTCACCAGTAGCCTATACGATGCTTCCGTTTTCTTGAAAACGTATAGCCCGACAATGCAGTTTAAGGATACTGCACACCCCACTGTGGCTCGAATTGGGTGAAGTTCAGTCTCATGAAGAATAAAATACAGTTAAGCATAGTTTCGTCCTCGTCTACTATTTGAAGCAGATTGTAGCAAAATTCTAAATGGATCAGAAGGTCTGCGGTGATCATGGGCAAATGCAAATTTCTATCTGTTGAAGAGAAATAAATGTAAACTTGTAAAGAGTCAAGACTGTCTATAAGTGAAGTATCTATCAAAAACCAGTAAATAAATGCCCAATAAGTCAGAATATCGTGAAAGTTATAAGCGGCCTTTGAACTCTATATGCAAAGAAGGAGGGAAAAAGGCCGACTTTTCAGAAATAATATCTAAAAAAAAAAGCAAGAAAAGTGCGCGATTGAGAATATATAGAGTTACTACTCCAGCAATCACATTCGCAGGTTTTCAAAAACTGTTAAACGTCAAAGCCAATTTTAGCAGGCTGGAAGAGAATCCTGTCGAGACGAAGAAGGAAATATCTAGTTTAAGACACAGTTGATGCTCAGCATATGAAAGAACCACTTCTGCAGACTGTTAAACGACGACGACGAATAATATTCCGATGTCAGTCAAAAAGAACCATGCAATATTGGCGACGACAGCGAAAGCTGAAATGAGGATAACAATATCTAAACTCAAGCTTAATAAAGCTACCGGAAACGATGGCCTTCCCGCTGAGCTTCATAAAACCAGCTGAGATGATTTGTTAAGAAATATTCACCAACTCATAAGCCAAATCTGGTCGGAAGAAAGTATGCCTCAAGAATGGAACCTCAGCATCGTTTGTCCGATCCATAAAAAGCAGACCCTCTAAACTGCGCCAACTACAGAGGCATAAGTCTCCCCAACATCGCCTAAAAGATCGTTTATTCCGTAATATGTGAACGCCTAAAACCGATTACCAACAACCTGATCGGCCCTTATCAGTGTGGTTTTGGCCAGGAAAGTCCACAACCGATCAAATTTTCACACTTCGGCAGATGCTGGAAAAAACCCAAGATGTCAAAATCGATACCCACCCCTTATCCATCGACTCCAAAGCCGCACACGACAGCATTTATAATGACGAGCTATACGGAGCCATGTCTGGTTTTGTTATATTTGTCGGTCTGTGCAGGATGATGATGAAGAATTCTCTCTGCGTCCCTTAAGGAAACGACCTCACCGACACATTCGATATGACTTCTTCAATCTCATTCTTGAGAGGATTGTGCAAAACTCCTGAGCCAACACCAGAGGCACAATCTTACAAAAATCGATGCGCTATTGACATCATTGGTGGACCCACCATGATGTCATAGCCACGTTCGCTAGTATAGATAATGAAGCGGCAGAAATGCAGTAAATGAGGGTTAGACCAAAAATATGCTGTCAATCCGAAAGGACAGACAAGAAAAAGCACTGACGAGCTTAACTAACAGACCAGGACCGGTCATTGACAGATATAACTTTTTGGTAGTACGGAACTTTGTCTACCTCGGCACTGCTATTAACTCTGACAACAACATCTCGTCAGAAATTTGTGTAGAGAAGCCCTCACTCGAACTACTAAGGACCTCAAATCCTGATCATCCGAGTCCTGCTCTACGGCGCTGAAACATGGAAGATATCAAAAGTGGATGAAGAAATCCTTGGTTGATTTGAGAGGAAAATTCTTCGAAAAATCCTCGGTCCCGTTTGTGTTAGCGGGCTTATAGAGACGAAGATTCAACTAATACCTATACGAGCTGTACAGCGACATGCTCGTGGTCAAAAAAATTGGTATTGGAGGTTTAAGATAGTTAGGACAAGTACAGCGAATGGACACCAATACTCCCGCTCGCAGAGTCTTCAATTTACAGCCAGACGTCGGACGCAGTATATTAAGACCTCGCGTCTACTTGTGGCGCGCACAAGTAGAAACCGACCTCAACCAACTTGGAGTGCGCAACTGGTGGCAATTAGCTAAGGACCGGGCTATTTGTAATATCGTAATATCGTAATTAAGTATGGAATTCTCACCATTGAAGAAAAACACACACTTAAGGTGGCTCAAAAGGACATTGCTTGAATTTTCACAAGCGCCCATAACTCGAACATACCATATACATAGATGGATTCCCGCACCATCACAACGCCCAACGGTTTTTGGATGCGATCCAACTGTTAATCCTTCCTCCAAAAATCATCTATGTACATAGAAATCGTATCCATGTGGACCTTAAAAATTAAATTGTAATTAGGAGGGCACATTTAGACTTTCAACACTACGTATCAAACAAAACTTTACTAGAGTATCTAGAATCGGCATCTTTTTTCATGAACTTGGAAGGTTTAATTTTACACCTTCCTACAAACAAAAATGCGAGGCCTTTCATTTTCATTCTGAGCAATTGCAGAGTTTTTGGAAACAGTAGGGTCCCTGACAGACAAAAACGAGTGGTGTTTACAGTAATGGGTCGTATGTACTTGCTTCTTGCGCGCTCGACTTAAAATTCGGATTAAAGATTTCGGCGTGCAAAATCAAAATTTAAAATACATAATTATGTGTATACAATTTTTTTAAAGTTAACTCTCATTAAGTTTAGTCAAAGATTAAAAAGCCACACAGAAACTTTTTCTCACCAGCTTCTAGGTACGGGCGGTGAGAAACGAGATAAAAATATATGGAAGGCTGCGCCAGTACGACCCGCCATAGAACAATTTTTCTTGTATGGGGTGCGTCATCTGTATGGCTTTATAATCATTGGTTTAAAGTATTTTAAAACGATAAATTAGAAATATTTTTGTTAACAAAACTCAACGGTATTGGTTTGTAAAATCAAGTTACGTGGTTTCTGAATTAACTTATACTGGTGCCTTGTAACCTAGATTCGATTAACACAGATAATGCTTTTTCACCAGACAGTTTTGTGACTAATGCTTCACTACTTACACGTTTCATTGCCTTTCTGTATTCAGCGGCGCGTGTGCGTTCCAAAGTTGCTACTTCCTTTACCAATTTGGATGCTTCTAAATTCCCCACAGATCTCTATGACATCTGACTGACAGCGCTGATTGTGGAGTTTAGATCTTAGCTCGGCTGTATATGTCTCGACTCAGAATCGATAGTCGATTTAGCCATGTCAGTCCGTCCGTACATCACCAGTTTTTGGGCCTTAAATATTGAGCTAGAATGATGAAATTTGGTACACGTGTTTGTTGTTGCTCCCAGCAGAACAAGTGGTAACAGCTTTGAAATCCGCCCACTGCCACGCCCTCTTTTTAGAAGAACGTAGTTTTAGGCCAAACCGTTAGAGGTTTTGAAAAAGTGTCTGAACAAAATATATGACAATCCTAATGTCTATATTTCGTTCATTCAAAGGGGAGTTTTCAGTAAAAAAAACATTTTTTGGCAAAATTTTAAACATTTCGTTCAAAAAAAGTTGATGCAAAATCATTGGTGATGGTGATGGCCTCCACTTTTTGGAGGCGTTTTCATATAAAAACCATTTGTACAACCTACGCCATACCATACCATGTACCAACGTTGTTTTTTTGTCGAACCATACAAAATTTTGATAAACTATCTGAACAATATGTTGCGACAATGTCAATTTTAATATATCTTTGCATAAAGGCCACATCTTAAGGATATTAATTTTAAGGATGGGATGGGATAGGGCATAAAACTATCCACACAGTGGATTGCAGCCTTCTAATTTTTTTTTATTCATAACATTGCAACGCTCAACTTTGCAATGTCTCTGTTGACAATTGATTTGACTAATTCGCTTTTATTAAAGCTACGATATTTCTGTTGATGTGTGTATTGTTTTTTTTAAACGAGCTAGCACAATCAAAAAATTACGATTATTCCATGTTTCATAGTCCAAAACCCCACTGTGTGTCGTATGTCATTAGGATTCAGCATTAAATAAAAGTCCCGTCAGGATGCAAAAAGTGCTTACGCTCAGACAAAAGGTTTATCAGCATAAGGTAGGCTCTGGACCCTAACGATCTTTTTTTCTTTGCAAACCAAGGATTGAATGTCGCTCGGATGTCCGAAAATGCCATATTACGATACGATATTTTCTGCCTGGGCGGTGCAATAACCCACGCGGAATTAAGCCCCATCTCACCATTAAGCTCATTGAAAAATCATGAAATAAAAAGAACCAAATTTTTACTTTTTATTTCTCGAACCTGCTTCAATGAGCGCCATTTCAGGAATGACGGGTTCGTTATAATTTTGCACAACTGCAACTTCGTCGGACAGACTTCATCAAAGTTCTCATATTGGCGATGTAGTAACTTTGCCTGATTTCGTTCAACGAGGTCTCATGATTGCAATGATGAAACCGGCTATGATAGGTGTCCACTATCAAAAAAGTTATTCGATTTTGCTTTGGTAGCATTATCGGAAACTTAAAGCTTTGACCAACACAATCCGCAAAAAAACTGCGGCCACACATCCATAGTACCCCATCTTCGTCCAGAAAGTTTGTACAAAGGGGGTACTTCTCGATGGCCGAAGCGACTTTTTCTCAGGATTGCATCTCTTCAAGCAATCGATTTCGTCGGAAAAAGCTGCAAATTGAGCAAAAGAGCCACTTGCGATCCTTAGAGAGCCTCAGAGGTAAGTCCAGCAATGTTGTTGGAATTATATCTTTTCATTCTTATATCTAGAAAAGTTAACTTCTTGATTAACTTCCTTCTGGCTGGCTTCGATCAAAGGTGTTCGTGGCCATTCATCTGGCACTTTGCGCAAAAATAGCAGTGCCAGTGAACCACTCACTCGATGCTCGATACTCCGACTCTTTATTCCATTTTGCCGCTTCATCAGCAATGTTAAGTTTCGTAGGAATCCATCTCCATTCAGATACGTGCTATGCTTCCAAAATTTCACCAACCCGAAACATGAAGAATTGCTGGAACTTCTTTAGGTCTCCCTTGAGCCATGAGAGCACTGTCATTGAATCACTCCAAAAGAATTGTTTTGTTATCGAACATTTATGAGAGCTGCAAGATTAGCCATCCGAGAGCCGCCGCTTGAAGTTCTAAACGGGGGTCAGAGATTAGACGATGAGGGGCCACCTTTGCTTTCGGACATGTTCAATGTTTTTTTCCGCATTCGATGCGAAAGTATGATTTGGATGCAGATGCATTCTCTCTTGCATCTACGAAGGTATTAAAATGCACTCTAGAATCTGTCAGTCCTAATAGTAAAGACTATGATCTCGGTACCTTTATTGTTGTCACATTTTTCAACAATGCTGTCCACCGTATCCATCTCTCATGCATGCCGGTAGCTCATCGTCCCATCCAATTGACGTCCTCCAGACCTCTTGAAGAATTAGTTTTATCCAAACAAGAATCCCATTGGATCGAAAACTGACAGCAGATTTCTCAGAACTTCTCTTCTTGCTAGGCACTGCTCTTAAAGTCAGTACGTCTCGTTTGAGTCGATCAAACCGGAGAACATATGTAAAGACATCGGACGATGTGCATCAATATGTAATCCCAAGATCTTCTCAGTTGCGGTGGTGTCGTTTGTACTAAACATTTTCTTAGGTGCGTTCATGTAGGGCTGAGAGTACTGTCGCAGAATTAGAAACCCAGCTTCGTATATGAAATCCCGTATTCTGGTGTATAAGCGGGATGCCCCATCCTTAACTAAATATATTCATTTGACTTCATGATATCTTCATATTTATCATTTAGATCCTGGCATGAGATATCATGACCACTTTGTTACATTACAAGCAATTGCTCGTAGTTTTTGGAGGTTCACGCTACCAATTTCGCATTGCATCGTCACTGAAGAAAAAGTCCTGTAGTTGTATAATTATGCCTATTTCGCTGAACAGATCGTCAAGTTCGTGATTGAACTCCTCTACAAAAGCAAAAGAACACGCTGTTGGATTCTCAGCCTGTATATTAAGACATCTCCTTAAAGACAGATTGGTTTGAGGCCCAGCGTTATCCTGGACTGCAGCCCCACTTAGTATGCAAGTATGCTAAAATTGGCTGTTGTTTAATTAGTTCTTATTCTGTCACCCATACTGAGCTAAAGTTTCAAGTAGTCGCGCCGACTGATGGTCATTTTAGGAGCCCAAGACAAATCTTACCTATATCACAGATATGTTACTAGGTTTCCTCAACTTGTATAAGCGCAGAGTAGAGCCTCCAATTAAAGGCGTGCTTTTACCTAGTATTCAGTGTTTTAGTTTGTTTTTGTTGCTGCAATTCTAGAGTGTAAGAGCATTTCTTTGGATATGTTGAAGTATGCATTTGACGTAGACGTTCATGTAACCCAAGTTTTGAAATATCACCACAAGGAAATATCACGAATTATCAGTAGACAAAGATAGACTCATAAACCTTGCACTTCTTAAAGCTTCCATAGGGCTGTCTTCAAAAAAAAATGTACGGACAAATAGTAGACGTTAACTCCTCAGAAAGTGAAATGAACCCGACGATATCAGAATGCTGGCTTGGAAAAGAATCTGTTTTGGGGAATATATTTTCAGAACACAAGAAAGTGGCCCTCGGCCGTGCGGAAACTATCAGGCTGGTAACGAGGCGAACTTAGCTCGATTAAGGAAAATTACAGAAGTCATTCTTTTAGAGACGAGCTTTCAGTGGGTGTTTTTGTTATTTAAACAATGAAAGCTTATAATGTGTACGAATGTAATGTTTTAAAGCCTTGTAATGTCAATTCTAGTTGGATAGATGAAATTCGATTATATCTGTCGGTGTAAGTGTTTATTTTAGAGTTTTTTCATTCCCTCTCGCAAGGAACACACAATTTATCTCTGGAACTCTTTGCTCCAAAATATTTCAACATAATTGAATGGCCATGTTATGTGTTATCCCATCTTTGGAGAAAAACTTGAGCAAAAAAGAAATTCCACATCTCCCATTGCTCACTCAAATCTACGCCACTGAACCTGCCTACCCATCAACTTACATATCAAGCATTTGCCAGCCGTTATGAAATGTGTCAGTATGTCGCTTCAAAACCGCATATAAGAATTATTCTTATGAATCCTCATCACGATGTGTGCTACCTCCCTTGCAGATGTTCAAATCGCTAACTCAATACATCACATACCCTCGTCGTTTGTTTAGCGCCTTTATCCATGTGCATGCAAATCCTTCACTCACCCCCACCAACAAGTATTTCTTCCACACCACCAAAATCGATCGACAGCATGATTCGAAGCGACAGTAATGCATAAATGAATCTGCTGAATGCCCTTATATTCAAGTTTTTCGGTGCAGAGATATTCCCTCCAAAGCGGATCTTTTCCCTTAAATAATTCGCCGCAGATATCTTTATGACGCTAACACCCGTATCTACAAAGCATATGAAACTTCAACACGAATTCCCATGCAAAAAAAAATGAAAACACATAGCACAGGATAAAAAGGACACACAAAAACCAAGAGAAAAAAATCGAATTAAGATCGCAAAAGTTGATACTTGTCATGTGTTGCGAGGGTGAAAATCCTTCAATGGATTTAGATTTACAAAATCCTCTTGCACTTGTGTTTGTATATCGTTATCCGACCGGGGGTTGGTGTCCTTAAGAGTGGCAACTCAAATGATAAGCAAAATCGAAGTGTATAGCGAGAGCGCGGAAGTGAAACGGATTATGGCGCCTATATTTCGAATGTAAGTCCCTCTGTATTACGAGGGCGTTTTATGGCGTGAAAGTGATAATGTCTCGGAGAAAATATGTTGAGGCTTGGGCCGTAAATTTTTCAGACACAGGAGTGTGTGTGAAATTAAATCTAGATAAAATCAGTGTGGGGAGCCATTAGAGGGTAATTAGAATTTTTAACGCGCCATAATTTGTGCCAACCCCTTTTTTCTGCTGAACGTGCAGGAGAATGTCACATTCAAGTCGTAATCACTGGTGCACATGATAAGCCCTGGGCTAGAGGTTGACTGTGTTTAAATCTAAACGTTGACAACGTGAACGGTTTCGTGCGACAAAAGTTTTCCTACAAAACTCGTGATGTATGCTGTTTTTTTGTTGCGAGTCTGTTGAGGAAATGTTTCAACAGATAAGTGTATTTCGAGAGTATAATGAAATAAAATGCAAATTTCCGCTTGCGTAAAACTCTATGACAGCATTGAAAGAGTTGAAATGTGATTTTGACATTTACTGAGCGTTTGTAGATAACTTGTATAATCGTGAGGTTGAATATTTTATTTTAAAGTTTTTGATTGTTTTCTCTTTGTAGGTAGAAATAGATACTGTCCCCATGTTATAAAGTGCAATCTATGGAATGTAAAACAATATTAGACTTTGGCTTTCCCCATTAGTTATTGACAGACTTGAAACCCAGCTTGCACAGTCATTTATGTGTGCGACGACATATGGGCCTTAAATACTTTCTTAATTACTAAAGTGGCACTACAGTCCGCAGTGTACCTGTGCCACAACCAATATGCCTCTCCAATTAGCCAGGTCCTTAGCTTACTGGCTCCAGTTGCGCACTCCAAGTTGGTTAAAGTGGGTTTTCTGCATGTGCACACCACTTAAAGCGAGGTAATCCTCTACTGCGTCCGATGTCTGCCTGAAAAACGAAGACTCTAGGCACCGAAGTGTTTGTGCTCAATTGTTCTACATGTCCTAGCCATCTTAAACGTCCAATACCGAGTTTTTTGACAACGGAGTTTTTTGACAACGGAGAATTTCGCTGTACAGCTCGTTTAGTTCTTGTTTGAGTCTTCGTCTCCGAATCGACCAAGGATTTCTTCATCCCCTTTCAACACGATCCATGATTCAGCGCCGTACAGCAGGACTGGGATGATCAGGGTCTTAGGTCCTTTGTAGTTCGACTGAGGGCTTTCCTACTTTTTTTGCCTTCTTTCCAGTTGGCAAGAGTAGTTCTCGTTTAATCTCTGACGAAATGTTGTTGACAGAACGAATAGCGGTGCCGAGGTAGGCAAAGTCCCGTACTACCTCAAAATTATATCTGTCAATGGTGACGTTCTGTCTCATTCATCGATGTTGTGTGTCCTTTCGTGTTGACAGCATATACTTAGTCTTACCCTCATTTACTGCTTAACTCATTTTTTGCCGCTTCATCTGCCGAAGTGTGAAAATTTGATCGGTTGTGGACTTTAACGGAATAAATCCACACTGATGAGGGCGTTCAAATATTACTGCAGATAGGATCTTGTAGGCGATTTTGAGGAGAGTTATGTCTCTGTAGTTGCCGCAGTTCATATGGTCTCATATGTTGAATCGGGAAAACGAGGCTGAGGTTCCCTTCTTCAGGCACACTTTTATCCGACCAGGTTTGGATGTTACTTACAAGTCATCTCCGCCGGTTTTATAAAGCTCAGCAAGAAGGCCGTTATTTCCGGCGCCCTTATTAAACTTGAATCTAGATATGACAATTCTCCCTTCACTCAGGTCGGGTGGTTGACAGTTTTCGCTGACCTAGCCAATATTGAATGGTACGTTCTGCCTGACACTATTAGCAGTCTGTAATAGTGGTTTTACATATCCTCAGCATCGACGGTGTCTCAACTTTTCCTTGGTCATCTCGACAAGATTCTGTTCGAGCCTTGTATCGTTGGCTCTGACGTTTTACACTTTGGTTCAGCTGGCGAACATCGTATCCACGATCGCGCTTTTCTTGCTCTTTTTTCTACTTTCTGAAAAGCCGGTGTTCTTCCCTTATTCTCTGCCTGTAGAGCTCAATGGCAGCTCTCGTCTTCACCTGCAGCTTAGCCTTGTAAGCCTCGTTCTTGGCTTCGAGCATCTGTCGACATTCCTCATCAAACCATGCGTTTCTTGCTGGTGGGCGCGAGAAACCTAGCACGTCAGTTGCGGCTGATCTAATGGCTTGTTGGCATCGTTGCCATTGTTCTTCGACATTCGATGCTGGTGGTATGGTGTTAATCGAGAATCTAAGGGATACGCGTTGAGCCGATTGCAGTCTTTCGACATTGAGCTTGTTCATAATATTTCTAAATTGTTTTGGCGTGAGGGACATTCCATTCTTACCTTGGCTTCAACAAGGTAGTGGTACGAGTCAATGTTAGCTCCTCGGAATGTTCGGCCATCAAAAATACTGGATGCGTGCCTCTTGTCTATAGCAATGTGATCAATTTGGTTGACCGTTCGATGATCTGGATCCCGCCATATCCACTTATGGATATAGAGGTGAGGAAACCGTGTGCTGACTATAGTGGCATTTCGTTCCGTAGCAAAGCCGAGGTCAATTAGCCTAAGTCCGTTACCAGACGTGCTGTCGTGTAGGCTATGTTTGCAGACAATACTGCTAAAGATGTCTCCTCTTCCTACCATTGCGTTAGAGTCTCTCAGCACGATTTTAACATCGTACGTCGGTAGTCGCTCATAAGTTATGTCAACGAAGTACTAGAAGCAATCTATAGCCTCCATCGGTGTCGTGAGCGCATATAAGGCTTATGTTGGCGGATTTGGCCTTGGTGCGGAAAGTTACAATGCGTTCGCTAATGTTTTGGAAACATAAGACTTCTTGCCGAAGTCTGTCACTTAAAACAAATCCGCATCCGAATAGTCACTCTTTCTGTCCACTTTAACACGGTCCGTAGTAGATGTCACAGTTTTTCATCGTCTTTTTGCCGCTCCCATCCTACGGTATTTCCTGGATGGCAGTAATGTCCGCTTTGTAGCAGTTTAGGGCTGCCGCTAGTTGTTCGCTTGCACCTCTCCTGTTTATTGTTCTTACATTCCAGTTGCAGATACGAACGTCTTTGTCATTTTTTTCGTTTAGCAGGGTCGTCAACAGTTAAATCAATCCTTCCCGAGACTAAAAGGGCATTCAAACATATTTTTTGGTATATGAAAAAAACTGTTAATCCTAATTACAGTTCATAATACCAAAGTGAGAAACAAAAGATTTGGAGATTTTGGCAAAAAAAAAATGTTCGTTGGAGATTTTGTCCATTTACATATTTTTTTTTGACGTCGTTTTTCTCTCCTTCATAGTAATTAGGTTGTGTATTTTTTTAGTCATGGGAGATCAAAAATTCCTGAACAGAGGAGTACTTTATTACTACTGCTCACAATCAACAAAAAAAATCATCGCCTTTCCCCCTTTTAATAGTAATACCAGCAAAGTCCGCAGCAACTTCTTCCCCCAACAAACAAGGCGTCGCCCTTATTAATGACACACTCGCGTCAGGTATCACTTATGCTTATCCCTAGAGAAATCAATTTGATTTATAAACACCAATCTCAAACAACAAGGGTGTATCCCTGCCATGGACAAATTGCCAGTTTGAATGCAACATGACATTGAGGATTAATTGAAGTGACACTGTCTCTCATCTAAAATGTAAATCCCTCTCTAAACTATCCTCGACCATTAATAGCACCGATGTACAGGATATACCTACCATTTATCAATCCACGAGAGTTGCAATAATCAGCAAGTCAATCATCAGCCGGGACATCCAGCTCTACAAATCAAAGTCTTTATGATCCTTCTCTGTTGGTTTTTATCGGGGAAAAAATCCTTCATATGGGAATTCCTGAAGTTTCCTTTGTAAGTGGGTTCTAAGGTTTCTTTGATAAGTGCATACAACTGCGCGGAACCAAACCAACGATTCTAATGCCATCTTCCATTTAAAATTGTTTGCTGCGGGGAGGTTGGGTTGGCGATGATGGCTACACAAGGAATCTATTTGTGTCTCCTGGCGGTTCTTCTGTTTGCCTCCCGTATTCTATGATAAAAATCATGGAGTTCTGGGTAAATCGAATTTAATCTCTCATACTACTATCGAGTTTGTTTGAATCGGTGTTACCTTAAGGGTATTTGGAATTGCTTTGGCCTGGAGGTAATTTTGAGTAATAGTTTACATTTCTCTAGATGGTGCTGTGTTTTGGTTTCTGTTCCACCTGGAGTCGCAGGCACTCAATCTCTGTGCGGAATTAAGTTTGTGCGGTGGTCTTTGATGTAAATGGGATTCAAAAGATGATTCGATTGGAAACAGATTAACGAACATTTGATTTGGATAAGGATATCATTTTTTGTAAAACCTTGATGTGCAATATTTTTTTTAATTTGGTGGATGGGAAGTGCATTGTGTGAGACCTTTGAAAGGTTAAGCAAAACAATTCTAAGTTATACTTATGTTTATCGCTACAAACTGCAAATTTGATTGGATAAAATTAATTTTTGTCATTTGCTCTGCTAACATGAGTTTTCGATGGTCCGATGTGTTAAGAAGCCATGAGCCTTTATAGTGACACCACGTTACGACAACAAACGAAAAGCTTTCCATGGAAACATGAATACTTGCTACGTTTCATGAGCGCCTGGTACAAAACCAGCACAGGTTCAGCGACAGGAAAGATTCAACGAGAAACAGAACGGATGCGCAGCGAGAACCACAGCACACACACAAAATTATGAATGAGTTTGGCCTTGGTGACCTCGGTGACTCTGCGAGCCGGAGTATTGGTGTCCATTCGATCTACATGTCCTTAATATCTTAAACGTCCAATGCGGAGTTTTTTGACCAGGGGCATGTCGCTGTACAGCTCGTATAGTTCTTGGTTGAATCTTCGTCTCCATAACCCGTCAACGCAAACGGGACCGAAGATTTTTCGAAGAATTTTCCTCTCAAATCGACCGAGGATTTCTTCATCCGCTTTTGAGACGGTTCATGCTTCAGCGCCGTGGAGTAGGACTGGGATGAACAGGATCTTATATAGGATATCCTTAGTAGTTCGAAAAAGGGCTTTACTACTGAATTGCCTTCTTAGCCCGAATAAACAGCGGTGAGCAAGAGTAATTCTTCGTTTAATTTCTGGCGAGATGTTGTTCGCAGAGTTAATAGCGGAGCCGAGTACCGTGCTACCTTAAAGTTATATCTGTCAATGGTGACGTTCTGTCCAATTCTTCGATGTTGTGTGTCCTTTCGTGTCGACAGCATATACTTTGTCTTGCCCTCATTTACTGCTTAACCCATTTTTCCCGCTTCCTTCTCTATACTAGCAATGACATCACTATGACATCACGTTGGGTCCTACCAATGATGTCAATATCGTCGGCGTATGCTACTATTTGTACAGAATTTTGGAAAATTGTGCCTCTGGTGTTGGCTCGTGAGTTTTGCACAATCCTCTCAAGAATCAAATTGAAGAAGTCACATGACAGCGCATCGCCTTGGCCAAATCGTCTTTTTGTATCGAATGTGTCGGTGAGGTGTTTTCCGACCCTGAGGGAGCAGCGAGAATTCTCCATCGTTATCCTACACAAACGGACTAGTTTGGGCGGTATACCAAAACTAGACATGCTCTGTATAGTTCGTCTCTATAAATGCTGTCGTATGCGGCTTTGAAATCGATGAATAGGATGAGGGTATCGATTTGGACTTCTTGGGTTTTTCCAGGATCTGCAAAGTGTGAAGTTTTGATCGGTTGTGGATTTTCCTGGCCTAAGACCACACTGATAAGGGCCGATCAGGTTATTGGTAAACGGTTTCAGGCGTTCACATATTACGGCAGATAGGATCTTGTAGGCGATGTTGAGGAGACTTATGCCTCTATAGTTGGCGCAGTTTAGAGGATCTCCGTTTTTTCAAGCATACTTTCTTCCGAACAGATTCGGCTTAACAAGTCATCTCCGCCGGCTTTATAAAGCTCGGCAGGAAGGCCGTCATTTCGCGGTCGTTGCCATGTTAAATGATTTGTTCTGCCTGACAGGGGAATGATGTTCGTCATCGCCGTTTAACAGTCTGCAGAAGTGGTTCTTCCATATCCTCAGCATCGACTGTGTCTCAACTACGATATTTCCTTGGTCATCTCGACAGGATTCCGTAGGAACCTTGTAGCCTTGGCTTTGACGTTTTACACTTTGGTAAAACTTGCGAGCATCGTTCCTGGAGTGGCACCTCTCTATATCCTCGATCGCGCGCTTTTCTTGCTCTTTTTTCTTCTTTCTGAAGAGCCTGTGTTCTTCCCTTCTTCTCTGCCTATAGAGCTCAACGGCCGCTCTTATCTTCGCCTGCAGCCTAGTTTTGTAGGTCTCGTTCTTGGCTGCAAGCATCTGTCGACATTCCTCTTCAAACCAGGGGTTTCTTGCTGGTGGGCGCGAGAAACCTACCTTTTCCCATAACATGATCTCCAAAACAAAATCTTCAAAATCCCCAAACTGAAATCTACAGCAGCAAAATCCACAATGAGAGAATGCCCAGGGCTAAGATCCGCAAACCAAAATCTCCAAAAGATAGATGTAGTCAATCGTGACTCACTACTTGAACATCTATATTTTGGAGATACCTATATGGTTTAGATTATTGTTTCACACAAAGTAAATATATTTGCAGTGTATATTTAAAATAAATTAATTTTCAATTTCAATTGAAATCAAAAAGTAATAAGTTATAACAATTTAAACAAAATAATGAAGTTTTTAATTATTTAAAAAATATATATGAGAACGCTACAATCCACTGCGTGGATCGTTAAATACCCTATCCCATCCCATCCTTAAACTTTTTTTTTCAAACAAATGGTTTTTGTAAGAAAACGCCTCCAAAAAGTGGGCGTGGGTTAAAATAATATATGGTAGAAATATTTATATTACTATAGGGTATTAAACGATCCGCACAGCGGATTGTAGCCTTCTCATATGTTTTTATTAATAAATGGCATATCTCCTTTCTTTACAGTTAAGTTTTGCCATTTTTTCAATTTTTACTTTACTTTACAACAAAATTTATTCCCTGGTGATAGCAATCCTGAGTGCTCCATCAAAATTGATACAGCTGCGTGGTCTAAGAATTTATTGCAATTGATCAACAGACGAAACACTCCGACAAAATATCACAGTATTACTCTTGCAACTCCGAAAAATATATCTCTGTTGATAGTAACGGTCTAAACAGGGTCTCAATCCTGGCTTGTGTGTGAGATGCAACTTTTGTTGCCACAAAGAAGAGGACCACCTATTTACCGCGGAATCCGAACGGGAAATATGACAAGCTTTCGATGACAGTATTACTCTTGCATGTTTGTCAGAATTTCGCAAGAGGTGGGTAAGTGAAAAAACTTAGGTAAATTTTTCAATTTGAACCATGGACCCGTGCTCAGTTGTCAAACCAACTAACCACTAAGTCACCATAAAATTCCGCACTCGCATAACTTTTAGAATCTTTGTAGCGAGTGTGTGAGCTGTTCCTGCATTTCAAGAAGTACTTACTTACTTCAGTAGCGCTAAAGACCGGAATGAACCTGGGTCTCAACCAATATACCTATCTAAATAGCCGGTCATTAGCTAACTGCCTCCAGTTGCGCACTTCAAGTTTAATTCCAACTTTGCCTTGAAAGCCTCGTTTTTGGCTTCAAACATCTGTCAGCATATTTCATCAAATCAGGAGTTTCTTGATGGTGGGCGCGAGTTAACTAGAACAGCAGTTGAGTCTGATCTAATGGCTTGTTGACATCGTTGCCATTGTTCTTCGACACTAGATGCTGGTGGTATGGTTTTAATCAAGAGGTTAAGGGTGTGGGCAGTGGTCTAGACTCTAGAATACTGACTTGCATCCTTTTTATTTTACTAGGTTTCATGTGCCCTATGCAGCAGGTCATTAGCCAGAAAATGACCCCCACAAGTCAAGCTATAAAATACAGGGTTAATGAAAACCCCACAGTGTGTTACATCTATAAGAGTACCAGCTCTATCATACTAAATCTTAAGCTGTCGCTATTACCTTTTTGCTTGCAAATGCTCTTTCCTCCGTAGAGTGATCATTTGATTTGCCTATATCGTTTTTAAGAGGATGTGCAAGACCAAGGATTAGTGATAAAAGCTGTTCGGTTGTAGTTCTAGCCCCACAACTAAACCATCAACTAGTGCTAACTTTATGTATCCTTTATCCGAGATTATGGTTTCCCCTATAAAACAGTAGAAAATAAGAAAAACAACACACATATGTTTGTTCACAGGATAATTCCAATATACGTTTGTAGCTCACTTGAAAAACTCACAACACAACTACCGCAACTCTATCGCTACTTCTTAATAAAACGTACTCGTTTATCCAAAACCTTAAAATTCAACTTCAAGCTCAATATCACACCATCACTCAGTTGACAATCTTCGCAAATATTGACAAAAGGATTCGTTTAACGTATAAAACTTCATCATACCACAAGTTCAAAAACTTGCTCGCTCATCCTTCTTGTTAACTCACTAAATCCTTATTTGCTTGTTCAATTGTCAAAGCGATTTCCTATAGACTCTGTATCCACTCTGTCTTCTTATGACGATTTCATCAAACAAAGGACACACGCATCCCTTTGCCTGTTAAAAAAAAAATTCTCCGCACAGGATACAACAATCGAAAAACAATTTTTAATTGGATTCAGACGGATTTTAGTGAATCGATATCTTTGGCAAAGGTTTCCTAGTTCGGATTATGGATGAGCAAGCTGCTGCCTTCAGACTCAAGGACAAAAGTAAAAGCCAAACTAAAATAAAGTTGTGTAGACGATAAATATTGACATAAAAGTTGTTTGGCTAAAATATTCATCCATCCATCCGGGTGTGCATAATTGGCCCAATGGCTATGGCAATGTCGCATGTCCTTAGAGGTGGGCCATCGTTTGGATAACAGTGTAACTTATTATTTTAATAGAAATAACAGACCTGCAGGCAACAAGTAAACAAAATGTTCACAACAAACACATACACACAACAGAACAGGCACGAATAAGGGGACATCGCATCGCAGCCTTATCGTTGTCGTCGTCGTTGACTATAAAAGAAGGCAATCGTATCCGTTTGCCCCTCTGACTCTGGTGTGGCTAACTAAATATTGACACTGGGTTCGGAGACGAATTACGGGTGTGTTGTTTGGTGTGCCATCTTCTTGGCCATTGTCTGGAGTGATTTTGCAGAATATGCTGTGTATGTGCATATATTAGGAGCGACAGGAGCGAGTCCATCCCATATGAAAGTTAACAAAAGCAATATTATTGCGACACTAATATCGTCGGGGGACACGAAAGGGATCCAGCCATCACATGGAAGGATGGTGTTTGGTCCCTTCGGTGCAGACACTCTAAGAGGGTGAAATGGAAACGTTGTCGTTGTCGAATTCCAATGAAAGCTGGATGGGTGTGTTTGCCCGTCTGGAGTACCCGTAGGTATAGCGAGTGGTTGTGGAAGGTGCAGTTGCGAATAGTTATAGGGTTTCAGGGAATGGAGTGGAAATGTCATCACATAAATAATATTTTATCGGAAATTGGCAACGAATGGTGGGCTCTAGCTAGGCGGCATATAAGAATCATTATTAGATTAATAAATTATATTTTTGGAATGTTCCTGGTTGTGAGTGTATGTATGGTCTGGGGATTCAATCGGAGAGGTATTTTTATGGCTGCGGAGTGGGAAAGGACTTGTGTTCCGGAGCAACTTTAATGGACAATGATGGGCTACCTGCCAATCTCATTAAAGCAATATCCGCTGGTAACTTAAACCACACGTCATCAGTGAACGTTAGTGGGAAGGAATGGTTGGAAAAGAAGGTCCTAATTGTAGAGCTGTTGCAGCTTTGCATTTAGCATCTTGTTTTGCCGATCTGCTATAGATCACACAAAATGTGACATTTTTTATGATTTTGATAGGGTTTCCGGGTTTCTAGGCACTTTAGATATCCGGTATTCTGATCTTTACTCATCTGTAATACCAGACGACAAATACTCAAGAGAAAACGGTACCTACTTGAAATCGAGGTTGTTAATTATTCTCATCTGCTTCACTTTTGTTTAGGTTAGTGCGTTCAAACTTAGACCATAAAGGTTGTGCTACCAGTTGGATCTGTCAACTTTCTTATATTCCTAATTGAACCATTAATTGCTGACTATATAGCGTTAGAGGGATCTGACATTCGTTTTAGCCTGTTCACAAACAAATAGTTTCCCAGATGGAGTTTTCTTTCATCTGAGAGAGCTCCTCTTCTTTGTCCAAGCAGCTTCTACAGAAGTCATTAATGAAGAGGCGTAGTCTCTTTGCGTGTAAGCCTATAGGACAGTGTCCTGTAAGGGACACCGATTATTGTGCTGATATTTGATCGGTTCAGCATTGTCACGCAGATGAATTGCTTTTGATTATAGTTTGGCCAACATTTCCTGGATATTTGACACGTTATGCTGTCTATCCATCTGCGGTTTGTTTTCTTAATCGCATCCAGATTTATCTGTAATTTACATGTAGTGAGGGGCATATCTAACATATCTACTAGCGGTAGAATGTCAAGGGTAGTGCCCTGCTTGCCAAGCGCATCTGCCTTGCAATTCCCTGGTATGTCTCTGTAGCCAAGCAACCAAAAGAAGTGAATGGTAAATGCTCTGCTATCTCGTTAAGAGATCGTTGGCGTTCGTGGTCCGATTTCGAATTGAACGAGATGGCTTTTAGGAATTTCATTGCCGATTGGCTGTCGCTGAAGGCGTTTACACAATTCGTGGATATTATTTTCCTTCAGCCAGGAGAAGGCTTCTTTAATTGCCATGATTTCCGCATGGAAACCGTTACAATGATCAGGAAGGATATGCTTAGGTTTAGCATCTTTGAAAAAAAGTACGTCCACCCACTCTACATTCTGTTTTACACCCTTCCGTATAGATGTGAACCGAATTATTGGTTCCAATCGTATCCGACTCCCATTCAAGGCGACTGGGAAAAGTTGTCCTGAAGTTATGCTCAAAACTGAGTTGGTTCATGGCGTTCTCCAGGTCACCGAACGGTCAACCAAATTGATCACATTGAGGAACGTATCAAGTATTTTGGATGTCCGATCGAGGATATAGAGAGGTTTTACCAAAAAACGTCAAAACCAAGGACAAAAGGCTCGAACAGAATCGTTTCGAGATGAACAAACCATGCTGAGGATATGGAAGAACCACTTCTGCAGACTCTTAAACGGCGACGACGAACACCATTTTCCTGATATTGACCATTTAATGTAGGCGACGATATCGGAAACTACCAACCACCCGACCTAAGTGAAGTAAGGATAGCGATATTTTAACTCGAGCTTGATTTTTTCCGCCAAGCTTTATAAAGCCGGTGGAGATGACTTGGTAACATCCACCAACTCATAAGCCAAATCTGGTCAAATGAGAGTATGCCTTAATAATGGAACCTAAGCAACGTTTGCCCGATACACAAAAAAGGAGACCCTCTGAACTGCTCCAACTACAGAGGCATAAGTCTCCTCAACCACGCCTACAAGATCCAATCTGCCGCAATTTGTGAACGCCTGAAACCGTTTACCAACAACCTGATCGGCCCTTATCAGTGTGGTTTTTGGCCATAAAGACCACAACTGATCAAATCTTCACATCAAATCGACACCCACCACCCACTCAACGATTATGATAGAATTTATAGAGACGATCTCTTCTTAGCTATGCCCTATATGGCCCCATCTCGTCCGTCTGTGTAAGATGATGATGGAGAATTATCGCTGCTCCATCAGGGTCGGACATAACTTCAACGACACATTCGATACTAATCTTGCATTAATCGGTGCAACTACTAGCATGCGGCGACGATATTCACATCATTGGTAGAGCCAAAGTGATGTTATAGTTAGGTTTGCCAGTATAGAGAAGAAAGCGGCAAAATGGGCTTACCAGTAAATTGAGGTAAGACTAGGTATGTGCTATCAGCACGAAATGACTGGCAATGTCGAAGAATCAGACAGAACGTCACCATTGACAAATATAACATTGAGGTAGTACGGGACTTTATCTGCCTCGGCTCCGCTATTAACTCTGACAACAACATCTTTTTTTAAATTAAACGAAGAATTACTCTTGCCAACCGCTGTTTCTTCGGTCTAAGGAGGCAATTCAGTAGTAAAGCCCTCTCTCGAACTACTAAGGATCCTGCTCTGCTCTGCGACTCAGCATCTGCTCTGTGGCTCTGAATCAACTGGAGGCAGTTAGCTAAAGAGGCATGTTGGTTGGGCACAGGTTTATTCCGGACTGAAGCTCTACTTAAGTAAGTAAGTAAGAGGGGCATGCCTAACATACCTAGGATATCACTGCTTCATTTCATCTTATGCACCAACATTTTTAGTTTTCCAGTAATTACTAAAATCTCAAGGTGGCAATTGAAACTAAAGAGCAATATTTTAGATCTGACAGGCTCTTTAAAAATAAATCGATAAAATTATCACAACCTGATCTACCACTTTTTAATAAGATCCCGAGAGATTTCTGAAATAAACCTAATCTACTTGTAGTTAAACGTCGAAAAGAACTGAAGTTAGTTGGGCAAGAACTAAAGAGCTAACAAATTATTCGGAAGGAGCAGATGACTTATTCTCAAGTTTCCCAATTCGATATATTCCCCGTTGTAACATTCCTGCAAAAATCAATAAAAGTTGTGGCATTGACCTTGGCAAAATCCGACGACCATCGTTATTAGTGTGTGTTTGACAAATTTTTCTCTGGAAAAATTTGCACATAGAGAATTGTGAGATGAGAATAAGCGATGTATCCAAAGAGAACCATCAAATAAAATCGCCATTGTGATTTCATCTCATAAAGTATTCCGATCAACATTTTACTTCACTTCGTTGCAGTGCCTGCTACAAATTTAAATTCAATTCAAACGAAAATATAGACAAACATTATTCATGTCTTAAAATGTGTCCTCCTCATCCTTGAAACTTTCCTTCTTTGCTCTAAGGAGATTAAATCGCCCATCGACATATCCTTTGTCCATAAAGACCAACGTATCTGCTGACTGCTAGCCAACAAATGAAATGGCAGCAGTAACTCGATAAAAAAAAAACCCTGCACGGAAAATGCAATTTCATTTCGCTGCCACCCACCATATCAAGTTGCCAATAAATCTTTCTTCAGGTTCTCCTTTTCTCACCTTTCTTTCGACATACAACAATCACCAGTAAAAAAAAAAAATCGTTCACAAAATTACCTGAAGTGCACCGAAAGTCCTTATTTCCTGTTTGGCATCTCGCGTATCCACTCGAAAAGAGCCAACCTTTCCAACAGGAAAAAAACTTCAACGGAAACTGAATTGAAAGCTTGAAAGTCGATTTCCATTATTCTTTGTGCCAAAATCTCCTCGTGAAGCCACAAAAACAATATCGACAGGAACCCTTCTGGCATTTATCCAAAAAAGGATTCTCCCCTTGTGTATGCGCCTTCCAAGTGAGCAATTCACAATGTATTCCCTAAACGATGACGAGACGATCTGCAAAACTCTCCGTCTCAAACCAATGCAATATTTACCCCATCTAGAAAGACCATCATTTAGACAAGAGTCCTCAGAGCCCCTCTCGACGTGAGAGAACCCTTCAGAGCCTTGTCGCACAATTAAAACGGAGGAAACAAATGTCAACATTTTGTCCACCCAAAAGGCTGAACCAAACACAACTACCACGACTAGATACAAACCTAACAAATCGAATTTGCTAAGCAAACACACCTACCTGCCAACCATACAAATTCCTGACCAAAGGCTGTATGATGTGTGAGTCTTTTGATAAAAAAAAACCCTTTGCCTGGTTGAACACTAATTAAGGCTGCGAAATAATTAAAATGTTTACACACACATGCAAAGTTGAGTTAATGTGCACCGGCCTTCCACTACTAGGATATTCCGATTGATTACTGACGGGGAAAGGATGGGTGTACGGTGTATACACATCATTGAAAGGTGAGTCCAGACAAATGTCCTGTAATTCATTCTTTATTTACTTGATGCTAATATTAGACGGATGAGCTTTCCGACTGACTGATTGGGGGGTGAATTTTAATTTACAATCTGAAAGGACAACTGTCGCTGTGCCTGTCCTCTGGGGAATGTCCGAATTCCATTTCCGATCATCGATAAGCCGATTTAAATGCGACGAACTTTCGACAGATATCTTGTACCGTATTATATGTCCATTGCTACTTTTGGTCAATGCAATCGATTTTAAATTTAAATTTTGATTGGAAGGGAAGTCGGATTTAGTTTGGACTTTGCTGTCCGGCCGAGTCCCTAATTTAATTCATTTAAAAGGACTTAATCATTAAATGCAGATTAATGGGTAGCCATTCTAATTTATTATTCGAATGCGTGGTATTTATATTTAATTTGGATAATTTTTAGGGAAAAGTTAACGGTTGCGATCTATTGGGTAGAGATTGGTTATTTTTACGTTTTGTTTGGGAAAAAGAGATGTGAGGAGTAAACACAATCAATTAAATTGAAATCGATTAGTAGGTTATTATATCAATATTGATGGTGTCCGAGACATCGTTTTGAGTTTAGAATACTGTTCTTGGCATTATCTGTATGAATATGGAAGGCTCTCCTCTTTATTAGAACACCAAAACCTTTGGATTTGACCCGATAATACAAAAAACGCGCTTTAGATTGCGGATAAAGCTGGAACTCTCAAATAAAAGTTGCCTGCCAAACATTCATTATTACTCGTGATAAAAATTGCTAGATAAGTCGCAAACTTAGTTGCAATACAAACAAATACCAACATATAAGAAGGCTACAATCCGCTGTGCGTATTTTTTAATATCCAATCCCATTCCATCCTTAAAATTCACATCCCCAAAATGTATGGGAATGGAATATGGAAAATGGCAGTATCACAACATATTGTTCAGCCGGTTTATCAAAATCTTTTATGGATCGACAAACAATATCCCTTTTCTATTGCATATGCCTTGGAGTACAGAAAGGTACGTGGGTGGCCGCGGTTTGGTGGGTAATGTGTTCACTTGTTCAGTGGAAGACTGCGCCTTCAATCCTAGCCAAAATCCATTCAACTCTTATCCAAAAGTAATAAAAAAGGTCGGTTGTTATACATTAAAGTAGGCACCATTTTGAAATTTCTTCAAATTTAACGAACATGTACAAGAAACAGTGACTTAGTTCGGACACCGCCCATGGAGTATGTCTCCACTACGTCCAAAATCTTTCCTACCACTTCCTTTCTTCCCCTTCTATACCGCTCGTACTGAGGTTAAACATATAAAGGGGATTCATAATCCCTTGAGTGCTTGTAAATTATAATAAAAAAAACGCCCCCAACAACTGAGCTTGGCAAAATATAGATATTGAGATTGTCTGAACATCTCGTTCCGGGACTTTTCCAAAATTCTTAACCATATGACCAAAAATAAAGGTTTTCTAAAAAGTACTCGTGACAATAGGCAGATTTTCCAAACGTTTACATTTGTTTGTACAAGTGGAAGATGCTCTTATTTTTGCAAATAGCCGCCAATGTTAAATCTGTTTTGACATTTGTGGACTAGACAGATGTAGAATTCAAGTGAACTAGCCATGGAATGATACACTCCCCAAGAACGCGGAATAATCGAAGTGGACGATTTCTCGACCCAAATCATAATCAGCGATGAGGCTCATGTCCAGCTCAGTGGGTACTTGAACAAGCAAAACTATCGCTTCTGGGGCACCGAAAATCCACGAGTAATGCACGAGTTGCTATAACACCCGCTCCAAGTTACTGCATCGTGGGCTGTTCACGCTGGAGAAGTCATCGGGCCATTTTTTTCCGAGAACGCTGCTGGTCAAACAACAACAGGTGCGCACTATATGGCCATGTTAACCGAGTTTTTTCCGCTTCAATTCGACGAAAAAGGACTGGAGGACATATGGTTCCAACAGGATGGAGTAACGGCACACACTGCGTGAGCCACAACTGATATTCTGAAGGCGGCGTTCCCGGGTCGCCTTATCTCTCGTTTTGGCGATTTGCACTGGCCCGCAAGATCGCCCGATTTAACCGTTTCAGACTTTTCTTGTAGGATTTTTTGAAGTCCCGTGTTTATGTGTACAAGCCCGAGATTCTAGAAGCCTTCAAGGATAACATTCGACACGAGTGCGAGAATCTGTCGCCCGAAGTTCTCGCTGAAGTGATGAAAAATGTCATAAAATGAGCCCGTATGGCAATCAATTGTGACGGCGCCCATTTGGCCGATATCATCTTCTCGACTTGACCAGTAAAGTTCTAAAGGTTCAAGTAAACATAACAGAAAAAAAGAGAGCCAAACAACATCGAATGACTTCTTTTGGCCCACCCAGCACAACGATCGCATATACCAAAATTCATTTTCAAAGATCGAAATTTAAGGCATAACAACCGGTGACCTACAGATAGAAAGACGGACATACATACAAGCAAGAGTAAATCAGTAAGCGATTCTGGGTTGATCCATATACTTAGAGGTCATTTTATCAAACCCAATGATTTTGCATCAAAGGTTTTTTCGAATATTTTGAAATTTGAACGAAAAACGTTTTTTTTACTAAAAACGATACCAAAAATGGGCGTGGCAAAAAAACGAACTATATGGACGAAATGTAGATATTGGGAATGACTACATGTAGCCACAAAATCGTTTTTCTTAAAAGTCGGCGTAGCAGTGGGCGGATTTTGAAGAATTTTACACTTGTTCTACTTCGTCGGATAGAAAGTCCATTTAAGGCACAAACAACTCTGATACACAGACGGACAGACGGACGGACGGGCGGACAGACAGACATGGCTAGATCGACTCAACTAGCGATTCTGAGTCGATCCATATACTTTGAGGTATGTTTATAGAAACTATTATTTCTCTGTGTTACAAACTTAATGTCAAAACTAATGTACCCCCTTGGGATAGGGTATAAAAAACCTTATCTGAATTACAATGCAGCTTTTCTTTGATCAATAAGTCCAAACGAACCGGATTTCTATTCCTGCTTCATAAAAGGATCTGGACAATCAATTTTAAGGCATTTGATCTTACTAACAGTCTACGATAATACAAAAATGTCTAAGTCGTGAAGGTCACAAAGTTTTTTCATGACAGCCTCATTTATTTAATACAACCCTGATCCGTTGAGTGGATCTGCCTACGAAAAGGCCGACTAACATCTTCTTCGATCTTCTTCTTGGATCGTTTATACGGCGGCATCTGTGGCGCTTATTCTATAAACTTGATTCGGATTTACTTGTCATCTATAACCTTAGCGCTTGAATTTGAAGTTTTTCTTGGGGGTCGAGCACAGAAGACGTCTTCTTATAAGGTGCGTTTTTTTAGGTTGTTTTTTTAAATAGAGATAAAACTGACATTTTGTGGTCAAATCGGGCAACTCTTATATCATTTATGTTCAGTTTGGTTGCCATTTGATCATAAAGGTTGACAAACGAACAACGCCTGCAAATCGTGCAAATTTATTTCGAAAATAATGGTTCAGTTCGCGAAGTTTACCGCAATGGACGGAGCCATTTGACGGTCGACGGCCATCAGAGCAATTATTTCGGTTACTCTATGTGATAATACGCATCCGCAGAGACGTTGAACGCTGCACACGGAAGAAACAATTGCCGCTGTAGAGCAAAGTGTTGAAGAGGACCCGAATGAATCGATTCGCTAACGTGCACAGCAATTTGATCTTTGTCCATCAACTTTATGGAAGATTTTGCGCAAAGATCTTGGCTTACGACCTTACAACATCCAGCTTGTGCAAGACCATGCAATGCGTCGTGATTTTGGTGTATGGGCCGAAAATGAGATTGAGCTCGATGCTGATTTTCATCGCAAAATTTTGTTCAGTGATGAGGCTCATTTTTGGTTGAATGGCTACGTCAACAAGCAAAATTGCCGCATTTGGAGTGAAGAGGATCCACATGAGAGCCTTGAGATGTGCTGTCGTGTAGGCTGTGTTTTTCCATAATTCTGCTAAAGATGTCTTCTCCTCCTACGTCTGCGGTCAATTCTCACATCACGAATTTAAAAACGTACTACGGTAGTCGTTCATGGGTTTCATCAAGGAGCTCGTAGAAGCAATCATTATTTATATCATCTCTTTCCTCCCTTGGGCGTGATTGCATGTAAGGCTATGTTTGCGAATTTGACCTTGATGGGAAATGTTGCAATGCGCTCGCCAATGTCTTGGAAACATAAGACTTCTATCCTAGGTCTGGCACTTATAACAAATCCGCATCCGAGTAGTCGCTGTTTCTGTTCACTATAACACGGTCCGTAGTAGATGTCTTTTTGTCATTCTCTTTTTGCCCGGTCCATCCCATCGTATTTCCTGGATGGTAGTAATGACTGCTTTCTAGCAGCTAAGGACTTCCGCTAGTTGTTCGCTTGCATTTCTCCAGTTTAATATTCTCACATTACAAGTGCAGATACGAACTTCGTTGTCCTTTTTTCGTTTAGCAGAATCATCAACAATAAAATCAGTCCTTTCTGAGGCTATTGGATGCTTCGTAAAAATATGTTTTTTCTATGGGTGGGTAGTTAACCCAAAGCAAAACCCCCAACCTGGAGAGCCAGTTTCAATTTTTTAGATGCCCCTAAGACACGGGGCCATCAGTATCCACTAAGGGATTGAGCGCTGCCGTTGGTCTTTCGGTTCACTCGCCTGACTTAGATATCCTTGAGATTCCTAGAAAACCTGTTTTCCGAATATATCGAAGCAGCTTGTCTAGGTTCGCCTGGGACAGACCCAAATGGGTCTTTTACCATTAAGAAGGGTGAGATTGATAGGGTTCCAAAATTGTCGTTCCAACATTGCCGTTCCAACTGAAAAGGAAAGAAAGAAGAATGGACGGGGAAATATGATTGAGAAAGTGGTGAAAATCGATGGGGTCGACGATTTTTTTGTGCATTTTTTTGACAATAAAATTGTCAATCTGCTTTCAACATTTGTTGGAAACAATCCCACAGTGAAAAATGGGTATTCCAGAAAAGAAAAAAAATACATAAAGGTAGACTGTCCTAAGAAAGTAAACTTTTGAAATCCATGTCCGGTCTATATAGAATCGATGTAAGATCGAAAAAATGCTGAAGATTTTCTTTCACTTTTTGGATTTGTGTGTATTCAACGCTTAGATTTTGTGGTTACGACAGAGTGATGTGTGCATGCCTGTTTTCTATTTTTAATTCACAATAGCAGAACACCTAAGTAAGGTCAGTTGGTAAGGTCAGTAAGAATTGAGGCTGTCATTCTTCATGCTCGAGCACTCCAACACTCCAAAAGACAAGTTCTTATGCCCAACCTTAGCACGACGACGTCTTGAAATTCCGCTTAATTATGTTCGTTTGGAATTAACAGACCACATTCCAGAATGGCAACAAACAAGGCAGCAATGCCAAAATGTTTGTCAGTTCAGGTCCTTTATACCTACTTACTTACTTAAGTGTCGCTACAGTCCAGAATGAGCCTGGGCCTCAACCAACATGGCTCTCCAATCAGCCCGGTCCTTAGCTAACTGCCTCCAGTTGCTCACTCCAAGTTGGTTGAGGTCGGTTTCTACTTGTGCGCGTCACTTAAGGTCTTCCTCTACTGCGTCCGACGTCTGGCTGGGAATCGAAGATTTTGAGAGCCGGAGTATTGGTGTCCATTCGTTGTACATGCCCTAGTCATCTTAAACGTCCAATGCGGAGTTTTTTGACCGGGGGCATGTCGCTGTACAGCTCGTTTAGTTCTTGGTTGAATCTTCGTCTCCATAGCCCGTCAACCCAAACGGGACTGAAGATTTTTCGATGAAATTTCCTCTCAAACCGACCAAGTATTTCTTCATCCACTTTTGACATGATTCATAGGATCTCTTTAATAGTTAAAGTAAAGGCTTGACTACTGAATTGTCTTCTTAGCCCAAAGAAACAGCGGTTGGCAAGAGTAATTCTTCGTTTGATTGTCAGAGATATTGGAGGATATCGTTGGAGGATATCATTAATATCGTCGGCGTACCTATGCTAGTAGTTGCACCGATTTTTGGAAAATTGTGCCTCTGGTGTTGGCTCGTGAGTTTTGCACAATCCTCTAAAGAATTAGATTGAACAAGTCACATGACAGCGCATCGCCTTGCCTAAATCCCTTTTTGTTATCGAATGTGTCGGTTAGGTCGTTTTCGACCTTGATGAAGCAGCGAGAATTCTCCATCGTCATTCTAAACAAACGGAACAATTTGGGGTGGTATACCAAAACTATACATGGCTCTGTAAGGTTCGTCTCTATAAATGCTGTCGTATGTTGCTTTGAAATCGATGATTAGGTGCTGGGTATCGATTTGGACATCTTGGGTTTTTTCGTTTCGTTCCTGGAGTGGCACCTCTCTATATCCTCGATCACGCGGTTTAATTGCTCTTTTTTGTTCTTGTTCTTCCGGTGTTCTTCCCATCTTCTCTGCCTATAGAGCTCAACGGCAGCTCTCGTCTTCACCTGCAGCTTAGCCTCGTAGGCCTCGTTCTTGGCTGCGAGCATCTGTCGGCATTCCTCATCAAACCAGTGGATTTTTGCTGGTGGGCGCGAGAAACCTAGCACATCAGTTGCGGCTGATATAATGGCTTGTTGGCATCGACATTCGGTGCTGGTGGTATATAACGTGCACTAAATGTAAGGTGAATCTATGCCCAAACATTCCACAAAAAATCTTAAAACTTCTTCTTGCTCAATAATTAATATTTTTTTATGTGTGGCACAGGATACTTATTTTATTAGGATTTTCCCGATCTTGATGATTTATTCGAAAGTCTACTCTTCGTCGAACGTCTTTCTTCATCAATCTTTTTGGCAATAATATCCTTCGTATTCAAAGCAATACAAACATGAATAAATTCTCGAATCTTATCACTTTTCAAAACCTCTGCAATTTCCAAGGCTTTATGCAGTACTGTGGTGACTTTTTCAATGTTTTGCAAGAGAGCTTGAGACTTGCATATCAGCATCGTTGCGATGAACTTCCAAACAAAGCTGTTGCATTTGGTAGCCTCTGAAATGAGGAGAGTTTTTTTTTAAATAAATTGTTTCAAAATATTTGTTGAAATTTGTCCAAATGCAGTTATAAACAACCATCAAAAGAGTTTTTGACAAAGTACAAATGACCTGCGTTCAAATGCATAAGACTTTTATACTTGAATGATAGAGAACTACATAGAGTGCGCTGATATTGGTACCCCAGTGTTCAGGTTGCTACCGCAGCATCAAACAACAGCATAGCCGACGCATATGATCGATGAAATTTCCTCTTCGCACTTCAGAAACTGCTACAAAATTCTTAGCTGTGATGCGTTCTCTATGTAGTTCTATACTCTTTGGTATAACATTCATAAATTATTAAATGATCATCGCAGTTCAGGGCTCAGTGGCACGATGGTTAGTGCGATGAACTGCCGTGCAGAAGGTCTGGGTTCGATTCTCAGCCGTAGCAACGCCTAAATGATTTTTCACTGGCCCTCCTCTCGTGATGATCTGACAAATCATCCAAGTACTATTAATTGTCATGAAAAGCTTATCACAACTTAGCCGTTCGGATTCGGCATAAAACAGGAGGTCCCGCCATCGTGCTAAGAAGTACACATGCACACATGAATGGTTGTGAGGAAAAAAGCTAGGCCCTGGGTACTAACGAGCCTGTTGCGCCATAATTTTTTTTTTTTTTGGATCATCGCAGTTCATTTATTGTATTTGAAATCTTTATAATATAATCACTTACCTGCGATACATTTCTCGGCATTCAAACAGCACTTCTCAAACTGATTTATTTTAAAATCACTCCTTGCAACTTCATGCCACAGATATGTCTTTTCGATAGGATACTTGGCAAACTTAATTCGTTTCGCAAATCTTGCATTCATGGCTCTATGGAGAAATTAGATTGGTTATCTCAAAACATTAGCACAACTTCCTTAGCTCATACTTATGGAACAACATATTTCTACCAACAAGATTCACATCAGTTGCACGTTTTCCGAACTCAAAAGGTATTGATTTCTCCTCAGATTCAATTTTTAGCTTGAGTAGTACAATTAAGCGATTCTTTTCCTTAATATCTTTCAAATTATCTGGTACCACCATGTACTGATCACAATAGGTCAGCGCCAGTAAATTGTAGACCTCATTGATGAACAAAAACTTCCATGGCATCTCACGGTGGATTTTTAGGACCACATATTCACCCATCACTTGTTCCACGTATTTTTGTAGCTTCTGAAAATGATTTATTAAATTATTACAAAACTTTGCGCCGGAAAGTATCTAAGAGAAATATAAAGGTCAGTTCGAATCTGCAAACCTCCAATTTCCCCTTCGCCCTAAGTAGATGCATTTGCTTTAGCATCTGTATCATGTTGCGGTGTGTTTGATTTTGAGCACGAAATCGAGATACTTCAGTTTGATTATTCCTTCTCGTCTTATTGGGGCAACCTCGAACAGTCTCTGTATAGAGCGGACTACGGGCTTGAAGCATTTTCTGAAATATTTCAGTTAATAAGAAGAGTACACGATTTTCAAATACATCCTATCGCGCGACGGCGTAATGCATTAAGTCAACAATTTTTGACAGCAACGCATTGAAATTCTTAAGAAGTTGTCCAACAAGAATACTTGAAAAATCTATCGAAAGTGATTGTAAGCTTTTTTCTATTAGAACTGACTTTCCTTTCGGAACTTCTTCTGAACAGATATCTCGATAGGACTGAATTTTTTTTAAACATACCAGCATTTTCATAATAACATCGTATTTGGGTTTAATCAAATCCTTTATAATTGACGTATTCAACTTTAGTCCCGACAGCAACAGATTCTGATTGGTCGTCAATGATTTGAAAAACAATACGTCGATCCAATTCCTACCCATGTATATCTGATTGAACCTGACGAAAGCCAGTTTACGTCTAGCAACCTCTCTGGCTGAAAGAACTTCCCTCTACAAAAAAAAAAAACAATCACATTTTGATAACACCATGCACATCCATCTGAACTTTACTTGACTATCCAAATCGTCATCATCGCATTTGCCCTGTTCTTTCATAATTTTCCACTTTGGGCGCGGATCAATGCTCCCAAGTCTTAGCATTTCATTATATGCTTTGTCGAAATACTTTCCCTTCTCCAGTATAAAGTGCCCCAACTGATCACCGAGGGCATCTCCAAAAGTCTCATTCAGCTGAGACAATACAATTCATGTATATCAAGGCTTAGAAAAATTTTATTCAACTTTACAATTTCGTCTCGATCTCGAAATGCGTCAACTTTCTTGCCACTGAATTTCCTCGAATAATTCGCCAGCAAACATTTTGCTTCCTCGAATTCGTTGAGCTCGTAGACACCATCACAAACTTCTAGATTGAACGGCTGACTTAGGTCGGAAAGAGCTTAAAATGGACTTTACCTTAAAATCCGTTTAAGAATTGTTGATAAAAAACAAACAAACCCAAAGCCCTCTTGGCATCGATTAATGCCTCTGAGGTCAGTGCCTTATGACGATGACATTGACTTCGAGCGTGTAATGCTTTAGAGTCATTGGGATTCAAGGCCAATGACTTGTTGTAGTAGAAATCGGCAACGTCCCAGTTTTGCCTTTTTTTCAAGAACAATCCCCATTCTCTGTAAAGGATTTGTTCTTCTTCAGGCGACATAGGTATTTTGAAAAGAATTAAAAAATAAAAAAAACTGCTTTCCAATTTTATAAAAAAAATGTTTGTGAGCAATTTTGAAGTTAAACTATCGGAGAACTTTTTTTTTTTTGTTGTTGGCAGTAGATTAATGTTCTGAACATTAATCCAATATCCAACAGAGCATGCGGGTATTGTATAACACAACTTCGAGGCAGAAATTCTAAGGGTCTTAAAGTCCAACTGAGACACCGACCAAACAGTTAGATATACCATTCATTGTGACCTTTAACTCAGAGATCTTCGCAATAACACCCGAGTAACATATTCTAAAAAAGCCGTCCAAGCATTAAGGTATGCTTATAACTTTGACATGCTGCGCTGGTGATATGCATTGGCAAAACCAAGAGTGGTGGTTACACACGTTTTATGTAGTATGATTTGACAGAAGATAATCAATAAAAATTGTTCTTAAACGTGTCACCTATGAAGAATGGCGCTACGATTGGAAGAAACTGTCAATACCACATGTTGCTCAAATGTCATTTCCTGACCAAAGATGGTACGTCCAAATATCACTTTGTTAATTCCACCTACAGCTACAGTTCTTGGATGGATGTTGTAGAACGAGGGTACACTCTGATTGGCTTAAATTTGGCAATGCCTAGTGCTTTGCTTACTTTGCTTATTTTTACCTCCAAGCGGTAACCATCGGATACTGATCTCATCTGACCGGATGTGACTTGCTAAACGATAAGTGCGAGTGTTGATAACAAGACGAAGAACAGCAACATAATAAGCATAGTCTGGGCAGACTGGCACGGAATACCCGACCTGCTGTCCCAGGTGAAACAAGATGAGCTGCTCCGACATATTCGGACAACAGGTTATCTAGGAATCTCAAGGGTAAGTCAGACCCTTCAACAGAGATGGTTGCGGATGAACCGACAAGACAACGGCAGCGCTCCATCCCGTAGTGGATACTAATGGCCCCGTGTCCTAGGGGTATCTAATAAATTGTAAATGAAGATAATAACTCTGGCCTTTCAGAAAGAAGAAATAAGAGCAAGAAATGCCCGCGACCGAGGATATATAGAAGTGCCACTCCAGGAACGATGATCGCAAGTTTTACCAAAGTGTAAAACGTCAAAGCCAAGGAAAATATGGAAGAACCACTTCTGTGAACTGTTAAACGGCGATGACGAATAACATTCCGCTGTCAAGCAGAGTGTGAGTGAAGTGAAGATAGCAATATCTAAACTCAAGCTTAATAAGGCTGCCGGAAATGACGGCCTCCCCGCCGAGCTTGAGATGACTTATTAAGTAACATCCACCAACTCATAATCCAAATCTGGTTGGAAGAAAGTATGCCTGAAGAATAGGAACTTAACATCGTTTGCCCGATCCACAAAACTACACCAACTTTAGAGGCACACATCTCCTCAACATCGCCTACAAGATCCATAATAAGTGAATGCCTGAAACTGTTTACCAACAACCTGATCGGCCCTTATCAGTGTGGTTTTGGGCCAGGAATGTCCACAACCGATCAAATTGTCACATTTCGGTAGATCCTGGAAAAATCCCTAGAAGTTAAAATCGATACCCACCACCAATTCATCGATTTCAAAGCCGCATACGACAGCGTTTATAGAGACGAACTATACAGAGCCATGTCTAGTTTTTGTATTCCGCCCAAACTCGTCCGTTTATGTACGATGACGATGGAGAATTCTCGCTGCTCCATCAGGGTCGGAAATTACCTCTCCGATACCAAAGAAGGATTTAGTCAAGGCGATGCGCTACCATGTGGCTTCTTTAATTTGATTCTTGAGGGGATTGTTCAAAATTTTCGGGCCAACACCAGAGCAACGATTTTCCAAAAATCCCTTCAACTACTATCATACGTCGACTCAACGTGGCTATGACACGTTTGCTAGTACAGGGTGTCCGCCGGGAAGGTATACTACTTTGTTTGTTTATAATTTTTGATTAAATCAAAGAGAATGGATCTTATATTGATAAATGTTTTATTTAATGTCGGAAATTATGTATGGAATACAATATCAGGTAAATGTCCGCCTCTGTTAGTCTCACAAATGCGAGACCTTTTGAGCACATTTTTCATTACATTCTCACACGTTTTACGCGGTATTTCATTAATTTCATCACGAATATTTTGTTTGATTTGCTCAAGCGTTTCTGGTTTGTTTGCCTAAGCCTTGCTTTTTAGATATCCCCACAAAAAGAAGTCCGGATCAGTCAAATCAGGCGACCGTGGAGGCCAATCAACATCACCATTTCTTTAAATAACTTGTTGTGGACAGAGGTTTCGCGGTAATTCCATTGTAATGCTGGCTGTGTGTGATGTGGCACCGTCTTTTTGATACCATATGTTAAACCAGCCCAAAGCATGCAGTTGTGGCATTAAAAAGTTTTCAATCTTATGATTGATGAATATTTTGAGGGTTTTCCATTGCCCAGAACCGATAATTCTGTTTATTCACATATCCATTGAAATGAATATGTGCCTCGTCACTCATTATGATTTTTTCATGAAAATCGAGGTTTGTCATGGGCTAGCTGTTTCATCCTATTGGCATTTGTACGGCGGCGTAAATAGTCCTGTTGAAGACGCTCTTTTGTCAACTGAATCTTAAATGGACACTAATGCAAATCCTTGTGCAAAATTGTGGCCAAAGTTGTCCTTTGAAGACCAACCTACGGCCTCGAATTGAGGTTGATGGATTGTTTTGAACACTTCCTTGAGCAGCAGTAATGTTTTCAGCCGATCTTGCAGTACGTTGTAGTTCATGCTTGAGCCTATTACCTACAGAACCTCTTTCTTCGAAATCATTCACTACACGATAAGTTGTGCGTTTTGTTGGCACGTTGTTTCTCTCAAACATTTCACATTACTTTCTCATTGTCACAGTAATCGATGATTGATTTTGATAAAATGTCTTAACGAATAAAACCACGTGTCTACTTCACGACTGCCAAATATTAACTGTCAAGACTAATGTTTGCCAAGATGGCGGCAACACAAAGTAGTATATCTTCCCGGCGGACACCCTGTTTAAGAAAAGAAAGAGGCGAAAATGGGTTTGCAGTAAGTAAGACAAAAAACAACACGAAAGAACACACCATATTCGAATTGGACCTCTGTCCACCTCGGCTCCGCTATTAACTCTGACAGCAACATCTCGTCAGAAATTAAACGAAGAATTACTCTTGCCAACCGGTAAGAAGGCAATTCAATAGAAAAGCACTCAGTCGAAATACTAAAGACCCCGATCATCCCAGTCCTGTTCTACGGCGCTTAAGCAAGGACCCTGGCAAAATTGGATAAAGAAATTCTTTAAATTACACCTTAAATCGTTTTTTTTTTTTACGGAAAACTCCCACAAAAAAGGGCCTGGCATTAAACTTAAAATGGGTGCAATTTAGATAATTAGATTGCCAGTTTGTCCAAAAAAAGTTTTTGTAAAAAGTGGGCGTGGCAATTTTTACGCTTGGTCGAGCAGCACAAGGATCGCATATACCAATTTTTATTATCTGAGCTCAACATTTAAGGCCTAAGAACCGCTGATCTAAAGACAGACGGACGGACAGCAAAGCTAGGTTGACTCAGCTAACGATTCTAAGTCGATCCATATTCTTTAAGGTAGCTTAAATGTTTCTCTATGTTAACAGGCAAGTATCAAAACTGATATACCCCTACTCGGTAGGGTATAATTCAAAAATATCGATAAATAAAAGAGTTATTAATTTTTTAACATATGAAAGAGACTTTTGGGCCACCCTCTTCCATTTAATTATATAGAGAATTGCAGGATCTAAAAATGAGAAAAGATCTATCAGATACCTATTTATAATACCGAGTTTTGGTAGTATATACATACATAGCACAAATAGCTTATCTTCTTTAAAGTAGAGGGTACTCATTGCATAACTTTTAAATCGATTATAATAGTAGACGATAGTGTATGAGACTTGCTAGGTACATAGAGTGTAATTTTTATATTGTGTGGGTGTACATGTATTTAAATCATACGGTAGGTACCCAGAAAGTCTCCTTCACTATCGTCATTTTCAAAGTTCAAAATTGAACATTAGAATCAAAATTTAAATATCCTACTTGATATTCACCATTAATAAATCCCATGTGGCATCGCTTATGGTGTAAAACTTTTATAATTATTTTTGGCAGCCAAAATAGTGCAGTATAGTGGGCATACTATGATTTCCCATGACCCTGCACAACCCCCACTAAACTTGAACCTGAACTCTGCCACTCACGCAAACCCCACACATAACACCGTTCTTCTAAGTGTTCATAGTTAATTTAGCGATCCCCACTAAAATATAACCCTATGTCGACATTTTCATGGCAAAAAGCCATACCGATGTCCTTGCGTACAGACAGTCACTATCCCCGCCAAACCAGACTACCTATCGCTAGCACTGATGTGTAGTTTATGTGCGAAAACTTTTCCCGAAAACAACACGATTCTCTATTCCCTCCCCCATTCTCTTATATAATATCTACACATTCAAATATTTTCGTAAAACTTTTCGTAAACAATTATTTATGAATATTTAATGGAAACAGTTGCCATGTCGCGTCGTAGTCCGTAGCGTGTCTCTGTAGCGCGCCAATATGTTGTTCAGTGCGAGCGCCGCCATTAAAAATGAGTTAACCCACGTCGCAGCGAAAAAAAAACTCACGTATGAACATAGCACGCCACTGAACACACCCATCATTGGAAATTGACAACCACGAGAAGTTATGGAGAAAAGTTTGCGTGTATTTTGTTCTGTTTTTGAGCGCTCCAAACTTCGATAGGGTCTTACCTGAACAAGGAGTAAATTTATGCTTAGCGACGGAAACTTTTTCCATTTTGAGGTCCTTTTTTTGCGAAATTAAATTCAGTTGAAAAAACAAACGGAGTTGGAACGCGTATATATAGGTACAGGTATATACATCCGTCCAAATGGCATGATTCAGCTTTGTTGTTCCTCAATCAAAAATTACTTTGTTCTTTCTTGATCCTTTTTGTTCGCCTGGGAACCTATTTTAATTTGCTTTTTTTTTGTACTCCTGAGCGGATGTACCGTGTATGGGGATGTTCTCGATTTGTGCAAATCCAAAAGGCTACAGGGCGCAGCAAATCGAAAGAATATTGATGGGAGTTTGTGATGATTGAAAAAAGTTCATCCGTGCAAATGGAGAAAACACCTGACAAGGTTGTGGACTTTTGATTCAGATTTCGAAATAAAAAGGAAAAGAAAATCACTGAAAGAGAAAGAAGGAATGAGAAAAGCCAAGAAAGTTATTAGCAACTTAACTTTGCAATTTCTGTGTGATTTGAGTTTTTTTTTGTACGTTTTCTTTGCCATGGCTGAAGGATGGAACATGGATTGGAAGGAGTCTTTCATGAGCTAGGTAAATAAAATCAGAAATAGGATTTCCTCGGAATCGGTACTTTGATTTTCGGCAAAATGATAGTTTGCTGGGTAATGAGGTGAAAGGAAAATCGCAGCGATTCGAAGGACAATTTATTTGATTGTAGGTAGAATTTTGGATTTGGTAGGGATACGCTGAATAGGCATTGGCAATAGTCATGCTACAAATACGGAAATTGGATAGATAATAGGAATTGGTATTTCTTTTTCAGTTCCCAATGTGCAGAGTCATATTAATAAACTCCTTATTCTAACGGGTGCTTATACCCAATCCCATAGTGGTATATTGGTTTTGACATTATGTTTGTAACATAGAGAAATAATTTCGCTAGATACATATACCTTAAAGTATATGGTTCGATTCAGAATCGCTAGCAGAGTCGATTCAGCCATGTATGTCTGTCCGTCCGTCTGTGTGTCACCGATTTTTGGGTCTTAAATTTTGAGTTAGAGTTTGAAATATGATATATGGACTCTCTATCCGACGAAGCAGAACAAGTGTAAACATATTTGAGATCCGCAGACTGGCACGCCCACTTTTCAGATAAACGCTGTTTTTGGCAAAACGGTAAGGAATTTTGAAATAGTTTGTAATCAATATGGCTGTCGCTTTAGATAAATGATACTAGCTTGCGCCAGTTCTTTCTCGCATTCCTAGAAGCCCTAGAAAACGGTGTCCTAAACAGGATAGTTTCCGATTTCTGAAAGTTGATTTTTAGCTACCAGTCATCAGAATATGGATCTTGTCGAAGTCCCGCTGTTCGTATGACCTCGACAGTAGAGGAAGAGAGACGCGATAAGATATTCCGCATATGCAATTTTGTCAGTCAGACTACCTATCATATCACTGGTGTAAATACTGAAGAGAATCGGCGAGTTTACCGCTCCCTGTTGCATTTTTAATGAAGAATTTGGTGGTAGAAGTTACATTGCCACTTTTGACAACTAACGTTCAAAACTACTAAAGAGATCACATATAAGCTCCTGATCATCCCAGTCCTGTTCTAAAAATGGATGAAGAATTTCTTCGTATATTTGAGAGGAATCTTCGGTCCAGTTAACGGTGACGCGCTATAGAAACAAAAATTCAACTAAGAACTTTTCGAGCTATACAGTAACATGTCCCTAGTCAAAAAGCTCCGCATTGGACGGTTAAGATGGCAAGGACATGTAGAACAAATGGACACGAATTCTCCATCTCGCAGTCTTCGATTCCCAGCCAGACGTCAGGCGCAGAAGAGGAAGACCTCACTCAAAGTGGGGCGCACAAGTAGAAACCGACCTCAACCAACTTAGAGTGCGAAACTGGAAGCAGTTAGCTAAGGATCGGGCTAATTGGAAATTCATGGTTGAGGCCCAGGTTTATTCCAGATTGTGGCGCCATTAAAGTAAGTTAGTAAGACCCCCAAGACACCTAGTTGCGGTACCCATATTCTAACCAACAGCGACACGAATTATGCAAATCCGCAAGGGCAAAATCAGCTTATTTTGTTCAGCAGAGGTGCAAAGGAAATAACAAAACCCCGTATTGTAATAAATTGTTGTAAATACTCTAAACTTCGAGCTCAAAAATGGTCACAAACTTAGTATCTCTAGTTAATACAAGAAAAAAAAATGTAGACTCGCGTTTGATGTATGAATCCTTTGGCGCTAACATTTTAGCCGCTAGTCTTCCTAGTAACCTTATATTTTAAGTTTGAAATTTTAGCTTTTCTTTTGACGGAAGTTGTGCTAGCGAGAGTTGTGCTAGCTGCAGTTGTAGTATTTTGAGCTGCGACACTTCCAAGAGCTGCCACAAAGCCGACCAAAATCAAGAGCCATACGTACAGTTTCATTGTTGCTAAAGTTTATCATGATCGCAGGATGAAACCAGAGCACATTATATAGTCTAAAAAACAAATTTGTTTTGAGTAAACACCAAAAGTTTGCAGCAACAATTGGTATTTACTAAATAATAGGTTACACGACCTATTTTGAGAAACAAAAAAGCAGATGTATTCAATATTTACGTTGCGTGTCTTGAAATGTTTGTTTGTTTGAAGATGGCTATAAGCTACTTCCGCGTTATGTCAAACAAGAGAATTCTTTGGGTTTAGATTTAAAACGTAAGGTGCTATCGTCTACACCTTCAAGTCTCAATGTTTGCCAAAATCGCCCTTACTTTTTAGAAACTTTTAGCACAGTGTCATACGAAATTTATCAAGCCCATAATTTCTGAATTCAAAGTAACACTGTGATTTAGTTTGAATAAGAACAACTGAGACTTATATTTTAAGGTGTTTGTTTAAATGCGAAATAACACAAAAAATTTAAATATATCGTTAAATCTTTAATATTATATCTAAAGAACAATTCTTGACATTCACTTTTTAAAGATAATCCCTTTCAAATGCTGATCGCAATTGCGCCGTAGCTCGTCCATGCATACGTTCCAATTTTCGATGGCGCGTTTGAGCATATTTGTCGGTATTTCGCGAACAACACGGGTAAAGTTGGCCTTCAATGCTTCAACTTTAGCTGGCTTATCAGCAAAAACAAAGGGTTTTGCATAATCTTGCTGGCCAGTTCACTGGTCCTAAGCGCAAAATTAATTGTTCCCTGAATCGGTCTCTCAATACGTCCATTGTTTCAAGGGCTGGTTTGGAATTAGCGCCGTCTTGTTGGAACCGAATGTTGTCGAGATCTTGGGCTTCAATTTTAGGCAATAAAAAAATAAAAAAACACGAGCCCTTTTTACTGCAACGTTGGTGCCAGCCTCATTTTTGAATAAATACGGACCGATGATTCCACCGGCCCGTAAACCACACCACACGGTTGTTTTGAGTAGATGTAACTACAGATCTTGAACCTCTTCCGGTTGTTCTTCGGCCCATATACGCCAATTTTGCTTATTGACGCATCCATTGAGCCCAAAACGGGCCTCATCGCTGAGCAAAATGTTTTCGAAAACAGTGGATCTTCAGTAAGTCTCTCGATAGGTAATTCATGATGAAATGTTAACACTGAATAAGTCACATGGCATCTTGACACGTCTAACTCGCTATCTGTCAAAAAACCGCTTTTGAAAAATATAGATCTTGATTTATTACCCGTTGTATATATTTTGATGAGGTTTCAGCGTTAACGTTGGTCTACTTAGCTACATTACCTCTTGCAATAGTATGACAAATATACTAATGTCTCTCCGATTAGCATAATTCTAGCTAACTGCCTGTAATTACGCACCAAACGATGATCGAGGTCGGGTAATGCAAGGTGTTCCTGGGAACCGATGAATATGTGTGCACGTACATCAGCGGCCATTCGTCAAAGTCATAACCATGTAAGGCATCCATTAGTGCCCATTCGCTGTACATGTAATTGCCATATTAGGTGTCCAATACGGTGATTTTTCCTTATGTCTATATGTATCACTCTTCAGTCCTAGTTCGTTGTAGGTTCAATCTTCGTTTTTATAGCCCGTTGATACGAACAACACCGAAGAGATTTTCGCTCAAACCTAACGAGGATTTCTTATCAGCTGATACGGCCCACTTTTCGAAGCCGATAAGTATTTTTTTTTTCACTGCACAGCCTCTTGGCAAAGTCTAAGAAAGTGCCATCAGAAGCTTCCCAAATTTGCCCTTCAAATTTGCACTTCAGGTCCTATTCCTTGCGCCAAAAATGTAACTTCGCACACACAACTGAATGTAGAAACTATGCCTGTGGCCCTATATGGGTTGCAAATGCTTGATATACTTCGAAGCCGATCAGGATTAGGATAGTCAGGGTCTTATATAGGATTTTCTAGGTAGCTTGATTGAGGGCCAGTAGTAAAGTAAATTAAAATTGTCTTCTTAGCCCAAAGAAACATCGGTTAACGTTATCAGAGTTCACAGAAGAGCCAATGTAGGCAAAGTCCCATACTACCTCATAGTTGTAGAGTGACATTTGGTCTTATTCGTCGATGTTGTATGTCTTTTTTTTTTTGTTGGCAGCATGTATATAGTCCTGCTCTCGTTTAAAGCTAAACCCACCATATTCGTCTCCTACTTTATGTTCGCAAACGCATCGGTGACATCTCCCTTGGTACCACTCATCAAATCGTTAGCTTCTGCAAGTAGTTACACAGATTTATCGAAGATTGTTGCTTTGGTGGCTCTTTTTGGTACCGAACATTTCGGTAAGGTCGCCAACTCTAATGGAGCAGCTAGAATTCAGATAAAGATGAACAGATGGGGATTATGGCATTAGACTTCTTTTGTTTTATTCTGTTCTTGGCGCCGTTCAGAGGGTTTTCTTTTCTGGTTCGTTCCTTCTTCTGCATTACCCTGCTTTTTTGGTGTATCGTCAGTGGATTTCGATTCTATCCATCATATTCTCTAACTATTTGTCCAGTATCAAGCTCGTAATTCGCATAAGGTGCTTTAGTTTCAGATAAATACTCTCAGCTCGTTACCTTTGGGTATTCTTAACTCTGGTTAAGATCAAATTTCCGGAGCTCATACTTGCTTTTATGGCAGATACCCATGGAAGCTAGTAACGCGCACCCTGTAAAAATCAGATGACCTATGTTTATTGCTTACGGCACCAGAGTGTGTGTAAGCCCATTTCGGTCATAAAAGTTCCAAAATGTATGTTGACTGTAAACCGTTGGAGCTTTCATTGACGTCGAAACGCTGAACGCGGTGAGGATACGACACATAAGGATATCCGGCAACACTCTCTCCTTGCATTTCATTCAGTTCATTGGAACGTCTCCCACAGCGAAATTGTATACCAAACGGCGAAAAGTGTTGTCAGACAGTGCTTGCAGGCACCGATATTTTCGACGATACGCACTCTTTTTTTTTTGTTATAATTTGCAAGTACTCAAGGGGTAAGGAACACCTTTTAAATGTATTTACCACAGTACGAGCGTTAGAGAAGGAGATTTATAGGAAAGATTTCGGATGTAGTGGAGACATACTTTATGGTTGGTGTCCGAACTAACTTCGGGGAGCTACTGTTTATTTTGTTCGTAAAATATGCAGAACTCTCAAGGATGGTGTTTGTTTGAAAGAGTAACTACCGACCTACTTTGAGTAGGTAAAGGCACCAAGAGGTTAGTGCATTTGGCTACTAAGCGTGCGATCCCTAGGAAAAATTGCGAAAGTGACAACACCTATGTCATTTTTCCTGCTCCTGACAAACATCCAAAAATAACACTGTCATGATAATAACTTCGCACATACAAAATAGGGGATAGCTTTATAGTTTGATAGTTTGAAGCCCTGTATAGGTCTTTACCGCAAGACATATCTTAATTTTTTTTTGCATAATGAGCTTACACAACTGAGCGACTATTTTCAATGTGTGGCATCAATATTTTAGAGCTGTGTTTTGGTTTTGGTACGAGCTGTACAGCGACATGCTCCTGGTAAAAAAAACTCCGCATTTGACATTTAAGATGGCTAGTACGTGTAGAACGAATGGACACCAATACTCCGGCTCGCATAGTCTTCGACTCCCAGCCAGACGTCGGACGCAGTAGAGGAAGACCTCGCCTTAAGTGGCTCGCACAAGTAGAATCCGACCTCAATCAACTAGGAGTGCGCAACTGGAAGCAGTTAGCTAAGGTTCGGGACTGTAGCGCCACTTAAGTGAGTAAGTAGTTTTGGTTTGAAGCAATTCATGATTGAAAATTTTCTGAATCGACATTTTTGGAACGTGTCTACTTAAGTCATTCGGTTGAAAAATGCCAAAGTTATCCGTTGTTTACATACCGACACAAAAGATGGCGCACTCTATATATTTTACAACTATGAATGAATGCCTTGGCAGGCAGTAACGTAGGAATTTAGAGGACAGAATAGGGGGTTGTTAAAGGCAGGTAGACAGGTTCTAGCATGATGTCTAGAATAACTCAAAGCATGGGCCACAGAGTATCCATAAAGGATTTCACCCTCTTCAAAAACAAAATCCTGTATGTATCGGCTTTTAAGTTTATTTAGGCTTAAAAATGTGTTATAGATTTAAGTCAATAAATAAGCATTAAAAAAGTAAAACCCACACTATAGCACCAACTAAATAGAAAAAGAAGTACGTAATGACAGTTTCTAAAAAAACGCCCGATCGATTTATCCTTAATACAAAACTTAGGGTAGGTACTACATGACATTCTTATAATTTTGGAATTCCGAAGAAAATTCTTTTCAACTTTTGGCCATTCTTCAAACGCATTTATCTTGATTCTTGTTGTCTCCGCAACAATTTGGAAACTTTAGTATTGGCTGCAGATAATGCTATATTTGTATCTTTTAGATATAGAATTCCCTGAAGGTGGATTCTTTTTTTGTTGCTCTCCTTTCCAAAGAATTTGTGTTGAATTTAAAGGATTAACTGAAGAAAAATCTTCATTTGGATTATAAATTATCCTTTCAAAGGATTTTCTGTTTGTGGTGTTCCTTTCATTAATAATTTTGTTCTGATTTGTCGAAATTAGCGTTAATTGGAGGGGATTGCTTTGTGTTTTAATTGGACGGGTTTAATATGTAGTTTACGTCTTGAATAGAGAATTTTTATTAATTTCAAAATATAAGTTTCTAAGAATTATACGACAATCAGGACTATCGTTACCAAACCTGTGCGAAAGCTACTAGTAGCAACTTTGCTGTTTTAATGAAAATAAAATTGTATCATTCAGGAGTTAAACCAGCGCTTTCCCACTCACTCGTAAGTATCATCGAAAACGCACCAAGAATAAAGGAGTATACTATGGTTGCCAATCTTGATATAGAAGGAGCTTTTAACAATATCAAAGCAGAAGCAATTAATAATGCACTTTCGGATTTAAATGTTTTCGACTGTCTGGGAGCACCAACAAATCAGCTACTCATAGGCAGAATTTGTAACACAAATCTTGTCATCTCATCCGCACGTAGATCTGTTAACTGTGGCACCACACAAGGGGGCTCCCTGTCTCCTCTTTTGTAGAGCACCTAGTAAATCTAAAAAGGGTAAATCTAAAAATCTAAAAATCTAAATCTAAAAAGCCTACGCGGATGACGTAGCAATAGCTTTATCAGGAAAATACCTTAATACCCTTAGAAAAACATTACGAAATGGTCTCTCTGTACTCTTTAAATGCCCCACCAGGAGTGGACTCGGTGCAAACCCTCTAAAAACAGAATTGATCCTTTTCAGCAGGAATTACAAAATCCCGCACATTAACCCTCACAAACTTCATGGCGTCAATCTCAAGATCAAGAATCAGCCAAATACCTGGGGTTGGTTTTGGATAAGAAAATATTCTGGAAAGCTAAAATCCAAGAATGCGTTGTGAAAGCCATCGTAGCCTTATACTCTTGTAAAAAGGCAATCGGAAAGAAATGGGGTAAGCAACCACATATCTCTTTCACGTTTTACGTGTCCATAGTTAGACCCATTCTCCTGGATGGTGTCTTAGTCTGGTGGATGGCTCTAGACATAGCCTCTACACACAACCTACTAGGTAAAGTTCAAAGTTCATCTTGCACATGTATTAGTGAAGCTCTAAGAACAACGTCCTCCACATCCCTAGGTGCTATCTTACATCTAACGCTATTAAATATTCATGGCAAACAGACCACAGCTTGTGCAGATGTGAGACTGAGAGCCTCGCCATAATGGACACCCACGTATGGTGAACACACAAAGATTTTGAATCACCTTAACATGACAAAAAACACCGACTACACCACTACCCAACTCAGTTTAAAGCATAACTTCAGGATAACTATTCCCAATCGCCTTGAATGGGAATCGGACTCGTTCGGAACCAATGGATGGGTCTAAAACAGAATCTGGATGGTAGTGTTTTCTCCGAGATGCTTAACCTAAGTATATCCTTTCGCCTTCCCGATCACTGTACCAATCCCAGACGGAAATCATGACAATTAAAGAAGCCTTGTCCTGAATGTAACGAAGTATATTACTCCTCACCATAAACATCAGCACCATAATCGGTGTCCTTACAGGACACTCACCTACAGACCTACTTGCAAAAAAGACTAACGGACGAAGAAGAGGAGGAAAGTATTACTCACATTCTACAATCATGTCCAGCTCTGTCAAAAAAAAAAGGGAGCTTCATATGGGAGGCTACTACCTCGATAATCTAGACGAGCTCCTTTATATCAAAATTTGCAGCCATTATCCGTGAACGGCACTTGCATATCGTCGAAACCGAAACACTTTCCATGCTCGGTTTTTTGTTATTAATGAACTTCGTTGGGACGTTCACATATTCGAAATCACTAAAAATGCAGTGAAATGTCCAAGTCCCCTTAATCGATGTTAAACAATATTTCACCCCTTCAACGTCCATATCAGGCCAGGTGCAGAAAAATGTCATTGCTACTGGACAGAGCACAAAATCGTGCGATAAAACTGATAGGAGATTCAACCATAGCGAACTCTATAGTCTCGCTTGAACCTCTTAGGAATATCTCCTGCGTTACAACTTCTTGCCGCTATCATTTCAGGGAATGCTGAAATTAATCAGCCACCTTCATTCTGCCCCTTCAAACATTCAACCGTAATACTCTATATGCCACGAATTTGATTAGCGTTCATGCCTCAAGTCTATGTTGGGAAGTGCTACGAAATATAAAGATTTTTTTTAAACCGAACAACACGAATGTTGAATGCTTTACCAAACTTAGTGTTTCTCCACATTACAATTTACCGACAATAAAACCAACGCACATCGGTATCTCCACTTGTCTTCTCCTCAATTTCCTTAATAAACGCGCTATGCTTAAGAATTATTGGCTATTTAGAAACTCTTTAGCGCGTGATAATTAAACAAAAAACGTAGACGACGCGCACTAAGATTTTAAGAAATTTACCGCAATAAGGCTCACTCTCGTATCCTCTTAAAACTTCTATTCCCTCTTTTCGTTGTGGTAGTGAATACAGAATTTAAAGAAGTGGCAGGCAGCCATGGTTCCATCAGCCACTTGTCCACTACCTTCAAACCCTAAGGATGCAACCTAAGATAGGTATAACGAGTGCGACAGAGGAGTACACTCATGAAGAAAATTGCTCAACTCTATAAGGTGCAGCCCTAGGGAGATTAGGGAGACTCATGACAGACCAACAATATAAAAAAGGTGCGACAGAAGTCCACAAGAAACCGTTGTCGTCGAAGCCGAAAGGACGTGGGAGACTCGCGACAGGCAGCATCGGATAGGAGCGGTCCGAAAAGTAGATCTCATCATACTGGTTTATATATGCGTTTCCGTTACATACGCCAAGCGGCTACATTTCAGACATCATATATTTTTACATTTCATAACGCTTCGCTGTTCTTGGGACAGCCGTCTTGATCTAGTACAAAATGAGTGTCGCAAACACAACTGTGTACACAAATGCATTTGTATAGCCCATATCAGGGGTATATCCAATCAGTGGTGTAGAGATCAAATAAAGAATTTTTTTGGAATTATAATCGAAGACTGAGTCAACTTTGTCATGTATGCTCGTCAGTCTATTGGTAAGCCTTCTACGAATTAATTGAGCAGCAAACTGATTGGTTTTAGCTTGAAGTGATTGAGTGTCGTTGAAAATCAGCGTTAAGATGGATGGCGAGGTCGAAATATCTTTTTTTTTAACGAACAAATGCTTTTAGTAGCCATTTTTATAAACTTCTGTCAATTATTTATTTATTCAACGGACTCCAGAGTCGTCGAGAATATCTGCTTGAAACAAAGCAGCCTTCCATCCTTTTCCATTCTGAGCACGTTGATTACCTTTTGTACTACTTACATCCATCTTCGTATAGTTCTTCAAATTTTCTGTTGCATCTTCCGCCATCGTCATACTTAGGACTACTTTTTTCGCGAGCTGGTGTAAATCTTCAATATAGACACTATGACCGTCGGTACTAACGCAATCTGGGGTGAATGGTGTAATGGCAGTTGATCTATGAAGGCCCATTGTGAACCAACAAAAACCAGCTTCACGAAGGTCCTCGTCCATATGGTAAATGACTGCTAATATTTGCTTTAAGATATACTTATGAAGTTGAAAAAGGTGCTAGGTGCTGCTGCTGATGACCTCTGTAAGTAGCAATGCTGAGTAACCTAGAGCTTCTGGATTGGGTTGTAAGGACTGATAAAGATGATCGTGCGGAGCTTGACAAAAGGCTATAGACTTGTAGTACCACGGGAATCAGGAGCTAAGACATGTAGTCCTCGGACTTTTTGCATAGAAACTTGTATGCGACATTTAGCAAGGATATGCCTCGGAATAGTTACTGCAAGACTTAGGATTGCCTTTCTTATAGATAAGAGGTATGGACCTGATATTACAGTCCTCGGGCATGCTTTCATTTATGACAGTACAATTTAACAGAACATATGCGCAATAATATAGGGTGTTTTTTTTAGACTTCGGGCATGTGGCTGGTTCGAATAAAGCCAAGTCTAGAGGTCCAATTTTCAACCATTTGTTCGAGCATTTGGGGCCTTATGTCCGTGATAACGCAACGAATGTTGGATACCAAGTCCCCTTACGTTTCTGGGTGTCAAATCACACGACTTTGGTGGCCAATTGACAGGTCCATTCCGCGAAATTATGCGCTCATCGAATGTTTCCTTTAGTAAATCGATTGTGACGTGCGCTGTGTGGCATGTAGCGCCGTCTTGTTGGAACCACATCTCATCCACATTCATGCCATCCGATTCGGGACGAAATAGTAGGTTTTCATGGCTCTATACCGGTCTTCATTAACGGTAACTGACTCTCCAGCATCATTTCGGAAGAAGTATGGTCCAATGACTCCACCAGCCCATAGAGCTCACAAAACAGTCAGTTTTTGTGGATGTAACGGCGTCTTAAGGGTCTCATGTGGATTCTTAAATGCTGCTGCAAAAAAATGAGCCTCATTACTGTACAAAATTTTGCGATGAAAATCAGCATCGAGATGAATCTCACACCAAAATCACGACGCATTGCATGGTCTTGCGGCTTTAATTCTTGCACAAGCTGGATCTTATAAGGTTGTAAGCCAATTTCTTTGCGCAAATCCACCATAAAGTTGATGGACAAAGCTCCAATTGCTGTGCACGGTGGCGTTTCTTCGGTGCGCACTGTTCGATGTCTCTGAGGATGCGTATTGTCACATAGAGTAACCGAATTAATTGCTCTGATGGACGATTATGTCGACCATAATATGGACGGAGCTTGCGCTAAACTTCGCGAACTGAACCATAAATTTCGAAATAAATTTGCACGAGTTGCAAGCGTTGTTCAAATGTCAACCTGTTCATGATGAAATGGCAAACCAAACTGAATATAAATGACATTAGAGTTGCACGGTTTGACTACAAAATGTCAGTTTCATCTCTATTCGAAAAACCAACCTCTAAAAAAACACTCGTTATGACAATACCTTACTTAAGTGGCGCTACAGTCTGGATTGAACCTTTGCCTCAACAAACATGCCTCTACAATTAGCCCGGTCCTTAGATAACTGCTACTGCTAATCGCTACCAAAACCATTTTTTCGTTAAAAAAAATATTATTTCGACCTCACCTACCATCCTAACCTTGATTTTGTTGCTATAACAACGGCTCCAAAACAAATGACGGAGTGGGTGCTGGTGTCTTCTACTAAAGGATAAGTCTCAGCCTATCTTTCGGTCTTCCTTATCTTTGCAGTGTGTTCCAGGTGGAACTCATGGCGATCGAAGTAGCCCTATACTGGCTTAAAGAAAATGTTATATCTGCCCAAGATATTAGCATCTTCTCAGACAGCCTCGCAGCCATCAAATCCCTGGAATCAGTATCAACAAATTCAAAGACAACCCTAGATTGCCGATCATCTCTGCAGGAGATGTCAAAGCATTTTAACATTCACCTATGCTGGGTGACATTCCAGGGAACTGTAAGGCTGATGAACTCGCCAGACATGGGACTAAATTACCAGCTTTACCCGACACGGGTGCACTAGGTATCCTTATCGCTTCATGCAAAAGCTTACTAGCTTACTGCTAGCCTTGGCCTCTATTTTAAAGACTTCTGTATGGACGAAGAGGAAGAAGAAACTATATTTTATCTCCTTTGTAACTGCCCGGCCCTATCAAACAAAAGGAAGCTCCATCTTGCAGCTTAATATTTTCAAAATCTAACAGATTTGACAAAAACGAAATTGAAAGCATCCTCCGCTCGGTAAAGTTTCCCCACTGATAGTAAGGAGACTGGACAAGATCCACGTGGTATTACAATGGACCAAAATGGTCTATGTGTATTGGTTTATTAGCAAATTTAAGGCTGTGTTTGTGAAATCTGAAAACAAATATTGGATTACTTCGACAAGTTTGGAAGACTTTTTTTGAGATGAAAAGAATTAGGTTACCATTTGCAAGTAAAGTCGTCATCTCGTCAGAAACTAAACGAAGAGTTACTCTTGCAAACGCTAAGAAGTCGATTCAGTAGGAAAGTTCCAATCGAACTACTAGGGAGATCTTAGATAATACCCTGATCATCCCAGTCCTACTCTACGGCGCTGAGGCATGGACCATATCAAAAGCGAATAAATAAATCCTTGGTCGATTCGACAGGAAAATTCTTCGAAAAATCTTCGTTCCCGTTTGCGTTGACTGGCTATGGAGATGAATATTCAACTATTCGCAGAATTTCCGATTACCATCCAGACAACGGACGCAGTAGAAGAAGACTTCGCCTTAAATGGCGCTCAAAAGTGGAAACCGGCCTCAACCAACTTGGAGTGCGCAACTGGGGGCATGTTGGTTGAGGCCCGGGTTCATTCCGGACTAAGAACTAAGAAAGTAGATTCGCCGAACTAACTGGAAAATGTTCGTGTCTTCCATTTTTTTTGACAATTTAATCGATCAATTAAATCCTGGAATGGCTAAGCTACTTTATGTGCAACTTATGTTCCGACTCCCACAGTTTCCTTTTCATTCCTAATGGGCTGGCCATATAATAGGTTTATTCCCAGGTCGATATAGAGCCATTATTAAGTACACCTACGGTTACGTTATTAGAAAATCAAACAATAACTTTATAAGATAAGAAACACCCTGTATCAAGAAAGATACAAAGTATCTTTGAATAATGTAATATGATATTAAGATGTGCATGCCACACAAGAAATGCATATATCAGCATATTCTTTGCCTTCAGCTTCCTCCTAAAATAACAAACACTCCCACGCAGAGTGAGTAGATAAGAATTATATTATGATCGTCAGTCGAACACAGATTTGTTGACTCGACATTTTATTACTATAAATAAGAAGTCTCTGTTAATCCTAGCTCAGTTCTTAAGTTCTTCTCTTCGTATAAGCTAAAGATTTCCCCCCACCAGTGGTAAGGGATCTGAAGCTTTAAATAAATATTGTTAAATTAAAATTAACAAGTGCATTTTTATTTAGTGGTGGCATTCTCTTTTGAGAATGCAAAATATATTTTTTTTTAGTTTAAAGAACCTCAAACAAAATTGGCGCAGTCGGTAGGATCCCGAAAGGTCCATAGCGTATCTTACTTTTTTTAAAGTTTAAATCGGGAATCATAAAAATCGTTCACACTAATTTAAATAGTGATATGCCTGTAAAATAAAATTACAATAGGCATAGGACGAAAAAAAAAATATATTATTTAGTGAAAAACAGTGAATTAAAAGATTCGAAAGGACAAATTCATTAATCCCATAGAGGGAATGTTGGACTAAATAAAATAAATTAATAAAAAGAGACAAATAAAAAAAAATATATTTATTAAATTCAGTGGATATCATTGAACTAATTTTTTAAAAAAAAAAGTTACCAGAGGAAAACAATCCTCAAAAGGAAGCTAAAATCACCACAATTAAAATAAATATCACTAAAGAACAAAAAAAGAACTCACAAGTTGGATAAAATAAATAAAATTAATTAATAATAATAAAAAAGTGAATAAATAAATTAAGAAGGAAGAACAACTATACGGGCAAATAAAATCCAAATCGAAAGCCCCAACGTGTATTAAATTAAATGAAGAAGTACAGTCCGTACAGGATACCAGCAGCATTAAAATTTAACAAAAAGGAAGCAGATCCATCAGCTGAAAATCAACAATCAAAAACATTTGAAGAAAACATTGAACCAACATTAAATTTAGAAGAACAGGTAAAAATGGCTTCTATTAATATCGATCCCCTAAAATTATTAAAAACTTTACCCACTTTTAACGGTAAAAATTGTAGTATTATTATATTTATAAAAAAAAGCAGAATTTTTATTAAGTGCATGTAGTTTATACAATGAAGCGTCAAAAGAATTCATAACAAGTGAAATTAAATCAAAAATAATAGATTATGCCCTAGAAGTAGTATTAAGGAGTGGCGATCCAAATGACTGGCAGGAAATTAAAACAATTTTAGTAAAAAATTTTGGTGAAAAGGAATCATTTTTAAAACTTAAAGAACAAGCAGATAAAATTAATTCTAAAAATATTTCAGAAATGTATCATTCATTCTCACAAATTCTCTGTAGATTAAATACCAAGTATTATTTATCTGAAAGTAAACCAGAAGAATATAATCCCAGCAAAAACGAAGCATCGTTATTAAGTAAATTTTGCGAAAGAATACCCCCGAACGCAAGTTCAATTTTAATAAATCATAATATTAAAACCCTTAGTGAAGCCTTCTATAAATTAGAATCTTGTCATTGGACAAAGGAAGATAATAATACAAATTATAAAATTATTCAAAACTTTAAAAACAATGAGTACAAAAAGACTTTTAATAACAGTAACAATTATAATAATAATTATAAACCTAATAATTGTAATCAAAATTATAGAAACGACAGAAATTATAGAAACGATAGGAATTATAGAAATGAATCTGGAAACATAGCTATAAATAGAAATCAGAATGATAACGGTAGGAACTTTTATAGAAATATTAATCAAAACTATAGAAACCAAAATGAATATAGGCAACCAAACAGAAGCGGGAATTTTTCCAATAATAATCGTAATCCATTTAGAAGAAATATTCCAGAACCAATGGAAGTAGATCATATGACTCAAAATACTTCAAATTTTCAAATACATGCCTCAGCAGACCATTACCCTGCATAGACATTCATATTTTAAATAAAAAACTTAGACTTTTAGTAGACACAGGAGCAGCAACGTCTGTATTAAAGGAAAATATATTTCCAAGAAACCATGAAATTAAATTAGTTAAACCAATAACCATAAAGACATTATATGAAGAGAATTTAATAAAAACGAAAATAATTTTACCATTACCTAGTGAATTCAATAAAAAAGAATCAACTATGGAATTTTTAATTACTACAATAACTAACAGTTCATTTGACGGAATTTTAGGAAATAATATCCTTATTCCATTACAAGCAGAGCTATCATATTATACTCATACTTTGAAAATAAATAATAATGAGATTCCATTACTATCTAAACCCAAGGATTATCCCTTAGAACAATATATTCAAGAATTATCAAACATACAAATAAACTTATATAATATTGACTTAGAATCACAACAATTAATTGATAAGTTAATAAAACCTTATATGAATAATAAAGAAAAGAATGCATTAGCTCAAATAATTAAAAATAATAAAATATTATTTTTTAAAGAAGGAGATGTACTTACAAATGTAAAAGAAGTAACTCATAAAATTGAAACGAAAAATGATAAACCAATATATACACGACTATATAGATATCCAGAAGTGCACAAAGAAGAAGTAGATAAACAAATAATTGAAATGCTAGATCAAGGAATCATAAAAGAAAGTAATAGCCCATATAATGCTCCTATCTGGGTCGTACCCAAAAAGATTGACAACTCAGGACTCACGAAATGGCGTATTGTCATAGATTATAGAAAACTTAACGAAATAACCGTGGAAGACAAGTTTCCTATTCCAAATATTGATGAAATATTTAGTAAATTGGGGAGAGCCCAATATTTTACTACTCTTGACTTAGCGAAAGGCTTTCATCAGATATTGGTGAATCCTAAAGATAGATATAAAACAGCATTTTCCACTGCTAATGGTCATTACGAATTTAATCGGATGCCATTTGGACTTAAGAATGCCCCCGCTACCTTTCAGCGAATGATTAATCATGTCTTAGAAGGACTTATAGGAAAAATATGTGTTGTCTATTTAGACGATATCCTAATATTTAGTACATCACTAGAGGAGCATATTTGTTCAATAAATAAAGTATTTGAGAAACTTAAACAATATAATTTAAAAATACAAAAAGATAAATGCAAATTTTTAAGCAAAGAAACAGAATACTTAGGTCATGTTATTACTACAAATGGTATAAAACCAAATCCAGATAAAATAAAAGCTATTGATAAAATACCTATTCCATGTACAACCAAACAAATAAAATCATTTTTGGGATTGACAGGTTATTATAGGAAATTTATTCAAGACTACTCGAAGGTAGCAGTTCCTATGACCAAATACCTTAAAAAGGGAGCAAAGATAAATATTAAAGACCCAGAATATATTACAGCATTTGAAGAACTCAAATTACTCATATCAAGTGACCCAGTTTTAAAATATCCTGACTACGCAAAAGAATTTGTATTAACAACCGATGCATCAAATTATGCAATCGGATCTGTTCTCTCACAATCGAATCACCCTTTATGTTATGCATCCCGTACCCTCAATGAACATGAGCGAGGATATAGCACTATTGAAAAGGAATTATTAAGTATAGTATGGTCAACTAAATATTTTAGATCTTATCTTTACGGTCGTAAATTTAAGATACGAACCGATCACAGACCTTTAATATGGTTAAGTAACCTTAAAGAGCCAAACTCAAAACTCCAAAGATGGAAAATTAGTTTAAATGAATATGACTTTGATATCGAATATTTAAAAGGAAAAGAAAATCATGTAGCAGATTATCTAAGCAGATTAGAAGTAAACGCAGTTAATGAAAATGAAGATACAACGTTAGCCACAAATCATAGTGGAATAGAAGATAGAAATGATCATATAGGAATTTCAGAATTACCTATAAACATGTTTAAGCATCAAATAGAAGTTATAGAGTCAGAAGATGAAGATAAAAATATTAAATTTATATACCAAGGTGTTAGAAGATTAATAATTAAATCAAAAGATGTAGGCGATCATTTTACTGAAGCATTAAGGGAATTTTTACCCGATCACGGAAAAGTGGCAATTTATTGTCCAAGTGATAATTTATTTTGCGAAATTCAGAAAAAATATGTTGAGCTTTACAGCAATCAAAATAAATTAATATTACTAAGATGCATTACGCTTTTAAAAGATTTAAATAATACAAATGATGCATTGAATCTCATTCAAAAGATTCATGAACAATTTAATCATAGAGGAATACATGAAACATATCTTGAAATTAAAAATGAATACTATTTTCCAAAATTAAAGGAATTAATAAGAAGATACATAAACAATTGTACTGTATGTCAAACAGCGAAACATGATAGAAATCCGGAAAAAATAAAATTTGAAATAAGCAAAACTGCACTTAAACCAAATGAACTTATACATATGGATATATATATTCCAACTAAAGATATTTACTATTTAACAATTATTGACAAATTTACTAAACATTTGACAGCTTTTCCAATAGCTAGTAGAAACACTCATAAAATAATTGAGCAACTTAAACTTAGAAACTCTATATTAGGAAAACCCCAAGAAATAGTATGCGATAGTGAATTTAATAGTTTAGCATTTAAAGAATATTGCAATGAAGAAGGAATTAAAATAAAATTAATAACCCCAAATCATAAAACAGGAAATTCAGATGTAGAAAGAGTGCATGGTACAATCAATGAACACATACGAATATATAATGCACAAGAAAAGAAAAAGAATATATTAAATTTAAAAGAAAAAGTAATAAAAGCAGTTAGTATATATAATTCTACAAATCCATTCAACGACATTAAGGAAACCTATAGATTTTATTCAAAACAAAATAAAGATAGAAGATTTAGAAAGGATAGGAAAAAGAATCCAAAAAGTAAAGGAAGATAATATTAATAAAAGAAATCAAAATAAAGTAGATTTTGTTGAACCCAATTTAAATAAGGATTTATATGTAAAAGCGGACGTAGTTAGAACAGCAAAGAAGATAGCTGCGAAATATAAGAAAACCAAGGTAGAAAAGATTGATAATAAATATTATTCAAACAATAAAAAATTACATAAAACACATTTCAAAAGAAAATATAAATATCAAAATAGTGATAATAGTAATTTAATCTCTTTACAGACAATATGAAAATCATAACTTTAATTATTATATTGTTCACTTTTACCATAGTGAAATCAGAATTCATATTACAGGAAATTCATAATCAAGCAGGATATATAATTATAAAACAAGAACCCATTGAATTAATTAAAAAATATGATAAAATACTTCATATAATCAATTTAGAAACTTATGATGAAATTATTAAACAAATCGAATTTTCTATAGAAACAGGCTATAACAATTTCCAAGATTTAAGATTAAAAAGACTAATGACAGAAGCATTAGGAGATTCAAAATCAAAATTACACAGTATACTTCCTTATTCTAGACAAAGGAGAGGAATAATAAATATAGGAGGTAGTGCACTCCATTTTCTTTTTGGAGTTATGGACAACGATGATAGATTAGAGATTGAGAATCATTTAAAAATAATAGAAGAAAACAATCAGAATAGTATGACAGAATTAAATAAACAAATAGGTATAAATACACAATTTCAAACAGAGTTAGAAACTATGGCAGACAGAATAAACAAACACCAATATTTGTTAAGGAACTTTATCAATTCCACAGAAATAAAACAAGAAAACTTAGCTAAAAGCATATTATCACTACAGATCAATACAGACATAATGTTATTGAATAACGAAATAGAAAAATTACAAGACAACATAGTCTTTTCAAGATTAAGAGTTCTAGGGAGAAATATTTTAACCAAAGAAGAAAATCAGAGATTTAATATATCTGTTAACAAATTAGAACTATAAATTAGGAATAATAAATATAGGAGGTAGTGCACTCCATTTTCTTTTTGGAGTTATGGACAACGATGATAGATTAGAGATTGAGAATCATTTAAAAATAATAGAAGAAAACAATCAGAATAGTATGACAGAATTAAATAAACAAATAGGTATAAATACACAATTTCAAACAGAGTTAGAAACTATGGCAGACAGAATAAACAAACACCAATATTTGTTAAGGAACTTTATCAATTCCACAGAAATAAAACAAGAAAACTTAGCTAAAAGCATATTATCACTACAGATCAATACAGACATAATGTTATTGAATAACGAAATAGAAAAATTACAAGACAACATAGTCTTTTCAAGATTAAGAGTTCTAGGGAGAAATATTTTAACCAAAGAAGAAAATCAGAGATTTAATATATCTGTTAACAAATTAGAACATATAGAAAGCAGCTTATTAACCAGAAACAACCAATTAGTATTCATTTTAAAAATACCAGTATTCACATATGAATGTAATAGCATAATTATTTTACCTATACCAAACGATCAAGGACTTGAAGTCGAAATATCAAAATATAACTATATCAATTGTAACGAAACATTATATGAAAACAATGAAATAAAATATGTAAAACATTTAAAGAAGAGTCCAATATGTATCCAAAACTTATATAAAACAAAATATGAAAATTGTAAAATAAGATCAAATCAAGATCAAGTATTAATAGAATTAGAAGATGGACTTATTTTAACAAAAAACTTATTAGAATCAAGTTTAAATGAATATTGTAATAATATTGAATATAAAATTGTTAAAAATAACCTTTTACATTTTAAAGATTGTAACATCAAAATAAATGCAACTTTGTACTCAAATCAGAAAGAAACTTTTAAACAAAATATTGTAATTCCATTATATAACACATTGAACTTTACAAAAATAAATGTAACCCTAGAAGATATACATACAAATCAAATTGAAAATTTAAAAGAATTACAAGAAGTAAAATATCTAAATAACTTAAAACATGTAATATCATATACAAGTATCATAATCATAATTATTGTAATTGTAATTCTTATATTATATTGTAAAAGAAATGAAACCAAAAAATTTAAAATTGAAAATAGAATTATAGATACTCAGGAGAGCATCAAACTTAAGGAGGGAGGGGTTACGTTATTAGAAAATCAAACAATAACTTTATAAGATAAGAAACACCCTGTATCAAGAAAGATACAAAGTATCTTTCAATAATGTAATATGATATTAAGATGTGCATGCCACACAAGAAATGCATATATCAGCATATTCTTTGCCTTCAGCTTCCTCCTAAAATAACAAACACTCCCACGCAGAGTGAGTAGATAAGAATTATATTATGATCGTCAGTCGAACACAGATTTGTTGACTCGACATTTTATTACTATAAATAAGAAGTCTCTGTTAATCCTAGCTCAGTTCTTAAGTTCATCTCTTCGTATAAGCTAAAGATTTCCCCCCACCAGTGGTAAGGGATCTGAAGCTTTAAATAAATATTGTTAAATTAAAATTAACAAGTGCATTTTTATTTAGTGGTGGCATTCTCTTTTGAGAATGCAAAATATATTTTTTTTTTAGTTTAAAGAACCTCAAACAAAATTCTACGCCGTGTATTCCTATAAGAAAATCACATCTAGGTAAGCCAGAGGAAGTATTAAAAAAGATACCCTTACCGTCCTTCTCCCAAGGCTTTTATTATAGATACCAAGGTCATTATAATTATGATACATATGCGAAGCACCGGAATTTACCTTTATATATCGTCTTACATGATGTCTGCCAATATGTAACTTAAATACTTAAATGGAAATTCAATAATCCATAGTAATCCCAAAGAACTTGGAAATTTCACAACATCCCTGGAACCACAAACACTCCGACATGTTATACCTACCCATACGCATATGTGTTTTAAAAAAAGGACAAAAAACAAGTATCCCTATTAGTATCCCGTTTAGGTCCTTTTTCTTCAAAAAATATTTCTCCTTCTTTGGTGGACGACGAAGGATACTTAATGGCAAAACTTTTAATGACTAACATTATGTGCCAATTTAAATTTCATGAATATAAATTGGCTTAACGGGAGTGATATTTTAAAACTTCAGTAATTCGAATATGGGCTCGTTACTGTCCCGCATATGTTTGGTGTCTGCATGAGCGGGTATATTACACCAAAAGTCCCACTCTGGGGTATAGATACCACGAAGACTGCTGTTGATAAAGGACATGCGAGGTGATAGGTACTCTCTGGAGGAGAAACTTTGTGTTGGAACACAAATAGGATTATGTGACATTGATGGTGCTGGTTTCCAAAGTGGAAACAGAGTTAATCAAAGGATTTAGTAAAAGTGGCTAGAATTACACCTTTTGTTGTAACTTGATTGACAATTTAAGTTAATTTAGCCGCATGGTTTGGGTCTCTGTTATAGCCTTTTGAATTTAATGAATACAAATATATGTTAGCCTTGTTTTTTACATTTGAGTTGTTTTTAATTATTATTATTTTTTTCTTTTTCTTTGCAGGATGTGGCATGTTTATTTAATTGGGGGTAAGTTTAACAATCGGAATAAAGTGGAATTAATATATCAATCGATCTTTGGTACTAAACGTAATGCCCTCAATGGTTCTGATGTGAATACCTTCTCACTTTCTGAAGTAGCGCTACAGTCCAGAATAAACCTGAGCTTCAACCAACTTGCCTCTTCAATTATCCCGGTTCTTAGCTAATTGCCTCCAGTTGCACACATTAAGTTCTTTGAAGTCGGTTTCTACCTGTGCGCTTCACTTAAGGCGGGGTCTTCCTCTACTGCGTCCAACGTTTGGCTGGGAATCGGAGACTATGAGAGCCGGAGTATTAGTATCCATTCCTTCTACATATCCTAGCCATCTTAAACATCCAATGCGGAGTTTTTTTTTGTCCACGGGCATGTTGCATGTACAGCTCGTAAAGTTCTTGGTTGAATTTTTGTCTCTATGTTCTGTCAACGCAAACAGGACCGAAGAGTTTTCTCTCGAATCGACAGGATTTCTCATCCATTTTTAATACGGTACATGGTACAACAGGACTAAGATGTGCCAAGGTATTATAGTCATAATATCTCCTTAGCAGTTCGAGTGAGGGCTTTTCTACTCAATTGCCTTCTTATCCCGAAGAAACAGCGGTTGGCAAGAGTAATTCTTCATTTAATTTCTGACGAGATATTGTTGTCAGAGCTAATAGCGGAGCCGAGTCCTGTACTATCTTGAAATATCTGTCAAATCGTCGATGTTGTAAGTCCTTTCGAATTGACAGCATATACTTTATCAGGGTGTCAGAGTGTTCAAATATTCAAGTTAAAGGTATGAACGCGATTTACGAGTAGCATATGGTCGTCAACAGTATAATTAGTTCTTTCCAAGGCTTTATGTTGGTTCGTAATAATTGGAATTTTCCGTAATTGAGTAATTGATCCAAAGTACAATCAATAACCTACAGGGCCAGTTCTAATTTACTGGGAACTCCTAAGGTCCAGCAACGTATGTATACGAAAAGGATGGTTGTTTCGGTGAGTAAAAAGTTCACGTTCTCATCGTGCCTATGAAGATTTCCACCAGCCACGAAAAAAAACAAAGGGATGGCATTCTGCCGTTTGCCGTCTGGCTTTTCTGTTCAAGGGGTCTGAGACTTTGTGGGTCACTTTGGCCATCCTAGCTGGAAATGTTGACGCTACAGTTGACTTCATTTTAACAACTATACCGATGCCATCGTGGAAAAGGTATGTGTGCCTAACTGTGGGACATGTCGCCCTCGCTCTCATTTGCTCCCGTTTTGATAGGAATACATTGAGAAAATTCGGTTTAACCTTAATTATTCAACCATTGTTTTTGGTTTTCTGCTTGAGTGGCACTACCCAGGACTACTATGCCTCTTTCCCTGATGTCTCTGCCAGTTGGGCATTCAACTGTTCGTTGAGATGTTTTCTAATTGGCTAAAGGTCCGGCCTTTATATTCTTAAAAGCCTAGGAATCTCCTGTCCGAAGCATTTTCCATTTATGTTCTACCCATGTAATGCAATGCTATGCTATGTGTTAAATAGGAAGTGAGATTCACAGCATCCTTTATCTGAGGCTGTTTTTTCTGTCATAATTATTAAGTTCAACGTGGTAATAAAGTAACCCTGACTTCATAAACCCCAACCCAAGGGCGCGGGAACATTAGTATATAGTTACTCCATGAATGAGTACCGCCTTTGAGCTCATTCCCCTGTGACTACATATTTAGGAGGTCAGTTTGTTACCAAACATTTCAGAGGACACATGATGGTTCTTTACTTTGACCATGCTATTTTGGACTGTAGGCGACATCGTTCACTTGATTTTGGGAAATCGTAGGCTGTTGTCTGGAAAAAGTGAATGGACACATTCCTTCCCCCTTTCATCTTTGCTTTACTTTAATAGTGGGTTCGTACCCAAACCATTAGTAGCGACGTGGAAGCCTCTGTTTTCATATAAACGCCTTGCCTACTTTTCGACCACAAAGCTGTTCAACTATCATGATTATTTCACTTTCACATAAACTAACTACTATTGCACTCTTTGGCATATCAAAGAATGAAAACAATCATTAACGCCATCTATTGCCTACGGTAGCTACCTATAACTCTGTCTTTTCATTCCTTACGTTAAAGATACAATTTTGTAAAATTTGTTTCATACCTTGGTAGATAGCTTACTTCGTAAATCCGATGCTCTTAAAGACTTAGTCATGCTTTTTTCGATATTGTATCCTACTCGAACAGTTCCCAACACTCAAAAACTAAAACATGCAACTAATCCGACTTATTTCCAACCAATGTACCAATCAGATTGTCTGTACTTTTCGCCGTAGCAACAAGGAGCCCACCTGCAGCCTCCACTTCCAGTTTCACCATTCCATACTTTAATCTACTTTTCGTTCATTACATTTCCATCGCCCTAGGACGTTGTGTCGAACTCGAAATCTGAATGGCCAGCATCATCATTTTTCATCGCTCCCCCACCTTCAAAACCAAAATTCACTAATTCCTCTGCCATCCCGGCTACTGTTAAACAAAAAGAGGGACAACTTTTCGAATAAATTCCCTTAAGCGGTAAACTGAACATGATAATCATTTTCCGCCTCCGCCTATACCCACTGAGTGCCTGCAGTATAGCCTGTAAATGACGAGACACATCATCCAACTCATCGCTATCACAATTGTCGTCGGCAACATCAGGACACGACGAAGAGAGGCTTCTGCTGGTCTTTACGTCCGAATATTTTTATTGGAAAGGACCTTTCCTAGTGTAAAAGTTTACTCAAGTCACATTGAAATTGAAAGTACCTGGCGTACTTCTGCCTACTCGCCCCATCGAGCTTCGAGTAATGGAAACGAAAAACACTGCGGACAGGGACCACTCACCACTGCGACAAGGAGGATAATACTGGAGCTCGGTTTATTGTAGGACTCTTTGAACACTTTCTTGGAGTTTTTCTACACCCACTTTGAAGGAAAAAAGTTAATTTTGGACAAAACGAAGAACGAAACAAAAATCAACGTTTGCTTCCGTTTCACGTTGTTAGCGAGTCTCAGTGGACGAAAAGTTTTTCTTTCTTTTTTTTCGATGATGAATCGTAAGATACCATCCCCCTCGCAGGATACATTTGTTGGTTTTATTATACAATTTTCGGGGTTCTATACAGTTTTCAGGAGATGAGCGTACATCGACCCAACCTCGATGCGAACTGTGAATGTTGGATTTAAGGAGATTCCATCTATCAAACTTGTTTGTTGGACAGGATAAAAGGATGCTATTGTAGGCTTGTTTTTGCTGTCACATACAGACTGTAATAACAAGAAAAAGAAAGGATTTCGGAGGATTAATTAAATTATTTCTTTTCTAAAGAAGTTTTTTTATATTTCTTATCCTTTTTTGACGATTTTAGATAACACGTAGACAGACACATATACATGCTTTTATAGGCGGACAATAGGATGCTTGTTAGTCGCATGTGTTGGCGGATTTTGGGTAAAGGTTTCCCTTACAATAATCACATTATGTTTGTCTGAACTGTATATTAATAATTCTACATGAAAAAATACTGGTAAAAGGTTGCAATAAAGCTCGATAACTAACCAATTGCCAAACGGATTTGGTTGAGCAGGTTGTCGAATATCATTAGTCTGCTCCTTATCTTCTTTCGTATAAACATGCTCTGGTCGAATACATGCTCTGAAAAACATCCAATTCCAATTCATTTGAGTTTTTTTGCTCCAAAGAAAATTTCTCTAAAATGTTCTGCGCATTGTATTCTGTTGCATTCTTACGTTCTAACCCTTCCAAGCCTAAAAACGTGCAGTTGATGCAAATCAAGAATGATTTTTATCTTTGAAGTCTCAAAAACATCCGATAAAATATCACATTCGTTTGTTCGTGGCGCTACATGAATGCGTGAACCTGGGTCTCAACCAACATGCCTCTCCAACTAGCCCGGTCCGTAGCTAACTGCCTCCTGTTGCGCACTCCAAGTTGGTTGAGGTCGATTTCTACTGGTGCGCGCCACTTAAGGCGAGTTCTTCCTCTACTGCGTCCGACGTCTGGCTGGGAATCGAAGACTCGGAGAGCCGGAGTATTGGTATCCATTCCTTCTACATGTACTAAAAGTCTTAAACGTCCAATGCGGAGTTTAGTTGGCGGTTGGTAAGAGTAATTCTTCGTTTTATTTCTGAAGAGATGTTGTCAAAGTTAATAGCGGAGCCGAGGTAGACAAAGGCCCGTACAAAGTTAAATCTGTCAATTTTGATGCTCTGTCCAATCCGTCGATGTTGTGTGTCCTTTCGTATTGACAGAATATACTTCGTCTTGCCCTCGTTTAATGCTAAACCTATTTTTGCCGCTTCCTTCTCTATACTAGCAAACGTGGCTATTACACCACGAGCAGCGAGAATTTTCCATCCTCATCCTACACAAACGGACGAGTTTGGGCGGTATACCAACACTAGACTTGGCTCTGTATAGTTCGTCTCCATAGATTCTGTCGTATACTTTGAAATCGATGAATAGGTGGTGGGTATCGATTTGGACTTCTTGGGTTTTTTCCAAGATCCGCCAAAGTTTGAAAATTTGATCGGTTGTGGACTTTCCTGGCCTAAAACCACACTGATAAGGGCCAATCAGGTTGTTGGTAAACAGTTTCAGGCGTTCACATATAACGGCAGTTAGGATCTTGTGGGCGATGTTGAGGAGACTTATGCCTCTGTAGTTGGCGCAGTTAAGAGGGTCTCCTTTTTTGTGGATCGGACAAACGATGCTGAGGTTTCATTCTTTAGGCATATTTTCTTCCTACCAGCTTGGGCTTATGAGTTGGTAGATGTTTCTTTAAAAGTCATCTCCGCCGGCTTTGTAAAGCTCGGCGAGAAGGCCGTCATTTCCGGCAGCCTTATTTAGCTTGAGTTTGGATATTGCTATCCTCACTTCACTCAGGTCGGGTTGTTGGCAGTTTTCGCTGTCGTTGCCAATATTGAATGGTTCGTTCTGCATCGACTGTGTCTCAACTACGATATTTCCTTGTTCGTGTCCACAGGATTTTGTTCGGGCCTTGTATCCTTGGCTTTGAAGTTTTACACTTTGGTAAAACTTGCGAACATCTTTCCTGGAGTGGCACCTTCTTCTTTCTAAAAAGCCGGTGTTCTTCCCTTTTTCTCTGCCTATAGAGCTCAACGGCAGCTCTCGTCTTCACCTGCAGCTTAGCCTTTTAGGACATATTCGACTGCGATTGCAGTCTTTCGACATTATATCCGCATTCTTACCTTGGCTGCAACAAGGTTCGGACAACCAAAATACTGGATGCGTGTCGGAATGTGATCAATTTGGTTGACCGTTCGTTGATCTGAAGACCACCATGTCCCCTTATGTATATCGAAGTGTGGAAACCACATGCTGTCTATAATGGCATTTCGTTCCGTAGCGAAGTAAATTAGTCAAAGTTTGTTGCCAGACGTGTTGTTGCTAATGATCTATTCTCTCCCTACCATTGCGTATATTCTTCCAGCACGATTTTAACATCGAACTTTGGTAGTCGCTCAAAAGTTTTATCAAGGAGCTTGTAAATGCAGTCGCTTTGCTCTTGAAAAAATAAGGCTTCTTGCCTATGTCTGGCACTTATAACAAATCCACATCCGATTAGTCGCTGTTTCTGCTCACTATAACACGGTCCGTAGTGGATGTCATAGTTTTCATCCTCATGTTGCTCGGCCCATTACATCGTGTTTCCTGGGTGGCAGTAATGTCTGCTTTGTATCAAATTAGAGCTTCCGATAGTTGTTCGCCTGCTCCTCTCCTGTTTAATATTCTCACATTGCAGTTCCAAGTGGAGATACGAACGTCGTTGTCCTTTTTTAGTTAAGCATGGACGTCGACAATAAAATCAGTCCTTTCCGATGCTACTGGTTGCTTCGTAACAAATGTTTCATTGAGTTTTGCCTTTGGGCTTTCATTCAACGGGAAACTGGGACCATAGACGCTACTGTTGAAAAAAATCTTCTTTCGCTGCCGCTTGGAGATGGTATATGTGAGTACTCGCCTTTCCCTACTCTCTTCTGCTGCCATTCAGACATTACACAGGGATTATGATCCAATCTACGGCAAGGTACTAGGCACTCAGCATTCGTAACTTGCGCGCTTTCAGTTCGTAAGTTCGCAAGTGCCTTAAATGAGCATAGTTCATCATTACAGGGTTAGATCTAAAGCCAAAGTTCAATTGGTGAATGAACTTAAACCCCAGGATGCCAGTCCGAGGCTTGACTTTTTAAAACAAGCGATTGAGCGTTTTTCAATGATTATCAACCTTTTATCACCATTACTTTCAGATGAAGCTATTTTCCATCTTAACGTGATCTGGAATAAATATGAGGCTTACGTCTTCCCTGTCATATTTAGCATTTGATGAATATTATTTTCAACAAATAAATTCAAGTGTCGTTATTGTTAGTGCGATAAACTGCAGCGCAGAAAATCTGTTTTCGATTCGTAGTCGTAGCAACACCCAAATGATTTTTCAGTAACTCTCCTCCCGTCATGATCTGACAAATCATTCTTATGGTATCAACTGTCAAGAAAAACTTATCTCAACTTAGATTTTTCGGGTTTTGTAGGAGGTACCAAAATCGTGCCAGAAGTGCACACGCACACATGAGTGCTTATGAGAAAATGCTAGGCCTAAGCCGAGGCTACACTAGGAACTTTCAATCTCGCCTTTCGTCGCTATCCAAATTTTTCCAACATTAATTTCAAAAATCTAGTACAAATCTCTCTTTCGTTGTTGTTTAATTGGCTTCTGAGAATTCTGAGGACTCACTAAGTAGAACTGAATGCTTTATCATATCCTAGCACGTTTAACAATTATCACACGATGTCAATTTTCTTGCGAAATCCCAGCAATGACTATGAATTAAGAAAGCCGTTAATAGTTTTGAGTAAGCAAAGATTTAAGGGCACCCTTTCTTTATTGGAGTAATTTAAGTCCAAAGTAATTAAATTTAACGGCACTTAACACTCTGAAGTTCATGTGCGACACCCAGTAGAAGTATTGTCATTTCGACAATAAACACAATTTAAAGCGTTGACCTTAAAGTCTAGATTTCGCTCTTTGTTCTAATTGTCTGGTTCGCAATAACACGGGTAAAATTGAAAATCCGACATAATTCCTCTGCTCGAGTCAGTTTTTATAGCTCGAGAACCTATAACATTTAAAGGCTGCTAGTCCCGAAAACGTAATAAACCGCCATCATTAAAATGTTACGACTTTTCCTATTCAAATGACGGATGTGCTGCACGGACTATACGGTTGACATATTTCATTGAGGGCGGATGATTTTTGTTAAGCTTGAAGGATAGTTTTGTGTCGATAATAATGAACCGGAAGGACATTAAATTTATGCTGAATATTTTAATTATTAAATTCCAAAAAAAAAAGAAGTTTTATAAGTATATGTCGTTGGAAGGTGCTGTTGGTTGTATTTCGATTGTTGTCATAGTGAATAGTGATTAGCAGGACCGGAGAACAAGTGGTTTAGATGTTGTGTTAGATACTTAAATTATAATTAATTCAAGTAGTTTACTTTGATAAAACATCATTAAATAGCCTGCTGATACATCGGGAGTATAGTATATATAAAGGTAGAAAAAATATTTTATAACTACTTTGCATCAATCTTTTATTAATTCGTTCGTATGCAATACGAACTTACAGATAAATAGCAAAAGTCATAAGTCATTTGTAGACTAGACAGATGTAGAATACAAGCGAACAAGCCATGGAGCGATACACTCCCCAAGAACCCGGAATAATCGAAGTGGACGATTTTTCGATCAAAATCATAATGACCGACGAGGCTCATTTCCACCTCAGCGGGTGCGTGAACAAGAAAAACTATCGCTTCTGGGGCATCGAAAATCCACGAGTAATGCACTAGGAGCCATTACACCCGCTCAAAGTTACTGCATGGTGCGCTGTTCATCGGGTAATTTTTTTTCGAGAACGCCGCTGGTCAAACGATAACAGTGGACAGTGCGCGCTATAGGGTAAAGTTAACCGAGATTTTTGCCGCAATAGAAGGAATTACTACTGGAGAGCATGTGGTTCCTACAGGACCGAGCAACGCAAACACTGCTCGAGCCACAACCGATATTCTGAAGGCCAAATAACATCGGATGACTTCTTTTGGCCCACTTTGTACTTGTTTACTATAACACCTACCCGTTTAGCATACTTATCAATTTCCAAAAACGACTATCCGACTAAACGACTAACGACATTGATATCCACATAGTGAGGGTATCTCAGACGTGATTCAATTGCAAAAAATATCAGCTGACCACCTGGATGTATGTTACCAAACTTCATCGAAAAAACATCCGTGGAATGGCCAGTTGTTTGCACAAAATATTGTTAATGTCTACAGATTCTCCACAACATCTTTAGCAACGAGGGCGATATTCTCGGCCTATCATTTTTTTAAGTCGCCTTTAGAGTTCAATAATAGCTCTCGTCTTCCGACAATACTGCTAAAGATGTCTTCTCTTCCTACCTTTGCGTTAAAATCTTACAGGACGATTTTAACATCGTACGTCGGTAATCGCTACTAGGCTTTGTTAAGGAGCTCGTAGAAGCTATCCCTATCTATATCATCTTTTTCCTCCGTCGGGGCGTGAGCGCAATTAATGCCTATGTTGGCGAATTTGGCCCTGATGCGGATTGTTACAAAGCGTTGGCTTATGTCCTGAAAACATACGACTTCTTGCCTAAGTTTGGCACTTTTAACAAATCCGAATAGTCGCTGTTTCTCCTCAGTATAACTCGGTCCGTAGTAGATTTCACAGATTTTCAATCTCTCTTTGCCCGGCCCATCCCATTGTATTTCCAGAATGGCAGTAATATCTGCTTTGTAGCAGTTTAGGGCTTCCGCGTCTCCTTTTAAATGTTCTCACATTCCAGGTCCAGATACGAACGTCGTTGTCCTTTTTCGTTTAGCAGGGTCTTCAACAATAGAATCAGACCTTTCCGAGTCTATTGGTTGCTACAAACCCCTTCAGTATCCATTACGAGATTAAGCTCTGCCGTTGGACTATCGGTTCGTCCACCACCATCCCTGTTCAAGGGGCCTGACTAACCCTTGAAATTCCTAGAAAACCTGTTGTCCGCATATGTCGAAGCAGTTCATCTAGTTTTTTCTTGGGACAACAGGTCGGGTATCCATTGCATTCCATTCTTACCAGGCTGTTGTTGCTGTTTTTCCTCGTGTTATCAACACTCGCACTTATCGTTTTGCAAGTCAAATCCCGTTGGATGATACCCGCACCCGATGGTTACCACCTGGAGGTAAGAATAAGCCCATTTGATGTGTAGTCAGAGTCACAAACACTGGACATTGCCAAGTCAAAGCCAATAAGAGTCAACTCTAGTTCTACAACACCCAACCTTCCTTAAGGTCCGTATTGCTGAAAATGATTCAAAGGGTATTCATAACTTAATAAGTGTGCGCAAATTGAAAAGCAAAAATGCTGAGCTCTAACAACGCCTTTACGTCATATCGCCTTAGGCTCTTAATCGCATTCGAGCATATCCAGATCACGCTAACAATTCTTGATTCCTCGATAACTTTTCTATTTTGTTAATGAAGACGTTCCGAACTTCTACCAGACCTAGTAAGTAAAGTTCTTTTCGCGTCCTCAGACTAATTTACATGAGTTAAGTCGTTTCAGCATGATATTTAAAGAGACACACTCTGAAACTCGAAACTTTATTCCAAAATAGATCACCCAATCTTGACAAGCTTGATTGGCAATCCTCATTCCATTGCCGACCGTTGGAAGCCACAAGTCTACCAGTATGACTAAATTTTATTCAAGTCCAATTAAAATCTAACCCGCCCGACAATGGCTTAAACGATATCGACAAATCCACATCCCAGCACGGGGTTCCACCAGACAACCACAAACCTACAGTTGACGTATACATCTACAAGCCAAACTCATTTGCATAAAGCCATAAAATACTTCGAACACTCCCTAATTTGCATCTGAGTCTGCATTTCAAACTTCGGCCACATAATTCGCAATTCGTTAACTTATTTCGATTTCCAAGCGTCCTTTCTCTCTGTTGCCGTATCAATGGCTAGAGCGCGAGCTCCATATCATCCCCATCCCAGCGAATCCTTAATTGTATTTGTTGTGCAAATTTAATATCACATCACCATGCTTATATATTAGGTATGTCGTATCCCGTTCTACAGAGATGAACTCCGACTACGAGTACGACACAAACAGTTTGTCCAACGAATAATGTAAACAGCCCTCAACCGGTCCAATGCAAAAAGATGCAAATTCATCACCAAATCACACATTCACATGCGTGCGTATGCCCAGTGTAAATACCATAAAGCGATAATAACCACCAGCATTCATCTACCCAGGCTTGAGAGTTTCCGCAGAACGCTTATGGTCACGTTATTGCATCATTGCCAGGCATTAGACTGGAGGGCGGATTGTCAACCAAACTACAATATTCCTCCACTGGATGGGTGGTGTGCATTGTCCCTCCCAGCTCTAGTCGCACATGAGTAGCTTTCTGACACATTTCATATGTCTCCACTTGACGATGAGTGGGTCTTATGCACTTACATTCGCTCTGTCTGGCGGTGAATTTTGATACATGTGCTGTGCAGGCCCAGACGTAACGTCTGGACTCGGTTGCATGGCCAGCTTACGAGACGGGTTAATTAACACTCGAAAGAGAGGAAAAAATCCCGGACATGGAAAAATACCGCCAAAGAAACCTTTCTATTGCAGAATGTTGTTTAATTAGATTCCCGGTCATGCTCGGTTTCTATACGCTCTGGGCTGGTATATGGGTGGTGGTAGGTTTCCAAGTTCGGGGTGAATCTAATTTTACCAAACGCGTCTAATAAATTAGCCACTTGGGACGTGGTCTGCATTCTCAGCACAGCGGGTGTAGTGCTATACCTGAAGACTAGCTATTAGCATCTCCCTTGTATAGCGGTGGTATGTGCCATTGAGAAGATCGCTATGGCAATAGATGGAGCATTTGGAAGTAAGCTGCCTTTGCTTTGGTGAGATGGTGCCTACAAATGGAGAAAAGTATTTAGTGAAGCACGTACGTTGGCAAAAGTAACCACCTCATGAATTTTAATTTTTTTACTTGGACTCGTCGGCAGTCGTGGTAGAATTTGCTGGAATTTGAAATGGACAGGTTTCAGTTGAAATCTGAGTGGCAAAATTTTGTTCCATGGGTGAAAAAGGAAACATAAAGGTGATGAAATTGTGTATGAAACATTTTTTACTAGTCAGGGTCAGTCAGAGCACTTAGAATATATAACGAGAAGGAACTTGTCGGTTCAATATATGCACCGCATGTTTGTGTACATTTTCGAACTTAAGCCAGTCAATGCAGTTGACAGTCCATCGTTAGACTAACCCCGCCGATTGTTTTCGGGGTAGAAAAAAAGACAAGGTATCCACCCAACTAACAATTTCGCTTCGATAAAGCACTATCGAAGCTATTTCGATTCCAGCAAGTCTTATGAAGTCTTATGGAAAATTATTTGGCGCACCTTTAGGAAGCTATTTACTTCTATAAGACTCCTTTAAATGCTTTTTATAATCGTTATAGAAAAAAACGTTTTGTTTGCTCATAAAAGGCCTTACGGGAGCAAGTACAGGCTTCGAAGAAAGTCTTTCTGAAAATATTTTTAGGTTTTCTCGAAGTTGAAACATTATTAGATCACTATTTATTTATTTTTTTTAAATTCAATGCAGTTAATTATATAAAAACTCTTATCTTACTGGGATTCGTATTCAGGTTCTCTCACACGGTAGTCCAAAACCTTGTTTTTTTTAAATCCATTTTTATTTTAATTCAGCTTAAAACTAAACTACATGCAAGGCAAAAATTCATGAAAAACTAGCCTTCTTATCAACTACTTAACTAACTTACATAATAATTTAATATTAATGCCTTTTAGCCTATATTCTGTCCAACACAGTATGCACTAGGCTGTACTCTGGAACATGAAAGACCGGTAGGTACAACGAAGTACTTGAATCGTGTTGACCTTTTTCCCGATATTCTCACCTTTTTCTCTATGTTTTCATCATTTTCGCTATCTTTTCACATTTTCCCTATCTTTTTACCTTTCTTCCTATCTTTTCACATTTTTCCCTATCTTTTCACCTTTTCCCCTATATTTTCACCTTTTCCCCTATATTTTCCCCTCTTTCCATGACTTAATCTTTATGACACAAAATTTTGCTGTGTAGTGTGTATTTGACGTTTGGTGAAATGCGTATCACATTATATTTACTGAGAATCGAAAAATTTTACATTTTTCGAATTAAAAAAATTTGTGCTGCTTCGACTCGGAATCGAACCTGGAACTTTTGAGTTCATCGCCTAAGATAGTAGACACATAGCTATTAAAGCCTTTATTCGTAATCTCTATATATGTGATACTTCAGATTAACTTCGTGCAAAGTTCTACCGAAGCATCTTAACTAATGGTGTACGTACACACATCTCTGGAAGCTTAAAAACAACCTTACAGAGATTATACCATCAAAACTTCTGTTATGCTTGAGAATTTTCCTGCATATTGTCTTAAACAGGCTTCTACGCAAACAATCGACAGCAAAAATCTTCAACCTCCGGTATATAAGGCCTACAGAGATAATTGCTTGTGGAAATTAAATTGTATTGCCTTATAGAGGGATAATTGTTGGTTGGGCACACCTTTATTTCACCCTTCATGTCATGGTATTTTTGATAGAGGGCAGTGATTTTTTTTGTTAGACTTCAACTGCCGATTTTAAAACACCGTTCACGGGGAAAGGTTAACCAGAAGTTACTATTAAGATTTAAGCTACATATACACCAACGAAATCTAGACAATAATTAGGTTTTGCAAGTTCCGTTATAAGAGCGTCTTTGTGATTATAGAGGTATACTGATAATAATGACCCTTGTGGTACCCCGTTTCCTTACCTCGATATCCATAAAGGGACATGGCGGTCTCCAGATAAACGAACGAAAGGTAAGAATGCGGATATCCACCATGCCACCACAATCCAGAAATACTGTGAAAAAATGTTCAAAGACTGCAATCGCAAGAGACCGCCAAGGCCTTCGGGAAACGTGTATTCCTAAACATCTTGATTAAAACAAACACCATACCACCAGCATCGAATGTCGAAGAACAATGGCAACGATACCAACAAGCCATTAGATCAGCCGCAACTGATGTGCTAAGTTTCTCACGCCCATGAGGATGAGGAATGCTGTCAGATGCTCGCAGCCAAGAAGGAGGCTAAGGTGTAAGTTGAATATGGACAGAGAAGAAGGGAAGAACGCCGGCTTTTCAGAAAGAAGAAAAAAGAGCAAGAAAAGCTCGCGATCGAGGATATAGAGAGGTGCCACTCCAAGAACGATGTTCGTTAGTTTTACTAAAGTGTAAAACGTCGAAGCCGAGGATACAAGCCTCGAAGATCATCCTGTCGAGATGAACAAGGAAATACCTACCGTAGTTGAGACACAGTCAACGCTGAGGATACGGAAGAACCACTTCTGCAGATTGTTAAGCCGCGATGACGAACAACATTCCGCTGTAGGGTATACCGAACCATTCAATATTGGCAACGACCGCGTAAACTGCAACCAACCGACCTGAGTGAAGTGAGGATAGCAATATCTAAACTCAAGCTTAATAAGGCCGACGGAAATTACGGCTTTTCCGCTGAGTTTATAAGGCCAGCGGAGATGACTTGGTAAATAGCATCCACCAATCCATAAACCAAATCTGGTCGGATGTAAGTGTGCCTGAAAAACGGAATCTCAAAAAGGAGACCCTCTGAAAGGCGGCAAATACGGAGGCATAAGTAATATGTGAACGCCTGAAACTGTTTACCAACAACCTGATCGGCCCTTATCAGTATGGTTTTAGGCCAGGAAAGCCCACAACCGTTCATATTTTCACACTTCGGCAGATTCTCAAAAAAACCCTTGAAATCCAAATCGATACCCACCCTATTCATCAATTGAATCAATTGCAAAGCCGCATACGACATAATTTATATAAACGAACTATACAGATCCATGTCTAGTTGTTGTACACCGCCTAAACTCGTCCGACCTCACCGACACATTCGATACCAACAAATTTTTAGGAAAGGCGTTGCGCTGTCGAATGACTTGTTCATTTTGATTCTTGAGAGGATTATGCAAAATTCCTGAGCGAGCACCAGATGTTCAATTGTCCAAAAATCGGTGCTACTACTATCCTACGTCAACGATATTGACGTCATTGGTCGGACTCAACGTGATGTCATAGACAAGTTTGCTTGTATAGAGAAGGAAGTAACAAAAATGGCTTTGGCAGTAAATGAGGATAAGACTAAGTATATGCTGTCAATACGAAAGGACACAAGACATCGACGAATTGGACAGAACATCACCATTGACAGATATAGCTTTCAGGTAGTACGGGACTTTTTCTACATCGGCTCTGCTATTAACTCTGACAACAACATCTCGTCAGAAATTAATTGAAGAATTATTCTTGCCAACCGCTGTTTCTTCGGGCATAGAAGGCAATTCAGTAGTAAAGCCCTCACTCCAATTACTAAGGAGATCCTATATAAGACCCTGATCATCCCAGTCCTCCTCGCGCTGAAGCATGGACCGCCTCAAAAGCGGATGAAGAAATACTTGCTCGATTCGAGAGGAAAATTCTTCGAAAAATGTTCGTTCCCGTTTGCGCTGACAAAAATTCAACCAAGATCTATACGAGCCTTACAGCGACATGCCACTGGTCTATAAACTCCGCATTGGACGCTTATGATGGCTAGGACATATAGAACGAATGGACACCAATACTCCGACTCGCAGAGTCTTCGAATCCCAACCAGGCGTCGGACGCAGTAGAGGAAGACCTCTCCTTAGGAGGTGCGCACCAGTAGAAACCGACCCCAACCAACTTGAAGTGCGCAACTGGAGGCAGTTAGCTAAGGACCAGGCTACTTGGAGAGGCATGATGGCTGAGGTCCAAGTTCATTCCGGTCTGTAGCGCCACTTAGGTTAGTGACCCACTTTTTAGGGGAGGTTTTTAAAATATTGGCAATATTAACATATAAGTTTCGTTAGTAGAACGTTTTGAACCACATCCATTTTTTTGGGGATTTTTATTTTACATATAGGATAGGGTGGGTATTGAACGATTTACACGGCTGATTGCAGCCCTCTCTTATGTTTTTTTTTTTTTTTTGGGGAAGGTTTAAACACAAATCGTATATTTATTTCCCCTTTTAGTTTCCCTAGTTTCACCCTATTAAGATGAAAACTAAAAATCTTTGTTCTTGTTCTACTCCTACAGATAAAAACCACGTTTATAAAAACCTTTATGTATTCAATCAATTCATGAACCTTTTAAAATACACCACCATTCACAGCGACGGGCGAAATAAATCCTAGGTATCTCAATACCTATCATATCTATGTCGGACTACCATTCCACTTAGGTGAATAAATAGCCCAGTTTGAGGCTTTTAAAAACAAAAAAATTATATTTTCCTCGAAATTTTAATTGATTTGGTTTGTGAACGAACACTGGATGTTGTATTCTACAGCATTCACATTGTTAGAGTACATATACATACACCCTGGATGCACTTTAACCAATTGGAGGTCAAGAGAATCCACGAAAAAAACATCAATCTCCAAATAGAATTCTCTCATCCGAAAAACCGAATCAACAACAATTGCATGAATAAAAAAAATGCCAAGAAATAATGGAGCAACTCTGACTAGAACTCCTTCAATTTTGGTTGATCCATGTCCATGTCCACAAGCTTTCCCATTATTTGTTCGTTTTTTTTTTATTCAAAATTGATTTCGATTTCAATCTGAATTTCACTACGATCCTTTGAATTTGCAAATATCTATACAATGGTACCAATACGAGCTCGAGACCAAGGATAACACCATATCCGACTGGGTTTCGTAGATTTTTCGTTTTCTGTTCGATCCATCGTTGATTCGTCCTTAATTGTTGTTCTAGTGTTGGTGTTTTATTATGCGCAAATGCTTTTCAATTCGATGGACATGGGGAATAATTGCATTTAAAAGTTGGTCCAGTTGGTTGGTCGGCTCCGAGGAACAAGTGAATGCTATAATAATACCGAAGCACAACAACAAATATTGGGGGCGGGGGAGGACAAACTTGTGGACCAACGTCTATAGAATGCTAAGTGAGTTGAAGGTTTCATTTCTTTATTCACTTACTTTTGCCAAGCTATTGTTGGGAATTACTGGACACATTTTTTTGTTTAGTCCTCCATCAGGATGAAGGAAGCAAATTAATGTCAGAGAAATTTCAAATTTAATTAGGTATCCTTGGGGAAGTTAGCTTAGAAATCCGTCATTGTCTTTATTATGATTATTCCAAGTTTGTTTGTTTTTTACGACTGTGGGATTTTCCGACTGTGGGATTTTCCGGTTGACTGGATGAATGAAATTTACCTTTTGTACGTAAGTTGGGTTAGTTGCTGTAATAGACAGTTGGAGCGCTGATGTAGGCTAATGAACGTTTAAATTGCATCGTTCATTGGGAATTTAATCATCCGTGGAAAGTGAAATATTAGGTAGGACAAAGTATAAAATGAAATAGATTTCACTGATTGAATTACACTATTTCTTGATGAAGATTGACGCGCTTAGAAGGTGGAGGGACTAAGCGAGTTTGTTTTAAATCTGCTTGCAGGTACTGAACAAATTTCGCACACATTGTCTTTTTAATAAAAAATATTACAACCATTTTAAAACATTTTAGTTTTGTTTAATTCAAAATATCAGTTCATAACTTTTATTGTTTTTATCAAAAAGCGCAAAAATATAAAAAACTTTTAACTCTGATTACTCAAATATTTGGAAATGTCGCTTATACCCTTCATCGTTCATTTGGTCACGTATGTGCGATCAAATGCGCAACCATCTCCACAATTTTTCTTCTATAAGGAATAAATTTCAAATTTCAAGAAGCAATTTCTTCTATTAAGCTTTTTTTGTACTTGGGCAGAGAAGTTAAGCATGTATAATAACTTTTTTAGGTTAATGCACAAGCTTTATAGAAGATAAATTGGTGTTAAAAGTGTGGGCTGAATAGGTAGAGCGGAAATTATGGGCGATTCAGGGTTTTGCACTTTTGCACAATTGAATGAACTGAGAGGCTGACAACTAGCATTCTTTGGTGTTTATACACACATTTTTTAGTTGTTTTTTCTTTCCTTTGTTCCCATTTTTTCCTCTGCGTTAAGTATGCTGGGATTTTATTCTCCAATTTTCATATATTTTTGGAACAAAGTCACCGTGCAAAGCGGTATAGTTATTATCGTATGGTAGTGGGTGAGTTAACTGACATATAAAGGGTGAATCATTTCGAAGGTCCCTACTTTTTTAGAGAAAAAAACACAGAAAATTCAAATTTAATGGAGAATGTTTATTATCAATTGGAAAGAACATTCTTTGGCATTTATTTTTTGAAGATTATGTCTATCAAATGTTGGCCTTTGCTACGTCGCAGATGGTCCATCCGTTGAGTCCAATTTTCGATCACTTGTTCGAGCATTTCGACTGGTAACTGGCGAATGACACGCGTGATGTTTTCCTCCAAGGCCTGAATCGAAGCGGGTTTGTCGGCATAAGCTTTTGACTTTACATATCCCCACAGGAAAAAGTCTAACGGTGTGATATCACACGATCTTGGTGGCCAATCGACCGGCCGGTGATGGTGTTGCGAATAGTACGCTCAGTAGGCCGATTATGTTGACCATAAGTTGAGCGAATTGCACGAAATACATTCCTCACAGAACGTGAATTTTCATAATAAAGTTGAACAATTTGTAAACGTTGTTCACCCGTAAGTCTTTCCATTATGAAATGCCAAACAATACTAAACAAAAATAACATGACAGCATGACACGACTCACACGTGATCTGTCAAAAATGGCTATTGAAAAAAGTATCTCTACTTGGATCACCCATTAGTTTCTGTTCAAAAAAAAGCTTAATTTTGTTAAATAATTAAACAACTCGTTTGATTCACAAAACAATAGTTTGATAACTTGCCCATTCAATGGCTAATAATAACCGTGGTGGAGACATTACCAAATAGTATGTAACTCCCCAAGTTCTGTAGCCAGCGAAGAAGCAGTGCAAACCCCTGGATCGCTACATTTGACGCTGTCCATGCTTCAGCGCCGTCGAGCAGGACTGGTATGATCAGGGTCTTATATAGGTTTTATAGAAGGTTTTACTACTGAATTGCTTTCTTAGCCCGAAGACACAGTGGTTGGCAAGTGTAATTCTTCGTTTAATTTCTGATGAGATGTTATTGTCAGAGTTCCTATCGGAGCCGAGGTAGAAAAAGTCCCGTACTATCTTAAAGATCTGTCAATGGTGACGTTCTGTCCAATTCGTCGATGTTGTGTGTCCTTTCGTGATGCCAGCATATACTTGGTCTTACCCTCATTTATCTACTGCCAAACTTATTTTTGCCGTTTCCTTCTCTATACTAGCAAACGTAGCTATGACATCACGTTGAGTCCTACGTATGATGTCAATATCGTCGGCGTAGGCTAGTAGTTGCACCGATTTTTGGAAAATTGTGCTTCTGGTGTTGGCTCGGGAGTTTTGCACAATCCTCTCAAGAATCACATTGAACAGCGCATCGCCTTCCCAAATTCTTTTTTTTTTTTTTGGTATCGAATGTAACGGTGAGGTCGTTTCCGACTCTGATGGAGCAACGAGAACTCTCCATTCTCATCCTACACAAACGGACGAGTTTGGGGGGGTATACCAAAACTAGGCATGGCTCTGTATAGTTCGTCTCTATAAATGCTGTCGTATGCGGCTTTGAAATCGATGAATAGGAGGTGGGTATCGATTTGGACTTCTTAGGTTTTTCCAGAATCTGCCGAAGTGTGAAAATTTGATCGGATGTGGCCTATAAGGGCCCATCAGGCTGTTGGTAAACAGTTTCAGGCGTTCATATATTACGGCAGATAGGATCTTGTAGTCGATGTTGAGGAGGCTTATTCCTCTGTAGTTGGCACAGTTCAGAGGGCCCAATTTTTATGGATCGAGCAAACGATGCTGAGGTTCCATTCTTCAGGCATACATTCATCCGACCAGATTTCCCTTATGAGTTGGTGGAAGTTACTTACCAAGTCATCTCCATCGGCTTTTTAAAGCTCTGCGGGAAGGCCGTCATTTCCAGCAGCCTTATTAAGCTTCAGTTTAGATATTGCTATCCTCACTTGACTCAGGTCGCGTGTTTGGCAGTTTTCGCTGTCGTTGCCAATATTGAATGGTTCGTTCGGCCTAACAGCGAAATGTTGTTCGTCATTGCCGTTTTACAGTCTGCAGAAGTGGTTCTTCTATATCCCTCAGCATCGACTGTGTCTCAACTACGATATTTCCTTGTTCGCGTCGACAGGATTCTGTCGATCACGCGCTTTTCTTGCTCTTTTTTCTTTTTTCTGAAGAGCCGGTGTGCTTGCCTTCCTCTCTGCCCATAGAGCTCAATGGAAGCTCTCGTCTTTACTTGCAGCTAAGCCATTTAGGACTCATTCTTGACTGCGAGCATCTGTCCGCATTCCTCATCAAACCACGGGTTTCTTGTTGATGGGCTCCAGACACCTAGCACATCAGTTGCGACTGATCTAATGGCTTGTTGGCAACGTTGCTATTTTTCTTCAACTTTCGATGCTGGTGGTATGGTGTTAATCGAGAGGTTAAGTGATAAGCATTCTTACCTTTGCTGAAATAAGGTAGTAGTCCGAATAGATGTCAGCCCCTCGGAATGTTTGGACATCCAAAATACTGGATGCGTGTCCCTTGTCTACGCAATGTGATCAATTTGGTTGACCGTTCGTTGATACCGCCATGTCCCCTTATGTATATCGGGAAACCGTGTGCTGGCTATAGTGGCATTTCGTTCCGTAGCGAAGTGAATTAACCTAAGTCGGATACCAGACATGTCGTCGTGTAGGCTATATTTATTAACCATTCCTGATAAAGATGTCTTCTCTCCGTACCCTTGCGCTAAAATTTCCCAGCACGATTTTAACATCGGCCTTCGGTAGTCGCTGATAGGTTTTGTCAAGGCGATCGCAAAAGTAATCCTAAGTCTGGAGGTGAGCGCATATAAGGCTTATGTTTGCGAATTTGGCATAAATGCGAATTGTTACAATGCGTTTGCATAAGACTTCTTGAATGTCGTTGTCCTTTTTTCGTTTACCTGGGTCGTCAACAATAAAATGAGTTCTTTCCAATTCTCTTGGTTGCTTGGTGGGTGGGTAGGTGGGTAATGAACCCATTACAAAACCCCCAACCTGGAGGGCCAGTTATAATTTATAAAAAACCCCTATTACATTGGGCCATCAGTATCCACTGAGGGACTGAGCACTGCCTTTTGCCTTTCGGTTTATCCGCTTTTCGTATCATCAACAATTCGTTATCAACACTCGCACTCAAATCCGTTTAAAGGAGACCTGTATCTGATAGTTACCACTTGGAAGAAAAATTAAGCACCATTCATCCACTGTGCATTGCCTAGTTAAAGCCAATCAGAGTCTACCCTCGTTCTACAACATCCATACGTCGATATTTCGTTGTCCTGTTCTTAAATTCCAACTTCCAACTATACCCACAATTGCCGTTTCTATCACCTACGCTGTTAAAAGCAACTCCCAGCATGTAGAAACAACTCAAAAGTAGAAAACGACACAAACTGCTATTCAAATCAACGACTTTCAATCCATCCATGCTCTCTGCAAAAAAGGAAGTACCCCTACCAAGCAATTAATTAATCCATGCACTCACACAACTATGCACTCAATGAACTATGCCATATCCCACCGCATCAAGATGGCAAAAGGGTCCACAACGCCACACACATGCACTTAGCAACCAACGTACCAACACAAATTCGATTCGCAATCCATCGAGCCATTAACAAAAGTGTGAACTGAAGAATCGGAAACGAATGACCAAAACCAGAGACAATGTCCTGCAATTAGATCCTTTTTTTTTGTTTTGCTTTCTGTTTCATGTATTATGATGTTCCTTTTATTTTTCATTTTAATGCATGCTCTCCAGGGTCCATCTATTTGTAATCCTTGACTAGTTGGATCCATCTGAGTGGTAATAGTATTGTCAGAAGAAGAAATCAAACGAAAACTTTCGAGACAAGTGACTTTATTGAAGGGTTTCAGAGAAGATGTTGAAAGAGTACCGGAAATGTTGTTTTTTTTATAAATAATTAATTTCCAAAGTGATAACTGTGTCAGCCTTAAAGCTTTCGACTTTTATTGTAAGGCCGACAATCTATTGTCGCCGAACTAAACAAAAGAAACGCCATAATGTAATTCTCCTCCCTTGCGACTTTTTAAAGCCTCGCATTTTCCTCAGAAACATTGAAGGAGAAATCATCATTTAGAGCTCGCTGTTTTTCGTGAAACAGTTCACAATGTCCTAAAACGACACGTAAATCAACTCACTAGGTGTTTGACTGTTGTCCTTTTTTTTCAATTAATGTCATCTAATTTTCACCTTTTTACGACTTACAATTTCATTTCTAACAAAATGGCTGTCAATTTATTCTATGACATGACATTGCTATTGCTACACCCTTGTTTTTTTGTGGAAGTGCCTCCAAATCACCTTAGGACGAAGACCCACGTTATCATGCTTGTATTTTAAAACAATACTAGCTGACCCGGCAAACGTTGTTTTTCCATATAAATTATTTCTACTGAATATTTTGGTTGCTACATAAAAAAAACCCAGGACAAGGCTACAATCCGCTGTGCGAATCGTTGAATACCCTATCCCATTCCATCCATAAATTAAACATACCAAAAAATTGGGTATGGCTAAACCTTTACGAGATAGAACATACAAAATGACATTTTCACAATATATTGCTCAGCTAGTATATCAAATCTTTTACGGTTGACAAAAAAAGAAAATACAGAGAACTGTACTAGTTACTCGGAAAATATTCGAAGCTTAACCTTTTCAACAAGCTGCTATTATACAAGCAAGTGCTAAAGCTGGTCTGTACATATGGTATACAACTATGGGGTTGTATATGTAGAATCTAAACATTCTACAAACTTTCGAGAACCAAATGTTAAGATCATACGTTAATGCGCGGTGGTATATACAAGGAATGGAGATCTACGCAGAGATCTGGGTATTCCCGCGGTTAAAGATGAAACGAAAAATTTTACACGCAAACATAAAAAAAGTTTAATGGGACACGTTAAAACAGTGGGCGTTAACAATGGGAGCGGCAAGAAAACTTTATGTAAACGATATTTAAATAGATAAAATGTATCGAATGTGATCAATAGAATTGAATGATGGTTTATCGAATTCATGTGATACACATGGTGTACCAAAATCAAAGCCGCAAACGAATTTAAACTCCGAAGTAAGATAACCGGAGAATTAACTTTCAAATTTCGTAGAAGGTGTGGTGGCATGCCTGTCACATCCAGTGAGTTCAAAAAATCTGTTTGATATTTTACAGCTTCATTGGCATCGCAAACTGAATCGACCGATTTGTATGATATCAATTCCCCTGGCAACGGCTTCTGTATCTTGAAGTTAAATCGTCGACGCCCAAATTTTTTTCTGCAAAAATGGCTCTTTCTGCCTTCTGTGTGCGTACATCGAGGAAGATGCGGTCAATGAAAGCATCTTGCCTATGAACAATTGTGCAGAAACTGGTGGATATGTAATCATTATTTTCATGGACAGCAAATTATCCATCGAATTGATCTTGTAGCATTTTGCCGCGCATGTTTTTAGCTGCCATTTTTCAAAATCGTTGAACGTGAAATGTCGAAAAGCGTTTTTCTGGAATCAACTGAGTGCCGCTGAATAGTTTGTGCTTGTTTTTTTATATCATTGAGTGTTCTGATCAAAGCAACAAAAGAATTTTTGTTGCGCTATAGTAGTGCATTAATCCCAGATGATAATTTTACATTGTTTCAGCACTTTGTTTCTCGACAATAAATTTTTGTATGTTGCTTACTTCATCTGGGTTACTTCAAATATTCAGAGTCGGCCATGGCTCCATCCAATTAAGATGCTGCAATTCCAGATGATGCAACGGTTAACGCGATGTCATTTTTTGATGGTATTTAGGCGAGAATTAGTGAAATGAGAAATGTTTTTCAAGTTTCACATAGTGCATCTAAAAGAAAACCGCTTTGTCCAGCTGAAACTACCAGCATAATGCGTTCGCTTTTTTAGGAACAACAGCAAAAAAATGGGCGGATGAATCGAAAGGCCAATGATGGCCCAGTGCCCTAAGGGTATCTAATTGGAACTGGCCCTCCAGGTTTGGGGGTTATGCTTTGGGTTAACTACCCACCCACGGAAAAAAAGTATTTGTTACGAAGAACCCAATAGTCTCGGAAGGGACTGATATTATTGTCCCGAACAACTAGCGGAAGCCCTTAACACTTCTACAATGCCGGAATGGGATGGGCCATGGAAAAAGAGGATAAAAAACTCCGCAATTTACTACGGACCTATACTACTTTAGCAATCAGAAACAGCGACTATTCGGATGCGGAGTTGTTATAAGTGCCAGACTTAGGCAAGAAGTCTTATGTTTCCAAGACATTAGCGAACGCATTGTAACAATCCATATCAAGGCCGAATTCGCCAATATAAGCCTTATATGCGCTCACGCCCCAACGGAGGAAAAAGATGATATAGCTATGGATTGCTTCTATAGGCTCTTTGACAAAACCTATGAGCGACTACCGAAGTACGGTGTTAAAATCGTGTTGGGAAGAGAAGACATCTTTAGCAGCAATGTAGGAAAACATAGCTTTCACGACAACAAGTCTGGTAATAGACCTAGGCTAATTGACTTCGCTACGGCACGAAATGCCACCAGTGTTCTGGATGTCCGAACATTCCGAGGAGCTAACATCAACTCCACCACACCACAAAAATCCAGATATACTGTGAAAAAAATTAATGTCGAAAGAGACCGCCAAGACCTTCGCGCAACGCGTATCCCTTAACCTCTCGATTAACACCATACCACCAGCATCGAATGTCGAAGAAAAATGGCAACGATTCCAACAAGCCGCATCAGCCGCAACTGATGTGCTAGATTTCTCGCGCTCATAATCAAGAAACCCCTGGTTTGATGAGGAATTCCGACATATGCTCGCAGCCAAAAACGAGGCCTACATGGCGAAACTGCAAGTGAAGACCAGAGCTGCCATTGTGCTCTATAGGCAGAGAAGAAGGGAGAAAACCGGCTTCTCAGAAAGAAGAAAAAAGACCAAGAAAAGCGCGTGGTTCTTCCATATCCTCAGAATCTACTCTCTGAGGATATGGAAGAACCAATTCTGCAGACTGTTAGACGGCGATAAAGTGCAACATTCCGCTGTCAAGCAGAACGAAAAATTCAATATTGGCAACGACAGCAAAAACTACCAACCACCCGACCTGAGGAAAGCAATATCTAAACTCAAGCTTAATAATGCTGCTGGAAAGGACGGCCTTAGCGCTGAGCTTTAAAAAGCCGGTGGGGATGACTTGGTAAGTAACATTCACCAAATTTTGTCTGAAAAAAACATGCCTAATCAATAGAATCTCAGCATTGTTTGCCCGATCCACAAAAAAGGAGACCTTCTGAACTGTGTCAACTGCAGAGGCATAAGTCTCCTCAACATTGCCTACAAGATCCTATCTGCCCTAATATGTGAACGCCTGAAAACGTTTACTAACAACCTGATCGGCACTTATCTTCCTGGTTTTAGACCAGGAAAGTCCACAGTTGATCAGATGTTTATAGTTCGGTTGATCTAGTAAAAAACCCATTATTCAAGCCGCATATGAGATCATATATTGAGACGAACTATACAGATCCATGTCTAGTTTTGGTATACCGCCCAAACTCGTCCGTTTGTGTAGGATAACGATGGAGAATTCTCGCTACTCCATTATTGTCGGAAACGATGTCACCAAAAATTGATTAAGGCAAGGCGATGCGCTGTCACTTCTGACTTGTTGAATTTGGTTCTTGAGAGGATTGTGCAAAGCCTCCGAACCAACACCAGAGGCACAATCTTTCAAATATTGGTGCAACTACTAGCATACCCATACGCCGTTTTCTGATATAGAGAAGGAAGCAGCAAAAATAGATCTACCTCTGCTTCGCTATCAAATCTCGTCAGAAATTAAACGAAGAATTACTCCTGCCAACCGCTGTTTCTCCAGGCTAAGAAGGCAATTCAGTAGTAAAGCCCTCACTCCAACTACTAAGGAGATCCTATAAAAGACTCTGATCATCATAATCCTGATCTACGGCCTTGATGCATGAATCTTGTCAAAAGTGGATGGAGGAGATTATAATTAGTTTTCTTTAAGAATAGTTTTGATCAAATCGATTCAAATCGAAATAACAGCCGCGGGTGTTGATTTTGTGGCTGGGGCCTATTTCCTTTTTTTCGGAGATTGAGCATACAGATGCTTAAATCCGGGGGTTATTGCAATGCACCTCTTGACTTATCATCTCAGCTTCTACAACCTTTCAAAAATCCCTCTCAAAAGTTGCCCGAGCTGACGTTTTCAACGGGTTTTGTGAAAATATTCGCTAGTAAAATAATAAAATTCGATGAAACAATTCATCGTAAATCAATAACACCCCTAATAAGTTCAACAATGTATAAGTTGAGTCCTAAAATAAAGCAACCAAAAAAAAACGAAGAGAAGAAAAAATCCGTTTCAACACTCAAACTTTTCCAATAAAAACTTTTTTTTCCATTGGTTTTGTCCCAATAAAGTAACAGGAAATAAAACTTATCTCGTTAATTTGGTAAGAGCAATCAAGTGCGGACAGGAAAAAAAATTTCCATTTCGCGAAACGAATATCCAAATCCCAAACATACAATTTTCTGATATTTCATAACGAATTCATCTTAATGGACCCACTTGAGACTTAAGTCATATTATATGCGACTCAATCTTAATTCGGACCGTATTCCGCAAAAAATACGTAGGCCAAGGATAAGACAAAAAATACCGTACTTCTCTTTGCGGACGGTCTGGCTTTGATGAATTCAAAGAAGACCCTTACAGAAACCAAAACCGCCTACATTCCCCCTCCCCGTTAAAGTTCTTTATCGCACCAACCCGCGCGCATTTTACATCATCATCAGTCTTATCTCGTGTAAAGGTCTATCTGTGTTGGTCCATCTTGGGCGAATTTATTTTGTGCCCGCTACATGCGTTCGTTGCCGTCGTCGTCCTCATATTCCTTAAATAAATCAAATTTTGCGCTGCAAAATGAAATTATCCTCAACGCAGATTGTATTTTATTACAAAAGCGGATAAAAACACACCACTCTGTGTATATGTGCGTCGTCCTCTGCGGACAACTAGCAGAGGATGAGGGTGCTACTAGGACTAGTTAGCCGGACTACGCTGCTATTGGTGTCGGTGAGGTGCTGTCTTGCATTCCATCTTTTTGCCTCTTTTTCATCAATGGCTTATAACTTTTTGCTGGAAAATAAAAATTTTGCGAGGATATTTTTTTCTGCTGTGTAATTCTGTCAGCGTGGACCTTTTGAGTATGGCTTGCGTTCGGATAGCACAGTGTGAGATAATGAAATATAATAATCATTCTCATGAACGTCATCAGCGGACAAAAATTGCTTCTTCGGTTCATTTTATATTGTTGTACGTCGAGCGATAGGATGAAAGGATGGATGCAGAAAGTGGAAGGATATTGTTTTAAGATTCATATCACAAACTACTCTACTGAGAATATTGCAATAATGATTTTTTTTTGCGTGGTACTTACAAGTTTCGATTTTTTTTGTTCATTAAAACTATATGGCAATTCTTCGAGGAGGACTAACTGAGTTACAGACAAGAAGGTTGATTATGAGCAGCCTTTTTAAAGAAACATAAAAAATTTATAAAGGAATGGTCCTAGGTTGTAGACAAGGCCCCACAACCTAGTCGCCCTTGTTCGGTAAGATTTCATCATATCATAGGCTCTTTGAAGGATTATTACTACATTCCGCAGGTGGGTGGATGGGCCATTCCAAAAAGGGTGGGAACCATGTCGTAATGACACATTCTGAAAAAAATTTTACTGAAGCAGGACTCGTTTCTTATTCGAATTAGCGGTGGTGAATATACAGGGTGTCCGCCGGGAAGGCATACTACTTTGTTTGTTTATAATTTTTGATTAAATGAAAGAGATAGGATCTTATATTGATAAATGTTTTATTTAATGTTGGCAATTATGTATGGAATACAATATCAGGTAAATGTCCGCCTCTGTTAGTCTCACAAATGCGAGCCCTTTTGGGCACATTTTTCATTACATTCTCACACACTTAACGCGGTATTTTATTTATTTCATCACGAATTTGAATTGCTCAAGCGTTTCTGGTTTTTTTGCATAAACCTTGCTTTACAGATATCGCCACAAAAAGAAGTCCGGAGCAGTCAAATCAGGCGACCGTGGAGGCTAATCGACATCACTATTTCTTGAAATAACTTGTTGTGGAAAGAGGTCTCGCGATAATTCCATTGTAATCCTGGTTGTATGCGATGTGGCACCGTCTGGTTGATACCACATGTTAATCAAGCCCAAATCATGCAGTTGTGACATTAAAAGGTTTTCAATCATATCTCGATATCGCTCCCTATTCACAGTTACCGTTACGCCGTTTTCATTTTTAAAGAAGTAAGGTCCAATGATTCCTCCTGACCAAATTGCAAACCAGACTAAAAATTTTAATGGATGCAAAGGTGACTGATGAATAATTTGATGGCTTTCCATTGCCCAGAATCGAAAATTCTGTTTATTCACATATCGATTCAAATAAAAAAGGTGCCTCGTCACTCATTATGATTTTTTCATGAAAATCGGGGTTGTCATGTGTTAGCTGTTACATCCTATTGGCATATGTACGGCGGCTTAAATAGTCCTGTGGAAGAGGCTCCTTTGTCAACGGAATCTTAAATGGAAACAAATGCAAATCCTGGTGCAAAATTGTGACCAAAGTTGTTTTTTGAAGACCAACCTGCTGAGCACGGCCTCGAATTGAGGTTGATGGATTGTTTTGAACACTTCCTTGAGCAGCATTAATATTTTCAGCCGATGTTGCAGTACGTTGTGGTCCATGCTTGGGCTTCTTGCCTTTATTCTTTTTTGGTATCGAATGTGCCGATGATGTCGTTTCCGCCTCTGATAGAGCAGCGAGAATTCTCCATCGTCATTCTCCACAGACAGTTATGAAGCTTTGATAAGCTATGAAGCTATCGATTTTGACGTAGGAAAGGGAAGAAAAAGAAGAATCGTCCATAAGCCTCTTGGATAGAGTTCAGTAAGTTCAGTGTATTTTTCGGCGCCGAACTCCAAACATGAAAAAAGTATTTAAGACCTGGCCGTACCTGGGCTTTATGCAGAAGAAAAGCATGACTGGTGTCAAATATCTCTTTAGGTTACTTAGTTTTGATGCTGCTGATTTGTCAACAGAGATTACACATTGTTGCAATGATACATCTGACCCAATTGCCTGAGTTCTTCTGAATCGAGGACTATATTCTCTGTTTCGATTTGCAGAACTGCGGATTTTTTTTGATTTTTTAATCTCTTTCAGGTCTTCGTTAATAGAGCTGATTTTTTTTTGCATCTCTCATAGTGAGCAGCAAAAGCGGTTATAGGCAGGGGTCGTTTGAGTTAAACCCTTTTCGAGTAAAATCATCTAAAAAATACAATTTTTTGGCGCAAATGTCTTGCTAGTACCCAGGGCCAAGCTTTCCAACAACCATTCATGTGTGGATGTGTACTTCTTGCACGATGGAGGGGACCTCCTGTTATATGCCAACTCCGAACGGCGAAGTTGAGATATGCTATTCTTGACAGTTGATACTACTCCGATGATTTTTTAGATCATCGCGAGAGGAGAGCCAGTGAAAAATCATTGAACATTCAATAAGCATCACTATTAGAAGGAATCTGATGAGGACACTTGTTAATGTCCGAAATAGCTATAATTCTAACCAAAATTGTGATGTCTGTACACAAGTTGTTGTTGTAATTTCGGCTGTCCCCCTTAAGAGTCAGAATCGTTCTTACACCTAGCTTACCAACTACCAAAATCATTTTAGTTGTCGCTGCGGCTGGTTATCGAACCCAGACCTTCTGCGCGGCAGTTCATCACACTAACAATCGTGCCACTGAGCCCGTCTATTATCTGCAAAACTAAAAATGTGATTATAAGTTGTCCTCAAAGGATTATTAATGTGCAGCAGAAAAATGGTATGTGAGAGAATTAATCCTTGAAGTAACCCAACCCAGCGTTTATAAAAAAATTTACCTAGGGAAACGCCTTCCACTACTACTTGCAAAGACCTGTTTTTAGAAAAGTTCTCCATCCAATAGCTCAGTTATTGTATGGTGTCGATTGGACTATCAAAGTCCACTTCCACAGTCAATCGAAAGCCTTGGAAATATCAACTCGACTACAGACCTAACTTATATTCGGTGCCATACTGTCATGCCTTTAAGTACAATCCGTGTTAAGGATGATTTATGTGCATACTAGACCTGACTTAGCATGATGGAACCTAGTAACGTCGATCTTATATGGCTTAAATTTGTCTTTCAGAGAATTTAAAAATTCATATGCTTCATTAATCGCTTTCCAAACGACGAATTACCGAAACATTGAGCCGAGAAGGTTGATTGGATAAACACAGAGTAGGATCGAAGTGCGAAACTGGATGCTACTAACATAGGAACTAACAAAGGTGGATGGCCAGATTGTTTTTGATATATAGCACCACTTAAGTAAGTTCGTATTCAGACTACAAAATATATTTCCGTTCCATCATTAAGTTGATTTGTGCTTCTTTAAGAATCACATTGCTCTGTCCAAACACATTGTTGTTCTGTCCATACTCGTGATTAAAAAAATTTTGCTAGAGAAGTCATATACTTAGTTGCAATACAAATACAAAAAGAGTGGTAGTTTTAGTGAGTAAAAATCTCACACTACTTTGGTCACGTGCTCATCGTGTCTATGAAGATTTCCACCAGCCAACGGAAAAAAACGGTTGTGTCCAAAGTTAATTTAAGGATTCATATTGACACTTCTGGAATTATCAAGTACAAATGTCGGGGCAATACGATCTGTCTTGGAGTTTCATGAAGTCTCTGATTTCAATAAATAAATATTTTACAAACGTTTCTTAAATGAGTAGGGCTCAGTCTAAAATTCCTTTGACCATGCCTTAAGCCTCCAATTGTCATCTTAGCCAGTCATTCAGTCATCCAGAAATAATTGGTGGATACATTTTTTTGGGCTTCGCTTTTCTATCCCCGTTTGATTATTGTTTTCACCTTCATTTCGATTTGTTCATAATGGCAATACTTGCCCTGTAAGGACCATGTAAAAAAGCGATAAAATGTCAAAAAATAACATTTTCCTCTCCTTCTCTCCCAAATATCTTTCACTCATCGCAGTAATGGAAATTCAAATTCAAATCACATCAAAATTAAGTTACGCCTGGTGACAAATAACTGTACTTCCCCTCTCAGAGGAATATCTTACATCGCGATCAGAATTCCAAATATTTCCCATACCTAACACAATCTTTCAATCGCAGCATAGTATCTGAATGTGAATTCCGCCCCCCAAAAACAGAATATTCCTTATTAAGACTGTCATCAATATTTGTTGGCATCATTGCTGGCGTTTTAATATTCCCTACCCTGCGCCACCCTCAACCAGTGGTTGTAGATTGAATTCGTATTCCCAGATACTGCCATTTTTATCTAATGTCTATGTCAGTGTCAATCAGTATTCACAATTCCTTCCCCCCGTCGTTTGTTGATGTTCACTTGTGTATGCGGGTCTATTAGAAGGAAATAAAAAAAAATCGAATTTGTTGCGGTTATTATTTATTATTCCACTCAAGGCCGACCAAGCTGAAGCAAATTTTGGTCAAATTTAATTTAGTTCGATGAAGTGGCAGAAATTTGCTATTCACTATTCCGATTCGTGCCAACCATCCACCTGCCGCTTTGCGTCCTTCCTTTATCATTATTCTACCAAGACTTAAACCGAGTAAGGTAAGGACATTTCAATTTGTTGTGGAGGAGTTTTCTTTTGTTATTAAACAAAAAATAATACCACAAATAGAGGAGTGGTTTTGTGTACCTATTGCTGTGGCAAGTTATGCTTTACTTTTTCATTTCAAAATTGCAAATCGATTTTGCTGTAGGGGTGAAGTATAAGTTTTAGATACTTGTATCTTATCGATGCTCCGATGGTAATGATAAAATAAGTTTTTTTTTTTCTTTATTTCTGCTTTGCCAAGGATGAGTCCTACCTATATTTACGTATTTACTTTGCATATGACTTCTTTTTCCTTTTTTTTTGAAGCAGGTACATATTTTGCTTGGTAATACGTTTGGATGGCAAAGTCTTTGAAGTGACTCTGCAAAATGACTGATGTTGACAAGATTATAAATGAAAAAAGTTTTTATTTGATATTTTGTGAAATTTTTAAGCAGATTCACAAGGAATTGGTTAGAAATTGCAGAGTATAGTGAGCAAAAAGATCAACTTTGGTGAATGGTATTTATAAAATGCTTCGATTTATATCGAAGTTAAAAAAAATCTTAGAAATGTCGCATGTGAGCTTTGTAGCATTTAGGTAGCTATTTATACACTATCCCTTAGGGGTGTATTAGTTCTGACATTAAGTTTGTAACATTGCGAAAAATTTGGATAGTTAAACCATAAAAGCAGCTGAGTTTTTTTTTGCTGGAGGCTACGGACACTTTGTGGCCCGTGCTACGAGTTAGGCCAGACTTAATGCTAGAGCATGTATACGTGGCTAAAACTCCACTTTATTCTGTACTGTAAGGCCGCGGGTACAGTGGCGCGAGAAAGAGATGCGATGCGAGAAGTGTTTGAGTGCGAGAAAACTGTTCGCATGTATTCGTATGCACTCACGCACAGTGGAGCGATTTTTTATGCCAAAAATGCGATCTTCTCGCAAACCTCTCGCATGCTTCTCGCACACAAACTCTCATGACCACTTTTTCAAGTTAGTGATTAAAATCCGCTCTGCGAATCGTAGTCTATAATATTCCATCCTAAAATTAAACATCCCCAAAATGTGGGAGTGGCATTTGCACAAAATTCTGCTCAGACAGTTTATCAAAATATTGTACCGCTCCACAAAACAACGCTTCTGTATTTCATATGCTCTGGGATAGGGTATACAAGTGGTTTTTGTAGGAAAACGTCCCCCCAAAAAGTGAGCTTGAGTCAATGTACCGCCTGTCAAGGCGGTACGTCCTTGGGCAGGTTTTGACATCACGTCTTTTGTCTTATTGGCCTGAGTTTTTGCCCTCTTGCGGTCCCGTTTGGTTTTATTTGGACTTTCCCATACTTCATTTGTCGATAACATATACGTTTTGAGATTTCGTGGGGTTACTGTCCCGTCTATTTTGCTTTCTAGTGCATTTCTTGCAGCTTCATACTTTTGGCATTCCAGCAGCACATGCTCGGCATTTTGGACGAGAGAATGGTTCATCAGCAAGTCTAAACCTGTGTAGGTATTTCCAAAAGCTACCGTGTCCCGTTAGGAATTGTGATAGATAGAAATTTACTTCGCCGTGCTTTCTCTTTTTACACTTTTCGACGTTCGGCAGTGATTTGTCCATCGTCCATTTGGTGTTGTGCTCCATTTACTTTGTCATTCCATTTCAGCGGCTTCTCTAATGGAAAATCGCTCTGTGTTTTCATTATTGTTTATTGATGATGAGATTTTTACCCCCAGCCCGATAGGCATTCTACCTGCCGTCACATTTATTGCATCCCCAGATACAGTTCAGTTTGAGTGATGCTCTTCTGTGCACAGTGTTCACGTGGCCAAGGCCCATGAGGGCTGCGTACGTGAGGATTTATTTGCTTACGGTTGCTAGCAGATTTCTTATTTGATGCCTTGGTACTCCAATATTCGGCATGAGCCTTGATATTCCGATGACTGCTCGGCTGTCTTTTTCACTCGTGTGCCTTAGGTGTTATCTCAAGTTAAGCCTGTGGTCTAAGAGCACACCTAGGTATTTTATGTAGGTCTTCGACTCGATTATGTGCTCTGCAACTTTTCGCCTTAAGCGTCCTCTGCTAATGAGGACGGCCTCTGTTTTATAGTTGACGAGCTGAGCCATATCTTTACATCTTTGATAGCGTTAATGCAACGTAGCGGCCATTCCTCTATGGTTTTGGCCACTACTACCACTGCGATGTCGTCAGCGTATTCATAATAGTACATAATACTAAATAGGGCTGGTCCCAGAACTGAGCCCTGTGAGTGGTTTCGTACGATTATGGCCCTTCTTCTGTATCAAAAAAGAGGGTTCTGTCTTGGAAATATTTTGTTATTATTCGCTTTAGGTAGTTGGGCACTCTCATGTTATTTAGCGCTGTCATTATGGTGAGCCCGATCCACAAAAAAGGAGACTCTCTAAACTGCGCCAACTACAGAGGCATAAGTCTCCTCAACATCGCCTTCGAGATCCTATCTACCGTAATCTGTAAAACGTTTAATAACAACCTGTTCGGCCCTATTCACTGAAAAGGACCGATCAGGTTGTTGCGGCAGATAGGATCTTGTAGGCATCTTACCATGGTTGAAAGTTATCTTTAGGGACTGCATCGAGCTGATCTAAATTCCCATAATAGGTGTCACCATGTGACACTGTTTAGGCACGCAAACAGGCTAGGCCTCTACTCAAACGACTTCTGTAGGAGCTGCATCAACGAAGAGGAAGAAAAAACAATACTTCATCTCCTTTCTAACTGCCCAGCCCTATTAATCGAAAGAAAGCTATATCTTGGAGCTTACTATTTTCAACATGTCAGTGATTTGACAAAAACGGAAGTGAAAAACCTCTTCCGCTTCATCAAAAGCTCAAAATGGTTTTCACACGGATAGTAGGATAATGGACAAGATCCACGTGGTGTCACAATGGACCAAAATGGTCGAAGAGTGTTGGCGAACGCTGGCATGGCAGCCAATCTAACCTGACATAACCTACATCACAAGAACAAAACCAGCCATGACAATGAATAGCTCTGTTATGTTAAATCCTAAATTAGTGTGAACTCACGAGGACGGTTTAATCATCCAAATACCTATTTTAGAGAAACGCGCAAATACTCTTATGGGACAGGATACATCATTTCAAACATCATCACTCCATGGTCACAAAAACAAATACTTTCTGCACAATAAACTCCAATTAAATGCACACCGTCTAGTCTTCCGAATTCGTTTTCATTTTCGTTCCTCATTTCCTCTTGTAGCACATTCGATAAAAACAATGCGGCTTAAGCAGCCTCCCAGCCATCCTCTTGTCCGCTCATCCCACAAAGGTGTGAATCCATGGTAGATACAATGATCCTCTGCGGCAAATAAAATCCACGCATACATGCAGGAAATTAATTAAATTAATTAACACAGTATACACACCATGTTAGCAAATAAACACACACGCCGAACGACCATTTCACTTAATTGGAATGTATTTCCATGGGAGTTAGTGTTGCAATTAATATGAGAGATAGCATCGCTTAAATTTCACTAGCAGTACCCCATCATCAGGTCCACAACAGCCTACACCTACCACACTGTCATTCTGTGCGAGCTGGATACCGAGAGGCAGCCTTAGCAATAATTACTGACAACGTACTGTGAATATGTCTACCTGTGTCCCGTTCGTGCGCTTATCACAAAGGATGATCGTTAAATCTTGGAAGGCGCATAATACTGATATGTAGGTGGTAGGTGTTGGGTCTTGCCAACTAATGAATGTGATATATCTCTGTATATCCTGCTAATCATTCGTCATTCATTCATTGGAATTTTGTTGCGCAAGTTAGACAGATGATGGCACAACGATGGGGGACTAAGTAAGTAAACAGTAGCTGTGATTCTTCCTTGTCCAAATAGTGATGAGACGGTGGCTAAGGGTTATCTGCTAATATGGGTGATATTCATCATTTCTCACTTCAGCAGGACAACAGCCCCATAGAATGTGACAACATGAGGGATGAGCATACAGGGTACGGGTTAGAGATGGCAGGATGGAGATAGTCGATGGCAAATATTTTGTCAAGCGTATGAAAGAGTTGTCTGTCGAAGGAATTATTTGTTCAAGGGGGTAAGTGGCAAAGTGAGGACAAAGAGTTGTATAGAAACTGGTGAATGGGGGAATTTCAAACAAAACATATTAGTTGTGGAACACACCCGGAAGGAGAGAATCGAGTACCATTTTCTCAGATAAACAAATGGAGATTAGAGTCCGAAAAATAAAAGTTTTCTAACGCAGAAAATTAGTTTAAAAAAAATGCACGACATTGGCAGTTGATCTAAAAAAAAACGCTTGTATTTGTAAAAGGGAGTAAGAGTTTTATGATTTGAAACTTAAACTAAGTAAACAGGGTGCTAAGGGTATGTTTTCTCTTAACCATTCCGGAACTGTGTGCCGTCTGCCGTCTGAAGCTCGAATTTCAATTACTTACGTATTCATGAAAAGCCGTATCTTAGGAATACTGCGCTTTGGGTAATGATTTTTCTTTGTTGGCCAAAACGTTAAAATCGGGTAAGAAAAATTTAGGCTAAAAAATGTTATGGGGCCTTGACACGGGTATTAAGATTAATTAAACTTTTTGTGAGATTTTGAATAAAACACAAATTATTAAGGAAATTATTGACATTTCTTTTTATTATGATAATATTGGTATGGAGTAATTACGTATGGCACAAAATATCGGCCAAATAGCCGCCGCGACCTCGGCGGCACACCTCCATCCGATGGTTCATCCGATGGTCATCACTGAAGATGATTTTCTTCGAAAATTGATCATCCACTGTTTCCATTTCTTGCCACCATTCTGACCATTGCTCAAGAGGATTTAGTTCTTGTGTCAATTGCACCTTTTAAGCGTGTAAATGCAAGTCTTTATGCATAATGTCCATCAACGACGAGCGTGAGAGGTGCAATTGTTCTGCACGACGACAAGTTGAGGTGGACGGCTATTCAGCCACACTATCGCGAACAGCAGCAATATTTTCTGCAGTTCGAGCTGTACGAGCATGCACTGCTGCTATCACATCTCCCACAGACCCGGTTGCTCCTCAATTTTTTGCACGGTTTTTCCGATTGTACGCACATTTGGACGATTAAATTGACCGAAAAAATCAGGAAGTGCACGATAAGCATTTTGATTTGATCGCCCATTTTCATAATAAATCTGTATAACTTAAACGCTTTGCTCGATTGTGTATTTTTCCATGGTTCAAATTGAGTAAGTCTGAAGTTGAGAAATGTCAAATGAAATGCAGAATAAAGTTCGACGAGGTGTGATTCAAATTCAACATCGGCCCTTAAAATTTAACCACCCGTTATATAAAATTATAGCTTTCAAGAAAATCGGACCAGCCGTTTAAGCCGGATTTAGGACGTAATCGCGTAAATTTGTTGGGTTCTTGTATCATCGTAACATTGGAATCAATAAAAATCTTTATTTCGAAAATTTTTATGAAGACAATACCTTTCTGTTGTACAAGAATACTAATAAATTTGTTCCCAAAATGCCATTTCGGGTTTTTCAATAAGGACATAGCCATTTTGGATTACAATACCAAATCACCCTTAAACTTATTATCTATCAGTCAAGCTTTACATTTTATCATGGTGAATACTAAAAACCAGCATTATATGGAAAATTACCTTCGAAATTTTAAATTATTAGTCGAAACTGAAAACGTTTACTCACATTTTTGGTCTTTATAATAGTCCCACCAGACAGATTGTAAATGCGTAAAGGGATCAATTGGAGTAAAAATATTTAATTATAAATGTTAATGTACCAGTAAGACAACGCACTGGTATTAGTACCGAAAATATCGCAGCCACAGATGCTTCAGTTCAAAATGAGCCAAATCATTTAATTCTACGCCGATTGTAGGCATTTGGAATCATATTGTGTGGAATTTTGTTTAAATATTTTAGGAGTCACCCTAACAAGATCAAATTAACCCAAGAACCAAAGCCTCTTGATCTTCTAAAGCGTAGAAACTTCTCAGATTATGCCTTGCTAAAGATTGATGAAAATCTTGAATTTCATTGGAATATCATCTTCAACGATGGAGCTAATTTTTGGCTCGTTGCTTATCTGTGAACAAAATAAAAGTTATTGGACGGTAACGAATCATGATCCTGTGTGCTTCAACAGGCTCCACTTCATTCACATAAAGTGACTGACCGCGTGGTGTCGATTTCATTCTTGAGTTCTGATTGGACCGCAGTTTTTGCGTTGAAAATAAACTTCATGTACTCGAACTTCATTCGCTACCGTGCCAGATTAAGAAGATTATTTTTTGACCGAAATTGAATGGTTCAAACAGTTCATATTTTTAAGAAGAAGTTGGGAAAAGTGTTGTCTCAAACTCAAAGCAAAAAAAAGGAACGAAATCTAGTCTAAAGAAAACAGTTTACAAAACTTCAATTTTATGGGAGTTACTGAATTGCCAGAAACCGTAAAAGCGTTGAAGACACCAGCGGATTTTTTTGTTCGTTCTTTTTTACATTTACATTTATTGTAAAGCAATCAAATATCAAAGCACTTGAAGACGATATCAATAAACCAGTAAATATTACAAAAAACGGAAATAGAGCAATTTATCGTCATTGTAATGTACACGTCATGTGCACTGGGGTAAAGCTGTTGGTCAGCGGAATGTTTTCGAGACGATGACGTGCAATAGATCGGAAACCATTAAGCTGTGTTTTTATGTAGAGTCCGACGGAAAGTCATTTTTTTCGGCCGAAGCCGAAGGTTATAGTATTACGAAATACTAGGTATAAGGACTTGAAGCCCAGAAATTAAAAATTTCGGCGTTCCTTGTCAATAAACTACGATTTAAAAGCTCAGGAAAAATATCTTATGTGAAATGGCCTAAGTTCCGACCAACATGTGTTGAACATTCGGTACTAGAGTGATATGCGGCGAATGGTGTTATAGCAGGTGATCTGTGAAGGCCCATTCTGAACCAATCCAAGTCGGCTTCATGAAGGTCCGCGTCCATGTGGTAAATGACTGATAAATTTGCTATGAGAATAGAGTTTTGTTAATCATTACTCAATGTTCGATAAGCAATTGTTGTTATTTATAAAAAGCGAAAAAGCGAAGTCTCGCGAATTGCTTCGATATTTTCTTTTGAACAACTTGTGACAGGACACCCATGGTATTTAAGATCACTAAACCATTCCTGAAACTTTTTAATTCTTCCTTTCAAAGTTATCGTTTCAAGTCACAACGACGGCCATATTCATTTTTCATTATATATTCATTTTTTTTTTAAATATTGCTCAACAATAGCCGCGTACCTGGTTTAAGTTTTACCAAATTAACTTTGCCGATGCACTGTTCTCATTGATCAATCACGAAAAATTTCCAACAGAAACTGTCAGGTGATGTCCCTCTTAGGAGTTAGAATTGTTGTTACACCTAACTCACCCACAACCATATAAACAGATATTTTGAAGTAAACAAAACTGAAGTGGTTTATAATACTCGTAATATTTTATTATTAAAAAGGATATTTTCAGTATGTGCAGACAAAATTAGAAAAAAAAAGTAGCTTAGCCCCTTCATCCTCTAAGCGCTTCAGTTAATCTGAAATCCATAACACGGCCAATGAAAATGCGTTGTTCTTTCGTTTAACGCTCCATTTTTATCAGACCCGAACTGTCAGCTGTCACATTGTAATCTTTTCCTCCGTTGGAAACGCAGTACTATTAAATGGCGCGAAATGCAAATTTTGCGTTAATTATGGGAAAAGAGTATAGAACTACATAGAGTGCGCATCTCATGCAACGAAAATTTTCTATGTGGGGTTCTGATATTGATACCCCAGTGTTCAGCCTCCTTCTGAAACGGCTACAAAATGTTTAGCTGTGATGCGCACTCTATGTCTATGTAGTTCTATACTCTTTGTTATGGGACAACCTTTGGATACTAAAAAAAAATAAACCATCGGTGTTAGATGGCCAGATCTTTTAGTGACCAAAAGATGTTCTGTAAAAGGTCTGATCACATTGAGCCAATGAATGTTGTTCTCTAAACAGAGTCTAAGGCAAACATTTTTTATCGAATAGTTCAAAGAAATTCAATTTAATAGAAATTCAGCAAGATGTCTGCCTGCTAAATGTTCTGTTTATAGTAAATGTAAGCTACGCCTTCTTCTTGGAAAGTATCAAATATAGTACCCCACAGCAAATGATAGCCTATTTATCTCCTACATTGATAGTAATTGGTAGCCCAAACCATGTATTTACTGTTTGACTTCGATTGATGTTGGTACTTTCCTGCTTTAACATTTTTTTTTATTTGTGTGGCCCATCTTTGTTATGCAATCGGACACATGTTATTTACTTTTACCCATATCAGTTCAAGAAAATAACTAGAAATTTGTTCTCGAAACACACCGTTATACTCCTCCTTTTCGTAGGTACCTTATCCCTTAAAAAAACCATCAGGGTCCATTTGGAAAAATTCAATGCCCAAACCCATTCTTATATCAATTGCTGGCGAACCACAAATCCCTTCCATCAATCAATTTCGGACTTATAATACCTGGGTAATTTAACCCCTACAAAAATTCCGTCTAACCAAATCGAATTCCAAATTAATTGTCCATCAGTGTAGACAAAACCAACAAAAACAAAATCCGGCTCCAATGATGAGATATATTAATTTCGAATTTGAAACAGGATGCCACATTTAAATGCAAATTCCAACGACAAATGATTTTGAGAGGAATGCGTCTCTTCTGGTCCTCTTTCGAAATGGGGTTAAAATTGTACAAAGGTAGACGAATAAAAAGAAGCATTCGCAAATACACCAAGCAAAAGGACACTTCGATCCTTTTCTCATTTCGGTGTCGTTCTGCTTTTCAAATTCAATTTAAAAGAAAGGGTGACATGCTGATAGGGGAAAAGTGTTGCGTGCTAATTAATTACCATCACTTGGCACTTTAGTTCAAATGAAATTTATTCACGGAACATTTGATGGCACGTTTGTGTATTTGTGTTGATGAATTGGATATAAAGTTCATTTGACAACTTTAATAGTAAAATATATTTCCACGGGGTGAAGTATATGAATGTGTCGTTATATCTTAGGTATTCACAGTTCTTAATCGTAGCGCAACTCGAATTGTAGTAATAGATAGCGCGATGATAAATAAAACCTAGTCGCTGTATCTAAATTATAACAGGAAGCAACACGTGAAAATTTTTAAGTGCCAAAGCTAAATCTGTATCGTGAATTTGACCAACATTCAACTTCACGCTTGAGATTCACATACAGATACACATTTTTCGGCGCTTATGCCTTGCCATGCTCTTAACTTCTGTGTCAGCCATTCTGGTCAGCCATTTCAGCTATATCGGTGTCAACGGCAGCTTTGATTGACCCTTGGAATGCAATTTTCTTTGGTTGGTGAAACAAATTGAGACTGTTTCCTATTTTACACCTTGTACACAGAAAATACGTAGCACATATTAAGTGCTTTAAAAAAAATCTCATCAAATATTTGTTTTTGTATGGGGGCGGATAAAGCAGAAGATACCATCCCGATCTATACAAGTGGACATATACTACTCCTTTCATAATATTTGTTTCTGGACAATAATATGTCATGCGATAAAAAGCGCAAAAAGGAATAACAAATAGAAATTCATTAAAATGCTTTCCATATTTTTTGCACGCGCTCAAAGGATTCTCAAGCTTAATCACTTTTCGTCCCCATCTATCTCTGGTTCTACATCCAGCGCATCAAAAAATACTCCCCCTAGCAAGGCAAGCTTGTATTAAATACTTTATCTGCCTTAATGGCCATGGTACAATGCGTTGACCTGGTTTTTGTCTCTTACCCCTTTTGTCGGGTGATTTGTCCTTTCTATAAAAGATGCTGCAGGGAAAATGTATGAAACATGTATATAAGGCTACGATTCAAATGTCCTACAATGGTGTAAGAAAAATTAGCAAGTCTTGATGGAATGGAATCTTCTTTTGTTAGTTTTTGCAGTAGCCGAGCTTTTAATTGGATTTTCACTTGAAGTCGGGGTTTATCGGTGGAGTTTCGATTTTAATTAAATTTCTTTCGATTCTTTGGATACAGATTATTAGAAGGGACTGATGATAATATACATATTAGGAAGGAAATGATGCTATCAATGATGTTATCAATGAATTCCTTGAAATCAATTCAAGGATATCAAAAGAAATAGGACGCACAACTTGTCCTTATATCAGCAACAGAAGGATGTTTACCACGAAAGATGAGTTCCTAAGTTAAATAAACATTAGGAGCCTTAGTTCCGGTGCAACCGATAGTCCTTTTCTGTGAAAAGATTATTTTGGCAATGTTTTCAGATCATTAAAAATAAGGAGCGCATTATTCGTCCTTTTTTCCCTAGCGTTTCACCGATTAGTCTGATACTATCAGTCACAATCTTTGTGACGTTTTATTTGTGAATTCTGCTATTTCCAAATATCATGAAAATACATTGTCAATGGCAATGTTCCTGTGATCAGATTTAGTGAGATATGTTAGATGAAGCTCTGTTGTCATTGGCCAAATTGTTCGATTGACCAATGAGAACGTAAATTCATCTAAGATATTTTATAAAATCTGAAATCCGAACACGGCCAATTACTGACAAGGCAATTCAATGACAAATCTACTTTTTTTTCAATTGGCATTTGTTACGTTCTTTGTCTGAGGGGCTGAGGTTTTTAATATAGGAAATCGTCTTTGCACTTAATATTATTTTTAACTTACAAAAAGAAAGATATTTTCGTGAAAATGTTCGACCTCGAGATTTTGATTTATTCTCACATTACGAGAATAGAGGAACCCAAAAAGCAGTTTTTGGAATTCCGTCTGTCCGTAATGGTCCCTCCAGCCTAAACGACTTGACCGATTTTCTTCAAACTTCCTATGCAGGTTTTTTTTTTGTCATAATTCTAGTCCATTTTTTCTACTTGAATCATTTTATTAACCGTAACTTTCTTATAAAAACAACACATAGCGTTAATTTTGTCGAAAACTTACCTAACATATACTATTAGAATATTAGAGTCAACATATAACGGATTTTAGGATTTAGGACAAATAAGTAAAATTTTCCATTTCTCGCAAACTATTTAGTCAAATTTCATATCTCTGTTACTATTACCATTGTAACAATTCCAAGTCCAAATAGTTCTTAAGGGATTTTTTTAGTTTTGACCAATAACGAGAAGTCATGTTTGGGCCTACGAACGCGAGTACGCTTCAACCGTAGTCATTACCAATTTTCGATCACTCGTTCGAGCATTTCGACTGGTAACTGGCGAATGATACGCGTGATGTTTTCCTCCAAGGCCTGAATCGAAGCGGGTTTGTCGGCATAAGCTTTTGACTTTACATATCCCCACAGGAAAAAGTCTAACGGTGTGATATCACACGATCTTGGTGCTGGGTCTCAAAATGGGTGATGGTGTTGCGAATAGTACGCTCAGTAGCCGATTATGTTGACCATAAGTTGAGCGAAGTGCACGAAACACATTCCTCACAGAACGTGAATTTTCATAGTAAAGTTGAACAATTTGTAAACGTTGTTCACGCGTAAGTCTTTTCATTATGAAATGCCAAACAATACTAAACAAAAATTACATGACAGCATGACACGACTCACACGTGATCTGTCAAAAAAGGCTATTGAAAAAAGTATCTCTACTTGGATCACCCGTTATATATGTATGTGTACAGTTCCGTTTTGTTTTCAGTTTTGATTCTATTTTTGCGCGCAAACAACACAAACACTTAAAACTGAGTTGCAACGATTTATTTTGCATGTATAATATTTCTTTTGTTGAAATTCTCGTTTGCTTTTTTATTTAACTCGATTGACATAGAAATAACTACCGTATTTTTTTTAATATCACACCTCTTCAACCACTTAATATTGGATGATAAATTACTCTCAGGGTTTCTCATACATCTCATGTGTTCTTTCCTCTCCCATCAAACATTAGGTTCAACCAGTTGAAGAATACACCCGGGCCAAAATATTTTAATCGTCGATTTCTCGCATACTTGGTATTTAATGTAACCCGAGGTTCAGATTTGCAAGTATTAAATTCATTACTTCTTTATTGGAGTTAGTTTTGTGAGGGTAAGTGTAACTTTCAAGTGGTCAGGAAATTACCTGGCATGTCATTACTCCGGCGATAATTTTACTGAATAGACAAATTAAAAGAAAGCCCCTGTCGAAAAAAGGTTATGGCAAATAAAAGATATTTGAAGATAGACGTAATATAATTTCAAAATGCATAAGTCTAAAAGAGAAAGCAATATCAAATTCACATTCATGGAGTTGTCAATCTAACTTGCAAGCTAAATGTTTCGAACAGCCTGCAAGGAAGAGCTCTCCTGTACAGATCCACTAACAAATATAAAAATCATCAAAGTTGAATTGAATCCTTGCAAATCGAAACCCCAAGTAACGCCCAACTCACTGTGAAAGAAAAAGTTGCATACGACCCAGCCGTGCAACCCGCCACTCGTTTTGTGTTTGCTATATGTACTCCTTTTCAGCCATCTGCCCATCTTAGCGATCCATGAAAAAAATAAAATGCTCAAACAATCTACTCACTCACCCTTACATCAGTTCAAAACTGAGCACAATAAATTTTCTCACAACTGTCAAACTGACATTCGAAAACTTTCGTCGGTAGACAAAAGTCAACCTGAATTTGTTGATTTCCTATTTTAGTTTTGGATTAATTAATTTTTCGCATTTTTCGTTGTTGAAATACGTCAATAGTTATGCTCTTTTTTAGAATAGGATTCATCCTATTTCTGGGTATGTTAAATAATCAATAAAATGTCTTCTAAAGTCTTAAATTATTCCCCGTTAGGTGCCATGGTGCAAGCAATTGAACTCAAGGGACTCAAAACAATAATGAACTTCCTAAACGGTGAATTCCTTGACTCGAAAGCCAAGGAAGACGACGATGCAGCAACTGCTGGGCCCCTAAAAGGTGTGTCCTTTTACAATTTCATCGATTATATCGGTCATCGCTACGACAACGAGTGCAGTTTGTACGACAATGAGATTGCTCACTTTAAGATTGGACGCGCCGAGGTGAAACCACCGATCGTGGTCAAGTGTATTCCAAATGAAAACGTCAACTCAACTCTTCTAATGCCAGATTCAGTTAAGGATATAGTGGCACTGTTGAAACCAATTGGAAATTCCACCAAGCGAAGCGTTGAAGGAAGTTGTGTACTGATTATGTTCTATGCAAAATCATGTCCGGGATGCGCCACAGTTGCTCCCATATTCAATCCCTTACCGAAGTTGTTTCCTAATTTAAAGATTGCTGCCATTGATGCGCACAAATTCCATAGCTTTAATGCGGAATTCGGGATTGTTGGATTGCCAACCATTTTACTTTTCCATCAAGGACGTCCGATTGTTAAGTTCTATGGAGATGATTGGGATTTTCGAAAGTTTGTGACCAAACACACGGGATTGACTGTGCCTCCGTATGCGACTATCACTTCAGATGATTTTAGAGGGCCGCTGCCAATTGTAGCCGAGAAGAGTCCTGACTACTATCTGCTTCTCGCTTGGGTGTTTATATTCTTTTGTGCGGGAAATTATTTCTACAAATCGGCGCTGTGCAAGCAAATGATTGAGATGATTCAAAGGGATTGGCGTGAGGCTCAGTTGGAACAGAGCTAATATGGAGGAGTGTAGGGAGACGGTTTTGTTTGTTATATTTTCCTGTTTTAATTAACAAAATTATTTATTAGTTTCAAGGAGTTTTAAATAAATGTGATGTGTGTTGCTTTTAAGTGTGAGCTTTTTAAAGGGACTCAGATCACGACGATATGAAGAGTGCAAGCATTTTAATATACATGGGACGTGTGGTGAGTTTTGTCGTTTGGATTTAATGTGACTGAATTGACTTATATTCCAACGACATCTCTATTTTTGTCATTGACATGTGTTTATTTGCTGGTAAGAAATGTTTCTCAATACAATGCATTTGCGAACATATTTGGAATTCTAGGGATAAACTCAAACTTTCATGCGGTAGGCTACAACACCAGCTTCGCATTTCATAAGACAAACGCTTTTAAGTTCGGATGCCCTTCAGCTTTCAACGGCGAAATTCGATCAGATTCGTAGATGATGCCTCTTCTTTCTTGATTTTAGAAGCTTTACTGATAAGATTGACAATTGAAACTTCTAACAGCGGAGTTTCTTGGTCAAATCCCGAAAGTGAAACGTTTTCATACCCTCACCTCATGAGAGATTTTGGAAATTTGGAAATGGAATGATTTGTCAACTATAAAAGGGCTCGCTGCAAAAGGATCCATCAATGCAAACTGTCCAGACGAACAAGGCAGTCCATGTGTATCATGTCCAGGAATTCATCTCACAAGGCAATCCGTTGAAACTTGCCAATGTTAAATCAATTTCCTTTAAAGGTGAATTATTTTTCGAGGTTTGTAACATCGATAAGACGGGTGTGTGGTTTGCTGATTCGATTTGCCTTTTCAACAAAGCGCGTAAGATCTCTCCCTTAAACACGAAAATACCATCTGAGATGGTCTTACACCATTTTCTCTTGATGGTTCTTTCCACATACTGTGTTCTTCGTGTTTGAACTTCTTAATGAATCCACCTTACAACTGCTATCATGTGAAAATGTTCACCTCAACTGCAGTTAATCTGCCCGAATGTTTCATGTAAATATAACCGCCTGTTCTACAACTGTGTTGCAGTGATGACCCGCGTCTTCCCTGCACTTCATCATCGCAGCATGCTTCGCTATTGATATCCCAGGTATTTTAATTGGAAGCAAATATTCCAGCCGTGATGCTCTTTAGTATACTTATTCTCCTCGTTTTAGTCACGATTGTAAACCGCATCAGATCTCTGCTCCCGACCTATTGAGATAGGAGGCAATGTAGCCTTATATCTTGGGCAAGTTGCTGCAAGCTATTCAGTTAAATCGCTTTAAAATTCGAGACCGCTAGATCCCTTAACCGGGGGTTCGGTCTTCCTTTTCGCCTCGAACCTAAAGGCTGGGATTCGAAGACGCTTTTGCCTTTTTTGAATTGTTGTTCATTCGCATCTTTCTACAGCTCATAAAGGTCGTGGTTGTATCTTCTCCTCTTCGCTTTCCTCACATACAGGACCGAAAATTCGACGAAGAATTTGTCTTTCGAAGATGCCTAATATTTTCTCAGCTTTCCTACTTAAATACTGTCCAGCACTCGGCGCTGTAAAGTGGGACTGGTAGGATTAGGGTCCGGTAGAGCAAACACTTAACGAGACCGCACCTAGCGGGACCCTTTCCTCAACTGAGCCTTGCCGGGCCAGCTGGTCTGCAAGGTCGTTTCCTTCAATGTTCAAGTTCATTCCTGTACCAGCTGGGAGGATATGGTAGCCGAGTTGAATGTCGCTTGACTATCTATGAGGATAGCAATATTTTGCTTTTCCCTAGTGTCACGCCCCAGTAGCGTACAAGCCTCTCAAATAGCCAGTAGTTCTGATACATGATATTTCCGTTGATTGCGAGTAGACACCTGACCCCTTGCCACGATCGTGTCGAACTCTCTTACTACTTCTTTCGTCTTTCACTGAGTCCTGGTAGGAAAACCTACGTGGAAGTCTTTCTTGAGTCTTAGTATGGGTGTGATGTAGTCAGTTGGAGACGTGACAATGCCGTTTGGTAACAAATCCAGGATATTACTGTGCCCATATGGCCTTGCAGTCCAGTATCCTGAATCCTTAAGACTTAGTGCTCTGCATAGACAGTGTATCATTAAAGTGTAGGTCGAGAGGCAAGAAATGCAATGGCACACTAAGGGCATCCGTTGGCGCCGACCTAAGTGCGCCCGTGGTGCCTATACTGGCTCTTCTTTGTAATCTTTTTTGTTTTGTGGGATTGTAGCCTTCGCTCAATGCGGGTCACCTACTAGTGAGCCATATGTGATACTCGGACTTACCACTGCTGTGAAACACCGCAAGGTCATCTTTTGTTGCAGTCCCCCTTCTTTCCAAAGGTTTTGCTGCAAGCATAAAAGGCAACACATGCCTTTCTTTCGTTGCTGTGTTTCCAGTTAAGTTTCGGGTCAAGCGTTATACCCAACTACCTAGCGCTGGAAGATAGGATGAGTGGTTGGCCATTTAGGGATGATGGTGAAATCGGGTAATTTGGCTTTGGTGGTGAATAGCACCAATTCCGGCTGCCACAATACGCAGCCCAGGTGCTAACCTTGTCTAGAGAAGACCCCATGATTTTCCTCATTTGGTTACGCTAACGGTACCGTAGATTTAAGGAAAAATTGTTCTCTCAAATCGACCAAGGATTTCTACATCCACTTTTGATACGTTCCATGCTTCAGCGCTTTAGAGCAGGACTGGGGTAATCATGGTCTTATATAGGACCTCCTTAGTAGGGTTTTACAACTAAATTGCCTCCTTAGCTCGAAGAATCAGCTGTTATCAAGAGTAATTCTTCTTAAGTCAGAGCTAATAGCGGAGTCTGTCAATTGTGACGTTCGCTCCAATTCGTGGACATTGTGTGTCCTTTTGTGTTGACAGCATATAGTTACTTAGTATCTCATTTATTGCCAAACTATCTTTTGTCGTTTCCTTTTCTATACTAGCAAACGTGGCTATGACATCACTAGCGTACGCTAGTAGTTGCACCGATTTTTGGAAAATTGTGCCTCTTCTCCTCTCGAGAATCAAATTGAAGAAGTCACACGACAGTACAACGCCTTGCCTAAATCTTTATTTGGTATCGAATGTGTTGGTGGTTGATTTTTCTCCAAACAATCCCGTACTAGTCATTAGGGAGCATTAGTATGGGTATTCCTGCTTCGTTTTACTTTATCTTTTAGAATTGAAGTGATAAGATGACCACTCTCAGGACCACTAGCAGCAACGAATTTAGTCACCTATCTAGTGACTAGCTGCCTCAAATCCACCAGAAGTCTCCCTAAGAGAAATTGCTGTATCTTTGACCCACAAGTCCACGTAAAAAACAACAGGTTACTATACTTAAGCGCGTGAAAAAACGTTAACTTTTATTAATGATGTTTTCCTTATTACGTTTAAATACATATACCTACTAAATTGATGCAAAAAGTGTATATAGTAAATAATATACATCATTACAATAAATAACTAAATAAAACAAAAATACAAATACATTCATATTCTAATAAATTTTAGAATTCCATCAACTAAGCTACAGTTAATTATTTATATGAGATCTGAAAAACATTTCCCAATCCGTTCAATAAATTATGGAAGATCAATCTAAGGGAAGTAGCTCTTTAAGGACACTTAGAGGCGGTTTTCTAAATTTTGGCATACAAAAAAATCGTTTGTGTTACACATCGTTTCTCGCACGGAACGTCTGCTTTTAAAGAAGTGCCACAGTGCCAAGATTCTCTTTGAAGACAGTCTCCATGACAACATGGAAGACCGTTTGTACATTGGCTGTATCTGTGGCAGTTGTAAAATGCGGACAGATCACTCGGCGAGCATTGTGATTGCGTTGCAGGAACTCACTTTGGATGAAGAGAGCCGCTTGATCGATATTACGATCAGGGCCTAGAATAGATAAATCATTCAAAAATCGAACTCAAAAATAGCGATAGTATTATCCAAGAATTACCTCTGTACGACGGAAGAAACAAACGAAGATGTCGATTGGTGCACATAATCTTCTCACGAAAGAGATCCAGTTTGTTGAGAAATAAAATAAATGCTGCCTCCTTGAACCAGCGATTGTTGATGATCTGCTCGAATAGGTTCAGGCTCTCCACAAGGCGGTTGACACTGTTGTCTTCTAGGAGTGTCATATCGTATCCACTTAACGCGACGACAAAGAGAACCGCACGTACATCCTCAAAGCAATAAACCCATTTGCGGCGTTGTGATCGTTGACCGCCTACGTCGTACATACTAAAGGGAGGAGAGTACATTATTGAAATTCAAAACGTTGTAGCGTGCAACACCTACCTTACGATGGAGTCATTCACAAGGAAATTTGTCTCAATGATTCCGTTAGTGCGAACGCGTGCCCGCAGGACATCTGTTGACGATGGTGAATACTTTTCACTCATAATTCGATCCATATTCTCAAAGAGACTAGGAGTGCATTGTTAGTTGAATTCAAATTCTATTTGATCACTCAATACTCACTATAGCGCTGAATCGTTAAGTTCATAGTCGTAACCCCGCGAAACGGCTAAGCGCACACCGCGATCTTTCCATAGAACTTTTAGGGCCATGCGTACTTTGTCTATAACGCGAAATTCCATATCGAAACAGCTAGGATTTGAGAGGACAATCTCAGCGTAGATGCGATTCGAAGGGTATTCCAAATTGATGCGCAGAATTCCCATGCCAGTGAGAACATATTTCATAGATGACAGAAGATTATCCAGTATGGTCGGACGAAATGCGGAGAGTTCACTCGGGGTGAAACCGTCCGAGTGAATTATTTTCATTTGCTTCACGAGGGTGCTTTTGCCTGAAATTTGAAGAGTTCTATTAATTTGTGTAAGGTAAGGTGGGTTAATGAGTCTTTTCCCATTGCGATCACGATCCTCATTTGGAATAACGTATTTGAGTGAGTCTTGCAAAGAAGAAATGTCGTCAAAGAGTATGGAAGCCCTAATCGTACTTATGATATCGTACTTAAGGATCATGAGCGTTTGGGCAGGTATTAGAAAGCCGGATATCAAAATCCAAGTTTTTTTTTGCCGAGGAGACATGCCTCAGTAACAACAAGACCTTCATTTGCAAGCAAATTGGCAGCTAATTCTGCCATCCGTCTTAAAGACATCCAACAGTGGTGAAATACACAAACTAGCCACTCAAAAATTCTAAACGACCACACAAATATTTCTGAAAACACCGACTACACCATGCTAGACTTTGACAAGAGTTTCCAGGTCACAATCCAAGACAAAGCTTTAGGGGAAAGTAAAGAACCTGTAAGGGGTGGTTACTGGTGTCTTCTCCGACAGTCTAAATCTCACCTTATATTTCCGTCTTCCTGATCACTGCAGTACATTTCAAGAGGAAACCATGGCGATCAAAGAAGCCTTATCTCGGCTGAAAGAGAATGTTATATCTGCTAAGTCTTACACGATCTTATAAAAAGGGGATACGATACTAAGCGCAAAACTGTCCTAGAAGCTTTCGCTGACAAGCTGTTAAGAAAATTATGGCAATGATAGCAATGACGAAATCTACGAAATACGAACACGCGCAAGAGGTATATGCAACTGGACGCATTTAGCTAGGGTCCCTGCTTTCATTTATGTTGGTTGAGCTTTACTTTCACCTCAGAGTATATTTTCGAATGCGATGGGTAAACCTTAAAAGCATGCATTTTTTCTTAAACATGTTGACCAATCAGATGGGCATATAGCAAGCGGGTTAACGAGTGGTTAAAACTGTCCTATGTAGCGACACAATAGTCGTAAATGTAACAATCCTATGAAAAGGAGTTTCTTTTGCCTCTTCCTTGTAAACTATTAGGACTCAATGTCAACACCTGCAAGTCTCTAGTATGAAAGCGCAGTTCTACTAATTAAACTCATTACTGATTAGCTTATTACTCATTTAAATAGTTATCGCACTGAACCCAAATTAACCGCCTAGATACCAAATTTAATATCGGCATTATTTGATTCCTCTTTGTTCTGTCTAAAAAACAGAGAGGTGTTGTTTTAACACCCACAGTAAATATCACAGAAATCGCCTATCTGCTCAACGAAGAGCCTATCAAGGTTTGTCAATACCAACCAATATCCCTTGCTGTAATTAGTTTGAATGATTCAATAAATTCACGCTGCCAGTCACGTTATCTCTATTATTTCAGTTGCAGGTATCATAAACATTAGCTCGGATTGCCGGTATCTTAGTTGGGTTTTTTTTTTGTTATACCCCTAGTTTGTCTTGCCATATGGGCAAAATTATTGTTCTAACAGCTACCAGTGTTAACAAATCTCCAGAGTACACTATCCTCCTCAGTCAAAACCCACTTTCTGAAAAGAAACAGAAAACTCAACTTACCACTCTCTCCAGCTCCAAGCAGCAGAATTTTCAGAACTTTTGGCCGTTCCTTTTCTGATGCTTCTAGTTGCCTATCGATTTCGTTGCTCCGTTTGCGTGCCACAATCTCTTCATCACGTTCCAGTGTAAAACATGCGCCCATGTTTACGTTTTGTCAGGACAATCGACTGCAAAATGCACAACACGTTCAAACAATGCCCCACCAATAGAAATTAACATACAAACGCTGTGCTGCGATCATGGTTAATGTCACCACTAAGCGCACCACCAAAGTGACTAACAATGGACGTTTCTAGGAAAAACTTTCGCTTCTCCAACACACAACTTACCATTTAATGTAAACTTCGATGAAAAAGCCGATGGGTTTTGATTGGAAATATTTATTAAATAATAATAAATTAACCGGCAATACAGATAAACATCAACCGAGCAACTGGAGTCGTACGGCAATCATACAGGTGGAAAGCGATAGCTTTTGCGTGGTTGCGCCGCTCTGCACACAAATTTTATTTGCCACACGGATATTCTTTTCAACAAAAATTACACAAAACACTTGAGAAACTATTGAGGAAGGTGGTGTAGCAGTCGGTTTATATCACTTGGTGATAGAAATTCAGTTTAGAACTACATTTAAATACAAAACCAAGTGATAAGAAGAAATTCGATCGTGCGCACAAACAAACGCGTGTCTCCGTCTCTCTTTGTTTGGGGAAATTTCTTAGTAGCCGAGTGAAGTTGGTTGCGAATGGTTGAGTGAGAATGGTTGTTGATATCGATTTGTTATCGAGTATCGAAATGGTTATGGGGGCATTCAATTTGAAAATGGCGTTGTGCATAATGCATGGGTTATTACTGACAGATACTGGAGTGACACCTATTAAGAATCGCTCCGAAATGTTAGTATATTGCTATTCCTCATTAGAAAAAGCTCAGATTTTCTGGAATATACTGATATTACATTTTTTTTTATCTTATTACCCTGTCTCCGTTAAGTGGAGCACGCCTGAGGGTTAGGGCCCAGAGCTATCATTGGACAACTTCATTGGAACACAACACATGATGGAATTGAAATATCACCCCCATAGCTTCTTATTGGACAATTCCGTTTCAGTTTCAATGATGCTTTTCAATGATAGCTATAACTTGGCCCTTATCGTTATACCCTAATTGGAATTTTTCTTTGACTTCTGCAGATTTTTATATATTCAATCATTTGCGAGTTGGTGTTAAAACATTAAAAAATATTATTATAGTTTTCGCAGAAAATCACTTTTTATTACTCACTGATCAAGACTTATTTTAGTGAAGTAATGATTGCCATTCTACCGAACTGAAACGGAATAACGAAAACGGGTAACATTTCAATTCCATTGTGTGTTGTCCTGCGTTGGAAAATAGAAATAAATGTTGATGAGTGAAAAAATGTGATTTTCTGCGAAAACTATAATAAATTTTTTTTAATATTTTTGGAAAATCATTTTCTAAAATTCATCAACTTTGTTTTGACACCAACTCGCCAATGATTAAATTTATATGAAAGCCTAAAGAAGTAAAATAAAATTTCCAATTACGATTCTCAATGATAGCTGTAACTAGTCCCTTAGTTGAAATAATGAAACCCCTAATCCAAAAGCTATTAATCAAAATCTGTAAGTCGATTTTTTCATTGAAAAGTGAAAGAAATAGCAAATGACACGTGAAAACTAAAAAAAAAGAAGAATTGCACTCGAAGAAAAAGATGAAATAATGAAATCTCTATCCAAAACGCTATTAATAAAAATCTGTTAGTGGAACACATCTATTGAAAATATTTACCTTATCAATGATGCTTACCTACGAAAATATAAATTTTTGGCGCAACATGCTCGTTAGTACACAGGGCCTAGGTTTCTCACAACCAGTCATGTGTGCGTGTATACGTCTTACACGATGGCGAGCCGAATCAGGTTGGGATAACCTATTCTTGACAATCGATACTACTCGGATGATTTGTCAAATCATCATAAGAGGAAGGCCAGTGAAAAATCATTAAGGTGTTGCTACGACTGGGAATCGAACCTTCTACGCGGCGGTTCATCGCATTAACCATCGCTCAACTGAGCCCCTCCTGTAACTCCTGTAACTCCCTGTCTACTAATTTGGAAAAACAATTTCTTTCGCATCCTCACTTTTGCTGAGGATGTTGTTTTATTTTATCAAAAAACTTGGGTAATCCACAATGATGTGTCTGCTACTTAACTTAGGTAGTGACGTAGTGGTATCTGTCAAAATGTATTCTGGGTTGTTTATTTCATAAAATAATTTAATTCAGGTTCAGTTTATTCCTGTTGGAAAGTTGGAAACGGAAGGTTAGGAGCGCTCTGCGATGAATGCGCTATCAATTATCGAACACAACAACATCTAGGCTTCGGGCACATAGTTAAATTCTCAAATAACAACTAAAATAGGAAATATGTAAACTGAGAAATTAGTTTATATATTTCCTATTTAGATTATAGATCCAAATTTGTCTATGACACAGCCTGGTTTCTTTGCTGTAGTCAGTGTCCCATATCTAAATACTATTCGCACGTTTTTTTTGATTCTGGAAGAATCCAACTCCAAGCCATGAACATGAATTTAACGTTTTGTATGTAGGAAGCACACGTAACAAGTGTAGGTAGTAAATGAAACAAATCAGGCATGTAGTATTGTAGTTTATCCGATATACTACGCGTAGTTAATCGAGTAGATTACCGCACGTAAACTACTCTGCCATCTATAGCTGATCCAGTAGAAAAAACCTTTTCTGAGGGATCCAAAAGGAGAAACCCTTATTAATTGCTCTGATTGAATTAAGTTTAAAATTTTTCATGTTCAACCCAACATAAACGAGATTAACTTTTGTCTTCTCTCTGTATTAGCATAACATTTGACAGTTTATTTTTTAATTGTAGATGTTTGTACTCACATATGGCCAAAAAAATATTTAAAAAAATCATCACATTTCTATGACATAAATATTCATAAATGTGCTTGGTGAGGGTATAAGGGTCAAAAGGGTTTTCAATGAAAAACACTTTTTTGTTTTAATATAATCAGTTAAATGCACTTTATTGTTAGATAAGTTTGTAAGTTCTTAGTAAAAAGGGTTAAGACATTTAAAAACGCTAAAGAAACAATAGATAACGCGGGAGCTATATTTGTTGGTAGCGTTGCGTTTTGTTTCGTATGTAACCGTCCGTTGCTCTTCGTGGCCGCTAAGCAATTAAATGTGTGTTTCGGCTTTCCTCCTTTTTTTAAGCAAATCGGGTGATAATGACGGTGAGCAAATATGGTAATAGAGACATTGCATTTTGGAGAACGGTAGATCATAGTTTAACGTTTGTTGTTCATTTTGATGGACTTAGGTTTGAGTTGATAGGCACATAATATGCCTACATAAACTATAAGTATAACAGTGAGTAACTAATGATATATCAACAGATATCAGTTGATAATCTTTCTGAAATTAAAAAATAAAATGTTGACATCTGTGACGTACCCGCACCCGAATCATAAAGTTTAGGCTCGTTCTGGTGGCAATACACTAAAGCAAATTAAGGACTCATACACACATACCACAACAACAAAAAAATAACACAGTTAATTGTATGTTCATTTTTTGCTATTGTTGATTTACTTGGTTGTCACAAAAACACAACTATTATGAACTCAGTTTGTTCCTCTTCACTAAATACTTCACATTTCATTTTAGTTTGACAACCCATTTAAGCCTACCATTGTGCATCCACCCCAATTATTCGCCACCATCTTCGCTTCATTTTCGTTCGTCAACTTACCAATCCGCCATTTGTTTTGTTCGTCAAAAATAAAACGTAGGTGAGAGAAGAAAAGAAGGTTGTTCCCATCGCAGAAAAAGCTAGAAAACTTCAAACAAAAATTTTCTCGCGTAATTTTTCGTGAAAACCATTTGAAACAAACCATTGCAAATCGCTAAAACAATGTCTCTGTTCGGAGCACTTCTCGGTGATTTTGATGATGATGGCTATATGGGGTAAGTTTTACAATAAACTCTGATATAATCTGAAAAGAAAAAGTTGGTCGTTTTGTGGTCACTTGAAAATCGATATACATATGTAAAAGTTATCTATTACCAAGAAAAAGCAAATACCTAACCGTTATATAAAAATCAATTAAGTACATTACGGAAATATATTTAACGCCGTTCATAATATTCAATTGCAGCAATCACATGAACTCTATGAACATGCAAATGCGAAACATGAATCGCTTGATGAACACCATGATGATGCCCGATCCATTCAACATGCTCACACCGTTCGACAATGGATTTAACAATGGCAGCAGCCTAATGGAACGTGTACCAATGCATGGCGGAGGACTCTTTGGATTCCCAGCTATGCCAAACATGAATCGTTTGCTGAGTGCAGGTAAGCCCATAGTCGAGCTACACCCCTAGCTGGTCTATTTTTAGTTTATTTTGATTCGATTGGTCGATTTTAATGATACATAGCTACATAGAATTGCGTGCGATTTGTTTATTAGTTAAGGTGTTGGGTTAAAGCTAGCTTATTGTTTCTCAACCTTGACAGTGATCTTTAATCGATGGAAAGTTTAGAAGATTCCACTACCCATACGGTGGTTGCAAATGCTTCCTAGAGGTGACGTGAAATCAATGGCGTCGTCTACGGAAAAGGCTTTCGACCTGATCTGCATTAAATTTAGAAATGATGAGTAAAGTTGTCTATTCTTAAACGAAGTGGTTTTTGGGCGATACATCTATCCAAGTAGAAAATTGTATTGACACCATACGTAAAGTGATGTAATGATAGATTAACGAGTGCATATAAGCGAATAGACAGAGCAGAGGAATATAAAACAATTAAATTAGAAAGTGGGATGGGAACATAATAGAAAACAACATTGCTGTTGATTTATCATATAAATGGGTATACCTATGTGGTTTATTGTTATATTATGTGGGGCACTTTGCCATGCAGCTTATCGCGGTGGGAAAGTACATAATCTATCCCTATTTTGCTTTGTAATGTATGTATATGGTAGTAAATACTACAAGGGTAATTTTTATTCAAAATTAAAAAAACGCAATTGTTTGTTGTAAACATGTTTACACAACACTTCGGAATATTTGTTCCTCTTGCTACCGGTTTATTGCACTTCCGTCCGATCTATTACTACTTATTGAAAATATTTCAGCTTTTCTTTAACAAGGAAAATAATAACAAGGTATTATATCGGTAATCGTTATTCCTTACCTTACCTTACCACGAACTTACCGATATCGGCCTAAGTCTCTTCAGTTGTCTGTATTTTTGTCAAACAACCTTTGTATGTGGCGATTGTTACTATTTTTAAACCCGGCGTCCGCATACCGACCTAACAACAAGGAGCATTGCAACATAATATGTTAGCGATAGGTACACGTTCCGAGGAAAAAAATTGGGTCGTTTAAATTCCTCACTCTTTTGCTTGCACAAGTGACAGGACCTGCAAATTTGTATCAAACGCAATCAAGCCGATGTGATGTTGTGTCTAAATGTAACCGCTCTTTTTAAAAATCGTTGGTTTGCCATTCAGCTTTCTGTTTTTTGCTAAACGGGGTCCAATAAGAGCTTCCTGATTTTTTTTCAGCTTAAATACAAAAAACAATGTATTGGAAAAAAAATTATTTTAAATGTAAGTTTGGCTAATTCCATTTATTGTTAAAATTTTCGTCAAATGTTGCCCACGACGAAGTCTAATTTTCGACAACTCTTTCAAACATATCCCCTGGTATTTCATGAATAACATGAGTTGTATTTGCTTGCAAAGTTTTGTTCGTTTCGGGTTTATCGAAGTAAACAAGAGATTTTACTTATCCCCATAAAAAGTAACCCAAAGGTGTCAAGTCCCATGTTCTTGTCGGCAATACCATTTCTTGAAATGATGTTTTCATCGAACGTTTCCCTTAATAAAGCAATTGATTCGTTGGCTGTATGGCATGCATAGCCATCCTGTTGAAACCACAAGTCAGCTTAATATCTTACATTTTCGGCAACAAATATGCATTCATGATTGTTCTGAAGCGATCTCCATTGACAGTAACATGCGCTCCTTTAAAGAAATTCGGTCCGATAATGGCGCCTGTATTAGTAGATGTTGGATTGATCTGGCTGTTCATCGGACCAAATACGGCTATTTTGCTTAAAACGTAAACAAACTCAGTCGGGTTCAATTCTCTAGCGAGCTGTATATAAGCTTGCAAACGAAGATTACGTTTTCGAATTTGGAACGCTGTGGAGGCTTTACAACGTTCCAAATGCGAGAACCCTTGAACGGCGACAAATTGATTGATCACGGTCTTCAAGAATACCCTCTGCTATTGCAGCAATATTCTCATTATTACGTGCTCTACATACCAAAGTGCGTATGTTCAATAGTGTTAAATGGATTCAGTTGGACGAGTATGACGACCAAAATGTTGTCGAAGAACAACTGAGCACTGATTTTGGAAATATGTTTCCACAGTCAGTAAGCCATGTTGTCTATTCATGATGAAATGGCAATGCAATGCATATAACAAACGTCAGTTGACCGTTTACAATAATAATGGTGAAAACAACGCTATTATAATAAGTACCTCCATTGGATCATGCGTTATTAACCAAACAATAGAACTCATCGCTTGTCGAACAAAGTGGACCTTCTTCAAGCTTCTTATGAACTCCTGTTCAGCGACTTTAATGCTTGCATGAGTTCAATTTTTGCAAGCTTTTAAACCTTGATCCTTAAGAAAAGTACATCAAGTTGTTGCGTACGCGAGAAGCAAAGAGGTTGAGCACGATTCATTATCGTCGCGTATACTTTTAGCTGAAATAAACTTTTGGCAATCACAGCCATTATAGGGTCTCAGACCTTTAAAATTAATATTGCTGCTACAAGAAGAAGACCTAGTGTTTAACACCGAATCCGAACGACAAATTTGACTTTCTTCTCATGACAATGTTACTCTTGGTTTGTCGTCTGATTTAGGCGTTGTTTTCATTAAGCTGAATGATTTCTGTTCCGGGCTAAGACCCTCCATGATGCAATCTCAATGAATCAATGCTATTGTAAATGAGAGTAAATGAACTTTGAAATGGAATGAAACAAAGAATGTTTTTTTTTTTCGATTGACATGCAATTTACTTAATTCGAAAGATAATCTTCTGGCATTATAATTTAAATGTGATTTCTGGCATACGACCGCAACGTCTGGCTCGGGCGTAGTCTAATCTGGAGGTCCAATTTTCCATGACTTTTTCCAACATTTGTGGCCGTATATGGACTTATTCCAGATATTTCCACAGAAAGTAGTCAAGCGACGTATAATCGCACGATCTTGGAGGCCAATTCACAGGACCAAAACGCGAATTATGCGCTCACCGGAGGTTTCCTTCAACAAATCAATTGTGGCAGGAGCTGTGCGACATGTAGCTCCGTCTTGTTGATGAAAAAAAAAGTCAGTACCATAGCGGTAACCATTGCCTGACCAATTATTTCAACAACCCTTCCAGCACACCAAGTAGTCAGTTTTTGTGGATGTAACGGAGTATCAACATACATTTGAGGATTATCATTACTCCAAATACGGCAGTTTTGTTTATTGACGTATCCATTCAACCAAAAGTTTGCTTCAGCGCTAAGCAAAATTCAGTCAACGACAATCTTGTTTTGGGCCCATTCACCGAATCTACGCTTTGCCAGACACTAGTTATAAGCACGAAATCCAAGATCTTTCCGCAAAATCATCCATAAAGTGGATAGACACAATCCAATTCCTGTGCGCCATGAAGGATAGATTGATTCGGGTCTTCCTTACCCTACGCAGCAATGACTTCTTGTACGACGTCTTTGTGGGTGCTTATTATCATTTAGATTAAACGTGGTGCGAAAACGTTCCATACCTTATCGAATCAATTGCTCTGATTGACAGTTATGTTGACCGTAAAGTGGACGTCGTGCGCGATACATATTTCGAACAGAACCATGATTTTCAAAATAATTTTGCACAATTTGGAAACGTTGTTCAGACGTCAGTCTATTTATGTTGACATTCAAAACCCAAACTTAAAATAAATTACTTGGCAGTTGACAAAATGGCCCCCAGTTAAAATAGTGTTGGCAAATTAAAGTTCTACGCCTCGAAAAAAAAACCTTATAAGGCTTTTCATCAGCCCTGCATTGGGGCGGACATCCGTTTGTAAGATGATGTCCTCGGCCCTCAACAAATAAATAAAAATGTTCTACACACAAATCAAAATTCTACATGTTGTCCAAAATTGTCTAAGCAACCCATGTTGGTTGTTTTCATTGACCAAAATGGGTTCACCCCGTTGACACTATTTTCGGAATTCCTCCTTAACGTTAAAACTTATTCGTAAGACGATTTGATACGCTTTTCTGGATCTTTTAAAATGAATGTGATATTCTTCACATTTCTTCACATGGTGTATTACCGAAAACATAAATTTCAATATAACGAAATGTTTCCAGCATTTTGGTTTTGAGGTAATACACAATCTTATAACCTGGAGAACGGTGTTCGATATGGCGTCAGCAGAACCGTCTACGTCACTATTGGAGAAGCATAATTACTATAATGACTCGTTAGAATTTTCAAAGAAAGACTTCGTATGTTGCATCGACATGTTCAAATCTCCACCAGTAAACATAAGCTCTTCTGTTTGGATGTCCTAAATGAGATTGTTCTAGGTCTGGTTCGATGCTAACTTATAACCTTTCAACACATTCTACTAATGTTCGCCTAATTCACAGGATCTGTTTTACTGATCGAAACTCGTGCCAAGATTATTAAAGGCGAGTAGCATTTGCGTAAAGATTTAATAGCGTGTGTCGCCACACATTGACATTCTGTGTCGGCCATGTTGTTCTGGCTTACTTTAATGGTGAACCTGGGCCTCAACCAACATGCCCCTCCAAGTTGCTCGGTCCTCCAGTTGCGGTCGTTTTTTAGTTGTGAATCAATGACTGCGAGCCGGAGTATTGGTGTCCATTCGTTCTAATTCATTTTTGGACTTTGGACCAGGTCTATGTCGCTGTACAGCTCGTATAGTTAGTGTTTGAATCTTCGTCTCATAGCTCGTCAACGCAAACGGGACCGAATATTTTCTCTCAAATGACCAAGGATTTCTTCTCCTTAGTAGTTCGAGTGAAGGCTTTACAACTAAATTGCCTTCTTAGCCAAAGAAACAGCAGTTGACAAGACTAATTCTTCATTTTATTTCTGCCGAAATGTTGTTGTCAGAGTAAATAACGAAGCCGAGGTAGACAATGTCCCGTACTACCTGAAAGCAAATATTATAAAGCCATACAGATGACGCATTGACAACATAAAACAGAAACGTTTGCTCACCAGCTTCATGGTACGGGCGAGCGGTGTGCACGTGCACGCATGAGAAACGATATCCAAATATCCATTGATGTCAATGTCGTCGGCATAGGCTAGTATTTGCACCATTTTATGGAAGATTGGCCTTCGGGTGTTTGCTTGGGAGTTGTTAAAAAAAAAGTCACATGCTAGTGCTTCGCTTTGCCTTTTCACTATTTTTGGTAACGGTGAGGTCGTTTCCGATCCTAATGGAGCAGCGAGAATTCCATCGTCATCCACGCGGACGAGTTTGTGTGGTATACCGAAACTAGAGATGTGTTTGTATATGCAGTTCGTCTTTATAAATGCTGTCGTATGCCTTTTTGAAGATATGAACTTCTTGGTTTTTTTTTTTTGCAGAAATTTGAAGATTTGATCAGTTGTTAATTCTCCTGGCCTAAAACCATACTGATAAGGGCGTTCACATATTACGGCAGATAGGATCTTAAAGCCGATGCAACCGTATAATATTCAAATGAGGCACGAGCTCAAAGTTTATGACCATAGAAAATGGCTACGTTTACACCCCTGACTATATTTGGTCTGGTACAAAATATTTGAGTCTCAGAAATTTTCTGTTTACACTATACATGACTAGATACAGAATTCCCTAGACCAGCACTAATAGCTACGTTTTCACTGCTGGCAGTAACCATGACAAGGGGCAAAGTAGAAAAAGCCTCGCTGTTATAACAGTTAGTATACCACTTCAGTTGACATCTATACGCAAGGTAGCATAAACATTATTATAACCCACGTCACCTAAATAAGTGGACTGACCTAAACAATTCAATCCTTGTTTGATGTGTTTACACCGATGAAACTTACACCAAATATAGGGTTAGTCCCGGTTATTGTCTTAGGTGTAAACGTAGACAATTTGTGGTATGTTAAGAAGCTAAATTAGCAATGCACAGGAAGTTGGACCTTCCTTCTTCATTAAAACGAAGTTGGTTATTGGCCCATACAGATCAATGATAACCCATTTCTTTCGGTCGAAATTAACGATTCCAACATTTAAGCGGGAGAGGCTACGTGCCATAACGGACACTTTGCGTAAACAATTTGTGGATAGTGTTATCTTATAGCGTGAATTTGCTACCAAGATCGTGCGATTAGGAACCCGTTTGAATATTTCTTATGAGGTTTTTCGAGGTCCCGGGTCTATGCTTAAAAACTGCAGTTGGATAGAAAGGATTTTCGTTCGTTAATACCTCAAACATAGCTTGTTTTCTTCCATTTCAACATCAACCCGTCCTTGTTCTAAAATCCATTCGAAAAATTTAACCAACGAATTATGTAACAATCTAAATTAATGTGTTTGGACGTCTTTATCTAAACCACATTTCTATTGTTTTCTACAGATATTGGCAACAATGGTGCATCTTTTTGCTCATCTTCTGTTATTTCTATGTCATCTGGACCAGACGGCCGTCCACAAATCTATCAGGCAACCAGCAGCACCAAAACTGGACCGAATGGTGTTCGTGAGACGCGTAAAACCGTACAAGATTCTTCCAGCGGTGTCAAGAAAATGGCTATTGGTCATCACATCGGCGAACGTGCTCACATTATTGAGAAGGAGCAGAACTTGCATTCCGGTCAACATGAGGAGCGTCAAGAATTTATTAATCTCGACGAAGAGGAAGCCGAGAGCTTTGATCGCGAATTTACCAATAAGGCAAATCGGATGCATACTCCTGCAATTGAGATGATTCCGGGTGGTCATCACTCGCCACATCACAGACACTATCATAGGGCGTTGCCAGCTCTACCAGCTCCTCCATCGGCAAATCCAAGGTGAGTGCGTCTTAACTGAATTTGTTTTTTCTGTTTGGCATTTAAATGTCGTGGCATTTCATTCAGTTAAAGTTTTCCATTCCTATAAGTTACTAACTGTCATACACTTTCAATACCAATTAAAAGAAACAAAACTTAGCAATGCGCCAATTCTAAACCCAAACAATATTTATAACACACAGCCACAGCTTCTCTCACACATACAACACACACACTCTCTCAGATGTTGTACTTTTTATTCCTTCGATGATTGTCACTCAAGAAAATATCTTCACCTTTATTTTTGCAGATATAATTATTATTAAGTTAAATAGAAATGATAAAAGTGAGAGAAAGAGACAGATGGGTATGCAAAAAACTTGTTTTTACATATATTTTTGCATAAACATATAAATTAATCAAAATAGTTTCATAGTTTCTATACATACTGTACGTTCGTTATTCGTTTTTTTCTTTTTTTTATGTTATCATTCGTTTCTTTGTTATTCTCTTGGTGAATTCAGTTTGTTTTTATTTTTCGTTTCGATTTCGATTGATGATACGAAAAATCAAGCACACACACAGCATCGAAAGGAAATTTAATATCATACAGTTCTGCATCTTTCATTATTTGTTTGTTTTGTTTCTTAAGAATCCAACAAATAACTAATACCTACTCCACCACCGCCACTAAAAAATATAACAGTATCATTTGTTCATCAACGCCTTTTTTCCATCTTATTTGGAAATGTACATACACCAAACCCTTTAAAATATATAAACGCTATGCTATACACTATATACAAATAGCTCGCCGAAAAGTTCTACTACACTTACTAATTCCAGTAGCGCTACTATGTCGTCGTCGTCGTCTTCAACTACGAATAAAACTACAGGCATTACAACAACTGAATCGACAACAACAACGGCACCTATCAATACACCAACTATCCTATCACCGTCAACGGCATCGTCATCATCGTCGGCTGTTAGGCGTGCGTTGAGAAATGCATCGATGGCTACGCCGCGTAGACCGCTGCGTACCCCCACTTCATCGCCGTTAGCTCTAACTACGTCAGGTCATAATAGTGCATCGACAACAACAAGGTTTGTTAAAACAAAACAAAATTTAAAAAAAAGCAAAATACAAGTCACTACTACTACTACTTACATTTATACAATTTTTATTAAATTAAGAATCGTCTTATCAACGTATGTTACAATTGTTTAGCTTTCATCGGCACAAGAGCGGTGCATTATAACGGTCATAGGTCATAAAAAGTTATTCACGACACAACAGGGGCATCACGACATACACTGGCGATCCCAAGAATACCTGTAATCGCGGGTGTATACCTGTTGGAAATTTTCTATCCCCAACAGGAAATCATAAAATTGGAGGTGAATAAGAAACGAATGTTGGAATTTTCGAAGATCAACAATGAACCACTCGAAAAGCATATAAAAAGATGCGCTACTAGGATGAGGCCACATACAAAATGCAAACAATTAATCACACTTATTAGTTCAAAATAGTTATTTACTACGTTTTCTACATAAATAATGGGTATGCCGCCATTTTTCGATATGACCTATATAAGGCGGCTTGGAATAGAATCATACAGTTTTTGAATGTTCGAAATTACAACAGCAATTTGTGTACAGACAACACTATTTTTGTTAGAATAATAGGTATTTCAGACATTACCAAGTGTTCTCATCAGATTCCTTCTAATATGATCTGTATGATTATTTGAAACAATTTTATTCCCTAGCCAGGGATTAAGCTTGTAACCCCGTGCCTAGTGAGCCAAGTGCCTACCGCTTGCGCCACTGAGGTCTTGGTTTGAGGAGAGTTAATTTGCTCAATTGAACGAACTGCACAAAACAGCTCTCACATAAATCGAAAGAATCTCCGTCCGATCAGTCTATCTGCCTTCCTTCTTAAAACCATAGAAAGATAAATTGATCTACACCTCCGTACCCTCCGTACTTGTATAGAATCGACTGCACTCTCCAACTCCCAACATGCATATTGCATCACTCGTACGTATCATCGAAAACTCATTATGAGTTTAGGAGTATATTACGGTTGCCGTTCTTGATAAAGAAAGAGCTTTTAACAATGGCAAAGCAGAATCAATTACTAATGCACTTCGCATAAGCAGACTTATTAACACAAATCTTGGCATCTCACCCGCACGTAGATCTCTTACCTGTGGCACACCACAAGCGGGCGTACTGTCTCCTCTTCTTTGGAATCTTGTGATCAAGGAGCTACTAGTAAATCTTTAAAGCTATGACGTGGCAAAAACTGTATCAAGGAAACTACCTTAATATTCTTAGAGATCTATTACAAAATGGACTCTCTGTACTCTCTTATTGGGCCGCCAAATTTGGACTCGGCGACAACCCTCAAAAAACTGAATTGATCCCGCACATTGACCATCCCAAACTTGATAGCGTCAGTCTCAAGTTCGCAGAATCAACCAAATTCCTGGGTCTGGTTTTTGATAACAAACTGAAATGGAAAGCCAAACATAGAAGAACGCGTTAAGAAAGCCACCGTCGCCTTATACTCTTGTAAAAAGGCAATCGGAATGAAATGGGGTATGCTAGATGGTATCCTGCATCTAGTGATCTAGATATCTACGAAAAACAGACCGCAGCTTGTGCAGCTGTGAGACTGAGAGCCTCGTCACAATAGACACCCAATCAGGGTGAACACACAAAGATTCTGAATCAGCTTAACATTACAGAAAACACCAACCACACCACCACCCTACTTAGTTTTGAGCATAACCTCAGTATAACCAGTCACAGTCGCCTTCAATAGGAGTCGGATTCGAACGGAACAAATAACTCGATTCACATCTAAATGGATGGGGGTCTAAAACTGAATCTGGAGTGGGTGGAGATGTTGTCTCTCAGAAGCTTAACCTAAGCATATTTTTTCGCCTTCCCATTGTATCGCTTTCCAGGCGGAAATCATGGCAATCAAAAAAGCCTTGATCGTTCAATGCGATATTTTGTTTGATCAAACAACAGCCTTGCCGACGCATACGATCTACGAAATTTTGCCTTCGTACTTACCGCATGCGTCTGCAACGAATACAACATTTTTAGCTGTGATGCGTGCTCTATGTAGTTCTATACTCTTTTAGTATAACTGCTGCTGGTGTGTTGCCCTTGGATTTTCAAAACCCCACATTCTACAGTTTTGCTTTTTGGCATAACCACTTCATCCATCACGCAAATATTTAAACAATCAATTTCCAATAGTGCAAAATGGGTTCAGAAATTTGTGATGACATTTAGTTGGACAATTATGACGACCAAAATGTGATCAAAGAACTCTCTAATAAATTTTAATTGAGCACTGATTTTGGAAATAAGTTTCCACAATTAGTAAGCCTTCTCCCGGTGTAAGCCACATGATGTATTGGCAATGCATACTGAACACAAACCTCATATAGACAACCCTATTGACAAATGATAATAGTGAAAACAACGCTATTGAAAGAAGTACCGCCTATTGGATCACCCGTTATTTATGTGGCCTAAACCTGGTGGCTTACAATCCAGCTAAAGGAAGCAATAAACGACGAACGTGCTCGCTAAGTTTCTCTTTTGTAGGGGCTGGTTCACGAGCCGCTCCGCTGTTGGCGAGAAATTCCCATTTTTTTCGTGTTCGTTGGCTTCGATATTCACCGTGTAGGGCCATGTTCGAGAGCAACCTAACTTGCGCTTCTTTATCACACATGTTTACGGTATAAAGAATAAACACGAAATGAATGCTCACCAAATGTTTTCGTCGTGTAGGTTCAGGGGCACTATTCTGTGTTTCGATCAGAAAGTAATTTCTAATCGAAAGGGCCTTTCTTCCAAGACATGTTATCTGCGGACTTGACACTACTAATTGGGGTGTTCGTTTTATATGTTTTATGACCCAACCAATGATGTGACTTCTTAAAAACTTAAAAGAAGAGAAACATGAAAATGACGAATTTGGTCTAGTTGTGTGTACCCTACCCAATCATTTATAAACTAGATTACATCTTCAAATCTCAGACTCAGAAATAACTTGGTAACCTTTTCCCTTTTTTGTTGGTAGAGTATGTAGGTAGTGATTCATTTCTTTAAAGGCACCGCTCTTCGTTACAAATAATCCATTCAATAAATTTTCTTTTGTGATCGCTTTATAACTAAAAACTGTTCTAAAAAATGATTAAGTAATACATATTCCTTATTATAGAGACTGGCGGTTGTACAACCCACGCTTTTACCGAATATAAACACAGACAATAACGTTTGCAGCACCCATTTTTACGAACAAACGAGAACTGGGAAACGAAATTTTCTTTCAACATAACATTTTGTAGACAACGTAAGAATGCCAAGACAAAAATTAAATTCGTGTGGAAAATATTTATAAAGTTGTCCTGCGTGCATAAATTTTGCTGGATAATGCTGCGAGCGTTACTAAATTCTTGAAACTCAATTTTACGACACATGTTTATTCCCCCACGCAACCTGTAAATATTTAAATTTGTGTCGAGTAAAGAAACTACTAATGCTTCGTGAATTAAACAAATGGCTACTAATTTGTATAAAGTGCTACATAAACTATGAAGGGAAAATAATCCCTAAATCCTTTGGGTGAAATATGAATTGTTTTCGTCGATTAATAATTGAATGTTCTCCGCTTCTGTTTCGTTGAAAATCATAAAATTGGGCATACGTTGTGAGTTATGGTTCCAGGTTATTTTACTGGTTTCTCAATTTCCGTTTGTGTAAGCATTTTTACTTATAAAAGTACTAACAAGACAACATGGCTTCGAGATTTTAAACAGACAACACCAGCTTAGATTATTCCTGCGGTATATTAACAAATATCAGTCAAACTAAACCCAGGGCAACACTCTGTACTTTGCCTCCTTTGGATAAATAAACTCTAAATATGTTGTAGCTTCCAGGTTCATAAATTTGTTTATTTGTTTGCACTACAATCCCTCGTAAATATCAGCCTTTAACATTTGGGCTTTGCAGCTACCACAACTTCATGAGTTGGTTACACTCTACTTGGACATGTTTTTCTATACTGTCTTGTTTGGAAATAAAAGAGTGTCTGCAAAAGTATAGGAGTCCCTTCACTCCATATGGCAAATGCATAGTTTTTCAGTAGGCATTCCTTCAATATCTATAGGTTTTTGTTTTGCATCCACAAGAGCTCGCCATTAGTTTCTTAATTTTCGGTATCGAATATTTTGGTGAGTTTATTGCCGAGAATACTCCATCCTTATCCTACACAAAGAGACAAAGAGAAGGGTTTGTGCGGTAACTTCGGCAAAAATGCCATGTTCGGCTACAGTTTATATTTTGCGATTCCTTTGCTATACCTTTAGGTAAGGAAGACGGTAGAATACATAATTCTTCAATGTACCATGGTTTGATCTACCTTATTATCGTACTTCAAAAATCGCCATCGCCATTCAACAGTCGGCAGAAATTGTTCTTCAATGTTGGCAGCACCACCAACTGCAAATACTGCTTCGCTCGTTTCTCAGCATGATTCTTGAGTTTCCTTATTTTTACGCTTTACTTTCTGGCAAAACCGCCCAACATCCTTTCTGCCATACCTCTATATTTTCACTTTAGAAAGTTAACGACCTTTACTTCTCTTTGCATTTTGGTTTTTGCACATGTTCGTGGTCGTAGGCAGAAGAAACCAATCACACCAGTTGCTTGCTTTCTTGTGTCATGTTGCTTCTATCGCTACTGGTGTTCTTCATTTGATTAAGATATATGCTGATCGATGGTCTAACTTTCACATTCAAATTGTTCGTTTTATTTTGTTAATACCTTTTATCACTTGTGTAATACAAGGAAGTAAGATGTGATCCGAGACGTTTAATAGTTCGAAATTTTACAATAATGAATGAGACTTCAACATTTGGAGGACATAGAACTAATAACGACAACCAACTAATAACCACAACGTAATGAATGACGTAGCCTATATTTTTCTTTCTAAAAAAATAAATTAAACGCATTGAATCGCATTTGGGCTTAATTGATTCAGCTTGATCAGTTTTATCAGAAAACTACGTTTGGTAATCGCCCGATAGATCTTCAGATGGATGCTTTTATACGACGAAAATATTCCTAATTTCACTTCTAGTTGTCGATGACTATCTGGCTCCAATTTTAAGTTTTATTTTCTGTGACTTTTCTAATTCTTCTCGTTGTATAGTTGAATTTTGATGGGACGAGGAAATGGTCAGAATCGACGTTGGCTCTGGAAGTACATGTTCAGCATACTTCTCTGAGCACATAGGTAAGTGTGGTCCAAGGAAAACGCACGATGTTAATTATAAATAAAACAAAAAAAGGATTATCTTTAAATTTTTAATTATGATAGAACGATCTATGACAATTATGAGTGAAACCAAATTAAATGAAAATGCCCGCAACGGCTTCGGTGGCATACCCCTATCCGATGATCCATAATTTTAAATGATTCTGAGTCATAATTGAGGTGCAATGTCGGTAATGAGCCGAATTATATCATACTTTAGCTCTTAAGATTGTTCTTGGCTTATTGAAGCACACTTTCTTCTGAATATCCCAAAAAAAAAAAAAAAAACTAAGGACAACGGTGTCCAATCACATGATCGGCCAATTAACATCCACACGACGTGAGATAACACTCGAGCGAAAGGGTCATTGTTTAGTTTGCTGTGTAGCAAGTGACACTATCCTGTTGAAAGCAATATCATCCAGGTCCATATCCTCAAGTTCTGGCCGTTATCATCTCGCGATAGAGAACATCATTCACGAATAAGTATGGCCCTAAACCGCACCAAGAAGACTTTGTGGATGCATCGACTTTTCAACAATCACTCATGGATTCTCGTTTGGCAAAAATACGGCAAATCAGCTTGTTAACGAATACAGAGAGCTAAAAGTGTGCCTCGTCGCTGAAGATGATTTTCTTTGTAAAGTCACCATTTAATTCTGTTTGTTCAACCATTTATTTGCCGTATTGACGACTCTTGAGTTGGTCAGTAAGCCTCAGCTCTTGAGTCAATTGAACCTTGTAAGCTTTTAAATTTTAATCTTATTCAAAATTCACATCAGTAATGTTCGTTCAAGTGTTGGGCACGACGACGAGTCGAGGTTGGCAGAAGAGCTGCCACACTATCGCGAACAAAAGCAGTGTTTTCCGCAGAACGAGCTGGGCACAGGTGTTTTCAAATTTCCTGCATACCCGGTTCGCTGAAATTTGCTCAGAATTCTCCTTATTGTGGACACATTTGGTCGATTATGCTGCCGTAAAAGGTTTCAACAATCTTAACGAGCTGCTCAATTGTGTACCTCTCCATGGTTGAATTTTTCAAACACTGAAACAAAGAAATGTCAAATTGGCTACGTTTCCCCACGACAAAATCTCCAAACCCAAAATGAGCAAACTGAAATCTCCATCGTCAAAATCCCCAAAGAGAGAATGCGGCTAAAATACCCAATCTAAATCTCCAAAATAGAGATGTTCATGTAGTGAATCATGCGATTAAATCGCCGCGATTTTTTGTATAAAACTGTTAATCCTAATTTTTTTTGGCAAAAAGTTCTTAGGACGTAACGTCATAGCAGATTTTTTTTTTGAAATCTTCTCCAATGGAGATTTTTTTTGGGGATTTCGTACCGCTCCCTGTCAAATTAAGTTGTGCAAAAAACTTGACATAAGGTGTGACTCACAATATCAACATCGTGCATTATGGTTGGACCACCCTTTATTTTAATTGGCTGTTCGACTAGGATTAGTTTGTCGATTGCTTCATGGACGAAAAAACATCGTGCAACTTAGCGCCGTATTACAATTGGTTGAAAATAGACATTTGTTTGCTTTTGTTTCATGGGGCTTCATTTTCAAACTGTTCCACAGAAAATGTGGTCTTCAATTTTTAAAAGTTTCCAAATACAATTTTGAAATCGTTTAGCCTTTATTGTTGGATGCATACAGGAGCTTCTGAAATGTCTTCTGAGAGGATCATCAGATGTAGGGACGTATGGATATGGTATTTGCTGATTTTACAGAACGTGACTCTGACGAGAATCAAAGTCATCCGATTACTAACAGGCTTATTGTCAATGATTCGGATTCCTTGCTCCTTTACTCCTTACTGGAATATAAAATGGACGTATCATCTTGAAAACATAAAGAACAGAAAGCATACAACCTACACTACACTACTCACTGTGCAACAATATAAAGAATTATATCCTTAATCAGTGAAATCACTAGCTGGATGTTCTAATACTTCATCACTGTTTCTAAGAACACACACATTTCCATTTGCGTTAATAGTGGGATGATTCAAAATGTTCTCTTTTATATGTTAATAGTTTTTTTTTGCATTGACCTTTGATTACGTTTAAGCTTGGCTTTACAGTTTTAAGTGTTAGTTTCCTTGTAATCATCCATGCAAAGCTCAAACTAATTTTTAATCGTTGCCTATTCTAATATGTTTACAGCGTTCATCCACACCCGTATAATAATGCAGCAGCCCGTCGTAACTTTCGATCCAAACATCCAAAGCAACATCAGACTCAACAACACCAACAACCGGAACCGCAATCACAGCAGCAGCAAGAGTCTAATAACGAATCAAACTAAGTTTCATATTAAATAAAAATTAAAATTAGTTATAAATTTCTGTCTTACATATAATCTAAAAAAAAACTCACACACACGCTCTCACATAAAATTATATATCTAACGAAAAAGAAATACACATTCGGAGGGACTGATTGTGGGATCTCTTTCTGGGTAATTTTCATTTTTTATTTCATAACAATCCCATGGCGGTCCTGTTTATCTATTGTCGTATATTTGTCACCACCAAAAACTAAGAACAGTTTTGCAATGTATTTGCTTGGGGTAAACCTCTATGATCAGCCATATGTTACACTTTATTTTTTCTTAAATCTTCAACGTCACTGACTATGATATCTTGGATACGTATTTTATTTCTTTTTTCAGACACTGCATATATCATATACAATATTTTTATATCAAGTAGACTTTAGTTACACCTCTTGTTTTTCGCAAGCATTGGTGTTGCACAATCTCGTGTGACGTATCTTTTTAACTGAGGCTTTAAAACTGAACCTCTCTTATTCTTCTTAGTGAATATTACCCTGATAAACTTACAAATTAACAAACAAATACCCTTAGAATTTAAATAAGAAAATTATGCAATTGTTATTCAACTAAACAAAAAAAAACAATTCATAATCAGAAACAGAAACAGAAAACAAATGTTAATCATTAATAGAATAAGATTTCTTGTATCGTGCGGGTGTATGATCATTAAGAGCAAACAAAGAATTATTACCACTACACACCCAAGAAGAACACTAGTATATATATGAAATACTTCTATATAAAAATAAACGAAATTACCTGCGTCTACTTTATGATTATGTTGAAAACTTTAGTTCATAAAAAAGCCAAATTATAATTGATAACATTCGAAAAACAAGATCGAACAATCGAACAGAATATTGTACTAGATCAAACGAGGAATTCCGAAGGAGAAAATTAATTAAAGGAAGGAAACTGAAGATTGTATAAATATATTACTTATGGACTAAGGAAAGCAAGTCAACTGTGTTTTATTTTATTGCAGTTTTATTTTCAGGTATCTTTTTAGCTACGAATGAAGAGGGCTCTTGCAGTAAGAGCTAAGCAAGGGGAGATTCGAAAGGAAAGTAATGAACGTTCGGATCTCATGATAATCTTAACGGAACTTTTTCATTTTCAAAACCGAATAGAGAAACAAGCTTGACACAAACGGTAATCTAAATGATTTGCATTTCTAGGGTTGATAAGTATAGTTGTTCAAATGTTATGCAAGGATGATATCAAATATGATATTTAAAAGGAAATGCTTGCAGGGCCGTTTTAAGTGCACTGCAATTTGCAATATACAAGCTACGAACAAGTACATCAGTTTCATAAACTCTTGTACATTTGTTAAAATTTCCGTGTAGTTAGAAGTTATCAAAATGTTACGAATTATTGTTTTCAAAACTTACAGTTTGAGATAAGTATATCGCTGTACCGCTAAATGATTTTTCACTGCCCCTCCTCTCCTGATGAGATAAATCTGATAAATCATCAGAGTAGTATTGTCAAGAAAATCTTCTCTCAAATTCGCTTTTCGGAGTCGGTATAAAACAGGAGGTCCCGGCATCATGCAAGATGTAGACACGCACACATTAATGCTTGTAAGAAAACGAGCCTGTTGAGCGAAAAATTTGTATTTGTATTTTGAATATCCAAACATATTTCCATTGGCAAACATTACTTCACAAAAATAAACCCTGATCTTTGAAAAACAAGTTATTGTCTGAGAAAAATTGAAATATTTTTGAATAACCTTGATTTAATATTTTAAGCTTTTGACATTAACTCGCCAATGATTAGAAAAACTATGCAAGAAGTGAAAGAAAATTTGCAATGAGCCTTTTTAATGATAGCTTACACTAGACCCAAAGATAAACTTTCTGAACAAGATGTGGTGGCAGTAAATGTATGAACATGTATCTTAATTAAAGGTAAAAATCAAAGAGTACAGTACTACATAGAGTTCGCATCTCATACAACGAATATTTTCTATGTGGATTACTGACATTGATACCCCGGTGTTCACATTGCTACCGCAGCATCAAACAATAGCCTTGCCGACGCAAACGATCTACGAAATTTCCTTCGCACTTGCCACCCGCGTCAGAAACGCCTATAAAATGTTAAGCTGTGATGCGTAGTCTATGTAGTTCTATACTCTTTGGTAATATCAATGAGTATGCAATTTGTAGCTGTTTCAGACGCGGGCGGTAAATGCTAAGGGGAGATTTCGTCGGCTATGCTGTTGTTTGATGCTGGGGTAGCAATCTGAACACTTGGGTATCAATATCAAAACCACACATCAAAAAGTTTCGTTGAAAAAAGCATCTCTTGCAGTTTCAAATGCTGGAAACACAAACCTCAACATAGCCATAAACATCCACTTATCATTTGTGTCGATTTCAGACTATTCACTTGGTCAAATCCCTGCAAATGTCTCGTCAACTCTTTTTTAAATAGTGTATTATAAACGCAAAACATTTTCGGAATATTTTCATCTCTTGATTAAAAGACGTTAGACCATGTTAATTGTAAAAATATTGGTACCTACATTTAAATGGCTAATAATACAGAAATATGAAGCATACGGTCTAGTAGTTTTTTTTTACCTCTACAGTTGAAAAAAGTGGATGTATCCTCCAGATTTATAGTTTTTGTAAATTTGTTTGAAAGTCTCATGCCGCATAAACAAACGTACAGTCAACTCTTTGTTTACATGAGCAATCAATGTACTGTGTATGAATGCATGTAAGGTGTGTGGGCCATTACGTGCTTATCTTTGGTTCTGAACCACCTATATAAACAACCTGTCACCAACCTTTTTTTTTAAATGACAAAATTACAATACATACAAGGTAAAAATGGTGATCTCACTAATTTTCTATCCACTAAATTCTTGTCATGCATTGTATGTATTTAAAGCTTTTAAGGAGTTTATGGTAAGCTTATCAGTCGTTAATTGATAAACTGAAGTTAGACATTCAGATAAAATGCCGCTATTCGTATGAAAAAAAAATCAAATTACAAACCACATTTTCTTGTTTATGTGATAATTTAATTGCTTATCGTATATTCGGAAAGGCCAATATTTATAAAATATAAAATACCATTTACAGGTTTACTATGCCCAACATTTTTGGATATCCGCGTTTGCATTTTCATCTTCAACTTATCAAATTAATGCATTCATGTATATTTAAATAAAATTTTTCTTATATTGGTGCTTTGCAAAATTTTCGCTCGTCAATTAAATTTCAAACTTTTTTGCAATTTAAAAAAAAAACTGTTTCCAAGCCATGCCTCACTGACAGTTGACACCGAGTGACAGTCAAACGCCATTCGAGTCTCGTTTGCGTTTATTTTTGTCTTTACATATGTCAAAAAAAAAAATCCTTAGCGTAACCGCACATGGGAAAATTTGTCCACGGATTTTATCCTGCTTTTCCGACCATTAAATCGAAATAGTTCACTTGTTTCTAGCTCCTTTGCATTTCAATTAATTATTCCTCGTGTGGTGACCACCACAAATCGACTGCCACAGTGAGTTTTCATCCACAATTTGCACGCACGGCAATGGACGTCTACGAAATCAGCGATGATTTGGTTAGAAAACTTGCCGATTGGAAACTGATCGGCATCGCATCAGGAAAATTCAATTCGCTTCCTGACAACAACGCCAAAGTAAAATTCGTCGAAAACACACTTCACGATTTCAAGTATTTCGAAAAAATCCAGCTCAACTGTACATTGCGCGCCCCGAAATGCAACAAGCGTTCCGAGGAATTTCGAATGCTGGGCAACAAACAATTCTCGCTGAAGCATCGAAACTATTTTCACGCCATGGAGCTGTACAACAAGAGCATTTGTTTCTCCGAGCCGAATTCCGAGAATATAGCGATCGGGTATGCTAATCGTTCGGCGGTACTGTTCGAGTGGAAGCGCTATCGGGAGTGTTTGGAGAACATTGACATGGCTCGGAAAGCCAACTATCCGGAACGATTGCAGCACAAGTTGGACAAGAGAGAAAAAGATTGTCGTCAGCTGCAGAGCACGCAGGATGGGGACATTGAACCATATGAATTCACAATGACCTACGAACGTCACCCGGTGATTCCATCTATCGCCGCGTGCCTTGAATTGCGCACCACCAAGGAAATGGGTCGGTTCATCTGTACTAATCGTGATCTTGCTGTAGGTGATATAGTTGCCTTCGAGGAACCTTTCGCATCGTCACTTCTAGCACCGATGCGATACATTCGGTGCGCTAACTGCAAACAGGAGAATTATTTGACACTGATTCCATGTCCCACATGTACTAGTGCAATGTTCTGTAGTGAAATGTGTCGCGACGAGGCATTGTCCGCGTTCCACAAGTACGAGTGCTCCATCATAGACTTTATCTTCACCATGTTCAATAAGATTCATCAAATTGCCTTGCGTGTGTGCTTGACAGCGCTGAGTATCTTTCCCAATATCGACGAGTGCATGTCATTCTGTGCCGATCCAGTTAATCAAAACCAATCAGCCTTTACTATTGATCATAGCAATCTAACGCCCCGCGAACACTATCGAGCGATACATGGTCTGGTCACGAATCAGGAGCGTCGAAGTATAAGTGATCTCTTTCAGCGGGCCGTTGTGTGTGCGGTATTGAAGCGTTTCGTCATAGAGCATACACCATTGAAGGAGTTCCTTAACGGCGTAGAAGGAGAGAATTTCTTTACCGAACTGCTGTTTAGGCATTTGCAGACTTCGCCATCAAACATGCACGGAATTGACTTGGTCGAGCAGATTAATGAGACAAAAGATGATCAGACATTTGCAGGTGGAGCTTATGCATTCTTCAGCCTGTTGAATCATTCTTGCGCACCGAATACAATAAGAATCTACAAGGGGACACAGGCGATTTTGTTTGTATTGAGACCGATACCGGCTGATGGCATTCTATATGATAATTACGGGTAAGTCTTAATCTTTCCTTTTTTTTTGTAAATTCTCTTAATAAGATAGTAACGTGATAGAGATTTTTTATCTGTATGGACAAACCCTGCTGCCCCTGCTAGTGCTCTGGATGACGAAAAGTGCTGTTTGGCTTTAATGCTTCGGAAAACACTATCGCTGTAACGCTTTTGAACCATCAGTATAGATGGATATGGTTTCGGTGTCTAGTTTGTTCCACTCCCACTTCTCTTTACTTTGATACTGGTCATTCAAAGTCGGATTGAGGTAGCATTTAGTATGAAAATACAGCTGAGCTCAGGTACTTACTCACTTAAGTGGCGCTACAATCCGGAATGGACCTAGGCCTCAACCAACATGCCTCTCCAATTAGCCCGGTCCTTAGCTAACTGCCTTTAGTTGCGCACTCCAAGTTGGTTGAGGTCGGTTTCTACTTGTGAGCACCACTTAAGGCGAGGTCTTCCTCTACTGCATCCGACGTCTGGCTGGGAATCGAAGACTCTGCGAGCCGGAGTATTGGTGTCCATTCGTTCTACATGTCCTAGCCATCTTAAACGTCCAATGCGAAGTTTTTTGACCAGGGGCATGTCGCTGTACAGCTCGTATAGTTCCTGGTTGAATCTTCGTCTCAATAGCCCGTCAACGCAAACGGGACCGAAGATTTTTCGAAGAATTTTCCTCTCAAATCGACCAAGGATTTCTTCATCCGCTTTTGAGACGGTCCATGCTTCAGCGCCGTAGAGCAGGACTGGGATGATCAGGGTCTTATATAAGATCTCCTTAGTAGTTCGAGTGAGGGCTTTACTACTGAATTGCCTTCTTAGCCCGAAGAAACAGCGGTTGGCAAGAGTAATTCTTCGTTTAATTTCTGATGAGATGTTGTTTTCAGAATTAATAACGGAGCCGAGATAGACAAAGTTCCGTACTACCTCAAAGTTATATCTGTCAATGGTGACGTTCTGCCCAATTCGTCGATGTTGTGTGTCCTTTCGTGTTGACAGCATATACTTCGTCTTGCCCTCATTTACTGCTAAACCCATTTTTGCTGCTTCCTTCTCTTTACTAGCAAACGTGGCTATGACATAACGTTGGGTCCTACCAATGATGTCAACACCGTCGGCGTATGCTAGTAGTTGTACAGATTTTTGGAAAATTGTGCCTCTGGTATTGGCTCGTGAGTTTTGCACAATCCTCTCAAGAATCAGATTGAAGAAGTCACATGACAGCGCATCGCCTTGCCTAAATCCTTTTTTTGGTATCGAATCTGTCAGTGAGGTCGTTTCCGACCCTGATGGAGCAGCGAGAATTCTTCATCGTCATCCTACACAAACGGACGAGTTTGGGCGGTATACCAAAACTAGACATGGCTCTTTATAATTCGTCTCTATAAATGCTGTCGTATGCGGCTTTGAAATCGATGAATAGGTGGTGGGTATCGATTTGGATTCCTGGCCTTAAACCACACTGATAAGGGACGATCAGGTTGTTGGTAAACGGTTTCAGACGACGATGTTGAGGAGACTTATGCCTCTGTAGTTGGCGCAGTTTAGAGGGTCTCCTTTTTTGTGGATCGGGCAAACGATGCTGAGGTTCCATTCTTCAGGCATACTTTCTTCCGACCAGATTCGGCTTATGAGTTGGTGGATGTTACTTACCAAGTCATCTCCGCCGGCTTTATAAAGTTCGGCGGGAAGGCCGTCATTTCCGGCAACCTTATTAAGCTTCAGTTTAGATATTGCTATCCTCACTTCACTCAGGTCGGGTGGTTGGCAGCTTTCGCTGTCGTTGCCAATATCGAATGGTTCGTTCTGCCTGACAGCGGAATGTTGTTCGTCATCGCCGTTTAACAGTCTGCAGAAGTGGATCTTCCATATCCTCAGCATAGACTGTGTCTCAACTACGATATTTCCTTGTTCATCTCGACAGGATTCTGTTCGATCCTTGTATCCTTGGATTTGACGTTTTACACTTTGGTAAAACTTGCGAACATCTTTCCTATAGTGGCACCTCTCTATATCCTCGATCGCGCGCTTTTCTTCCTCTTTTTTCTTTCTAAAAAGCCGGCGTTCTTCCCTTCTTCTCTGCCTAAAGAGCTCAACGGCAGCTCTCGTCTTCACCTGCAGCTTAGCCTTGTAGGCCTCGTTCTTGGCTGCGAGCATCTGTCGGCATTCCTCATCAAACCAGGGGTTTCTTGCTGGTGGGCGCGAGAAACCATGCACACCAGTTGCGGCTGATCTAATGGCTTGTTGGCATCGTTGCCATAGTTGTTCGACATTCGATGTTGGTGGTATGGTGTTAATCGAGAGGTTTAGGGATACGCGTTGCGCGAATTTCTTGGCGGTCTCTTGCGATTGCAGTCTTTCGACATTAAATTATTTTACAGTATTTCTGGATTGTTGTGGCGTAGTGAATATCCGCATTCTAACCTTGGCTGCAACAAGGTAGTGGTCCGAGTCGATGTTGCCTCCTCGGAATGTTCGGACATCAAAAATACTGGATGCGTGGCGCTTGTCTACCGCTATGTGATCAATTTGATTGACCGTTCGTTGATCTGGAGACCGCCATGTCCCCTTATGGATATCGAGGTGAGGAAACCGTGTGCTGGCTATAGTGGCATTTCGTTCCGTAGCGAAGTCAATTAGCCTAAGTCCGTTACCAGACGTGTTATCGTAATATAATAATATCTGCTTTGTAGCAGTTTAGGGCTCCCGCTAGTTGTTCGCTTGCACCTCTCCTGTTTAATGTTCTCACATTCCAGGTGCAGATACGAACGTCGTTGTCCTTTTTTTTTTTTTCATTTTCATTTCATTTGTTTATTTAGCAGGTAATAAGCTATTATAACATTTAATATATTTTCTTAAAACTAAAATGGTATACATTTATCTTTCACAATTATTTCTTACATACGTAATAATGTGTTTTTTAAACCTTATTAAATTAGTTTCATTTTTGATTTCTGAGGGTAATTCATTATACATCTTAAATCCCTTATAAAAAACACTGTTTTGGGCGTTTTGAGTTCTTAATAGTGGAAGACGAATATCATTTCTATTTCTCACATTATAATTGTGTACATTTTCAACATACATTATTTTATCACATAAATAATTAGGCAACATTCCGGACTTCATTTTAAAGACAAAAATTAATACATTCATTACTGTTCTTTGTTTCACATTTAACCATTTCAATACACTTAACATATTCACAGTCGGTGTTAGCCAATGACATTTTAAAATAATTCTCATAGCTTTATTTTGAAATTTTTGCAATCTTTCCATCATTGTTGCGTTTGATGAATATATTATTGTTGAACAATACTCAAAATGAGGTTTAATAATTGAATTATAGATATTAATTGCACTAACAAGAGGTATTCGTTTTCTAATTCTTCCAAAGAATCCAATTTTTTTACTAATTTTTTTTGATATGTATTGAATGTGACTGCTAAAATTCAAACGTGTATCAATAACAATTCCTAAATATTTAATTTCATTAATTACTTCTATTTTTTCACCATTTATTATAATATCTGCCTCAGGTTGTCCATTTATGACCATGCATTTGGTTTTACTTATATTTAGACTTAGTTTGTTCATTTGAAACCACTTGTAAAGGCTTTCTAGATCATTATTTATTTTGTCTATACATTCATTTACGTTTTTTGATGATATGTAGAGTAGACCATCATCTGCGAACAACTGTATTGAAGCGTACTTTGATACTCTTGGCATTTCATTTACATAAATAATAAATAGCAGCGCTCCCAAAACTGATCCTTGTGGTACTCCTAAATTAACTTTTATCGCCTCAGAAATTGCCTCCTCAACTCTTGTTCTTTGCCTGCGTTCATTTAAATATGACTGGAACCATTTAAATTCTGCATCTCTTATACCATATTGATGTAACTTGTTCAGAAGGATGTTCCTGTCTATTGTCTCAAAAGCTCTTCTTAGGTCGATAAAAACAGCAACAATCTTCTTATTTTGTTGAACTTCATATTTCCAATCCGCGATGATCAGGTTTAGTAAAGATTCACAACTATGCCTGCCTCTGAACCCAGATTGACATTCTACGAACAATCGATTGTCTTCCATATATTTTTGAAGTTGAATTTGCACCACTTTTTCCAGTATTTTAGCTTCATTTGGCAACATATTAACAGGACGAAAATCAGATGGCTCTTTCGGGTTATTCACTTTTGCAATCGGTATTACAATCGCCTCTTTCCATAGGTTCGGATACACTCCTTCAGTCATCGATTTATTTATTAGTGCGCACAATTTCATACCGATAATGTGAAACGCGTCTAAAATCATGTTCATACTTAACTTATTTGGATCCTTCTTATTTTTCATATTTTTCAAAATACTTTTTAGCTCATTAGGTATTATGGACTTAAATTTAAATATTGTGCTTACATTTGAAATAATATTTTCGTAAGAGACATTGGGAATAGTTCTATTCAATAGACTGACACTTTGTACAAAAAAGACATTAAAATTTGTTGCCAGCATCGCGCAGTCTTTTACTAGCACACCATCAAAAACAACACTTTTTATTGCACTTTTCTGCTCTTTGAGTACTAGCATTTTTATCGTTCGCCACATTGTTTTCTGGTCACTAGAAGATTGAATCTTATAGTTTACATAATTACTTTTTGCTCGATCAATAGCTGATTTAAACTCATTTCTAGCCACTCTAAAATTTTCCCAGTCACTTGATAGATTGGACCACACTGCTCTTTTATGTTTGTAAATTTTCATATTTCTCATTACTTTAAGTTGGTTATCGAACCATGGATTTGTTCCCTTAATATTTATATTTCTTATACATTTCAAACTATTCACCGCTGTTTTCAAACAGTCCGATACAATGTTTGCAGTCAGGTTAACATCCCCAACTTCCCATAAATTTGCGAAATCTTCGAGTCCAAGGTACACGCGGTCACAGAAGCGAATTTTATTGTATTTCAACGTTTCTATTTTTGTATTTACACTTTTCACTGATTGATCCATTTCTATCTTTATTTCAATGCTTTCGTGATCACTAATTTTATATATATCTATCACATTGGCTTGCACTTTATTTGAGTTTGATATCACGTAATCCACAATAGTCCTTGTTGTTGTCCCTATGTTTCTTGAATCACCCGTATTTCGTGAGGTATGTGCTATCCTGGTGGGTTCGTTAACTAATTGAATAAAATCACTGTCATTTATAATTTGTTCAATTCGTAGTTTATATGTATCACTTTTTAACCAGTCTATATTGAAATCTCCCATAACTATTATTGTGCTTTCATTAGACGGAAGCTTTTCCATACACTCCCGAAATTTATCACAAAACAACCTTTCCGATGTACTTGGTGATCTGTATAGTCCCACCAGCAACATATTATGCTTTCCAAATTTTATTTTTAGGGCTAAGCACCACAATTCTACGTTTATGGATACGTTTTCTAAGATATCAATTTGCCATATATCCTTTATATAGAAAACCACACCTCCTGTACGTGTCGATATTGAATCACACCTTACCGTCAAGTACCCTTTGATAAAAATTTCTTTGTCTTCAACTTTCGATGTTAGATGAGTTTCCGTTAAGCATATAAATTCAAAATTATTCGTTTCGATTATATTTTCAATTTCATCAAAGTTATTGACTAAGCCTTGTATATTCAAGTAAAGGTTATTACACATTTTTAATTGCTAATATTGTATTCTATCTTTGAATGTTTTAAATTTTTTGATGAATACAGGACAAGTCTTGTCATTCGCCTCATGCTCGCAATTATAGCTCATGCCTAGATTCTCATTAATCTTTGAACAGTTTATACATTTAATAATTTTATTTGTGCATTCCTTTGTGTTGTGTTCTTCGCCGCATTTAATACAGGATAATTTGTTTTTACAAACATTTGCTTTGTGATTAAATCCTTGACATTTGTAACACCTTGTCAAGTTGTAAAACTCTCGAACTATACATTGTTCCATACATGGAAACTGTTGCTATCTAGTTCAATGACAACATTTAGGTTTCTCCACCGACTTGTATTTTTGAAAATCTTCACTATTTTCATTTCACTGTTTCTTAATTCAGGGTTCTGATTCTTTATTTTTCCCACAATTTGATCCTCTAACTCATCATTTTCCAAATTCATTATACACACTTTTGGTTTAATTAACTTTGGTATTTCGATATTATAGTCCTCTTTCAAAGTTTCTTTAATTGCATCTTTTAATTTTTCACTAGACACTCTATCTGCACATTTTATGGCGATCCCGCCCTTGTTCTTGTTTACCACACTGTTTATATTAATATTAGTTGGGTCAATCTTTGATTTTATTTCCATCCTTGTTTCGTTTGATGCCTGCTTCTTCTTAGGATAAACAAGGACAGACGGCTCACTTGATTTTATAATATCAGAAAATAATAATTCGTTTTGTCTCTTTTCTGCTATTGTTGCACTTTGTTTATTAGATTTCCGTATATCATTTCTCATTTCGTTTACCGAAATCGATATATTTTTTACACTTTCCATTAGTTGGCTGTTTTTCTCACTCACACTTTCTTTTGTTTTCAAAAAAGATTCTTGATTTAAGTCCGTTATTTTTGTAGAAATAAGCCGTATTTCTTCAATTACCCGCACGTCGTCTTTCTCTTTTTGTTCATTTTGTTTACATAGAGCATTTTCAATTGTTTTTGCCATTTCCGCGATTTGGTCCGTTAACAATTTTGTATTAGTGTTAAGTGCCTCAATCATAAATTCATATTTAGACTTTTGAGACTCAAGCAACACTTCGTAGAGTTTTAGAATTTTTGCCGGAGTTCCAAAACAATCTACACAATAGTAACCCATGTTCCGATTTGCCTGCAGCCTTCCCACATCATATTCCGTCAATTTTCCTTCGCAACACGCCCGATGAAAAATCCGCTTGCAGAAACCGCTACACGGAATTATATATGGATCATTTCTACTGAATTGTAATTGAAAAATCGTTTAGCCGTGTCGTCAACAATAAAATCAGTCCTTTCCGAGGCTATTGGTTGCTTCGTAACCGTTAGATTTTTCCATGATTGGGTAGTTAACCCAAAGCACAACCCCCAACCTGGGGGGCCAGTTCCAATTAATTAGATACCCCTAGGACACGGGCCATCAGTATCCACTACGGGAATGAGCGCTGCCGTTGGCCTTTCGTTTCATCTGCCACCAGCTCTGTTCAAGGGGCCTGACTAACCCTTGAAATTCCTAGACAACCTGTTGTCCGAATATGTCGATGCAGCTTGTCTAGGTTCGCCTGGGACAGCAGGGTATTCATTCCGTGACATTCTGACCTGGCTGTTTATAGTGTTGCTGTTTTTCGTCGTGTTATCAACACTCGCGCTTATCGTTTAGCAAGTCAAATCTGGTTGGATGAGAACAGTACCCGAAGGTTACCACTTGGAGGTAAAAATAAGCACTTGATGTGTAGTCAGAGTTACAACACTGGGGATTGCCAAGTTAAAGCCAATCAGAGTCTACCCTCGTTCTACAACACCCAACCATCCTGAGCTGAGCTCAGGCATCTGTTTAAAATTTGAGCGCGTCCTCCTAAGTTCATTTTCCAGCAGTTGATCTGGCTGATTCTTAGTGCTTAGTCATTCTTAATCTTTTGGCTGCAGATTCTTGCATGTAAACACCTACTTATAGTAGATTGAGGATGGTTTCCAGTTCCGCTGTTGGTGTGGTTCTCATTGCACTTATAGCGCCTACACATGCTATCCCTTGCACTTTTTGTTATATTTTTCAGATGAGTGACTTCATTCGTGTATTGCCACTAGAAAAGCCCTCCATATGTTAAAAAAAGTCTTACAATGGCCGTGTATACTTACTTAGTTACTTAAGTGGCGATACAGCCCGGAATAAACCTGGGCATCAACCAACAAGTTTCTCCTATTATCCGGGTCCTTATCTAACTGCCAAGTTGGTTGATGGCGGTGTCTACTTGTGCGCGCAATTTAAGGCGAGGTCTTTCTCTATTGCGTCCGACGGCTGGCTGGTAATCGAAGACTCTGCGAGCCGGAGTATTGGTGTCCATTTGTTCTACATGTCCTAGCCATATTAAACGTCCAATGCGGAGTTGTCTGACCAGAAGCATGTCGCTGTGCTGTTTTTATAGTGCTTGGTTGAATCTTCGTCTCCATAGCAAATGGGACCAAAGAATTTACCTGTCGTATCACCAAGGGTTTCTTCATCCGCTTTTGATACGTGCATGCTTCAGCGCCGTAGAGCAGAGCCCGAAGATACAGCGGTTGGCAAGAGTAATTCTTCCTTTAATTTGTCACGAGATGTTGTTGTCAGAGTTAATAGCGGAGCCGAGATAGACAAAGTTCCGTACTATATCTGTCAACGGTGATGTTCTGTCCGATTCGTCGATGTTGTGTGTCCTTTCGTTTTGACAGCATGTACTTCGTCTTGCCCTCATTTACTTCTAAACCCATTTTTGCCGCTTCCTTCTCTTTACCAGCAAACGTGGCTTTGACATCACTTTGAGTCCAATGATGTCAATATCGTCGCCGTATCCTAGTAGTAGCACCGATTTTTGGAAAATTGTGCCTCTGGTGTTGGCTCTTGAGTTTTGCACAATCTTCTCAAGAATCAAATTGAAGATTGGGCGATATACCAAAACTAGACATGGCTCTGTATAGTTCGTTTCTATAAATGCTGTCGTATGCGGCTTTGAAATCGGTTTGGATTTTTCTTGGGTTTTTCCAGGATCTGCCGTCATATGTGAAGGCGTTCACATATGACGGCAGATAGGATCTTGAAGACGATGTTGAGGAGACTTATGCCTCTGTAGTTGGCGCAGTTTAGATTGTCTCCTTTTGTGTGGATCGGGCAAACGATGCTAAGGTTCCATTTCTCAGGCATACTTTCTTCCGACCAGATTTGGCTTATGAGTTGGTTGATGTTTCTTACGGCTTTTTAAAGCTCGGCGGGAAGGCCGTCATTTCCGGCAGCCTTATTACGCTTGAGTTTAGAAATTGTTGTCATCACTTCACTCAGGTCGGGTGGTTGGTAGTTTTCGCTGTCATTGCCAACATTGAATGGTTCGATCTGCCTGACAGCAGAATGTTGTTCGTCATCGCCGTTTCACAGTCTGCAGAAGTGGTTCTTCCATATTCTCAGCATCGACTGTGTCTCAACTACGATATTTCCTTGTTCATCTCAAGAGGATTCTGTTCTAGCCTTGTATCGTTGGCTTTAACGTTTTACACTTTGGTAAAACTTGCGAACATCGTTCCGTTCTCTATATCCACGATCGCGCGTTTTTCTTGCTCTTTTTTTTCTCTCTGAAAAGAAGGGTGTTCTTCCCTTCTTCTATGTCTATAGAGCTTAATGGCAGCTCTCGTCTTCACCTGCAGCTTAGCCTTGTAGGCCTCGTTCTTGGCTGCGAGCATATGTCAGCATTCTTTATCAAACCAGGGGTTTCTGCTGGTGGGCGCGAGAAACCAAGCACATCAATTGTGTCAATGGCTTGTTGGCCATTGTTCTTCGGCATTCGATCCTGGTGGTATGGTGTAAATCCAGAGGTTAAGGGCTACGCGATGCGCGAAGGTCTTGGCGGTCTCTTGCGATTGTAGTTTTTCGACAATAATTTTTTTTTGGCTGCAACAAGGTTGTGATCCGAGTCGATGTTAGCCTCTCGTAATGTTCGGACATACAAAATACTGGATGCGTGCCTCTTTTCTATCGCAATGTGATCAATTTGATTGAACGTTCATTCATCTGGATAACGACATGTCCCCTTATGGATATCGAGGTGAGGAAACCGAGTGCGAGCTATAGTGGCATTTCGTTCCGTAGCGAAGTCAATTAGCCTAAGTCCGTTACCAGACGTGTTGTCGTGAAGGCTATGTTTTCCGACAATACTGCTAAAGATGTCTTCTCGTCCTACCTTTGCGCTAAAAACTCCCAGTACGATTTTAACATCGCACTTCGGTAGTCGCTCATAGGTTTTGTCAAGGAACTCATAGAAGCAATCCGTAGCTATATCATTTCCGTTGGGAAATCCGAATATCCGAATAGTCGCTGTTTCTGCCCACTATAACACGGTCCGTAGTAGATGTCACCGTTTATCATCCTCTTTTTGCCCGGCCCATCCCATCGTATTTCCTGTCTGCTTTGTAGCAGTTTAGGGCTTCCGCTAGTTGTTCGCTTGCACCTATCATGATTAATGTTCTAACGTCCAGGTGCAGATACGAATGTGGTTGTCCTTTTTTCGTTTACAAAAAAATCAGTCCTTTCCGAAGCTATTGGTTGCTTCGATAACGTTCGTTTTTTCCATGGTTGGGTAGTTAACCCGAAGCGCAACCCCCTACCTAGAGGTCCAGTTCCAATTTATTAGGAAATGGGGCCATCAGTTTCCACTACGGTTCGGTTCATCGGCCACCATTTCTATTCAAGGGGCTAGCCCTTGAAATTCCTAGACAACTTGTTGTCCGAATATGTCGAAGCAGCTTCTAGGTTCGCCTGGGAACTTCATCCTCTGTAATGCGGGTACTTCTTACCGCAAAACTGTTAGTTTTATTGTTCCTCGCAATACTTTCGCCAAATGTGTTCTCGTTTATAATTCGCTGACTTTAAGTATTGTGCATGAACTTTGTCGAAATACTCCCCAGAGCATATTCCCGTTTTTAAGTGGCCTTGTTCTTATTTCATTATTTCATTATCAGCATAGGTCTTAAAGGCTTTATGAAAAACCTGCTCTGTTTGGTTCAATTTTGGCATACTTCAGCTTTGATTAACATCTTTCGAGATCGCTATATCGAATCTGAAACCATATGCTCTGCACCTTTTTTCCAAATTGTTTAAATTGTGATGATATTTTATCTCCTGCACTTAAATATAACGAAAAAAAATCCTCAGAAAAAGGAGGTGTTTCAGGGCTGATTACATTTCTCGAGATGACATTATAGAAGCGGTTATGTTGAGGTATTTTAGTCCTGGGATTTGTAGAGCTCCTGGATATCATGGAAGTAATGTCTTCCCACTTCAAAATGTTCTCTTGCGTAAGTGACAGAGATTCATGACGAAACAGAGAAGGGAATAAGTGTCCTCGTTCTTCGGCAGCTTCTAAAGATATCGATATATTTGAAATTTTAATGATTTCTTAAGAGATAATGAATACTGAGTGCTCTGTCAGACATGTTACATGGTAATTGGTTTGGTGTTCTTGCCCTATTCTGCCTATATATATATTACTCAATGACTTCAACCTTCTATTCGGATCATGAACTTGAAATCAATAAAAACATGAACATAACACACTTTCTGATAATTTAGTTCAGACATACGCATAGAGTAAAGGGCCGCCCAGAATGTCTACCATGCGCTGCTCAAAACCACGTCTTTGGGACTTTCAGTTTGATCCCAAATGGCAAATTTGTGAAGCGTCTCATAATTTTTTTAAACTTTTGAATGTCATTGAAAAAATAACTTCAGAGATTTGTAGATTCTTGCATTCAGCGTTTTGTAGTCAGACTGCTCCCAAGAACACTAAAGGTATTCAAAATTCTTTCAGCGGGATCACTGCTTGATTGCATTACTGATGTCATGCACAGATGATGCTAGTGCGTTGCAGATTGTACATTTCGATTAAATACGATGGATTGAATCTCTAATCCAGTCTGTCCCCACACATTTTGAAGTAGCAAACTCCTTTACGTAACCTTGTCTTAATAATAATAAGCATATGCATGAGTAATCTAATATACAACATTCTACCATCCAATGATTTAATGTATCCCCATGAAAAAAAAATATAAAAGCTTTTAATCACACGATCTCGGCAGCCAAACGACGAGTCCGTTTCTCGAGATAAAACTTTCACCCAATTGAGACTTTAATAACTCGATTATTCAACCGATATGTGGCCTTGTGACACTGTCTTTGCGAATTTGCGAATGAACTGCTGTGCACATGAGGGTTCTCACCTGTCCAGTAACGCACAAAAATACTGTCCAACGTTGAAGATGTTTTTGCGATGAAATTCTCCATTTTCTCTCATCATTTCCAGAGCCGAATTCGAAAACGTACGTCGTTTTAAATGATCAATTGGCTTTAGTTCATGAGTCAGTTTTACGCAAAATTCGTGGTTTGGAGAACCAATTTCTTGAGAATGAAAATGTCTGATTTGGTTCGTTTGCGAATGACCCTTCTACGGCAGCAATATTCTTCACACTTTAGGTAAAACCAAATAGTATAGATGTACATAGAGTGCGCACATCATACAACAAAAATTTGCTATGTGGGGTACTGATATCGATACCCTAATGTTCGAATTGCTACCCCAGCATCAAACAACAGCATAGCTGACGCATTCGGTCGACGAAATTCCCTTTTCGCACTTACCGCCAGAGTCTGAAACGACTACAAAATGTTTAGCTGTGATGCATACACTATATAGTTCTATACCTACTCTTTTGTAAACCGTAGTCTCACTGACATGGCAACATCAAGCAGCGAATATTCTGAATCAATTGATTACTAGGCCTTGTCTACTAGCACAACAATTGACGTTAACGCTCTTAAAATTGCGACCACTGACTCGGAATTTCGGGAGTAAATCTTAATTATTTGTTTAATTAGCGAAACATGAGACTTTTCTTTAAAGTTTGATGGACATGATTGCATTATTGGAAACTTAAAACCATCACTAACACTACCATGTCATTATGCGTATTGTTACAATTTCTTTATTTGCGTCATAATAGCCTAAAGACACTAGAAAATCGCTGTTGTTTATCCTCTATTCCTCCGACAATCTAATCGCAGGATCAACGCTTTGTAGCAGCTCAAATCTTTCGCTAGTTGCTAAAACTTTTATCAGTATCATACCACCTACCGGATTTTGCCAGCGTATTCCAGGCGGTACTACTGGCTATTCGAGAGGCATGCACGCTAATGGGGCTTGACACTACGAAAAATATGTTGCTATCCACATAGATAGTCAAGCGGCCATTAAGGCCATAAACTCGGCTACCATAACCTCCAAGCTGGTACAGAAATCCCGTAACGAACTTGCCCACCTGGGCGAACGCTTCAGGATCACACTTCTCTGGGTTCCAAGGCACAGTACGTTGAAGGAAACGAGCGTACAGACGAGTTGGCCAGACAAGGTTCAGCTCTACACGGCTCACTTGCGGTAAGTGACAAATTCACTCGTACTTACTGAAGAAGGTCGACTCCAAATGGAGAAGGTTAAAAAATTGCGTCATATCGAGGAAGATATGGCCTTCCTACCACAAGAACAGAACAAACAATTTACTAAAAGGAAACCTGTCCAGATATCTCAAAAATTACGGCGATAGTCACGAGACACTGGCCAATTGGAAACCATGCGGCCAAACTAGGGATCTTATACAACTCCCAATGCCGCAGTTGCGGGAACACAAGTGAGAAAGAAAACCTCTCCCATTTCATCTGCAAATGTCTGGCACTATCAAGAGCCAGATTGTGATCATTAGAACAATCATTCTTCGAAAACCTTAATGGTATCTCAAGTAAAAGGATACAAAATATTATCCGTTTTCTAAACCTCACAGGATGGATGTCTGTATCCCATATACAACAATCATAATACGGTCAGACTAGTTGTGGGAACAAAAAGGCACATAAGTGCTACTTGGGTTCAATTCGGAACCGTCCCTACCTACCTGCTGCAACCTTTCGATTATTACCGCGTTTTAATAAAAATAACATAAATGTCTCTCTAAATTAAGTAAGAGAGGGTCATTCAAAATCTTTTCACATTATGCTCAGTGAGAGCTTATACCAAATGTTAAAGGTCGTCAATGCGATCATTCTACGAGCAAACATCTATACGTTTAACTCTCTAACCCTTTTGAATTTTATTTTCCTTTCAGAAATCATTTTGCACTTCAACGAAAACAAGACCGAATTGAAAATCTGCAAATGCAATATCGTTTCACCTGTAGTTGCGAAGCATGCGAAGGAGCTTTCCCAATGTTTAGCGAAATCCAACCGAAACCGGGTGTGCCATATGTGATCAACGAGGGCGACATGGATCGCCTAATGAACTACGATTGGGAGTTTGCGTTGAGTAAATATCGGGCCTATTGTGAAATCCTGCAAGAATATGCCGATTCATATCCATGCGCTCAAATTGGCCACGCTGAGGAGAGTTTAAAAATGGCATTGCATATCCTAGTTGATGCGGTGCCCCTTAAAGCCAAGAAACAAGTTAGGGAAAAGTCGCCAGAAAAGTAAAAACACGATTCAGCCAACTACGCGCAATATACATTATAATATTTGTTCTTTTTTAAACATTTTTTATTTTGTATGTATATGTTAACAGTAGTTATTTAATTTAAAAACAAAAAACCAACACATTTTCGACTTGATCTTTCTTTTTAATAATAATTATATTTTATGTATCTTTCTGTTTTAAACCGAAGATGATATTTATTAACAGAAACAAAAATTTACTCATACCTAGCATGCCTTAATGACTTGGTCAAAAATGAATAAGAAAAAAAAGAAAAACTAGTAACATACATACACTTAATTTTTATTGTTAAATAGCGCGCAAAAATTCACACACAACTTCAAAAGTTTAAAATACATTTTTAAAACGTATTCAATTGTATTAACAAATTTTCATTTTTTTTTTTGTAATTTTTAATAGTTTCTCTATTTATTTGCGACAATTTTTATAAATAAAAAAAAAATAAGAAAAATGGAAATACATATTTTCTGAATTAAAATTAAATAAATTTTGTTATAAATTTCTATCACATAGTCTTTGTTTTATTAGAGTTTCCATGTCTTCTAAATCGATCTAAGATTAAAAGCTATTTTCCAATATCTGAGTTTTATTCAGTTTATTTATGTCAGTCACTCTGCAAAAAAAAGAGTTAAGGGCTCAGAAAATAAGAAAATTCTGCACCTTTAAATACGAAATATTTTTTCCAACTACCAGGCGCACAGAAGTAGGTGTAGATGTGAGTCCCACAACTTAGTTACCTCAAAAGAAATGCCAAAGACTGAAACACCACACTTTAAATTTGTAACTCATATACAATTTAGCCATAGCCTCCTCCTTCCTACCCAGACTTTCAAAAAATGATCTTGCCTCGTAAAACGCCTGTGAAATGGCATTTAATACCAGGCGTTCAGAAATTGTAGCAAGCAACTGCTTGACAGAAATTTAATAACAACAAACTTGTTACTTGCTCCTCCTACTATAAACGGTAATTTTGCGGATGACATTGCGCAGCCTTATTTGTGAATCACTTACTATCAACACTACCACCACAATTGACGTTGACGTTGACGTTGACTGACAGACAATACTATTAAGAGGCAAAAAAATATGCCGTTCATAGAAGGAGGAGCTATAGTTAATTAATGAGTACTAAATATTTTGTTCTCTCTCTGCAGTTTACTTCTTCCTTTTCTAGCATTTAATTTAGGTGCCACTATTCGCTATTGAAAGGAGTCTCCAAAAAAAAAAAAAAACTCATTGGTATGTACGTACATTTATATACAACACACTTGCATACTCTCTGCAGTCACTTTTGTTAGTGTCCACTGTCCACAACATGATCTTATCAGTTGCTTGCTGACTTTTATGAGCGCGTGTTGTTTTATGAAAAGTTAAACGTACAAAGCCGGCGTCAACACGCATTAATTGTGTGGTCCAGTCATCAGTACCCAGTAGTTGCTTGCGTGGTTGCTGTGTTTTCTGACCGCCTGGTTTCGCGGCAATGTAACTTGTAAAAACACCACTGACGTCGAGTGGATGGACTAGGTAGGATTTTGATGCATAATCAAAAAAAAAAATTAAGAAAAATGAAAATACATATTTTCTGAATTATAAAAATGAATTTTGTTATAAATTTCTATCACATAGTCTTTGTTTTATTAGAGTTTCCATGTCTTCTAAATCGATCTAAGATTAAAAGCTATTTTCCGATGTCTGAGTTTTATTCATGTCAGTCACTCTGCAAAAAAAGAGTAAAAAAATAGTAAATTAAAAGAAATACTAGGCCTCAGAAAATAAGAAAATTCTGCACCTTTAAATACGAAATATTTTTTACAACTACCAGGCGCACAGAAGTAGGTGTAGATGTGAGTCCCACAACTTAGTTACCTCAAAAGGCCAAAGACTGAAACGACCACACTTTAAATTTGTAACTCATATATGTACAATTTTGCATAGCCTCCTTCCTACCCAGACTTTCTAAAAATGATCTTGCCTCGTAAAACGCCTGTGAAATGGCATTTAATTCCAGGCGTTCAGAAATTTTAGCAAGCAACTGCTTGACCGAAATTTAATAACAACAAACTTGTTACTTGCTCCTCCTACTATAAACGGTAATTTTGCGGATGACATTGCGCAGCCTTATTTGTGAATCACTTACTATCAACACTACCACCACAATTGACGTTGACTGACAGACAATACTATTAAGAGGCAAAAAAAAAATGTTGTTCATAGTAGGAGGAGCTATAGTTAATGAATGAGTAGAGTACTAAATATTTTGTTCTCTCTCTGCAGTTCACTTCTTCCTTTTCTAGCATTTAATTTGGGTGCCACTAATCCACTATTCGCTATTGAAAGGAATCTCCAAAAAAAAAAAAAACTCATTGGTGTGTACGTACATTTACATACAACACACTTGCATACTCTCTGCTGTCACTTTTGTTAGTGTCCACTGTCCACAGAGTCGACTCGACGTCGACTGACAAACATGATCTTATTATTTGCTTGCTGCGTTTTCTGAGCGCCTGGTTTCGCGGCAATGTAATTTGTAAAAAACACGGTAGGATTTTGATGGTAAGCCCGATAGCAGTAAAAATCCAGGCGCTTAGTAAAGATAATAATTATCAACCGCTTATAGCCAGGTTGATTAATTTCTTAGCGCATGGTAATTTATATAAAATATATACCTACCCCTGTGAGGAGTACAAATGCATTGGCCGATTGATTATATCAGTCAGCCAATTTTTGCTTGAATTCTTGCGGCATTTTAATATTGTCAGGTGTAAACATCATTATACTACTACCGGTTTGAGAGTAGGGGTAGGATAGACTTTTTTCATCCAGTAAGTCTGACGCCATAGGTATATTTTTGTCCCAATTTGAAAAATTTTCAGAACGGGATCGTTGTCTTTTCTCACGCCTTATGAGAAAAAAAAACAATTAAATATTAGATTGAGTATGAGTGTGTAAAATATTGGTCATCCGCAGTTGGTTGAATCCTTGCTTCATTTGTTGAAACCCTGGTGTTTTCTGAACTGCAAAGAGTTGAAATTGCCAGTTCATCACCACGCCTAGTATGTGGTGATGGACTGGTTAATCTGTAATAATCAGTTGGCAGATGCAACGCCATTTATGCTAACAATTATGAAACCTATTACAAAGGCTACTGTCCGCTGTGAGGATCGTTTAATGCTCTATACCACAACACCCTTAAAATTATTTGGCCCTATAATGGTATCCGTTTTGAAATCATATGTTACTGTTCGTCGCGGAAATATTATTAAGTGAGCAAAATGTAAGCAATAAAATAATTTCAGTTAAGTTTTGTTAATAACTGGTGTTTTAGGAAAAAATTCAAATGAAAACAAAAAACACCAAACAATATAACCGTTTGGTTGAGTTAATACATGAGAAAGGTTGCTGATTTTTGCCAAATGAATGCTGCATCTTCGGAAAGCGGATACTATGAACGTAAATGCAGGCGCTGACTAGATATTATAGGGCTGAATATCCCTAAAATGTGGTCTATGGGAATGAATATAGAAAATGACATTGTCACTACATGTCGTTCAGATAGTGTCTAAGTTTTTTTTTAGTTCGACAAAAAACAGGAATATATGTAAATGTTTTTTTTTTTTGTAAGAAAACGCCCAGAAAAATTGGTCGTGGGCTAAAATTATCTTAAGTCGACTCTGAAAAGTTGGGTGTTTTAGAACAAGGGTAGACTCTGATTGGCTTTAGCAATGCCGAGTGGTTGTAACTCTGACTACACATGAAGTGCTTATTTTTAACCTCCAAGTGGGAACCATCGGGTACTGGTCTCATCGAACCGGATTTGACTTGCTAAATAATAAGCGCGAGTGTTGATAACACGACGAAAGACAGAAACACTATAAACAGCCAGGTCAGAATGTCACGGAATGAATATCCGGCATACTGTTCCAGACGAACCTAGACAAGCTGCTTCGACATTTTCTGGCAATAGGTTGTCTAGGGATTTCAAGGGTTAGTCAGGCCCCTTGAACAGAGATGGTGGCGGATGAACCGAAAGGCCAACGGCAGCGCTCAATCCCGTAGTGGATGATGGCCCCGTGTCCTAAGGGTATCTAATAAATTGGAACTGGCCCTCCGGGTTGGGGGTTGTGCTTTGGGTTAACTACCCAATCATGGAAAAATTTAACTGTTACGAAGCAACCAATAGCCTCGGAAAGGACTGAAAAAAGGACAATCACGTTCGTATCTGCACCTGGAATGTGGTAACATTAAACAGGAGAGGTGCGAGCGAACAACTAGCGGAAGCCCTAAACTGCTAAAAATCAGACATTACTGCCCATCCAGGAAATACGATGGGATGGGCCGGGCAAAATGAGGATGAAAACTGTGTCATCTACTACGGAACGTGTTATAGTGAGCAGAAACAGCAACTATTCGGATGCGGATTTGTTATAAGTGCCAGACTCAGGCAAGAAGTCTTATGTTTGCAAGACATTAGTGAACGCATTGTAACAATCCGCGTCAAGGCCAAATTCGCCAACATAAGCCTTATATGCGCTCACGCCCCCACGGAGGGAAAAGATGATATAGCTAAGGATTGCTTCTATGAGCTACTTGACAAAACCTATGAACGACAACCGAAGTACGATGTTAAAATCGTGCGGGGAGTTTCTAAAAGCTAAGAAGAGAAGACATCTTTAGCAGCATTATCGGAAAACATAGCCTACACGGCAACACGTCTGGTAACGGACTTAGGCTAATTGACTTCGCTACGGAACTATAGCCAGCACACGGTTTCCTCACCTCGATATCCATAAGGGGACATGGCGGTCTTCAGATCAACGAACGGTCAACAAAATTGATCACATTGCGATAGACAAGATTCACGCATCCAGTATTTTAAATGTACGAACATTCAAAGGTGCTAACATTGACTCGGACCAGCTAAGGTAAGAATGCGGTTATCCACCACGCCACAACAATCCAGAAATATTGTGAAAAATTTAATGTCGAAAGACCGCATCGCCAGAGACGGCCAAGAAAGTCCAAGTAAAAGTCCACAATCGATCAAATTTTCAAATTTCAGCAGATCCTGTAAAAAACCCAAGAAGCCCAAATCGATACCCACCACCTATTTATCGATTTTAAAGCCGCACATTACATCATTTATAGAGACTAACTAAATAGAGCCATTTGTAGTTTTGTATACCGCCCAAACTCGTCCGATTGTGTAGGACGATGGAGAATTCTCGCTGCTTCATCTGGAACGGAAACGACCTCACCGACGCGACGCATTCGATACCAAAAAAGGATTTAGGCAAGGCGATGTGCTGTCATGTGACTTCTTTATTTTGATTCTTGAGAGGATTGTGCAAAACTCCCGAGCCAACACCACAGGCACAATCGTCCAAAAATCGGTGAACTACTAGCATACGCCGAAGCAATTGACATCATTAGTAGGACTCAACGTGATGTCATAGCCACGTTTGCTAGTACATATAGAGAAGGAAGCGGCGAAAATGGGTTAAGCAGTAAATGAATGAATGAATGAGGATAAGACTTAGTTTATGCTGTCTTCAGAAAATGACACACAACATCGACGAAATGGACAGAACGTCACCATTAACAGAATGATATAACTTTGAGGTAGTACGGAACTTTGTCTATCTCGGCTCCGTTATTAACTCTGAAAACAACATCTCGTCAAAAATTAAACGAAGAATTACTCTTGCCAACCCGTGTTTCTTCGGGCTGAGAAGGCAATTCAGTAGTAAAGCCCCAACTCGAACTACTAAGGAAATTCTATATAAGACCCTGATCATTCCAGTCTAGCTCTACTGCGCTGAAGCATATACCTTATAAAAAGCGGATGAAGAAACCCTAATCCATACATAATGTTCAAGCTAATGTTAGCATACCTGCACCATAAATGATAAAAAACGTTAGTAGATAAATGGCAATACAACGTTGATTAGCCACAAGTTTATTAAAGCAATCATTATTACTCATGAATTTACAAACAAAAAAAAATAGTGTGCCTCACTCCCCGTCCACTGATTAATGATTTAAGAAGAAAACTCCATATGCTTTGATTCACATACACTTAATCCAAAATGCACTGCAACTCTACTTGCCCTTAGTAAACAATATGCGAAAGTCCTTGTCACCAGCACCTGTGTCCGCAACACTTCTTTGTGTCATAAAGTTTTCCCACGAATTAGCCGAAGGATTGTAAACTGGTTTTAACTGCACAAAACTAGAGACACTCTCGCTTGATGACTTTGTGTCCACATCTAACTGCACATCATCAAAGAAAATATTCTTCTTAGGTTCATCAAAACCTGGCGTGACAACATTCAGTTGCGTTTGTAGATTGTCTATCTGTTTCCGATGTGCATTTTCCTCGTCTTCACATCTACGTGCTGAAGCGATTTCCAAACTTTTCAAATAGATATTATCGCCAGTTGTTTCGGCAAACTCCGTGAAGTAAGACTCCTTGGGTTCCTTGTAAAAGCTAGAATCCAATGCCTGAAAGCCTAATCGCAGTAGCAAAGATATCTTCACATTAAAACACTCTAGCCAGCTCTTGACAGTTTTATAGATTCCAAACTGCAAATCCTCACCACTGGAATTCCAAAAATCTAACAGTGTATTCTTGGTGTAATCCACTAGAATAGACTTCTTCACCTCAGGGTGCATTTTTCCCACTCCATCTAAGTGTCGAAATGTAATATCCAACAAATGCTGTGGATGTTTCGTTACAAACATTTGCCACTTTAGGATCATAGTCATGAGATTCCAAAGTTTACCCATGGATGCGTCATCCAGCCGCATCAAGGAGCAACAAGCGATGTCTTCCAGCATGAATTTACAGTGTTCCGCTGTTATCAAAGTTTTTTGCTGTCGGCTTCCAATAATGAATCGTTCAATAAGCTTTGGTTCCAGCAAAACACCAGTGATGTCACGAACGACTGTATGGTATATGCAGAGTAATGGTTAGAGAAAGAATTAAAACAAATTGTGAATATTTTCAAACCTTCGATGGATTTGTTTTCAGATATCTTTTGTGCCTTTAGACGTTGGTCTATGACGTACAACATTTCACATCCGAGATTCACGATTAGAAATACATTTGCCTCTGGATTCATGATTGAAAATATATGTTTACTTCGTTTTATTTTTGGAAAACAGTTAGATCAATAAGTTATTTATCGTCTAAACAACCTAAGGTCGCAACGATTAAAAGAGAACTAAACGAACAAAATGTTTATTACCTAAAGAGGAACTTGTCTTGTATATGGTCATATGGAATGTTTTGTTTGCAGTTGCTATGACATTGCAAGGGAAGGAGTTTACATGCACAATGCGCGCTTTTTTGGGATTATTTTGCTGCGAAAGATAATTCTGCAGAGTTAATTATTTAAAGACGGTTAAACGTTTTCCTAAGGCGGCTACACACACGCAGGCATAATTGTCGGGTTTGCCTGTACAGGCCGCCATAGCGCAATCACACGCTCCGGTACTTTATGTAAGGCACATCAGTTTGTGTGTTTTCGTCGTTAGACATTTTAAACGAAAACCGTCTGCACTCATTTAACAGAGAACGTCACTCTGACGGATTGATGCTACACACACTTCGGTTCTCCCAAACCGACCTGAACAGGCATATTGAATTGAAGATTTTTCTTCGATCCAAAATAACTGACGACTTTATCATACACACGTTCAGGTGCTACTGCACAGGCAGGCAAACCATACAGTTCTGCCTGCATGTGTGTAGCCGCCTTAAGAATTTTAACGGGTCACTATGCTTCCTCGACAGTGATGTGGATGCTTTTGCTGATGCGATAACGAACACCATTTTTCTGGTTTCATACCTTTATCCCTCACTGGGTAAAGAGTATCAAACCTAAGGCAAGTGGGTGGTATGAATCGAACTGTAAAAAGTCTATTAGGTTGAAAGAGTTATGTTGTCGGTCATTTAGACCGAGAAAATTGTGGCTATTATTAAAGAGTCTTGCAACAACGCAAAGTGTTTTGTTTTGCACAATGGACAGCTTTCCGACTCCTTTGATGTGCGTCAAGGAGTGAAACAACGAGTAGTCATGTCGCCAATTCTGTTTTTGCTGGCAATTGACGATGTGATGCCTGCAACGGTGGGTGAAACTGATAGACATAGTATCAGTATCTGATGAGTGTATGGCAAACAACACGGCTGTGTTAAATCAAATATTTCATTCGCTTTAACTACATGGGGAATTGGCTGGCTGAACGATCAACGCAAATAAGACAACAACAAAAATACAACGGGCCAAAGTACACAACAACTTGTTCTAAGGTAGGGACCCATAGAGGAGGAAGTTTAATTATCTGGGCAGTTTCATAGCACTCGATGGCGAAAGGGACCTTGATATTAAAAATAGAAAAAAACCGCAGTACATTTGGAATCCTTTCTCCTGTGGGGAACTCCAGCAAAATATTGCTACGCACCAAAAAAAAGTTGGGTGCCGACATCATGCAATGAAATTGGTATTGGATAGGCCATACTCTGAGGAAACCTAAAGACAATATAGACAATAAACAATCCTTCGAATGCAATCCTCAGGGTAATAGAGGCGTTGGAACATCAAAAACAACTTGGAGGTCATATGCTCCAGGAGGAGTTTAAGCTCTTTGCAGACGGACAGCATATTTATATAAAGCGTCTATACACCCCAAACTTGAGGGTGTTTAGGCTCACATCTGGTCAGGTGCAGCAAAAACACCATTGGACCTACCGGATAGCATGCAAAGGCGTGCGATAAAACCGATAGGAGACTCATCCGTAGTTAACTCTATAGTCTCGCTTGAAAATCGTAGGAATGTCTTCTGCTAAATACTCGTTTACAGCTATTACAACAACAAATGCTCAAACGAAATGCACAGTTGCAATCCGCCATAAATACTTATGAATTCACCCTCAGGCCTATCACCAGACTTCCTATGAATCATAGAGATTCATTCCTATTACAAATGCTCGTCGGCCTCTTTGTTAGGTTTTTCTCATCAAGCTTTTGAATACCATTAATGGTTCCATTATTTTAGGGATAAGGAATATTAAGGAATTCACTGACATCAGATGCCTCGAAAACATAACGACCTCGATGATGGAGTATCACATCTATAAGCAGTTGTTTAAGTATTCGGAACTAAATAATATAAGTACCTGGTACCAGCTGGAACGATCATATTTTGTTTGTTCTGAGGTTTAGAACTCACCGACCTTGATGTTCTTTACATTTATTCCAACAGAAATAACATCCTCAACGAATTCCCTTCCGAGGAAATAAATGTTACAAGCAAAGTGCAATTTACATATTATTTACGTTCTAAAGATTTTGGAAATCTAAAATAAACTTCTTTCCAGTAAATCCCTTGAAATTCAACGCGGCAGTCACAGCGTCCTTATAGTTTTGCAACGGAACCATCTCATGCACTGGCGCTGTGAATTTGCCTTCTTCCATCAACTGACCAAGTTCAGCAAACATTTGTATCCTCTCCTCGGAATTGAGATTAACCTTTGACCACCGCGTCATCCAGAAACCGACAAATGATATATCTTTGAAAATCAATGCGGCAGTTCCAGCGATTACTGGCTCTCTAGACATTCCACCATAGGTGACGAGGACTCCTTGATTATCCAAATATCTGGATACCTCTGTAGCATTCTTGCCACCCACACAATTGAATGCTAATTTTGGTTTTGGAAGTTTACCCTTAAAGAGGTCGGTTTTCCGAAGTTCTTCCTCTGTAAGAACTTCGGTGGCTCCCAAACACTTGAGGTAGGCTTTAAGGTCGGCAATGTCTGGTCGATCGCGTACCACACCAACTGACGAAATATTCCAAGCTTTGCATAGCTGGTGCACAGCTTGGCCCACTGCACTATTAGCACCGTTTTGTATTACTGTTTCACCGGGCTTAAGAGTAACAAAATCTTTAAGCATTCTATAGGCAGTGCACGGATTCACGGTAATTGTCGCAGCCTCAGCAATACCAATTTTATTTGAAATCTTCATAAGATCTTTGTCGGCATACACAGCATGAGAGGTCCATGTACCAATTCCAGTTGTGTTTGGTATAACACGATCACCGACCTTGATGTTCTTTACATTTATTCCAACAGAAATAACATCCGCAACGAATTCATTTCCGCCAACAGCTGGTAGCTTAGGTTTTACTGGATACTTGCCTTAAATTGCAGAAATGTGGTGTTAACATGTTCTATAACTCTATTCAACAAGTCCTCACCTTGAATGGTATTGATATCAGCTGGATTGATTGGGGCTGCAAGAATCTTTACCAATACTTCGTTGTCCTTAGGATCTGGTAGTTGTTCTTGGCATAGTTTTATAACTTCAGCCGGTTCGCCATATTCGGAGTATTTTAGGCACTTAGTCACAACTGACATTTGTCGTACATGGCATGAGCTTTTAACAACAGAAATAGCATTTGAGGAGAGTTGTCTCAACATTGTGGTATTTTTTGATAGATTAACAAAATTCGCAAAGGACAGTCACAGTGGGATGTTTTGGTACAACAATTCGTGCTATCAGCTGGACTTTTGGCATTCGACTTGAAGTTGCGTAATATAACGCAAACGCAACAAAAAAAGTAGACAGATGTGTTAATGCTTGCTAGATCACAATAAACACACATTTCGGAGTAGAACATAAACGGGTACATATCAAATTTTTTGATATCAATGCAAAAGTACTCTCGATTTGGGAAGCCTCCGGACGCTTTTTTAAACAAACGAATCACATGATTAGGCTTTTCAGTGATTTAAAGCGTACGTTATTTTCGATTTAGATCCAGAACATTCCAAATCTGGTTGTTCACCTGGCTCTTAGTTCCCATATCTTTGTGAAGGTAGGATATTCTGTCTTATAGACTATTGGACTATTTCAATCGTCATAAAATCCACATAAAAAACACTACATTGATAATATAACGGAAAGAAAAAGTATGCTTAATCATGTTTGAGGAGTTTAACGTATATGTTGGATCCAGTTGTGCAGTTTTTCTCCTTTAATGGCCTTAAGTACTTCTGAGAAGCAAAATAACAACAACACGTTCCTTTAAGACTGAAAGGAAATGGCAACCATTTTAAAGAGTGCCAACTTAGGGTAAGTAAGCAGAGATCAAGTAAGAAAGATATTTACCTTATCTCTGTTAGTAATATTAAAATGAATAATTAATAATATAGATTTAAGCATTTTTGTACAGCTGTTATCAACTTACAACGATATGATTAAAACATAACTTAAAAGTAAAGGTATAAGTGACAGTATCAAGAGATTTGTTTGATTGTTAAATGGATTATAAGAGAAGTGTACATTTTTGATGACCAAACCATACCAGTGTAGCCTAGTCTTTTGATAGCTATCATAAAATTTGCCCAATAGAGCACTTTGGGACAATTTCAATGTCAAATGACAACTGACATTTGGATGAAAACAATTGCATTAGCGTGGTTCTGGTGATATTTAGTTTGACGATAGAGTTCTTCAGAACATCGTCAGTGACAAATAAAATAGTAAATAACATATCGTTTTGACAACTTAGGCCGTGTGTCAATTGCGTTAAAATTTTAGCCAGTGGGGAATTTTTGAGATTAGCATGGTGAGACTTGAGACTTTTAAATTTCAACCTGCTCAGCAGCTCGCTAAAATGTATCCAGTGGCTAATTTTCGACATTTGGTTTACCTACAGAGGAGTGAGAGAAATGGAAAGCACGTGGTTTAATCGGCACGGCATTACATGTTTTCACATGTGGCGGGAAAATAGCACATCATTCAGATTGAAAACTAAGAAGCAAAAAACATTTATTTTTTTACAAGAAAATGCAATTGCCGTTTTAAAATAAACTAAAAATGGGTTTTCGAAAATGAATGGTTACAAAAATGTAATGATTTCAATTGTTTCGCTATTATGCGAAATATGCTTGACTTGAACAAAGTAGAATCATACAACAATATTATTGTCTCTGCAATCTATTTCCTATTATTTTAAAACGAAAAAAAAACGTAAAGAGAGAAATTTGTTCTCAATTCTTTTGGCAAATTATTGAAAATAGTATTCAAATAAAATCCCGTTTAATCCAATTGACACAGCCAATAAAAAGCCAATTTTTAACCCCTGCATAAGTGTTAAAAATTAGCCAGTGGATAAAATTTAACCCACATAATTAGCGCAATTGAAACACGGCCTTAAAGAAAGAAACGACGAATTTGGGAGGGAGATAGTTAGCCAAAGTTCTCTATTGGTTTATGATCGCTTGGCATATTTGGATTTAAACGATAATGAATTATCTAACCAATAAATACATATATTGAATGCGATTTCTTAATATTAAAACTGATAACCATGAACCTCAAAATAAGAGCACCATTTATTTGTATTTTCTGTGCAACTAAAATCTGCGAACTTTTTAAAAGCAAGTTAAGAAATTACTGCATCCACTGCGATATATTGTGTTCCGGCATCACAAATATGATCAGAAATAAATAAAACAAATAAGAAAACGTTCTATTGTGAATGATTATGTTCGCCACTGTCAGCAAATTGGAAAAACTACAACTACACGTCAAAGTCGTTAACATCTATATCGACATCTAGAGACACATTGGGCATTGAACAAGGCAACATTATCGTAAACGTAAACGTTGTTGGCGTCGTTGTTAATGTGTGATGTACTATACAAATACACCGGCTATAAAAAAATTGGCTTACAATCTTAAATACAGATGTCGTTCCGATAAGAACCGCAACCGGTTACTGATAAAACACCAGTTCCTAATCCTATTTATTTATAAAAACATTTAACGTAGCAAACAAAAATCAAGTTTAGCCATCTCTCTCTTTCCAATGCGGATTGCGGATTAATACTTGTTGTTGAGAGTAGGCGACGCACACGCAACACACATGGTCCGTGGTTAGCTTGTGGTTGTAGTTGTTTGTGAGATTCAAAAATCGATCTTCAGAAATGATCTTTTTCTCTCTCCCAATTCCCTATTTTTTTTAAACTCTAATCTAGTGCTAGTCATCAATTCCATTCGTTTCGTATCCAAACATTCTCTCACACACTCGACACTCCTCCTATAGAAACATGCCTGCTACTGCTACAGCTCGGTACAGTATAATTTCAGAGTTCCTGTCGATAGGTTGGAACATCAATTTTATTCTGAAACAATGGCCAACATTGCAAAAGTTTTCGCCGGTCGTGCCCAAAATCTTATTCAAGCAGCCACCAAAACTCAAGTACCACGTTTGTACTCTGCAGGTATGATTTGTTGCATGTCAAAATGTCAAGTCAAATCCATATAACTGAAGTTAATTAAGAGAAAATAATTTTAATAATGTACTTTGAACTTTGAGCAATTGATTTAATAATCATAATGGTGGGAGATGTTTGAATGAAAATAATTCTTGCGGGACAGTGTAGCAGGGAAAGTGGTTTGTTCATGTTACGTAATTTTTTTTATTTTGTCTGAGCATATTTCTCAACAAATTGTTACAAGTGCCTACAAATAACAAATTCATTAGACATACCGAGAATATATAAAACTTAGATATTAATATCAGCAGAACAATGCAGCACTAGTATCTGCATGCACTTTTGGATAATCTATCATATTAAGTAACAAAAACAATGTTCCACACAGATTCAGAAGGAATACGAGTTAGATAACCCAATCACACATCCATATTATTTCGCTACTAAGAATATTAGTGAAAATGAATATCTATGAATGTTAATTTGGCAATCGCACATTGTTGTGCTGTTGATTGCGATTATGTAATGCTGTTTGTTATCTCCAGCAAAAAAGATAGTAACCTCTTCAACAGTTCTAAAAATATAGATGCAATGCGTATGCAAATTACGGATGAATTATTTGATCTAGTGTTGTAGTGTATTGGCGAATACGTTGTAGAACAGACACTCCAACCCCACACGGTATGCCCGGTACGGCATGCCTTTCTGTCAAGCTAATACCGACGAAAATTCGATAAAATTAAAATATCTAAGGGAGAAAGAAACAGGGTGTCACAGATTGGAGTTGTGTTTATATTTAGTTTGTTCGCCTACAATCAAAATTAATAAATTCTAAAATTGTTGTTCCCCAACAAACAAATTTACGAAAATTGCGAAAAAGCAGTTATAAGTAAAGTAGGCACAGCGAATTTATTCTTTCATTTTTGCGATGACCACTCATCCGAATGGTATCAATAGTCATGATAATCTTACCTCAACTTAGCCGTACGGATTTGTCACAAAACATATGGTTCCGACATTGTGCAAGAATTGAACACGTAAACGTATGAACGTGTATGTAAGCTATGGCATATCGTTTTTATAAGAAAACGCGTAGGTTATTCTATTGACGAAATGTTCATAGAAATATTATCGAAGGGCCACATTTTTTGGCAAAATTCAAAATCTGCAAAGTGAAGCTCCAAAGCGTGGTTGTGTTTTAAGGCCGCCCAGGATGCATATCCGTAGCTGAAGCTTGAATCTGTGTCAGAAGTTAACAACAAGGCAACCAGTAAGAGCTTACACAACGTATATCTTCGTGAATCTGTAGCTCGAAGTTGAATGAAGGCCAATTTCATGGAAGAAATGTATCTCTGTTTTGACAGCGATACAAGATATCAGCTACAGATACGTATTCTGGGCGACCCTTTAGTCGTTAAATATTTCTTTTAATTCGCAACTTACGTTTTGTTTTTTATTCATTACCTTTTTTTTATCATTTCGCAATTAACATTCGGCATTTTTATATTTCGCTTTTTTCAAAAATCCTTTTAATATTTCGCAAAATTAATTTTGCATTTTTTTTTTATTAAATTGTTTGATGTTTGGCAAAGTATTTTTTTTTTGACAAATAATGTTTCACCGTTTACTCACTTCGCAACGCTACACAGCGCTACGCCGCTTATAAGTCGTTTCGGAGTTTTTTTTTATCATTTGACCATCCCTATTATGGTTTTAGAAATTTATTGTTAAGATTTTATGTGATATTCAATTCTTTTGCAACTTTTTCGTGAAGAAAAGTGAACAAATTGCAAAAGAATTAAATGCCAAATAAAAAAAATCGCGCAACTAGTTTGTAAGTACCCAGGGCCAATCTTTCTCACAACCATTCATATGTGCGTGTGTACTTCTTGCACGATGGCGGGACCTTCTGTTTTACGTCGATTCCGAACGGCGAATTCGAGATAAGTTTTTCTTGAAAATTTATACTACTCGGATGATTTGTCAGATCAAGGGAGGAGGGCCAGTGAAAAATCATTTTGGTGTTCATCGCACTAACTAACGCGCCACTGAGCCCGTCAAAAAAGAACAAAAGCCAAGTAAAAAAAGCGATGCGAAGGAATGCCTAATAAAAAAAATCTAAAGAAGGGTATTCATGCAACGTCGTTATTTTACTACGTGTGAGAGATTGTATTTTACGACTACGTTTCATGAACGACCCTAAAGTTGTACCACTAAATAATGCGGTAACTCACTGAATTCAATCTCAATTTAGTAATTTATTTCTTGATAGAAATTTTTCCTTCCTATTGCATCTTTTCATTCTACATAATTTGTTTCAGTTAAGTTTACAACGTGTACAATTTACACACCCAATTCCTGTGAGAAAATTCCGATATTTTTGGAAAAGATTTTCAATCCAAATTCAATCCAAAAATTGTAATTTTTTCTGACGTTAAATTCAAAAAGCTAATCTGTAAAAAAAATTAAATAAATATTGACAAAAAAAAATCGAAATAATTATTTGTCATATTATTTAAAAATCCAAACGTAAATTACAAAACGTAGATGCGAACCAATGAATTGCTTGATAAAAAAATTGCGAAAAGAAAAACGGCAAAATAAACCATCGAAAAATCTTAATTTGCCAAACATTTTTGGCGAAACATAACATACCCATTATCGAAATATTTTCATCAAACGTTTTTTCGAATTTTCTTAAAATTGGATCGAATAATATCGCATTTTACTGAAAACACTCACAAAAAACTATACCTATAGACGGACTATAGATATTAAAATTGTCGGAATATATTGTTCAGAAACATACTTTTTTCAAAACTCGTTAAGTTTGTTTAAGAACAATGGTAATGATTGGCACTTGCTTTAAACATCAAAGATATCGTTGCCAAATTAAATTATTCTAGTTGCCAAACATCTGGTGACGTACGGACGGACGGACTTATATGATTAAATCGACTTGCATAGCGACTCTGAGCTGATCCATTGCTCTACGATATGTAAATATCTATTCATCGTAATTTTTATAGCCAAATGGGGTACATAAATAAATCCCATGTGAAAATGCTATCGGGCAAATCTCTGTTACCTATTATTGGCCTATGGACAAATTTATTTAGTACTAGCTGACGCAGCATGCTAGTAGCATGGATTTTCAAGGTAAAGGGGATAGTTATTGAACAACTTTATTGGAACACAAAACATGGTAGAATTGACATTTTTCTTAGGTAGCTAGTTTTAGGATTCATTGCAAAATGCTGTTTTATTTGGCTGGAATGAGAAAAATTACTTCAGGAAAATATCTTGATCATTGAAAAACAAAAAATGATTTTCTATGAAAACTTCATTCAAAAATTGAATTATTTTTTGGATAATCTTGTTTTAAATTGCTAAAGCTTTGTTTTGACACGAACTCGCCAATGATATAAACAAATTATAATGAAGTTTTTGAATGAAAGCCATAACTGAACCCTAATGTCCCATACACGCAATGACTGCCCTTGAGATTTGTTTATTGTCATTGCCGGAAACTGCAAGCGTTTAAAATGGAATTGCAAGTCATTAAAAACTATTGGGATTCGTGGTATCAAAACGTCTTCTCCTTTGTACTGGCCTTTAAGTATTGTTGCTTTGATAACGTTGTTATAAAGAAGTAGTTGGTTCTGTTATATTTCGTAACATTATGATAACCGACCGTGAGGTCGTAACCTGAGTAATTCCAGCGAGTTTGAAAACTCGGTTGGATATTTGACGACATCATCTTGGGAAGTAACAGAATCCACCGATTTGTACGTCACTCAACTAATCATGCTGTGTTTGGAAGCGCCTTTCGGATGAGTTCGGATTTTGATTCGGTAAGCTGACAGAAAGCGACGGGAAATTAAATACAGTCGGTCGAAATGTCAACAGGGATTTTGCCGTTGCTAATGTCTAGCATTTGCTTTAAAAATACTTTCCCAGATTGGTCGTTTATCAAATCGACACGCATGTTCGTAGTCAGTCTGAGTTTCTTAAAGTGTTTCCACAAAACGGACGACTTCAGTCTGTTTGGCTGGGAAGCATGTTGAGATAATTAGAGAAAACAATTTTCGTATTTGATGAGCATTGCATCTCCGAGGGTGTAATCTCCAACAATCGGGAATTTTGGAATGATTTTGGGCCACGAACGTTGACTTTAAGTAGAAGAAGCACTCGTCTCTTGTGGACTATAACAAACATTTAAAAGTATTAGCCAAATCCGTCAAGGAGTTTATCGATTTTAGATAAATAAAAAAATCCGTAAATGTGAATGTGGTTTTCCTTCCGTAAAAACCAGCCTATATAGGGACTCAAAAGTTAAGTTATAGTTTTGCCGCGTGGCAAATTTGAAAAGCGTCTCTGACAGTTTTATATTGTAACATGTTTGTCAGAATTTTGAAAAAGGTGAACAAAAACTGAAGTGTTGTTTCTTTCGGGATTCGAAGAAGGGAAACCTCTGATAAGTGCATTATATTATTGACATTCAAAAGTATATTAGGTAAACAAAAACGAGTCCATAAAAAACTGTAAGCAAAAAATTCAGTTAAAAAATAAAATTTATAAAATTTTCAGATGTAATCTGGTTTTTCGAACACCAATACCGAACCTTTTTCATACATAGAAATTTTCTTAGTCGCGTGTTCTCTTTATTTCGCTATTTTACAAGCATAACTCGTATTTCACATGTGAAATGAAGAGTTTCAGAGTTTTCTTGACCAAATCGAGCAAACGCACAACTTTATGTGATACTTATCTTCGATCGGACAAAAAATTACTTTCACCAAAAAATTTTACAACTTCCTTGCTTTAGTTTGATGTTTAAATTTCGAAATCCACTCAAAAAGCACTAACCCGATGTTGGCCTTAGCAGATAGTAAGAAATTCGTCATGTCAACAATTTACCTGAGAACAATACAAGATGATTCTATAGTACTAATGGGTCGTATCACTCACAATGATTTAATTTTAAGGACAATTTAGAAATATCATCTGTTACTAAATACCTAGAGGTTGTACGCCTCAATGGTCTAGACTTGTTTCCAACAAGTAAATTTACCACCTCCAACCTTCATTGCTTGCAAGTTAGAAATGTTCAAATGCATGTTTGGCAAAGTGGAAACCAAAAAAATTAGAAAACCTTCCCAGCATATACACAATAATTAACCAAAACTTGTTTTTTTCAGTTGCTGGCACCCAAGAATTCATCAAAACTGAAGTTTCTGGTGAGAAGAAAAATGTCGCTGTCATTACCCTTAATCGGCCAAAGGCATTGAATGCTCTTTGCAAGGGTCTGATGACTGAAATCAGTCAAGCAATTGCCTCGTACGAAAGCGACTCCAGTATTGCTGCTATCGTTATTACCGGCAGTGAGAAGGCTTTCGCCGCTGGTGCTGATATTAAGGAAATGCAACCAAACACCTACTCCGACTGCATTATGGGAAATTTCCTAAATGATTGGACCGCTGTGGCTAAATGCCAGAAGCCAATCATTGCGGCCGTTAATGGTTACGCCCTGGGAGGTGGCTGTGAATTGGCCATGATGTGCGATATAATCTATGCCGGAGATAAGGCCAAGTTTGGACAGCCAGAGATCGCTTTGGGAACCATTCCCGGAGCTGGTGGCACCCAGCGTTTAACCCGAGTTATCGGAAAGTCAAAGGCCATGGAAATGTGTTTGACTGGCAATATGATCAACGCTGTGGAAGCTGAGAAAATGGGATTGGTCAGCAAGGTCCTTCCAGCCGATCAACTGGTCGGTGAGGCTATCAAATTGGGCGAGAAAATCGGAACCCACTCTGGTTTGATTGTCCAGCTGGCCAAGGAAGCTGTGAATACTGCTTATGAGACCACCTTACAAGAGGGTTTGAAGTTTGAGAGGAGACATTTCCATGCTACTTTCTCTACTGTGAGTTTGCGACTATTGTCTTTTGTAATTGATTTATGATTTTATATTTTGTATGCTTAACAGGAGGACCGCAAGGAGGGCATGACTGCATTTGTTGAGAAGCGCGCCGCCACATTCACCAACAAGTAATTTATGTCGTTGATATCGACATGGAAGGGAGCGCACGCCAGATTTATGCATTTATAAATTTAAATAATCTGTGCTGTTATTGTCAATAAGCAAAACGTATATTTTTTTTATTCAAATCTACGGAAATATAAAACTAATCTTCTTAAAGAACCGCGAGGGTGTTTATAGTAATTAGCTACCTGAAAGACCGTTCTATGTTAAGGGACGAGAAGTAGTGAGATTACTGTTATTCGATACATTACTACATTTATCTGATCTTTGAACACGTTGGATACCTATTTCCAAGGAGTGGATTATTATGTGATCATTATGTTCCAAGTTAAAACGTGGCATGATTTGTTAAATACATCAGATACAACAGTTCCCCAACATGGATTGAAATGATAGAAATTCCAAATTTCAACTTATTATTCAGCTCCACAGGCATTAGCGCATAAGATGCACAATGGATGCGTTCCCCCGTTTCAACAAATTATTGATTTTCCGCGGATTTTATTTCACTAAGTGAATAAAAATAATTATGTGGGATATTTACCAGTATTGCCGGAAACATAGCCACCAAATGACCAATCAAATTGCTGTAGGTATAAGAATATTCGGAGGACCATTTCCATGTGGCATCCAAGGTGAAATTAAGAATATCGGTAAACACTATCCACAGGAAATGGCAAAGAACTTTGAACAAAATGTTATGTCGACAAAACTAAAATTGGAAGAGAACACCTAGCCTTTTAGGAGTGAAAATAAATTTAAATTAGACCCATACCGCCAGCATCAAGTGTCAAAGACCAGTTGCGATTTTGCCTATTGGTCATACGAACGATTCTCCGGTCTACCAACCGGAATTCCCTGGTTTGAGTCGATGGATACTAGCATCCCAGAATTAAGGTCACGGTGTAGGCAAAGGTAAGCTAGTGCCGAAAACCGTCGCATTAGTAAAATTCAGTTAAATGAATGTATTGAAACTCTTTATCGTTTGCTTGATTTACAATAAGTAGGCTCTCTGATTTGAGCCAATTACAACCTGATGAACCTGTATCATTGTATTTGTAGGTCAGGCTTGATTAAATCTTCCCACTTCGGCAGATCCTGGAAAAATGCCAAATTTTTCAAAACGACAACCATACGATACCGATAAAAGCGAAGAACTACACAGCGCCATTGTATAGTTTTTGTACATCGCGCAAACTCGTCCATCTTCGCAGACTGACTATGCAAAAGACTGCACTCGCAAGAGACAGCCAAAGCCTTCGTGGAACGCGTATCCCTTAACCTCTCGATTAACATCATACCACCAGCTTCTAATGCCTAAGAACAATGGCAACGATGAAAAAAAACCATTAGATCAGCCGCAACTTATGTGCTAGGTTTTTCGCGCCCACCAGCAAGAAACCTTTGGTTTGGTGAGGAATGCCGACACATGCGCCAAGAACGGGGCCTACCCTCTAAACTGCGCCAACTACAGAGGAATGAGTCTCCTAATCCCCGCCTACAAGATCCTATGTGCCGGAATGTGTGAAGGGCTGAAACCGTTTACCAACAACCTGAAAGGCTCTTATCAGTGTGGTTTAAGGCCATTAAAGTCCACAACTGAGCAAATCTTCACAATTCGGCAAATCATGGAATCTAGGAGTCCAAATCGATACCCATCACCTATTCTTCGATTTCAAAGCATCATACGACGCATTTACAGAGAAGGGAGCCATGTCTATTTGGTATGCGGACCAAACTTGTCCGTCTATACTGGATGACGATGGGCAATTTTCGTTGCTCCATGAGGATCGGAATCGACCTCGCTGGCACATTCGATACAAAAAAGGATTTAGGCAAGGCAATACATTGCCATGTGACTTCATTTATTTGATTCTTGAGAGGATTGTGCAAAACTCCCGAGCCAACACCAGAGGCACAGTCTTCCAAAAATAGATGCAACTACTAGCATACGCCGACGATATTGACATCATTGGTCGGACTCAACGGGATTGTCATAGCTACGTTTTCTAGTATAGCGAAGGAAGAGGGGTTTAGCAGTAAATGAGGATAAGACTAAGTATATGAAGTCAACTCGAAAGGATACACAAAAACAACGAATTGGACAGAACGTCACACAGATATTACTTTGAGTTATTAGCAGACTTGGTCTACCTTGGATGCGCTATTAACTGTGACAGCAACATTTCTTCAGAAATTTAATGAAGAATTACACTTGCGAACCGCTGTTTTATCGGGCTAAGAAGGCAATTATTCAGTAGTTAATCCTCACTCGAACTACTAAGGAGATCCTATATAAGACCCTGACCATCCCAGTGCTGCTCTACGGCGCTGACACATTGACCGTATCCAAACCGTATCCAAAGTGGACGAAAAAAATTGATTTCAGAGAAAAATTCTTTGAAAAATCGCCGGTCCCGTTTGAGTTGACCGGCTTTGGAGACAAAGATTCAACCAAGAATATGGCACTAGTGAAAAATTTCCGCATTGGACGTCTAAGATGGCTACGACAGGCAGAACGATTGAACCCCGGCTCGCAGAGTCTTCGATACCCAGCCAAACGTCGGACGCAACTCTAATGTCATTTATGTTCGGTTTGGTTTGCCATTTCATCATGAACAGGTTGACAAATGAACAACGGTGTTCGCGAACTTTCCCGCAAACTCCGTCCATATTATGTTCGACATAATTGTCCATCAGAGCAATAAATTCGGTTAACAATGGATCGTTTTCGAACTGCGTTTACTCTATGTGATAATACGCATCCCCAGAGCCGTCGAACGGTGCGCACCGAAAAAACAATTGCCGGTGTAGAGTAAAGTGTTGAAGAGAACCCGAATGAATCGATTCGCCACCGTGCACAGCAATTTGAGCTTTGTCCATCAACTTTATGGAACATTTTGCGCAAAGATCTTGGCTTACGGCCTTACAAGATCCAGCTTGTGCAAGAATTAAAGCCGCGAGACCATGCAATGCGTCATGATTTTGTTGTATGGGCCGAAATGAGATTGATCTCGATGCTGATTTTCATCGCAAAATTTTCTTCAGTGGTGAGGCTCATTTTTGGTTGAATGGCTAAGCCAACAAGCAAAATTGCCGCCTTTGGAGTGAAGAGAATCCACATGTTATCCTTGAGACGCCATTAAATCCACAAAAACTGACTTTTTGGTGTGCTCTATCGGCAGGTGGAGTCATTGGGCCATACTTTTTCCGAAATGATGCTGGAGAGTCAGTTACCGTTAATGGAGACCGGAATAGAGCTATAACCGACTATTTTAATCCCGAATCGGATGGCATGAATGTGGATGAGATGTGGTCCCAACAAGACGGCGCTGCATGCCACAATCGATTTATTGAAGGAAACATTTGATGAGCGAATAATTTCGCGGAATGGACCTGTCAATTGGCCACCAAAATCGTGTGACTTGACACTATTGGATTATTTTCTTTGGAAATATGTGAAGTAGCTCGTTCACGCCAACAAACCAGAAATGTTGGGGGACTTGCTAGCCAACATTCGTGGCGCTATTGGAGACATACAGCCCCAAATGCACGAAAAAGTGGTTGAAATTGGAACTCTAGACTTCGCTTTATTCGCTTTATCGCTGCGGCGGCCACAAGCCCAAAATCATATATAAACATTAATGGCATAAAATTATCCTTCTAATAAAGCCAAACTGATGGACATTAAAACGATTTTCTTGTGCTTTGTATCAATTCGAATTCTATACCTCTTAAAAAAAACACCTTTTAAAAACCGACCTCAACCATCATTCCGCATTGTAGCGCCACTTAGCTAAGTAAATCATGGATTAAAGGTACCGTACCACACGGTCCTTAGATGTTCAACATTAGCTTAGCCAGATTAGAGTTGTAGACACCATTGTTGATTTGTACCATCCGTTTTGGGTTTTGAAGTGTGGTGCCTTGGTGGAACTTTTCTTCTGTTAATAGATGTTCTCTTGTGAACTTACAACTCAAAAACAAAAACAAGTTCAGCGAATAGATTTGTCTCATAAAATGTTTATTCAATTAATTATTAATTACCTCTTCACATCTGACTCACTTTTTTTTTAAAAATTAGGTAATAGCTGTTGTGGAAACCCGATACTAAAAGAATATATCATCAGGCGTTCATTTAAGCAGTCATTACCATCTTGACAAAATATGCATTTATTACTTCGATTGACTATACCAATTGCCCCTTATCACATCATTACCTAAAATCCATTCTGCCCTATCTGGCAATAATTAGAATAATAAAAAAAGTAACGCAATTAGAGGATACGAGTATATAAGCCAGACATGCGACTCACATGTACATTAATTACACCCTGGGAACAATGAAGTTAACATTGATTTTAGCAATTGTTGCAACAGTTATTGGCTGTACATGGAGTTGTAGTGATTTCTCTTGGTCTGAATTCAAGGTGAGTTTGAAAAAAAAAAATGAAGGAGTGTACTTAAAAAGCAAATAATACTTTAGAAAGCCCATGCGAAGAACTACACCCCCGAAGAAGAACAACGCCGCCGTAAAATCTTTTGTGAAAATTTAAGAGTGATTGAGGCACACAATGAACTTTTTAAGCGCGGTGAATCGTCCTATGAAATTGCAGTATATACTTTTTCGGATTTGACCAACAAGGAATTAATGCAATCCCTTTCGGGAGGCTTTTCACGAATATCATTTGGAATAACGAAATTAAAGAGTATATGTCTCTTTTTAAAATAGTCTCATCTTGATTTATTTAATCAAATAAGGAGCGTCCATTTGACTCGAATGGCAGCCTATAATCTTCATCTTGTTGCAAACCTAACGCGTTTTATAGGTGTGCCTCACCTGAAAGAAATACATAAATAAAAAAGGTCATCAAGATGGAACATTTCATTTTATTTGCTTGTCAACATCCTTACAAGTGTTTAAAGATTGAGTTTTTTACATATTTCAAAGGCAGCCCTCTGTTCCTCTTCGCGTGCGACTTCATCATGATCTTGTCCTGCGTAAATTCGGGCAATCTCTGCTGTCCCACTTCGGTCTCGACGAATATATCAAAACTACACAGTGTACGCACCATTTGCGAAAGCAAAAGCGTCGATTTACTCTTCAACTGCGACTGAGTTAGCGAATTTGTCCAAAATTCCATATCCTTTATTGCCGCTCTCCTGGGGGCACTCGATTTCTCATCTGATGAAACCAAGAGCGACCAAACCGGTGATTTTGTTGGAAAATTCGGTGAAATGCTAACAAAACACTCGAGTTTTGTGGTACCGCGAGTAATAATGGCACGATAAAGGAGATTGCCTGACTGCACAAACTTCTTCTGGCACAGCATGTGTTGGGAATTCTTTTGCATGTAGTCCTCCCAGGTGATGGGCGTCCACTGTGCAATACTACTGCATAGGGAAACATTGATAAAGTTAAACTTCTTCATGTATATATTGACGCTCTTGTTTTCGAGTTGAAACAGTTGTTTGTAGAGGTTTAGACGCGAGCTCCATTGAAGTTTGATTTTCTTGATAATTTCTCCAACAGTAATATCTTTGTCGACTTCTGACAACTGCTTACTGGTGTCCAAAGATCTACTAAGGTCAACAAAATCAAGACCACAGAGTTTCTGCACCCATTTGTATGGTTTTCCATATTTTAGTCCCTCCAAGCGCTGCAGACACTCCTTCTCGTCTGCTTTTATCTCGTGAAGCTGGAATTTGCACTTCAAAGAGGGATTAGTGTCTCCAGAATCAGCTTCGTACAAGTAATTAAGGATGTTCTCGGATGATATAACATCAGTCATTGGAAGATTATCCATGTTCAAGCTGGAAGCAGCTGTAACAAATCCCAGGGTGGGGAAGAATCGTATCTCAATTGAAATATTACCCTTGGGTTCCTCACACCTGCCTATGGTGAACTTGATAAACAGCGGAAATGGTTCAAAATCGGCCTTCTTCTTGGGCTCTGACTTGTTGGTGTATTTACTGCGTTTGGCATCCACTTCTTCGGTGTCCGAGTTTTGGTCATATTCAGGAAACACATTATCTCCTTTGGCCGACTCATACTGACGAACGTCTTCCTCGGAGCCCTCAACTGTTACATTTAATGAGGGGCAAAAGGTCTGAGCAAACGAGGAAAGTTTCATGTACAACATGTACAAAGACTGAGGCAGGAGTTTAGCGATTCCATTAACATCCCATTCCTTTTCAATATCTAACCCCAAAATCGGTTGCAACCGCTTAGTCGCCTTCAAGAGCGTCGCCAGCGATGGCCCAAACGACTCCAACCTCTCGTTTGTGCTGGAAATCTTTTTAGTTTCTGCCTCATTTCGATATACCAAATCCTCACACAGCAGTGACAATTCCTTGCGTTGCTGTAGCTCCCATTCTAACATCGCCAGCCTCTTGATATGTTCCGACACTTTAGTCGCTTCAGGTCGAGAGATCGAAGCAGGAGCTTTCTCATAAAACTCATCTTCTGGAACAAGGTTTATAAACTCATCACAGCTGGTAAACTGATAGCAACGTTGGATTTCCTTCTTCAAGTAACTGATCTCATATAGAAGATTCTGTAGATGCAGCCTGTTATTGTCAACTCTTAACTTCTCCTTCTGTAGAACTTCGCGTCCAGTTCGAATGCGATATTTTTCCAATCGATTAACTTTCTTCAGCAAAACAATCATCAGCGATGCTTCATTTCTTTTGGCCTTTAGCTCGGTCGTAGATTTGGTGGATTTATCTTTTTTTAATTTAAGAACTTGTTCAAAAATTGCACCAAGCTCGGCATATTTCTTTTTGCACAAATTCGTGTCCATTGAAGTCTCACGTTTTTCCACTTCTTTTTCTTCATATTTTACACTATAACCGTCATTCATGTGTGATTTTGTTAGGCCGTCCATTGTTAGCAATTAATAAACTTTTCCACACAAGGACTTAACTAGTTAAAACGTGAAAAAATAATTTTAAACGAAAATGTGTGAGAAAGCCCGCAATTTGTAGTGTCGGAACATTGGGTGCCTAAATAAAATAAAGAACATACAAAAACGTTTACCTTGTAATTATGTTTCGTTTTATGATTTTGATATATTGCTGCAAGTGTAATATATAATTTTTATTTATTTTTCCATAAAATCACTAATTTTTGCAAAATATTTACCAACTCCAAATGAAAAATTACCATTCAGCGTCAAACACTCAAAAACAGTTGTCTTTGCCTGTCGGGCCGACGCTGTCATATAAAATTATTACTGTGAATCGTTCGGTGAAAATGTTTCTTGTGAATCGCAATAATTTTGCGTTCAGGGAGGCTTGCTGAATATTATTATCGGAACTGTAGGGTGGTTTTCACCAACAAATATGTAATGCAGGAGATTTAATTTATGTAAGTTTGATAGTATTCACCCCTATTTCAACAGTCGTTTAACGACAAGCCCCAAAACAACAAAAATAACTTCACATTATAGCAGGCGATATTAAACGCTAGATGTCGTTTAAGTTCACGTGGAACTTGATTTTTTGTTCGACTTCTTATTCTATTAGGCGTATTAGTCTCACAAAACGACATTTTTTGTTGTTGGAAGTTAGATTTTTTCACCGCTGACTTAGTGAGAAGTTTCGATTAAGTGTATCAACTTTCTCTGTAAAAATCAATTAGCATATTTTGCATCTAATTGTAATGATGAGTTCCTTTCAGACATCATTAAAGGTTAAAGAGATGAATCCAACAAATATTAGTCTCAGCACATTGGAGAAAGTCTCTTTTCATGTGACGGATCGTGTTTCAATAACGGATTTTTCGAAGATCTCGGAGGGGTTTGTAAGTGGAACACGTACACGTATATTTTTACTACAAAATGAACACCAATATAAGCCAAAGTCATTGCCTTCGGTTTGTTGAGATTTTTTTTCCGTGGGCTGGTGGTAGTCTTTATAGACACTATGAAGCACGTGCTCACAGTAGTGTGATATTTTTACTCATAAAAATCACCACTTTTTTGTATTAACATTGCGACTTATCTAGCAATTTTTCTATTACGAGTATATAAAGGGTGATCCAATTCGAGGTTCCCTACTTTTTTAAAGAAAAAACAAAGAAAATTCAAATTTAATGGAGAATGTTTATTATCATTTGAAAGAACATTCTTTGGCATTTATTTTTTGAAGATTATGTCTATCAAATGTTGGCCGTTGCTACGTCGCAGATGGTCCATCCGTTGAGTCCAATTTTCGATCACTCGTTCGAGCATTTCGAATGGTAACTGGCGAATGACACGCGTGGTGTTTTCCTCCAAGGCCTGAATCGAAGCGGGTTTGTCGGCATAAGCTTTTGACTTTACATATCCCCAAAGTCTTAAAAAAGTCTATTATCCAATAATGAATGCTGGGTCTCAAAATGGGTGATGGTGTTGCGAATAGTACGCTCAGTAGGCCGATTGTGTTGACCATAAGTTGAGCGAAGTGCACGAAACACATTCCTCACAGAACGTGAATTTTCATAATAAAGTTGAACAATTTTTAAACGTTGTTCACGTAAGTCTTTCCATTATGAAATGCCAAACAATACTAAACAAAAATAACATGACAGCATGACACGACTCACACGTGATCTGTAAAAAAAGGCTATTGAAAAAAGTATCTCTACTTGGATCACCCTTTATCAATGTTTGGCAGATAACGATCCTTTAAGAATTCCTGCTGTATCCGCAATTTATAGCGCGGTTTGTTTTTATCGGACTAAATTCAAGGGTTTAGTTGTTTGAAGACGCCGCAATAAATTCGTTTCGTCAAGAATTTGGAGAAGCGTTGTTTTAACGTGTCCTAATACATGTTTTTTATGTTTTCGTGCGATGGACAAGCCTTACGGAGAACTTGAAGGGCTTTCGAAATCTTGAAAATGTAAGGAAACATCCCAGAGGATATGAAAAAATTAGATTTCAATCACGATTTTCAATTAAAAATACTGAATAAATTTGGGTTAAACAAATTAATGTTTGTATACCAACATAGAACTTCTTGTGTCTAACAAAACAGCTAATTTTATTCCTCTTCACTTCGACATAAACCTACAATTGTACTGAAGTAACTGAAATTAAAATTGGACTGAATTGGAATTGGAAGTCAGAATGGAAATCTCTTTTGATAATAAGCGAAGATTGATTGTCGCTTTTAATGCGATCCGCCACATTTTTGAGAATAGCCACTTTGTGTAGGCTTTAGAAGGAATGCTTCTATTTTTGAATAATTCAAATTCATTTATTGCAAATTGCATGGCAATGTCAGTATACAGATTTTGCGAATCCTTGAAAACAGCCTAAGAATTGGATAGAATAGTGTTCGATAGATTTGATATTTGCACCTAAGTAGGTCTCATTTTTAGGCACATTTCAATAGGCAAGCACGCAATACATTTTAGGTATTTCACTCATGCAAAATATATTGATTATGAGGAGGGGAGGTAGAATTAATTTTCTTGTGTCCTGACAACGCTCTCAACTTAAGAGAAATTTTCAGTTATAAAGCAATCTTTCGAAAATCTTCGAAGTCAAAGTTAGTTACATAACACTAATTCAAGTACAAAACATACATAGGTATACGAGATACAAATAAGCCAAAAAACAAATGTTGGTACAACAGGCTCGTAAGTACCCAGGGCCGAGCTTTCTCACAATCATTCATTTGTGCGTATGTACTTCTTGCACGATGACGAGACCTCCTGTTTTATGCCGAATCCAAACGGCTAAGCTGAGATAAGCTTTTCTTGATAATTGATACTACTCGGTGTCAGATCATCACGAGGAGTACTATAGAAAAACCAACACCAACTGAAAAAACGACCGAGCTTTTTGTTTATTGTAATGTTTATTTTGTTTAACTTATTCTTAACAAGAACAAAAGAATAAATTATATATTTCTTCAAAATGATTCGTTAAATATATTTCTTACATTATTTATTTATATATAGTTTTTCATTTATGGAACTTGAAATAAAAGTTTCTTTGAATGTTTAAATAAAACTTGAGCAATATATCGGTATTGCAAAACTATATAACAAATTAGCTCAACAATGTAAATATATAAATTAATATGCCAATGTAGTATCAGAATGAAATCATTACGGCTACATAAATATAACATGTTTTTTTTATTAACGATTTAACTTATACTTTTTTATTTATGTGTATGTGTGTATGTGTATATTTTTTATGAATGCGAATATGATTTAATATAATTTTTTTATTTGTCATTTTTAATGCTCAACATTTATTTTTTTAATTAATTTCATTCATACATTTTATTTTACAATTCGCAATGCTTTGAATAATTATATTTCTTGTTCTGTTTTTTTTTTTTAAATAAATAAAAATCATTTGATTCGCTGAGGAACTTTCTATATGAATTTTTATTTTCTTTGGGAATGTACATTGGTTGTTTTTTAAATGATGGAGTGATTAGTCTCGTTTTTGGTGCCTAATTATAGTATAAAAGAAATGTGATTTTTAGAATTGATTAAAATTTGTTTATCGTTTATTTTTGTATTAAGGTATTTTAATTACTTTGTTTGGGTTTCCATGTGTAGTTTTAATGTATTTATGTTGCTTCACAAAAACAAGGTGGCAATTTTGTACTTTATGAATGTTTTTTTTTATATATATGAACGTTTTACATTTAAATTTATTGGGTATTAAATGTTGTTGGTTTACTGAGTAGCGAAAATATATAAATATATCGTATATTTCTTTGATAAATTTAAAAATGTAATTCTACTTTTTGGCTGGTGTCTAAGATTCATAGTTTGTATGTTTACACTATACAATAATATCTCTACAACATTGAGTTTGCTAATTTTTGCGCTTTACGATATAACGATATACTTTTTTTTACTATGATATTTTTTCCATATGACATTTTGCGAAATAAATATTTAATTAAAAGTTATTTTATGTCGTGTGCATAGTATTTGGGTTCAAAGTAAAGTCAAAAGCTTCACACTTTTCATTTTTTTCCTTGAGATTATAATTATGTTAGAAATATTAACATTATAAATGCAAACGAACCTACAACTTTGTTTATTGTCCTCTTTTGCAGGTCAAAATATGACTTTTTTTTTAAAATAAGTTACTGTGGACAGCAAGAAAATAAAAAGGAATGCGAAGGCTAAATTTTTAGTAGGTTTGGCCAATGATACAACTACTACAGATATGGTTTTTTGTATGTTGGGTTTTCGTTATGAGCGTAGGAAACGCGAAGACGACATCTTCATCGCAAACAACTGCTACAGCTAAAAGCGTCGATGACGTTTATGTTCAGAACGAGACATAAATAAAAGACGAAGACTATCAGCCATATCGAGGTATCTGTGAAAGAATTTCCGAAACGAAAGTCAGTTCCAATCGGAACTCAGTTTGCCATCGAAGTATCAGTTGCGGGACAAAACAAATGAAGCATACATTCACGTATGTTTGACAATCTGTCAGTTGTGTAATTTTATAAATTTGAAAAGTGGGTGAAAATAAAATTTTAGACAAACATTTCTTGTTGCGCTCTTGTTCTGGAGCGTACTTAGCTGTCAAAAATTGCACGTAAAATGCACCTGAACGCACTTCAACGCAATTCGTCGGTGTGCGTTACAAAATGTCGGAGAAATATTCTGAACAGCTTTTCGAAAGAATACCTCGAAGCTAAAATCCTCCGAATCGTACAAAATCGGAGAATTTTCCGCTCCGAAGGATAGTCTGCTTTTACACGTTGATTGTTGAGTCACAACTCATATGAGTGCAAAAGAGAAAGAAAGAGGCAAAATATTTTGCCCTATGAGTCGCGGGTAAATTTTTCCGTGACTCTTTCCAACGTTTTCTTTTCTCTTCCTTCTTTTTAACGTTATGTTGCTTCAAATAATTTCGTTGCTTGGAGAGTCGGTTTCGCTACGTCTGCTGTTGCACAAGAATAAAGGAGGAATGTCAAATTTGAGTCGAGACAAAAAGTCGCAGGTCGCAGCGCGAGACGAAAGAAGATAACAAAAGAGAACTTTGAAAAAAGTCATGACTCAAGAGTCAACGTGTAAAAGCAGACATACCTCCCAAGGGCCGATTATTTTACTCACAATTATAGGGTGGTTTCCATTTTCGTAAGAGTTCCACAACAATTTTTCATCGGACGCATAGCTGTCAAAAATTGTTGACTCAACGAATTAAGCCATCATGCGATCATGTGCGATGCATTTCGTCGGAAGATCTGCTCGAAATGCAATTCCGAACGGATACCTAACTCGGTACAAAATTCTCCGATATCGAACAAATCGGAGAAAATTTTGTTCCGAACGGATACCTTGATAGGGGTGTATATTTCTTTAGTTGTATCACGGGTAAGGCCTATTTATAATACCATTTCCACAACGCACAATAAGCTTAATATTAAAAAAATAACAATAAAATTTTTGTGTACTTTATAACTCTTATTTTCGGATATGTACCAACATTTCGCTTTCATTTCTGTTTGCATAGTACAATTTTTTTATTTCTATTACATCTAATTTTCTTGCCACAAAATCTAATGACACATTGCGTGAGTTTACAAACTCACAATATCAAAAATTCACATTTAAAATAAGCTGTTGTGTTGTATATGACGCGTTCCCTTTTTGCTTGCTAAACAATTTTTTTTAAACATAGACCGTGTGTCAATTGCGTTAAAATTTTAGCCAGTGGATAAATTTTGACATAAGTATGGTGACTAAAGACTTCAAAATTTTAACCTGCTCAACAGGTCGCTAAAATGTATGTAGTGGCTAATTTTTGACATTTGATAAACCTACTGAGGGGTGACAGAGATAGAAAACACCTGCAGAAATGTCAATAATTAGCCAGTGGATTAAATTTAACCCGCATTTTAACGTGATTTTGACGATTCAATTAAAGACGTGTGAGGGAGAAGAACTATATAAAATTCTATTGTTTTCCTCCAAATAGAGACAACGCCACTTGTGAGGGTTATAGTGTCGTGAAGAACTATTCTTTGCATCTCGAACGACCTTCTTACGTACAATAGCATACATAATAAGCTGCCGGCAGCAACCATGTACATGGTGAGTAAAAACGGCGTATTCTGAATACTCAAAAAGCACAAACAAGTTTAATGTGACATTCAATTATTGATAGAATAGATTTCCTAAAGTCTGACTTTAACATAAAAGTACGCCTTTTTTCACCAGAAAATATGCACTGCGAAAATGTTTACCTTTCTATTATATGAGCCTGAGCTGGAAAAACTAGAACACGTTTCTCTGCACCTACTTTTGAGTATGAGCACATAACGTTTTAAATGTCAATGTCTAGTTGTCAGTTTAAGAATTGACTCTATATCAGTGCAAAAAATAACATTACTGAGAATATTGAAAAAAAGAGGTAAATATGTGAGTCAGAAATTTTGCCTATAATAGGTCTTAAAATGTCATAAGTCATTAAGGTTTTGACATATTTCAATTTGGACAAATATTATCTAGTTTGGTCTGTTTTTTCCCCGTTTTGGCAGCTAAGTTGCGCTGGTCTGTTCTAAGTTCATCTATCATTAAAAAAGCTAATATCGCAAATCTTTTGTTTACTAGATTCAAGAAACGTATGGAAAACCTTCTAAATCGATGAAGGTATGAGGATTTCCATGAAATTAATGCTGTTCGTGTGGTGTAAAATAGCAGGAGACTTAATTTTTTTTGATGCGAGTATCACTACTAAACATCCAGAACACATTGCACGGCACTATTACTCACTTTTAGTTTACAGTTTATATAGTGTATGGAAACAAACTAATATGTTTTTTTAATTCTTAAAAAAAAACTACAAAAGAAATACTCATTTTATCTGACCAATTGCCTAAAACGACACTGATCGAAAATTCGTTAAATTAGCAATATATAACGAATGAACATAGCATTTAGGCAGTTTCGCTTAATGAGCCTTCAGAAATATCTGCGCAAATGATTTTTCAACTGGGAAAAAGGGATCTGTACGTTTTCTAAAACAATTTTCGGTTTGCTTTTGCTTTCTCCGCTATTTTATCAATCGATTATTTACGAGTATAAATTACACATTTTGACAGATAAAACATACATTGGTATCAATGTTGTTTTACTAAATAAAAACACTTTTGCCAATACAACAAAGATAAAACCCTGAAAGCTCAGTAAGTGGAACTGGCCTTTATTGCTACTTTATGCGATATAATATACAAACTCGATGCACATTAATATAATAATTTAAATTTTCTTTTTAACATACATTTTTTTATATACAATATAACTTTTGTTTGTGATGGTTACCAAGGGATTATTTGCAATTATTCGTCTAATAGGATGAATTTGAAGCATCAAAAACAAACATTATTTCACAAGAATATAGGTTATTGTGCCCTTATTCTAGTACAAAACAATTTTTTTTGTTCATTTAAATATACGCAACTGTTTATCAATATATACTTAGTAATGCGATTTTGTGTATTTTTTTTGTATAGAATCGCAATACAAATACTAAATAGAAAATAATTCTGCTGTTGATATTACCTTGTAGTTTGTATGTTGGTAGGCTTGGTTTGGTTATTTTAGTAGGTTGGTTGTTGGTATTCACCGGGACCTAGAATTATTGAAAAATTATATACTTAATGTTAAATATCTCCTAAATCAGTTAAATGTATGCATAGATTTCAACATTTGTTAAAAAGTAATGTTTACACTTAATTTTAATGGAACTTACCAATATTGATTTTTGTTAACAACTTAAAATGTTCTGACATTTTTAAATTAAATTTACTTATGATCTTCATTAACTTAAAACTTAAATTTATCTTAAGTCAAATAGCATTTGTAATTTATTAACGTTTAAGATAGATGCGGTGCTCAAATGACTTATAAAATTGTTAAAACCGAGTAATGCAAATTATTTTATTACCAGACCAAATCCACATTCTAACAAAAGCAACATTGTACGTCATATTTAATTAAGCGTATCGCTTTTAGTACATAAACAGCCTTATTCATAAACTCATTATAAGCAGTGTACTCCTTAAAATGCCTCTGTTTTGGAAATTTATTTGACACAAACCCTGTATAACTATTATGGGTAGGGAAATATTTTATGAATAAGAATTTGTGCGATCCTGAATAAAAGCTGTATAAATATTTATACATACTACAACAACAGTTGAGATGTATTTTTGTGAATTCTAATGAATAAGGGGGAAGCTAATATCTTTATTCATTAGAATTCGCCCGTATAGTAAGACGCTGCATAATTGTTTATGGAGCATTTATTCACGCAGGTATCAAAACATTTCCCAACTAATGTTAGTGTCAAATAAAGTTCTCAAACAAAAAAAAAATCCTTTACCGTAAGCCAATATAACTGAGAGTGATGTTTCTCAGCAGAGCGACCTATAGAACATTTTTGGGTTGCAAATTCAATGGCAGAACACATAAAACGAGTGGTTAGTGCACGAAATGGTCATATGAACTTGTTTCGTGTGGGCTTGACTTTAAATTATAAAAAAAAAACAATAGAAAAGCCTTGCATGCCGCAGAAAACAGTGATTTTTCCAAATATTTGTTTCAAATGTCATATTTAAGTACCGTTTTTGAGAAATATCGCTACCAAAGCCGTTATATGGCAGGCAACTGTAGTTTTTTCCCTATAATGCCAGTTCAAAAATAATCTCTGGGTATTACTCCAAGAACATTGTGTATCAAATTTGAAGTAAATCTATCCAGCCGTTCAGCCTCTAGTTGGCGGACAGTGAACAGAAGAACACAAATGCCGGACCCACTTTTTAGGGCTTCCCTATCATTGTAATTTTAAAGGTTTAATTTTAATTTCTAGATGTAATTTATTCACAAAACAAACCATGAACGTAGTCGTAAATGTTGCAAACGTGTTACATTTATGATTGTCGAAATTTGTATGGTAAACATTTTACAACAACATCGGAATTTTAAATACACGAATGGAGTGTGTATCTAAAGTTGGTAACGTCGTAAAAATTATTTCAAACGGTTTAATCCGTAACATCTATAAATCATGCTAAATTTTCAAAAGCCGGAAAAACAAGTTCGGAGAACTCTATTCTGAAATAAAAAAAATATCGGTGAATGGCCTTCATAATAAGGCATTTAGTATTTCGTCGCCTCAATATTGGGTTACCGTAAACGCCATATTACACTTTTCGAGTTTGGTATGCAGACTAATGTTTTCGGGGTAGCTCTCTCCAAATCTTTTATCCATTTTTATATATACAGAATGGTTTGACGTATATCAACTAAATTCATCAAGTTCACTTATTGTTTTGACGCAAACGGCAAAATTTGGCACTTACGTCTAATTTTCCATTAAATTTAAGCAAATTTTTGTCTAAGAATTGTTTTGACTTACGTCCTATTGTCAAGCAACGTACGCCATCAAACTCAAATTCATGTTCAGTATTGTTTTGATTTATGTGCCTACAAAATGCAATTTAACTATTTAATCGTATGCACATAGTACGTCAATAGAAAAACAAATATTTGTTTGGCTTTGCCGCACGTCCATACGATTTTACTGTGACCGTAAAAAAGTCACATTTAAACAATAAATCAACTTTGACAATGGTTGCAATAAAGCATGTACCAAGATTTTGGCAAAAAAGTAAATTTTTTTCCAAATTATATTTTAATGTATGTATTCAAGAAAGCACAAACAGCTATGCAAATCCAAATGAAGAACATATTCAACTAAAGAGAACATATGAGTTCCCAACCAGCAAAACATAGACAACCAAATAGAAATAACATCAGTCATCAGCCACAAAGAATGCTCACGACTCTCTCTGGAACATTTCGGTCAATGGAGTATTCGTTACAGCTCCTTGAACAGGGATGGACCCAAAATGCAAAACGCAATACCGTAGTAGATATGGATACTTATGTCCATGTGTACTTATAAATCGGAACTAGTAACCCAAGTGGGAGATTCGCCGACAGGGTTGCTTCCTTACCACGAAAAAGACAGTCGGTTGTGAACAGACCAATCGACTTAGATTATACGCTTGGAATGTGGCCATACTGTACAACTCAGTACATAGTCAACAACTTGAATCTGCACTCGCTCTGAACAAATAAAATATCATGATTCCGCTAAGTTAGGAATAGTAGCTAGAAAACAAAAATAGAAAAACATGCTAAATTTATTACAGCTGTGACCAAAGTCTGGTTTTGACACATATTTTGTGACAATGGAGGGACAATTAATTAAGACATCATTGAAAATATGTGTGCATCAAATCAGATTTCATGTAGACATGTCTGCCTGTTCGTCCCAACTTTTTTATTAGAAAGCTTCATTTTCGTTATTGCCGCCACTGCTTCGCAGGCAAATACGTTCTACTCTTTTATTTAAATTTTCTGTTACCGTTTCGTATAAATGTGGCTGAATTTCATTTATACACCGCCCAATTTCTTCTTTGAAGATGATGGCGGTCGTGGGCTAATTTGCATAGACTTTTGACTTTAAAAAAAACCCCAAAGAAAAAAATCCAATGGCGATTATTCGCAAGACCTGAATGATCAGTTCTGATCGCAAAAAAATGGCAGATTACACGATTAGGAAATGACTCATGTAGTGATTGATTTGTTTCTCTAGTTATGTGGCACTGTCTTGTTGAAACCACATATTGGTCACATCTATATCTTGTAATTTAGGCAATAAAAACTGGGTTATCGTGTTACGCTAACGAACACCATTCATTAATTGTTACTGCCTGGCTGGTCCGATAATGCATCCAGTTCAAAATCCACACCAAACAGTCACGCGTTGTGGATGCATTTGTTTCTGAACATATACTCGTGGGTATTCTGAAATCCAAATGCGACAATTTTGATGATTACCGAAGCCATCAAGATGAAAATGAGCTTCATCACTAAAGATGATTTTGTTCGGAAAATCAGCATCCACTTGTTGTTATTCGAAAATTCCATTCAAAGAACTTTCTTCGCGCCGCATGGTCAGTAGTCTTTTGTTCTTGAGTCAATTGAATTTTGTAAGAATGAAGTTTCAAGTCTTTCGTGAGAATTCGCTTCTTGAAATGCCCAATTCTTGACTACAGTGCCGAATTGAATTTCCTGAACTGTGAGCAATACCCTCGCGAACTGCTTCGAGGTTTTCTGTTGAACGGCTTGTGACGGGACACCCAGAGTGTCCTTAGATCACCAATTAATACAGCCTCCCTGCAAATTGTTGTTATTCTCTTAATAGATAATATTAATGTCGTTAGATATTACACAAATTTCATTAAAACTTTTCTTATCTGAACTTGACATCTGATTAGTGTCATTTTTGGTTGGATAATACAATGTCAATTAATATATACTTATCCATGGCGCAATATTTGGTAAATAGATTAGAACTTTTATAAGTTTTAGTGTTACAGATTCCTCACGAGATAAAATGTTTATTAAAATGTTTGTTTTATGGATACAAATTTAATTTTTTTTTGGAGACAAGATGCGGGTTGAAGGTTCTATTTACTTTAAGTGAGATATGATATGTGAGAGAAGTGTTTACTTTTCCACACCCTACCTGATTTACTATTTCTTTTCTAAATCTTAAATGTAATGATTTAGGCTAAATAAAAAGAAATCCAATATTTTGGATGAAATTGAAGCATATGTAGTTAGAATGATCCGATTTAGGTTAAATAAGCGCGGTTGAGTTCGATAACTTGTTGTCATTTGTTAATTCCGTCTCTTTCATAGAAACCATGTTTCCTACTTGAAAAAATCTGGGTCAGGCTTTTTCACAAGTCTCTTTCGAGGCAAATTTTGCAATTCCTTTCCTATTGGCCAAAGGTGGTCGCAATTGGGCAATCGCTTCCTTGCGACGGTACAATAGTAAGTTGACAGTACAGGTCCAAATTATGAGTTTTCCGTTTGGGAAGAGCTATTAGTAAAGGATATTACACCAGCCGAGATTTCAAAACAAAATGGTCCATTACTTTCCCTGCCTTCAATTCTGGCTTGACCACCGTTTGCGCCGGCCACAACTGTTTTCGATAGAGGTTGTCGTAAGAGATCCACTTTACATCCCCAGAAAGCCATGCATTTCAGAAATTTGTATCTAGCCTTGTTCAAATGGTACCAACCAACTTTTTGTGGAGTGTTAAGCTCCTGGGAATCGAAACAGTCCTTCCATGACGGTCAGACTTGACGATTTTTATGATTTTATCGACATTTTCGACAGTTGACATTCGAGAGGGTGGTGTATCTTTGACATCGAAATTACCGGAACAGAATCATCAAAACTGTGCATTCACATTTTAAGCAGTCTGAATTGCGTTTTCGCCTTTATTGAAGAAAAACTCGAAATTATGGGTAGGTTTCTCTTTGCTGGTGTCCATCCTTGGCGCGTCAACCTGAGTCAACTGCGCGTCAACTGAGTCTAACCAATCACTAAACTGTCAGACAATTTTTTTTAGTACGTAATCTTATGTAATTTTTTCTTTTCTTTTGGGACAGTGTGAATTGGGTTTATGGAACATAAAAAGATCACGATGGCAGTGTTCTGATCCGATCCTTATTCAAGTACTAACCACAACCGATGCTGCTTAATGTCGGTGATCGCTTGGTTTATTTGGTTTATTTGAAGTGAAACTTATTTGCACCAAGAAAGTGTAGTTCTGTCTATAAGTACTTTTGTGAACAAGATCAAATTATGAAACTAATCGATGAGTGAAAGTAGGCTGCAAGTTGAAGACGAAAATTGATATTTAGTCTGATTCAGGTAGGATGACGCTGAACACGTCATTTGATGATGTAGGTATTCAGTTGTATAATAGAACTATTGGCTAAGATTGCATTTTGAATATTTGACGGTTTTATACGGATATTTGCGTCTTTTCGAAAGGTGGCTTTGGTTGGATTTTGTGAGGTGATCACAATGAAGGAGAATATTTTCACACTGGAGATCTTGAAAAAGGGACTAATGGGGACATTTGTATGAATGTCTTTTTGAAGTGAAATAGAGGTCAAACAACATTGTGTCGTCTGATCACTGGAACCAAGCAGCGTCGGTCGCGGTTAGTACCTAGATATGGGAACGCCTGGGAACACTGCGTGTTGTTGGTTATTGGAAGAGAATGAGATGAGTTCAACTGGCATCAAACCGTTTTTGTAGGCGAGGTAGTGAAGTTTGGGGTAAGCAGTAGTTAGAATTCTTCAACCGAGTTTGTGCGGTAGAACAAGGTTGCAAACTAATAAAAACAAACTTTTCACTAATTTAAGTCTGAACGAAATTGTATGTCTTTCAGATCTTATAAGCGTTTCGTAAATCGAACAAGCAATTGCGAATTGACAAAAAGTACTCAAGTCAATTGTCAATATGTCAGTTCAACTCATCTCAAATGAAATGAATACACTATGGACCATGGACGTAGTAAACAAAGAGAGAGAGTGAGAGAGAGAGAGAATTTAAGCAGAATACAGTTTCACTTCTACCGCGTGTGAACTCACACTCGATTTTTTTATTATCAGGTGCAGATAGTGTTTGGGTTTTTTGTTGTGATGTGTCTGTGTTTTGGTCAGCGATACTATTTTCAACCTTTGTTGTTTATATTACACTTGGATTAGCACCTGCATCATCGTTATATCAGGTGTCATTTGTTGATAAAACGCAAATAAAGAGACATGAATAAAACGAGGATGATTCATCTAGTCAGCTTGTCATCCGATGAAATCAACGTTGGCGACCTCACTTCCAGAACAGTAAAATGTTTTTGAACACCTCCATTTTGCTTATTGACATTAATTTGCCAGCGACCCACCCCGACAAACATAAAGATGAAGTCAAAGTGATGATTTCTTCAAAAGAAAGAAAGTGTCAAACTCGCATCGAAAGGAATGCAATAAACATACAAAAATAGGTGCCGAGTGAATGCAAGAACTTCGACAGCGCCGAAAAAAAGAAATGATACGAATTGTGGTTTCATGTTAAATCTACAGCCCGGACTCGAACTGCGCATTTTTAAATTTTTTTTCCAATAAAATGTCAAAGGAGATGATAAACCCAGCCCTACTTTACATTGTACCCTATCTAGAAAAATTAAATAACTCCTTGTTATTTTTAATCGCAAAATCCTATACGTTAACGGTCTTTGGAAGTCAAACTATTGAGACATAGGCTTAGCTTAACAGATACCTAGAGGGCATGGTAAGGAAAATGATTGACGCTACAATTTATCGCGATCTGGACACTAGGCTTTAGCATTCAGGATAGAATAGTTCTATCACCATCTACTAATCTCAATTTTATTCTACCATCAAATCCAACCGAATCTACGTGTCCTAACAAATATGTTCTTAGGGCCACTTGCACCAAATTTTTCCGCAGACTCAATGCATAGCTAACCGAAATCCACAAAGTGGTTCTTAGTATAGTACATAGTAATGTTCTAAGGAATATCAGACCATTATCTCTGTCAATCACCTACTGATCCTTTTATCTGTTATATAATACTACAGGACATTAGATCCTTTAAAAGCCATCCTGAGATATTTTAAAGTACTTACCAGGTTGTTGTTGTTGTTGCTGTTGTCCAGTAAACGGAGACTGACTATATTGGTCGGATTCATTTTCCATTGGATAGCTTGCGTACTGTGTAGCCGCTGGATCCGATTCGAATGTTGAAGCAAAAGCTGCTTCAGCACCAATTTGGAATCGCTTATATGCTAAAAATGCACAACCAGCCTACAAAATAAAATGCATCACCTTAGAAATAGTTTAATTTTCAAGAAATGATAATTACCCATGTAAACATTGAAAAGAAAGAAAATACAATGGCGGCTTGAACATTGCTGACACCTTCCCCATTAGGCGGTGGTATAGCAGAACTCCATTGGGACCATAAATAGATGAACGCAATAAAGTACATAAATGCCCAAAAACCTAAAAAAAGATCACAACGCTGAAATAACGAACCAAAGTCGACACAATTAAAATGTTTATCTCACCGGAGAATCCCAAGTCAGCGAGAACATAATGCTTTCTACTTTTAACAGATGACATTTGTTCGAACAGATATTCACCAGCAATGAATACCATTGATGCGAGGAATCCAAAGACGCCAATTGTTGTTCCATATTTACAGGCCATCCCATCGTTGTTGTATAGGCACATTTCCTTGCCGTTTTCCTCTCGCCACCCTTCTGAGGATATACAACCGAAGACGACTATCGAAAAAAGCTAAAGAAAAGGAGATACTCAATCAATATATTCATAAGAAAATTTAAAAACATAAATAATGAATAAACGATTTTCTAACGAAAACGGAAATGATATCACTCTGCTGCGAGAAGGTGCCATGCTTGTTGCTCACAATATGATAAAGGACTTGGTGAAGCGATATTACGAATAACTTACAAGGACATGCGTGTGAATGGGGTATTGATTACGAGTAAACTGCAGAAAAAAGAAAATACAACTTAGTTTGATGGTTCAAAAATGAACTAACGCACGCACGCACAGGGAAGTGCGTTTTAATTTTTATTGGGGAAAAAATTTTCCCCTAAGGGTCACTTGAGCCAGCATTTTTATTCGACTATCCAGGCATTTTCAGGTCGATTTCAGGAAGTTAATCATCGGAAATGAGTTGATTCGCAATTTTGCTTTAATCAGCTTTAATCATTAAGCAAGGTTTAAACTGGGGTGTTTTTATATTTATGAGGTTAACACTAATTTGCGAAGGGTTAATAGCGGGCATTAAACAGCCCTGTTTACCTAAAGTAAGTGAATGGAATTTTCATGTACATATATTCTACTAAAACAACCCATCACCAAAGGATGTTTTCTCCAGACATAGCAGACTGTCGTAAGAAATGGGGCGCCACGGCCGTGGCCCCCAATTGGCGCGGCGTTAATTTTATATTTCTTTGTGGGTGCGAGACTAGGGATAGGAGTAGACGTTGTTTTTTTTTTCAAGACAACAAAATTAAAGCACATAATTGTAATTTGCATGAGGACATACAAATTTCATAGTTCACTGCAGATCCTAGTCGAGACGGAGTGGCTAAAATTGTTGTAGGTTTAGATTGATTAATTTGTGGGCCTTAAATTTGAAGCTAGAGTGTTGAAATTTGGTTTATAGTCTCGCTGTCCGAAAAAAACGTGTAAACTATATAGAATTCCACCCACAGCCACGTCCACTTTTTAGAAAAACATTGTTTTTGTTCAAACGAAACAACATAATTGTCTGAGCAACATATTTAGACAATCCCGATATCAATATTTCGCCCATACAACGTTTTTTGCCCCATTCACTTTTTGAGGGCGTTTTCCTACAAAAAACAAATATTTACCCTACCCCAAGGCATATGCAATAGAATAACTTTGTAGAGCTATTAAAGATTTTTATAAACCGTGTGATTAATATTGTGGCATGCCATACGTTTTTAGCCACACCCACTTCTTGGGGATCTTCAATTTAAGGATAGAATGGGATAGGGTGCTCAAAGATTGGCAAAGCCTTCTCATATGTTTTTGACGACATTTAAACTCAACTCCTTTAAGATTTACGTTAATACAAGGTGGATCAAGAGAAAACTTAAAATGTTGTGCGTGTGAGAGATTTGCAAAAATGGTGATTCGGCGACCATAGTGCGTAAACGATTCTGCAACATTCGAGGTTTTCGCCATTTAAATGATGCGCCAAGTGTAACCCTCATTCGAAAATGGGTCATAAAGTTTAAAGAGATCGATAATTCCGGGCGAACAAATTTATCAAGACCGGCAGAAAATGTGGAGGTTGTGAATCATACGGTTGGTGACGATCCAAACCTTTCAATTTTTTAACGCGCAAGTGCTCTTAATGTGGAAGTGCTGTAAAGAAGAAGTTGTAGGGCCTCTAAAATTTAATTGGTGCCCCAGGATGCCAGTCAACATTAAGAAGCCCAAATCAACACCCAATTTCTATTCATCGATTTCAAACCTGCATAGAACAACATTGACATTGACATTGACATCACAGTACTTCGCACATGAATGCAACGAACTACTGGCGACTGAGGCCATCGGCTGGGACAGATCAAGACATTTATACAACAGAGAGAGACGGATAGATACATAGAAGGAAAGACATATAACATAAACCTACGTGGCACAGAGGAGGAGACATAGATTTATATTGTCTCATATTATCGCACAGGTGGCCTCAGATAAGCTGGCAATTTTCGTAGAAAACAAATGCTGCCGAAGCTGGGGCTTGAACCCGCAGCGCTTTGGCTTAGCAGTCAACTACGCATTCCTCTTGGCCATGGCCACCTGTCCATACAACAACATTTTGACGGGCTCAGTGGCGCAGAAGACTACTGCCGAGCAGAAGGTCTGGGTTCGATTCTTGGCTAAATGATTATTCACTGGCCCTCCTCTTGTGATGATCTGACAAATCATCCGAGTAGTATCAATTGTCAAGAAAAGCCATCTTGCCATCGTGCAAGAAGTACACACGCACACATGAATGGCTGTGAGAAAGCTTGGCACTGGGTACTAAAGAGCCTGTTGCGGCAAAAATATTTTTTTTATACGTCAATATTTATGAAGATTGACAAAATCGGCCAGGATGGCTATGGGGAATGTTTGTTGCTTCATCAAGATCCCCGAAACATCCGATACTAGAGACAGAGACGTAGTGTCATTTGGCGACAATACATATTTGCATCATGGGTCAAACTAAACGAGATGTTATCGAATCTTTTCCGAGTATGGAGAATGAAGGGTTTAAAGTCAGTTTGACATTAAACGAGGGCAAGCGCAAGGCCAGCTATATGCACTCTTCATCGACGAAATGTAACAATCGCTCGACAGCTACTACTTAAAGACAGTAAGAGCCTTTCCCTAAGCTGTTAATTCTGACAATGAGAACACGTCAGAAATTAGTACAAAGTTTACTCCTGTCAAATGCTGTTCTTTTGGGCTTAGTAGGCGGTTTAGGCGAACCAATCTTCAAATATTAATTAGCAGATCGAGTTTGGATCGTCTTGCTGAGAATCTTTTACTTTGCTTGCCAAAATTCTCACGAAAACAGGCCTATTGTCTTTCAAAAATATCTATTGTACCTTTGAAATGTTAAAAATCAATGACAAGAATTTTTCAGCTGCAAGTCTTGTCCGTATAAAAACCAATCGTCAAACGACTAACGTCAATATCTGCGGTTACTTCTGTCTACAATCTCATGGTTTGGATTGAGCCTTTTGCTATCAACTTGACTAAAAGTGAGCACAAAGACATATAAAATCGTACTTCTGAATTTCTTCGGGTTATTATGGTTAGGAGGTCATATCAACCATTAGCTTCCCAAATAGCAGTCGAAAATACACATTGTGTATTCAGCTACGGATATGCATACTGAGCGGCCTTAAAACACAATCACGCTTTGGAGCTTCACTTTGCAGATTTTACGCCAAAAAGCTTAGCGCACGCTTCGATTCATTCACTTGGTAAGCGGTTTCAACTAACTAACTCAGCTAAAAAATGGTCGAAATGATTAAAATGTTCGATAAAAATATCGTACTCCACAACATAACCCTTTCAGAAAATAACCTAGAAAACAACAGCAAACATTTTCACAATTAACACTTTTTCCAAACTTCGCTTCGGCCACGGCGCGCGCTTTACAGCAACTTCACTTTAAGATTTTACGTTTTTCATTTTGAGGTTGAAGGCAAACCGACATTGTGATACGTAACATTGATTTTATATGGTTGAACAAGATGCTTCGCCCAGGCAAGGCAAGGCGCCAAAGCGTGATTGTGTTTCAGCCATCAAGGACGCGAACACTCAAGACAAGTATAGCGCGAAAAATGAATACAGTGGGAAAGAGAGAAAGAGAGAAAAAGAGAAAGAGTGAGAACACTGTTTTCGAAAAAACCACACAAAAGTCAACTTTTTTCTGGCAGGCTGTACAACCGCGTGCTAGGAATGTAGATATTTTAAAGAACCATTTCCAACATGAACATAATATCTGAAGTTAGGTAGCTTTAGGTCAAGAAAATCTGCCCACCTCAAGCCAGTGCAGAGAAGAACAACAAAGCCATCGGTTTTGATTTGATTGATTACCAGTTAAAATGTGCACCCAACAAATATTCAACCCGTTCGGATGAGCTGGAATATGTCCAATATAGCAGGTGGCCATGGCTCAGAGGAATGCGTAGTTGACTGCTAAGCCAAGCGCTGCGGGTTCAAGCCCCAGCTTCGGCAGCATTTGTTTTCTACGAAAATTGCCAGCTTATCTGAGGCCACCTGTACGATAATATGAGACAATATAAATCTATGTCTCCTCCTCTGTGCCACGTAGGTTTATGTTATATGTCTTTCCTTCTATGTATCTATCCGTATCTCTCTGTTGTATAAATGTCTTGATCTGTCCCAGCCGATGGCCGCAGTCGCCAGTGCTGTTATGTGTCAGTAGTTCGTTGCATTCATGTGCGAAGTACTGTGATGTCAATGTCAATGTCAATGTCCAATATAGTATTATAATAGCGTTAGTTTGGATACTACGTAGGTTAACCATTGTAAAACTATTCAACTTTGGTTTGGCGACACTAATGACGTCGAAATTCCTTAGGTACTTCTTGAGATTTAGTTGCATAGTGTACATTTTTAGGAGGTTATGAACAATAAGTGATTTATTACAGGTGGTCAGAGGGTTCCGACATATCGGAATTTATACTCAACTTGTTCTCTGTTCTCAAGGTGGAAAGTCTGATGTTTATGATGGTCATTAAATCCATTTCTTGCCATTTTATCGTTTTTTTGCTTGCTATATCCATTTGACAAGGAACTTAGCAGAGGTTGACATTATGCTTTGGAAGGGGGTGCAGCATAAGAATAGTCACAATAGGATATATATAATATGTAATCACAGTTTACCTATTCCCCATGGCTAGATAGTCTCGGAATTTCGTGGTTTATTTGACTGATCCCATCTTTGGTAGCCGAATCCTGCATATGTAGAACATAGATCTTTCCGTTTGTTGTCAATCTCATCGCAATGGTTGCCCTTTACATGTGATTTAACATTTGTTGTCTTTTGCTGCAAAAGTTTTTCTCTGTCTTTGCGAGATGTCGAAAAATTGCGGTTAGATCTCCATTTGTTATGGAATAGTTGGTAACATGCATAGAAGGCGATTTGTAGTCTTCTTCTTCTTTCATTGATATTAACTTTTCAATTCATTTTTCTGTCTGGAATTGTGCGTGAAAACTTTTAAGAGTAGACATACCCTCGGTAGCTATTGGTAGCTGAAGGCGGGTTAAGTTACTGTTGTACACAATCTATTGCTGAATACAGATGCGAACTAATCTCATAAAACGAAGGCCTGCAAAATATTATACAATGGGAAAAGGAAACCAAAACACAGTATGTATCATTTACAAGAAAGAACACGATCCAAAGTTCCGCAAATCAAAATGGGGAATACAGGCGTCAAATCGGAAGAAAACATGCATCTGCTACTAACCAAAATTAAGTCAGATGTATCATGACAATAATATGAAACCTCTCATAGATCGGTTGTTCCGCAAATCTAACATGTCTTCCGATGAACTTTGGACAGGCGGATCCTGTACGACCGAGACGTCGTCGCTCAAGCCGCAGGAGAGTGAGTACGATTTGGACCGTCGGAGTAGGTTGCAACAGGAGAATCTGTTGAGGTGGTTAACAGCGATAGTTGACTTAACAAAAATTGTATGGCCGATTTATATAGTTTAAGGTAGGTTCAACAGTCAAGCTGGCATAAAAAAAAAAAATGAAAAAATTGCAAAAAAAAGAAGCGAAAGATTTATTCGACACTGAAGAGAAGCCAGACGCACATTGACAAGAAACTTAATGTTAGCATGGGTACCGGGGCATACTGGAATCAAAGGTAATGAAATTGCGGATGGTGCAGCCAAAGATGCTATTAAGTACCCACTAATTATCGAATCCCCCAACCTCTACCAATTGACCCGCCAGATATTTTTACAGCAGCAGAAGAGGGAGCTTAAAAATCTTTGGAACAATTGCCATACATTGCTTCGCACCCACAATCCTCATAACCGTCGCATTCCATATAATAGACTGTTTACAAGAGAAGATTGTATAAGGATACTCCGAATTAGAGTTGAAAACTAATTTTTACTACCAGATATCTATATAATAATGAACTCCCAGAAGTGTGTGAACCTTGTCAAGATATTCTTTCAATTTATCACATATTTGTAGACTGTCCTCTTTCACCCCAGATCGATCCGTCGCTTGATAGCACACGCATATCCAACCAATTATCCACCATCCCTAGCCCAGCCGATTATAATACAATCCAACGAATAAAAATTATGTTTGGCTATTTAGTTTTAATCCATTGTTAAGTAGTTTTAGTTAGTCCGTAAATAGTTTTAACTAGTAGGTAGCTAAGTCTTAAAAAAACACATAAGATACCAAGTTTTTCGAAAACTGTTTCTTGGTCAGAAAAAATATATCTGTATATTTATTAAGTCAAAGTTCAATTTAGAGCGCCAACATAGGGCCAGTAAATTAGTTGTAGTTGATAAGTAGGCTAGTAGTTCATGAATGTTTGTCTAGCATGTAAGTAAGTTTGAAGATGAAGCAAAATAAAAATTAGTTAAGAAAAATGCAACCTCTATTGCTAAATCAGCAACCTCCAAACTAAGTTGCATTTTCAAAGCTATGAGACGACCCAAGTACGACTAGGTCTTGATGTTTCCTGATGTTTGGAGTACTGCACCGAAACAAAGGGTGGTTTCATAAACGTCTGCCTGCAGGTGGCCATGGCTCAGAGGAATGCGTAGTTGACTGCTAAGCCATACGTTGCGGGTTCAAGCCCCAGCTTCGGCAGCATTTGTTTTCTACGAAAATTGCCAGCTTATCTGAGGCCACCTGTGCGATAACATGAGACAATATAAATCGATGTCTCCTCCTCTGTGCCACGTAGGTTTATGTTATATGTCTTTCCTTCTATGTATCTATCCGTCTCTCTCTGTTGTATAAATGTCTTGATCTGTCCCAGCCGATGGCCTCAGTCGCCAGTGCTGTTATGTGTCTGTAGTTCGTTGCATTCATGTGCGAAGTACTGTGATGTCAATGTCAATGTCGATGTCAATAAACGTCTGCCTAACTTAGATCTGCTTTGGACGTGTTCATAAAGTCAGATTTCGATATGTTCATTAATGTCATAACTGTCATCAGCATCTGGCTGATTGTGCATCCATATTTTTTTTAATGCAGAACGCGCGGGAAAGAAGGAAAACAAATTTTAAATGTCAAAAATGAAAGTTTTGATTGCAATTTTTTTTAATAAATTGTGTGTTAACAATACAATTTATCTTTTTTTAATTGATGAAGAAGCTGCGTAGAGAATGTAGAGAAAACTAAGCTATTAATTCATAAACAAAAATATGACGGAAAAAGAAAAAAAATGAATTGTAGAGGAGCACTAAGCTCTCAGTATCGATCTACACAAATGGTTATTGTTGTTCGACTGAATTCTTTCTAATCTAAGTGCGAAGAACAAGAATCTAATGAGAAGAACATTTCAATTGTTTGTCAAATATGACCCCGATATTTTTAACTTCTTCATTACACTGAAGTCTATGATCGATCAAACAGTAATAATTTACCATAGGTGCATTTATACGGAATGCTGTAAATAATTTAAATTTCGAGATGTTAAGCTCCATTGCGTTATGATTACAACATGCCGACAAACTATTTATATCAGACTGAAACCGGATATAGTCTGTTATATTACTTATACGAGAGTATAATTTTAAATGGTTCGCAAAAATAAAAAAAAAATGGCAAAATGAAAAAATTCCATGAACGTCATTTAAAAACAAAATAAAAAGCAATGGGTCTAAATGGCTACCTTGCGGGACACCGGATGTTACATAAATTTCGCCAGAAGTATAACCACCGATCTTAACCATTTACTTTCTGTTTGTTAAATATTTATGAAAACATTTAAGCATTGAGGAATGAAAAACCACAACATTTTTGTTTTGCTTAAAGTACAAATACAAAAATTTGTATTTATTTTTTTGTTAACAAAATTAAATTCAAAGCACATGACTTAACTCAAATAAAAAAAAGTGGTTTATTTGGGATTACCAATTTAACTTCGAAAAAAGCTTCTCCTTAACAATGCTTTTAAACTATTTAGGAATTGCAGAAAGCTTCGATATAGGTCGATAGTTTCTACTTTTGTCTTAAACCCTTTTTGTAGATTGGTGTAATATAAGAATATTTCCATTCTTACAAAAACTTTCCAGTAAATAACGACTGTTTAAATATAATTTTAATTGGACCGACATAAGACGATAAACAATTTTTTAATACTACCTCCGGCATACCGTCTGGCCCAGGTTTTCTGTTAAATTTTAAATAAAGCGATTGTTAGGTCTTCTTCGGAAAATCGTATCAAACTGTTATCTATTCGGAATACCTTAATAATCTTTCGCGGTCATTTCTGATTTTTGTCTGACGTTTATGAAAATTCAGTGACTACTTAAAATCGTACTTAAGCACCCTTGCACACTTTCTGCAGAATGAGAGCGTTCATTAATGCAACAAAGAAGAAAGACGGTTGGACTAGTGCAGATTATCCACCTTTATGAAAACAGCCATAGACTGAACTTACTGGCAACACAAGAGATATTTTACACCAGCCCCGCTTCTACTCCTCTATAATGCCTAAGTATGACCAGGTTTTGATTACTTTTCTCGTATTTGGGATTTGACCTCGAAACATACACTGAACTTAGAGGACTCTTTCGAAAGACGTGCAATCCGCCTCAAAGATGATTCTTCCCGTACTTCAAATCTGCAATCTTTGGAACAGCGAGGACTTGTAAGAGATCCGGCCTTCAACTCGTTGCGTTTCGACGACCTACGAGACACACATTTTTAGCTCAAAGACACGCTGTCTATCAAACAAAGGTACGAGCAAAGCAATACCAAAATGACTTTTGCTACAGAACCACCAAACAACAGAACGAACTTCCAGAAGACGTATTTCCACCAATATACTATCTACAAAAATTCAAGAACAGAGTTAATTAACATCTGCAAGCATCCCCTCATGGCGCTCCTGAAGCGTTATACAGGGTGGTCCGACCATAATCCACGATGTCAATTGTGAGTCACACTTTAACGTCAAGTCTTAGCCCAACTTAATTTGCCATTTCTTTGTTTCAATGTTTGACAAATCAAATTCAACCATGGAGAGGTTCACAACTGAGCAGCATGTTTAGATTATTGAAGCCTTCTTCGGAAATGGGCGTTCAAATAAAAATGCATTTCGTGATTTTTTTGGTCATTATAATTGACCAAATGTGTCCACAATCGGGAGAATTGTGAGCAAATTTCAGTAAATTTCAGTCTGTAGGAAATGTGAAAATACCTGTGCATGCTCGCCCAGTTCGTTCTGCCGGAAACATTGCTGTTGTTCGCGATAGTGTGGCAGAAGAGCCCTCAACCTCGACTCGTCGTCGTGCCCAACAATTGAACATCACACAAACATCACTGATTCGAATTTTGAATAAAGATTTCAATTTACACGCTTAAGGTTCAATTGACTCAAGAGCTGAAGCATCGTCAATAAGCCGAATGATTGGTTGAACAGACAGAAGTGAATGGTGACTCTACAAAGAAAATCATCTTCAGCGACGAGGCACACTTTTACCTCAATGGATTCGTTACCAAGCAGAATTGCAGCATTTGAGCAGCATTCCACGAGCGATTGTTGAAAAGTCGTTACATCCACAAAGAGTGATTGTTTGGTGAGGTTTATGAGCTGGCGGCGTCATCGGGACGTACTTCTTCGAAAATGAGGTGGGCAAGGCAGTTACCGTGAATGGTGTTGCTATCGAGAGATGAAAACGGATTCTTGTGGCCAGAAATTGAGGATATGGACCCGGACGATATGTACTTCTGAGAGGATGGTGCTACTTGCCACACAGCAAACGAAACAATGACTCTTTTGCGTGAAAAATTCAATGGTCGTGTTATTTCACGTCGTGGAGATGTTAACTGGGCGCCACGATCATATGATTTGACTTCTTTCTTTGGGGATATTTAAAAGAAAAAGTATACGTCCATAAGTCAAGAAAAATTCAAGAGCTAAAGGATGAGAAAATTCGGCACATTAACGACCTTGAGACTCAATTATGTCTCAGAAAATATGGACCACCGGATAGAGGTATGCCACCGAAGCCGTAACGAGCATTTGGCCGATATTTTGTTTCACACTTAACTGTCATAGATCCTTCTATCATTATAAAATAAAAATAAGATAACTCTCTTAAAAGTTTTTGTGTTTATTTAGAATTAACATCGTGCGTTTTCGTTCGACCGCCCTTAATATTCGGCGCAGATGTGGAAGTTTATAAAAAAAAAACAATACCCACTATGGTACTAAATATAAACTCATTTTTTTCATCCAGTTCAACATTAAGTTGTTATGTAACTTTTTTGACAGGTACAAGAAAAGCACATGTAAATATTCCCTCTCCCAGATCCTACATATTAAAACCTTATTAACATATTACACGTTCCACCCTCTTGGAAATAGTCTATTCTAGGGTAAGTAAAGAATACCAATAGCTTTCCAAAATTAAACCATTTTCTCGTAAAAAGACAACAAGAAAAAAATCGATTACTCGAATAGAAAAGAATGTACAAAGCCTGAAAAAAAACCCATAAGCCCTCAACAAAAGCAAATCAACCGAAGCGTCAAATATACACCCATCACTGCGAAATTTTAGGCACTCCTCACATAGACAAATTTTTTTGTTTTCAATTAATGAATTCAATCTAAATTTAGACATGGGCAGTGGTGGTTTCACCCCAATATGCTTCTAGGACTGAAAAGTATTAGAAGAGACTAAAAAAAAAAACATTTGGTACAATTCATTAATTTTGCATCGCTTACACAAGAATGATCTCATGTATTATTAATTCGATTGCAATAACGTATTTTTTATAGTGATAGTCTGTGCCACTATGACCTCCAGATGAATTATTGTGTGCATTTCCCTATAGATACTTTTCTCATGCTCGCTCTCCGCATTTGAGGTTGAATCTAGTCTAAATGAGCATAGAGTTGGATAAACAACAAAAAAACCAAAGCTCTGTGTATCTTCCTCTTGTTCGCGAAATTCTAAAATTTTGACCTACTTTCAACTATCCAAGAACTGTTTCCCCTAGAGAGTAAAGGTTCGAGAGCGAACAAACAAAGCCCCCAATGGAGTATGTGTGTGTGTTTTATTTTTTGTTCGAGCATCTTTCAAAATATTTTGATGACAAGAAACAGCGAGCTTGAGATATAGAATAACGTCAACACTGAACTTTATTCCAATTTCGGTTTAGTTTCTTGGGTTTATGTTGTGTTTAAGTGTCCTTAGGCACTGGAGCAGAGTTACTCTCTTTAAAGGACGTTTGAGAGGTGGAATTTTTTTTTTTCAGAATGAACTTGTAGTATAATATATTGCCTATAATTACCACCCCCGATTTCGGTCCAAGGTAGTGAGCAATTATTGTATACAGCAGAGTGGAAAATCGATACATATATACAGGGTGATCTCAATGGTATTAGGAGAGCAAAATTAAATGGGAAAAATTTTTTGATTTTGTTTGTTGTAACCTACCCAACACAAGGCACGCAGGATAACCTGTGGCCTTTGGGCAAAGGTGATGGGATTAAATGTCCCTCCAGCTTTACCACCGCCATACGCCCCACCATTGTTCATCATCGTAAGGTATTCGATTTTTGAACGTTCCTTGTGAGATGTGAAATTTCCTTAGCTAATGGCAATTTGTTTTGTTTTTCGCCTCAATCACTGCGTTTAACAATTGCACGTTAAATACTGAAAAAAAAACGCGAAACACTGATATTTAGTAGTTTATACGAGTAGGTGTTAATTAGTGAGATACTTTTCTCTTTGCTGAGATTTTTTTTTTCAATTTCAAGTTCACTGTCGCGGTCGATTTTGCGGGAGTACACGAGAAACTTGTAAATGCTGTGTCGAGTCAAAAATTCAACTGACAAGAGACTTCGACAAATGGGATAGTACTCACGAGTTGACACTTGGATGTACATAGGAGAAAGGGGTGGATGAGGGCAGTTTTTCGTTTTGTTAAAGAAAAAAGTCGGCGCATACGTAGTAGGAGTGAGCTTTGGTGTACTGATGCAGAGAGTGGAATTAAAAGCTTCGATTTCCAATGTGATATGGGGGTGGTTAATGGCCCTGAACTTTTAACACAGATAACAGAGGGTCATTTGAAGGAATAGCGTATCGTAATCAGTTCAACGCCATCAAGTGGATTTTAGGGAAATTGCATTTACTTAGGAGCAACGGATAATGAAATACGCTAGCGTTCGTTTTCAACTTTCTGCGAAGAGGAATAAAGTCCGAAACATTGTCGATCTTCCGTTTAAGGGTCTGCTTTATATTAATTGTGGGTGGTAGTGAAGTTTGGAAGTTGAGCCCACTCCCCGATATTGGAAGACCAATTACTTTGGGGAGTTTGCAGAATGTTAAACTTGACATATTCATCCGTGCTAATAGATTTTGGATTGGTTTGAGATAAGTCGTAAACAGTCTCGTTTAGATGCAAAGGCGGTCTTTTACGATATCTGGTTTATCGGGTGTGACGGAATGATCGTTTCTCTATTTGACTCGTCGGTCCCAGAAATTATAAAACATCACAAAAAAACATAAAAAAAAAACTGAAAATTGACTGCCAATAAATGTTTTTTATAATTACCAGCCCCCAGGCTGCGTAGAACCAATTGTGATGCAATTATTACAATTGGTTCTACTTGGTAGGCTTCCTAAGGAATCATTCATCTGATTAAAAGAAACAAATTGAAATTCAATGCGTTTGCGAATAACTCAGTCAACATATCCTGGAATGCACATTATTACAGTTCGAAATGAATGGCTTCAACAGAGACCGCCAAAACCTTCGCGCCACACGTATCCTTTAACCTCTCGATTCACACCATACACTACCAGCATCGAATGTCTAAGACCAATGGAAACAGGCCATTAGATCAGCTGCAACTGATGTGAAAGGTTTCTCGCGCCCACCAGCAAGAAACCCCTGGATTGATGAAAGCCGACAGATGCTCGCAGCAAAGATGGTAACATCCACCAATTCATAAGCCAAATCTTTTCGAATGAAAGTATGCCTGAAGAATAGAACCTCAACATCGTTTGCCCGATCCACAAAAAAGGAGACGCTATGAACTGGAATAAGTCTCCGCAACATCGGTTACAAAATCCTATCTGTCGTAATATGTGAACGCCTGAAACAGTTTAACAATAGCTTGATCGGCCCCTATAAGTTTGGTTCCAGGCCTGGAAAGTCCACAACTGATCAAATTTTCACACTTCAGCAGATCCTGGAAAAAACCAAGAAGTCCAAATCGATACCCACCACCTATTCATCGATTTCAAAGCTGCATTGGGCAGCATTTATAGAGGCAAACTTTACAGAGCCATGTCTAGTTTTGGTAAACCGCCCAAACTTGTCCGTCTGTGTATGATGTCGATGGAGAATTCTCGATGCTCTATCAGGGTCGGGAACGATTTCACCGACACATTCGATACCAAAAAAGGATTTAGGCAAGGCGATGCACTGTCATGTGATTTCTTTAATTTGATTCTTGAGAGGATTCTGAAAAACTCCCACGCCACCAGAGGCACAATCTTCTAAAAATCGGTTCAACTACTAGCAAACGCCGACGATATTGTCATTATTGGTCTGACTCAATGAGATTGTCATAGTCACGTTTGCTGTTACAGAGTAGAAAGAAGGGTTTAGGAATAAATGAGGATAAGACCAATATATGCAGTCAACACGAATGGAAACACAGCATCGACGAATTGGACAGAACGTCACAATTGAAAAGTATAACTTTGAGGTAGTACGGGGCTTTGTCTTCCACGCCTCCGCTATTCGCTCTGACGTCCCGTTTGTGTTGCAGGATATGAAGATTTAACCAAGAACTATACTACTATACTACTATAGTCAAAAACAAAATCCGCATTGGACGTCTAAGACGGCTAGGATAAGTAGAACGAACGGAAACCAATACTCCGGTGCTCTTCCCACCCAGACGTCGGCTGCAGTAGAAAAAGCACTCGCCTTAAGGACAGAGCTAATTGGAGAAGCATGTTGGTTAAAACCCAGATTCATTCCGAACGGACAACGAAAAAATGGAGGGAGGCTAATTGGATAAACATGTTCGTTGAGGCCCAGGTTCATTCTGGAACGAAGCGCCTCTTATGTAAGGAATACGCTTGGTGGATTCTCGCATTCTTACTTTGGCTGCAAGAAGGTAGTGTTCCCAATCAATGTCAGTTCCTCGGAATGTTTTTTGCCGAAAATGAATAATCTACACAACTCTGACAAGACTTACGCAATAGATTTGAGCCCCATCAAACATTTTGTGAAATTTCATAAGAAGACTCTGAAAATCATATTAAAACCTTGCAATCCAAGCTACATGATTCATTTTATGTTATGTTTCACCGAAACACTTAAGGCAAAAGATCCCCAGCTCAAGTGCACCCCAAGAGTTAAACCCTGTACCGCTAATATCAATTGACACCTCATCAAGGTGAGAAACGTGGCTTACGCTTACTAATGGCTTACGCTAAAAACTTAACATAACAATAAATATAAACACTCCCAATTAGTGTAGGTTTAATGCCTAAGTGAAGATGAATGAAGTTGTTAAACCAAAATATCTATTCGTCTGAACATTAAGCTCACGACCGGTTTAGATCTCTTAGATACTTCAAAAAGGTATTGTTTTTGTAAAATTCTTATCCGGATTCTATCAAAATGATTAATAAAAAAATCACTCTTCACGATTTTGGGGATTCCTCCACTGAAGATACCTTCTTCTCCTACCGCATCATACCATCTCAACGAGTTACTGATTGCCTCAGTTAGCGTCAAACAGTGACCAATATCATTTTTTAATGGCCACCAAGCGATACATAAATATTTAATAGGATTGCTTAAAATTTATGTATGGGAATATATTGGGCTGGAAAAAACCAGATCGATTTAGTCCATGACTTCCTAAAGACTTTGTTCCATCAGCTAATCTGGGCGATCTTATAAAATCGTTAGCTCAAGTCGGACGGTACGTCATTTAGTCATTGTCTGTCGACAACTTTGGGTATTCGTTTTTCGGGTTTTGTACGCATCGGTTATAGTGAAAATGCCAAAATGTAAGGAAGTTACGAAATACACATTTTAATTTATTAGTTTATAATTTTTTGTATTAGTAAAAGTGAAATTTTTTTTTTAATGTGATGGCTTTCTTAATTACTTAATTTAAATATAATTGTATACCCATAATTAGCTATGAAGACAAAAGTTGAATAGACTTATTCCGTCTTGTGGGGTAAAAGGTGTGCGTGATTCAAAAATTCGAGAAATCGGTTTCTAGTTTTAACCTAAAACTTATGTGAATATTTTCGGCCATTGTGATCATCTGGTGAAAACACGTGTAGGGTGTGAGTGAACTTTGCATACATTTTGTGTTGTGATACTTTCCTCTTATATTTTTACATTGATGGAATTTGCACGTTTCAATGTTCCTGGTTGCATGTTCCCTTATTAAAAGTGTTTTGGACTTGTGTTGCAAGTGCCGTTGTTAATTGATATGCATGTGCTTATACTGTAACGGACTATTGTGTTGGATTCATTTATACTTCTTTACATACTTAAGTGGCACTACAGTCCGGAATGAACCTGGGCCTCAAACAACATGCCTCTCCAATTAGCCTGGTCCTTAGCTAACTGCCTCCAGTTGTGCACTCCGAGTGGGTTGAGGTCAGTTTCTACTTGTGCGCGCCACTTGAAGCGAGATCTTCATCTACTGTGTCCGACGTCTGGCTAGGAATCGAAGACTATGCGACCGGAGTATTGGTGTCCATTCTTTCTACATGTCCTAGCCATCTAAGACTTCCAATGCGGAGTTTTATTGACTAGGGGCATGTCGCTATAAAATTCATATAGTTCTCGGTTGAATCTTCTTCTCAATAGCAACGCAAACAGGACCGAAGATTTCATCCTCTTTTGATACCGTCCATGCTTCAACACCGCAGAGCAGTACTGGGAAGATCAGGGTCTTGCATAGGATCTCCTTAGTAGTTCGAGTGAGGGCTTTCCAAATTGCCTCTTTAGCCCGTAGAAAAAACGTTCGGCAAATGTAATTCTTCGTTTAATTTCTGACGAGATGTTGTTGTCAGAGTTGATAGCGGAGCCGAGGTAGACAAAGTCCCGTACTACTTCAAAGTATATCTCTCAATGGTGACGTTCTGTCCAATTCGTCGATGTTGTGTGTCATTTCCTGTTGACAGCATATACTAAGTCTTACCCTCATTTACCATTTTCGCCGCTTTCTTCTCTATACTAGCAAACACTGCTATGACATCACGTTGAGTCCGTCCATTGATCTCAGTAGCATCAGCGGGCGTATGCTAGTCGTTGTACCTATTTTTGAAAGATTGTGCCTATGGTGTTGGCTTAGGAGTTTTGCACAATCCTCTCAAGAGCCAAATTAAAGAAATCACATGACAGTGCATCACCTTGCGTAAATCCTTTTTTGTTATAGAATGTGTCGCTGATTTCGTTTCCGACCCTGAGAGCAGCGAGAATTCTCCATCGTCATCCTACACAAACGGACGAGTTTGGGTGGTATACCAAAACTTGACATGGCTCTGTACAGTTCATCTCTATAAATGCTGTCGTATGCGGCTTTGAAATCGATGAATAGGTGGTGGGTATCGATTTCAACTAATTTTTCCAGGATCTGCTGAAGTGTGAAAATTAGATCAGTTGTGGACTTTCCTGGACTAAAATTACACTGATATGGGCCGATCAGGTTTTTGGTAAACGGTTTCAGGCGTTCACATATTACGGCAGATATGATCTTGTAGGCGATGATGAGGAGACTTATGCCTCTGTAGTTTACGCAGTTTAGACGATCTCCTTTTTTTTTTCCTTTTTTGTGGATCGGGCAAACGATCAGGCATACTTTCATTCGAGCAGATTTGGCTTATGAGTTTTAATCAAGAGGGTAAGGGATACGCGTTGCACGAAGGTCTTGCGATTGCAGTCTTTCAAAATTAATTTTTTTTACAATACTTTTGGATTGTTGTGGCGTTGTGAATATCCACAATCTTACCTTGTCCTTTTTTTTATTTAGCAGTAACATATAGGTTTTTCCATAGGTGGGTATTTAACCCATAGCACAACCTCCAACCTGGCCAGTTCTATTTTATTAGGAGACGGGGCAATAAAAATCCACGACGGGATCAGTACCTGATGGTTACGATGGCTACGGTAAAAATAATCACAATTGATGTGTAGTCAGAACTACAACCCCTGGGAACTGCCCAGTTAAGGCCAATCAGAGTATACCCTCGTTCTACAACACTCATCACTAGTTTTAACACTTCTGAGAATCGATTATTTCATTGTTCCTAAAACACTTACTATCCGATACAATTCAAATAGATCTTCGAGTCATTTATAACACTAACTAAAAATGACGAAGTAAAGCAACATTGTGTTGCCATATTATCTCACAGAATGGCAGAATGGAACTAATTTTGGAGCCGCAATTTATTTGGTTCTCAATAAAAAGGAGTCGCCAGTCAATAGATGAAAACGATTCTGACTCATTAACATACCCGAGGGATGTTTACTTTCTGTTATCCTGGCGAAACAAATGTTTTTTCTGAGTAGAGTGTAGTTGCTCACAGAAGAACTCATGATTAGGTATGTTTTTGAAAATTGGATCATATAGATGGCGCATTATTAAATTATTTTTTTTAATGGCAGAATGAATTTCAATACTTTCTATTCTATTCTTATTCTAAGTAATTTATTATGATATTTATATAAAATTCTTTTAAACGTGTTTATTATCATTACCTGTTGACTCAAACAAAGTAGCATTCTATCAATTAACTAATGGATTCATTTTGTATTTAAATTGATAACATTTTGCCTTGCAAAACTGGTCTAATTTTTAAAAAAATATACAACAACATATGAGAAGGCTACAAACAATCCGCTGTGCGGATCGTTTAATACCCTATCCCATCCCATCCTTAAAATTTATATTTCCAAAATGTGGCTTTACGTCGATGAAATATAGATAACATAAAATCACGGTCACAACATATTGTTCAAACAGTTTATCAACATTTTTTATGGTTAGAAAAAAAAATAGCATAACCCGACGTAGGGTATAAAAATGTTTTTTTTTATGAAAACTCCTCCAAAAAGTTGCCAAGCAGACACTCGAAGTTTGACACAGAACCTGATTTTTTGAAGTAAAATTTGATAACCGATAAGGCCTATTTCACACTCTCCGGCGCCTTTAACAAGCAAAATGACCGCATTTGGGGATCTAAGAATCCACACGAGATCCATGAAATACCATTGCATGATAAAAAAAAGTGACTGTTTAAGCGGCGCTTGCGCCAAAACCATCATTGGACCATCTGTCTTCAGAGAGCAAAACAGTCGATTGGAATCGATATCAGGCGCCTGTACCACGAAACAACAAGTATTGTACAGGAAGTCGTTTTTAATTTATAACTAGAATTTCTGCGTACAAATACTCTTATTATAAGTTAAAAATGACTTCTTGTACATTTTAAATATTATAGTGGACGTTGGCTCATTATTTCTGCCCACAAATGTGTGAAAATGGTCTGGACGGCACACTGCGAATTAAACAATACAGTCTCTGCAACGAAAATTTCCTGGAAGTGTGCTGTCAAAAAAAAAATGCAGATATTGACTGACCACACAAAGCTTTAGATTTTACCCCTCCGGACTTCTTTTTATTTAAAATGATCGAAAAATGCTGAAAAACGCAACAAAAAGGACACATTTAGCTTTTATCAATAGAAGCGGCCACTTGATTTGTGTTGTATTCAAAAACTAGCCCACATAAATTGTACCTTATATATAAAAACCTGTTTTTTAACTTATTTAATATACACTTTCCGACACAAAAGGCGGCGCACCCTATACATTTGCTTTTATTTTGTTTTTATTTTCATCACATCAAAATATTCCAACCCCCAATATGTATATCTACCCTATCCCACAGGGGTAAATAAGTTTTAATACATAGTTTGTAACATAGCGAAATAATAACCCCCAAGGCAATCTCGACGCAACGGACGGTATCGACGCAGACGGTTTCGCGTTGAAATGTCAAAAACTCATTGAGCTTATGGGAACATGTATAAGTGGGCAATCTGAACGCCGACGCGGCGCAATGGACGTTAGCTACACAGAAAAGTTGATTCAACTTCAACTTTCTTGCGCATCGACGCATTGGAATGTCAGTTTGAAAGCTGTCAGATGGTATGTTTGTGAGAATCTTGAGATTACTTTCATAGGTTATAAATAAACAAAATAAATTAAAAGTACTGAATTAATAATTGTGTTGTGTGATGAATTTCGAAGAAAAACTTATTGAGTTGGTTAAGGCGCAGAAACTTAAATTTTCTTCTGTGAGAATTGAAAAACAAACAAAATCTTCGACGGCTAATGGTGAACTGTCAATCAAGTGACATCGCATCGCGTCGCGTCGTGATCGTCGAGATTGCCACCACCACTCAAATCCTCGCCATTTTTGACACTTCAATGCGAAACCGTCTGCGTCGCGTTCGTCGCGTGCGTCGAGATTGCCACCACCATAATGTCTCCAGTCATTAGGCATTCAATTTTGACGAATGATGAAATTTGGTGTACCAACACTTTTTCGACTGGCGGTAATTTTTTTCAGCTCTAAAGTCAAGTGATTCATTTTTAGTTTGGTTTGGCATTTTAACATGAATAGACTGACGTCTGAACAATAAATTGAGCAAATTTGAAAATCATGGTTCCGTTTGAAAAACATTGCATATTATAACACAGTCCGTTTTTCTTTGTCTTTTCAGTAAATTATGCGATACTCTTTGGTATAGGACTACTGGTCAACGCTGGAGCACAACTATATAATGCACCATATGGATGTACCCGATATGTTCCAGGATTTCCCAAATTGCAGAACGTCAATACATTCAACGATTTTATTGTAAAACAAATTTATTTGACCTTTTGTTTAACGGAAAATTAATAAATTTTTTAAGGTCCAAACAGGCAGACGATATGCTAATGAAGAGGAAAGATACATGCGTGAGACCATCTTCACGAGTAAAATGAATTTCATAGACGTCAGCAATCGGGCCTACGAATTGGGCATGTCTTCCTATCAGTTGGTTGTAAATCCGTTTGCTGATCGTACCAAAAAGGAATACTCGAGGGTTCTCGGATCAAAAATTTCTGCAAAGGGAGAGTGAGTACATATATGCTTTAAGCCATTTTAATCATATTTCGCTATTTGAGTTTTTTTTTATAAATTTAAGAGTCAGGAAATTTTTTGTCCAGAATGTTCATGTTCATTGTACGGCGGTGTCTATTGCAGTAATGTAGTACCTGTTGTTGTAAGATAGTAATCTATTGTTACAAGGCAAAGTCGAGTGTTGTAGGTCATATTCTATATTGGAATATGTTGGGCCTATTCTAATAATCATAGGTATACTTTCATAGAGCTTATACTTGTACTTATGACGAGTGATTTTTTAAGCGTAGTTTTTTTTAAATCGAATAAAAAAATTTATATTGTAATCGATAAATTGCCATTTTAGTTTTAAATTAAACTTCATGGAAATGTTGTCCGTGGATCCGTTTGGTCTATTCGGAAGGTCCAATTTCGTGTCACTTTTTCGAGCATTTCGGCCTGTATTCCACGAATTACGCGTGTTATGTTATCCTGTAAGGCTTCAATCGTTTTCGGCTTGTCCATTTTTACGTAACCCCACAAATAATCAAGAGGCGTTAAATCGCATGAACTTGGCGGCCAACTCACAGGCCCATTTCGAGAGATAAGCTGTTCACCAAATTCATCCTTCAACATTTCTGTGTGTGTCATGTGACGCCGTCTTGATGAAACCACATGTCAACCAAGTTCAACTCAGCAATACTGGGGCAAAAAAAGTCGCGTATCATGGCTCGATATCGTTCGCCGTTGACGGTAACGTTTCTTCCATGGTTGTCTTTGGAGAAAAATGGACCGATGATGCCACCAGCCCATAAACCACACCAAATAGTTGTTTTTACGGTATGCATCGTTAATTCTTTTATGGCATATGGCTGTTCATCACTCCAGATGTGACAGTTTTGCTTATTTACGTATCCGTTGAGCCAGAAATGAGCCTCATCGCTGAACACAATTTTTCGATAAAACAGCGTATTTTAATGAAGCGGTTTTAAGGCCTGTTCACCGAATATAAGACGTTGTGGAAGGTCATTCGGCTTCAATTCTTGCACAAGTTGAGTTTAATACACTTTCAAACTGGAAAATTTTACGTATCGATTTGGATACGTAAGAATTTCCATTCCATTTTCCATTCCATTTTCCATTCCGAACTGACATTTCACGATCTTCATTAACATTGAACGCAACGATTGGAATATTTTCTTCGGTACGCACTGTACGCATGCGAGTCGATGGTTTAATGTCCAACAAAGTAAATTGGGTGCGAAATTTGGTGATAAGAATGAACCCCCAAAAACCTTTGAAACCTTTAAACACATCCGAATGCGAGTTTGGGTGTATGCAGAGTTTGAAAATGGGTGTGTGTTGCAATCCCCCTCTTCAGCTCAATGTTGGATTTGAGTTGCGTGCGTGGCAATTAGCCCAAGCAGGGCTAATTTGGACAGTAAGTCCAAAAAGGGCGTGTCAGGATGTTTTTTTAGAGGTATAGAACTTTGAAATCGAATAAAACAAAGATGATTTTTTTTTAATTGGCATGAAAGATTATCTTTCGAATTAGGTAAATTCGAAAGATAATCTTCTGCCATTATAATTAAAATATAATTTCTGGCATATGACCTCCACGGCTGGTTCGGACCTAGTCTAATCTAGAGGTTCAATTTTCAATGACTTTTTCCAACATTTGTGACCGTATATCGGCAATTACGCGGCGAATTTTGTCCTCCAAGTGGTCAATCGTTTCGGGCTTATCGGTGTAGCCTACCGACTTCTAATATCTCCACAGAAAATAGTCAAACGGCGGTCGTTAAAACGCATGATCTTGGAAGCCAAAACGTGAAATTATGCGCTCACCGAATGGTTCCTTCAAAAAATCATTTGTGGCACGAGCTCTTGTTCAATTGATGAACAAAAATGTTAGTAATCATGGCTCTATAGCGGTCACCATTGACTGTAACTGTCTGGCCAGCATCGTTTTTAAAGAAGTACGGACTAATTATACCACTAACACATAAAGCACACCAAAAAGTCAGCTATCCTGAATGTAATAATGTCTCAACATACACTTGAGGATTATCAACAATCCAAATACTGCAGTTTTTTTTGACGTATCCCTTCAAGCGAAAGTTAGCTTCATCGCTAAGAAAAATTCGCTTATGAAAATTGGGATCAACGGCAATCTTGTTTTGGGCCCATTCACCGAATCTACGTCTTGCTAGGCGAACCTGTGGCTTCAATTCTTGCACGAGTTGGATTTTTTAAACACGCAAACCAAAACTTTTTCGCGAAATCTTCAATAAGGTGGATGAACACACGTCGAATTCAGGTGCATGGTAGCGGGTAGATAGACTGATTCTGGTCTTCCTCTACACTACGCTCCACAGCAGCAATGACTTGCACGACGTCTCTGTGGATGCATATTATCATTTAGAGTAAACGTGATGCATAAACGTTCCATACTTAACCGAATTAATTGCTCTGATCGACGATTATGTTTACCGTAAAATAGACTTAGTGTGAGAAACGTATTTCGAACAGAACCATGATTTTCAAAATAAATTTTCACAATTTGGAAGCGTTGTTCAGACGTTAGTCTATTAATGTTGATATGCCAAACTTAACTTAAAATAAATCACTTGACAGCTGATGAAATGGACGCGAACTTAAAGTTCTAGAGTGTAGTTGCTCACCGCTAAAAAACAAACACCCCTTACATATACGTATGTTTATATTTTTTGCTGACTTATAGGACAGTTCTTTAGAAATGACTTCATATCTTTATAACAAAGCTATCCCTCTATAACAAAGCACTTATCTTTCTTCCAGGAATAAAGTTGGAAAACACAAAAACTACGTAAATAAGAATTCTGCCAAAAATCTACCTGAAAATTTTGATTGGCGACAATTAGGCGGCGTTACAACGGCAAAGTTTCAAGGCGAAGACTGTGCAAGTTGTTGGTCGTTTGCTGTTGTTGGAGCTCTAGAGGGTCATCTATATAGAAAAACTGGTTTTCTGGTACCACTTTCTGCTCAAGATTTGGTAGACTGTGCCGAACAAGAGGGTAATATGGGCTGTGACGGTGGATTCCAGGACTACGGCTTCGAGTATATAGTAGAGCATGGCATTTCTTTGGATGCAAGGTATCCATACACACAAATGGAAAACCCACAATGTCATCACAATGAAACTGAATCGAGAATCAAAATAAGAGACTACGCCAGTATTAGGCCTGGTGATGAGGAACGAATGAAAGAAGTAATTGCGACGCTTGGGCCTATCGCATGCTCCATGAATGCCGGTCTCGACTCATTCCAGCTGTATAAAGGTGGTCTGTACACAGACGCTGAGTGTAATAAGGACGAAGTCAATCATTCGGTGGTTGTTGTTGGCTATGGAGTTGAAAATGGTCAAGAGTATTGGATAATAAAGAACTCTTATTCTGCAAACTGGGGCGAGAATGGATTCATGAAGTTACCACGAAATCGAAATAGCTTTTGTGGTATTGCTTCCGAGTGCAGTTATCCAGTTCTGTGATTAGGTGTTCATGGCATTAGTATTTTTAAGTATTTATATGGCAAAAATAGGTTAAGTCATTTCGCACTTACATAATAAATTTAATTTCCCATATAGTTTTAAAGAGTTCATTCAATTTGGTTTTCAGATCCATCTTTGTTGGTACAAGTTTGTTATAACAAGTATGGAAATTAGAAAGGGTTGAGTATTTAGAGAAACTACACTAATTCGCACCTTTGAATGGGACAATGTTTACAGATGTATCTATTGCAAAATAGACTTGTGTTTGATTAACATATTTCGAATACTATGGCGGTCTATACATTAAACAGAATTGTGTTCATTTGGAAGAACTCATTTTGCATGTAGATTTCAATCGTGATAAGAGATCTCAAGACAAATGAGTATGTATGGTAGGTTTTGAATGGACTGCCTCCAGTCTATATCGAGTTTGTCTTGAAAATGGAAAGCACTTAGACTTTTGGTGTCAATGTTTTAGATGATTTCAAACGTTTGTTTGAGCAATGAATTAGTATCTAATAAGACAAAATCGAGACCGTGAGACTGCAAACAAAATATGTATTCAACCAATACCTGTAGGCATGTTGTAGAAAGAAGGTAGACACTGATTGACTAACATTGCATTCCACGTATAAGTCAGTCAGTTTGTCAGTGAGTTAGTCTCAGTTAATTATGTCTGCTGTTTTCGTCAATGAAGTCTTCGTCTGTAGTTTCGTTTCTGTCACGTGCCCAAAGTAGTGTGGGACTTTAACCCACTAAAACCACCACCCTTTTTGTATTGCAACTAACTATGTGACTTTTCTAGCAATTTTTTTTTATCACTAGTAATGAATGTTTGGCAGGTAACTTTCCTTCGAGAGTCCCTGCTTTTTCTGCAATTTATAGCGCGGTTTGTTATTATTGGGAAAAATCTAAGGGCTTAGTTCTTTGAAGACGCCACAATAAATTTGTTTCGTCAAGAATTTGGAGGACCGTTGTGTTAACGTGTCGCAATAAACGTTTTTTATGTTTGCGTGCAAAATTGTTCGTTTCATCTTTAACCGCGGGAATACCCAGATCTCTGCGCAGATCTTTATTCCTTATCTACCACGGCGCATTGACGAATGATCTTAACATTTTGTTTTCAAAAATGTGTACATAGAATGTTTAGATTTCACTAGTTTCACTAATACAAAACCACAGTTGTACACCATATGTTTAGACCGACTTTAGCACTTGCTTTTAAAATAGCAGCCTGTTATCAAGGTGAAGCTTCGAATATTTTCCGAGTAACCAGTACAGTTTTCTGTATTTATTTTTAAGTTCTTCTCATATATTTTTTACATGCGACTTCCATTTTAATTTTGCATCGAGTGTCATCCCGAGATATTTCGCTGCATTTGCAAAGGAACTCGAACCGTATTGAGAAATACAGGCAAATTGTTTGTCCGTTTATACGCAAAATCTACATGAATCGATTTGCTCTCGTTAATTGCAATCCGCCAGAATTTTGTCCATTAATTAACCTCGTTAAGAGCGTTTTGTAATTTCATATTTGTTTCCTCTATTGGTGTGCCAACTGCTAGTATAGCTGTATCGTCAGCAAACGTGGCAACTATTGTATCCTTTGTTTGTGGGATATCACGTGTAAATAGGAGGTACAAGAGTGGTCCAAGGACGCTTCCTTGGGGTACTCACGCCAATCTTTCTTTGAACTACGAATATACGTTTGCAAGTTTCACCCGGAAGAGTCTATGCTCAAGAAACGACACGAAGATTTTATATAGATTTTCAGGCAGAACTTGTTTTAGTTTGTATTGAAGGTCTCTGTGCCAAACCTTGTTAAAAGCTTGCGACGCGTCATGAAATACGGCTGAGCAAATTGTCTTTTCTTCGAAAGCTTTCTCAATTACATCAGTAATTCGATGAACTTGGTCCACAGTCGAATGTTTACTTCTAAACCCAAATTGATGGTCAGGTAAAAGGCGTTTCTGGTCAATAATGGGATGTAAGCGGCCGAGTAATACCCTTTCAAAAACCTTTGAAATAATTGGAAAAAGTGAAATAGGTCTGGAAGATTTTATTTCGTTCGGAGATTTTCCTGGTTTGAGAACCATAACCACTTCCGTGACTTTCCACTGTCTTGGTATGTATTCTAATCTAATTGCTGCATATACAGTATTGAGGAGTTTAGTTAATGCTTTTCGGGGTAACATTTAAGTTCGTAGAGTTCGTTAATTCCCACATTGATGGTGAAAAGCCTAGGCTGTTTAGGTGGGACAACAGGCTCTTAGTTTTCATTTTCAACTGTGAGCGGCTCAATATCTTTGAGGTGCAATCCTACACATTCGGCTCCATATGCAATGAATGGGTACACTTTTTTTTATATTCATCAAGAATTCCATAATTTGAGAGCCCATTTCTTCTTTGTATCTTTTTTCGAGGCAATGTTTTCTATAAAAAAATAGGGCCATGTTTTGGTGAAGGTGGTTTGTTGTTTTTCGGCACAAAATGTTTTTTTTAAGATTTTATTTTGATTTTCCAGATCATTTATGGTATTGGTGTGATCGTCTTTACTAACATGTTAACCTTTACTGTAGTTTTTGGTGTTATGGACTGTACTCCCAGGAAATATTTTCCCAACTACGTTTTACTTCCAAGCCATTTCATTTTGACAAAAAATACTCATTTGAAATTTGCCTACAGTCCGGAATACGTACTTGAATGGACAAACACACGAATTATTTTTGAATTAATTTAAACGTTTTTATGTGATTTTTGTGTTTTTGTATTTTGGGTGTTCTCACTTTGAGGTGTTACTGTTGAGTGCTTTGAAAGCAAAAGAAACTTTTCAAATACCGAACCTCGCACCCATCCCTAATCCTACAGTGTTCTCAAGGAGGGCAGTTGCAGGGGGGCAGCATGCCCCTCCATTCACACTCCACAAATATCTCATGAAAAATGTAGTTTTAGTAACTTTCTCAAAAATAAAAGGACATATCATCATCTATTTTTTTAGTTTTTAAGTAGAGATGAATTAGAGCAACAAATATAAAAAAAAATGAAAAAAAATAATTCAGAATTCCTTAATTCGGAAAATTGGTTTAATCGGGGAAAAAAAATTCCGAATAAAAGAAATTGTTCTTAATAATTGAGAGTTGATTTTAAAATTTGGTTTTATTTTTATGTTAAATTAATTTTTTAATTTTTATGTTTAAATTAAATTAAATTATAATTAATTAATGTTGGAAAACGTATAGGTAGCAAATAGTTCTTATGAATGTAGAAGTCGCAACAAACCATCAAAGTCCCAGCAATTAACCTTAAGAAATCGGAAAGACCCATACAAACATTGTATTGGGGGAATCCCGGTAATCCATATTTAGTTGTTGTTTGGTAAAACGTTTAAGCTGGCTATAAATGTAAATCATAGTCCTTTAGCACAAATTTGATACATATTTCTTCATAAATAAACATAAGTTATAAATCAGGTAAAACTCTCAGTTAAAAAAATAGAAGTTCTTGAATGTTTTTACACGTGGAATGAATTACAAGAAAATTATGGAAAAGTTAAACGTAACTAGATCTACATTTTACGATATAAAAAAAAATAAAGACAAATTAAAAAGCTTTTTTGAATCTGAAACAAAATCTAATAAAAATATACAAAGACTGAGAGAGCCAAACTTTAAAAAAAAATTGGCAGTGCCGTTTACACTTGGTAATGTTCGCAGAGATCCAGTGGTGTTCCTATTCGTGAAATTGAAATTCAAACTGCTGCCATACGTTTGCACAGACACTTGGAGAACCCGATTTCAAAGCTAGCGAAGGTAGGTTATCACGATTTAGAAACAGACATGGTATTTTAAATAGAAAAGTGCTTGGAGAAGCCCTAAATGCTAACACTGAAAATGTTGAATTATTTAAAAATATTTGTTCAGGAGCAAAATCTTTCTGATTTACAAATATAAAACGCATATGAGACAGGATTTTTTTGGAAAACAATGCCAGATACAACAAACGCTGGTAAGTCGGAAAAAACATTTCTGGTCATAATCAGCCAAAAGATCTTTTATCATTTTTGTGTTGTGGAAATGCGAATGGTTCTCATAAAAGCACGCTTGCAGTTGTAGGGAAATCGATGAAACCAAGAGAACCTACAGAAGGATAGTATGGACAAGTTAACTGTACATTATTGCAACTCGAAGAAAGCTTGGTTCGATCATAGGATTTTTAATGAATGGTTCTCAAAAAAATTTATGAGTGAAGTAAGGTGGTACCAGGAAAATGTCTTAAAAATACCAAAAGATGAGGTTAAGGCAATATTGCTAGAAGACAATGCTCCTGCTCATCCCACCGATCTACAGAGTGCCGATGGAAGCATAAAATGCAAATTTCTTCCAGCAAATATAACCTCCATACTGCAACCAAGAGACCAGGGTATAATTATGGCTTTTAAACGATTATATAGACATCGACAGATGGATGATTATTTGATTTTTCTTTTTGAGAACGAGTGTGAAAATGTTTGAGAGCAAACTTTAAAAAAAAATTAAAAACTGTAACTTGCGAAAAGCGATTTACAACTTGACCTTTTCCTGGGCTGAGATAAAGACAACAACTTTAAAGAATTATTGGAATGAACTATTCATCCAAGATGAAATGTTGCTCTATGATAGTGAAGGGGACATCAATTTGGCAGATTTGGCAAACATTATTCGTCAGGCACTTCAGACAGAAAGCTTCATTTGGAAAACTGGGCTTAAATTGGTCAAAGTGTTCCGGACCATTTAGTTTCGAATAAGGAAGAAATATCAGCGTCATTATTGGATCAAAATTCAAGGGAAATTTTATCTAAGTCAGAAGATGACGTAGAAACAGAAACATGAAACATAACTCGAAGGGAAGCGCTACAATGTTTGGTCAAAACCAGTTATTTATATATCCTAGAACCGAGATCATCTGCTTCGACATAAAGGGTGATATATTTCGAGGTTCCCAACTTTTTTAAAGAAAAAAACACAGAAAATTCAAATTTAATGGAGAATGTTTTTTATCATTTGAAAGAACATTCTTTGGCATTTATTTTTTGAAGATTATGTCTATCAAATGTTGGCCGTTGCTTCGTCGCAGGAAAACATCACGCGTGTCATTCGCCAGTTACCAGTCGAAATGCTCGAACGAGTGATCGAAAATTGGACTCAACGGATGGACCATCTGCGATGCAGCAACGGCCAACATTTGATAGACATAATCTTCAAAAAATAAATGCCAAAGAATGTTCTTTCAAATGATAATAAACATTCTCCATTAAATTTGAATTTTCTGTGTTTTTTTCTTTAAAAAAGTTGGGAACCTCGAAATGGATCACCCTTTATGTCGAAGCAGATGATCTCGGTTCTAGGATATATATATAATATATAATTTGAATTTTCTGTGTTTTTTTCTTTAAAAAAGTTGGGAACCTCGAAATGGATCACCCTTTATTTGGACAACATGTTATCTAGGAATCTCAAGGGTATGTCTGGCCCCTTGAATAGAGATGGTGGCGGATGAACCGAAAGGCTAACGACAGAGCTAAATCCCATAGTGGATACTGATGGCCCCGTGTCCTAGGGCTATCTAATAAAATGGAACTGACCCTTCAGAGTGTTTAAAAAATCTCCAAGATTTTTGAAACACTCTAAAAACCTGCTATTCTCGTACAAAGTTACTTAGAAGTGCGATCCTATTCCCTTAAATGACAAATCCTCTTGAGAATTGGCATGTGCAATAACATTACTTCTAAAAAGAAGAATTTAGTATTTAGGGTTATATTTGTTTGTATCATTTGTTTTGGTTAGAGGAACATGTCCCACAAACATCTCGTACCTCATAAAATTACCATCTAAATATAGCTCCTCATAAATGATAAATTTCGACTGACATTGAATTTAAGATTGTCATAGCTACATAGATCTGCAACTCACTTTGCAAAATTTTAAGCAAACGCCGCGCCGCCTGTTTATCGTGACAGCGGTACATGCAAATGGAGAGACTACCTTTCGCTATCGCGATAAAGTCTCTAGCGCAATGAATTAGAAGAATAACACAAACAGGTGAAAGCAGTTAAATATGACCCTTATAATATTCCTAACAATTCACACTCAAGAACGAAAACGTTATCTCGCAGTTTCCTAACTGTCTAGATTTCGTGTGTTTGCTTAAAAATTTATCATATACCTCAGAGATTAGGTTTGAAAATTCTTACGCGCAAATATAAAAGCAAGTTGGACCGCTCTAATAGACACAATTATCGTCTGAGTCGTTGAGTTAAGCAGCAATAACCGAAGTCTTCTGGATTAAAATGAGGGCATTTCTAGCGATTTTTATAATCGCTGCAACTATTGCAGTGTGTGCATCGACTACGGTTTCAGATGCAGAATGGTATGCTTATAAGGTTAGTAAAGTCATTACCATGAGTTTGTATTAAAAAAATATAATTGTTTGTTGTGTCTAGTTGCTTTATCAAAAAACATACGCTACCACTGCTGATGAGAATAACGCCCGTTACTACTACGCTGTTAATAAGCTGAAAATTACCACCCACAACACTCGTTATACAAATAACAAGGAATCTTATAATCTCGCTGTCAACCAATTTACAGATATGAGGTTTTTGACATTTGCTGCACTTTTCCCAGCGACGACTGAAATTACATCGAATGCATCTCCATACACTCTGCCTACTGAAACTCCACCGGAATCATTCTCATATGCAGCACAAGGCTTTAACAGTGTTGTTCAAGACCAGGGAATAGTTTGCAACAGCGGTTGGGCTTATGCTTCTGCCGCAGCAATTGAGATTTTCGACGCTGTCATCACAGGTATTACGACTTCTGACACTTTATCTGCCCAAAATCTCATTGATTGCGCAGGCTCAATGAAATCATGCACCAATCAAGTATCGCAAGTAGCATTTGACTACTTAACTGTATACGGACAGAAGTTAAATACTTTAACAGAGTATTTGAATACACCGGATGCAGGACAGGGTATGTGCATTCCACCAGCAAGTTCATTAAATGCCAAGGGTTTGACATCCTACGCGACAATTGTTAATGGAAATGATGTCGCACTCAAATCGGTCGTCAATTTTGTCGCTCCAGTTGTGGTCAAGTTCAATCCAGGCACGTTTGAGTTTATGCACTACAAGGAGGGTGTATTCACACAGCCAGCTCCCACACAAACCGCAGCTCATTATATGACAGTTGTGGGCTATGGCACCGACACGGCTTTAAATAAGGATTACTGGTATTTGATGAACTCTTTCGGAACCACATGGGGTGAGAATGGTTTTATCAGAATTGCAAGGGATACAGCAAAGCCAATTACAAATTCGGCTATTTTCCCAACAGCTTAAGAGTTAAGAACTTGTAAGGTTTTTTTTATGACTAGAAAATAAATTAATTGACATATTTAATATAAATGGGGAGAGTATTTTTATAAATTTATTCGACATTTGAATTTTAGGTGTCGAAGTGCAAAGGACCGAATGAGAGATCAATGAAGTACGTATTAGCTTATAGCAGTCATACAGTCTTAATTCAGAAATTTGTTATAAGTTTGATAGATTTTTTAAATTAATTTATGTGTTTTTTGTAAGCCATTAAATTTGAAGTTAAAGACTGCTACTTAAAAAAGGCGTTTAGCTGTGAGTATAAAAACTCCTAATTCGAAGACCATGTTACCGACAGACGATTAGATGGACGGAATTACGGAAACCTCTTGTTAAATGTTTGGTCTACGGCAGCAGCTGTCGATCGTCAATGTTTTTCGATTGCATATGTCTAAAAATGGGTTACATAGCTTAGGTCTTCAGCTGAGCATTTTTTTAGAACCATATTGCTATTCCTTTCGGTGTAAATTGTCTTGCATTACCTTTGAAAGTATGGATAGAAAAACAATGGCACTGTAGTTTTGAGGCATATATTTTCTTACATTTTCAGAAATCGGCTTGATTTGATAAATTTATTTTACAGCAACTGGTAAAACCCGGTTGATCATCCGACATAAAAAATAATCTGCAAGGACGGGTGCAAGTATGGTACAATTGACGGTATTCCCTCTGGTCCAGTAGCTTTTCTACTGTTCAAATTATTCATATTTCTGTAAGCGATATTTGACTTCAGCCATCCTTGAAGGTTCCGAGTTTAATGTTGAATTTTCTGAACACATTCTGGCGAACAAGTCTTATAACCTCGCTGTCAACCAGTCTACAGATATGAGGTTTTCGCAATTTGCAAGAAAAGCGCGCGATCAAGGATAAAACGTCAAGGCCAAGGACTCAAGGCTCGACAAGAATCCTGTCGAGAATAACAAGGTAACAGCGCAGGTGAAGATGAGAGCTCTATTGAGCTATATAGGCAGAAGGGAAGAACACCAGCTTTTCAGAAAGAAGAAAAAAGAGCAAGAAAAGCGCGCGATCGAGGATATAGAGAGCTGCAACTCCAGGAACGATGTCCGCAAGTATTACCAAAGTCGATATGAACAAGCAAATATCGTTGTTGAAGCACAGTCGATGCTGAGGATGTGGAAGAACAACTTCTGCAGACTGTTAAACGGCGATGACGAACAACATTTCGTTGTTAGGTTGAACGAACCATTCAGCTTTAAAAAGCCGGCGGAGATGACTTGGTAAGTAACATTCACAAACTCATAAGCCTAACCTCAGCATCGTTTTCCAGATCCACAAAAAATGTACCCTCTGAACTACGCTAACTAAAGAGGCATAAGTCTCCTCATCATCGCCTACAAGATCCTATATGCCGTAATATGTGAACGCCTAAAACCGTTTGCAACAACCTGGTCGGCCCTTATCAGTGTGGTTTTAGGCCAGGAAATTCAACAACTGAGCAAATTTCCACAATTCGGCAGATCCTGGAAATAAGAACCTAAGAAGTTCAAATCGATACCCACCTATTCATCGACTTCAAAGTCGCATACAACAGCATTTATAGAGACAAGCTATACAGGGTCGTGTCTAGTTTAGGTATACCGCCGAAACTTGTCCGTCTGTGTAGAATGACAATGTAGAATTCTCGCTGCTCATTATGGTCTGAAACGACCTTACCGATACATTCGATACCAAAAAAGGATTTAGGCAAGGGGATGCACTGTCATGTGACTTCTTTGATTCTTGAGAGGATTGTGCAAAACTCCCGAGCCAATACCAGAGGCACAATCTTAAAAAAATAGGTGCAACTACTAGCATACGCCGATACTACTGACATCAATGGTCGGATTCAATGTGATGTAATAGCCACGTTTACTAGTATAGAGAAGAAAAAGCGAAAATGGATTGAGCAGTAACCCTCATTTACTGCTTAATCCATTTTCCATGTATATATATATATTCCAAGTATATACTGTAACACGAAAGTACGCACAACATCGACAAATTGGACAGAACGTCACCATTGACCGATATACCTTTGAGTTAGCACGGAACTTTGTCCAAATGCTCCGCTATTAATTCTGACAACAACATCTCGTCAGAAATTAAAGAAAGAATTACTCTTGCCAACCACTGTTTCTTCGGGCTTAGTAGTAACGCCCTCACTCAAACTACTAAGGAGAACCTATGCAAGACGCTGATTTTCCCAGTCCTGCTCTGCGGTGCTGAAGTACGGACCTTATCAAAAGTGGATGAAGAAATGCTTGGTCCTTGCGAGAGGAAAATTCTTCGAAAAATATTCGGTCCCGTTTGCGTTGTTGGGCTACGGAGACGAAGATTCGACCAAGAACTATACGAGCTGCACAGCGACAAGCCCCTGGTCAAAACACTCCACATTGGACGTTTAAGATGGCTAGGACATGTTGAACAAATGGACACCAATATTCTTCGAGTCTTCGATTCCCAGCCAGACGTCGGACGCAGTAGAGGAAGACCTCACCTTAAGTGCCGCGCACAAGTATAAACCGACCTCAACCAACTTGGAGTGCGCAAACTCAAATGTGGCAGAACTCCGTCACAAGTTTGGCTAAAATTTTTGTGGTCTCCTGAATTTCTCGTATTAATTATTTTTATCTACAGATTATTTTTTATATACAGTATCACACCAACACCTTCACTGATTATACTGGTTATAATCACAAAACAATATCACTATTATCAAAACAAATTGTACACCGGGCCGCACATATACAAAACAAGTTTATTTAAAGAAACATTGAATCAACATTAAATAAATTGTTGGAGTGTTCTTTCTGATCATCTATCGGGTTTTTCAACAGGGACGCTACAAAAGTTGAGCGACAGGGACAGCAAACGACGCCATATTTCTTGCCGCTTGATCACCAGAAGCGTCGTATGTTCATGAATTGGGGTGAGCAACAACTTGAAAATGATTCGGATTTTCATCGAAAAATCATCTTCAGCGATGATCATTTCTGGCTGAATGGCGTAGTTAATAAACAAAACATGCGGTATTGGTCAGCCAGCAATCCACACGGTTTGGTGTGGTTTATAGGCCGGCGGCGTCATTGGGCCGTACTTCTTCCGTGATGATCAAGACCGGTACGTTCCTGTGAATGGGAATCGCTACCGTTCAAAGATAACCGAATATTTTTGGCCCCAATTGGATGATATGGACTTGGAGGACATGTGGTTCCAACAGGACGGCGCCACAAGCTACACAGGGAATGCCACAATCAATTTATTGGAAACCATACAACAGCATTTATAGAGACAAGCTATACAGGGTCGTGTCTAGTTTAGGTATACCGCCGAAACTTGTCCGTCTGTGTAGAATGACAATGTAGAATTCTCGCTGCTCATTATGGTCTGAAACGACCTTACCGATACATTCGATACCAAAAAAGGATTTAGGCAAGGGGATGCACTGTCATGTGACTTCTTTGATTCTTGAGAGGATTGTGCAAAACTCCCGAGCCAATACCAGAGGCACAATCTTAAAAAAATAGGTGCAACTACTAGCATACGCCGATACTACTGACATCAATGGTCGGATTCAATGTGATGTAATAGCCACGTTTACTAGTATAGAGAAGAAAAAGCGAAAATGGATTGAGCAGTAACCCTCATTTACTGCTTAATCCATTTTCCATGTATATATATATATTCCAAGTATATACTGTAACACGAAAGTACGCACAACATCGACAAATTGGACAGAACGTCACCATTGACCGATATACCTTTGAGTTAGCACGGAACTTTGTCCAAATGCTCCGCTATTAATTCTGACAACAACATCTCGTCAGAAATTAAAGAAAGAATTACTCTTGCCAACCACTGTTTCTTCGGGCTTAGTAGTAACGCCCTCACTCAAACTACTAAGGAGAACCTATGCAAGACGCTGATTTTCCCAGTCCTGCTCTGCGGTGCTGAAGTACGGACCTTATCAAAAGTGGATGAAGAAATGCTTGGTCCTTGCGAGAGGAAAATTCTTCGAAAAATATTCGGTCCCGTTTGCGTTGTTGGGCTACGGAGACGAAGATTCGACCAAGAACTATACGAGCTGCACAGCGACAAGCCCCTGGTCAAAACACTCCACATTGGACGTTTAAGATGGCTAGGACATGTTGAACAAATGGACACCAATATTCTTCGAGTCTTCGATTCCCAGCCAGACGTCGGACGCAGTAGAGGAAGACCTCACCTTAAGTGCCGCGCACAAGTATAAACCGACCTCAACCAACTTGGAGTGCGCAAACTCAAATGTGGCAGAACTCCGTCACAAGTTTGGCTAAAATTTTTGTGGTCTCCTGAATTTCTCGTATTAATTATTTTTATCTACAGATTATTTTTTATATACAGTATCACACCAACACCTTCACTGATTATACTGGTTATAATCACAAAACAATATCACTATTATCAAAACAAATTGTACACCGGGCCGCACATATACAAAACAAGTTTATTTAAAGAAACATTGAATCAACATTAAATAAATTGTTGGAGTGTTCTTTCTGATCATCTATCGGGTTTTTCAACAGGGACGCTACAAAAGTTGAGCGACAGGGACAGCAAACGACGCCATATTTCTTGCCGCTTGATCACCAGAAGCGTCGTATGTTCATGAATTGGGGTGAGCAACAACTTGAAAATGATTCGGATTTTCATCGAAAAATCATCTTCAGCGATGATCATTTCTGGCTGAATGGCGTAGTTAATAAACAAAACATGCGGTATTGGTCAGCCAGCAATCCACACGGTTTGGTGTGGTTTATAGGCCGGCGGCGTCATTGGGCCGTACTTCTTCCGTGATGATCAAGACCGGTACGTTCCTGTGAATGGGAATCGCTACCGTTCAAAGATAACCGAATATTTTTGGCCCCAATTGGATGATATGGACTTGGAGGACATGTGGTTCCAACAGGACGGCGCCACAAGCTACACAGGGAATGCCACAATCAATTTATTGGAAACCAAGTTTGGAGAACGTGTTATCTCACGAAATGGTCCAGTCGCTTGGCCGCCTCGGTCGTGCGATATGACGCCCTTAGACTATTTCCTGTGGGGCTACGTCAAGTCTATGGTCTATGTCAACAAGCCAGCGACGATTGATGAACTTCGTACGAATATCGAACGTGAAATTGCAGCAGTATCGGCCGATTTATGCTTGGAAACCGTCGAAAGTTGGGTTCAGCGTCTGTACTTCTGCAACCGTGCCCGTGGTGGCCATGCAAAAGAAATCGAAATCCATACATAAGGCATCGAACGTACTTTCACAGGAACAACGAATTTCATTGATATCCAAAACCGTTTTTGTTTTATTTATTTACATCAAGCGAGAGTTTCTTGAATTTCCACCATCGATCTATTTTATGTTCGATTGGTACGGGTAAAAATCTAAATCCAGCTAATCTGAAAATCTCAAATCCAAATCCCAATCAAATAAATTTCTTTACTTACTGACCCAAAAACTGAACAAGTTTTGTAAATTTATTTCTTACTAATGTTTTATGATAATTTTCAAACGATTTTTTAGCTTACTTATTACCAAAGGGAAAGAGTGGCGTGTCAGTTGTTTTGGAACATACGTGAAGTTAGCAACTAGCAGTCCATATATAATAAGTCAATGCTTAACCCATACTACACGAAGCATATGTGTTGCCAATACAATGGTATCAACACCATATTGTATCAAAGGTACAATAGACTAGCTGACAGATTACTGATTCTTAACAACAGAAATTTCTGTTGTAAATTTCTTTACTTATTTTTATGAAAGAAAAGTTTTTTTCTTTCACTCATTTTTGCTTATGGGAACTACAATATCATTGGAATTTTTCTCGTGCTGGAACAGAGGGTTCGTAGTGCAGGTGTATACACAGATCAAAGTAATATGATAAAGAACTGACCTAGTATTGATTTTGAAAGATACACATATTTGCTCCAATGGCTACATAATTAACAGCTTCTTTATGTCAAAATGACATGTTTATTTCGTATTCGGTATATAATTATATTGAATTATAAAGATGAATTCGTGGGTGCAAATTATTTATTTATTTATGTCAAATGAATAATTATTTAAGAATAAATCACGAAAATGGAAATATGTAATAAAATAGGATAATCAAACTATCAAATGACACACTGACACTAACACAATGAAAATCAGAATTGCTCTCTTTTATATTCCATTGGAACAAGAAAAATCCTAAATCAGAGAATAATGTCTGAAAACCACAATCTAAAACGTAATCAGTTAGTTGAAGAAAATCTCCGGTCCTTCAGTTGAGTAATTGTGCTCCATGAACGGATTGTCCCTAGACCTCTAAGGAAACAATCCAGTTAGGGTCTATTTATAGCTATCATTGACAAGGGTTGGGTACGATACTCTTTTTTTAATCACGTTCATAAAATCCCGCTTATCATAATCCCGATTTTTAAAATCCCTCTTTTTTTATTATACCGTTTTTTATTATCTCATTTGTTACTATCCCGCTTTTCAAAACCAGTTGTTTTATTTAATATTTAACAACACCTTTACAAAATAAAAAGTGTGATTTTCAAATGCTTTATATTTAAACATACCTTAACAAATGTAAAATAGAAAAAAGTATCTACGTTAATTGTAATCAAGAAACACAAAACAATGCGATAAGCCGCAAGAAACCTGTCACACTCAAATTTAACGATTCGTTTACATTAACTTGTGGGATTTGGATTAATCCCTAGATAAATTTGACGGGATTTTGATTTAAAAAAAGGTGGATTTAAAAAAAAAACAGTGTTTTAGAAGACGAGATTTTAAAACTTCTTTTTCTTTTCCGCATTGAAAATTTTCTTTTACTTCGTGCGGCTATTTTATAAATTCAATCATTGGTGAGCTTTGAAACCAAAGCTCATACATTTTAAAACAAGTTTTATCCAAAAATATTTTAATTTTAAATTATAAGCTTCGCAGAAAAGACCTTTTTTAATTTTTACTGAACAAGATTTATTTTTCTCAAGTAATATTTGTCTTTCCACCGAAATGAAACGGAATTTTCCAATAATTCCTAAAACCTGCTATGGAGGTAAGACTTCAATTCCATCCTGTTTTGTGTTCCAATGAAGTTGTTAAATGATAGCTATAACTGGACCAAAACATAGCTACTGATTCACGCATAACAAAATCATAAATTCGTGAGTAGTTTGTTGTTCGCTGGTGCATACCAGTCTTACTAAGAACTTGGCAGCATTGCTCGAAACAAGTTCACAACGGAACCAATGCCAAAGCCAAACACAGAACAAAAGTACAAAGCAGAATCAGAAAAACAAAGAAGGTGAAGTAAGAAGGAAGGTTTCATTTTTGTCGTCGACGAACACAAATTTATTTGCAATCCGAAATTCGTGTCGTTTGGTGGAGTTCAGTCAAAGTTCATACTTTACAGATAATCTGTTTTTTTTTTAAATAGTTTTAGTTGTTTCTCTTACAGTTAGTATTACAGTTCATCAATTTGGTAAGTTGATAACTTGGATATTATTTTTTTTTATTACTTTTTGCTCTAAAACGAAACAGCTACGCGCTGTGATAAATTCTGCTCTTGTCTAGCCTTTTGTTTAAAAACAATATTGCGTCATTCAATTTCTGAACAATTTCAGTGCGTATTTGAAACAAGCCAACAAACACTAATTTGCATGTAGGTGTGTGTTTATTTTCTTTGTTAAAAAAAAATCAAGACTTGGTGACATTTTTTCCGTGTTAATATGAGGCAGGTGGCCCTCGGTCAGGGATTTCCCAAATAAAATGAGAGCAAGTTGGTAAATGCAGATGGATGCATTAGGTTTGATCACTGAATATAGAGTTAGTAGTAAAAAAAAAGAAGAAAAATGCTGTTATTCTCAAAAGTCTATTGTGACAATTGTTCAAGGCTTATGTTCTATGTAAAATGCGGTTATCAAACATAAAATATTATAATGTACAGTAATACAAGTCAACCATAGTAGTCATGTGATGCATACAGTTGTGCACGAAAGTGTACAAACAGTTAGCAAAACAGTTTTATGATTTTCTGATTTTCTTTCAACGGTATATTTCCTAATATTATTTGTGAACTTTATCCCGCAATTAAAATCAATGGACTATATCCAATCATAAAGTTATTTTTTTTGTATTTTTGTAAATTTTTTACAAAATCCGCTATCTTGTCCGCTTAGTTCTTTTATGCGGGTTAAAATGATTGGCCAAATGTACCAAGCGTTTGATTTTCTTTAATCGATAGCGGGACATTTAGATCGTGAGCTCTGTGCAATTTTTTTTAATGTGAACGAAGTCACCGTAGATCGGTATTTTTGTTTTAATATGTTTAAGACTTGCCGCAATTAGTATAGTATTTGTGAGTAACTTATTTTGTTGATTTTTTTTTAATTTAATAGCATTTTCAAATGGGAGACAACATTGATATTTTTGTTGATCTAGGTCACTTTTCTTTTATTACATCAACTTTCGAGTCAGAAACCAAATTGGCATTTTTTATGATCAAGATCAATGTTGAAAATCTCGATTCCATTTAGATTTACAACTGCTAGCACCATCAACAACACATTTAGCAACTTCCTTACGTTAGTTTGAACTTTTCATTTCCGAATCGCATTCGGTAAACAATTTTATTGAATTATCAAGATCAATTAGCGCATATTTTATTGATATATTATGTCATGTTAATATTCAAAACATTTTCTTGGTACCTAGTTTCTAAAAAATTAAGAATACATCCTAAAGTGAGAATCAGTTACCTATACAAAAGGTATTCTCACAGCCACTCTCACTTTTCAGTAAAACGTTATTTGTAGTAAAACGGTAAAGAAAAAACGACAATACTGTTTTTTTGTAATATTTTTATATACTTATGTATGTACCAACATAAAAATATGAAATTTGAAAAACAAATCTAAAAGCTTTAATAGAAAAAGTGAATGAGTCGCAATCCATAAATATGGAAAAAGCTAAACAGATAAAAAGATGGCACATTATTTCAGTATGTAGCTTGTTTGTTTTTTTTTTAATCACAAAAACCATTGCTACAACAGTGCTGATTATGGATCAAAATGTTTTATGACAGGTATAGAGAATTTAAATTTATTTATTAATTTAAATTAAATGCAAGATATTTTTTTTGCAAAAAAAACCATTAAAAATGGTTACTTTCCGCCCCCAGTACGGACGTAGTTAGAGATTTTTACATGTACCAACAAAAGTCGATGGCTTATCAAACGATACCCATTTTATGCAGTTTATTAAAATAACCCTTAAAAAAATGTTGGGAGATTTTGGACTTATTAACTTTGATGAACTATGAATTTTTTTCCATGGGCTGGTGAATAACTATGACTGAAAAATCTGTTGCATCCTCATACAAGAATCAATACAATAATTTACAGCGTCTGATAAATTATAAGTTTGCTGCGAACGTTTTACGAACGACACTTAAACTGCTTTCGATAATTACGTAGCATATCGCATATGTTTGATTTGTAAATGTGGCGAAATAAATGTCATAATACCATTTCGAAAGTTTTGACATTTACCGTCTAAATTAGCAAACTTAATTCTCGTGATAAATTTCCGACATTACTGCAAAACATTTTCATACAAATTTTGACAGTCTATTTACCAGGGCGTAAATTAACAACCTTAAGAGCACCCAGAATGCGTATCTGTAGCTTGTACCACTGTCAAAAGAGAGATACATTTCTTGCATGAAGTTGCCATTCATTCAACTTCAAGCTAGAAACTTAGCGCTTACTTGTTTTTAACGTTTGACTCAGCCACATATACGCATTCTAAGCGGCCCTAGACTTGATTTAAAAAAATTAGTTTAGTTTCGTTAATTTTTCGTAACGAAATATTTTAACGGGTGAGAAAATGAAAAATGCCTAAGGAACAAATTAACGAAACTAAATGTTTTTCCTTGTTCTGTTATTAACAAATTTGACAGTTTTAATTTATTTGCCACAAAAGTTACCGAACAACCTTAATATCGGCGGAAATGTATACTTTATATGCAAATGTATATTGAATAAATTTAAAAACATGAGTAAAGTTGATATCTTATAGGGCGGTAAAAATGAACAGAATTTTATTTTATCAAGTTAGCAAGATAGCAATATTAAAAAATAAAATAAAAATGCTTTTGCGGAGAAACTTTTTTAATCATGCAAGCCGATTTCAAATCTGTTATCATTAAGAGGCGTATGATCAAATAAAAGGCAGATCTCGCTTCATATCCATTTCATCCATTTAACATCCAACGGATATACAATGTTTTTCAAAACATAAACAAAACAAACGATGACATTTCTGCTTTGGTTGCTGGTCACAATGGGCCTCCGCACATGAGATGATTATTTTGGTATACACGCTTTGTCAGCCGAACGACAACATCATGAACATTGTTGTTGCATATACTCTCAACAAACCTAAAAACGGAACGGTCAAAGTATTCAAGGCAAATGTCAATTTCGATTAAAATACTAACACCATGAAAAGGGTTCACGTATACAATTTCTTCTGCCGGCATATTCATCTCGTGTGCGCTTGGTGTATGGTATGACCCCGGTGTTATGTCAGACTTAAACTCATCTCATGTGCGGAGGCCCAACGACGGCATGGTGCAAATCCGAAAGCCGAAATTTGTTACCTCGCAACACATAGTAGCAGCATAACCTCGCAACACATAGTAGCAGCATACTTTGAATAGGAATGTCTTTCGAAGCGAAATTTAGAACGGAACATCCGGTATACTAAGTATAGTTTTTAACCAAAGTGCTCCATTCATGGATCATGGGTAATTAAAACGCTTAGAAGATTAAGGGCCTAAGCCACATTTTGAAAAATTTGAATAATCAGCGTTTAGAGTTGTTTACCTATAACTCTTTTGATAAAATCAATGAAACAAAACTGAAGTGTTTTAAAATGTTAGTAATATTTTTTATTGAAAAGACAGGATTTACGAAATATTTGCAGTATGTGCAGGCAAATTAAAAAAAAAGTCGCTTAAGCCCTTCATATTCGAAGCGCTTCAATTGATGAATTATGCATTATCCTTCTACAAGGAGTTGGAGAATACATTACCTTGTTCCCTTAACGCCATCGATAATTTAGGTACATGTATTATTTGTTGTATATTGTAACCAATTAATACGTATGCCCTTTCGCCCTTTTTGTGCGATCGGAAAAGGTCTGTTTGACAATTTGTTTTTTTTATTTCACGTTACATTGACAACGATCTTTTACCGATCCAACTTCAGCCTCATAGATCATTGAAATTGTCTCGATGATGATTCGTTTTAAAATTACACGTATGGAGCTCTGGGTCTACTTACTGCTTCGTTCATAACTAACTGGCAACAATTTTTTTTCTATTACGTTCTAGGTTGTCCTCCCTACCACATTAGTGTCCAATCGTAGTTTTCGTAGGAGATTTTTGTCTTTGTTCTTAAAGGACGAAGTTGCATCTTCGCTTATAGATATTCTTTTATTTTAAACTAGCAACCCGGCTCGACTTCGCCCGACGAACAATTTGATTTCAGCCTCTTAGATCTCGAATGCTCGGCCTAGTGACACAAGACCGTAACTACATTTTTTTAAGATTTTTGGCTGGGTATGCCACCTTACTTAAAATATAGAATTTATATATTAAGACAAAAAATTGTATCAATCTTAGCTCCATTCTTTCTAAGTTGTACGTTCAGGACTTATATTTTTCAATTCCCATTTTGCAACTTACTACACGAAGCGAGCGTGTTACCACCCAAAGTATTGCCAATACAATGTTATTAATACCATGTTGCGGCAACTATACTTATGAAACCAGCTTGCATTGCATCAAGCTGCATAGAACGAAAAACGCTTATGGATGTCCTTCTGTTCACTCACGAGTTCAAAATTAGCCATCGTAGTATTTTCCGTGTTGTATCTCTTTTGGGGAATGATATATGGGTTCCAAAAACGTGTTTAAAATTTCTAAAAGCAAGGTCAAACCTTAAATCATAGAAGTAGCTTAAGATTTCTTATTTCATAACGTTCAATTATTAGGGCAACCCTGTTACATGACACGTTTCATGTTATTTGAATCTATCCATCAGTCAGGAAGTCTATTCTAATTCATTTGCTTTAAATTAAAAAGCAGTCAAGTTCTAGAATTGGACTGCGTAATTACATTTTCACCGGTTGTATGACTCCAATGGTAAACATGTGTTATCATAATTATATAAATTTCAATTGGTTATATACCAACATATTGTTTTAATTGTATGTACCTGTGCTAATTTTTACTTTTTTTTTATCTTTTTTACAGATCTCAAGTTATAGTCATGCGAGCTTTATTTGTTTTGTTCGGCTTGATTGCCGTTGCAAGTGCGGTTTCATTTGTCGATATTGTTAAAGAGGAATGGCACACATTCAAGGTAAGAAAAATTATTTAGTGATTCTGTTTGTGCACTAAATTTGATCGAATTAAAGTTATAATCCAATTCCTTTTACAAAGAACAGCCTATGTGACAGGACTGAACTGAGCTTGAGTCATTTTTTTTTAAAGTCATTTGCTGATTGATAAGAAACATGCAGCAGCGCACAACGTAGTGTGGAGTATTTGTTTTGACGGTTCCAAGAAATAAATAAGATAAGGAGTAAGCAGACATATACATAGAAAAGTGGACACAATGTATGCGCGGCGGAAAAGAGTTTATTAAGAGTCATACATTCATACGATCAAGCCTATTGATGGGTATGGTATTTCGATGACGCATCGCTTGGTGCTAGTAATTAGATCCTTTGGTCTCTCAAGGGGAAGAAGCTCATCTGCTCACATGGATTAATGTTTATTCCTGTTGAACAGATCTAATTTCATGCTATACTCCGCAAAGCAGTTTTTTTTGTATATAATGCATGCCCAATTCATTGTTACTTCCTCCTCCGCATTAGCTTTTGGCCGTTGGTATATGAAGCTTGTTTTTCAATTTCACGATTGCCTAGAAAATTCGTAAAATAATTTTAGGCGGAGATGTGTAGCATTTGTGCATTAGAATATTACACGCATATGAGAGTACCAATTTATAGTTAGAGCCAAACGTCACAGCTTGGTTATAAAACTGTAGATATTGCTTATTATGATTTTAATAGCTTGTCCAAAACACATTTGGCTTTACCGTACTGCTATACAGTAAACACTTGAAGCTACATTTATGCCAAAAAACAAAAACATCGATGGCTAATTTTTATTTTATTTTTTGTTAAAAGCGTTCTCTAACTTGACACTTAAAAAAATGTTTGGAGTTCGATTTGTTGATCGATACCGACCTCGAGTAAACGCTTGCTTGTTACGACATTGACAGCTATGTCCAGATGTTTCCGTCCACAGTTACCTTTGCTGTTATCATACTTACGCTCTGCGCGCAAAAGGTCTGGGTTCGATTCCCAGCCGTAGCAACACCTAAATGATTTTTCACTGGCTCTCCTCTAGTGATGATCTGACAAATCATCAACTTCGCTTTTAAGTGTCGGCATATAACAGGAAGTCCCGTCATCGTGCAAGAAGTACACACACACACATGGATGGTTATTAGAAAGCTAGGCCTGGGTATTTGTATTTTGTAATCGCCGTCGCAGGAATGCAGAGATGTCTAGCTCTGGAGTGGGTGTCTTAGAAGAGGGTTCTAATTTTGAATTGGTTAAAACAGCAAAAAATATCCATAAGATATCATTAGTGGAAAACCATTGAAAGGAACGTTTCTTGGAACTCCTTGATAACAACAAATGCACCTTTGGTCTGTCCACCTAAAGCATGTGCTATGGTCACTGCACACACTATGATATAATCCCTTCAGCTGCTAAACTGTTCCTTATCAGATAAATTGGATGTCACTGCAATCAACCGCATGTTTAATAGAATAGATTTACGCTTTCTAATCAGCCTCCGGATCGTTTGAGATCGTTTTGTCAATGGGTTCTTATTTACACGTGGAAACATAAAGCATTGCTGATAGAAGGCAGAGTATACCCTAGCACGCGTAGATCTTCAGATATCAATCCAGTTTTGTATGACAGAAAGGCAGATTTTAAAGTGGAGGATTATTCCAAACTGGCATGTGTGATTGGAAGAACAAAAGCGATGTAAGCCAGATGAAACCAAGTTGATCTTGTGGTTTGTTTGGTGCTCTATCTGTTTCGAGTTTCAATTGTCCACTTCAATGTTATGGGGTTCTTATTCCTGTGAGTCTTGGTCTATCTTTATACGTTACGAGTAATACCCAATCGTTGACCTTATTTGATAGCCAAAATTGCGAACCCAATGTAACGCCGATTATAGACGGCGAATCGGAAAATCGTCACATGAAGGTTTTAAGCTGTGCTCTGCAAGAGGTTTTTTGACAGATTCCGTGATTTAAAGTATGGACCCCTGTGTAATCGGAACACGACACCCATACACTGGTACTCGAGCTTTTTGTATGCTCAGGCGAAAAGGCATGTTTTATATTTTGTGGCGCTCTTAATTCGTCTCACCACTTCGCAGTTACCGAAGAGATCCCATATGGAAGGTCTTATAAGTATGAATGTTCGACTGCAAAGACTTTGTCTCATTTTTGATCAAACCAACACCCGTTGATAGTTTCACCAAGTCGTTGTCATTCTTTTGTGAGCCATTTGCTGTAAACAAAAAGTTAATTTTTTCATAGCTTTTTATGAGGTCGTTTGACTTTCGCTCGTCTAACGATGGGTTATCGTCGATGTACATTTGCGCAGAAGCGAAGCTAACTAATAAAAACACCCAGAGATAACGATATGCGTCGGCTTCTTGAGCTGATAATGGTGGACGTCTGATTGAATGTTTAATGAAATTATTCTATTTTTGCGGGTAAATGTAGGGCATGCTAATCGACACAGAGACGGCAGGTCATTGATTTCATCACGGAAATGTTAACGCGACAATTAATTTGTTTATGCATAGAGCAACAACTTGAGTGGTTAGTCATCGGTGTTAGAAACTGGTTCTTACAAACAAATTTCTTTGTTGTTAATTCGCCTGTACGTTGGTTTACCTTTCTGACTGAACTGACGATCCATGTGATTGACTTGCTAGCGAATTTAATTATATAAAAGCTCATTTGCAGATAAAATAAATATTTTTGTGATGAAGAATTGCAGAAGATCAACATATCGATGACAGAGGTGTGTCTTTATAGGTGAAACCATTAAACTCAAATTAAAACGTGCCACAAAGAAGTAAGCATTTGATAAAAACAAAAACCGCAGCACATTATGGAAGAGGGGTGTGATTTTATCGGCATGATAATAATCATTTATTAAGAACAAAGCATGCATGTTATTTTGTTTTAAAACGTAAACGCATCATCCATTGTATGACTGTGCATTAAGTCAGCGAACGTGTTTTTATTGTGGCTGCACATTGGTTCGTGACATTCAATTTACTGCTTGGGCGAAAACAACTTTTTGGAGCGAAGGGTCTCAGTGAATATTCATATCATTAGAGTGGGATTTAAACATCAACCGCAAATATGTTTCATGAGTCAGCTGATTTTAGATATTGAATTTTCAGTTCAGTGAAATGCATATAAGTTCACTCTGTCTGGGTAGACATGGTTTTCCTCTGTCGATAAATGCTCCATTTCGGAAATGGTATGCTTTCACCAGAACTCTGCAGAATAATCGAGGTCCTATGGACTGCATGTGTAATCCTTTGAAAACAAATCGTATATATCTTGACTGAGACTGCCTAGTTAGTGTGTGACTTAGTATCATGAACTGATTGCTCGAACAGTAGTTCAACACACAATACTTGATTGAAATATACGTATGTTAACCTTCCGAGTTAATCACCGTCTTTGGGTCTCGTCATGATTTGTTTTATTTTTGTTGGTTTACGTGCGCCCAATTTGCTATTTTACTTGTACAACAGTTGAGATCTCCAGTCGTGTCAGTCCACAAATAGGCTTGCACACTTGCACTTGAAAAACTGCTATGGTGTGGTTTTCCCCTTAGCATTCGTATGCTGAGAACACATTACCATGATAGACACAGCAACATCTCTATTAAGAATTGCTGTAACCTTGCTGCGCCAATGTTTTCAAAGGACTGCATAAATTCTGTACATGAATTCAATCTATTTTGTGTTTTATACACCTTCCATGTACCGGAAATCCCTTAACCCACAGCAAGCATTATCTTACTGAGTGGTACTTAAAAACGGCATGGACAAGAATATGCTGCGCTACTCCAATTCGTTGATGACCGCTGGTAGGAAAGCAGCCTTCTTTTTTAGTTAAACCAGTCTCTAGTAAACGGCTTCTACTAGCCCCTATCGAGGTATCCGTTTGGAACAAACGAAAATTATTTCCAATCGGAACTCAATAATGGAGGGGTGATTGTGATGAGCCCGAAACAAGATTATTATCTAGAGTTAGCTCACGAAAGTTGTTGGGTTAACTCTGCAAAAACTGGTGGAGTCAAAAACTGTAAGTTAAATTTTTCAGCACCCTAGACATGGTTTTTTAAAATTTTCCAGCCAAGGTTTATAACAATTGGTCAAAATGGCCAAAGGCTTTAAATGGGATGACCAAGATCTTTACAAATTCATCTCATTAGCTATTTTGGATAACCGCGATCGATTCTAAAGACAAAGCTGTCGCGACTCTAAATCTCCAACAATCTATTTTTGTTCCAACTATCCTCGTTTTTGGTCTGGTGGATGGTAGTTTTTCCAGTGCCCATCGGTTGGTACATCACTGACTGTATCTGTACAATTTACGATCTTGCAAACGATATTGAGGAGACTTATGCATCCAAAATTTCTGAAGTTCGTAACTTTTTTTATAGATTGAGCAAACGATGCGGTTCTTGAGGCACAGATTCATCCGATTGCATTTAGCTGATGATGGTTTATAAAGTTTTTTTTTTCAATAATAGCTGGTCAGTGTTAAAATGGAATAAAACAAGCTGTTTGAGGTATTAACGAATACTTTTTATTCAAAAGACCCTTGTACGTCATCATGACTTCAAATGTTCAAATGTCCGCCGTGGCTTGGCACTGTGCTACGGATCAGAGAGGTCAATTTTTAACAACTCCTCCGCATAGACCCGACTGAATCGGTTATATTGATTTTGGGAGAATCGGTTGATTCCAGCTTATTAGTGTAGACCTGCTACTACAGAAAAATTCTAACGCGATCAAATCGCAAGATATAGCTGGTCATTTCATTTCTTCTCCAAAAGAGATAGCCTACCTTCAAACCGTTCATTCGGAATGTTCATTTTGGAGTTTAGAGATGACGCATTGAGAACAAAAAACTGAAGCCGCGTGCACGTGCACACAAGAGAAACGAGATCCAAATATATGGCGAGCTGTAAAAGTACGACCCGCCATAGAACAATTTTTCTTGTATGCAGTGCGTCATCTGTATGACTTATAATCCTTGGTGGGGCCTACCGTTCTTCTAAATGTCATATAGGTCTATATTGTTCAATACGGCCAAAACAAATTGGTTGTTAATGATCTGCAGCCTCATGGCCTCACCAATATCGTTTTCGACCGCACTACCCAAAATAATTACCAAACAGAAACTATAAAAATGCTCTCCCGTTTGGCCTTTCTTCAAATGATACGCAGGGCAGTCAGCGAATAAACAGCTTTCTCAACACAAAATTCTTCAAGTTGAAGTTCGAAGGTAGAGTTCTTGTGCTTGGTGAGGAATCGACTGCCTCGTGTTTCCCCGTACGCTTTTGCGGACAGTGACGATGTTACTGAATGGTAAGCAACAGATTTTACGGACCCCACCAAAATAGCATGGCTGTTAAGATTGTCCACATCGACCACATCTATGGTAAATCCTTAAGTTCAAGATGCTACTAAGTTATCCCCAGTGATTTTAGTAGAAGGAAAGAAGGCATCATTGTCAATCCTCAGTTTGAATTGTTACTGCCCTGTCATAAGTGTATAGTATATAATAAAAATATATAAGGTTGCTTCCGATAACTGTGCAACTGGGAATTAAATGTTGTCCTTGTGAACAAAGGGTGTTTTAAAACACTTTTCAGTCGCAAAAATCCAAACGCTCCTCTCTCACCGAACTTTCGTCCCACTCCTTCTTTTATTAAATAAACTCTCTGGCACATTATCAGTAAACTTCGCCCAGTCAAGGTCGACATAGAGTATGAATGAGTAGAATGACTATATATACGCTCTAAAAAAACAACAAACTCGGAATATATGCACTTGTTGATTGTTTTTTGTTTGTTTGGAAGCATTTGAACTTGCAGTATATTCAACTTGATAAACGAGTAACAAAATAAAAATAAAAACGACTGCGGAAATGTTTAATCTTTGCCAGAGCACATCCAATACTCCTTAATAATTATTATTCAACTCGTGATTCTTGGTATAATGTAGCTTTGTGCATTTTAATATAAAATTTAACTCAATCGGACAACAAGCTTCAGTGATTATAATTTCAAACAAACATGAGAAAGTCAATTTCAATTTTTTATCTTATCTTGTGCGGTATTCGATTAAATATTGTTTTTGTACTTAAAAAATAGTGTGAGTCAATTCTGGGATTGTTGTAGAACTTGATTGGGATATACATATTTTTTTTCTTTTATATTTGTTATGTGATCAACTGATAACATTTTTCTTAGAAAGATCGTTTTAAATTATCGGATTCTAGGTATTTTAAGTGTGTTTGCATACAATTTTGCATACTTTTCGAAGTTGAAAGGTTTTTAAAACGTAAGTTTCGATGTGATTACTGTAATCAATATGACCAGTAACGGCAAAGTGTTTTTAAATGAGGTTTCCGTCATTGGATAGGAGTAATTAATGGGATTTTATGGAATCATAACTAAGTAACTAACTAGCTTCGTGTTATAATGATTTTTGAATTTTTAAAGGTCGGTTTTTCAGTGGAGATCAATTTAGTTTCGGGATTAAACTCCGGGATGGTCATTCCGTAACTTTGAAAACCGTTATCACTCAGACGGTAGTCGAGACGGTGCCGTGACCAATAAGGTCAAACGTCATAACGGCAAAATTTATAAATTTGGTCTAATGACGCTTTGTGAAAGTGACATAGGGCCAAATTCTAGCATTTGGTATTCAAAAGGCCGGATTGCATATTTTCTTTGCTTTCCTTATACGAGTATATGACGTTACGTCCGAACCGTCGATGTTGTGTGTCCTTTCGTGTTGCCAGCATATATCGGGATTTTCTGTGAGTAATTTTGGACCAATAGCATCACGAGGTTCATTCTTCGGGAAGTAGAAATGCCAACGCGACTGAATTGTTGAATTGAATTGAATGGCTAATGTCACTTTCCTTATTTATCGAAGTGTCTTCTATAAAGCGGCATTAAGCCAATGACGCTTGGCCTTCTGTCACGGCACCGTCGAGACCTCAAGAGCAATCGCTCAATAATCGTCGGACTCCAGTTTGGTAAAGGTCAGTTTCTAATTATCGAAGACTCAGCAATCTGGAGTATTGATGTGCCCATTCGTTCTACATATCCCAGCTATCATGAGGAGTTTTTTTTTTTTTACTATTCGCATGTCGCTGTATAGCTTTTTCTTGATTGAACTGGACCAATGGTTTTTTTAAAAAAAATTTCTCTCAACGACCAAAGATTTATAATCATGATCAGGGTCTTATAAACGATCTCCTTAACATTTTATTAAATTTTTATAAAACAAAAAGGTGAGTGTACGATATATTCAGATCTCAGCGGTTCGGAATTGTTTCAAATATTAAGTTGAAAGACTAAACTATAGGTCTTAGTTCTATAAACATTGATATGAAACTTCACAAAGCCAAGCAGTTAGAAATTTGTAAAAAGAAAAACGAAGACAAATTTAGTAGTGCATTCATCCCAAATGATAATTTTGCATTTGTTCAGCACTATCATCCTTGACAATGTTTTTTTTTTTTTTTGTGTTCAACACTTTATCTTGGTAACTTCGAATATTCTGAAAAATTATGCCCCAGCGAGGTATCCGTCATAGCGGACAATTTTCCGCAACGCATACTTCATCGGAAGTTTAAATTCCATTCGAGGTATGTATCATCGGAGAAAAATCACTTGACTACAATTTGTAAATAAATTCCGCGAAGAATTTGTGTCGGAGGAAATCTGAAAAAGATTTGCACTTAGCTGTCAAAAATTGCACGAAAACGGCATCTGAACGTACTTCAACGTAATTCGCCGGTGTGTTACAAAATGTCGGAGAAATATTCCGAACAGGTTTAAGGAAGAATACCTTGAAGCTAAAATCCCCCGAATAGAAAAAAATCTGAGAATTTTCCGCTCCGACGGATACTTTTTTAGGGCCGATTGAATGAGCTGTTCTGGCTCCATCCAAAAATTCACCACGACTGGAATCCACCTTGTCTAGCCGAAACTGCCAGAATAATGCGGTCGCAGTCGTTTTGTTTTTCGTCTCTTTCAACATACTTCAAGATTCGACGTTTTTAATTTTTTTTTGCGCGCGTGCTTATGATGGTGGTGTTTTGACATTTTTCGTAATACAAAAATACCCGAACGACATGCCAGTAACTTTCCAACTAAATTATGAGATTCTATGAATATTTTCTTGTTAATCACAAAAATTACTCATTCGCTCAAACTATTTATGCCGTCGGGCTTAAAATATGACTCGAGAAGTATGGTGATGTGAAAACTGTACTCAAAGAATTACGGGGATAGCAGTTCATTTCAGTTAAGCCTTAGTTTAGAATGCTTTCTTCTCGGAATTTGGATAGTTTTTGCTTTTTATTCTGTGACACATATCAACCTAGCTCAGGTACAAACTGTCAAGACAGACGATGGTTCATATATACAGCATACTCTTCCCGACAGCAAAGTTAGTTAAACATAACCCCAGGACCAATAAAAGCCAAACTCAAAAGCATGTGCCGTTGCATAAACCGCGATGTTCGTCCGGTTCGTTCGGTGGAGTCAATTGAATTTGGGACCTTATTGCTTTCGAACAATTGAGCCCTGTAGCCAAAATATTCGCATCTACTAAGTGAATCCAGTGGATTACAATAGTAAGTAGTCCAGTGAGTCACAAATTGACATAATCCTCTGTTGAACAGCTGTGCTACGAACAATTTCGTTGCGGAAATTCAGTTCTTTGAATTCATCTCCACATGGTGGCGGAAACAATTCTAACTTTTTGTAAGACTGTGCTTCTAGTTGCGGTTGCAGAACGAAGAGTTTATTTGCAATCATACGCTGGTGATAGAATTCCATTCCGTGATTAGATTCACGACTGCTTCATAAGTCAGAATGTGCTCTTTTGAAGAGGTGGCATCCTGATGGCAGGATCAGCTAATGTATTTAAAGATTAAACATTGATGTATGTTAGTTACCATTAAACATTGATGTATGTTACCATTTAACATTATACTGGTCCCTTGCTGGCACATATGATGCTGTAGTCGATAGCAGACAAATTTGTGTTATATATTTTTAGTCCATGCAAAGTGTAGTGTCCGAACTAACGGTTTTAAATGCTTTGAAAAGTGGCTGCACCTGCTCAACGATCTCATGTAAAAGCGTTACTCTTGCAGTTGATAATGCCTGACGTGAAATATAACCTGTTTAACCAATAGATCACCTCACGGTGGCCATGTGTAACTGGGCTCGAATATTACTTGGAAAGTCCTTATCGTGTTACTTATAAAAATGCTCTCCATGAACGTCCTCTAATCCCAATTGATTTTTTTCTAGTGTCGACTTTTCACATTCTGTGTTCTGTTTTTACATAAATTCTAACCTTCGTTTCTTTTCACTTCCAGCTCACACATGCCAAAAACTACAAAAGTGATACCGAAGAGAAATTCCGCCTGAAGATCTTTATGGAGAACAAGCATAAGATTGCCAAACACAATCAGAAATACGCACAAGGTCTCGTCTCGTACAAACTAGGCGTCAACAAATATGCCGATCTATTGCATCACGAATTCGCCAGCTTGATGAATGGCTACAATCGCAGCCACTCTGAGGGTATGCCTGGCTTCAACGATGTTCGCAGGGCCACAGGTGTAAGTTTCATTAGTCCAGCTAATGTAAAACTGCCAAAAATGGTCGATTGGAGAAGCAAGGGAGCTGTTACCCCAGTCAAGGATCAAGGTGAGAACTTTTTTTTTTAAAAAAAACTTCTTTTTACTCAAGTGGTATACTTATGTTTTTTTTTAATTCTATTAGGTCATTGTGGTTCATGCTGGGCATTTTCCACTACAGGTGCCTTAGAAGGTCAACACTTCCGTCAGACCGGAATTTTGGTATCGCTTTCCGAACAAAATCTGGTCGATTGCTCAACAACCTATGGCAACAACGGTTGCAATGGTGGTCTCATGGACCAAGCATTCAGTTACATCAAAGACAATGGTGGCCTTGATACCGAAAAAGCCTATCCCTACGAAGCTGTTGATAATTCCTGCCGCTTTGATAAAACCAAGATTGGAGCCACAGATAAGGGATTCGTAGATATTCCTCAAGGTGATGAGGACAAATTATTGGAGGCTGTCGCCACCATTGGTCCAGTGTCCGTTGCAATTGATGCCTCTCACGAATCATTCCAATTCTACAACGAGGGTGTCTACGACGAGCCCAACTGTGACTCTGAACAACTGGATCATGGTGTCCTTGTTGTTGGCTATGGCACAGAAGAAGATGGATCCGAATACTGGTTGGTGAAGAACTCATGGGGTACCACCTGGGGTGATAAGGGTTTCATTAAGATGGCACGAAACAAGAAGAACCAGTGTGGTATTGCCACAGCTTCCAGTTATCCACTTGTGTAAAAATAAATCAGTAGATCTGAGTATGTTTGTCATGTTATGTATGTTTTGTCTCCAAAAAGACTCGTAGAACAATAAAAAAAAATAATTTCGTAATAAAAAATGAAGCGTTTCTATAATGGAGGGAGTTGGTCGCAGAAGATTGTAGGAATCTGAACACAAGGGTTATTTGGTGGAGTGGGTGTTGATTGATGTCCAGGTGAGTAAGTAAGAAGCTTGTTGATCTCTTGACAGGGAACAAAACTTCGAGATCAAAGTCCCTAGATATCCAGTATTGTGACAGAATGCATTATCAATCATATCAAGATAAACATAAGTGTCATGTTCTTCCCAAGCAGCATTGATTTTGGAGATTGGCGAGCTTTCCAACACCTTAGGGCTGCCATACTCTGAAAAATGTTGGCGATTATTTAACTCTCTACTCTCTAAAGAAAAGTTAACATCTAAACAAGAATCGTTTTGAAGGCGAAAAGGTATCTAAACCTAGAATTTGCAGTAGATTTGTCAATGACCAGTTGTCATGATACTAATGAAGAATCAACCGTAGCACCTAGGATTTCTGCAAGTTTATTGTGATTTGTATCTCAATATTAGAACTGTGTACTTGTCCTTTGCTAATTATGTACGGCGCCTATTTTGCTGGTCTTCGTTTCTGAAATGAATTTGTTTCCTAGAGCTAGTAGGTGAGACGTTTCGACTGATAGCAATGGCGTTTGGTGCTTTAAAAACGATCATCAATATGTAGCAGGACCGTAGACGGAGTATATAGGAAGACACTTTATATTCGATTCATCTACACATGACTAGGTTGACTAGAATTGTGACTAACGTCACGAAAGAAGCTTGTAAGTTACTCTTTCCTTGAGCTGACACATCTGTGTTGGGTTCCTACCCAACAAAGGTTCAATGGGGGCAACATTCTCATATGTCGTTTGATCGGCCGCATCTGATGTCCTAGTTTTTCCCTGGCCACTAGCATAAATCCCCTGATTTAGCGACAAATTTCGACGCATATTCGAATCTAATAATGAGGCCTAAAATTTGAAATTGGTAGTTGATGATGAGAAAGCTGCAGTCAGGCATAACGAACTAGTTGTTCACATCAACGATTTTACCTTAATTAACTGAGGTTGGCAATTTATAAACAAGCAAAACTTGGCTGCCTGGAATGAATGGCTTTCGAGCTATATAAAGGCGTGGGAGATGACGTGGTAGCGGCATACACCAATTGGTATGCCTGCGAAATGAAAGACTCCACCGATAAAACCATGTTGGAAGGGAGAGGTAAATGTATTAAAAATCCATTAAAAGAGCAGTTGGTAGAACTAGACCTACCACCGATTAAACCATGTTGGAAGGTAGAGGTAAATCCATTAAACGACGTGTTAGATTAGCACAGATTATTTATTCAAAAATCTTCGGTATCAACATCATGTCTTGACCCGGACTTTTTAAATACAGCGATAGCAAAAACTACCAACCACCCAACCTAAGTAAAGTGAGGATAGCAATATCTCAACTCAAGTTAAACAAGGCCGCCGGAAATGACTTGGTAAGTAACATTCACCAACTCATAAGCCAAATTTGGTCGGGGGAGAATTTGGCTGAAGAAAAGAACCTCAGCATCGTTTGCCTGATCCACAAAAAGGAGAATCTCTGAACTGCGCCAACTACAGAGGCATAAGTCTCCTCCACATCGCCTACAAGATACTATCTGCCGTAATATATGATCGCATGAAACCGTTTGACAACAACCTGATCAGTCTTATCCATCAGATGCGTATCAGATTATTGTCCCAATAATGTATGCCCATATACTTTGAGAACATTTCAGAAACATTCACCACCGTCATTCCAATCCTCAATAATAAAAATAACATACGACAAATTCAAAATCTAGTACATTTTTTGTATGCTTCAACATTCTCTAATGCTCCGTGTTATGAAAACCAACAGTTGCAACGAAACACCTGACGGTGACATTGGACACTTGCATAGACTCATAGAGGAAATATGCAAAATCAGCCGGCTGGCGATATCATTTCGGTAGAGAATTAGCTGATAAGATTCGTCGTTTCGATAGAAATTCAATCCAAAGACTAAGCTAATTGTTACTCCCCACCAACAGTAAGGTAAGAAACTATTTCATCTTGTTGCACAACCCTAGTTGAATGTCATTCATAACTCATACAGACAGCAGACACCACCAACTTCAGCTATATCACACTACCGAGTGCTATGAGTGAGAAAGTCACGAAACTAGCTCTAGCCAGCCGGCTCATAGTACTCAGTGTGCAACTTATCTCGGACGCCCTGTTTCCCGACCATAACGCCGATGTCTTTAAATCCCCCAAGCCACCTGGAACTGACGAATCGTTCATCGATAAATCTCTGAATTTCTGCTTTTCCGGACTACGTCGCTGGGACGCAGAGTACTTCCTTCACATTGCCGAGTATGGATATAGTTACGAGAACACACTTGCTTTCTACCCACTCTATCCGACTATTGTTGGCTTTTTGGCAAAGTGCGTGTATATCATTGGATTTGGAATCTCTCTACGAACGCTGACACTAGTCATAGGTGTCGCGTTGAATGTGTACTTTTTCTGTCGAGCTGCGAACTGTCTCTACGAACTGACACAGAAGATATTTGGAGATTTGAACAAGTCTTGGAATGCCGCCGTCATATTTTGCTTCAACCCCGCTTCAGTGTTCTTCACTGCCCCCTACTCGGAAGGATTGTTTTGCTGGTTGTCGTTTAGCGTTATGTTGGAGTCAGTGGGACAGGTGTCGATATTAACCACATCTCTGACGCTGGCACTGAGCATTGTTTGTCGCTCCAACGGTTTGGTAAATCTTGGTTTTCCCGTGTATTTTATCTTTAGGAAGATCTTCCTCAAGCAATCGAAATGGATGGCATTGCACCTAGTGGCCATTGTATTTCTATCGCTGATTCCATTGACATTTTTCGGCTTCTATGCGTTTAGTCAGTTCTGTGGGACCAATGCTGGTATTGAACATCCACCCGAAATCATCCAATACGCAGTGGAGAGGGACTACATTTTGGCTGGCGATCGAGTTCCTCCAAACTCACCATGGTGCTATCATTCCTTTCCATTCCCCTACTCGTACATTCAGTCTCACTATTGGAACGTGGGCTTTCTAAAATACTACGAATGGAAACAGCTGCCAAACTTCATTCTTGCTTCACCAATAATTGGCTTCATTCTCTATCAGACGTTCCTCTACGTGCGCTCATTGTTGAGTTTTCTTCGTACGTCAACGTTGCAACAAGCAATCACCGAGTGGAAGTCGATGCCATTCATCATACACAGTCTATTCTTGACGCTATTCTGCACATTTTTCACTCATGTGCAAATCGCCACACGACTCATCTGTTCCGCGTCGCCAGTCCTATACTGGTTCGCCGTAAACCATTTGCCAAAGACATTCGATCGCATCGAATGGAAATCAGCCACATCGGTGGTTCTTCTCTGGTTTGGTGGATATTTTCTCGTTGGAACAATGTTGTTCAGTAATTTCCTGCCATGGACGTAAGACGTCGTCGATTTTGAAATTCTATCAGAGGAAGGAGGTGTTTTTTGTTGTTTTCCTTCGTTCCTGGAGATAAGAGACTGGTGTGCACGTGATTTATGTAATTCCATTAATGTAATATGTGCGAATGAGGCAAGGAGCAAGGAGTTTAATTGCTTATTGTTGTTGTGTTTATTGTAGGATTATATTTGTTTGTAACAATTAAGTTTTTTTTTAATTTAATTTAAATGAACATCTGTATAGTTGATTTAGCGGAGAGTTCCTTCCCAAGCCTTCCAAATTTAATGAAATATATTGTTTCTGTGAATAATTTGATGGGAATATTGTTTTTGATTGCAAGTAATTCAAGTAATTCTACATGACGTCTTGAGGTTTTTGATATAAAAACCACAATAGCCACAGAAAACGACGATAGATAACGATGAAGACAAAGTCACCGGTGGTCATGAAATCTAAGAGTTCTGTTCTGTTCTCATCAACACGTGCAATGAAAGAACCCGTACCGACGTAGCTTTTAAGCTGCTACACAGCAGACATTAATGCTATCCAAGAGAGGCGATGGTCATCACTACTAAAGTCCATGTTATAGAAGGTGGAATAAACATTTTATAGTAATCGACGGATTTAGGCTACATTTGTCAACATAAGAATCATGTACGCTGACGCTATGGCTAAGAAACCAAGGCACATAATTGAAACATTTGATCCTTGGCAAAACCTATGAGGCGTAAAAATTGTGCTAGTTGCTTCAATGGCAAAGTAGGAAGTCAGCACATCTCCTGCACAACGCCACGTCTTGCAACAGGCTTTACTTACTTAAGTGACGCTAGAGTCAGGAATGACCCTAGGCCTCAACCAACATGATTTTCAATTAGCTCGGTCGTTAGGTAACTGCCTCCAGTTGCGCAATCCAAGTTGGTTTCTACCTTTGCGCGTCACTTAAGTCGAGGTCTTCTTCTACTCGTCCGACGCGACGTCTGGCTGGAAATCGAAGGCTCTTCGAGCCGGAGTATGTGTGTCCATTTGTTCTTCAAGTTCTAGCCATATTAAACATCCAATGCCGAGTTTTTTGACCATGTCGCTGTACAGCTCGTATAGTTGGTTGAATCTTGGTCGCCATAGCCCGTCAACGCAAATGGGATCGAAGAATTTTCCTCTCGAATCGACCAAGGATTTTTTCATTTATTTTTGATACGGTCCTTGCTTCAGCGCCTTACAGCAGGTCTAGGATGATCAGGGTTTTATAAAGGATCTCCATAGTAGTTCGAGTGAGCGCGTTACTGCTGAAGCCTTCTTAGCCCGAAGGAACAGCGTTTGGCAAGAGTAATTCTTCGTTTAATTTCAGACGCTAAACCCATTTTTTGCGCTCCCTTCTCTATACTAGCAAACGTGGCTATGAATGTGGTACCGAATGTGTCGGTGAGGTGAAATGGAGCAGCGGCAATTCTCCATCGTCATCCTGCACAGACGGACGAGTTTGCCGGTTTACCAATAATATATATCCATGGCTCTGTATAGTTCGTCTCTACAAATTCTGTCGTATGCGGCTTTGAAGTGGATGAATAGGTGGTGGGTAACGATTTGGATTTCTTGGGTTTTTTTCAGGATATGTCAAAGTGTGAAGATTTGATCAGTTGTGGACTTTCCTGGCCTAAAACTACACTTATAAGGGTCGATCAGGTTGTTGTTAAACGGTTTCAGGCGTTCACACATTGCTCATCTTGTAGGCGATGTTGATGATCCTTATGTAGTTGGTGCAGAAGGCCCACTGTTTTATGGATAGGACAAACAATGTTGTTCCATTCTTCAGGCATACTTTCATCCCACCAAGATTTTCTTATGAGTTGGTGAATGTTACCAAGTCATCTCCGCCGGATGAAAGGCCGTCATTTTCGACAGCCTTTTTAAGCTTAAGTTTAGAAATTGCTATCCTCACTTCACTAAGGTGAGGTGGTTGGTTGTTTTCACTGTCGGTGCCAAAAGTTAATAGTTTTTTCTGCCTAACAGCGGATAGTGGTTCGTCATCGCCGTCTAGCAGTCGGCAGAAGTGGTTTTTCCATATCTTCAGCATCCACTGTGCCTCAACTACGATATTTCAGCTTGACAGGATTCTGTTACAGCCTGGTATCATTGGCTTTCACGTTGCAACAGGCTTAGAACATTTTAATATCCATAACAACAAAGTGGTATGAAACACGGTCAATCGAATTGACCTCATGTTGACTGTCGAACCATGATTAAGCACCCAACGTCGACTCAAACCCGGATTTCCAATTCGTATACAAAACAAAATCAAAGGTCCGTAACAGAAAGACCACTCAAACCTTTGCAAAATGTATTTCCCTCAATCTTTCGAAAAATCACATACCCAGCTTTGACTTTTGAAAAACTGAACATCGCATTTGATGTCCCGGATTCCTGCCGTCTGATGCTCGCACCCAATAACCCCACTGACAGAGAAATCCGCCATTCAGTTTTCTGTCCGAAGGAACAAAGGAAGCCGCGTGAACAAGAAAATATCTTTGTTGATGTTTAAGTCCGCGATAGGTATATGGAAGACCCATTTCTGCTCACTGTTAATGGACAACGGTGGACAAGCTGCCATCGTTGGGCATATAATTTCGATGACAATAAAAAAACTCTAATCCACCCGACCTAAAAGAAAAGCAATACAAAAACAAAGGCTTAGCAAGACTGCCGGAAATGGTGGCCTCCTGTGATGCTATAGAAAATTGCGGAAGATTTCTTGAAAAATGTTGATCGGAAAATTATGTTTAATGAATGGAGGTCTCATTAAAGTTTGCTCAATCAGCAATAACGCAAAACCTTTCAGTTGAAATCAAGAGCAATATACAAACTAAAGCTTTGTAAAGCAGTGGAAATTGACAGGATTGTCAAAAACCCCGAGAGATGGCTTCATAAGTCCATAAAAGTTGAATCGAAAAGGTGTGCTTAATGAACGGAATCTGAGCCAATTGAAAGAATAACTTTCAGCAACATCGTATGCGAGCTTTCACTTAATGTCTTTAACATTGTACATGGGATGATTGCGCGGTTCTCACGAGGGCAGTCTTCTGTAAATCTGCTCAACAATAGCACGCCGACGTTATTCACATAATTGCCGGAGATCAACGAGATATCACCATCGGATTCTTGAATAGAGGAAGGAAAGCAGACATGAAGGGACACAATGAATAATCAGACTGAACAACTGTACTTTTGGATGGACCATTTCCAGATCAAGGATTTCAAGTCGTTTCGAGTGCAACTTTGTTCGAAAATGTTTGCGTTTGCATTGAGATGCATTGGATTCGTATATTTTAAGCAAACCTTTACGATTTGAACAGCGATTTAGAATTCATGAAAAACAACGTATTTTGCTCTGGCTAAAGCAAGTAGAACCAATACTACCACTGTCAGCGTTCGATTTACACACAGATGGCCAACGCGATAGAAGAAGACCGATGCAGAAGTAGAAACCGTTCGCAATTCGAGTGCACAGGCTAACTGGGGCGGCATGATGGAATGTAAGTAAGCTGATAAATACTAGTTGACTAGAATCAATGGTAACGGCTCGGAAATACTACTGCAAAATCCATTCATCGTAGGTGAGACAACGAAAATGACTGCAGGCGAGGGCATCGGTTGTCTCAAGGTTTTTTTTAAACAAGGCCGATGGACAAGGCGGCTTTTATGTGAAGTGATTTTATTACACGTTTTATTACCTATTGATGTTTGCACCTGATAAAAGCAACCTCAGCATAGATAATAGAGACAAACTCAGACCCATGTTGGACCACTGAAATTAATATAGTTTAGCTTGAATTTCACCATTCGTCACCAGGATTTTAATCATCTGTGCAATACAGCATCTTATAAAACATATGACAGGTTTAGAGCTAGGCTTTATTTTACAACTTTTAGACTGCGGCAAAGAGACCGTTTTTTGCGAAGCGGTGAGATTTACGCTGTGGTAAGAACTTTTCGACTTGGCGGTCCAACCATCACGTTAAAAGAGCGAACATGTGGTTTAGTTCAATAGATTTAATCACCCGTGTCATTCAGACCAAGTTCAAAATGTCTGGACTTTTAGGAGTACTAATCCTAGATTATCCCCAAAAAGGTGGCCCTCTGAATCATTTGAAACATCACCTACAAGATCCTATATGACGTATTATGTGAACACCTGGAACCGTTTACGAACAGCATGATCGGACCTTATCAGAGTGGTTTAAAGCCAGGAAAGTTCACAACTGATTAATTCTTCACACTTCTGATACTGAAAAAAAAAACAACTACCTACTCATCGATTTTAAAGCCATATAAGGCAGCATTTGTTAAGACTAACTACACAGAGCCATACAGTTGGCAGGCTATGGAAACGAAGATTCAATCAAGAACTATACGAGTTTTAATGCGACATAGACTTGATTAAAAAACTTCTCGTTGGACATTGCTTGTAGAACGAATGGACACAAATACTGAGTCTTCAAATCCTAGCATGACGTCGGGCGCAGTACAGAAAGACTTCACCTTAAGTGCCGCTCAAAAGTAAAAACCGACCTAAACGAACTTGAAGTCTGGTGGTAGTTAGCTAAGGACCGGGCTAATTGAAAAAGCATGTTGGGTGTGGCCCAGGGGCAGTGGCGCCACTTAAGAAAGTAATTTCGTAATCCTAAATAATAGACGATAATTCTCTCGCATCAGGCCTCAATCTTTACCATATATTCTATTACGCAGATGATGTCATCCCCGGACATGTCGATATACAATCATCTGGATTTTTTGAGTAGATTGCAACCCTTTTGCAAATGCAAAAGGTTACCTAGTCTGAAACAATCCATCTTACATAGGTTTATAAAAAGAACACGATATGACAATATGCCTAATAAAATCTTCTACTAAAGGAATGGAGCAAATTTGTTAAGATTCTATAGGGTTTGGAGCTAACAGGGGCATTTGTCAGTGTTAATTTTTTTAATTCTATAAAGCTACTTGCGATAAAATGGAGCGAGAGTATAATAACCGCCCTCACTGAAAAATGGATATAAATAAATGTAATAATGTTAGCAAAATAATTGACTTACCATTATTTCCGTTAATACTATGTATCCACATAAGTATTTCATACGTGCGTAGGTCTGAATAAATCTAGATCGCGAAACAGTTGCCACTTACACTCTCAACAGAATAAAAATGATTAAATAGACAATTTATAAGCCCTTTAATTTTTATCACAACACATCTCGCATATTCGCGTTTGACACAAACACTCATCTGCAGGCTTTTGAAGGCTTGAAAGAAGACTCACATTTTAATTATATGGGGTGCTTTAAGGAAGCATTAAACTGACCATAGGGCTTGCATGACCCGAAAAGACTTGCACTTGCCGATGAAAAAAAAGAAATCAAGGTCACTGACCTTTACTGCACCAGACACTTTACATTCACTGTTGCAGTTTAATAGACGGAGCACAGACAAAACCTGCCAATAATGAATAAATGCACCGATTAAACGATCGTGACGAAATTCGACATGTTTGATCTTAATTCTGGATCTGCCTTGAATTAGAATTAGTGTTGCCGCTTCGTGCTTAAAATCAATTCTGATTAGAATTGCCAATTAGTACATAGATGGGCCATTTGGGGCTATTTTTTTCACGGCAAATATGCGAGTCACCAAATGACCGAATCAGGGAGAATTCTAGCTGAAACAGAATCATGCCTAATACCTTTGACACACTGGTGGTATAAAAACCATGGCAATGATAATATTGTATTGGAAATGCCTCGGGTGGTTAATGTAGTTAGGCCGTGTGTCAATTGCGTTAAGATTTTAGCCAGTAAATAATATAGTAAATAGAGACTTCAAAATTTTAACCTGCAGTGGCTATTTTTGACAGTAGGTATACCTACTAAGGAGTGAGAGAGATGGAAAGCATACTTGTGGATCAATCGCCATTACTAGTGTTCACATGTGCCGGGAAAGTAGCACATCATTCAGATTAAAAAATAATAAGCAACCAACATTATTTTTTACAAGTAATGTAATTACCGTTTTAAAATAAACTAAAAAAAGGAATTTAAAACTGGATGGTTAGAAATATGTAATGATTTCAATCGTTTCGCTATATTTTACATGCGAAATATGATTAACTTGAACAAGAAGAATGAATTTAACCTTAATCATAAACACAAATCATGCAACAATATTTTTGTTACTGATAATAATAAATACTTAAGGGATTTTCGATGATTTCTCTGAAATCTATTCCGTATTATTTTAAAACAAGAAAATATAAAGAAATGATTTTTTCCACTCTATTGGGAAATTATTGAAAATAGTATTCAAATAAATTCCCATATAATCCAATTGACACAGCAAAAAGCCAATTTGTTTTTAACCCTGTAGAAATGTCAAAAATTATTAAGTAGATAAAATTTAACCCACATTTTAACGCAATTGAAACACGGCCATAGTATGAGTTGAGAAATGGCAATTGAAAAATATTGTGCTTATATTTACCACTTAGGGAGAATGGCGCTGTGACCGGTAGAATTCTAGTAACAATCACCCTTATTCCAGATGGCGTTTTTATTAAATGACAAATGGCGTTTTTTGAGTCGATTCATTTTAGTGTCGTTTAAGTGTCGGTATTCTGTTCTCTGAACGCCTCCTCTCTCATTTTTTTACATTCCACATGAGTTCCACAGCAACAACTGATACAAAAATGACAGATAGGCGTTTATGTTTTGCAATTCGAAATTTCAAATGAACATTTATTTATTATATTTAAAATTCAAAATACAAAATAATATTACAAAAACAATGAATAGCATTGCAATGTTTATATCATGGGAAAGTGAAGACGAAAAAGAAGATGAAATTGCAAAAAGAGAAATGAAAAACATCAGAAGAAGAATCAGGTCAAAATCTAATCCTTTGGATTTACCAGAATCAAAGTAAGTGGATTTAAGAAAAAAAATATTTTGAAGTAAAAATACCTTCTGCCACTCTTTTTGAGTTCTTACGGGTGGTCCTAAATAATTTAGTGTCACAGCTACCGACTCCCACCCGTTTTTGATATCATCGGTCTGGGGAATACCTCTTTTGAAATTTCTTGTCAGCGAAACATTTTGTTCCATTAATTCAACCAAACGGTTCATTTGTTCTGGGGTTGTTATTTTCACCCTTGAAACAATAACAATTGATAAAATCCTTAAATTAATACACAAGTTAATCGAAACTTACATTTTAACTAAAATTCGACACCTAGTCGTTTGCAAATTTCTATTCGACAATTATTGGCGTTTTACCTGTCGTTTTATCCAACTAAAACTACTGTTAGAATGCGAATAACTTGTATGACGTTTTAAGAACTTGCGTTCCACACTACTTAAACGCCACGCAGCGTTAAACGACATAAAACGCCTTCAGACTTGCCAGCTGTAATACCGATTTCAAAAAACGCTATCTGTCGTTTAATAAAAACGTCATGTGGAATAAGGGTGAATGTTAGTATTGGTATTCATGCAACTAATTAAAGTCGTAAACGTTGCGAAGTAAAATTACGACGTTATAAATGAACTGTAAAAATTTGTAAGGGAAACCGTATCTAACAATAACGGAATTTTCTCACAGGAATTGGGTGCGTATGGCGTAAACTGAGATGGTAAGCGTTTTAAACATTTGAAATGTTATTTAGACATTTAATCAGTCACTTTCACACATCAAACGTATTCGGTAATCCGAAAAATATGTACAACTGAAAGAGAACAATATGAACGAAATTCGATCAATAGATATACATATTACTAAAGTTATATTCAATTCACTGGGTTATTGCATTATTTAGTGGTAGAGTTTTGAGGTCGTTCATGAAACGTCGTCGTAAAATTACAATCATTCGCACGTAGTAAAATTACGACGTAGACATGAGAAAAACGGTGCGCGGTAGCGAGTTAAGGGCCGTCCAGAATGCACATCTGTAGCTGGTATCTTGTATCGTTGTCAAAAGAGAGAAACATTTCCAGCATGAAGTTGCCATTCATTCAACTTCAAGCTACAGATTCACATTGTGTAAGCGCTTACGGCTTGCCTTGTTTTTAACTTTTGACTCAGCTACAAGCGTCAGCAACAGATACGCATTCTGGGCGGCCCTTTAGTCGTACGTGTACGCTCTTGTACTTCCTACGTCCGAAAATAATCCGAACTGGTTGGAATTTTTAAACAGTTTCGTACGTTGAAACCACTTCAGAAGTGCAATATCATCGGGACACTCTATTTCACGCTGAAAAACGTAGTCAGTTTGCGCACTCAATTCGTACGACCAGTATTCATAGTTTTACGTACGATACAAATTCGTATTTAATGTGCGACTGGCCTTAAATCCCTTAACGTAGCCCCAAAGGAAAAAGTCTAACGGCGTAAAATCGCATGATCTTGCTGGCAAATTCACTGGCCCAAAGCGTGAAATTAATTGTTCACCGAAACGGTCTTTCAATATGTCCATTGCTTCACTAGCTGTGTGACAGGTATCCCCTTCTTGTTGAAACCAAATATTGTCTTAATCTCGGCCTTCCTCAATTCCTCCTTCGAGTTCTGATGTCTGATTGACGTCTGTTTCCGTCTTGTCCGCTAATCCATCCTTAACAGGGTCTGGAGAAATTGCTCGACATTTGGTTTGGCCAACGTCACTTGCTACCGGAAACAGGCTCTTCAGCTCACAACCACATTTACCTTTCGTTATCTTACCATCTAAGATACGATCGAGCGCCTCAATAATAGAGCTGTAAAAGTAACAACAAAATGAATACCCGTATCGATTCGGTATTTTTCTCCTGTATACCCGTTACAAAGAATTCGTTACTTTCCTATGTTCTATACGAATCATATCATTTACTTTTTAAATGATTTTTTGTCGTTGAGATGGGCACTCTATGTAGTTCAATAGTCATTAGATTCTTCAGAGTAGGGAAGTTTTTATCGTAGTCTTAAAGGGTCATGTCATCTTCTGGTGTGCATGCGCACACAACGTCGATGTGCGATCCATCCAGCTCTCTTTTACGAACGAGCGGCTCGTCAACTGCGGGGGGAGGGTTTCAGCCTAATTTTGTCTTTTGCACGATCTGATACGACCTTTTTTGTCCTGGTGGGCTGACGCCCTTGATCAAAGGTGGTCCCCTGAGGTACTCGGTCCATGCGTTGCACTAGTTACGAGCGAGCAGCCAATTCTCTACTAATGCCAGACTTTGTAAGAACTCTGGAAGCTTTCTGAAGTCTCAGGCGATCTTTTTCTCCTAGAGTTTCTATTTTATCTAATCTTCTGATCGTCAACTCGCAGAATTTTTCGTTTAACATGATCGTCTGCAATAGAACCAGTCCGTTTTGGACTCACTTCCTTTGTATAAGTTCCAGTACCATTTATTATCCCTACGACGAAGACCGGTTTCTGGTATCAACTGTTTGAGCGGTGTGTTTATGCTAAAGACATATTGGCACAACAAGACCAACGCTACGGCAGAAACCGAAAAATTATTATCATCATCACAAATTGAAACGTGGGACGCAACATCAAATTTAGAACAATTCCTACTTTGTTGTGTTTCTAGTATCAGGCTCGTAATTAAACTTCCCACTGACTAATTGTCCAAAAATATCAGAGCAGCTCATGAATTAGGTTAAGATTGTCGCACCTAACTTGATCTGTAGATGCCGTCAGCTTCATCATGGAAATCCATCCACCAAAAAAAAAAAATTACTTTGTGACTTAATATTCTCTCGTTTCTCATCTGTAGATGCCAAGGCTTGGGTTAGTTATCAAATCAATGGTAAAACATTGGAAGCGCTAGGAATTATCTAAGTGTTTTTGTGTGTGTTTCATGCAATTTTCATTGCTTACCATTCGACGACGACCAGTTTTAGCTTCAATATGTCAACAGTTGGCCCAACATCACCTTACCAAATAGAACCATCGCCTCCCAATACCTTCTCAATTCATATGAAATGGCCAGACCAGTTCGGCTATTATGACTATTCAACATGACGACTATACATGTTTTGTTATTACCAACAAATGCTTTGCAATTTATTCCACACTATCTAATCTTAACGTTAAACAACTCCACAGTTTCATCGGCAATCTTCTTGTGAATCTCATTCACCTCTGCTTGCGTTAGCGTTCGTTCCATATGCCTGTAGATGATTCTAAAGCAAAGACTGCTCTTCCCCGTCTTTGGATGTTTGAATTTATCCACCAGACTTATCTACAAACGGTACAGACATAAATTACAGATTTTGTTTCCTGGAAAAACTAAATAAAGACGAACCTGCTCAACAACATCTCCCGCTACGGTCCGCACCAAATCATAGAAATCATTTGGCTGAAATTGGTCGGGCTCAACTCCCTCTGGCAGCCAGAAGGATAAATCATTCTTGCACTGGGGATATGTAGAAACCGGCTTATACTTTGCCAACACATGTAAATTGGACTCGTCAAACTGATTTAAAAAGCCCGAATCGTTGCTCCAAAATAGACGTATATCGGGAATATCGAAAAGTACCATCGCAAGTCGTTCAAGTCCCAGACCAAAGGCATATCCAATCGAGTTGTTCACTCCAGAGTTTTGAAGAATCTCATTCCGCATAATGCCACAGCCGAGAACTTCAAGCCATTGATTCTTGTAGAAAATTTCCAATTCCCATGAGGGCTGTGTAAAGGGAAAATATTGCTCGACCCAGCGATACTCTATTTTATCACCAAACAAATCCTTTGCCAGTCCCAAAAGAACATATTTTAGTTCATGTTCGGCTAATTTGACCGCTTCTAGAGTATGACACGGCTGTTTTGATTGATCGATGCACTTGGCATTCGATGAAACAATTCCTTTTGAACTGGGATTTTTCTCGAAGATCTCTAGATCCGGATGTTTGTCAAATAATTTCTCTTTATTCAGCAAACGAACAGCGTCAAGCTGATGAAAAACCGGATAATGGGTAGAGTCAATCTCATCACGACGGTACACCTCTCCAACGACAAGAAAGTTATCCAGGCCAGACTTGATCATGTCAACTTGGTGAGCAGTCGTATGTGCTCTTAGTAGAAAGCACTTGTTGATGTAGTAGCAGTCAGACTTAGCACGACTGGGATGGTCCGTAGGGATGAGGAGATTATCAAAGTTCTGTTGCACAGAAACGATAGGATTTTGATTGTCACATACACTAAACAGAGGATTACCGCGGGTGTTCGTGAACGTTTTGTAGAAGTAATTGACGATTCTTTGGCGAATTATCGACAGCGGATGATTCTTTTGGAGATGCTTGTTGGCTCCGAGATAGGACAGTATTTTAGGAGTGACATTGGTCCATTCGTCAGTGTAGAACACGTTACTGCCGATTTCTAGAGTGCGTTTTAACTCGGGACGGGTTGAATATATACGGGAAAAGTGTTTTATTCGCGTTGTTACGCGAAACAGAGTAAAGTTTGTCAACATTTTTGTGTTTTTTCAAAGAATAAATACGTATTTTCATTTCAACCGGCTCAGCTGTCCGAGTTTGTTATGTCATTTTGGCATTTGACTGGTTCTCTTACAAATGAGCATTGGGGGGTGTTGGAGAACATTGGTGACAGTTGTAATTCAAAAAGCAAATACAGACAAAACCCGATAATGCACATCAAAAAACCTTTAAAAATATTGCGATTTTATACTGGTTAATTAATATATTTATATATTGTTGTTAAGTTTAGTGTTAAATTTATTACAAGAAATTTTTCTTGTAATATATACAGTTGGTCCCGTACACATAAAATTATTTTGTTCAGTTATTAAACACGAATAACAATTTGATTATTTCTTCAACTAACAACATTTCAAGAATGATTTGGCAACAAAACTTAAAAAAATTCAACAATTAAATAAGAAATAATAAAAGGTTGACAAAAATCAACCCGAAAACTATATCCCAAAAGTAAGAATGGGAGCCACACCAACAGTGAGACAACTCCTACAGGGAGACACTCAATATTACTCCGAAACGACTTTTTCAAACACGTTGACCTCTGCATATATCGGGTGTTTTTTTTTAGAGGTAGAAAACTTTGAATTGAAATAAATCACAAGAAAATCGTTTAAATGTCCCATCAATTTGGGTTTATTGGAAGGATAATTTTATGCCATTTAAATATGATTTCGAGCAAGTGGCCGACGCGGCTGGTTCGAATAAAGCCAAGTCTAGAGTTTCAATTTTCAACGACTTTTTCGAGCATTTGGGGCCGTATGTCGGCAATAACGCCACGAAAGACTCCACTAGCCCATAGAGCACACCAAACAGTCTGTTTTGTGGATGTGATGGCTTCTCAAGGGTCTCATGTGGATTCTCTTCACTCCAAATACGCAATTTTGCTTGTTGAAGTAGCTATTCAAACAAAAATTTGCCTCATCACTGAGCAAAATTTTGCGATGAAAATCAGCATCGCGATCAATCTCATTTTGAGCCCATACACCAAAATCACCACGCATTGCATGGTCTCGCTTTAATTCTTGCACAAGCTGGATATTGTAAGGTCGTAAGAAAAGATCTTTGCGCAAAATCTTCCATAAAGTTGATGGACAAAGCTCCAATTGCTGTGCATGGTGGCGAATCGATTCATTCGGCTCTTTGCTCTACTGCGGCAATTGTTAATTGCTCTAATGGACGATTATGCCAACCATAAAATGGACGGAGCTTGCGATAAACTTCGCGAACTAAACCATTATTTTCGACATAAGCTTCCACGATTTGCAAGCGTTGCTCATTTGTCAACCTGTTCATGATGAAATGACAAACCAAACTAAACAAACAAACCAAACTGAACAAATGTCAGTTTTATCTCTATTCGAAAAAACCGTTACAAGAAGTATGTGACTGTATGTTATCAGGAATGAGAGATATAAGATTACGCATTTAGGTGTTCAATTTTTGCTCGTTCTGCGCAGCTACGTCACAGGTGACATATTATTTGACAGCTCGTTGTAATTGTTGATTATTTACATAGGAATTGCGTGAAATTAAATTAAAATGTGTCTTTTTGTCAAGAAAAATCTTATTTTAAAAGTGTGTCAGCATGAAAGATTCGTTTTAATACATTGTTTATTGAATTATTAAGATGTTCTACTAATTTTCTACCTGATTGCAATGTTTCTGTGAAAAAAGCAATAGCATTTGTATATATCATCACAATTGTATTTTCTCAAAGCGAAATAACATTTCAGTAGTTTGTATTTTCTAAAATGTTATAGTGTGTCCTGTTTAAATGTATAGTTTATTGCAACACATTGAGTCATTGCATGGTTATGTATTCCTAGAAAGGAAAAGTGAAAACTTGTAATGATGGAATGATGAATAAAAGATAAGTTGTTCATTGAGATTTTGTTTTTGTATTTTCAATGTATTATTTTATTAAACATTCTCTTTCTTTTATTTTGTTTTTGTATAATTTCCTTATTACATGATCAATGATTCCTGGGGATATATCGAGCTTGTGTGCCCAACTTTGAAGTGTTCGGACACAAGGAAGAGGAAATTTTTTCTTTCGCAGCAATTTGTAAGCCTTAGGCATTTGTTGAGTACAATGTGATAGACTGCGCTATATCCGCTTCCGACCACCGACAGCGTTTCAAACCCTTTTTTAATTTATTTACTTGACCTGAAATTAGTTTATATAGATGTATTTAATACATATGTATACATTTTGAGTATTTTACCTTTTGTGAATATTTTTTGCAATTTATTCTCCATATTAATACGTTCAAACTCGGATTTGTTTAACATTTTTTTGAGTGAACGTATTTGGAGTTGGTAATCTTTGCATTCTTTCATCATAGTAAAATTGTCTAGCTTTAAGCTTCCACTAAAAATGATTAAAGTTGTTATTGTAGGTACTTATAATAATAATCATCAACTTACATCTCTTGTTTTAAAAGATCAATTTGATGCTGCAACTGATTTGTAGTTTCGTCTACAACATCTACAACGTTGTTGTTCATCTCTATTTGTTCTGCATCATCAGGTTTGGCTGGCTCAGGAACAATTGGGGGAACTGGGGTTTCTTTCAATAAGCTTGTGATCATATTCTGCTTTGTTTTATGTATCATTCTCTTATCCCTGGATGAAGGTACCATCGTGGACTGTGGTTCAACGGTTGGACAAGTTCCCGGCTTCAACTTGTATCCGTTTCTTTCGCATAATCCTTTAAATATATATTAATAATATGTAAGCAAGGACTTATGTACAGGAGAACATACCCATTTCAAATTGTAGATTCCTCTCGAAATCTTCTGCAGTGAAATGTGCAGAGCAAATTCGCGACGTTTCAGGATTAAAGTTGTCTTTCCTCCGACAAAAATGTATCCATTGCTTCTGAATACCGCCATCCTTAGGAAAGCGATAAAAGCGGATATTTAACTTGCCTTTATTATTATTTGCACTGCAATTGAACACTGCACACCTCATATTGATTTTTAAAATCTTTTATACTCAAAATTCAATGAAAAAATAATTTCCGTATAACCAATTCAAAATTAACGCGCGGAAATGATATATCAATGCATTCTTTCAGAAGGAAATAATATTCGCTTGTCTCCTGTGACGTAAGCAAGATAGCAGAAACGTAAACATAAATGGCGGACATGCGCAATGCGTAATCTGTAATACATCATTCTTGGTATGTTATCATTTGTACCAATTCTCATCAAGTTCGCGTGTATTGTAGACCGGCTGTGAGATTTAAGCTCACAAACCACAAGAAATCTGTTTGTTTCAAATTTTCGGTAAAAGCCAAAAGTGATATACTTTTGGGTGAGTCCCATCAAGATGTTTTGAATGATATTTTTTTGATTGTGTAGTAAATATTAACAGAGCATTTATCATGTTTCAAAGTGTAGCTTTGACGGTATTTGCTTTTTTTTATTTTTTGAAGTATTCGCTAACAATGAGGGTAAATTAATTGTTTGTTTTTTATATGTGTGTGAAAAAAAAGTATTTTTTACGGGTTTTATGGATTTCCAAGTTATTGGGACGACATTTTGGTTTGCTAATTTCGTCAACGACATCCCAATCTGTTCTTGAGACCTCCAGAAGCCTGTTAATTTTTTTAAATCAAATACTCAATAAACAAAAGTTTAGTTATCCTAAGTATTTATTTATTTTTATTTTCAGCAAAGAAATGTAATGTGTACGCGTTGCTGACTTTTTGTACCACCAATTCTATGCCATAAAAACCAAAACTAAATTTGATATGCAGAAATAAAGGCGAAACCCGTCATAAATGGATACATACTAGAATTTATAAATATTTTGAAAACTTTTTAAGTTACAATATTAAAAATACAAAAGTGTTTCACTGTTGGTGTGCCTCTCCTTCACACTTTATATTCTTTTAACCTTATTCATAAACTCATTATAAGCAGTGTTTATAGTTATGCACTCCTTAAAATGCCTCTGAACGCAAAAACCTCATTCATAAAACTTATACAGCGTCGAATAGAGGCTGCATACCCTAAACGCGTCTGATGGTTGAATAGTGCCTCTATAAGCGCATTATATTTTTTTTATTTCTGTATACAGAGGCGACTAACCATCAGGGTTACCAAAGGTTCAATTGTTAGTTGAAAGAATTGTCAAGTGTATTTTTGTATTTTAGCAATTCTTCTTTACCTACAGACTCAACAACGTAAACTATGTTAGTGAGTCAGCATAAGTTGTTGCTTTGGATTTCGCAACCATAATACCCTGGTAGCTCTTCCGAGCTGTGAAACATCCAATTGTAATATATTTCCCTCTTTTTGGTAATTTATTTGACACAAACACTGCATAACTATTATGGGTATTTTATGAATAAGATTAAGCGCGAACCTGAATAAAGCATAAAGACTTATGCACTGTATAACTGTACAACAGTTGAGATGTGATTTGGTGAATTCTAATGAATAAGGGGGCTACAGTTTAGAAGGTTTTCAATTCAGTTAAAAGTTTTTGGCAGAAAGTCGATGTTTTTTGTCGTTTTTCTTTTAAGTTCTGAAATGGTTTAATATTTTTGAATACTTTCTTAGAAAAGTCGTGGGAAATAATGTTAACGTGGTAAGCATAAGATGTGGCAAATTAACTTTCAAAATTTGTATGGGAAATCTTTCACAAAAAAATCAGAAATTTATAACACGAATTGGGTATGTAATCTGAGATACGATTTTTTTTCGTTACAAATCTGTTATGGTGAATGGTTGTATGGTTGTATGGTATGCAACTTTGGGCTCTTATTTTTCTACTCCGCAGGAATCAGTGGCTCGGTGGTTATAGTGCGATACACTGCCGCGCACAAGGGGATGTGTTTAATTACTGGTCGCAGCAGTAAACCTAAACCTAAATTTTTCACTGGCCTTCTCTCGTGATGATCTTACAAATGGTCAAGAAAAGCTTATCTCAAATTAGCCCTTTCGGAGTCGCCATGAAACAGGAGAAACCATATAATACATCGTTGATAAAATATCTTTAAAATGGCTTTTTATGAAAATGCCAAAAATCGTCATTGAAATATGAAAATAATGCTAACATGAGAGTAAAGTCGTGATTGCTTAAAAAAAATTGTAACTTACACGATAGATATTGCGGGCCCTAAAACAACGCTGTTTTTTTTTTAATGACATTGAAATTGTTAGCCCAGTATTAATAAACGCTGGCGCTGATTAGCTAATTAATGATTTCCATAATAGTTTCTCCCATAAGAAACGACGATGATGATTCAAGAGCCCTCGATTGTTTGCAGCTCAGAATTGTTATTAATTCCAGATGATGTCGTGATGTGTAAATTTGATGTAAGTAACAATCGCAATGGAAAATCCCACTTAACCCTAACCCTTCGTTTTAAACTTAGCGCGACAAATTATTTTTTCTAATTCTTTTTTAAAACTAATTTTCCATTGCAAATCAAAAAAATCAAAAAGTAATTCAAGTACAAAAATAATGCTTCCTATGAATTAATATTTACGGCCATTTTAATGAGATATCTTCACCCAATGAACTCAAAAATACCTGTATACCCTTCATTACGACAACAAAAAACACTCAATTTAATTTTCTTTGGCAAGATATTTTTTTATAACTTGACTTAATTAGCAGCAAAGCATCCCTTACCAATAATTGAATAAAACCTTAAGTATTATAAAATCTTAATTTTGATAATTTAATTAGACAAGAAAGAAGAAATAGAACGATGAAACATTAAATTCGCGTGAATAAACAAGTCTTCGATCCACTGCATTCACGCCCCAAAGCTTGTTCACTCTTGCATAGATCAACTAGCACAAGGTCAAAAGCACTGCACCCGCATTCATCTGGTTCAGTGATAAGTGTGGTCTCGTGTCGTGAAGTCGTCAAGTGGTAAGTGAAAGTGATCAGAGAAAGAAAGTGAAGTGCGCGGTTCGTAACGAAAGTAAACAAAGTCGCGCTCCGTTTTTTTTTTATAGTTCTTCTCTCTTTGTTTCGGTTGCTCTCAGTTTCGCCTGTTGGTGCTCGTGTTGGAGTAAATGGACTAATGGAGTGTAGGTGTCGGTATCGGTTTTATTGTTTATTTGCACTCAGTCTCACTTTTTTCTTCTGTCGTCGACTATCGCCTCTTGGGCTTATCGGTGTATTGCGGTTGTCGTTGACCTATGTTACATGTATCCTAGTCGCGCTCACGCATAGAGCAATATCATAAAAAATGTTTGTCCTTAAAAGAAAAGCTTGCAAATGAGTGCGAAGTGCTGTGCAGTGAATAAAGTCTAAAGTAAAATGAAAACCAATCGCCGAGTTATAAAGTTGAAAAAAAAAAACATTTGTGTCAAATAACAACGATTTGTATATAAATTTAACCAAAATATTGCATTTTTCTTTTTACCAAAACTTTTAAACTAAATGTGATCGATAATTTTCAAAACCTGATAAATCAAAAGTGAAAAAAGTGAGTATGTGCAAAAGAAAATTTGTCCCAGTGCTACTATTTTGTCTGATTTCTAAGATTTTTTTGACACAAGTTGATAAAACATTATTTATGGTATGTAATTTTGTTGTTCAAAAAGACCATTTGTTAATCTGATTTTATTGATTTCAATACGTCGTCAACGCAAATTGGAATTTTGAATTCTTACCCAATAATAAAAAATTCAACAAAAATAAAATTTTTGAAGTGAGATTTTGTATGTTCGATTCTTGAAAAAATTTACTCTCCACAAAATTTTGGCTTTACAATCTGATTTAAATCTAAATGTATAGTCTAATGTTTCCACAACAATTTTTTTCCTTTTTTTTATAGGCGATCTCTTTTTCTGTCTTTCTATAACCTTTCTGTTCTCTATTTTGTTTTTTGTGCAATACAATAAAAAGAATTATATTTTCTTTTGTATCCTTTTTGCTACTTCCATAAAAAATGTTTTCATTCTCTGTTTTATCGAACAAATTCGTAGTTGGTATGTTGTATCTAAGATATTCAGTCTTTCATTACTCAAGGTCAGTGCCGTCTCCTTTCAAACTTTTAAGAGAAGCCAATTTGAAATTTTGTGAAACCAAACCATATCCGTAAAAAAGGAGGCACCATGATAGTTTTTTTTAAGTTCTTTGGATGACTTTCTGCAGAAAACACTTTATGTAATGAAGCACATTTTGACTTGGCTGACTTTGTATATATATTATGTCGAACTCTAAATTAATAAAATAAATGACCCTTTAATATAGTCGAATATGACAGTATAGTATATTTAAATTTCTTTGAATGGAAAGAGAACCATGAGAGCTTTTTCTGTGACTGCAGGGTACTCTGTTTTAAGTCCAACTCAAAATGTATTTAAATTTAAATTATCTGATTCAACATTAAAGGATGTCGATCAAATTTTCATATTTTGACACTTGTTAGCATCGATGATTTACCATAATTAGCAAATGGATTCTGTACCTAGTCGATGTTTTGCATTTTCTTCGGGTGAAATATTCTTTCAAAAATTAATTATGGGCAACCGAATTTTGGTGTATTCTTCTTTAATCATCTGAAGTAACCTGCAACATATTTACTTCCAAAAATCAGTTTAAAAGAGTTGTGGCAAATTATGTTAAGTTTATCGAATATATCAGTCAAATAAGCCAATTTTTCCAACCATTGCCCTTCTGCAAGATTTCAACGAGCAAACTGACGGATGCAGAAAATAAATGTTCGACAAAGAATGTCTTGAGCTCGTTGTAGAAGAAGAGATTGATGCTGACTTCCACATCTTCTCACACTTTTTTTTTTAAAAAAAAAACCTTCACTGGAATGGATGTGATTTGACGTAATTTAATATTTGAATACTTGATCGAGAACTTTTTTCAATATGGTCTGAAATATTATGAACTCGATCTGGTATAATATTAATAGAAGACTGGACTGTTGCAACTTTTTTCGCTGCGTCTTCTCTAAGTACACAGCTGACGATTTCTGTCATACATAATTTTATTAAATTTTCTGTAATCGTGCAATTCTGTAACTTATTAGGAATGATGCTTCAGTTGCGTTTTAATTATCTGCTTTTGCCTATTCACATCAGTTTTATGTGCTTCTTTGTGTCAAACAAAATTAAGTTTTATCTTCAGTTGCGGGTTGTTTGTTTCAAGTGGGTGTAGAACTTGACCCTTTCTAAGTCACAGTCTTTTACGTCTAGGTGTAATGACGCTTGCAAGATTTTTCTCCTACCCTCCCTACCATCGTTATTTTACTCGTCTCAATAACCCTGTTTTTTGCCTTTCTTCATTTCCTAAGTTTTGTCCACCTAAATTTTAATCCTATCATCCTCATCCTATATTGCTCCCGCTTAGTTAAAACACTTCTTTGTATTTTGGGTTTATATTCTCATTTTATTTGAATTCATTTTTTATTTTCTTAAAATTTTAACTTACTACTAAACAAAACTGCTTAAATCTAACTTATCAATAACGTGTTTACTTAATCTAACTTATCGGAATTTAGCGGGCGCTGTTAAATCTAACATTTAGTTCTTTTGCCTTTGGGCTTAAATTTATTATTATAAAATTTATATTTCCAAAGAAAAATACAAAAACTTAATAGTCATGCCATTTTTTTATATGGTTTTATATAAAAAACTTAATCTAGATTAAACTGAACTTAAACTCTTTAAGACTACTTAAACTACTTAAAACTAAATAAACTTCAATACAATCGGGGTGGCAAGCACTCATTTTGTGCCCGATTGAGTCTTCCTCTGACAGACGAGCATGCATGCAACCATATTGTTACCCAATATGGTGTACAAGCCCGGCCTCAGACCTTGTATCTAATTAAATTTTCTCAAAAACTAAGGATTGGACTAAAAGTCCGCAAAGTCCTGAGTCTAAGGAAGTGCAGAAATACTTTCCTCAATTAGCCACCAAAATTCGGTGCGCTGCTTTTCAGCATCGGTCCTATCGATATCTTATACCGTCGTGCTTAAGCGGAGGAGCTACGGAGTATTGTCAAGGTACCCTTGGCGGATTAGCCGCTTGTCCCGCGCGTCACGGTAGCAGTGGTGTAAAACCGGGATACCGTTCCTCTCCTTTACAAACTCTAACGGGTCTGTATAAATAAAAGCCTCTGGTGGAATAAAGCCTGACATGAGCGTACTTTCCATGTATATTTCATACGGGTAATAAGCCCCGAAGATCAGGCTATTGTCGCTAGCAACCGCCCTTGCAGCGTGCCTTCGATTCACCCTAATTAGGAAAATGTAATTTCTATTCAACTGAGCCCCAATGTATAGAACCTCGTTGCGATAATATTTTATGTACTCGTAGTCCGGCGTTCGGTATAATCTTAAGCAGGATCGGAGACAACGCCTCTCAAACAGTCTTTTCCTTTCCATATAGGCTGGTGATACATTAAACCACACGGGACAACCGCAAGCGATGATCGGCCTTATGAGGGCCATATAGCAAATGACTTTCACCCTTGAGTCAAGTTGATTGTTTCAAACAATATTCTTGTCAGAGCGTTAACCCACTAGCCCTGGCCAGACAAGCATCGACATTTTTGTTAAAATACAGAAACTTGTCAAGCCAGTGCCGAGGTATTTAAGTTCCCAATGCCAACGGCTGTCCATGCTGTCTAATGATGCACACTTTTTCCCAGTTCTTTTCTGGTATCTCTAGAACCCTTTGCAATGGGATCCTAAACAGAATTGTTTTGTTTTTTTTGGAAATTGATCCGTAATTTCCAATCATCGCAAAATCTCTTAATTTGATCGAAGTCACGTTTCAAAAGTATGTTGATGACCTAGATTTTCGGATCTGATATGTACGCCGCTAGACCATCTGCGTACGCTACAGCGTGTTTGAGGAAACCTATAGGATCACTTGTATACGTGTTAAACAATATCGCGGAGTTTACCGCCCCTGTTGTAAACCGTTTTTAATTTCAAAGACTTTACTCAAACTTACGTTGCCTTGCTCGAAAACCAAACTGGTTTTCCGGAATATTTTTATTTTTCTTTGTTAGGGTTTCTATATATTAATTGACACTATATTTAAAAAAAATAATTTTAATTTGAAATGAAAAAATAAAAAAAAAGTGTTTTTTGGTTGTGGGGGATTGGGCTTCGAACTTAAGCTCGCTGCGCGCCAATCCGCGCTTTAGCGCATTCGGGCATTCCAGGTATTGGGGATACTGCTCCCCAGAAGTGTACTAGACGTGTTTCAAAACATTTATTGAATTGTCTATCAGGATGATCCAAAGGACAAGTAGGTTTCTTCATACTTCATCTTTTTTAAAACTGTTGTTTTCTAAGGTTCATCACTTTTGTTGGTCGGTGTTGTCAACGACAAGACGCTTCTGTTTTCTGTATTTAAACGCGATCTTTAAACACAAAATACTTAAACACAATTGGCAAACCGCGCTATATAACTTCGTTCTACACCAAATGCAAACAATATGGTATAAGGACCATAGTAAAAATGGAAGAAATCAAACCAAAAATATCAGAAAAACGTTCGTTCCATATCCGGTGTTAACAATTGCTTGGACATGCAGATTTTTTTTTATAACTTAAACAGCCCCCTTCATACACATCCACCCTCACAAGTGTGTGTACGGTTGTTTTCATAAGCGTCGAAAATCTTCGCTAGTCCAATCGCCAGAATCGCAAAGAAGTTTGCTGCATTAATGAACATCTCATTCTGCAGACCCTTCCATGGAACCACGGGGTTTGTTTGTTTATACCATATCCCATAGTTTTGACATTAAGTTTTTAATATAGAGAAATAATTTCGCTAGATATACCCCAAAGTATTTATATAGATCGACTCAGAATCGCTATGTGATTTTCTTGTCATGTCTGTCTGCCCGTTTGTCCGTACGTTTGTATATCACCGGCTTGTGGGCCTTAAATTTTTAGCTAGATTTATGAAATTTGCCAACTGCCACGCCCACTTTTGAGTAAAAAACTTTTTTTTTGGCTAAACGGTTTAACATTTTGAAAAAGTGTCTGAATCATACTTAGACAATCTCAAGCCACGCCCACTTGTTGGGGCGTCATTCTAGAAAAACGGTTTGAAAAGCCTACCCATTGCATATCTATAAAAACGTCGTGTTTTTTGAGTCAGAAAAGGTTTAGAAAAACTATCTCAAGAAGATGTGGTAACAATGTCAATATCAATATTTCATCTTCATTAATTTTTACCCTCTTCCGCTTTTTGTAATGATGGGGTGGGATAGGTTTTTCAACGATTTGACAGCGGATTGAAGCCAACTTCCTTTTCTTTCTTTTTATAATTTTTCTGTTCTCTTTCAATACATACAAAAACAAACAAAAAACAAACATGTTATTCAGTTCTTCATTACTCAAGGTCCATTCCATTCAAATTTATAATGGTAGCCAATTCTAAAATGTTGTGTAACCAAACCATATCCGTAAAATACGAGCCACCATAATAGTTTTTTTTTAAGTTATTCTGATGATTTTCTGCAGAAAAGACTTTTTATGACCTGGGTACTAACGAGCCTGTTGTCCCAAATAGATTTGGTTTTTTGATTTTGCCAAACAGCCAAGAATAATTGAAATTGAGACACCCACCCTTTTTCCTGTTTGTTAACAAAAACTTATGAAAAAAATTATAAAATATGTTCAAAATGGGTTTGAAAATGCCAAAATTTTTCATTAAAACATGAAAATAATGCCAACATGAAGTCGAATTTGACTTAAAAAAATCGTCACGTAAACGATATTGAAGGCCCAAGAACAACTCTGTCTTTTAATGACATTCTATATATCCATACTGTACCCTTAAATGGTATTAATAAACGCTGACGCTGATGATTTCCATAACAGTTTGTCCCATAAGAAACACTCGCGCAATTGTAAAAAGTTTGTCGAAAATTAGCTAATCAGCGTTTATTAAAACGGGGCTAGAGTCTGACTCCGAGCGGTCGACAGATCTATTCCCAACGATGGAGATTCAAGGGCTCTATATTGTTTGCAGCTCAGAATTGTTATTAATTCCTGATGATTTCGTGATGTGTTAACTTGATTTAAGTTCCAATCGCAATGGAAAATCCCACTAAACCCTAACACTTCGTTTCAAACTTAGCGGCAAATTATTTTTTCCTCTGATCGCGATGAGCAATGCAAAAAGTAAATCAAGTACAAAAATAATGCTCCCTATGAGTTAATATTTAAAAAACTCATTCGAATGCATTACGCCATTTTAATAAGATGTCTTCACCCAATGAACTCAAAAATACCTTTACTTGACCTAATTAGCAGCAAAGCATCCCTTACCAATATCAAATATTATAAAATCTAAATTTTGATAATTTAATTAGACAAGAGAGAAGAAATAGAACGATGAAAACATTAAATTCGAGGGAATAAACATGTCTTCGCTATAATCTCAAGTCCCCCAACCACTGTGGTCATGTTAACATTAACACGACGGCGACTTGATAAAAGTTCAACGATCCACTGCACTCACACCCCAAAGCTTCTTCACTCTCGCATAGATCAACTAGCACAAGGTCAAAAGCACTGCATCCGCTTCATCTGGTTCAGTGATACGTGTGGTCTCGTGTCGTGAAGTCGTCAAGTGGTAAGTGAAAGTGATCAGTGAAAGAAAGTGAAGTGCGCGGTTCGTAACGAAAGTAAACAAGTCGCGCTCAGGTTTTTTTGTTTATAGTTCTCCTCTCTTTGTTTCGGTTGCTCTTCAGTTTCGCCTCTTGGAGTAAATGGATAATGGAGTGTCGGTGTCGGTACTCGGTGACGGAGTGTCGTCGGTATCAGTTTTATTGTTTATTTGCTCTTAGTCTCACGTCTTTTTTCCGTTCTCGTCTATCGCCTCTTGATCATGTCCTTATGTTGTGTTGTGGTTGCGGACTGTGGTTGCATCTGGATCCTAGTCACGCTCACGCATAGAGCAATACATAAAAAGTGTTTCTCCTTGATAAGAAAAGCTTGCAAATGAGTGCGAAGTGCAGTGCAGTGAATAAAGTCATTGAAGTGAGTGCCAATTGCCGAGTTATAAAGTTGAAAAAAAAAAAAAAAAAAACATTTGCAATCCTTTGTGTGAGTGTTATTTATCCGCCAGTAAAGAGAATTCGCGTACGAATGCTATATTTACCTGTGTGTTGTACGAGTATGATCTGCAATAAGTCAACAACTTTTTCAAGGGTGAGTTATTGTTTTCAAAAACAATATTTTATTGTTGGTATAAGAGTTTTGCTTTGTCGCAAAACAATAATCATAGCAAAGTGCGGCAAAAATTTACTTTAGCACAAACTCACTTTTTTTAGTAATGCTGCGTACACCACAGCTGTAAAAAAAACAGAAGTGTAAAACAACAACAATTTGTATATAGATTTAACCAAAATATTGCATTTGGCCTCACCAAAACTTTTTAACTAACTAAAATGACGCGTATTTCTCATTGTATGTAGTTTAAATGTAATGTTGTATTTTTTGCGTTAACTAATACCCATTTTAGTCAGTTTCATGCAACAAAAAGATGTATGATTTTGGATAGTTCAGATTAACAAAATAACGCGTATAGTGCGTACCAAAACAGTTGGCCATTCTACTGCGCAGGTCTCTTAAAATGTGTTTTACAATCTCTTAAAATTGCAAAAACAAGCATAAAGAGACGAAATTGGGCGGAGTTATAATAAAAAACGACGTATACCCTGCCTTGTGTTCAAGATCGCTGTCGCGATCTCACTGAGGGTGGTTTCTTCATTTTCCTTCGTTTATACTGAAATTAGGAGCGGAGGAAAAATATAGACCATTATATGTCAACTTTACTTGGAGGAAAATATATTGTTTCGTTTTTTGTCTTGTCGGTTCTTTGTAGGAGTATGATGTGATCACGGTCGGATAGATTAAGCAAAACATTGCACATGAATTGATTGTGTAACTGTGTCTGTATGAAGGTGTACGGTTTTAGATTTAAACCCTATTTGCTCATTATGCTTTCGTTGATCATTATTAATTGTGTCGTGCATATTGATCATGTAGGTACTGATATTGGCACGCAAAGTAAAGTAAATTGCAGTGTCACACCATAAACCATAAAAAGGGTTGGGAACCCTTTCAAATACAATCGGACTTCTTGGTAGAAATGTATAAAAGTCGACCTCATAATAAAAAATTAAGTTTATTTAGATATTCAACAGCATTTTAGTTCTAAGCACTGTAAAGTTGGGTTACGCATTGTAAATTACAAGCAAAAACGCTTTGTGATTAAATCTCTTTCGCGTCATTTTTGTTCTCTTAAATCCTCTCTCTGCGCAATCGACCGTTGGCCAACTGTTTTGGTACGCACTATATATCTCATTGTATGTCGTTCAAATGAGCGACAATTTTCAAAAGTTGATAAATGAAAAGAGAAAAAAGTGAGTTTGTGCTAAAGTAAATTTATTCCAGTGCTAACATATTTTGTCTGATTTCAGAGATTCCTTTATACAAATTGATAAAACATTCAAGGTATACAATTTCGTTGTTCAAATAGAGCATTTGTTTTTCAGATTTTATTGATTTCAAATTATCATCAATGCAAATTAGAATTTTTATTACCTTAGCCAATTCCAAAACATTTTGTGGAGAACAAATTTGTTCAAGAATCGAACATACAAATCTTTCAATGGTGGCGTTCAGCCCAATTCATAGATGTTGTGTGTCCCTTGGTTCCATAATCCCCAAACCTCAATCCATATCCAAAATTTACATATAAAAATTCATAAACCAAAATCCCCAAAAACAAAATCCGTAAACACAAAAATAGCCCAAATAAAATTTCTTTAATAATCCTTTAGAGGATTTTGGGTGCTTGGTGCATTCGAGACTAAATGGATTTCCCTTGAGTTATCGACAAACTATCGAAATGTCTATTTAGATTTCGTACATTGCGTCCGCCCTGGGACATAATTTCTTTGATCAGCCTGCACTATATATTAGTATTAGGGGATTTTGTATTTGAGGATTTTGTGTTTGTAAATTTTTCAAACGTTGGGGATGTAGATAATAGTTTCGAGAATTTAATTTGTAAAATTTGTAGGCCTTTTTTCTGTTAAAACTATTTTTGCCGCTTCCATCTCTATACCAGCAAACGTGGCTTTAACATCACGTGGAGTCCTCCAATGGTATTAATATTGTCAGCGTATGCTATATATTGAAATATCGTACCTTAAGTGTTCGTTTCTCGCGAGTTTTGATCAATCCCTTCAACAATTATGTGAAAGAACTCACATGTCAATGCGCCACCTTGTTAAATTCCTTTTTCTTGGTATTGAACGTTTTGATGAGCCCGTTGTCGACCATGATTTAGTAGCGAGACTTCTCCATCGGGCGGAAAACCAAACCCATAAAAGTTGTTCGTCTTAATAAATGCTGTCGCATGCAGCTTTGACATCGATGTATAAGAGGTGGATACGATTTGGACTTCTTGGCTTTTTTCCAGAATCTACCCATATGTAACCTGTAGCCTGGCCTGAAATCATACTTATAATTGCCAAACTATTGGTGAACGATTTTAGGCGTTTAAATATTACAGCAAATAAGATCTAGGTGATTTTGATGAGAGTTATGCCTCTATAGTTGACGTCTCTAATCTGATTGCCTCCAATAGCGCAGTTCAACTTATTTGAAGTTTGTTTTCTGCTTCTTCAATCCACTTACGGTGTGGCCTTTCAATACCGTAGCCTCTATTTACCAAAGCAAAATCTTTCACATTTTTGCTGCGTTTTGCAACACTTTTTCGAGTGGTATAGCGATGATTTGGACAGACATTCGTCTGTGTGCCTTGAGCTCATCAATGGTCTTTTGTTGCAAAAACTGCATTGTCTTGTTTGCAGTGTTCCACGGCGCACCATCTTGTTGAAGCTACAAACCGTCCAGACCTTTTTCACACGATTTTGGACAGACATAATGAACCAACCGATAATGATTGTGTCGCGTTCTCTGAAGGGAAATGATCTAATTCTGGTTCTGGCGCAAACAGTCACTTTTTCGTCATGCAATGCAGTTCCAAAGATCTCGTGTATATACTCAGTTCCCCAAATGTGAACATTTCAATAATGTTAACCACGCTACTAAAGTGGTCCTCGTCTGTGAAAATGTTTTTTTTTAAAATCAGGTTCAGTGTCAACCATTCAAACGACAGAAACAAATTAACTTTGAAAGTTCTCTGCAAAATGGTTCGATTCGATACATCTCCAACCATAGTTCTTCGGAACTTCCTGGTCGTTGATAAACGAATCCTTCCGACTATATCGTACCCAATATATTTTCGACGATATGCACTATTTCGACATACCAACATAAAAGATGGCGCGCCTTGCTTATTTCGCCGTAGCTAGTAAACTTCGTTGTTTAATACTTTGTTTAGGACCGTTGTACACAAAAATTGTTTCATTAAATAATAAACAGTAGTATGGGCAAACACTGACGGGCTCAGTGGCGCGATGGTTAGTGCGATGAATTGCCGTGCAGAAGGTCTGGGTTCGATTCCCAGCCGTAGCAACACCAAAATGATTTTTCACTGGCCCTCCTCTCGTGATGATGTGACAAATCATCCGAGTGGTATCAATTGTCATGAAAAGCTTATCTCAACTTAGCCGTTCGGATTCGGCATAAAACAGGAGCTCCCGCCATCATGCTAAGAAGTACATACGCACACATGAATGGTTGTGAGCCTGTAGCGCCATAAATTTATTTTTATTTTATTTTTTAGTCTGGTGTTTCCAGGTGTAGGTATGAATTTTTCTAGTATAGGGTGTCTGCCGGGAAGGCATACTACTTTCTTTGGCGCCATTTTAGTAAACATTAGTATTGACAGTTAATATTTGGCAGTCGTAAATTAGACACGTCGCAAATTTGTTATGGAAAAATATTTGATAAATCAACGTGTTTTAATCGTTAAAACATTTTATCAAATCAAGCATCGATTACTGTGACGATGAGAGAGTTACGTGAAATTTCTGGGAGAAACAACGTGCCAACAAAACGCACTATTTATCGTGTAGTGAATGATTTCGAAAAAGGAGGGTCTGTAGGTGATAGAACGTGCTGCAAAGTCGGCTGAAAACATTACTGCTGCTCAAGGAAGTGCTCAAAATAATCCATCAACCTCAATTCGACGCCGTGCTCAGGAGCTTGGGCTTCAAAAAACAACTTGGCCACAATTTTGAACAAGGATTTGCATTTGTTTCCAGATTCAGTTGACACAAGAACTTCTTCCAAAAGACCATTTACGCCGCAGTACATATGCCAATAGGATGTTACAGCTATCACATGACAAGCCCGATTTTCATGAAAGAAAAAACATAATGAGTGACGATGCACATTTTCATTTGAATGTGCATGTGAATAAACAGAACAGTCGGTTCTGGGCAATGGAAAACCCTCAAATTATTCATCAGTCACCTTCGTATCCATTAAAAGGAGGATTCAATCGACCTTACTTCTTTGAAAATTGAAAATGAAAACGGCGTAACGGTAACTGTGAATTGGGAGCGATATCGTGATATAATTGAAAACTTTTTAACGCCACGACTGCATGCTTTGGGCTTGATTAACATATTCTATCAACAAGACGGTGCCAGATCGCATACAGCCAGGATTATAATGGAATTACTGCGAGACGTCTTTCCACAACAAGTTATTTCAAGGAATGGTGATGTTGATTGGCTCCACGGTCGCCTGATTTGACTGCTCCGGACTTCTTTTTGTGGGGATATCTGAAAAGCAAGATTAAGAAACGCTTGAGCAACTCAAACAAAATATTCGTGATGAAATTAATGAAATACCGCGTGAAATGTGTAAGAATGTAATGAAAAGTGTGCTCAAAAGGACTCGCATTTGTGAGACTAACAGAGGCGGACATTTACCTGATATTTTATTGCATACATTAATTGCCGACATTAAATAAAACATTTATCAATATAAGATCCATTCTTTTTCATTTAATCAAAAAATATAAACAAGCAAGGTAGTATACCTTCCCGGCGGACATGCTGTACTAGTCAGGTGTTTACAGGTGTAGGTATGCATTTCTAGTATCTGTGCCAGTAAAATGTTAGGATTAGATAATCAAAAAGCTTTGCCAATAAAGTACGAGTATGCTTCACGTTCGCAATGATGACGCTGAATATTAGAAAACACTTTTTATTCGTTTTTTTTTGACGAAAATACTCCACATCGCAAGTTCAAGGATGATCGCATACCAACCAACATTTTTTTGTTGTACATTAGCCTATTCAATTAGTTCGTATGCCTACTTATAAAATCAGTTCAAAGGGTTCCTCGATTCTTTTTTTTTTTCATTCCCAGGACAGAATGAATATTTTTTAGGCATTTTGGAAATACACATATGAATGGCGCCAATGTGCTTTGATATTATGTTTGTGTCTAATGATGGTTGGAGGACGAAATCGTGTGTAAATACAATTGGAGATATGCCAGCCTAGAGGAGTGAAAGTTTCACTATAAGATTTCATAGCATGGAATTACATACATATATTTTGTTTGCAATCCTAACAAATAATGGAATAAATAAATATCTATATATCACTATATCACTAAAAGAATAAAACACATGAGGTGTATTCAACTTTTGGAAAGCCTTGCATTGGAGCTTAAGTGGTTCTAAGATCCATCCAATCGCAGATTTTGTACTTACAGAAGGGGTTTTTGTCACATGTCGACAGGTTTAAGTTGCCTAAAAAATCTGCGACGTTTGCACTTGTTATGACTCGGCAAAAACCAGTCACAAACATTATTATGGTCGACTTACACCATAAGAATGATTATGACCGGCAAATCTTAGAGTTCCACTTACTTTTTATTTTTTTTTTTGCTTTCTCTTGAAATATTAACTTAATACAACACAAAAATGCTTAGATCTAACTTGTCACTCGTTAACTCGTTTGCTTAATCTAACTTATTGGCCCTACGCGGGCACTCTAAGCTTATCTCTAACATTTTTATTTTTGCCTTTCATGTAGTCATGTAATTTTTTTTTGGTTTTATATAAACAAAACTTAACCCAGATTAAGGCTAACAAATAACTACAAAACTACTCAAAACTACTTATACTTAAACTTAAATATAATCGGGATGGCAAGCAAGCAATGCCATAAGCCCAGAGCGGTCGCTATCCAAATTTAGTCTTTGGGTGTCCGTCCAGCATGTATTGTATAAGTTATGGATCGTTACTAACCCATACTTGGATTGTTGGTGACTGTACTGCTGGCATTGCAAACGGTAATGCATTATTGTCACATCACAGCTTGTCAACAAACTTTCGCATCTCTCCTCGTCTAGCATCTCTTTACCTTCTGCTAAACACTTGGATGCAGGCTGTTATCTGATTGTGCGATTAGAAGGTTAAGCTTAGTCAGTCGCTACTCAGCAGTGATCGACGGTTGACCATAAATTCTCATAGAGAAAATAAAATATTTGAAGGTTACAATTAATAAAATTATTTAATTAAACAACTTTGATGTTTGTGTTCCAATCAAAATAATTGGCGCCCAACTTCCATATAGTGACGCGATAAAAACATTTATATTAATAATTAATAGGCGTTGCTGATAGCACGAACTCATTTATAATAAGTGTAATCGACATAAATCGAGTGAATCGAAACACAAACAAAAGTGAAATCGTTTAAATCAAAACAACAGCATCAAGACAGTACTCGTAATAAATCGAGCAAATAAAAAACCGTAATCGATATAAATCGAGTAATCCAAAAAAAAGTGTAGTCGACATAAATCGCGAAAATTAAACAATGTTAAACTAACGTTTTAAACGATTAGTAAACAACAAATTGTGAAGTGAAAACAAGAAAAAAATACAAATTGAACTTCGTCTTATCATTTCTACGATCATCAGCGATTGGAGTGAAGGAAGTAAAAACTACCTGAGCGAAGAGGAGCAAAATATTGTAGTATTAGACTGTAGTACATATAGCTAGATAAGTATCATCTCATTTTGAAATTACTGTTTTCTTTAGATAATTATTAATCATTAAATTCATTTGATGTTATGTTAGTTTTTTTGAATTGAATTGAAAATCGTAAATGGAACAAAAATTACAAATTAAATTGCAATTGAATATTACTATTTTGTATCAATCTGTATAGAATTTTGCTAATCATTTAAAGATTGAGTCTTCAAATTTATTTGTTTTGAATAATTCAAATTAAAAACAGTATAAGACGCAAGGATAAAAAGTTATACAGTATAATATTGTTTTGTTACTGAGTAAATAATGGACGCAGAACAGATAAAGATGATAGTTACCGCGGCGGTTCAAGCTGCAACCCAGCAAACACAGCAATCGTTCGGAAATACAATAAATGAACTAACAAATCGTCTTAAGGCATTAGAGACACCTACGGTTGTTGAGGAATATCGACCTGTTACAATAGAACCCGGTAAAATCTGCGATGAGTCATTGGATTTAATAAAATCTTTGCCCGAATTTAGTGGAGAGCAAATTAGGTACATTTCATGGCGTCAAGCTGCTTTTGCTGCTTACAAATTGTTCGAATTACACGAGGGAAGTTCAAGACACTATCAGGCAGTAGCTATTATGAGAAATAAAATTGTTGGTTCTGCGGATCAGGTTTTATCCTCGTTCAACACAGTTCTCAACTTTAAAGCAATAATAGCAAGATTAGACTTTACTTATTCCGATAAGAGACCTATTTATCTAATAGAGCAGGAAATGTCCACTCTACGTCAAGGGAGATTGTCAATTGTTGAATTTTACGACGAAGTTGAGAAAAAGTTAACACTTATAATTAATAAAACAATAATGCTTCATGAGGGGAATAAAAGCCTTATTGAATCATTTTCTCTAAAATATCGGCAAGACGCACTAAGAATTTTCATTTCTGGTTTACAGAAACCTATGTGCGACATTTTATTCTCTTCTCGACCCAATGATATGCCAGGTGCACTTGCTCTTGCACAGGAGCTTGAAGCAAATCAAGCAAGGTATAATTTTGCAAATTCTTTCCTGAGTACCAACGACCGTTTGAAAAAATACCCAACTAGCCAATATTTCAATAACAATCAATATAACCCAAATCATTCACCCCACTACCGACAAATCCCTGTAAACCAAATACGACATAAGCCAACTCCAATGGAAATAGATCAATCACTTTCACAATATAGAAATCCAACTAGTTTTAAAATTCCTGTACAAAATCCCAATATTTTCCACACACCAATGACATCGAACCCCAATAATATTCAGCAATCGTTGCAACATCCCAATCAATTACAAAAACACAATCAAACCGTCAATAATCCCCAAGGTTATTTTAATAGTTCCACCCCACTGAAAAGACTTCGAGATTCTGACCGCCAAACACTTCCTAAGCAGCAGAGAATAAACCATTTCAATCATACTTCATTTATGCCAGACACTTCTTTAGAAAATCCTTGCGAATATTACCACACAAACCAAGGTTATAGCCACCCAGAGGGACAGAAAGAAGAGCAATATGTTGACGAATATAATAATGCCGAATATGGGCAGGCAAGATTTAATGACATTCCGGAGACTTTTGATGAAATCAATTTTTTAGGGGAAAGTCCCTCCTGCCGTACGTTAGTCGAACCTTGGCAGGAAAGGAAATAAAGTTTCTAGTCGACACAGGTGCCGCTAAAAATTATGTCAAAAATCTAAGCGCTCTAAAGGCCATTAAGCCAATTAACAAGCCATTTTCTGTGAAGTCAATACACGGAACAAACGTGGTAACAACTAAGTGCATTATTAATTTATTCAACAGAAATGCTACATTCTTTTTACTTCCAAATTTAAAAACTTTTGATGGCATTATAGGCTTTGATTTTTTAAAAGATATAGGCGCGAAGTTAAATTTGGAAAAAGGAGTTATTACTTATAATGAAGGAGAGGAAAAATTATTTTATTTTTATTGTGCTGACGTTAACCACACATCCTTAGAAAAGGAAATTATACCTTCAGGACTAAATGAACAGCTTAATGCACTGATGACACGACACAGTAAAGTGTTCGCAAATCCAAACGAGGCACTTCCTTTTAATACGAACGTCATTGCCACAATTAGGACGATTGACAACGATCCGGTATATTCTAAACCCTACCAATATCCCATATCCGCAGCTGATTTTGTATCAAATGAAATAGCTAATTTACTCCAAAATGGAATAATAAAGTCTTCAAGATCTCCCTACAATAATCCAATATGGATTGTTGACAAAAAAGGTATTGATGAAACGGGAAAAAGAAAAATGCGTCTAGTCATAGATTTTCGTAAACTGAACTCTAAGACGATAAGTGACAAATACCCAATTCCAGATACAAGTGTTATTCTCGCCAATCTTGGAAACGCTTCCGTCTTTACAACACTTGATTTAAAATCTGGGTTTCATCAAATAAATTTGTCTGAACGGGATAGGGAAAAGACTGCATTTTCAATCAACAATGGAAAGTATGAATTCTGCAGACTTCCATTTGGGTTAAAAAATGCGCCCAGCATTTTCCAACGGGCAATAGATGATGTTCTTAGGGAGGAAATTGGTAGATGCTGTTACGTTTACATCGATGATGTCATCATTTATTCAACAACAAAGGAAAAACACTTCGAAGACGTAGACAGAGTATTACAACTGCTTTTTAATGCTAATATGCGGGTAGAGCCAGCAAAATCAAAATTTTTTAAACAAGAATTGGAGTTTTTGGGCTTTGTTGTGTCTAATAAGGGAGTGAAAACCTGCCCTGATAAGGTAAAGGATATTGTGGGATACGAAGTTCCATTGACCTTGCGCAGCTTACGATCCTTTCTGGGTTTATCAGGATATTATAGGCGCTTCATTAGGGATTACGCTCACATTGCAAAACCTTTGACGAAGTACCTAAGGGGCGATAATGGCAACGTTGGTACAAAAAAATCTAAAAGTATTAAAATCGATTTCGACGAAGAAGCAATTGATGCATTTAATAGAATTAAACAAATACTGGCATCGGAAGATGTTTTGCTGCTTTACCCGGATTATGAAAAACCATTTGACCTCACGACCGATGCTTCATCATATGCGCTTGGCGCTGTCCTCTCTCAAGAAGGTAGGCCAATTACTATGATTTCGCGTACGTTATCTTCTACCGAAGAAAACTACGCTACAAATGAGCGAGAACTTTTAGCCATAGTGTGGGCGCTACAGAAGCTTAGAAACTATTTATATGGAGTTAATCGGTTAAATATTTATACAGACCACCAGCCGTTAACCTTTGCTATTTCGGACAAAAATCCAAACGCAAAAATGAAAAGATGGAGATCATTTATAGAGGAGTTTTCCCCAACATTTTTTTATAAGCCAGGCAAAGAGAATTTCGTTGCTGACGCTTTGTCTCGCCAACATATAAATTCAATAGAGCAATCTGTAGATGCATATTCTACCTTAGTTAATAGTGAGTCATCACTAACTGAAACAATACCTAGCGTTCAAAATCCTTTAAACTGCTTTAAAAATCAATTAATTCTTAGACAAGGAGCCGAGCTTGTAAAGACAACTAAGATTATTTTTCGAACGCAGATACGTCACACACTTACCTTTGTTGAAATAAGTAATATTTTCTTGGTTTTGAAAGATATTATAAACCCCAATGTTGTCAACGCAATATTTTGCGATTTACCAATACTAGCCCAAATTCAGGACAAACTTATTACCACCTATCCCTCGGTAAAGTTTTGTCACACTGCACGATTTGTTACTGATATTTTCAATCCTAATGATCAAATAGAAATCCTTGCGACCGAACATAGCAGAGCCCATCGGTCTTCCCGAGAAAATACACAGCAGGTTTTGAAGGACTATTATTTTCCAGATATCAGAAAAAGATTGAAAGAAATAGTATCACGTTGTAAAATTTGTCTCGAAGCCAAGTACCAAAGACATCCACCTAAGCCTAAAATTGGTAAAACAACTATACCACGACATCCGGGAGAGGTTCTTCATATAGACATTTATTCAACCTCGGGTGCTCATTTTCTGACGTGTGTGGATAAATTCTCCAAATTTGCCGTTGTAAAAGCCATTAAATCCCGAGCCATATTAGACATCAAAGAGCCACTTTTGGAAACGCTTAATTTTTTTAAAAACACTAAAACAGTGGTGTGCGATAATGAAAAATCGTTTACCTCAGAAACAATAAGATCATTGCTTAGGGATAATTTTAATATATCTATCTTTACAACACCACCTTTCCACAGTGTAACCAATGGACAGGTGGAAAGGTTTCACAGTACTCTTTCTGAAATTGCAAGATGTATTAAGCTTGAGAAGGACATTGGTAATATTGCTGAACTCCTTTTACTTGCTACAGCTAAGTACAATAGGACGATTCATTCAGTCACAAATCATAGACCAATTGATATTATCCATTCGATTTCGTCTGCGTTAAGAGATGAAATCATTGAAAGGATAATTAGAAACCAAAAAATGTTCCTTGGATATCATAATAAGGATAGACAAACACGAATGTTTGTTCCTGGAGAAAGAGTATTTGTTAGAACAAACAAACGTATAGGTAATAAATTTAGTAAACTCTTTATCGAAAAAATTGTTCAAAAAGATTTAGGGACAGCGGTTTTAATTGATAACAGGAAGGTTCACAAAAGTAACCTTAGGTGAATCTACTGACTACGAACTATGTTGCTATCTAAAATTGGTTCAATAATATAAACCGATTAACATAAACCCTGTGGATGTTATTTTCCCAATAATTTAACTAACATGTTATAATCAATGGTTGTAAAAGCATCAGTTATTGTATTGTTGATTTTTTTTGTGTTGTTGAAGACTGTTGAATTCTGTTAAAATTGCTGAAAATGATTTACAAAAATTAATTAATAATTAAATAATTCTATTTTTTTTCTAAGGCAGTATTTTAAATTATTATAATTTAATGTTTATCGAAATATTATAAAAAAATTGAATAAATCATTGAAATAAGTCTATTAAGAATAAAGCAATTGTTTTGCTAAAATTTATAAAATTAACTAAATTGAAATATGTAAATATTTGGATTAGCATTAACTAAAAATGAATGAATAATTTTGTTAACATTATTTTAAGTATCTTGTATTACAAACTATGTAAAAATGAAGGCGTGGACGTCCTTACTTGAAGGAGGGATAGTTATGGATCGTTACTAACCCATACTTGGATTGTTGGTGACTGTACTGCTGGCATTGCAAACGGTAATGCATTATTGTCACATCACAGCTTGTCAACAAACTTTCGCATCTCTCCTCGTCTAGCATCTCTTTACCTTCTGCTAAACACTTGGATGCAGGCTGTTATCTGATTGTGCGATTAGAAGGTTAAGCTTAGTCAGTCGCTACTCAGCAGTGATCGACGGTTGACCATAAATTCTCATAGAGAAAATAAAATATTTGAAGGTTACAATTAATAAAATTATTTAATTAAACAACTTTGATGTTTGTGTTCCAATCAAAATAATTTATAGTAACCGCCAGTATGGTGAGAAAGCCATTCTCAGACCATTTAAACAGGGACGCTACAAAAGTTGAGCGACAGAGACAGCAAACGACGCCATATTTCCTGCCACTCTTTTGACATATCTCTTCAGTAAGGTTTGCCATTTCATGATGGAGAGATATACGATCCAACAACGAGTCGAAATTATTAAAATTTACAACCGAAATTCGGAGTCATTGGCCTCAACGTTAAGAGCGCTACGTCCAATTTATGGTCGTCATAATCCTCCTAGCAGATCAACAATTGAGCGTCTAGTGGAAAAATTTGAATCCACAGCCACAGTACAAAATGTTCCCGTGCCAGTGAGACAAAGAAGTGCCCGTAGTGTGGAGTATATTGCTGCCGCTGAGGCTTCGGTCGAAGAAAGCCCAAATGTATCTCTCACATGTCGTTCTCAAGCGTTGGGCATCTCTGTGACGTCGTTGTGGCAAATTTTGCGAAAAGATCTTGGCCTACATCCTTACAAGATTAAATTGACGCAAGAACTGAAGCCGTTTGACCACCAGAAGCGTCGTATGTTCGTGAATTGGGCTGAGCAACAACTTGAAAATGATTCGGATTTTCATCGAAAAATCATCTTCAGCGATGAGGCTCATTTCTGGCTGAATGGCTTCGTCAGCGACGATTGATGAACTTCGTACGAATATCGAACGTGAAATTGCAGCAGTATCGGCCGATTTATGCTTCAAAACCGTCGAAAATTGGGTTCAGCGTCTGAACTTCTGCAAGCGTGCCCGTGGTGGTCATGCAAAAGAAATCGAGTTCCATACATAATGGCATCGAACGTACTTTCACAGGAAAAAAGAATTTCATTGATATCCAAAACCGTTTTTGTTTTATTTAAAAAAAAAACTTTTGTAGCGCTCTTCTTGAAAAACCCTTTACCTAACGGTAAAACTAAGGAGCGGACTAAAAGTCCGTAAAGTCCTGAGGAAGTGCAGACACACTGTCCTCGTTTAGCCACAGGTGCTGCTTTTCAGCACCAGTTTAACCCGATCCGATGTCGCCGTGCTAATGCGGAGGAGTTCCAGAGCTTTTGCGACGTACCCGTCGCACCACGGTGGGGGTGGTATAATACCGAAGGTATGTTAATGACCTCGATTTTTTTACCGTACGCTATAGCATGTCTGAGGGAACCTACAAGATATGTGGTATAAATGTTAACAATATAGCAGGTTCACCGCCACCTGCTGTAAAGCGTTTCTAATTTCAAAGAATTTACTCGAAATAACGTTGCACATTTGATAAGGAACTTCTTTCCCATAAGCATTTCATAAATCATATATAACATGGGTTTACACATGCCCATTCTGCTTTGCTATTAGAAAAGCATCTATAACTTTACGGTGTCGAAGGCCTTCTCAAAGTTAATCAGACAGGCTGAAACACTATTTTGTCATGCTTAGCTCGAAAACCAAACTTACTTTCCGGGATAATAAACTCTATTGACTATGTTTCGAATACTTTGCTTACCTTCGTCAGAAGGCTTGTTGACCGAAGATTAGCTGGGTTTGTTTTGCCTTTTTGAGAATGGGATGTACGACTTACGTTTTCCAATGCACCGGATAATGTTCATTATTCAGTTCAGATGCCTCACGTTTGGAATACCTTCCTCTCTGGCCGACTTGTCGACGGGTTTAAGTTACCTATAAATTCGGCAATGTATGCGCTAGTTTTTTCCCGCTCAGCAGGTGTCAATAAATGGGTTAAGCATCTAAGCAGATCTTTTTTCGGAACCTCAACTCCTACTAGCTATTCATTACAAGAGAATCAATAATATCGGTGTTCACAGTATTCATTGAAAGATTGAATAATTCGACCTTGAACTTACTTTTAGAAATCACTTGGACTCGGAACAAAGCAATTGCACGTACGATCATAAAAATGTTTATGACCGGCAAATCTTTAATTTCTTGCAGCGACTATGCGAAATTGTCGATGAAATTTATTGCTGGTAAGAAGACTTCAATCCAGCTTGCTTTGAAAAGTAAGTTTGGAGTTGCGAAAAATGATAAGCAACCCAAATTTAGTTTGCTTAGAATATTCCATATTGTATAAATCTAAAATGTTAATTCAGCAACTCGTGCTTTTATGAATTTTGTGTGGAAAATTCTAGCTAATTAGTGTGTTTTTTCGTTTTCTGTTGTAGCTAGAGACCCATCAGTTCTGACTAAATTGGTTAAACTTGTTGCCAACTACTTTTTTTCATTTTTTTTTTATAATTTTCGAGCACTCAAGGTAGTTATGAAAGCCCTTAAAATGTTTTAACACAGTACGAAGGTTTTAGAGAAGGGTAGAAGGATAGGACAGGTTATGGATGTAGTGGAGATTTATGTCATTAGTGGTGTCCAAACTAATTTCGGGGATTCACTATTTTGTATGTTCGTTGTATTTGCATTATACTTTTAGGATTTACTGCCCAACCAACAATTTCGCTTCGATTGTAGTATTGCCTCCAGCAATACTACCTGTATAATGTCTTATGGAAACACGTTTGGAGCAATCTAAGGTTTTCTTACTAAAACTCGCAAATAACGAAAAAGAGAAAAGGGTTTGGTGTATTTATTTTAAATATTGTTGTACCTACCATATTTGTTTATTTAGTTGTCAAACATGCAATGATTGCCCTTAGGATTTGTTGATTGTCATTGCGACTGCAAGCCGTACGCGAAACAGCAAGCGTTTAAATTTTAATGGCAAGTCAGTCGGAGCCATTGGGATTCGTGGTATCGAAACGTCTTCTCATTTGTACTTCCCTTTAAGTATTGTTGCTTCGATAACGTTGTTCATCAGGTTTTTCACCGCAACCCGAGTGCCCTTACAAAGACGTGGTTGGTTTATATTTCGTAACATTATGATTTCCGATCAGACTGTTAGGGAGATTGTGAGGTGGCAATCAATTTGACTTCCAATCTTAAATATTAATTCGTCGACATCAACGTTTTTCACAGTCATTATAGCACGTTCGCTCAACCAGTGATGATTTTTGTAATTTTGGGCACCTTTCGGAAAAGTTCAGATTTTGATTCGGTAAATTGACAGAAAGGAAACTGAATACAGCCGAAGGGCATTTCAAAAGTGATTTTGCTTTGCAAATACTTATCTAGATTGGTCGTTCTGCAGATCGACATGCATTTTCGTAGTCAGTATGATTTTTTTTGGAAGTTTTTCAAACAAAACGGACGTCTTCAAACATGCATTAAGTTCATCGGCTGGCGTTGACCCAGCAATTATTGGGAATGTTTGCCGAAAATCACCAAACCGTCTATGAATGTTTCGTTAATCTTGCATCGTTTTGTCTAATACATCCAAATATTTTTTATGCGCCATTGTACATACTCATCCCAAACGATCCGTTTGATTTGCTGCAAAACTTTGGAAATCGAACTGTTTTTGGAAATTTTGCACGTTAGATTTTCATTGATTTGCATTCAATGGCAACTTGAGTGCTGAATGAGCAATTCGACTGCCTTCGAACAATGCAGTTCCTGATGAAGCAAGTGCAAGTGCAATACCATCCTGCCAGTGTATCGTAGCCAAAATCGATTCGATCAAAAAATTCCTCCCAAATCCACCGGGAGCGTAAAAAAAAACATCCCCCCAGTTCCCTAGCTCATAACTTTCATAAGAGTGTCGTACGCATGTTGTTGTTGTCGTTGCAACAGTGGAACGTTCGTTTCGAACTGATTCACTCACAGCATAGCATTCATATTGTTTCTTGCGTAGCAATTATTGATTAAATATGTCGTGCATTGAACAATTGGGAGCTGTCACATGTCAAAATCAGATAATAACTTCTCCGACATCACTCAATTAATATCAAACCCTCGTTGTGAATTTCCTCGCTTAGTTGTAAATTTGGGTATAATGCTGTAGAACGCATCTTATGCATAATATGATAACACATGGCATCTATGTATTTGGTCCACAAATCATTCGGTTTGGATGGGAAGCGTTCATTCATACGTGCTACACAACTCTCCATTTACAGCTCGCAAATCTTCGAATGATGTTGACATACAAACGTTGACTAAAATTTAACGCAAACAGAAGTACTCGTCGTTTCTTTCATCGAATTTAGATTTAGATATATAAGAAAAAATCGTAAGAGTGGGCGTGGTCAATATTTTCTTTAAAAAAATTGGTTATGATATGACGAAGATTTAAAAAAAAAATGTCTGAATCGGTGCAGCCGTTCTCAGATTTAAGATAAATCCAAAAAGTGGGCTTAAGGATGGGTGTGGTCATTTTTTTTTCGTAAAAGCCTAAGTGGGCTTATGACGAAGATTTAAAAAAAAAATAGCAGAATCGATGCAGCCCTTTCTCAAATGATGTGGTTTCAAACGAACAACATTTGATTTTCATTTATATAGAAGAAGACAGATGATTACAATAAATTCTGAAACGGTTAAATCGGACGATCTTGCGGGCTAGTGCAAATCGGCAAAACGAGAGATGAGGCGACCCGGAAACGCCGCCTTCAGAATATCGGCTGTGGCTTGCGCAGTGTGTGCCGTTGCTCCGTGTTGTTGGAATTACATGTCCTCCAGTCCTAATTCTTCCAATTGCGGCAGAAAAAACTTGGTTAACATATCCCTATAGAGCGCACCGTCCACTGTTGCCGTTTGACCAGCGGTGTTATCGAAAATAAAAAATGGACCGATGACTCCTCCAGCTTGAACAGCGCACCATGCAGTAACTTTGAGCGGGTTTAATGGCTGCTCGTGCATAACTCGTGGATTTTCGGTGCCCCTAAAAGCTATAGTTTTCCTTGTTCATAAGCTCCATGACTTGTTCGCTTGTCTAGTCCACAACCGTCAAAACAGATTTGACATTGTCGGCCATTTTCAAAAATAACAGCGTCTTCCAATAGGGTGATCTCTTTTGGCCTACCTTGTACGGACCGTTGTTAATATCACAGTTTTCTTCCACGCTGCGAAGATTGTACATAGAGATTATCGTTTGAATCTCATCTACCTGCAAGGTACTATCCACCCACTGTTCACTATATGGAGGCAGAGAGACGGGTAGCAATTATCAGATAGATAAAAACTAATGCTACTTTTGAAAAGCAATAAGTTACCACTTATTGTCTTTGAATTTGTGTAAGATATCCTACTTACCATACCTCTGATTTCCAATCACACCGTCTTACTATCCTTTCACCACAACCGCTTTTGTAGTGAAACGCCAAAGTGATACTTCTCGCAAATTCCTCCACTGGATTACCTTACATAATTGCTCAATACCGTCTTCATAGGTGAATAGAACTACAAGATGCACCAGGTAGACATTCATTGTAAGAGCCACGAGTTATAGTAAAGCTTTTAAGACTGCGTTTAAAAGACCACGCCGTACCTATTAATAGCCTAATTCAATGCAGTACATATACACATTTTTTCGAATGAAATTGGGCAAAGCAACGCCCTGCTTGCGTCCCTCATCAATTTCCCATCAAGTCGTACCTAAACTTTTCACCTAAAAAGTTCAAGTACACAATCAGCAACTTGTTGTCCCCAGCATTAGCAACAATTACCCCTACACACTAACACCGTTATAGGAAATTCGGTGCCTGCGCACTTAACCATTCCGTTTTGAGACTTGTACAGTTCTAGACCACCCTCACAACAATCTGTTGGACGTTGAATTTTGGAATCAGAATTACACGCGATGTAGCTCCCCTTCGCTCTATCTTTTCATCATAACCTCCTTGCCATCATGGTGAACTTGCAAAAAACCCAGCTGATGCGTTTTTTTGCCCAGCTGGGCGTTAGTTAGTCGTCAGGACTTCTCAATGAAACTTCTTCTTCTCCAACTGTCCAAAAATACATTTCAATGAAGAAATTTCCTGCCTGCGGAAACCTGGAGAAGGTGAAAACTACCCACAAGGTGAATCTATACGCCCAGACACTTTAGGAGTATGACTGAGGTTAATTAAGAAAGCATTCCAGTTTAGTATGCCAGTGTCAGCGCAGTGCGTGGATGCTGGAGTAATACTCTAAATGCGTAATAAAAAATTAACACGGTATGGCTCTAATGAAATGGTATGCTCTAATGAAATGGAAATTGTCATTCCGGAATGGGGCGTGTTGGTAGAGTCAATGATGGTGCGAGGCCAGTCTTTAATTTACATTTTTATGGTGCATAAATCAATTGCTCGGGTGGTAACCATATAGGATTTAATGACGATGCTCTCGGTGGTGATAGGGCTTAAGGCAAGTTAAGGTGCTTTAAATTATTGGGAAAACACTTAAGTGAGTTCTATTGCTGTGATTAACTCCGGTTGAATGGCCTGGATGGTAGTGGAAGCTTGTTTTATAGCTATGATTATGGATGATTTGTGCACTTGCTGGGTTGTTTTTGCTGAAGGCGGGTTTAGGGACCATTGCTGCGAGGGTTTTTGTTTGAATAGAATTTATGAAATGTGGCGTTAAATTATCATATTAGCTGATATACATAAAGGTAAGCCATTTCTTGGTTTTTGGATTCATATGCTATTTTGAAACTGAAAATGAATGTTTGGGGTGGTGGCATCATTGAACGATTTTTCTTCCATGCCTACGGTGGAAGAAACGTCATTTTCAATAGAGAGCTCTACCGAAGCATGATGATACATTTTTATATGGTCAGATATTGTGTATTTGGACGAGCTTCGATTGCAGCAGTCCGTTAGACAAAGGATTTATCGCGCAATAAGTTTAAGACACATGCAATTAGACGTTTTGGTGATGTTGCTTGCCCGACGTGGAGCTTCGATTTGATGTAAATCGATTTTTAGTCACAAAAGATCGAAGTCATTATGCAAACAAACCAAAAAGGATTCAGGGACTTTAGAACAATATTTGCCAGGGCCGAAAACATACAAATTTTACACGTTGAAATATGTTTGATTGTAGTTGTTTTAATGAAAAAATATTCCATTTCATTCAAATTCTTTACATTTAATTGGATTTTTTCAAAAAAGCAACACACGTTTGAAAAATATCGGACAGTATTTTTACTTAAATACATGAGTGTACACTACAGCCGGAGTGAACCTGAGCATCAACCAATATGCCTCTCCAATTAGCCGGTTTCTACTTGTGCGCGTCACTTCAGGCGAGGTCTTCCTCTACTGCGTCTGACGTCTGGCTGGGAATCGAAAGCTCTGCCAACCAGAGTATTGGTATCCATTCGTTCTACATGTCCTAGCCACCTTAAACTTCCAATGTGGAAGAATTCAGCCGGAGTGAACCTGAGCATCAACCAATATGCCTCTCCAATTAGCCCGGTTCTTAGCTAACTGTCTTCAATTGCGCACTCCAAGTTGGTTTAGGTCGGTTTCTACTTGTGCGCGTCACTTCAGTCGAGGTCTTCCTCTACTGCGTCTGACGTCTAGTTGAGAATCGAAAGCTCTGCCAACCAGAGTATTGGTATCCATTCGTTCTACATGTCCTAGCCACCTTAAACTTCCAATGTGGAAGAATTCTCCTCTCAAATCGATCAAGGATTTCTTTATCCACTTTTGATACGGTCCAAGCTTTAGCGCCGTAGAACAGGACTGGGATGACCAGGGTCTTATATAGGATCTCCTGAGTAGTTCGAGTGGGGGCTTTACTACTGAATTGCCTTCTAAGCTCGAAGAAACAGCCGTTGGCAAGAGTAATTCTTCGTATAATTTCTTACGAGGTGTTGTTGTCGGAGTTGATAGCGGAGCCGGGGTATCTAGATTGAGTCCCCTACTACCTTGAAGTTATATTTGTCAATGATGACATTCTGTCCAATTCGTCGATGTTGTGTACGTGCTGATACTTGACAGCATATACTTAGTAATTTCACCCATTTTTTCCGTACTAGCAAACGTTGCTATGACATCACATTGAGTTCTGTCAATCATGTCAATATCGTCGGCGTGTGCTAGTAGTTGCACCGATTTTTGGAAAATTGTGCCTCTGGTGTTGTCTCGAGAATTTTGCACAATCCTCTTAAAGTCACATGACAGCGCATCACCTTGCCTAATTCCTTTTTGGTATCGAATGTGTCGGTGAGGTAGTTTCCGACCTTGATGGAGCAGCTACAAAGCAGCTACACAAACAGACGAGTTCAGGCGGTAAACAAAAACTAGACATAGCTCTGTATAGTTCGTCTCTATAAATGCTGTCGTATGCGAATTTGAAATCGATGAATAGGTGGTAGGTATCGATTTTGACTTCTTTGATTTTTTCCAGGATCTGCCGAAGTGTGGAAATTTGACGGTTGTGGTTGTGGAGTAGCACATCTCTATATCCTCTATCTCTTTCCGGCACTTTTCTTGTTATTTTTTCTTCATTTTGAAAAGCCGTTGGTCTTCCGTTCTTCTTTGGCTATAGACCTCAATGACAGCTCTCGTCTTCACCTGGAGCTTAGCCTTGTAGGCCTCGTTCTTGGCTGCGAGCATCTGCCGTGGCGTGGCCTTTGGTCTTTTAAACATAAGACTTGACACTTAAAAAAAGTCCGCATCCGAATAGTCGCTGTTTCTGCTCACTATAACACGGTCCGTAGTAGTCCCAGTTTTTCATTAACAAGACAAATCTTATTAAATGAGGTCAGTAGGTCAGTACCCGATGTTTACAACTTGGAATTAAAAATAAACACTTGATGTATAGTCTGAGTTACAACCACTGGGCATCGCCAAGTTAAAGCCAATCAGAGTCTATTTTTGTTCTTCAATACCCAACTAATTTTTCGACTATACCCGAAGTAATTTCCTCAATAGTGCGTCGAATGTTGGATTCTAAGTGATTAATCGTTGCTGGTTTATCAGCATAAACCAGAGAATTGATTTACCCCTAGTAAAAGTAGTCAAAAGATGTGAAATCACACGAACGAGGGATGTTTATAGTCATCAAACGTTCGACGCAACAAAGTTATGGTTGCACGCGGCGTATGGCATGTTGCGCCTTCTTATTGGAACTATTTCTACTCCAAATGATGAAGCGTTCGCCATTCACGGTAATGTTGGCAACGGTTTCGGGTTTTAAGACAAATGGGCGGTGAACGGCGAAGATATTTTCTCTAATTTTTCCAAGTTCCGTGTTGCTGAGAACGGCGCGTATCGGATCGACAAGTTCGGGTCTATTGTCACACTCACTTCTACAGCGGCGATGGCTTTGTAAGAACGGTGTGGGCTCGATTTGGATGAATATTATCAAAAAGAGTAAATATGGTCACGAATTGATCTATAGTACGTTACAGCTGTTCAGATAAACCATTTTGTGCCTCAAACTGGACGACGTGCTCTATAATTTTGGAGAACAGAGCGCGAATTTCGGTATAAATTTCCACGATTTGTATACGTTGTTCTGGTTCAAGTTTTTCCATGGTAATTTCCCAAGGTATACTAAAAATAAGTCCAACCAACTTTATTAGTATGGCAGCTATTTTGAAAGTTTTCGCTATCGAAAGTTTTACACCTAAAAAAACACCTTTTAAAGGCATAGGTCTTTCGCTATTTGTGAATTTCTTACTCTGCGTTCTAACGCCTTAGGTGCAGCTACGAACTTATTTTCGTTTTCTCATTTATCTTGGTTAACAGCAAAAGCATTCATTTCCAAGGTTTTTAGTTACTCTATGAAAATATTTTTCTTAAGTGATTGAAGTTTTGACTATTGGAGAGGCAGTCCCAATATATTAGATCAGTCAGTATCCACTACGAAATGTGTAACATTTTGGCTCATCTGCTACCATCTGTATTCAAAAGATCTGTGAATTCCTTGAACCTCCTATAAGACCTGTTGCCCGAATATGCCAGAAGAGCTCATGCAATTTATTTATTTAATCCAGCCTAACTGGAATTGTTCACGCCATTTTTGATTCCATCATGGAAATTCTTCACCTGCCGCCTGGGTAATGAAACGAATACCATTGTGTGCCGTCAAGACTTCATAAAGGGTTTAAGCCCTGCCTAGGACCTAGGCATCCAGTGTTAACCCAATGGAGCCTAAGAGCCGAGGTTGGTTGGCATAAGTTAGGTTTTTATTAGACAACATGAATTTTATAAACGGTCCTCTAAACAAAAAGAAAGCTGAATCATACAAACGTGATAGTAATTTCTCACATAATAAATACATAAATTAATAGCAACGTTATTCATAAATAAAGCAATTTGTTTTTAATATCCTAGTTGTTAATTTTAATGTAAATCTAACCGAGTTTCTATGTCCTAAGTGTATTTCGTGCGAAGGACATCATGAAATTTATTCTTTTCGTAGGAATGTCGTTAAAACAGAAAATGTTCCACTTGGGGATTATGCAATGAATACATTACGAAGCCTACATCATCGAAGGATGATATGTATCGTTGGGCTTGGTTCAGTGTAAACAAAAAGGCAACATATTTAATTTTCGGCTGAGTCATGTATGATTCATTGTCATCGTAAAATTGTCATATTATCTGTTAAAATAAGCCATTAATATAGGAACAACATAGATGACTATGATATGAAATGTTTGAGATAGAGCTCTAGGTCTTAACGTGTGTAAACTCTTTAAAGAAATAGAAACAGGATTGTTAATGATATAAGTACTCGTAACGAAAAACCTTCGCTATATGGATATTTAAATTGTGTGCAGATTTTTTTTTTATTAGTTACCTACCCCATCATTAACATATCACCAACATTCCTGAAATCATGTTACAATAAATCATCAATTAGTTGATTCAACAAGTCCTTTCCAAAAAAATAGGATCAATTACTTTCGTGCTATGATAAATAATGAGGTAATCATCCCCCATAAACATAAAATCACCCCAGCAAAAAAGGTTGCGTATACGCCACCAGCAACAATCAAATGCGCAACATTTTGCTTTCCAATGTACAGCATTCCACTCAACAAGTTGCTCCACGACTAGCCCCACAAAGCTGTGAAAAAATTCATTCATTCATAACACGAACAATGCAGATACAAGTGTACTTTTATCTTGCACATGTATAAGTGCTAGGGGAAATTTTCCTATTTGCTTATTGCTTTACTATTTCTATGCTAAATACCCACACAAGGGCATCAGCCACTACATTCTCATGAAAATTCAAGTAAAACCTCTGATATCAACAACCGAATCGTCAGTCTATTCAGGATACTTATTGGAGTCGGTCCTTCGTTAGCAATTTGAAATACAAAGTCCGTGTGTTAAAGGGATTTTTTTTTGAGACATAAAAAAATTTCTATCTCTCTGGGAACATTATATTCCTTAAGGTGATTTTCATTCGGGAATTCAATAAGCCAAATTGTGTTTTCTAAATACTAAAATAAAAATCATGAGTGTTCCAAGTAGAAAATAAAATAAAATTTTATTGCGTGGTATTCATTGTCCTTTAGTAATGTTTTGAAGTGTTTTACTTCAACGGGGGCGAGGGCTTTACCATTTGTTTGTATTGGTTTGTCTGACGATGTAATTGAAATACCGTACCGACCATGTGATGATATTGAGCACAATGTCTTGTATCCTTTTTTATGCCAATACTTTGACGGGGGATTGTCTATATTTGATTGAAATAATAATGTTATACGACATCCCCTGATAATGTTGTGTTCGATTTGAATTTTTAACGACGTTTCGAATTTTATGAATTCTTGAAACGAATGTAATGAGCCATTGATGAGGGGATTTACTTTATAAAAAGTTTGGTTCTACAAAGCGCTAAGGCAAAGGCGATGGGATCATTTTCAAAATTCCAAAAAAAAACGCTCAAAATGAGATTTTTTGTTATACATTTTAAATTTGAATATTTATGTCTAATTTACCATTAATTCTAAAGTCCTGAGATTACTTTTGTATGCTGTCATATCGTTGAAACGTTATAATAGGCTCAACAAACTGAACTCCTAGTTGTATTTTATTTCAAATTATTCAACGACTCATGTTTGAATGAAAACATACGAACGAGTCCTATTTAAAATACTGGTTTGTCTTATTATCTCTTACACGATGTGAACACACTTGATACTCAGCTGATAGCATGAGTAACAAACTATCGGCCTTAAAAATTATACAAAAAAATGTAAGTTGAAGCAAGAGACTAAGATCAGTAGTTCAATAAAGCAGCTTTTGAGCCTGAGCACTCCGGGATTAAGATTCCCATTTTTAAAAGTGACTGCATTAAGCGAGATTAAACCCGGTAACTAAAAAACTGCAGCATTTTTCAGCGCCCCGCCCTTCGATAAAGTCTGAAGAATTTTTCACTGGAAATTAAAAAAAAATGGTTGCGGATTTTTACTTAGAACCAAAACATTTTAAGACTAAAGTGGTGGCAAAATTTTAAAATTGTTAAAATTTTTTCGACACATCTGTCCACTCGTCGTCAAAATTGTAGATCCCGTAGCTTCTGATTTAAACTTCTCACACAGATGACTTGAGAAGATAGTTAATATTTATTCAATCAATTTTGTTTTAATAAAACAAATAAAAAATTATGTAATTCAGTTGCTTTTATATTCTGTAATACAACTCACAAATTCATCTCTCTTTCTCAATTGAATAAATCCTTGGAATTAATTTGAATTATTTTTTTTTATTTCATTCAAAACCAAAGTGTTCATAAAAGCAAAATTATTCGCGTCGTGTAATTATCGATATTTGCAACAATTTCAGATTTGGTAAAAATTTTATCAAGTGTTTAAGTGCATCGTACGAGATCTCATCGTATTCATTTTGAGGTAAGCTTGTTTATTGTTGTATTTAAAAATTCTTTCATAAAAAAAGAAAAGGGCTTGAGACCAAAAGAACAATTAAAAAAACGGAGTTCAGAGAGGAAGGAAATACAGGGTGTCGGCCGGGAAGGTATACTTCTTTGTTTGTTTATAATTTTTGATTAAACGAAAGAGAATGCAGCTTATATTGATAAATTTTTTATTAAATGTCGTCAATTACTTATGGAATACAATATCAGGTAAATGTCTGTTAGTAAGTCTCACAAATGCGATCCCTTTTGAGCATATTTTTGATTACATTCTCACACATTTCACGCGGTATTAAATTTAATTTCATCACGTATATTTTGTTTGAGTTGCTCAAGCGTTTCTGGTTTGTTTGCATAAACCGTGCTTTTCAGATATCCACACAAAAAAAATTCCGGAGCAGTCAAATCAGGCGACCGTGGAGGCCAATCAACATCACCATTTCTTGAAGTAGCTTGTTGTGGAAAGAGGTCTCGCAGTAATGCAATTGTAATCCTGGCCGTATGTGATGTGGCACCGTCTTGTTATACCACTTCTTAATCAAGCGCAAAGCATGCAGTTGTGGCGTTAAAAAAGTTTTCAATCATAACACGATATCGCTCCCCATTCACAGTTACCATTACGCCGTTTTCATTTTCAAAGAAGTAAGTCCAATGATAACTCCTGACTAAATTGCACACCAGACTGTAACTTTTAATGGATGCAAAAGTGACTGATGAATCATTTGAGGGTTTTCCATTGCCCAGAATCGACTGTTCTGTTTATTCACATATCCATTCAAATGAAAATGTGCCTCGTCACTCATTATGCTTTTTTTCACGAAATCGGGGTTGTCATGGGCTAGCTGTAACATCCTATTGGCATATCTACGGTGGCGTAAATGGTCTTGTGGAAAAAGCTATTGTGTCAACTGAATCTTAAATGGAAACAAATGCAAATTCTTGTGCAAAATTGTGGCCAAAGTTGTTCTTTGAAGACCAAGCTCCTGAGCACGGCGTCGAAATGAGGTTGATGGATTGTTTTGAACACTTCCTTGAGCTGCAGTAATGTTTGCAGTACGTTGTGGTCCATGCTTGGACCTATCACCTACAGACCCTCTTTCCTTGAAATCATTCACTACACGATAAATAGTGCGTTTTGTTGGCACGTTGTTTCTCCCAAAAATTTCACGTAACTATATCATCGTCACAATAATCGATGATTGATTTTAATAAAATGTTTAAGCTATTAAAACACGTTGTTTTGTGGAATATTTTTCCATAATAAATTTGCTACGTGTCTACTTCACGACTGACAAATATGAACTGTCAAGACTTATGTTTACCAAAATGGCAGCAGAACAAAGTAGTATACCTTTCCGGTGGACACCTTGTACATTCGCCCCCATATGATAATTTGACACGTTTGGAGTACTTTGTCCATTCCAGAAATTTTGCTAATGTTTCATGTTGTTGTATCAGTGATTTTCAAATTCAACGGCAGTTTCAACGCTGAATGCGAAGTTCGGCCACCATCCAAAACTGTTGCCGTAATTCCAGATGATGCAATGGCCAGTGCAACATATTTTGTGATCATATGGTTGCTAAAATGAGTAAAAGAAGAAAAGTCTTGCCTGTATCACCGGGCGCATGTCAAGGAAATTACGAAAATTCGATTGAATTATTTATCGATTCGATTGAATTATTTATCTTAATTAATTAAACTGACAATAAAATGCCCAAAACTATTCAAAAAATGACAAAATTGTCTGTTCAATTTGAGCCGGACATGAATTTCACAATTTCCATAAATTCGTATGTCACCCACAACTTGAAACGTCATCATTCCTTTGCAATTTCAGTGGCGCCATCTGTCAAAAATAGATTGTGCCATCTGAGAAACCTTCTTGGACTCATGCACAACAACTTCACATCACATAATCAAATGCATAATTTATGATTCTATAAAGGACATACAAACAAACATTCATTTTTATATACATATATAGATAGATAGAACAATAGAAGATGTATGTTCTCTCAATTTATTTTTTTATGTTATTTCATATATATGAAAAGTAATTGACAATCAATTCTATTACTTGCAATTGATTGTCAATAACTTTACAAAGATGTGAAATAACAAAATAACATACAAGTGAAATTAGTTAAATTAATTAAGTTCATTAAAATAATCAAAATTCTTCTAGTTAATAAAAATTTTTGTTGCCTATTTTCCCTAAAGACTTTGTTTTTAATACATAGAAAAACCTCTTTCTGCCTCAAGGATGCAGTAGGCCCCAATTTAAATGCCATTATCTCAGAGACTGTGTATTCATTCACTGTAGAATTTTTTGCGGACAGACAACGTATTTTTAAGACTTAAAATCACGTTTTTCTTTAATACAATTGACATTTTGGTCTTCCGCTAACTTTAATTTCTGCATCTTTGTTCTAGGCCATTCGTTTGTAATTTCTTAATTGCTGTAGAAAAAAACAGTAGTTTTCTGCCAAAAACACCATGTCAGTTTTAAAAAAAACCTCGTTCCAGCAAATCTTTGGCAGTTTTCACAGCAGCAGGATCCTCTTCATCGATAGAATGACTAATTTTTCCATTATTTTCATAATAGGTTTCCCAACGAGTTGTAACTGGTTGCGGAGAAAGGATAGATCTGGTTCAAATTCCTTAAAAGTTCTTACTCAAAAAAATATGCCGAAATATGCAGTTAAAAGTGAAATATACATTTATACCCAAAATTTGCACAAAATGCCCTAACGAAGAGGGCATAAAATGCTTAGTTTAGTATAAAACGTATTTCTATGTAATCCGATTCCCAATACGATTATGCTTTTGCATATTTCCGGTTGCACTAGTAATAAGGCATGGAAAACATTTGAAGACATTTGTATATGCAATAATGAAGTTGATATATAGTTAGGTACTCGAACAAGTATACTTACACTTTAAGGCAGATCCAAATCCACCCACTGCTACGCCCACTTTTTAGAAAAACGTTGTTTTTGGTCAAACAGTACAGAATTTTGATTAACTGTCTGAACAAAATATTTAGACAATATGAATATCTATTTATATTTTGTTAATATACATTTTTTTCAAGGCCCACTTTTTGGGTGACGTTTTTAGCAAAATACTCTTTTTGTCGATGCAAATACTTTTTTAATGGCCCAATTTTGCGGGTGTTTTCCTAAAGAACTATTTGTATACCATGCATGGATATGCAATATAGAAAAACCATAAAACATTTTGATAACATTTTTTTGGGGTTGTTTAATTTATGGATGGAATGGTATAAAGTATGGAATATTAATTGATTAATGTCGGACAAGGTATTATGTTACTTAAGTATGGCAGCTTCCAATCTGTCGATGCATGAAGCATTTAGTCAAGAGTTGCGACTCGAAAAACAATATGCGTACAACGCTCGCATGAAAGTTGTGAGCAAGGGAACTCGAGGGACTTTTTATCGAATTGATTGCATCTACATTGTTCAAAGGCTGCTCATTGTTCATTCAGCACTCAAGTAACCATTGAATATGCAAGTCAATGAAAATACAACGTGTAACATTTTCAAGCACAGTGCGATGGTCAAATTTTTATAGCAAAGCAAACTAATCGTTTGGTATGAGTATAAAATAGAGGGTTTGTTGATGCGATGATTCTGTAAAGTTGTGCTACAGTCCGGAATGAACCTGGAATGAACCTGGACCTCAACCAATATATCTCTTCAATTAGCCCGGTCCTTAGCTAACTGCCTCCATTTGCGCACTCCAAGAGGGTTGAGGTCGGTTTCTACTTGTGCGCACCACTAAAGGCGAGGTCTAAATCTACTGCATCCGACGTCTGGCTGGGAAACGAAGACACTGCGAGCCGGAGTATTGGTGTCCATTCGTTCGACATGTCCTAGCCATCTTAAGCGTCCAATGCTGAGTTCTTGGTTGAAAATTCGTCTCCATAGCTCGTCAACGTAAACGGAACCGAAGATTTTTCGAAGAATTTTCCTCTCGAATCGACCAAGGATTTCTTCATTCAGGAGAAGGAGCAAGACTGGGATGTACAGGGTCTTATATAGGATCTCTTTAGTAATTCGATTGTGGGCTTTACTACTAAATTGCCTTCTTAGCCCGAAGAAACAGCGGTTGGCAAGAGTAATTCTTCGTTAAATTTCGGACGAGGTGTTGTTGTCAGAGTTAATAGCCGAGCCGAGTTAGATAAAATCCCGTACTATCTTTTTTTTTTTATATAATTTACACGTACTCAAGGGGTTATGAAATACCCTTTATATGTAGTACGAGCGTTAGAGAAGGGGAAGAAAGAGAGGATAGGAACGATTTTGGATGTAGTGGAGACTTAAACTCCATGGGTGGTGTCCGAACTAGCTTCGGGGAGTCACTTTTTCTTGTTTTCGTTAAATTTGAAGAAATTCAAGATGGTGTGCATACTCTTAGGTATCACACCGACCTTTTATTTCTTTTAAATAAAAGTGAAATTGATTTTGGTTGGGATTGAACGCGCAACCTTCCACTCAACAGACGAACACATTACCACTAAACCGCGGCCACCCACAATCTTAAAGTTATATCTGCCAATGTTGACGTTATTTCCCTGATGTTGTGTGTTCTTACGTGTTGACATCTTATATTTAGTCTTACCTTCATTTACTACTAGCTAACTACTAGCAAACGTGGCTATGACATCACGTTGAGTCCCACGAATAATGATAGTAGTTGTACCAATATTTGGAAAATTGTGTCTCTGGATTTTGCACAATCCTCTCAAGAATAAGATATAAGAAGCCACATGACAGCGCATCGCCTTGCCTAATTCGTTTTTTGGTATCGAATACGTCGATAGGGCGTTGCGTAATGGAGTTGCAAGAATTCTCCATCTCACAGATGGACGAGTTTTTGCGGTTTACCAAAAATATAAATGGCTCTGTATAGTTCATCTGTTCATCTAAATGCTGTCGTATGCGGCTTTGAAATCGATGAATGGTGGTGGGTATCGATTTCAACATCTCTTTTTTTTCCATGATCTGCCGAAGTGCGAAGACTTGATTAGTTGTGGACTTTCCTAGCATAAAACCTAACTGATATGTCCGATTAGGTTGTTAATAAAGGGTTACATGCGTTCACATATTACGGCAGATAGTATCTTGTAGGCAATGTTGAGGAGACTTATTCCTCTGTAGGTGACGCAGTTCAAAGGGAATGGAATGGGAAAGGGACACCTAAAAGTGCTGATAATATGGTGATATACTGTGGGAATGCGAAATTGTTTTATTTTGTATAGGGTGGCGCTGTTTGGAGTGGGCTAGTCAAACTAATTTATGGTTTCGATTCGAAACAGCTGAGGTTCTACTCTTCAGACTTACTTCCGTCCGACCAAATTTTGCCTATGTATTGCAAAAATACAAATTTTTAGCGCAGCAGGCTCGTTAGTACCCAAGGCGTAGCTTTCTCAAAACCATTCATGTATGCGTTTGTACTTTTGCTCGACGGCGGGACCTCCTGTTTTATGCTGAGTCCGAGCGGCTAATTTGAGATAAGCTTTTCTTGACAATTGGAACTACTCGGATGATCTAACAAATATCATAACGAAAGGGGGGCCAATGAAAAATCATTTAATTGTTGCAACGGCTGGGAATCGAACCCAAACCTTCTGCGCGGCAGTTCATCTCACTAGCCATCGCACAACTGAGCCCGTCTATGATTTGGTGAATGATAATTTGTAGTTTTCGCTGTGCTCGCCCTCAACAGTCTGCAGAGGTTGTTCTTCCATATACTCAGCATATCAACTACGATATATCCTTGTTCATCTCGACAGGAATCCATTTGCGCCTTGTATCCCTGGCTTCAATGTTTTACACTTTGATAAAAGGTGAGTAAAAAGTGTTTTTTACTTCTTTCTGAAAAGCCGGTGTTCTCATTCCTTCTTTGTTTATAGAGCTCAATGGCAACTCTCGTCTTCACCTGCACTTAGCCTTGTAGGTCTCGTTCTTGTCTGCGAGCATCTGTCTGTATTCTTCATCAAAACAATTTTTTCTTGTTGGTGGACGCGAGAAACCTAGCATATTAGTTGCGTCTAATCTACTGGCTTGTTGACATCGTTGCCATTGTTCCCCTTTATCAGATGGTATCGTGGCTAAAGTGGCATTTCGTTCCCCAGATTTGAAAGATATGTTGTCGTGTAGGCTGTGTTTAGGATACTGCTGTAGATGTCTTCTCTTTGTACCCTTGCGTCGCGTCGGAGCATAAGCGCATATAAGTCTCTCGTAGGCGAATTTGTTCTTGACGCGGATTGTTGCAATGCGTTCACTAATGTCTTGACTTCTCGCCTAATTCTGGCACTTATAACATATCCCCATCCGAATGGTCGATGTTTCCACTAACACTAACACGGGCTGTAGTAGATGTCACTTTTTTTCATCCTCTTTAGCTGGCCCATGCCATCGCATTTCCTGGATGGCAGTAATGTCGCTTTGTAGCTGCTTAGGGTCTCCGATTGTTGTTCGCCTACGCCTTTCCTGTTTAATGTTTTCACATTCCAAGTTGTCGTTGTCCTTTTTTCGTTTAAAAAGGTTGTCAACAGTAAAATCAGTCCGTCGTCAATTAAGTTGTCCTCATAGCATAACTCTGTGCCAAGCTCAACCCAATGTCTTTTAAATAACCAGGGCAACATCAACCTTCGTGAGCTCAAGGAGATTCTCTTGTTCCGTAATATGAAGTTCGCATTGTTGCCTTTTTGCTCTGAAAGATGTTCTTAAATTCTGAATCAACATAATTGAACCATTAACGATGCACAAAGTTCCTTATAAATCATTGCCAGGACTAATTGTCAATTAAAAAAATTGCAAAGAAAAAAAGAGAACGCAATTCTATCTCAAACCATTAAAAGTGAAAAAAGTTGCATCATACTTTTCTGTGGACGTAATTTAAAGTTGAATGAGAACACTCACCAAATTGCAACTTTGAAGTGCAATTCGTCTCGCAATTTGTAAACGAGTTGTATGTGGGCTGTGAGAGTCCTTGCATTGCTTTCTTCTGACATCTAAAATTACATATGATTTTTTTTGTGAAAAATTTATTGATTTGTTGTGAAGATAGCTTCCAAGGGAATGTAATTAATTTAATTAACAAAGTTATGCAGGGTTGAAGGAAAATTTGGTCAGCAACTAACTATGCTGGTACTCAATTTAATTACATACTTCATTGGCATTCCATTGCAGATTATTTCAACCGCACACAAAGCCTGTTTAACTTATGAATTTTATATTCGGATATTAAAAATACCAATAAAATAAAATTTGAATACTACATTGAACTATTGGATGATTTATTTATATTACGACTGTGGTTTATATATATAACTTCGTTATCCCTTTAATTTCCTGCTGCATATGTAAAGTTGTAAAAAAAATCGATTATAGCTACCAAAGGACCATTAGTAATGTAAATTTCTAACTAAAATGCACACAGGATAAGAATAAATTCGGTTGTATGAATGTTTGTTAATATTTTGGCTAAATTATTCATCGGTGCGTGACAGCACAAACGCACACGTCCTTTCTCTCTCTATCTGGGTGGTGGCATCAGATTGGAAGGAATAAGGCGGTTAATATTGGTGTGTAGAAACAAACCTCTCCGACTGGGTTTTTTTTTTTGAACGCACCGAGATTGTGTTCTGAAATTGAATTTATCCGACCGACAGTTGGTGTAATACGCATCACTTGGTTTTAACCGGAATCCCAGGAAACAGTTGCTACACGCTGGTTGAATACATTTTCGAACTGAATGCGGACGAGCTCCTTTCGAAAGTTGACAAACAGATATTTATGCTCCATATATCTCCTACAGACGTTAATCTAGCTTGATGTGTAAATGCTTCTGTTGCGTATCTTTGCATGAATTTATTGATTTTTTTCTCATCTATATTTAGATCTTAAAATGATCACTGAAGTGAGGCGATTATGCTTCAAACTGAATCAGAAGTAAAAAACAAGGCAATCCGTAAGCGCTTACACGATATGTGTCTTCGTGAATCTGAAGCTTGGAGTTGAATGCAACTTCATGCAAAAAATGTGTCTCTCTTTTGAAAGCGATACAAGATACCAGCTTCAGATACGCATTCGGGACGACCCTTTAGGTATGCTCAAAGACGTTTTGCAAAATAGTAGGGTCTAATATAAATCATAGATATGTGCCAGCAATCTATATTTGAGAGGCTCAGCCTTCCATCCTCTTTGATTCTGGGCACGCTGCTTCCACACATTCATTCGAAGCGCCATGAAATGCTATCGGTTTGTCCTTAAACCTGATGATCATCTTTTCTCGTTATCTCGAACCGGGTTTTGGAATTCTAAGATTCTCTTGGGTGGGACATTAATATTCATTCGCTCAATGTGGTCGAGCTGATCTAAACGCGCTTTTGTGTTTAAAACTATTACAATAACATCCTGGCACAGGGTTACGTTATTAGAAAATCAAACAATAACTTTATAAGATAAGAAACACCCTGTATCAAGAAAGATACAAAGTATCTTTCAATAATGTAATATAATATTAAGATGTGCATGCCACGCAAGAAATGCATATATCAGCATATTCTTTGCCTTCAGCTTCCTCCTAAAATAACAAACACTCCCACGCAGAGTGAGTAGATAAGAATTATATTATGATCGTCAGTCGAACACAGATTTGTTGACTCGACATTTTATTACTATAAATAAGAAGTCTCTGTTAATCCTAGCTCAGTTCTTAAGTTCATCTCTTCGTATAAGCTAAAGATTTCCCCCCACCAGTGGTAAGGGATCTGAAGCTTTAAATAAATATTGTTAAATTAAAATTAACAAGTGCATTTTTATTTAGTGGTGGCATTCTCTTTTGAGAATGCAAAATATATTTTTTGTTGTTTAAAGAACCTCAAACAAAATTGGCGCAGTCGGTAGGATCCCGAAAGGTCCATAGCGTATCTTACTTTTTTTAAAGTTTAAATCGGGAATCATAAAAATCGTTCACACTAATTTAAATAGTGATATGCCTGTAAAATAAAATTACAATAGGCATAGGACGAAAAAAAAAAAAAAATTATTTAGTGAAAAACAGTGAATTAAAAGATTCGAAAGGACAAATTCATTAATCCCATAGAGGGAATGTTGGACTAAATAAAATAAATTAATAAAAAGAGACAAATAAAAAAAAATATATTTATTAAATTCAGTGGATATCATTGAACTAATTTTTTAAAAAAAAAAAAAGTTACCAGAGGAAAACAATCCTCAAAAGGAAGCTAAAATCACCACAATTAAAATAAATATCACTAAAGAACAAAAAAAGAACTCACAAATTGGATAAAATAAATAAAATTAATTAATAATAATAAAAAAGTGAATAAATAAATTAAGAAGGAAGAACAACTATACGGGCAAATAAAATCCAAATCGAAAGCCCCAACGTGTATTAAATTAAATGAAGAAGTACAGTCCGTACAGGATACCAGCAGCATTAAAATCTAACAAAAAGGAAGCAGATCCATCAGCTGAAAATCAACAATCAAAAACATTTGAAGAAAACATTGAACCAACATTAAATTTAGAAGAACAGGTAAAAATGGCTTCTATTAATATCGATCCCCTAAAGTTATTAAAAACTTTACCCACTTTTAACGGTAAAAATTGTAGTATTATTATATTTATAAAAAAAGCAGAATTTTTATTAAGTGCATGTAGTTTATACAATGAAGCGTCAAAAGAATTCATAACAAGTGAAATTAAATCAAAAATAATAGATTATGCCCTAGAAGTAGTATTAAGGAGTGGCGATCCAAATGACTGGCAGGAAATTAAAACAATTTTAGTAAAAAATTTTGGTGAAAAGGAATCATTTTTAAAACTTAAAGAACAAGCAGATAAAATTAATTCTAAAAATATTTCAGAAATGTATCATTCATTCTCACAAATTCTCTGTAGATTAAATACCAAGTATTATTTATCTGAAAGTAAACCAGAAGAATATAATCCCAGCAATAACGAAGCATCGTTATTAAGTAAATTTTGCGAAAGAATACCCCCGAACGCAAGTTCAATTATAATAAATCACAATATTAAAACCCTTAGTGAAGCCTTCTATAAATTAGAATCTTGTCATTGGACAAAGGAAGATAATAATACAAATTATAAAATTATTCAAAACTTTAAAAACAATGAGTACAAAAAGACTTTTAATAACAGTAACAATTATAATAATAATTATAAACCTAATAATTTTAATCAAAATTATAGAAACGACAGAAATTATAGAAACGATAGGAATTATAGAAATGAATCTGGAAACATAGCTATAAATAGAAATCAGAATGATAACGGTAGGAACTTTTATAGAAATAATAATCAAAACTATAGAAACCAAAATGAATATAGGCAACCAAACAGAAGCGGGAATTTTTCCAATAATAATCGTAATCCATTTAGAAGAAATATTCCAGAACCAATGGAAGTAGATCATATGACTCAAAATACTTCAAATTTTCAAATACATGCCTCAGCAGACCATTACCCTGCATAGACATTCATATTTTAAATAAAAAACTTAGACTTTTAGTAGACACAGGAGCAGCAACGTCTGTATTAAAGGAAAATATATTTCCAAGAAACCATGAAATTAAATTATTTAAACCAATAACCATAAAGACATTATATGAAGAGAATTTAATAAAAACGAAAATAATTTTACCATTACCTAGTGAATTCAATAAAAAAGAATCAACTATGGAATTTTTAATTACTACAATAACTAACAGTTCATTTGACGGAATTTTAGGAAATAATATCCTTATTCCATTACAAGCAGAGCTATCATATTATACTCATACTTTGAAAATAAATAATAATGAGGTTCCATTACTATCTAAACCCAAGGATTATCCCTTAGAACAATATATTCAAGAATTATCCAACATACAAATAAACTTATATAATATTGACTTAGAATCACAACAATTAATTGATAAGTTAATAAAACCTTATATGAATAATAAAGAAAAGAATGCATTAGCTCAAATAATTAAAAATAATAAAATATTATTTTTTAAAGAAGGAGATGTACTTACAAATGTAAAAGAAGTAACTCATAAAATTGAAACGAAAAATGATAAACCAATATATACACGACTATATAGATATCCAGAAGTGCACAAAGAAGAAGTAGATAAACAAATAATTGAAATGCTAGATCAAGGAATCATAAAAGAAAGTAATAGCCCATATAATGCTCCTATCTGGGTCGTACCCAAAAAGATTGACAACTCAGGACTCACGAAATGGCGTATTGTCATAGATTATAGAAAACTTAACGAAATAACCGTGGAAGACAAGTTTCCTATTCCAAATATTGATGAAATATTTAGTAAATTGGGGAGAGCCCAATATTTTACTACTCTTGACTTAGCGAAAGGCTTTCATCAGATATTGGTGAATCCTAAAGATAGATATAAAACAGCATTTTCCACTGCTAATGGTCATTACGAATTTAATCGGATGCCATTTGGACTTAAGAATGCCCCCGCTACTTTTCAGCGAATGATTAATCATGTCTTAGAAGGACTTATAGGAAAAATATGTGTTGTCTATTTAGACGATATCCTAATATTTAGTACATCACTAGAAGAACATATTTGTTCAATAAATAAAGTATTTGAGAAACTTAAACAATATAATTTAAAAATACAAATAGATAAATGCAAATTTTTAAGCAAAGAAACAGAATACTTAGGTCATGTTATTACTACAAATGGTATAAAACCAAATCCAGATAAAATAAAAGCTATTGATAAAATACCTATTCCATGTACAACCAAACAAATAAAATCATTTTTGGGATTGACAGGTTATTATAGGAAATTTATTCAAGACTACTCGAAGGTAGCAGTTCCTATGACCAAATACCTTAAAAAGGGAGCAAAGATAAATATTAAAGACCCAGAATATATTACAGCATTTGAAGAACTCAAATTACTCATATCAAGTGACCCAGTTTTAAAATATCCTGACTACGCAAAAGAATTTGTATTAACAACCGATGCATCAAATTATGCAATCGGATCTGTTCTCTCACAATCGAATCACCCTTTATGTTATGCATCCCGTACCCTCAATGAACATGAGCGAGGATATAGCACTATTGAAAAGGAATTATTAAGTATAGTATGGTCAACCAAATATTTTAGACCTTATCTTTACGGTCGTAAATTTAAGATACGAACCGATCACAGACCTTTAATATGGTTAAGTAACCTTAAAGAGCCAAACTCAAAACTCCAAAGATGGAAAATTAGTTTAAATGAATATGACTTTGATATCGAATATTTAGAAGGAAAAGAAAATCATGTAGCAGATTATCTAAGCAGATTAGAAGTAAACGCAGCTAATGAAAATAAAGATACAACGTTAGCCACAAATCATAGTGGAATAGAAGATAGAAATGATCATATAGGAATTTCAGAATTACCTATAAACATGTTTAAGCATCAAATAGAAGTTATAGAGTCAGAAGATGAAGATAAAAATATTAAATTTATATACCAAGGTGTTAGAAGATTAATAATTGAATCAAAAGATGTAGGCGATCATTTTACTGAAGCATTAAGGGAATTTTTACCCGATCACGGAAAAGTGGCAATTTATTGTCCAAGTGATAATTTATTTTGCGAAATTCAGAAAAAATATGTTGAGCTTTACAGCAATCAAAATAAATTAATATTACTAAGATGCATTACGCTTTTAAAAGATTTAAATAATACAAATGATGCATTGAATCTCATTCAAAAGATTCATGAACAATTTAATCATAGAGGAATACATGAAACATATCTTGAAATTAAAAATGAATACTATTTTCCAAAATTAAGGGAATTAATAAGAAGATACATAAACAATTGTACTGTATGTCAAACAGCGAAGCATGATAGAAATCCGGAAAAAATAAAATTTGAAATAAGCAAAACTGCACTTAAACCAAATGAACTTATACATATGGATATATATATTCCAACTAAAGATATTCACTATTTAACAATTATTGACAAATTTACTAAACATTTGACAGCTTTTCCAATAGCTAGTAGAAACACTCATAAAATAATTGAGCAACTTAAACTTAGAAACTCTATATTAGGAAAACCCCAAGAAATAGTATGCGATAATGAATTTAATAGTTTAGCATTTAAAGAATATTGCAATGAAGAAGGAATTAAAATAAAATTAATAACCCCAAATCATAAAACAGGAAATTCAGATGTAGAAAGAGTGCATGGTACAATCAATGAACACATACGAATATATAATGCACAAGAAAAGAAAAAGAATATATTAAATTTAAAAGAAAAAGTAATAAAAGCAGTTAGTATATATAATTCTACAATCCATTCAACGACATTAAGGAAACCCATAGATTTTATTCAAAACAAAATAAAGATAGAAGATTTAGAAAGGATAGGAAAAAGAATCCAAAAAGTAAAGGAAGATAATATTAATAAAAGAAATCAAAATAAAGTAGATTTTGTTGAACCCAATTTAAATAAGGATTTATATGTAAAAGCGGACGTAGTTAGAACAGCAAAGAAGATAGCTGCGAAATATAAGAAAACCAAGGTAGAAAAGATTGATAATAAATATTATTCAAACAATAAAAAATTACATAAAACACATTTCAAAAGAAAATATAAATATCAAAATAGTGATAATAGTAATTTAATCTCAATACAGACATAATGTTATTGAATAACGAAATAGAAAAATTACAAGACAACATAGTCTTTTCAAGATTAGGAGTTCTAGGGAGAAATATTTTTACCAAAGAAGAAAATCAGAGATTTAATATATCTGTTAACAAATTAGAACATATAGAAAGCAGCTTATTAACCAGAAACAACCAATTTAAAAATACCAGTATTCACATATGAATGTAATAGCATAATTATTTTACCTATACCAAACGATCAAGGACTTGAAGTCGAAATATCAAAATATAACTATATCAATTGTAACGAAACATTATATGAAAACAATGAAATAAAATATGTAAAACATTTAAAGAAGAGTCCAATATGTATCCAAAACTTATATAAAACAAAATATGAAAATTGTAAAATAAGATCAAATAAAGATCAAGTATTAATAGAATTAGAAGATGGACTTATTTTAACAAAAAACTTATTGGAATCAAGTTTAAATGAATATTGTAATAATATTGAATATAAAATTGTTAAAAATAACCTTTTACATTTTAAAGATTGTAACATCAAAATAAATGCAACTTTGTACTCAAATCAGAAAGAAACTTTTAAACAAAATATTGTAATTCCATTATATAACACATTGAACTTTACAAAAATAAATGTAACCCTAGAAGATATACATACAAATCAAATTGAAAATTTAAAAGAATTACAAGAAGTAAAATATCTAAATAACTTAAAACATGTAATATCATATACAAGTATCATAATCATAATTATTGTAATTGTAATTCTTATATTATATTGTAAAAGAAATGAAACCAAAAAATTTAAAATTGAAAATAGAATTATAGATACTCAGGAGAGCATCAAACTTAAGGAGGGAGGGGTTACGTTATTAGAAAGTCAAACAATAACTTTATAAGATAAGAAACACCCTGTATCAAGAAAGATACAAAGTATCTTTCAATAATGTAATATAATATTAAGATGTGCATGCCACGCAAGAAATGCATATATCAGCATATTCTTTGCCTTCAGCTTCCTCCTAAAATAACAAACACTCCCACGCAGAGTGAGTAGATAAGAATTATATTATGATCGTCAGTCGAACACAGATTTGTTGACTCGACATTTTATTACTATAAATAAGAAGTCTCTGTTAATCCTAGCTCAGTTCTTAAGTTCATCTCTTCGTATAAGCTAAAGATTTCCCCCCACCAGTGGTAAGGGATCTGAAGCTTTAAATAAATATTGTTAAATTAAAATTAACAAGTGCATTTTTATTTAGTGGTGGCATTCTCTTTTGAGAATGCAAAATATATTTTTTGTTGTTTAAAGAACCTCAAACAAAATTACAGGTCGTAAGGCTTGCTGTTGTATCTTCTTTCCCTCTTACCTGCTATACTTTCGTGAGATATTTTTACTAAACTAATATTTTTGTAAATAATCGTTAATATAAACTATTTCATAAACAAACATAATGGGTACAACGAGGAAACCTTATAGAGTACCGTAGAGTACAAAGCAGGACTTTGTCTTTAGCTTCGTGATGGCTGAACTTAATTTTTCTATACGATTAGATGAGTTATTTGTTCATTGACTGCAGCTGGCCGGGTTTCTTGTCCTGTCACTCTCTTGAGATTAATCACAGTAAGTGACTAGTTTCCCATTGCTATTTCATACAGTCTGAGCTAGATTGTTCCCACTTTGAAGCCTAAGACTTTTTGCTAATACCATCATAGCACGGTCTAATATTGCGCTACTGTTTCCACTGAGTTTTTTTTTGAAAACCAGTTGTTCTTTCGAGACTATAACTATATCTAGTTTTTTAAGGCGATCAACCCAAAGACAAAAAGAATGTTTGGCTCAACATGCCTAGCTTTCACACAAACATTCATGTGTGCGTGTGTACTTAAGCACGATGGCGGGACCTCCTGTCTTATGTCGACTCCGTCAGCCATCAACGTTAACACCTGTGAATAAACTTCCAATAAAATGGACATGTGCGTCGAATTTACAAGCACATGCTCCATTTGGATGACGGATTAACCACCAGGTTGCTGTTTTAGATTCGTAGCAACACCTAAATGATTTTTCACTGGCCCTCCACTTGTGATTATCTGACAAATCATCCGAGTAGTATCAATTGTCAAAAAAAAGCTTATCTCAAATTCGCCATATGGAGTCGGCATAAATCAGGTGGTCCATCGTGAAAAAGTACGCACGCACACATGAATGGTTGTGAGAAAGCTTGCCCCTGAGTACTAACGAGCCTGTAGCGCCAAAAATTTGTATTTTATTTGCAAAGACAGTCAGTTTCGTGGCGAATTTGCAACTTTGCGGCCAAGCGACTGGACCATTTCGTGAGATAACACGTTCTCCAAACTTGGTTTCCAATAAATTGATTGTGCCATTGGCTGTGTGGCTTGTGGCGCCATCCTGTTGGAACCACATGTCCTCCAAGTCCATATCATCCGATTGGGGCCAAAAATATTCGGTTATCATTGAACGGTAGCGATTCCCATTCATAGTTTTTGGGATGCAATGATGACTCATGGAGTACGTGTGGATTGCTGCCTGACCAATACCGCATATTTTGTTTATTGACGAAGCCATTCAGCCAGAAATGAGCCTCATCGCTGAAGATGATTTTTCGATGAAAATCCGAATCATTTTCAAGTTGTTGCTCAGCCCAATTCACGAACATACGACGCTTCTGGTGGTCAAGCGGCTTCAGTTCTTGCGTCAATTTAATCTTGTAAGGATGTAGGCCAAGATCTTTTCGCAAAATTCACCACAACGACGTCACAGAGATGCCCAACGCTTGAGAACGACGTGTGAGAGACACATTTGGGCTTTCTTCAACTGAAGCCTCAGCGGAAGCAATATTCTCGACACTACGGGCACTTCTTTGTCTCACTGGCACGGGAGCATTTTGTACTGTGCCTGTGGATTCAAATTTTTCCACTAGACGCTCAATTGTTGATCTGCTAGGACGATTATGACGACCATAAATTGGACGTAGCGCTCTTAACGTTGAGGCCACTGACTCCGAATTTCGGTTGTAAATTTTAATAATTTCGACTCGTTGTTGGATCGTATATCTTTCCATCATGAAATGGCAAACCTTACTGAAGAGAAATGTCAAAGAGCGGCAAGAAATATGGTGTCGTTTGTTGTCCCTGTCGCTCAACTTTTGTAGCGTCCCTGTTGCAAAACCCGATATGTTTATTCAAGATTCTGGCAAAGAGCTATGACGCAGGGCTGGATAGAGCTATGCCGGTTTTTATTTTGGGACCATCATTCAAAATCTTTATTCAACAGCTCTTACGAACCCTTCAAATGACATGCTATCCTGTTGTCTGAATATGTTTGATTAGCTCTGGTATCATTATTTTGCTTTGGCATTAGAACAAGCATCATCGGACATCAAAAATTTCTGTTAAAAATCAGGTTTAGAGTCAACCATTCGAGCGACCATATTCCGATCGGCGAGGACGGTATTTCTCTGAGTCAATTGTAGTTTATATAGAATCAAATGCAAACCATCCTTAAAAATACACGTCGGATGTTCTAGGTGGTACTACTTACACCAAAATGCTAAGCGTAGTGACGATACAACACTCTCTCTCTCCAATTCAACCAGTTCTTTCGGACATCTTGGACGTTGACAACCGGCATAATGATGATCTCCTACTGTCCTGTGCTTATTTAAATTCGACACTAAGAGGCGAATGGTGTTGTCAGACGATGATTAGCCACGACATTTTCGACGATATACATATTTTGAGTTAACACACTTGAACAGATATTTTCAATGTACAACGTCACTAAGTCGGCTGTGAAGCAATTCATGCTTAAAATTATACAGGATTGACGATTTAAAAACATATCTATTCAAATGTCAACGTTGTTCAATGTTCACATACCTACTACATAAAAGTTAGCGCACACTGGATTAATCATGCAGTTTCAAAATAGCCACAGTTGCAGACAGTTTTAGACGCTTTTGGGTCCAAAAAAATTTGGAAGTCTTTCTACTTTTTTACTTTTTCTGTTCTCATCCCGCATAAAAATTATGTTTCTCAAATTATTTTTCAACCATTAAACGTAACTTAACTTAATAAGGATCATAACCATCAAAGTTGGGTTAAATTTTACTTTCAGAACATTTTTTTTATCTTTTTTTACGTCAACGATAATCACCAGACATGTTGATCCAAAGGTTTGCATGCGCATTTTCAAGACCATTTTATGATGTTTAATGTGTCACAATGTTCACGTACGAATGCTAAAATTGAATAGACGTCTACCCTGCGTGCGCTAATTAGATATTCTGAGAGTGCCCCAGGACGTGCCCTATCTGCGTTAATTTAATAAAAATGAATGCCCTTCGAATTTTCATAAACAATTCCTCCAAAAGAAACTATTTTTCAAACCAATATGCTAAATGGACTAAAGGGTATGTTCCCCAAAAACGAACAAGTTGTTTTTTTTAAACATAAAAATCCTATTGACATTAACATTTCAAGAAAAAAATCTGATCGACAGCAGCATTCCAATAGCATAATCAAATTTCGTTTGACATTCCAAACAAACATGCGGCGAATCGAAAATATTCTCTAGACCTTTGTAGATGTTCTTCTCGATTAATGGATGCCACAGTTATGATGAGAATCTGATTTGACAGAAATGCTTTATTGCGTCAGTGTTATTTATATCCAGTTCTTAAATAATCGATCAGTCAGTCCATCAAATCTGATCAAAGCAAGCAATTGTTCAGTGATCTTGTCATCATGTACAAAGTGACAAGTAATGCTTATTTTGAGTTTAAAAGAAATTTTTCATTTAGTCCAAACAAATACACACTGACAGCAAAAATAAATGCAAGCGTCAGAATATGTCCCCCCACACTTGAGTGTGTTCGAAAAGGAATCAAGTGAACTATAAATGTTCTTTGCCATGATTTGTTTGCAACTGTCAACCTGTCAAACATGACAGAAATGGCAAAGAAAATATTATACCTTGTGAACATCCTTCATTGGGTATATAATTCGGAAACAAGCAAACAAACAGAGCGTTATATGTTGACGTTTAAATTGGACATGAACATATATTTGATTGGTAGATATATTAGAATTATGTAAAAAATACTTTTTTTTCGCAAGGAAGAGCAAAAGAAAGTTTAAATGCAATGGATATTTTTGTTTAAGTTGATAGATGTAGCTTGGATCTGAAAAAAAAAACAGAACAAGAAAGACAAACATATGAAAACAAAAACAGTCTCGAAAGTTCGCATGGTTTTGACAAAAACAAATCAAATGGTTTACAACTGGCATTATGACAGGAAAACATGTATTATTTTTGACAGTAGCATTTTCAGTTCCATTTCAGAACCAAAGCAATGTAAGGGGTGTGCGTATTCATTCCCCACAACAGACATTCACATAAGGTTGTGCAAAATTAAATTTGACTTGTAAGCATTTTCGAAGTTGGAAAATTCATTCATTTTTGACACATAAAACTGTCATGAAAACGAATGTTAAAAAATTAACATGACTCTATGAAAATAAGGAGTTATTTTCGTTATTTTTGCAATATTGAATATTGCAAAAATATTTAACTGTAAAACCGATTACCCCTTTTGGGAACGAACAAGAACCTCAAATCTAGTTTTATCATTTGTTTGTGTGTGCAATGTTTTATTTTTGCACAAAGAATGGAACCGCTAGCCTAACGCCAATTCCAAAATATGAATTTGAGAAGCTTCGCATGAAGGTTTTAGCTCTTATGACACTGAAAAAAGCTTAGGTGTTGCTACTTTTAAGACTTAAACGAGGGATCGAGCACTTAGCAGTCAAAGACATAAACCAATCTGCCACTGCACTCGTCACTTGAGTAATTTATAACGACGTAAACAGTATGGCAGGACCTCTATGTATGGTGGTGGACCAAAAGAAATCACCATAATGATAGATGCTCTTATTTTTGTAAATGGCCGCCAATGTCAATTCTGATTTAACATTTGTGGACTAGGCAGGTGTAGAATACAAGTGAATAAGCCATAGAACGATACACTCCCCAAGAACAAGGTGTTGGCGCAGCGCGAATTCCGTCGCCGTTTGGCCACCAACCGTGAAGAGTATGGGACCACACGAGACGTTACCAAGAGTGGCCGGCCCCGGAGCGCCCGTTGTGCCGAGAATATCGCCGCTGTTGCCGAGGATGTCGAGCTGTCGCAGGAGTCGCCGGATACATCGACAAGACGCCGTGCCTCGCAATTAGCCATTAGCCAGTCGTCCCCAAGGTAAATTTTAGTCAACGACTTGCGCATGTTCCCGTACGTCCAGTCCGTGCATCAGCTGCTGCCTGTCGCCGGCAAATGCGTGTAACCTACGCGCAAGCCATCCTCACTCTCGAGAACGAAGTGGACGATTTTTCGACCAAAATCATAATGAACGGTGAGGCTCATTTCCACCTCAGCGGGTACGTTAACATGCAAAACTTTCGCTTCTGGGGCACCGAAAATCCACGAGTAATGCACGAGGAGCCATTACACCCGCTCATTCGGCCCATTTTTTTTCAAGAAAGCCGCTGGTCAAACAGTGGACGGTGCGCGCTATAGGGCCATGTTATCCGAGTTTTTTTCTGTTGAAATTTGACGAATTAGGACTGGACGACATGTGGTTCGAACAGTACGGAGCAACGGCACACACTGCGCGAGCCACAACCGATATTCTGAATAGCCAAACAACATCGGATGACTTCTTTTGCCCACCATATAGATCGCAATATGACTGAAGTTTCAAAAATGACACAAAACTCAAATTGGGTTCAAAAAAGTGCTCACGAATTTATGTAAACAGAGCGACATCAGATAGATGACAGAAGGCGGCTGACGATAACCAACCAAAAACAAGAATCATTGCGTCCCTTTTGGGAATGGAGGATTTTTAGTGATTTACTGCGTCCAGTTGACGTACTTTGACCTTCTTCAAAGCTGCATCCATAGCCTATACGATTGAAGAGAGCCGCCCCCAAGTCGATGCCTATTCTGCGTTCCCTTTGTAGCTTAGACTGTGCGGTCATTAGTTGCTGTGCGTGGTCGGTACCATGTTAAGTACCATGTGAACTTGTAGTAAAGTCCCGGTCTTACCCGCGCTTTCATTTATTTGAATAACAGAAGGATGAAGTTTATATTTCACTAAAGTTAAACGTCCTTAAAGTATCTATATAATAATGAAGTATCCCTTCTTTCAACACCATGCAATACTTGCATCCGTAGTTTTACGTTTCTATTTAACCCAAGCAGTCTATTGTCCATTCCAAAAACTTTTCACGCAGAGCTACTCGGAAACTTTTCAAAGACCCAAATAATCACCGAACCGTACAAGAATGTTGGAGCATTACCAATATTACACCGAAGAATCATCATCCCGAAATCTTCTTAAAATTGTAAAGTTTCGCCCTCATACAAACGCCAACCATCGACTAACCAGCCTAATAGGACGTATACGTAACATAACTTGCAAACAAGAAAACACTTTAATTGCTTCCTGCTCTGGAGTCCTTTTACATTCATTTTGAATTTTTGTTCTCGTCGTCGTCTCCTGCTGTAACTACACGGATTTTCAACACACACACTCGCCCAATCACAACAGAGAGCGTAAAATAAATGCGCTATTGAAAAACTTTTATTTCTTGTTTATGGTAAAAAGTTTTTCATTAAAAAGCCCACAAAGGCTAAATGCAAAAAAAAGAAAAGATAACTATAAAAGGATATCAGAGATGCTTGACAAAATAAGGACTTTAATGCCGAGATTTATATTAAATGAGAGAAAATCCTTTGCCAAAACTAAAAACTCAACTCACTTTGAAAGCGTCTACTTTCCTTCCACTGCGATTCATACTTTGAGAGAGAGAGAGAGAGAGCTAAAGCAAGAGCCTATGAATTGCTATGAATGTCAATAGCTGGAGAATTTCGAAAACTGTCACCTGGATAATAATGAGGCATGGAATGTGCCAAAGGATCACACTTAAGTGGGTGACATTCCACTGGTGTGCGAGTGAGATTATATGGCAGAGAATTTCGTTATTTTTTTCCAACAGGCTCTGATGAAGTGGAAAAGCTTTTGTACAATCTCAAGACTTTGCAAAACGAGTGGTGGCTAAGTTCTTATTTCTTAAGAACAGGAAAACACAATCTTCTCATTTTTTATGATTAAGGATGTTTAATGGGATTCTCTTTGATATATGTCGACAATAATATTTGATTAGCATAAAAGTCATCAATTATAGCTGTTTGTCTGCCTTTAGCAAGATTTTTTTTAGCCCATAAAGGGGGAAATAAATTTTTGAACATTTTCAGTAAATTTTGACATCCGCAGGGGATGCGTGTATAAGTTGTACAGGTGTGTGTTAGCATTTGTAATTTATAGCTTGTATTCTTTTTAACCTTTAGCATGGTTGAAAAATTTAAGGAATTCCTTAGGAAATGCTATCAGCGCTGAGATTATGTGTGACAACATACGACTTAGGGGGTATGATATGCAAATAGGTTGCTTGCATCGCCTGATAAGGAATGTGTCAATAATTTAAAACAAAATAATCTCGAGATGTTTGACAAATTTATTTATTGGTTATGAATACGTTAACCGTAACATTTTGAATGCCAGGGGTTGCGCCATATAAATACTTACGAATGTCATACCTAATAAGATTTATGCCTTTGGGTGCTAACTGACTTGTCGGCATGGTATCAGTAATCGATATTTCAAACCAAACCGACAGGATACCGACAGGCGACAGTTTTACACCACACAAGGAACGTACCGATTGGTAACTGATTTCCCGGTATACCATTCTTATATCTTCCCATTCCCACACATACCGAGCTAATCAGGATAATCGCCTCTACGCCTAGAAAATTCAATATCTCCAACAAGTAATTTTTATTAAGTTCTACGAAAACAGGATGAGTAAACATTCTGAAGTTTATCATACAATTTGTTTTTTAATTAAAAAGTAAACATTGAATAATGTTTTTACGTCTATATTTGATTAAATTTCTGAAAAAAAATATTAATTTATCTCAGCAAACAAACAATTCAAGAGCACTGAGCTTGCGAAGAACCATTTTTCTTCTTTCGCATTCCGTGTTTGCATTTAATTAACTACGAAGTACATACATAAAAGATATTCAGATAAAATCAAAGTAATGGCTTTTAAGATGCGTTAAGAGCTCCTAAATCTGAATAGGATGACGATTGGAAAGCTTACAAGTAAAAAATATTTTGAAGTAATTTATTGACTTCTGAAAGTTGAATCCTTTGTAAAGCGTAAATTTGCTTAGAATGTTATTACCATGATTTCGCGGCAGTAATAAGAAATCGTAATTAAGTGCCCGAAGACGTAACAAGAACGTTCTCTATGCATTGAGGAGGCTTTGGGTCTGGGAAACCAAGAGTTGGTTGTTAACGTCAAATAGCGATGTCGCCTGTTTGTTTTCGGCCTTCAAAGCAGTAACGCCGATTTTTTATGTGTAAAGGTGATTATTGCAACGAGAATGACGAATTCAGTTGCCGTATAGTATCTACAACTGAGACAAAATCCAGGTTACTCGTCGCTTGAATAAGTTCTAGTATCAGCGAATGAAAATCGCAGTTAATACAGATGTCATTCACTTAGCAATGATGACAGTTCCATAGCTAACAGCAAACGCCATACAATGGCATGTGAAACAAAAACGCAAAGGCCTTAAGACTGAGAACAACGTGATTTGAAACAGTACACGGTAATTGGAAAAAATTTGAAGAAGCTGAAGCATATTACTAGCAACTGTGCGAAATGGCGCGTAGGCTAAGAAAACTTCCTTGGCCACTCATGGCAAAATACCTAATGCTTCTCTTGTAGAATTCCCCGTTTCGACCTTAAAGCTCCGAAACACGTTTCAGGTTTTGAAAGTCTCACACAATCCTAGGGTCATGATATATTTTCATTTTTCATCAACATTTTTCAGATTTTGAAATTTAGACGACCCTAGGGTCGCACCTCCTGGATCTTACTTAGTGGCGATACAGTCCGCAATGAACCTGGGCTTGAACCAACATGTTTTCCCAATTACCCCGGTCCTTAGCTAACTGCCTCCAGTTGGGCACTCCAAGTTGGTTGAGGTCGGTTTCTACTTGTGCGCTCCATTTAGACGAGATCTTCTTCTACTGCGTCCGACTTCTGTCTGGGCAACGAAGACTCTCCGCACCAGAGTATTGGTGTCCATTCTTTCTACATGTCCTAGCCATCTTAAAAGTCCAATGCAGATTTTTTGACCTGGGGCATGTCGAGGCACAGCTCGTATAGTTCTTGGTTGAATCTTCGTCTCCAAAGCCTGTCAACGCAAACAGGACCGAAGATTTTTCGAAGAATTCTCCTCTCGAATCGACCAAGAGTTTCTTCATCCGCTTTTGTAACGGTCCTTGCTTCAGCGCCGTAGAGCAGGACTTGGATGATCAGGGTCTTATATAGGACCACCTTAGTAGTTCTAGTAAGGGCTTTACTACTGAATTGGATTCTTAGCCCGAAGAAACGGCGGTTGGCAAGAGTAATTCTTCGTTAAATTGCTGACGAGATGTTGTTGTCAGAGTTAATAGCGGAGCCGATATAGACAAAGTCCCGTACAAAATATTACAAAGTCCCGTACTACCTCAAAGTTAAATCTGTCAATGGTGAAGTTCTGCCCAATTCGTCGATATTGTGTATCCTTTCTTGTTAACAGCATATACATATGTATTTAGTCTTGCCCTCCTTTATTGCTAAACCCATTTTTGCCGCTTCCTTCTCTATACTAACAAACGTGACAATGACGTCAATATCGTCGTCGAATGCTAGTAGTTGTACCGATTTTTTGAAAAGTGTTCCTCTGGTGTTGGCTTGTGAGTTTTGACTGATGGAGCAGCGGGAATTCTCCATCGTCATCCTACACAAGCCGACGAGTTTGGGCGGTATACAAAAGCTAGACATGGCTCTGTATAGTTCGCCTCTATAAAAGCTGTCGTATGCGACTTTGAAATGAATAGGTGGTGGGTATCGATTTGGACTTCTTGTGTATTTTCCAGGATCTGCCAAAGTGTGAAAATTTGATCGGTTGTGGACTTTCCTGGCCTAAAACAACACTGATAAGGGCCGATCAGGTTGTTGGTAAACGGTTTCAGGCGTTCACATATTATGGCAGATAGGATCTTGTAGGCGATGTTGAGGAGACTTATGCATCTGTAGTTGGCGTAGTTTAGATGGTCTCCTTCTTGTGGATCGGACAAACGATGCTGAAGTTCCATTCTTCAGCCATACTTTCTACCAGATTTGGCTTATGAGTTAGTCGGTGGATGTTCTTACCAAGTCATCTCCGACGGCTTTATAAAGCTCGGCGGGAAGGCCGTGATTTCCGGCAGCCTTATTAAGCTTCAGTTAAGATATTGCTATCCTCACTTCACTCAGGTCGGGTGGTTGGCAGTTTTCGCTGTCGTTGCCAATATTGAATGGTTCGTTCTGCCTGACAGCGGAATGTTGTTCGTCATCACCGTTTAACAGTCTGCAGAAGTGGTTCTTCCATATCCTCAGCATCGACTGTTTCTCCACTACGATATTTCCTTGTTAATCTCGACAGGATTCTATTCGAGCCTTGTATCCTTGGCTTTGACGTTTTACACTTTGGTAAAACTTGCGAACATCTTTCCTGGAGTGGCACTCTATATCCTTGATCGCGCGCTTTTCATGCTCTTTTTTCTTCTCCTAAAAAGACGGTGCTCTTCCCTTCTTCTCTGCCTATAGAGCTCAACGGCAGCTCTCGTCTTCACCTGCAGCGTAGCCTTGTAGGCCTCGTTCTTGACTGCGAGCATATGTCAGCATTCCTCATCAAACCAGGGGTTTCTTACTGGTGGGCGCGAGAAACCTAGCACATCAGTTGCGGCTGATATAATGGCTTGTTGGCATCGTTTCCATTGTTCTTCGACATGCGATGCTGGTGGTATGGTGTTAATCGAGAGGTTTAGGGATACGCGTTCGCGAAGGTCTTGGCGGTCTCTTGCGATTGCAGTATTTTGACATTACATTTTTTACAGTATTTCTGGATTGTTGTGGCGTAGTGGATATCCGCATTCTAACCTCGGCTGCAACAAGGTAGTGGGCCGAGTCGATGTTAGCTCCTCGTAATGTTCGGACATCCAAAATACTGGATGCGTGCCTTTTGTCTATCGCTGTGTCATCAATTTGGTTGACCGTTCGTTGATCTGGAGACCGCCATGTCCCCTTATGGATATCGAGGTGACGAAACGGTGTGCTGGTTATAGTGGCATTTCGTTCCGTAGCGAAGTCAATTAGCCTAAGTCCGTTACCAGACGTGTTGTTTTATAGGCTATGTTTTCCGACAATACTGCTAAAAATGTCTTCTCTTCCTACCTTAACGTTAAAATCTTTACGCTCTAAAGGTTTATTTTTTTTAACTTTTCTACTATATTCCCACCTTGGTGCAGCGCATATCACTCGTGGTTGTATCTTGTCCACTATTTTCCTTCCTCGCATTGAGGATTAAAAACTCGACAAAGCATGTCATGAAATCGCGTCTCTTTGGTGGAATTTGGTACATGTTTAGAAAAGTCTAGATAAGGTGTTTGAATAATAAACGTTGCATCGCGTGTCCTTCCGCTTGAAATACGTTTTCTCTTTCCGCCCCTACCAGACTGTCTTTTTTCAAGGCTGTGCTGAGATTATGGTGTTTTTTTCCCATTTAATAGACAGACTACAGTTCGATTTAAAAATATAACAATAACAAATGTCCATGAATAATTGTAATAAGCATAAATCTATACTTACCTCAGCATGGTATACGCGCTGCTAATTCATTATAAGTGTGACTTACACAAAGCCACACGAATGCACAACGACCACCCTGTTACTACCTCCCATTCCATCCATTCTCAGAATTACTTTGAGGTACGTTCGAATTGTTTAAATTTCAATTACATGCATTCGAGCAGTCGCAAAACATTCGAATTTCGGTTTGACGCCCGAGTGTGTTGGGAAATCATCACCCTGCCGAACGACATGATGCAATCCAACTCATTATCCACAATTAAATGGTGCTGGCCCGAAGCCAGCAAGCGATCTGTTTGCTTGTTTAAGTCGCAGCCGTCTACCCTGCACCCGGCTAGAAGCAATTATTTCATCAAAATTACACTTTACGAGCACTAAATCACAACTCAATAAATTCATGTCGTTCTCGACTGAAGCGAAAATAATGAACATTGTATCCACTGAAGACAATTCTGATGGCACCGACATGAGGGATCTGTTCTTGTCATGCTACGCAATAACACACCCAAACTATTGTTGACACTCCAATTGGAAATCCCCCCCCCCAGCCATCCTAAGAAATCCCATTCTGACTTACTAAACTGATTATCTTCGCGCTCGATTGCACCTTTCTTCGCTGGATGAAAACAGTTTGGCAGAGTGCAAACTTTATCTGTCCCTCGAGGGCAATGAATTAGAACGACCGAAGCTCCTTGCAGCACATGAAGCCAATTCTATTCGAATTATTTCACTTCCCAGTCAAATGATTTACGGACACTTAGTGGTGACACATACAGCGACCGCAAAATTTATCTCGACCTTGCCCATTAATTGCCACCCAGCAAGCAGCCATCCTCGAGGGAGAGGCGAGGACGATCGTCTACGCAAAAAAAGGAAAACATTATTTATGCGGGACACTGCAAGTGATTGAAATTCAACACCACACCGATACCGAACCGAATTTGTGTGCATGCCTCTGCAAAATTGCATTTTAATTAGACACCAACATCGGGTCTTTGCGGCCAGTCTAGGCTATCCCTGTGGCAAAGGGTAGTGGTGGTGTGTCTATTTTAATTGGAACGGCCTGCGTTATTATGAGGTGTGCCACACTAGGAGCTACGAATCAAAGTTAATTGAATTTGAGGCAATAGATACAGTTGCACCGAGAGTCGGACTGCTCCGAATGAGATATCCCAGCAATTTATTCTTGTTAGTGTTTGATTCGGATGGGAAGCGTTAAACCGCTTCAAAGAGAATTGTGTTAGCTAGGATTTTGCGAGTCAGAATGAGTATCCAATGTGAGGAGGAGTGTTGGATGAGAGAGGTATTCTTGTTGTGCTTGGATTAAGTATCAGAATAGGCATCAATATCGAGTCATGTGGTGCAGGATAAAAATGTTCCCATTGACTTGTGATATAATTAGAAAAATACAATCAAAGAATTCTGAGTGCGTGTCATCATATTTGTATTTGCTTCCCCATGATGAATGGTCAATTGGGCGTCATTCGGCATATTTTTTGCTGTCTTTTTATAGGTACGCCTTTTCCAATCCATTACACACTAAGAGGTCTCATCCATATGTTTCTGAAAACTTAATAAAATATTAGGGAAAGATGCTCTATAGCTCTCGAAATTCCTTTTTTTCATTGACTGACGTTTGGTATAGCAAGTGACAGAAAGTGGAAGGTATCCTCGCCTATATATTCATGACCTCAAGCTCTACAAATGCCGTCTTTTATAAGACATATTTTAATTTAAAGATTTTGAAGTAAACTGTGCTAATGGCGTGGAATCCATTTTTTATTTTGTTTTTATGGCGTTGTGGACTTCAGTGGAGTCCGCCTAATGATGCCAATATCACCGGCATAAGCTAGCAGTTGTACCGATTTATTGAAGATTTAGCCTCTGTTGTTGGCTTTGGAGTGTGCACGATCCTCCTAAGAACCAAATTGAAGAAGTCACATGACAGTGCATCGCCTTGCATAAATCCTTTTTTGGTGTCGAATTTGTGGGTGAGGTCGTTTCCTACCCTGATGACGGATGATCTCGAGTGACCGAAACTAGACATAGCTCTGAATATGCGTCGTATGCGGCTTTAAAATCTACGAATAGGTGGTGGGTATGGATTTGAACTTCTTGGGTTTTTTCCAGGATCTACCGAAGTGTGAAAATCCTAAATCGACACTGATAAGTCCCGATCAGGCTGTTGGTAAACGGTTTTAGCCGTTCACATATTACGGCAGATAAGATCTTGTAGGACATGTTGAGGAATCTTATGCCTCTGTAGTTACCTAGCTCAGAGGGTCTCCTCTTTTGTGTATCGGCCAAACGATGCTGATTTTTAATTCTTCAGGCATACTTTCATCCGACCAAATTTTGCCTATGAGTTGCTGAATGTTACTTACCAAATCATCTTGTGGGTGGCCGCGGTGTAGTGGTAATGTGTTCGTGTGTTGAGTGGAAGGTTGCGCGTTCAATCCCAGCCAAAATCCATTTCACTTTTATTTAAAAGAAATAAAAGGGCGGTGTAATGCCTAAAAAAAAAGTGTGCACACCATCTTGAATTTCTTCAAATTTAACGAACACAAGAAAAAGTGACTCCCCGAAGCTAGTTCGGACACCACCCATGGAGTTTAAGTCCCACTACATCCAAAATCTTTCCTATCCTCTCTTTCTTCCCCTTCTCTAACGGTCGTACTATGGTAACATATAGAGGGTATTCATAACCCCTTGAGTACGTGTAAATTATAAAAAAAAAAATCTCTGCCGAGCTTTATAAGGCGGGTCGTCATTTCCGGCCGCCTTGCTAAGATTACGTTTGAATATTGCTATCCTCACTTCACTTAGATAGGGTAGTTGGTAGTTTTCACAGTCGTCGCCAATATCGAATGGTATGTTTTGCCTGACAGAGGGGGATCGTTCGTCATAATTTTTTTATAAGTTCCAGAAGTGGTTCTTCCATATCCTCAGCATCGACTGTGTCTCAACTATGCTATTTCCTTATGCATTTTTTGCACTTTCGTAGAACTTACGAACATCAATCCCGAAGTGGCAACTGCCTACGTCCTCAATCGTTAGCTTTTCTTGCTCTTTTTTCTTCTTTATGAAAAGCTGACCTAATGGCTTGTTGGCATCATTGCCATTGTTCTTTGCCGTTAAATGCTGGTGGTATGGTGTTAACTGCGAGGCGGCCTCTTGCGATTGCAGTCTTTCGACATAAGCATTTCTGGTTTGTTGTGGCGTGGTAGTTATCCGCTTTATTGACTTGGCTGGAACAAGGAATGTTTGGACGTCCAAAATATTGGAGGCGTGCCGCGCAAAGTGAACAATTCGATCGAACGATGAAGCTAAGTGTTGGGATTTTAAAATAATTGATAATTGTTCTGCTTAATGAAACTGAGAGTTCATATACTAAATGTTGTATCAAAATTATTTTCAAAATTTCAGGCTTAGACTTAGGCGGATGGGTGGCGGGCATGGGTTGATCGACTCAGAATTGATTTCTCTATGTTACGTTTCTTATGTTGCAAATTGAATATAAAAAATGCTATACTTCTATTCTATAGGTTACGAAATTGAATTTTAATGCAAAATATTGCATCACAGGCAGGCATATTAAATTAAAAAAACCTTTCGGATGTCAATTTTTCAATCGTTTTAGACGGAAAAATATACCTTACACCACACTTCTGCTTAGCCCAACAAAAAAATGAAAATCCCTATTTGTTCAGCTGGAGTGTATCCCACCACATAAATTCAAATCGCAAACATAAAAGTACGTTTATTATTTTAATTTGGTGCGCAGCCGATTGATACGCTCTACGCTCAATGTGTCTAGAATTTTTTTCAGAGTCGGCATTAGTAAAGCGTTCATCTTGTTGGAATTGTTAAGAGCATTGAAATGTAAACAAATGTAAAAGATTTTGTTCCGAAGAAACGCATAAAATACTTTTCTTTGGTCAGCATTGATATATTATTCGAATAAATTGGGGATAAGAAAACGAATGTTTTATGGCATCGCATCCGGCGGAAAATGCTTTTGCTTTCATTTGATTATTTTTTATTTGAGATGTGATACCGGTCGTAAAATCAGCGGAACTTTATATAAGCGATGAGGTCTTTAGAGAGTTCTTCACAATTGAATTTGTTTAATTCGATTAAGTTTTATTGGTAGAACATCAGAAAATGATAAAAGTGAGCACACAAGTTATAAAAATGCGAGTGGTGGGTGCACGACTGGTTCGTAAATTGGAGAATTTGACGATTTTCGTAGTTTGGTAAAATATACAGGGTGTCCGGCGAGAAGGTATACTACTTTGTTTGTTTATAGTTTTTGATTAAATGAAAGAGAATGGATTCTATATTGATAAATGTTTTATTTAATGTCGGCAATTATGTATGGAAAACAATATCAGGTTAGTGTCACAAATGCGGGCCCTTTTGAGCACATTTTTCATTACATTCTCACACATTTCATGCGGTATTTCATTAATTTCATCACGAATATTTTGTTTGAGTTGCTCAAGCGTTTCTGGTTTGTTTGCTTAAACCGTGCTTTTCAGATATCCCCACAAAAAGAACTCACATGCCCATTCAAATGAAAATGTGCCTCGTCACTCATTATGATTTTTTCATGAAAATCAGGGTTGTCATGGGCTAGCTGTAACATCCTATTGGCATATGTACGACGGCGTAAATGGTCTTGTGGAAGAAGATCTTGTGTCAACCTAATCTTAAATGGAAACAAATGCAAGTCCTTGTGCAAAATTGTGGCCAAAATTGTTCTTTGAAGACCAAGCTCCTGAGCACGTCGAATTGAGGTTGATGGATTGTTTTGAACACTTTCTTGAGCAACAGTAATGTTTTGAGCCGATCTTGCAGTACGCTGTACGATAAATAGTGCGTTCTTTTACGTTGTTTCTCTTAAAAATTTCACGTAACTTTCTCATCGCAACAGTAATCGATGATTGATTTTGATAAAATTTTTTAACGGTTAGAACACGTTGTTTTATCGAATATTTTTCCATAATAAATTTGCCACGTGTCTACTTCACGACTGCCATATTTGAACTACCAAGACTAATGTTTACCAAAATGGCGGCAAAACAAAGTAGTATACCTTCCCGGCGGACACCCTGTACAATAAGATTAATTTTGGTTATTGATGTATAAAATACATAAATAATGTGTAACTGTGATTAAAAGAACATCAAATCAGAATTTTGATTGAATCGTTGTCTATGTGAATTATAATGATTTTCCGTTGCTGAAAATTTGAAAAATACGTTAAGAACTAATGGTGCTAAAAATAATTATGTGGAATTTAAAAAAAACGGTAATAGTTCCATTTATTTTATTTGGCCATCGGGCTCAGTGGCGCGAGAGGGCAAGAATGCTCCGCACTGGGTACTAACGAGCCTGTTGCGCCAAAAAATTTTATTTTTTTTGGCCAGATAGTAACGAGAAATTGACAATTTTCCTTTTATTGAATTTCTGAACAAAGCCGTTTTCAAGAAAATATATGTTTTGTTTAAATTTTAAATGGAAACTAACGATATTAAAATTACTATTGAAATTACTTTGAAGAAAATCGGTTTAGTCGTTTAAGCTGGAGAAGCTAATACGGAAAGAAGGACTGAAGGAGGGAATAGAGAAACTCACTTTCGAATCATTCAAATTCGCGAGGTCGTAATTGTATATCTTTCTCTTTGTAAGAGAAAGTTATTAAGTCAATTAATGGAAGAATAGGCATATGCAGCATTTAGTAAAATATAAGATGCAATGAGGAAGTGGGGGTCATGTGTTTTCTTAACAAATGAAAGAAAATGATAGAACACATAGCCTCCAAGCTTAGGGAAGTTGTAAAGTCTCACGACTAGAAAAACAAAATAAACAAATGAGAAAAATATCGACAGGACAAATAAGGCGTCCTATAATACAGAGCCATGCCACCCAGTACAGAAAAGGTTAATGCATGTATTAAATAGCTACCAAAATAGCAAGGTCGCCCATTCTGACAGATTACCACCGGTACTTTCAATGAAATAGATTCGATTTCTTGCTCAAATTTTTGAACGTGTTCCTGCTCATCACAGTTGATATACACAAATTTGATATTATAAAGGAGTTACCATCAGAATAACATAGTAGTGAAGCTCTGATTAAGATTGACCCTATAAAGCGATGCTATTTCTTGAAAAAGTAATGGAATCAATATTTGTAACTTAAAAATTGAAGTGCTTGCTTCACCCGGTGTTTCTATTAAGGAGTATGAAAATAATAACTCCTATTATTTATACGTGTTAGAGTATTTCGAGCCGGTTTACATTCCCAAGATGAAATTATTATTTACATCCAAATCTGGTAAAATTTCTCACGTCAATCCGAAAGACCTGTTACTGATCAGCTTATCATTATTCACTAATTGATTGATATTCATCTGCATTGATGTAAATCAGAATTCCGTATCCCAACATGGGTACTGTAAAGGGTAATCTGTAGAAATAGCCTTACACACATTAGTTAGCATTATCGAAAAGTCGTTGTGCTGCAAGGAGTATACTGTCGGGTGATTTTTTAAGCGTAGTCTTTTTTTGAAAATTGAATTAAACAATCAAATTTGCATCAAATATTCAAAATTTTTATTGTAATCGATAAATAGGCCATTGCCATTTACGTTTTCAAAAAAACTTCATGTAAATGTGGCCGGCGGATCCGTTTCAAATGGTCCACTCCAATGTTGCATCCCTTTTTTGAGCATTTTGGTCTGTATTCCACGAATTACGCGTGTTGTGTTATCCTTTTAGGCATCAATCGTGTTCGGCTTGTCCACATAGACTAACGACTTTAAATAACCTCACAAGAAATAATCCAGAGGCGTTAAATCGAATGATATTGGCGGCCAACTCACAGGGCCATTTCGACAGATAAGCTGCTCACCAAATTCATCCTTCAACATTTCCATTATTTCACGACCTGTGTAGCATGTGGCACAGTTTTAATGAAACCAAGTGTCAACCAATTTCAACTCAGCCAACTGGGGCAAACAAAAGTCGCGTATCATGGCTCGATGTCGTTCGCCGTTGAAGGTAAAGTTTCTTCCACGGTCGTCTTTGAAGAAAAATGGACCGATGATGCCACCAAACCAAATGATAAACCACACCAAACTGTCGTTTTTCGGGATGCATCGGTAATTCTTGTATGGCATGTGGCATTTACGTATCCATTAAGTCAGAAATGAGTCTCATCGCTGAAAACAATTTTTCGATAAAAATGCGGATTTTCATGGAGCTGTTCTAAGGCCCGTTCACAAAAAATTCGGTGTTGTAGTAGGTCATTCGACTTCAATTCTTGCACAAGTTGAATTTTATAGTCTCTTAAACCCAAATCGACACTCAAAATTTGTATAGGCTTTCAACCCCAAATCGACACGCAACACATGCCCAATTGCTGAGAACGGCTACGAACTAACATTTGACGATCTTCATTAACATTGGACGCTATGACTGCAATATTCTCTTCGGTACGCACTGTGCGCATGCGAGTCGATGTTTTAATGTCCAACAAAGTAAGTTTTGTGCGGAATTTGGTGATAACAGCACGAATTGTTGATTCAACAGGTCGATTATCCATAATATGGTCGTAACAAATGGTGCACATTTTTCACAGAGCAAGAATTTTGATACAAAATTTCAGTAATTTGCGATCCTTGCTGCTATATAAGTCTTTAAATGGTTAAATGGCAGAGTATGCTGAAAACTTTTCACTCTGACAGATGACGTTTGGACGCCATTATTAGCCAGTGCTGCCAACCTGAAAATCTTAACTCTTAAAAAATCATCCTAGTTGCATTCGTAGTCATTGAAGGTGAATTTAACTAGGTGAAATCGGGAGCGATTATTAAGGTGCTAACATGTCTGAAAGTCCATCGGTCACTTTGCTATTAAATAGTAATATTTGTGGTAGCAGTTTGGCAGGTCTTCTAAGTTTCTATACGCGTAAATGGTGCCTTCAGAATATCAGTTGCGGCTCGAGCAGTGTATGCCGTTGCTCCGTCCTCCACTCCTAATTCGTCCAATAGGGGCAAAAAAACTCTGTTAACATGGCCCTTTAGCGCGCATCGTCCACTGTTGTTGTTTGACCAGCGGCGTTCTCAAAAAAAAAAAAAAAAATGGCCCGATGACTCCTCCAGCGTGAACAGCGCACCATGCAGTAACTTTGAGTGGGTGTAATGGCTCCTCGTGCATTACTCGTAGATTTATGGTGCCCCAGAAGCGATAGTTTTGCTTGTTCACGTACCCGCTGAGGTGGGAATGAGCCCCATCGCTCGTTATTATTAAGGTCGAAAAATCGTCCACTTCGATTGTTAAGCGTTCTTGGGTAGTGTATTGTTCCAGATTTGACATTGGCGGCCATTTGCAAAAATTAAAGCATCTTCCAGTAGGGTGATCTCTTTTGGCCCGCCTTTTAGAAGGCATTTGTGAACCCAGCTTTATCTAAATGAGTCTTTCAATCACAGGTCAATGCATCAATTGATTGCGGTTGGAAGGAGCTGTTTTATCTAAGAGATATATCGTCAACTGGTTGTGTATGCAAAACTGGTTGCATGGTTCTTAAGAAAGTCTAATAGTGTTGTCTACTATAGACTTTCCTACCCTGAACACACATATGCGTATTCAGTGGTTATGCTTTACCCTCAGTTGGAAAAACAATGCTTCTCCAGCTAATTCTTATCCGAACAAATTTGGTTGGTTAGTGTATGATTTTCACCAAGTCATCCTCTAAGACTTAATAAAGTTCGGTACGATAGGAAATATCGTAATTGCCTTTTATTTTATTTTGCTGACGTTTTAAAAACCACTGCTTTGAGTGACAAACAAATTGAGTAAATTGAATGAAAGGAAAACTGCCAAAGTCCTCTCACTGGTTTAAGAATATCAGTGGAGCATTCCGAACCGCACCTGTGGTAAATGCGATTAATGCTACAAATTGGGCCCGAGTGGTCATACTTCCTTAGTGTGATCATTCGGGCCCAAGATCACCTCAAAATAACAACAACAACGTTTATACCTAAAATATATGCTTATAGCGTTCGAGGGAATTTCTGGATTTACATTACTTGAGATCACACCTGTGATCATTGTTTTCCATGCCAATGATCACAGGCATGATGAAACGAAACAATAAAAGGAGGCTAAATCTGCCACTGAACGTAAATAAATAAAATCATGGTTACATGCAGTAGGGGTGACTTAAATTAACGTAAGCAAACTACCATTTATGAAGAGAGAAAAAGTGAAAAGTGATATTTTAACAACAGCCAGGATATGATGTATGAGGGCCTGTGGTTTTAACAAAGTTAAAGTCTTCGGAGTTTTCGGTACATATAGAAGCGCTATTTTGCGCGTTAGGGACTATATCAGCCTATCATCTTATTTCACTCTTTCTAAAAATGTCTTGTCGATGCCCATAACATAAATCGAACTAACCTGACATTTTGTGGACTGTCTTCAAAATTTAGAAAACCAAAGGTTTTTGGGGAAATTTATATATCGACTGGGTTAGGAGAATTATCAGGGTTAATGGTGACCGAATCTAATTGACTGCAAGTTTTTCATGATTTTTGTGATCTATTTCTAGTTTTTACGACATCAATGACTTTCAGAGTTAAAATGTGTAAACCTGGTTACATAGCCAAGTGCTAAATATAACCAACGCTATTAAGAGTCGGGTTCGATGTTAAAAAGTGGTTAACACGTGCGTTCTAGGTTGCTTGCAACTTGCAATTTGAGTCCTAATAGTTAATTGCAATTGACTGTTTCAAAAACCATTTATTTTTTGGTTATTAGCTTGTAGATCAGTTGCATTGTTGATGCATACCCTTCCAAATTTGTCTTTTCTGTGTATACTCTTTCCCATAGGGGAAAGTCCGACTTTCGTCAGTACGTCACCGATTTTAAGGCCTTAAACTTACTGACTTTGAGTCAGGATAATGAAATTTGGTATATAGACTCCTTCTTCATGCCTACAGTACATAAGTAAAAAATTTCAAAATCTGGTCACTTTTCAGAAAAACGAGTTTTTGGACAACCTGTCAGGAATTTAAATAAAGTGTCTGAACAAACCTTTAAGAAAATGTAATTTTCTATATTTTATCACTATAAAGCTTCCTCACTTTATTTAGAGATTGGATGGTATATTAATTGATACATGTACAAGATACAGATACTTTTATGTAATATTTTTAGTTATATCCTTTCAAATAGCACATAACTTAAAAAAATGCCTTTAACATTATATTCTGATAATAAAGTCGCAAAAAATATGAAAATGTATTTTCTTGTTTTTTTTAGATTGTGCAAGAACTGCTGATTTCTTATAAGGTAAGCTCTTAAATCCTATTTAGTGTTTTTACCTTTTAAATGTTCTGGCAATTTAAAAAGTTTTTTTGGGAGTTTTCATGGCTGATTAACTTATATCTAATGATTGTACCAGCATCTTGACGTCTATATTTTGCTCAGTAATCTGGATTGGGGCCTAATTTGTTTGGTACCCTGGTAAAATGTGTTACTCGATTTATGTAATTTCAGTCATATTTCATACGTAGGCATAGATTCTTAAATACCGCACAGCCTTTGACTATGAATAACAATATTTCCTCATAATTCATCATTTTCTAAGTTTTGGTTTCGACATGCACACTATGAAAGTCACCTGCAGCCCATGACTGCCCTTAAACTTAAACTGGGTAGCTTTCACATTATAGTTAGCATCTTAGTTCAAAATGTCCACTTAAGCTTAGCGTTAGGTTTGTTTGGTTATAAGCGGGAAGCAATTAATTCTGTTGAGATGCGTTCTCTAAATTATTACCTATGATTTTCTAAGCCACCCGGAGGCATTAATTATGCTGTGGAGTTCTATAGTTTACAATTTTTCCTTATTCATGTCGAAAGTAATCGTTTCAGACCTTGTATCCCTGGTTTTACATGCGTTGTGTACCTATCTGTCTACGCTGTGCTACCCAATTCACGGGTATTTATGTCTTCATCTTAAGAGATATTTAATGACTGGAGGTCTTCAGATATTTCATTTTTCCACTTGCGACTGCATTTAGTCACAACGTCGATACCTACAAGCCTTGAGGTTACCAACTATCAATTACTCCCGATTTATTCACCTGCTCCAAAGCTTAAAAAGTTGAAAGTTGAACTTTTTGTTTCAATTCCTGAGTTAATTTAGTCCTGTAAACAATTTATAGGATCATATTCTTCACATATGGCCAACTATTGGGAGTGGCTGAGTTATGCGTCGGACTATCAAGTTCCTAGTTATTTACTGCCTCAGTGCTTACAATTTGCTCTAGCAGAGGTTCAAATTCCATTCGAGGTTTATGTCATCGGAGAAAAAATAACTTCACTACATTTCGTAAATAAATTCCGCGAAGAATTTGTGTCGGAGGAAATCGGAAAAAGAATTATTGCACTTAGCTGTCAAATATTGCACTAAAATGCACCTGAACACACTTCAACGCAATTCGCCAACATGCGTTACAAAATGTCGGTGAAACATTCCGAACAACTTTTCGGAGGAACACCTCGATGCTGAAATCCTCCGAATCGTAAAAAATCGGAGCAATTTTTGCTCCGACGGATACCTCGCTAGGGCTGAATATCTGACAAATAATGGTCATAGACCTTCTCAAATCTGTAGATCAAAATCGGCGTAAAATTGACGCTCCTCTCATGTGTCCATAGCTCGGATAAACTAAGTTTTATGTCTAGTGAAATATTAAATGGCTCCCATAAAATTAAAAGTTACCCCAAGTTTTAACCTTCCGATAATTCACCCCCCAAAATGTGTCAACTTGTCTCCTCTCCAACCAGAAAACTTTTTATTCATTTCTTCATTGATTTCGGTGGTTAGATTTATTTACCCTAATATTTCAAAGGCCTATGTGTGTATTTAGCTGACATCCCAAAAATACAAAATACATACCCATTAAACAACCACTCTGAATGTATCGTAAATTTTCGGCATAAAACACCCCCCTTCCCGTCCAAGCAATTGTATTTATATAGAAAATATTTATTCAGGATCTGACCTCAGTCAAAGCTAAACATTACAAAAGGCCATAAATCTACGACTACAAATCTTCAGACGATTACAGCATTTCCTACCGAAGAATCCCGTCAAATCGAAATAAAAATCCAAGTGCCGGGACAAGATCATAAAAGACCACATCCACTCGGCTACTCATGAGCGTCGCGTAATCCCATTAAATCCTCGAGTAAAAACAAAGCCAAAAGTGGAAATTTGAAATGCATCAGGGATTTCTTTTACCTTATTTTTCTTTTGTGGCAACAGGTTAAGTTTTCCTCGATATTGATTGCTATCTTGGTTATGTTAATGGAAGTTACCTAAAGGTGTTCTTAGCTTCTTCTCCCTTTTGATTCTATCGGTGTCCTTAATCAGTAAAAATGTTGTTTTTCGTCTGGTATTGAAGAAGATTTTGGATTTTCCCTCTTTATCGTTTTATTCATTTTTTTTTCTTTGTCCGTTGAATGGGCTCCTCTCCGGCTAGCAGAAAGGTACTTCAGGGCGTCCTTGGTTATATGGGCGAAAAAAAAACTTTGCACAAGATAAAAAAGTACGCTGGAGAAAAAAAAAATTAATTTTATGAGGAAATTTTTCAGTTTAGTAATATTAAGGAGCAGGTTTTCCTCTGGAAAATCTTTGCATTTTAAACGAGAGCAGTGGAGATAATACGAGTGTGAACTCGAGTTATCGTAACTAGGTAGTTAGGGATCTTGGATTCGTTTACATACAAGATAAGTTTTGATCGTAACGATGGTGATAAGTTCTATGGAAATTGGAGGGCTTTAGAAAACATTTATCACGATGGGATAGGAAATGTATTTCTTTACACGTACTTCCGTGTAAAGGTTAATGGCTTCGTGATTGGAGTTCGACTTAAAAAGACAACATATGGCTGGAAAGTGTGTGTCGTAATAACCATTAAATTGCCATTAAAGACCAATTTTTGTTGACATTATTTGGATTGCGTTTCATATTTTTTTAATGTCCCTTCACTTACCTAAATTGACGTAGATGTCGAGATGTTGATAGACATAGATAGGCTGGTAACCACAAGGTATTTTTTGTTGGAGGAAACGTTATCATGAAGTTTTTTTTACTTCCTATTATTTGGGATACAATAAGAGGTGAACCTGACGCCAACACCCATCTGCAGTTAAAAACCCTGTATGTAGATAACTCCGTTCAGTTTTGAAATAGAAATAGGTTGCAATGCGCAATGTTTAACGCGAGGTCGTTACTTCGTCGATCATCTGCAACTTTGGGTTTCATAACATATAACATAAAACCTACGTGCCACAGAGGAGGAGACATCGATTTATATTATCTCATATTATCGCACAGGTGGCCTCAGAAAAGCTGGCAATTTTCGTAGAAAACAAATGCTGCCGAAGCTGGGGCTTGAACCCACAGCGCTTGGCTTAGCAGACAACTACGCATTCCTCTGAGCCATGGCCACCTGCAGGGCTTTTTTACTCAATTACTTCCTCCGCCTTTAAAACCAGAGACGGGGAAGTGTCTTTTTCAAAGTTGATAGTAAGTTATAGTGGCGTGCATTGCTGAGCCTAAAAAGGAATTGTGGGCTCTTGGCCGAATGCCAAGATTGCCTAATAGTTTGAGGCTAACTTGTTCTTTACTCTCGTATTCTAATCAGTTGGACTCCGTCATGGCTGCCATTTCGTGATGAATATTTCTTTTTCGATGATAGCAGAACCCAAAAAGGCGGAACCCAGAATTCGGTCCGTCTGTCCATAAAGGTCTCCACATCCTAAACGGCTTGACCGATTTTGTCCAAATTTTGTATCCAAGTTTATTTTGGTCATAATTCTAGCCCATTTTGTTTGTTTGCTTTTGGCCATGTTATTAAAGGTACCTGCTATATAGAAATTACACATAACCTCGATTTTATTGAAAACGGCTCCAACGATTATGATTAAATTTTATATATGCCATAATCATATGAGTTCTAACAAAACTGCGTACCCAGTTTTGTGGAGAAAATCCGTATAACGGAAATTTGTATTTTTTTTAAAAATTTGCAGAGATTTTTTTAAATTTCTCGCAAACCTTAAAATCATTGAAATTTTATTCATATACTACGATTGCTATATGCAACAATTCCACATAATTAATTTTGGCTCAAGTATTCCTTAACGAATTTTCTGTTTTGGCCAATAGCGGAAAATCATTATTATGTATTCATATAATATATGTATAGACACCGTTTCCTCCAAATTATGGAATAAACGTTCATGTAATCTCATTTCGACATTGTTTATCTAATTTTTAGCATTTATAATAAAAATTAATATTATTGTGTATTTTGGCCAAACTATTTAATTGTCTCATGGTCCCTGTAAAAGAGAAAGTTGCGTAGGACCCAGTCGTGCACCCACCACTCGTATTCAAATGCACCAGGGAAGGGAAGTCGGTTCATTGGCGCATGGTTTAGATTTGAGATAACCTTATAGAGAAAACATCTTATAGGATTAAATCCGGACTGGGTGGAGGCCATCTCTCCATCTCTCAAGAACTCGTGTCACGTATTACACGTGTGTAGCGTTAAACTATCATGCTGGGTGCATGTTGTTTAGTTATAGTCAGCTTAGTTCTACAATTCAGACACCAAAAATTCGCCTAACATCTCTAGTCCTCTGAATTCACTGTATCAGCACGTCCCGTTTCAACTGAAAAAAAAGGTCAGATAATTTCTCATGCTGACATCGCAGTTCATACGGCCATTTTAGGCGATGCTTGCTTTCTAATGCTTTGGTTTTGAATTCGTTGCACTCCAGCAGCGAAAAGTCAGCTTATTTACGTCCCCATTAAGATAAAAATGAGCTTCATCCGAAAGGAAGACGCTAGGTTTCGTTGAAAAGTGATTGGCCTGGCTTACGAATTCAAGCCTCTGACTGGCATCATAGGGCATTATTTTTTGCACCAATTGAACTTTATAAGGGTGCAGTTCGTCACGTACTACTCTACCATTCAAAACGCGTGGTCCACTCTCAAAAGACGCTTCATTGCGAATGAATTTCTTAAGGCTACTACAGATTGATATGCCTTCGCGCCCCTTCTAAATGTCCCGAACTACGAAAAATCCGCCTTTGTTGTCACATAGATGGATTTGTGTTTCTTAAGCGCCAGAGTCCAGAGAAAATCTGAATCTCTGCCACTCGTGGTTCTTGGATAACTTCAGTCATTTGTCCATTAAAAGCTTATTAATGTCGTTTTTCTACCTCGACTACCCATTATTAGAGGCGTGGTATTTTATTTTTTTTCGACAAACTGAAGCCTGGTTTTTAGTCGCTCAGCCACTCAGCTTATTTCCAGTTGAAAATGCTCCTTCAAGTTTGCTGAACATAATGCGGAGTCTTCCTCTATTTCGTATAAAATCATTCTGGAAATTGAACACTCTAAAGACCAACGGAGAATTTTTGCAATATATATATATATATAACAGTAAAGTTTGTCGCTGAATCTTTGTGTCAAACAAAGGTCCGAGCTCTCTTACAACCATTCATGTGTACCTGTATACATCTTGTACTATTGCGGAGTTCGCAGTCGGCATAAGACAGGAGTTCTTATGACGACTCCGAACGGCGAATTTGACATAATCTTTTCGGATGATTTGTCAGATAATCACGGGAGGGTTGCCAGTGAAAAATCACTTATGTGTTGCTACGGCTGGGAATCTAACCCAGATCATCTGCGCGGTAGTTCAACGCACTAACCTTCGCGCCATTGAGCCCGTCCCATAAACCCGAACGGGCACACGAAAAAATCGATGCGAGGATTTTTGTTATCCTCTTTTACTACTGTGCAATAGTCCATCAGCTAAAAGAAAGACTGCGATAATCAGGCTCTTAGATGGGTTCTTCTTAGTAGTTTGAGTAAGAGCTTCCTGAAGATGTCAATATTTTTGCCACAAACCAAATGTCGAATATATTTGTTGAATATTGTGCCCCTGGTGTTAGCTGGGGCACTAATTTTCACTAACTATCTCTGTAAGAACAATGTTGAAGTAATCGCATAGCAATACATGACCTTGTCTAGATCCTTTATTGGCAGCGAGAATACTCCATGGACAATCCTGCACTAACGGACGTTCATATACCTATACTAGGTATGGCTCTGTGTAGTTCGTCCCTAATAATGCCGTAAACGGCGGCGTTCAAATCAATGATTAAGTTTGCGTATCGTTTTGGTCTTTCTGATTTTTTTTCAGTACCAATCAAAGTTCTAAGGTTATCAGTTGTGGACTTACTTTTTTGGCCTATCAGTGTACTGATGAGGTTATTGGTTAGTGGTTTCAGGATGACAAATCTTTAGGCGGACTTGATCTGATAGGCGATGTTGAGGAGACAGAGGTCTTTGAATTGTTCTATTTAAATGATGCTGAGTTTCCCATCTACTGGCATATTTTTGTCCAGCCAAATTTTGTTTTCTAATTAGTCTATTCTCCTTGCCCAATCATCTCCTCATCTTTACATAGCAAGCAGAAAGGGCATTATTTCTGTCAGTCTTGATAAGCTGAAATTGGAATATTGCTATCTTTACCTTATTTACTTAGGTCTAGTTCGTTATAATTTTATCTGATATCGCATAGTTGCGGAAGATTCCTTTGCATTGACTTGATTCAACAAAGATTTTCACCTATCTATCTCGAAAGAGTTCGGTTCTCATTTTGTAGATTTGGCTTGACGTAATACATGTTGCAAAAAACTTAAAAAAAAACACCTGAACCTCTCTGTATCTTCTATACTCTTCTTTCTTTCTAAAAAGCCGGAGATAATCTTTACATCTTTGACTATATATACCTGGCATTAAAATATCTGGCCAAATTTTCTTTTTTTGCCGTCAGAGCGTAAGGGGGTATAAAGCTTATGTTTTCGGATTTTGCCTTGCCGTGAATGCTTACAATGCGTCATCAAATCATTCGACATCATGAAGAAAAGGAATAATCCTAAGTGATGTAATATTTTCGGCTTTCGAACATGTGCGCTTGTTAGGCTTACAAATACAAATACAACTTTTTGGCGCAACAGGCTCGTTAGTACCCAGGCCGAGCGTTCTCACGACCATTCATGTGTGCTTGTGTAATTCTGCATGATTGCGGTACCTCCTGTTTTATGCCGGCGAATTTGAGACAATTGATACTACTCGGATGATTTGTCAGATCATCACGTAAAGAGGGCCAGTGAAAAATTTTAGGCTTATTTTGGCATGTTTTCGGATTGTCACAATACATATGCCTATTGCTTATTGCAAATCCGACGATTATCTGATTCTTTTAGTCTTTTCATCAGTCTTTGGTTTGCTTTTCTTTTCTGTTGTTCTTCGGAATAGTTCTCATTTTTTTCTAGGCCTTGGGACTTGTTCGATTTCAAGGGGAGGGGCGGTCGAAATGTTCAGACTTTCAAAGTATTTGAGACATTGATTATATCGATCGCAATTTGTTAAGTTTGGTTGTTTGTTTGACTAAGATCAGAAAAAGTTTTCTGGTTATTGTGACGTTTCTGGTCAAAGTACACCCATTTTTCCGTTTCATCTTGATAAACCGCTTATAATCACTGTTTTGCGCGAAGACTTGTAGGAGATTTGTCTTTTTTTGACAGAAATACGGTACAGCTGGACCGATCATAAAAAAAACTTTGCTAACTTTATTTCAACAGAAAATAATTTGGACCAAGGCGTTTCAAAATTTATGTTGATCTCTCTTTGTTTCTTTCTTTAGTTGGCTGCCATGGTTGGTCGGCATTGTTGATTTGTACATGCCTACATCAACACCAAAGACGACACGTTCATGAACGGCATGGTCACGCACAAAAACTCGTCATTAAAACCAAGTAAGGATTTAAAGCTGAAATGTAAAACAACCACCTCATATTTTCGTGTCTCTGGTTCCGATTTCAAGGTCATTTTATTTTTTTTTTTAAAATAAAATGACTTGGGCGTGATTCGTTTACGTCCATACCGAGTATTCTGTTTAAAAGGGGTTCTGGGCAGTTTTTCGGAGCATCTACTTGTCTCGTTAGAGATGTCTTTTATTCAACTGAAGATGTTGCCATTAACTAACATTCCAACATTTTACACGACCTGTAGTCGCAGGTCATATACATACAGTCCTTGTAACAAGGCCAAGATGAACTCAATGGCACAATTCTTTTTGGTAAAAAACAAGCAAACAATAGAACGAACCCCTACGTATATAATCAACAACATTAATGCAAGTGATGGGCCCAAGCAAATAGGACCAAATGTCAAATTTGGCATAAAACTTTGAAAATGTAAATAAGGCTAAATTTGATTTGAAAAACAGGCCGAATTCTATTCAAAACATTTAAAGAAAATTAATTATAAACCTAACATTTTTGGGGAAAATGAAACTAAATACATAGAGTTTTAACATACATACATCCAACCTAGTGTGCAACATAAATCTAACAGTTAGGCCAAGCAGGGGGGTCGCATATGGGTAGCATGGCCCTCCACTCTTGTTCAAACTTCACATACACCAAAGCTCGCACTCAGGTTTATATAAAGTATGAGCCCCGCTTAGGCTCGAAGTTGGACCTGGGATTGGAGTCCCTGCTTGGGCTCACTGTTGTATATGGGTTGAGTGTGAAGTTGGGTATATGTCAAATTTCGTTTTCTTCCAAAAGTTTTGTTTCTTAAACTATATAACGAAATAAAGCCAAATCGGGAATTTGGCCTTATTTCCGGATTTAAAACGAAAGAAGGCCAACTTTTCATATTTGGCTTTTTTTGTGAAGTTTCTGCTTGCAGACTAAAATTAAACTTCATCAAATCATCATGAACGGATTAAGGTCGCATCATCTGAGAAAAGTTTATTAAAAACCACCTGGATCCGATTTTTCTTAAAGAACCCAGTGGTTGTCATTTTGCCTTTTCCGTGGTTTGTTTTTTTGGGTATTTTTTAAACCCAACATTTTTAACCTTCGATCGGAAGTTCTTATATCGCCACCTGTAAATAACTTTTTTCCAACAAATCTCCTAAACTTTAATTTTTCTATGTGCGCATGTTTTCCAGAAGATTGAGGTTCCTTCATGACTTGGTTTATAAAGTACAAATTTTCGGTTCTATTCGCTTTTATTTATTATCCCTTCAAACCTGACCACATTTCTGACATGAAACCCTTGCCAACTTCAAAAACATTTTGCAATTAACAATTAACAATGTTCAAAGGATATCTATGCCCATATAGAGCTCCGTCCAATTTGCAAAGTAAATAGTTGCTTAACCCACAAAAACCATCCAATGATCGCACACATTGTGTGACCTTCACATCAAGACATTTATTTACCCAATTAAGGATTAAAACAATTTTCACCATGAACGGTATATCCTAATTTCCTCTTCTCGTATACCGGCTTGACATAGATTATGGTCTGAATAATTCACATCATAACCATTCGCCTCAAATTGGTATACCTACCAATAACCGTTAGATTATTAATAAACATTATTCGAATGGGCTGAGGGGATTATTGGATATTCTCACATCTTCACGTTGATTAACAGAACGTCCTTAAGTGTTGTATTTCCATTGCTCATCACAGCGTTGAGACACAATCAACGAACGTGTTTGGAGTTCGGAATTCCATGCGAACAAAAACCTATTCCTTGTGAATTCCACTCAAATATTGCCACCACGGAATCCATTCAATAATTTTTCAATAATACAGAGTGTCCTTCGAAAGATTGCCTTCCTCAGGCGTCATCTACAAAAATAATCTCGTACTTCTTCCATTTTTGGGGGATGAGACACAGACTCAAGTCAAATTGCTGGCTTCCAAAGGCGTACAACCCACATCGGGTCTGTGCTTGCGGTTTGAAGTTCACAAACTTTCCACATAGATTAATATTTTGGGGTTTTAATTACACAGACTGGCAATCGTTTGTGTACACCTCTATTGCACGGTAATATTCATAAATTTTGTTTAAAACTTTTGCCCTACTGAAATGATGTCGTTGGAGGTTTAAAGATTAAATACAGGGAAGGGATCCACAACCAAGCCCCATGTAGGGCATGCCTGATGACTAAATTATCCAGAGATGTGAAATTTTAACCCGGTTCAAGTTGATTTATGCTAATGTTAGGTTTAAAGTCGAGTGATATTGAGGTCCTGGCAATAATGTATGAAGTTCAACCTTAGTCGTCTTTAGGCTTACATCCTCTAAATGGGAAATATGCAAATAAAATCTCTGACAACACTTGGCATTAGCATGCCAAGAGGTTGAAATTTTAAAAAATGTTTTTTTTTTTCCTGGCGGTTGGGGGCACTAAAGTAAAAGTGTTTATGGTCGGGCTGGAGGTGGTTGGAGTGGAGGTTTTAAAATATCGGCATGTATCAAGTGGTGGAAAACACCGCGGTTATTCTCAAGTAGCTGCATCAACAAGTTTGGATGGCTTCCAAGGTTTTTATTATTTTATTTACTTATGTATATGAGTATGTTTGTATGAGCCGTATTATTATGGGCCGGGGTTAGGGGTTTGTTTGAATTGAAGGTTGGAAGGTCGATGTAAATGAAAGACAAACATTGGTTTTGTTTATTCGTCAATTCGACTTGATCATGCGATGGTAGCAAATGTGCTTGTGACATTTCGTGTCATAGGCCATTTTGAAAGACGTCAATTGAGTTACGTCAAATGGTTACCGTCGAGGGTTATGTGTTTATTGTTTTTCAATATCTTAAAATTGTGTACGGAATTAATTCAAGGTTTGAAGTTTTTTTTTGCTCATTTTTTGTGGTTTGCATTAAAAAATCTCCAATACTCACTTTTGATTGCTGTATTTTTAAAACTGGGCTTCGAACGGTGAACTTTACTAGTGAATACTTGTTTTCTAAAGGGTGTGTGCCATCTTCGTCGGAAACGAGTTAAATGTATCCAACCTATTATGAAGACTTCTCGTCAAGAGGATCGATGGCAAATGTGAAAGATCATGGCACTGAAACAATTGTAAATAGATTTGCTTGTGTGGTCGAGACCTCTATTTTGTTTTGCTTTCAGAAAATTTCTCCAGTGTCCTTTTTTTGTACTACATTTCTCAGTAGAACAATAAAAAACCATTAAAAATGGTCTCGCAGGATTCTCTAAATGGGCCCCCAGTTGTGGACTCGTCGCGAACCCTCAAAATACCGAATCGGTCCTTTTCAGCAGGAAATACAAAGTCCCGAAAATTGACCCTCCCAAACATAATGGCTTCAGTCTCGAGTTCGGAGAATCAGCCGAGTATCCAGGTCTGGTTTTTGATAAGAAACTGAACTGGAAACCGCAGCTTTTGCAGTTGTGAGACTGAGAGCCTCGTGACAATGGACACCCACTCAATTTGAACACACTAAGGTTTTGAATCACCTTTACGTTACAGAAAACACCGACCACAACACTACCCAACTCTGTTTTAAGTATAACATCAGGACAACCATTCCTAGTTGCCATGAATGGGAGTCGGATACGATCGGAACCAAAATCTCGATTCACATCTATACGGATGGGTCTAAAACAGAATCTGGAGTGGGTGCAGGTGTTTTCTCCGAGATGCTTAACCTTAGCATATCATGTCACCTTCCCGATCGTTGTAGCGTATTCCAAGAATTAAAGAAGCCTTGTCCTAGCTAAAAAGGAAAGTAAGGTCTACGAAGTATATGGAATCCATCTGGTTCAAATCTAAATCAGCCCACGAATGCCGACCATGTCTTAATGAGATGGCAGAGCATTTCGCTATACAGCTTTGGTGGGTGCCGGGCTTGACAGACACGTCACTACCCTTGATATCCTACCAGTTCCAATCGGAATTCAGTTTGCTTTCGAACCACAAGATGTCAGTTTTATCTCTATTCGAAAAACCAACCTCTAAAAAAACACCCTTTACCTTAGAATAGATTTAAAAAAAAAAAAAACCGTTGCATTCAAGTTTTGTCAAATATGTTTTAAAAAAGTATATCACTTATGGCACTCCCTTATAGGTCAGCATAGATCAGCTTATAAATGCTAATTTGTAAGGATTACAAAATATTTTGCGGTGAACAAACCTCACTAGGCGAATTGTAACTAAAAACAAATATGTACCTCCATTTAACATTTCTTTAAGTAAAATCTAAATATAATAACAGTTCCTCCTCTATGAAGATAAAATTCCGCATCTGGAGTTTATCTATATACCACACAATTTATTTTACTTACGTCCCAATTTCTATAAAAAAAATCACTTATTATTACGATGTTATTACAAGTTTTGGCAAACTCAAGCTTTGGTATCTCTTATGGAATAACGCTTCCTGGCAGCCTGCCATTGCTTACTTAATATCCCACAAAATTATGTAAATGTATCCAAGTTGAATGGTATATCGAAAATATCATACTTTTATGGAAGTTGATTTATTTTATAAACCTAAGCCAGATGGCCAGAGTTTGTTTAGTACTGGTGAAGTTTTCTGAAAAAAATATATATATACACTCTTTGGATCCTAAACGAAAATAGTGTCCTTACATTTTTTTCGTCTCGGGTACGATCCTGTTTTCTTATTATTCTTTTCACGAAACTTGTGATCAAAAACGTATTAATCTACGGTTTGTGCGGTTGTGAGACTGTTTTTTAATATTTGAGGTGTCCTTGTATAGATATTTTATCAAAATCGAAGATTTGCCCTGAAAGCAGCCATGGGTGTGGGCGGATTTTAAAAATATAATAAAAGAATATGAAATACATAGACTGATGTAAAGGTTGGTTACATTTTAAGGGCAGATGTTGATTTTGAATTAAAAACAAATTATTCAGGAAATTATTGTCAATTCTTTTTATTATAATAATATTGATATGATTCAGTTATGTGTGGAATAAAATATCGGCCAAATGCCACCCGAGACCTCCACGGCACACCTCCATCCAATGGTCCAAATTTTCGACGACGCTGAGGTATAATTGAGGTTCTATGCCGATTTATCTCATCCTTTAGCTTTTGAATTGTTGCTGGCTTATCGACGTACACTTTTCTTTCAAACAACCCCAAAGAAACAAGTTCAACGGTGTCAAATCACATGATCTTGGCGGCCAAGTGACAACGCCGCCACTTTTCATTAGTTATGTGACAAGTGGCACCGTCCTGTTGAAACCACATGTCCACATCCATATCTCCCAATTCGGGTCATAAAAAGTTCGTAATCATCTCACGATAGCGAACACCGTTCACAGTAACTGCCTGACCGGCCCATTTTGGAAAAATTACGGCCCGATGATGCCGCCAGCTCATAAAACGCACCACTCTTTATTGGTGCATTGTTTTTCGATGATCACTCTTGGATTATCTTAGGGCTCAGTGGCGCGATGGTTAGTGCGTTGAACTGCCGCGCTGAAGGTCTGGGTTCAATTCCCAGCCGTAGCAATACCTAAAATGATTTTTCACTGACCTTCCTCTCGTGTTGATCTGACATGTCATCCGAGTAGTATCAATTGTCAAGAAAAGCATATCTCAAATTCGCCGTTCGGAGTCGGCAGAAAACAGGAGGTCCCGCCATTGTGAGAGAAGTACACACGCACATATGAATGGTTGTGAGAAAGCTCGGCCCAGTACTAACGGACCTGTTGCGCCAAAAATTTGTATTTGTACTCATGGTTTATCATTCGCCCAAATTCGTCAATTCTGCTTATTGACGAATCCACTGAGGTGAAAATGTGCCTCATCACTGAAGATGATTTTCTTCGAAAATTGATCGTCCACTGCTGCCATTTCTTGCCACCATTCTGACCATTGACGACCGACGCTTGAAATGGTTAAGAGGCTTTAGTTATTGAGTCAATTGCACCTTGTATGCGTGTAAATTCAAGTCTTTATGCATAATGTACATCAACGACGAGCGTGAGAGATCCAATTGTTTGGCACGACGATGAGTTGAGGTGGACGGCTCTTCAGTACGAACTGTACGAGCATGCACTGGTGTTTTCACATCTCCTACAGACCCGGTTTGCTCAAATTTTTGCACGATTTTTGCGATTGTACGCACATTTGGACGATTAAATTGACCGAAAAAATCACGAAGTGCAATAAGCCTGAATAACTTTAACGCGTTGCTGGACTGTGTATCTTTCCATGGTTCAAATTAAGTTGGTCTGAAATTGAGAAATGTCAAATGAAATGCAGAAAAATCTTGACGTTTAGGTGTGGTTCACATTCAACATTGGCCTCTTAAATTTAACCACCCGTTATTATATTGACATTTAAAGACAACGTTGTCCATCTTGCAATGCAATTTAACAGTTCGATCTAGTAAGCTTGCGAGCAAGTACATGCGCTTTCGTCTACAAAACTTCAAGCTCTTAATTTGAGACTTTAACTAACGTTTGCTGTAACCGCGGCCTAAGGTTAAGTTGAAAGTCTACCATGAGAAAAATAAAGGCTTCATGTTAAAAGCATAGAAGTTGAGAAGATGGCTCGACATTTGTGCAGAAAGTTGTATTTAAGATTTGAAATTATATTGGGATCGATGCCGGGATCTTAAAAAAAAAATCGTGGTTTATACACAGTTTTTGGGATTATATATCACAGCCGAGTGTAGATATCTTGTAGACGATGTTGAGAAGACTTGTATCTCTGTAGTTGGAGCAGCTCAGAGGGTATCCCTCTTGTCGTGATTTATTTTGATTTTTTCTGTGCAGATAACTGCGTCAAGTAAGAGTCATGCTTACCAATTATATCAATATTTTTAGCCTAAAAGGCGGGTCCCTATTCAAAATGTACGACAACAACTTCGAAGAGTTCTAATGGTTCTTCTAGGTATCCAATTACATATAGGTACGAGTCTTTTAAAAAGCGTTTCACCTGGCTCTTGATTATAGCATATCGACGGTCACAATTCTAATTCATTGGGTTAACCATTTCAATCTAAAGAGATATAAATGGAGCTAATCTAATGAATTCACATGAATCCATTCCGAGAAATGTCCCTTCGGGCTAACCAATTAATATTCATTGCTAATACTTACATACACTTCCTACAAGGCACGTCTGCCAACTGTTCCCCATGTAGCCACTTCCAATGTGAATTTCTCCCAAACGGATCTATTAATCACAATTGCATTGAACATTATTCCCCCAAATTGGCAAGGAAAGGCTAGAAATGTCTTTTGAAATGTTCATTTATCCTTTTCCGCTCGTCCTATTTTATGCTATCCAACAACATTACGTGTTTTATTTACTCGAGTATCGTCCCTTTTCGTGTTATCCATCTAAATGGACTGTCAGCACGTTTTTCTCTTCTCAGGACGGGGTGTCCCTAAAATGGTCCATTTTCCTCCTATTTTTGTCGCATTTTGGATGCGTGACGTCAGCCTTCATAATGACAACCATACCAACGCGTTTACTTCCTCAATCCAGGCCCAAGTCAACATTCAAGAGATGTGTAGATTTGGCTTTTAATTTGTTCGCCAAATCGATGACTCGCCCTAGAGTTAATCAAATAGAACAAGAGTCCTTTACTAAAATTGACTTGCAATTCATTTTACTCCATATATATCCTCGCGTTTAGCTGAAGGACACTGCTTTTAAAGTGCCTGAGATATTCTCGTGTCGTTTGATTTTTTATCCTATATTCTCCACAATTTGCTGTGTACAAGGAGCAGTGAAATCTAATATCGTCCTTATTCAAAAGTGTAAACATAAAAAAGGACCTCGGTCTAAGGAATTGTGTTTTTTTCCTTGCTATATCCACTGGTTTGCTTTCCGTTGGAATGATCCATAAACAAGGATTAAATAAATTTCATTAGAGATAGATCGTTATGGTGCCTGGCTTTGGCTGTCACTTGTGGTTTCTATCTAGGAAATCGGCCTTACCGCCCACTTAGGCGAGGGGCCTGTAAACCAAAGAAAAGACTATAGAAACGCTCCACTTTCGTGGCGTTTATTGTTCCTTCTTTGTGTAGCAGAGTTAACAGAGCGTAACACAATAGCGAGTCCTTTAGTGTTGTTCCATTTCACACATTATGACATTCGTTTACTGTGTACAGTGTACACACTCTCCTACAAATAGACAACTCTGAACTATAGGAATACAATGCTCGTGTAGAGCCAGGGATACACAGCATAATACAGACGGTTGATTTAGTGAATAGTCCAACGTTACAAATAGGACATAGATGGAAGGAGTGGAAATGAATAAGGAATGAGTGACAAGGACATTATTCCTGAATAGAACAAACTAGTGAATAACAATTCAATTTGTTTTGGACGAGTTGAAGTAATATTTGCTTTCAGTGGAGTCTTGAAGCAAGGCAACAAATTTGACAGATCGTTGTTAGATAATAAAATCACGAGTCTTATGGCATTTTTGCGAATACTTTGAAATTAATGGGGTTGCGTGTCAATAATTATGACAAGAATTCCAATAAATTTTGTAAGCTTTCGGTGATTTTGTGAATGTTAGAAGAGCTGCGACTTAATGTTGGACAAGGTAATTAAATTAGTCTGTCCCAGAAAGTCTACCTGATTAATTTTAGTTCAATAAAGAGGTCAATACGCTTACTTTCCCAATGAAAAACCTTACACAACACTTAAAAGTGTCATCAAGGAGGATGTTCCTAAAACAAAGACAAATGTTTGACTACGGGTGGATAAACGAATTTACAATGCTTCGGACTCACTCCAGAAAGCTTTCTCACCATCGAAGCATTCACCATCACCATCATTTATATATTTTAGGGTCGGAAAGATGTTTAGTTGGTAGTGAGTATGGCCGGGGTTTTGCTTTTCTCTGAATGAAGAAAGTCTAAGAAGTTCGACCTCCGAACTTAGCAACACCAATAAATGTTGAAATTTGTCCATCTTTCGTCATGACCAAAATATGGTCTTGGTGCGTAAGGATTGTAGTAAGCCAATAATTTTTATACCTAGGTAAGGAAATATGAATTGTGTCCAGCTATATTACCTGAACCTATTGAAAGGCATATCTAAGCGCTTACAAATAAAAATGTAGCAGGCCTGTTAGTCAACAGGCCCTAGCTTTATCCCCAAAACTATTTTACTTACGAGAGTTACGTTGGGAATCCTCTGGCATTCGACAAAAATGTAGTTTGATATTTTCTTCTCCAACCACGAGGAGGAACAAATGAAACAAGTCTACAACACGTTGATGAGAACACAGATCTTTAGCGACCTTACTTTATTGAACGTAGAATAAGAAATACTTACTTACTTACTTAAGTGGTGCTAAAGTCCGGAATGAGATTGAGCCCCAACCAACATGCCTTTCCAATTAGCCCGGTCCGTAGCTAACTGCCTCCAGTTGAGCACTCCAAGTTGGTTTAGGTCGGGTTGTACTTGTGCGCGCCACTCAAGTCTAGGTCTTCATCTACTGCGTCCGACGTCTGGCTGATAATCGAAGACTCTGCGAGCCGGAGTACTGGTGTCCATTCGTTTTACATGTCTTAACCATCTTGAACGTCTAATGCGGAGTTTTTTTTGACCAGGGGCATGTCGCTGTACAGCTCGTATAGTTCTTGGTTAAATCTTTGTCTCCATAGCCCGTCAAAACAAACAGGATCGAAGAATTTTCTTCTCGAATCGACCAAGGATTTCTTCACCAGCTTTTAATGCGGCCCATGCTTGAGCGCCGTAGAGCAGGACTGGGATGATCAGGGTCTTACATAGGATCTCCTTAGTAGTTCGAGTAGTTGCCGTCTTAGCCTGAGTAAGGCTCCGCTAGATAGGCAAAATCCCGTACCAACTCAAAGTTATATCTGTCAATGGTGACTAACTGTCCAATTCATCGATGCTGTGTATATGACAGCATATACTTGGCCTTACCGTCATTTACCACTTAACCCATTTTTGCAGCTTCCTCCTCTTTACTAGCAAACGTGGCTTCGACATCACGTTGAATTGTACCAATAATTTCAATATCTTCGGCGTAAGCTAGTAGTTGCACCGGTTTTTGGAAAAGCCTCTGTTCTTGGTTCGGCAGTTTTGCACAATCCTCTCAAGAATCAAATTGAAGAAGTCACATCCCCGCGCATCCCCTTGCCCAAATTTTGGTTTCGAATGTGTCGGTGAGGTCGTTTTCTACCCTGATGGAGAATCAAGAATTCTTCATCGAAATGCTGCCAGACGGACTAGTTTTGAGGGTATACCAAAACTAGACATGGCTCTTTAAAGCTCGTCTCTATAAGTGCTTTCGTATGTAGCCTTGACATCGATGAATGGATGGTGGGTATCGATTCGGACTTCTTGGTTTTTTTCCATGATCTGCCGAAGGATTTGATCGGTTGTGGACTTCCCTGGCTTAAAACCACACTGATAAGGGCCGATCAGGTTGTTGGTAAACGGTTTCAGGCGTTAACATATAACGGCAGATAGGATCTTGTAGGCGATGTTAAGGATACTTATGCCTCTATAGTTGGTGCAGTTCAGAGGTTCTCCTTTTTTTTGTGAATTCGGCAAACGATGCTGATGTTCCATTCTTCAGGCATTCTTTCATTAGAGTAGATTTGGCTAATGAGTTGGTGGATGTTTCTTACCAAGTCATATCCGCCGGCTTTATAATGCTCATCGGGAAGGCCGTCATTTCCGGTATCCTTATTAAGCTTGATTTTAGATATTTCTATCTTCACTTCACTCAGGTCGAGTCGCAGTTTTCGCTGTCGTTGCCAATATTGAATGGTTCGTTCTGCCTGACAGCGGAATATTGTTCGTCATCGCCGTTGAACAGTCTGCAGAAGTGGTTCTTCCATATCCTCAGAATCGACTGTGCTTCAACTGCGATAATTCCTTGTTCATATCGACAGGATTCTATTCGAGCCTTGTATCCTTGGCTTTGACGTTTTACACTTTGGTAAAACTTGCGAACATTGTTCCTGGAGTGGCATCCCCTCTATACCCTCGATCGCGCGCTTTTCTTGCTCTTTTTTCTTCTTTCTGAAAAGTCGGTGTTCTTTCCTTCTTCTTTGCCTATAGAGCTCAAGGTAGCTCTCTCCATTACATACTTAAACCTACTAAAGAAAAACACAATGAATTGTCATTTAGTGATTTTGTGGTGGCTTCCTTCTAATGTTTATGTCTAGAGAGAAACTGCCTGATAATCATTTTTGTGATGTGGTGGTGGCTCCTCTAGGATGTGTATGTTTATGTTGCTAGCGTTGATATTTGGATGGATATAATAAGATTTGGATGCATTATAATGGGATTTGGATGTATTGGTACCTTTGTAACTTGCGTGTGTTCTTTTTGCACGATCTCACGACCTCCTGTTGTATGCGTAATCCGAATAGCTGAGTTAAGATAAGCTTTTTTTGACAATTGATACTACTCGGATGATACGTCCGATCATCGCAAGAGAAGGGTCACTGAAAAGACATTTTAGGTATTGTCTGGATGTCTGCTGATACCTACGAATTCCTTGTCGTAAATTCCTCATCAAAGCGCTTGTCAGCTAGAGAACTGTCCCACGCTCAGCAAAAAAAAAAAAAATAACTAGCCTCATTATGGTCGGCCTGTTGGGGAAGGCACGTGCTCCGAAACACCTTTGGGATGAAAATTACCGACACAAGTACGTGATTGCAGCGCACAACCTAAATTCCTTCTCATCCCACTCGTCCATTTTTATTAAATAGCAATCTGTAAGTTAAAATAAAATGAAATTGATCACTGACACAGAAAAAGTTATTAAGTTTGTTGTTAGCAGACTGACTTTCAAAAATTAAAAAAATGTTAATTTAACTGTAAAAATCGTTTAATTAAAGTGAAGATACTCCATACTTCAACTAATGTTGTAGATATATGTTATTACGATTTTTCATTAAGTTCGAAACCTCTTGTTAGAAATTGTCGTTCCAAAAATATGTATTGCCATCGTAATAAAATAAGCGCACAACCTTAATTAGACAGCCAACCGCTCAAGTTGAAATTGGATTTTCTTCTCCTCCAAAGTAATGTAATTTAAATTCATTCATGCCTTCCAAAGGGTTTATACAATGCCAACAATACAACACCTCTTCCACCCTAACACATACCTACCAAAGCATAAGCACAACCAGCCTGCATGGATAGATTACGTCCTCTATCACCCAGGTGAAATGTAAAACATCTTACCCCCAAACCCAATTATATTCGTCTCTAATTAAAGAATAAAAAACAGTCGGCACCACTTAATCAAGTATATCCCAACCTTTTTGCAAATCCTTCTCCATACCTTTCACCGTACCTTTTATCTTATAGCACAGCAAAAAAAAAAAAAAAAAACATCCCAAAAAGTCGAGTGGAAACGAATTTATCCACGGCAATTAACGCAGCTTGCCTGCCAGACGGCATCCTTGTTTATCCAAATACTCAAATCCGACCCCAATTGTTTTCGAATGATGCCTTCTGGTGTGGTTCCGTGGTTGGTCTTTGCGATGCAATACGTATTTTCCTCTTCTGTGTGTAAAATTCCGGAGGCGTAAAAGCGTTTTCGACAAACGACGATTTAGTCAAATAGGCGGTTGACCAGAACTGAAAAAAATAAGCACCACTCATTAGTCTTTAATTACGGTAGCAAATGGCCATGATTGCTCTTGGGCAATTCGATTAAAATGGTGTCATGAAAGTTTTATTGTGCGTTACTGTGTCAAAGTACCCAATGATAGAGTCTGGAGTGGAATCAACCTTGACTCGGAATGTAGACAATGGGAGACATTGATAAACAGAAAAAGAGCCCAATCGATATAATTTAGGAATTCATATCTTGGATTTGTTGGGAAGCATATGGTACCAGAATGTCAGTCAGTTTGTACAAATGGAACATTGACATTGACATTGACATTGACATCGCAGTAATTCGCACATGAATGCATCGAACTACATACACATAACGGCATTGGCGACTGAGGCCATCGGCTGGAATGATGGAACAGATTAAACCAAATATTATGTATAAACCAGTTATACAGCACCTTAAACACCCTTACACATTCTCAAAATTAGTTATTTGTGTGTATTTTGAATTGAATTTTTTTTTTTAGCACAAATGCAACACAAATGTGTGACGACTGCAAAAGATTTTCATTCTTAGGTTTTACGTTAGTACCTGACAGATCTATAGCAGTATTTTAAATCTCATTATAACTTAAGGATCTATACTTACTTACTTACTTACTTACTTATGTGGTGCTCCAGTCCGAAATGAACCCATGGGTATCCAGTTAATCCGCTCCTTAGCTAACTGCCTCCAGATGTGGGCATCCCAAGTTGTTTGAGGTGGGTTTCTACTTGTGCGCGCCACTTAAGGTGAGATCTTCCTCTACTGCGTCCGACGTCTGGCTGGGAATCGAAGAGTCAGCGAGCCGGATTATTGGTGTCCATTCGTTCTACATGTCCTAGCCATCTTAAAGAATGGCTGAAGAAACAGTGGTTAGCAAGAGTAATTCTTCGTTTAATTTCTGACAAGATGTTGTTGTCAGAGTTAATGGCGTCGATGTTGTGTGTCTTATCATGTTGACAGCATATACTTAGTCTTACCCTCATTTACTGTTTAACCCATTTTTGCAGCTTCCTTCTCTAGACTATGACATCAGGTTAAGTCCAACCAATGATGTAAATATCGTCGGCGTATGCTAGTAGTTGCACCAATTTTTGGAAAAGCCTCTAGTGTTGGCTCAGCGAATTTGCACAATCCCCTCAAGAATCATATTGAAGAAGTCACATGTCGGCGTATCGCCTTGCCTTAATTCTTTTTTGGTATCAAATGTGTCGGTGAGGTCGTTTCTGACCCTGAAGAAACAGCGATAATTCTCCATCGTCATCGTAAACAGACGGACGATTTTGGTTGTTTTCGTCTCTACAAATGCTGTCGTATGCGATAAATAGGTGGTGGGTATCGATTTGGACTTCTTGATTTTTTTTTCAGGAACTGCCGAAGTGTGTAAATTTTATCGGTTGTGGACTTTCCTGGCATAAAATCCGATCAGGGCCGATCAGGTTGTTGGTTTTTGGCAATCACATATTACGGCAGATAGGATATTGTAGGCGATGTTGAGGAGTCAGAGGGTCTCTTTTGTTGATCGGGCAATCGATGCAGAGGTTCCATACTTTCATCCGACCAGATTTGGCTTATGTGTTGGCGAATTTTATTTACCAAGTCATCTCCGCCGGCTTTATAAAGCTCAGCAGGAGAGCCGTCATTTCCGGCAGCCTTACTAAACCTGAGCTTATTTATTTCTATCTTAACTTCACTCAGGTCGGGTGGTTGACAGTTTTCGCTGTCGTTGCCAATATTTAATGGTTCGTGCTGTCGGACAGCGGAATGTTAGCTGTGCAGTGCTTTGTAATATACTCAGCATCCACTACTCAACTACGATATTTCCATTTTCATTTCGACAGGATTTTGTTCGAGCCTGTATGTATTGGTTTTGACGTTTTACACTTTGGTAAAAATTGCGACCATCTTGCCTGGCACCTCTCTATATCCTCGATCGCGCGCTTTTTTGCTCTTTTTTCTTCTTTCTGAAAAGCCGGTGTTCTTCCCTTCTGCTTTGCCTATAGAGCTTAATGGCAGCTCTCGTCTTCAACTGCAGCTCAGCCTAGTGGTCTTCGTTCTTGGCTGCGAGCATCTGTCGGTATTCCTTATCAAACCTGGGGTTTATTCTTGGTAAGCGCGAGAAACCTAGCATATCTGTTGCTACGACAGTCGACATTCGATGCTGGTGGAATAGTGTTAATCCAGAGCTTCAGAGATACGCGTTGTGCGAGTGCCTTGGAGGTCTTTTTCGATTGCAGTCTTTCGACATTATTTCTTTTCAAAGTATTCCTGGATTGTTGTGGAATGGTGGATATCCGTATTTTTACCTTGGCTGCAACAAGGTAGTGGTCTGAGTCGATTTTAGCCACTCGGAATGTTCGGACTTACAAAATACAGAATGCATGTCTCTTGTCGCCTGTGAAGAAACCGTGTGCTGACTGTAGTAGCATGACGTTCCTTAGCGAAGTCAATTAGTATAAGTCCGTTGCCAGAAGTGTTATCGTGTAAGCTCTGTTTTCCGACAATACTGCTAAATATGTCTTCCCTTATTACCTTTGCGTTAGTTCGTAATGCTTCAGAGTTTTCAATGCAAGTTCAAGCAGCTTTCTAAGGGTGGGTAGAAATTGCCCTTTAATGCTCGCGTAGGCGATGACTTTTTTGAGCATCTCATTAATACGGTGGACCAACAACACATCCTTGTGGTGTGTCTCTTGATGCGATTGCTTTGAGATGTGTGCCTCCCAGCTTCGCATTTAAATTACTGTGGCTGATCATACTTCCAATACAATTATAATATATACAGGGTGGGCCAAAAGAAGTCATCCGATGTTGTTTGGCTCTCTTTTTTTTTTTTTAAATGAAAAACTTCGAGACTTTTTTTTTTTGATTATGTTTACTTGAATCTTAAGAATTTTACTGTTCAAGTTGAGAAGATGATATCGGACAAACGGGCTCGTTTTATAACAGTGTTCCTCACTTCAGCGAGTACTTCGGGCGACAGATTCTCGCACTCGTTTCGAATGTTGTCCTTGAGGGACTCTACAGTCTCGGGCTTGTTCACGTAAACACCGGACTTTAAAAAACCCCACAAAAAAAGTCTGGAACGGTTAAACCGGGCGATCTTGTGCAAATCGCCAGTGCAAATCGCCAAAACGCCTTCAGAATAACTGTTGTGGCTCGAGCAGTGTGTGCCGTTGCTCTGTCCTGTTTGAACCACATGTCCTCCAGTCCTAATTCGTCCAATTGCGTAAGAAAAAAACTCGGTTAACGTATCCCTATAGTGCGCACCGTCGACTGTTGTCGTTTGACCAGCGGCGATATCGAACAAAAAAATGACCCGATAACTCCTCCATCGTAAACAACGCACCATGCAGTAACTTTGACCGGGTGTAATGGCTCCTCGTGCATTACTCGTGTATTTTAGTTGCCCAGAAGCCATAGTTTTGCTAGTTCACGTAACCGCTAAGGTGAAAATGAACCTCATCGCTCATTTTGATTTTGGTCGAATAATCGTCCACTTCGTCCTCGAGATTGAGGATGGCTTGGGCTTAGGTTACACGCGTTTGGCGATCGACAGGCAGCAGCTGATGCACGGACTGGACTTTGTGTGGGTACCAGGCGCAAGTCGTTGACCAAATATTCGCCTTATGGACGATCGGCTGAGGGCTTATTGCGATTCACGACGTCTGGTCGATATTTTCGGCGACAGCTGACAATGGCGGCCATTTGCATCTTCCTATAGGGTGATCTCTTTTGGCCCACCTTGTATTACAAGGGCTTGCCTAGCTAGAGGTTTTATGATTTTAAGCAGGATTAGGATATGCAGGATTCTGCTTACCAAATGAGGAGGGACGTTTTATAGTAATTTCAATGGAACGACCTCATCTCGTTAGTGTTACCCATATCATATGTCTTGGTTGTTTGTTTATTGTAAAAGTAAAATGCTAAGCTCAAAACGATTTCTAGTTTTTCGATACGACCCATGCTTCAGCGGCGTAAATTAGGATGATGTCATTGAAAAATTTACACGTCATAAGAGTATTTGTTTTTAAATCCGCACCTTATCAGAGAGCCCTATTTTTTTCCAAATTCACCTATTTGCTACCCACTCAACGTATTTCATCATGTATGACAACAACTTCATGAAACCATTATTATCACATTATCGCGTCTCACCGTTTCCTTTATAAACAGGAAATTTCCATGATAACTCCACGATGTATAAAAACCTCATCCATCTTATTAAAAGTTTATTCAGGTCGTTGCACATTTTCTGTTTTACTGATATTTAAGAATTTCACTGCTCCTTTCATAAATGCTAGTAAAATATCTCCAAAAATCTCCATCCTTGACATAAAATGCATATAAATATTACTGTAACCAGGTAGCCAAAGGCCATTGGAAACGTCTTTATTTCTAATCTAAATGCACATCCGAAAAATATTCCTTTCGGCTATAACCTCTAATGCAAAGATTCTCCAATGAGTACTACATTTTCCGCCGCAAAATTACATTATTCCGCTCCTTCTTCCTCCCCCAATTGAAATTCAAATCACAACTCAAGACATCCCAAAGGAGTCAGCATTCATTTCACTCCTTTATCTAGACTCGGCAACAGTTCCCTTCTCATTATACTTGACAGAGAGAAAAGGGGAGCAGATAGATATATCCTTGTGAGATCGTCTCATTTTTTTTTCTGATGTCACAATAGGTCATGTAGAAAATTGAGTCCAAAACAATTTGACTGCATAATCAGGCATCACGTCATAAACCGAACTCGGTTACGGACCGAGGACACATTGTATACCGCAGAGCTATGGACCATGGAAGATATCAGCCTCCAGGAGACTTTATCAAATGACACATAATGTCATAAAGCCCATTGCGCCATAAATTCATCTCATCAGGCGTTCAAATATAAAAACCATGCGCCCTATATGCCACCCTCAATGTCAATGGTGAAAAGTTGAAAAGCAATAAGGACATCATGGGTTTCTTTTAGCTCGCATGCCTTAGTAGAAATACGAGTCGGGCATATTACTGACAGCAAATAGAAAAAAAGGAGAGGAAACGAAAAGATGCCAGAGAACGGGCAGGATATCTGGCCTTTGTCCTTATTCTACATTCTACGAGGTAAAGTTATTCGGTTGGAATTTTTTTTTGTTCATATTTTATTTGAATTCTTTTAGTATCCTGCACTAAGGGACTCTACATTGAGGTATTTCTCCATGCCATCTTGTTATGACCATATCTAGGGTCCTTTATATAATGTGTATGATTATGTCCAATGATTTGGATGATTTGACTTTTTCACAGGCAGTAAAACATTCGGTGGTAAAACTTTTTTTGTTTATTTATTTATACAGTTATTCTGTGCAGTTTGCGAACTTCGATTACAAGTCGCACTTGATTGACGTGTATAGAAGGTGCAATTAATTAATGTTGGCTGTTGTGTTAAAGGGCTTGCTGAGTGGCTATATTCCTGCCAGGATACAAGAGTTGAGCACTATTGAAAGTAAGTTTCCACATAATTACCCCTATTGAAAGGGTGCTCCTTTTCAGCAGAAGTTAAAGTAAGGCCAATCAAAGTTACCCGGCTTCCGGGTGAGCTGTCAGTCAGAAGTTTTTCTCGGTGCGACCATTGGAATGAATAAAGGTTAACAAGGTACGGTCGATTATTTGCTCGTTCATTGCGTGGTTTGTGTAATTTTCTCACCCTTATCATGGGTAGGCTGTAAATGTCTAATAAACTACAAAATAGACAAGTTGGCACTTCAGGTATATTACGATTTTGAAAACCTCAGACTTTGCAGACAAAGTTCTTTGATTCCTATGAAAATAAGTAGAGCGCAGTCTTGTAGGGCTTCCATTGTATTTATTGCCGGTATAGGATTTTTATTTCAAATGCTACCTCCGATGTTAAGTAAGTCCAAAAGTCTGAGCTGGACAAGCTATACTTTGTTCAATAGAAATTATCAGTTCAGGGAAGATAAGACATTTACCTCTCAGTCTGATTTCATTGACCTGGATACACTTGTCCCTTTTCAAGTTGCTTACACAGTGTATATTATCCTTTTTTCTTTTTTATTCCTTTTTATTGTTTTTAAAGGACTAATATAAATTTTTTTATTTTTTTTTACTAAACGGGCTCCCTGAGACAAGGTATTCTTCCATCCTTTTCGATGCTCGGCAGATCGCGGCCAGTTATTTAGTCCAAGTGCTCTGGCATTCGCAATTGCTTCATCCTTAAACCGTAAGTTCGGTCTTGAAGTTGAATAAGAATTCATTCGCTCGATGTGGACGAGCCAATGTAGTCTACGTGTTTTCACCTTTTGTAGTTATTACCTACATCCACTTCAACATTTTGGTACAGATCCTAAAGTTCGCGGTTGTATATTCTCTTCCACTCGCCTTCATCGCATACTAACTAACTGACGTAAGTGCCTCTCCAATTAGCCCGGTCCTTAGCCAACAGTTGTGCACTTCAAGTTGGTTGAGGTCGGTTTCTACTTGTGCGTGCCACTTAACGCGAGGTCTTCCTCTACTGCTTCCGACGTCAGTCTGGGAATCGAAGACTCTGTGAGGAGTATCGATGTCCTTTCTTTTGACACATGTCAAAAGAAAGGACATCTAGCCAACTTAAACGTCCTTGCTTACTTAGTTAAGTTGCGCTATAGTCCGGAATGAACATGGGCCTCAACCAACATGCTTTTCCAATTAGCTCGGTCCTTAACTGCCTGCAGTTGTGCACTCCAAGTTGGTTCACGTCGGTTTTTACTTGTGCGCGCCACTTAAGGCGCGGTCTTCCTCTACTGCGTCCGACGTCTGGCTGAATATCGAGGACTCTGCGAGCCGAAGTTTTGGTGTTCATTCGTTCTTCATATCCTAGCGATCTTAAACGATCAATGCGGAGTTTTTTTTTTACCAGAGGCATGCCGCTATACAGCTCGTATCATTCTTGGTTGGATCTTGGTCTCCATAGCCCGTCAACGCAAACGTGACCATAGATTTGGCTTAGAATTTTCCTGTGGAATCGACTAAGGATTTCTTCATCCACTTTTGAGACGGTCTGGTTTGAGCAGGGCTGGGATGATCAGGGTCTTATATAGGCATTCCTCAGTAGTTCGAGTGACGGTTTTACTGCTGAATTTAGTTCTTTTAATTTCTGACGAGATGTTGTTGTCAGAATTGATAGCGGAGCCGAGGTAGATAAATACACGTATTACCTCAAAGTTGTAGCTGTCAATGATGACGTTCTGTGCAATTCGTCGATGATGTGTGTCCTTTCGTGTCAGCATATACCTGGTCTTATCCTCATTTACCGCTAAACCCATTTTTGGCCGTTTCCTTCCCTTCACTAGCAATCGTGGCTATGACATCACGTTGAGTCCTGCAATGTCAATATCACCGGCATCGCATCGCCATGCCTAAATCCTTTTTTGGTATCGAATGTTTCGGTGAGGTCGTTTCCGAACCTTATGGATCAGCGAGAATTTTTCATCGAAACCCTACCCAGATGGACTAGTTTGGGGGACATTCCAAAACAAGACATAGCTCTGTATATGTTGTCGCTTGGGGCCTTGAAATCAATGAATAGATAGTGGGTATCGAATTCGCCTCCTGTTTTGTGCACCTTCCTCGCATATATATTTGCTCAGCTTTTTAGTATTTGCTCAGATTTCCTACTTATTGTCCAGTGCTCGCCGCCTTAAAGTAGGACTGGTTAGATGAGAGTCTGGCAGAGCAAACATTTTAGGGCGCCCGCATAGGGCCAGTAAGTTAGTTATGTGGTTGGTAAGTGGGCTAGTATTTTATTAATTTTTATCTGGCATGAGTGTTTAGATGAAGAAAAAATTAAAATTTGAATTTATAAACAAAAAACCGAAATAGCATCGATTTTATAGAAATGGTCTTCGGCATATCTCCACTAAGGTGTTAATCGTAGGTTTGATGTAGACTCATTAACTACCTCAAAATTGTTGCTATCAACAATGACATTTTTTCCAAGGCTGTGCGTTGAAATTACTTTGTTTGCTGATAGCATACTTTATCTTGCCCTCTTTAGCTAAAAGACTACCGCGCGTCTTCCTCAATCGCCGAAAATGCTTCGACAATGGCACGGTGGGAGCGACCAATGAGGTCGATGTCGTCTGCATACCGCAGGAATTGTTGAAGATAGTGCCTTCCGTATTAACTTCTTCCCTGTGCACTATCCCTTCCAGCACTAGATTTAACAAATCACATGATAGCGCATCTCCTTGTCGGAATCCGGTACACGTTTGTCAAACTTAAGGTGAGCTGTTTCTAAACTGAACGTTGCATCGCTTGTCCTCTAATGTTAGGTTTGGAGTCTCTCACTAAGTTGTTAATTGTAGACTTTGGCAATATCCGGTTCAACAAGGCATTCAATGTGAAGTCTTTTTCTTGCACCATTCGAACCTTCTTCTTGTTGGACTGTTAGACTCTGAAATTGGCTGTGACGAGAAAACGTTCAGATTCGACGTTTGCCTCTCTGAATGTTTTTCCATCCAGAATATTGGACGCGTGCCGATTTGATTGGCTGTTTGACAATCTGGAAATAGTGAAATGTTCGTTCCAACTGATTCCCTCAAGGCATCGCAATTATATTGCTTTTTGCGTCGCAACTCTTGATTTCAGCGAACGATTGGGAGCTGTCGCATGTCTAAGCCAGGTAATACCTTCTCCTACATCAATCAAATAATATCAAAGCCTCGTTGTGCATTTCCTCAAAAAAAAAAAAATACAATTTTTTGCGCAACAGGCTCGTTAGTACCCAGGATCGATATTTCTCACATCTATTCATGTATGCGTGTGTAGGTACTTCTTGCACGATGGCGGGGTTTCCTGTTTTATGACGACTCCGAACGGCGGACTTGAGATAAGCTTTTCTTGACAATTGATACTACTCGGATAATTTGTCAGATCATCACCGGAGGAGGGCCAGTGAAAATTCATTTAGTTATTACTACAGCTGGGAATCGCACTAACCATCACTCCGTTGAGGCCGTCAATTTCCTCGCTTAGTTCTGAATTTTTATGTAATGCTGTAGGTAATACGCATCATATGCATCCTTGTATTTACTTCAAATATTATTAAGTTTGGATGGGATGGATAAGCATTTGACAAAGCACTGCATTTCCGAGCATGTAATCTCAATGAGTGGCACTCTCTTACACTCGCAGCGTTTTCACGCTTCCCTGTACGAGCAAATCTTGGAATGATGTTGGGCAACTAACGTTGACTAATAGTTAAAGCAAATAGAAGCACTCGTTGTTTCTTGTGGACCATTACAAATATTAAAAACAAAATAAGCTTGGGCACTTTCTTTTTCCTAAAAACTTAAATTGAATTACTACGAACATTTAAAAAAAGAAGTAAGGAAAATCTGTACAGCCATTCTCCGATAAATTTAGATAAATAAAAAAAATGGGCGTGGCCAATTTTTCTCTCCGTAAATACCGAAGTTTTGTTATGACGAACATTTGAAACAAAAAGTTACCCAAATCGGTGGAGCCCTCATTTGATTTTTATTTTTATAGATTTGACAAAGTTTTTTTTTGCTAATTCTCGGCTTTAAGTATCTTGATACTTTCTTATTAAATTCCCATGGAAGCCCTTAATGTCCTTAATACCATTCATGCAATTGAAAACCAATCGTTACAAACAAAACTTTTCTTTTCAAAAAGAAGGCAAATAGAGATGGTATGTCAAAGCCCAAAAAAAAAAAGTTCCCTTCATTCCAATAAAGCTATATAACCTTGCGTATAAATCGAGCCTCATACTCCACATAGACTACACAAACTTAATCGTGCACAAAGGCCTTTAATACCCAATCAAAATAAACATTGCTCAGTGCCGCTATATCTGACTTAATCCAATTATGTAATACTTGAAATCAATGTTGGATCAATATTTATTGCCAAACGACTACATACGCCAAATGTCGTTACGGATACCAATCCTAAGCGACGGCAAATAGATTCACAGAAGAAAAAAGAACCAAAAATATAAGAGAGACTACAAATTCAACCCTAACCTTCGTACAGAAACTGCCTGTATCTGTGGACACACATACTTGCATTTGCCGAATGTAATTTCAAATCCATTCGGTATGAGTTTGTGCGGTATACTAACCACGTAAGTAAAGGCTGAACCACTATGCTTCACTCCCGCTCCGCTGACAAGCACCGCAAAGCAGTCTTCTGCGGTACCCCCTGGATACGTGTATCAAATGCTAATTTCTTCTTTATGCGACTTCTGTGTGCGGTCTTTTACTCCGTCCTCCTCGCTATTACCGAGGGACGAGCATTATTTGATTTTCACCCTGAATACACCCCAGTTGGCTCTCTCGATTTTCCCAATTTTCACCAAATTGTTGTGCGGCAGGACTTGCCCAGAGACCGCACCTTCACAAACTACTAGCTTGCCGTGGCAAACTCTACCGCTACTGGTGCTTACTTAGCAATTAGGTTCCTTTGTGTTCAGGACACTGTACATGGGTTTCAGTGTGCAATTGGAGAGATTTTGGTGAATTTTTTACACATTTCGATTTTACCTTTACACATGCTGTCCCTCTATCACAACAGGAGATCATAAGACACCGAGACAGGTTTATTGCAAATTGTATTTTCTCACAAGGAAGAAGGAAGTAGCCAAGATAATGTTTTGTATGTGTTTCAGAATTTACGGATGCAATATCCTCGGATGCAAGATGCGATAAATTATATTACCGCACACCCACCCAAATACTACCTACTTCCATGTCACTGACTCACTGAATATTTCCAGATCCTTTGGAATGGTAAATGAAACCGGCAGCAGCAGGATACATGGCCATGCTTGATGTAATTAATGTACGGTGGCATTTTATCTCGGGGTATTTCGAAAGGATTAAGATAAAGGAGACACTTTGCCGCATGAATATATCGTCAGGATTTGGGTTTCGACAAAAGAGTCTCTAATTTACAACAATCGCTGACGCAAAAAGTATCTCCTTTCGGGTTGGCTTTTTGTCGTCCTTTTAAATTTAGGAAAAAAAAAAAACAATTGAAACAAAAGCTTTTTATGTTGAGTCTTGTGGCGACGTCGATTACAAAGTGACAAACTGTGTGTTAGTGTGGGTGCGTGGGTAGCTAACCCCCCGTTGTCCTTTTATTTCTCAGCTCAAATTGCTGATTCGATGTGTTTTTAGTGTCCATTCCAGATGCTGTTCGATATTTTGTGTGTTTCCACGACACTCGTTTATTGAATTCCGAGTGTGGTCTGCTATAAACGTGTAGTCGCCCAGGAGGGGTGCGGCGGCACGGATGGCGGGAAATATTGACTGTCAAACTGGGATAGATATTGCTTTCTAAAAATGTGCGATGGTCCATTTCGTCGGAAAAAGTTGAGGAAAGTTAAAACAGCATTTTACAGTTATGAGGATAAGATCGATTTTTATTTGTTTCAATCAGATAGCTAGTGTTGAAGGATCAGATACAATGTTATCCTGCCCGAGTGATGTAATAAAATGTTATATTAATGTGCGGGTTTTTTGCACACTTGTGAGGAATTATGGGGATTTATTAATTAGTCATGGGATAGGGGGTTTCAAAGGAAGTAATGAATGGGATTTAACATGAAAGATAAGTGGTACATTAACACATATACTTTCACGCAGCGAAAATTCGAAGGGAATTTAAATTAACGACCGCACGCGTTATGGTTAACCAACCTATTACAATAACGAGTACCCAAGGACGCGTCCACCTTTTTTCCTTGTTGTCCATTTCAGGAAAATCAGAGGATGAAAAGGGAACTTGCATATACATTCCCTTTTCGTGTGTATGTTGTGTGGATGTGTATCTAGATGTAAGATGGCTTAATGACGCATAAGCTGATTTTAAAATTGTTTGGGTAATGGAATGGTTTGATTAGGTTTTTAAGCCCTTATTAGTGCTACGAATTACATTCTCCTTGGAACTAGGAGTAGACATCCTTTTCTACCTACAATTCTTGATGTTTTTGCAGATAACTGTGGAATCCAGTCGAAATGAGTGGCGATTAGTAAAATCTTATCTTGGCTTAAAAAAAATATAAGAGCAAACGTTGTTGAGCAATAAACGTTTAACCAAAACAGGTTTTCCTGTCCTCTTTTTATTCTTTGGGTTATTTTAGATTTTTTTTCCCAAAGGTTTCCTTTGAATGTTTTCATCCGTACGGTTTTGGGTTTCTTCGTCCATTTTTTTAGGCTTTTGCCAGGAAAATTTTATTTGTCTGGTTTTCTCCGTCTAGTATTTTTTAAACGGTTTCTTTGTTTTTTTCCGGACAGTTCCTTTTTTCTTCATTCGTTTATGTCCCACATGTATTTCTCTATCCGTTTTTTCGGGAAAATTTTTAACGTTCTCTCGTGCTCTCTTCGTTCGATCTCTGGTTTCTTAAAATTTTCTTTATACGGTTATTCAATGTCTCTATGTTTCCGATTTTCCTGCGGAGCAGAAGGTTTCGTTACCCATTAGTGTCTGTTGTTTAACTTTATGGCGATGTTTTGCATCCGGAACTTTGGGGACGTTTTTCTCCTAGGTTAGGTTAGAGTGGCTGCCAGCGACTTCGTGAGTTTACTAAGACTATTTTTTCTTCCATTGAAGTACACGTGGACCCTGTCCATTCTCCTTGTTATCTATGAGATAACCATTCTGAGCTTTTAACGATTCGGAGGAGGCTTTTCGCTTCAGTTTTTGTCAAATCACTGATATTTAAAAAATAGTAAGCTCCGAGGTGGAGCTGCCTTTTGTTTGGTAGGGCCGGGCAGTTACAAAGGATATGAGGTATTGTTTCTTCTTCCTCTTCATCCATGCAGCTTCTACAAAAGTCGTTTTAGAGGAGGCCTAGCATTTCTGTATGCCTGCCTATTAAACTGTGTCCATTGATGACACCTACTGTGTCGCTAATGTTTGATCTATCGAGCGAAATTAATCCCTTTGATGTCCTCAAATCCAGCTTTGGTAGAATTTGTAAGGTTATTTGATACTGACACCCTCAGTGCTGCAATGGTCAGTGCGATGAACTCACGCAGAAGGTCTGGGTTCGATTCCCAGCCGTAGCAATGATTCTTCACTGGCCCTCCTCTCGTGATGATCTGACATGTTATCCGAGTGGTATCAACAGTCAAGAAAAGCTTATCTTAAATTCGCCGCTTGGAGTCGGCATAAAACCATCAACCATCACAACCGTCGTGCAAGAAGTAAACACGCACACATGAATGGTTGTGTGAAAGCTCGGCCCTGGGTACTAACGAGCCTGTTGCGTCAAAAGTTTGTATTTTTTGTATTTGCCACTCCATCTGAGGTTTGTTTTGCTGTTAACATGTTGCGCATGTTAACAAGTGCACCCATGTTAGGACATGGGTTCATCAGCCTTCCCTGGACTGTCACTATGCCCAAGCAGCAATCATAGGTGAATGTTAAAATGCTTTGACATCTCTTGAAGATATGATCGTCAATCTAGTGCTGTCTTTGAATATGTTGAGACTGATTTCAGGCATTTGAAGGCTGCTTTTCTGTCCGAGAAGATGATATCCATTGCAGATATTACACTCTCTTTCATCTGGAACACGCTACAATGATTAGGAAGACGGAAAGATAGGCTGAGATTTAGCTTTTCGGAGAAGACACCAGCACCAACTCCGTCATTTGATTTGGAGCAATCGGTATTAAAATGGATCGAGTCATTTAGCACCGGCTCGTTACTCTCCCATGACGATCTGTTATTGTGACCTGGAAACTGTTATCAAGGTTTAACCTGGTAAGGGTGTAATTGGTGTTTTACAAATATTTGTATGTTCATTAAAAATTTTGGATGGCTATATTTGACCACTGTTGGATAGCTTTAAGATGGATGGCTGAGTAAGCTGGCATTTGGTTGCCAAAAATATCAAGAGGAAGAAGGTGAAAGACAATGTCTTATGCTGCTGAGGGTGTTGTGCGAAGTGCACCACCGATGTACCATCCATTTAGAAAGATTGTCCAGTTTTTTCTCTTTTTATATTGGATTTTTCCAATTTTTTTCTTTGTCCGATTTTTTGGAACACTTTTGTACGTCAGTTGGTGCCCGAGCGGTTTTGTATGAGTGGTTTTCTCCGTCCGGTTGCTCCGTTCTTCGTTCAGGTTTTATCCGGTTTGTTTTCTTCGTTCTGGATTTTTTCGTTGACTTGTCCAGAAGGTTTTCTTAATGAAGTCCGTTTTTCTGGGGAATTTCATGGATGGATGGATGGATAGATTTTTATTTATATATTTTTTTAAGTATACATAGTCTGATTGCCGCACATTGCCTTATACAGAGATTCGACACCTAATCTGATCTTTCTACTGAAATAGTTTAATATATGTGGTAAAGAAAATAATTGTATTAAAAAAAAAGATTTTGAGCGAAAAAAAAAACATTAAGAAAAACCTCATTAAAACAGCAAAAAAGAATGAATAAATGAATAAATAAATATGTAAGTAAATAAAAACAAATATATATAAATAAATAAATCAATTATCAAAAAATATAAATAAATATATGAATAAATAACTGAATAAATATATAACAAATTAACAATTAAATATCGGAATTAATGTATATATCTAAATAAATAAACAATTTATTTCAGCTTTCCTCTTGGTGGCATTTCCGTTTTCATATGTCCAAGGTTACCCAGACAGTTCTGTTTCTTCGAATATTTTCAGTTTCTCCGTGCGGTTTTCTCCATTAATTTTTTTTTTACATTTTAATCCTTTCATGTTCTTGTGAACAATTTTCTTCGGCTTTCTCCAAACGGATATTTTTGACCTCTTTTTCCTCCGATTTCTAATTTTTTCCGGATTAATTCTTTTGTACGGTTTTCTTCACCAATTTTATTTCGCAGAGACGGTTATTTTTGACTGATTTCAGTTTTCTTCGTCTCTTTTATTTTCTGCCGGTGTTTTTTCAGCCGCACGGTTATCAGTTCAATTTTTCCCTTATGTCACAGCAAGTTATGCGATCGCATCATTGTTTTACACTGACATCCTTCGCTGCGATTAATCTTACACAAGCGATTTACTCTTTTAGGTCATAATAATACTCTGGATATCTGAAAACCTGTAACCTATAAGTGTATGTCGAAGAAAGATCCCAGTTACGCTACACTGCGTCATATGATACACGAACGACGTTTTCCTATATGCTAAATTGCATGTTAATAGATGCATCTGCCCTCGAAAATATCTATATAGCTGTCTGTTTTGAACAGGTGCAAAATTTTGTTCAGTGATGAGGCTCATTTTTGGTTGAAAGGCTACATTCCGCATTTGGAGTGAAGAGAATCCACATGAGACCTTTGAGACGCTATTACATCCACAAAACCTGACTGTTTGGTGTGATCAATGGCTGGTAGAGTCATTGGGCCATACTTCTTCCAAAATGATGCTGGCGAGTCAGTTATCGTTAATGGAGACCGGTATAGAACCATGATAACCGACTATTCTGTACCCGAATCGAATGAGATGTGGTTAAAACAAGAAGGCGCTACATGCCACACTCCTTCCAATAAAGCCAAATTGATTGACTATTTAACACATTGGGAAAGCTCATACTTTGGCCAATTTCTCGCCTTCCATCACCTGCAATTCACTTTTACTTCCCGATATAAGAAACTCGTTGGTCTAACCTAGAGCGACATTTCCACATCGCTCCAGCATGTTTATTTAATTTTGAAACCGTGTCAGAATTCCTCACAACAAAGTACCAGAATATTTTTGTTTTTTTGTCCTCCCTCACTCACGCCTGTCAGTGGCAGCTACACGTATGCCTTTGTTAAGTCATGCGACATACAATACATGTTCGTATGCCGACAACTGCAAGCCGTGCATAAAGTTACACAAATCCTTTCATATGACCGTGTGTGAACAATTTGACGAGATTTTAAGATTTTACAAACACAAGCGCCACGGATTCCTAAAATAGAATCCATTCCTCAAGCACAGTCAAGGTCGCAAGATGAAAACTACCATCATGCAACCGAACCGCTGTTATCCTGTGGTGGAAAACATGAAAACTTTTGGACCCTAATTAGGAGGTTGGAAATGCCAAAACTATAACGGTGTATATTCACAGCTACTTCCTGTCATGATAAATTTCCTTTTACGATGTTGAAAAGGATATTCCACACTTAGTTCAGTTCATCCTTCTTTGTACGAGAACACTCAAAGGCGTTCACAACATCCAGGTAGTGTTATCCTCGATGACATCTGTCAGGTGTGTAATAGTGTTTAAGTACACCTTTCTGTCATTCTAAAAGGACGTCGTTTTTTCTGCTCTTTTATCATTTAGAATGTATGCGGTCAAGGTCGTGTAACAGGTAAACAGCCAATGGGGGTGGATGACATTTGTGCAGCCAAGGGCTGAGATATATTTTTTCCATTCAAAAACAGGAAAACCCCATTTCATAAAAGGGAGAGAAAGGTTTTACATTTCTTTTGTTTTGAGTTTGTAGCTGCGAGGACAGTGATGGATATATTGCGCGGGTGGATGTTTAGGGTCTTTGCGTTAATATATGAATGTTGTCCCTTTTATGGAAAATTACAGAGCCATGCAAAGGGTTTTTCTTGTTGTTTTTATTTTCTCGCAAAAAAAAACATTTAATGAAATTCTTTTGAAGCCATTAGCATATGGGGGCTTCGGTCGGGTAGAGAGCATATGTCTAATGTGGAATGACTTCAAATGGATTCACATGAGGGCAATTTTACGGGTATATGCTGAATATATTGAAACTAATGCCAGGTGAAACTTGAAAAGGGTAATTCACATACCCAAAGATGCTGGCAGTACCAATATGGAGAGTGGCATAATGAGGATACCCTTTGAGATATGCCTCCCAGGCAATAAGGCTTGTCATTTAAATAGGTATAACCTTAATTCCATGTGAGGAGGCAGACGTGGTATTTTATTTTATATATTAAGCTGTAAAGTATTGCAGGTGTTTGTGTGGAATTAAGTTAATAATCGCAGGGATTTGTTGATAAGCTTGACACATGCGTTACCTTAAGGGAAACAGGCTGGCGCTTCCTTTTTTAAAAAGGTCGTTTTTATCTGGGGTAGGTAGAAGGGTGTTGAATATCTTTCACCGTAATCGGGTACCAGGTTTTTTTTAAGTAGAAATTGCACGATGTCTGAGGATAACACTTTAAAAATTGGCAAATTTTTGGCTGCTAGTATACAGGTTAAGTTATATAACATTATAATTGTGATGGTATCGCTATGTATGTGAAACAAGGCTGTAGGTTGTTTTATTTTCAATCTTTACAAATTCTTTGCTTCTGGCAACCTACTGCCTATTAATATTGAACGGAGAATACCTACCCAAAGTCGATTTCGAACATTTCAATAAGCGAGAGAAGGCTCCTAGAGCAATAAAGCTTTTCTTCCTTGATTGCTCTAGGACTGAAAATTAATTGAAGATGTAGTCCAAAACGTTGTCGACGTACTCCAAGAATGCAGAAATTATGTAGCTGTGGAAAATGACTTGGATTTTAGATGGAGAAGATGAGAGGTCCAAACTTGCTTGTACAAAAGAATTCACATTGACAAGCGGATCAATGGAAGATTGGGCTAAAAAAAAATTGTATTTGCAGTGGAAGCATGGGTGAAGCAAATAGGCGGATTCATGAGCATGCATTAAAGTGAGACTGTTATGCAGAATATGGCTGTTATTCCCCGAGAGTGAGACTCAATTCACGAACATCAACTCCCCTTCGGTAGTAACAGCTCAACATTTCACGCACTAGAATAAGGAGAATTATGCACAAAGATCTCTGGTTATTCGCTTACAAGGTTCAATTGATTCAGCAAATATGAAAGCGCATGACCATCCGCTTCATTTGCATTGAATTGCAAGCTTGAATTGGACAACGATTTTGGGTTAAAAATCAGGACGAGGCGCATTTGCATCTTGGCGTTAATAAATTTCCGCACCCGGGGCTTGGAAGAGCCGAACGTTATTGTCGAGAAGCCGATGCATACACAGAGAGTGGCATTTTGGTTCGCATTGTGGAGTGGTGGCATTATTGGACAATTTTTTCTTAGAAAATGAGGCTGGGAATAACGTTACAGAGCCATGTAAGGTGTGTTACAGAGCCAAGAGGTAATGTTAGTTTTTATACATAGTTTGTAACATAGAGAAATAATTTATGTAAACATACCTCAAAGTATGTATGGATTGGCTCAGAATCGCTAGCTGAGTCGATTAAGCCATATCAGTCTGTCAGTCTGTCCCTCCGTCTGTAGGTCACCGGTTTTTAGGCCTTAAATATTGAGCTAGGATAATGAAATTTGGGATATGCCATGCAACAAGTGTAAACATTTTCAAAATCCTCTTATGTTTATGGACAAACGGAAAGTACTAAATTGAAGTTGTATGTCACTCTCACTTTTTGGGGTTATTAGTTTTAAAGATGGGATGGTATGGGATAGGGTATCCAACGATCCACACAGCAGATTTTAGCCTTCTCATATGTTTTTTTTACGGACACTGAAGACATGAGTTTGGGCGACCTCTGGTTTATACAGAATGACATGCCATCCCACACAGCCCATGCCACATTCGATCTTTTACGCGCTTAATTCTCAAATCGTGTTATCGGCCGTCTTGGCGATGTTAATTTGCCACGAAGCTGCGATTTGACAACTGTCGACTTTTTTTTGTGGGGAACCGCGAAGGACCGATGATATGTCGATAATCCGAAAACAGTTCAATCACTTAAAGTCAATATCATCCATGTCTTGAAAAAGTCTAGAAAAATTGGAGTGACAGAATGCACTACTGCGAAGCCAGCGATTTAATTTTAAAAAATAAACCTTTATTGACCCTTTGGAATTTGTCTGGGATGTGTTAAATAAAGAGGAGTATTTTACAGTCGAAGCAATTACGTTTCAGCTTTAAACTTTTTTCAAATTAAACTTGTGGTTACACCCCATAAATTTGTCAAAAAGCTTCGGCAATGTTTTTAAACCTCGCATTAAATGATGACGTCTTCTCTTTTTATTTGTTGTTTTATTGTTTTATAAAACAATTTTCGTTGAAGGAACATTCTTATCTAACCATATTTCGTCATAATTTTTATTTTTTTTTGTATACATTTTTGCCAACTATTTCTAATTGTTTTCTTTATTTCGTTCCAGGTAAACATTCGATTGATTATTCTTATACTGCACGTAAGTACTCGAATATAATATTTTTGAACTTTTAACATTTGTATATCCGTGTCTTAGCTTGATTCCATTTAATAGGTTAGCTATGGTTGACGATTGTCAGATAATTTTCAGGGTTATCAATGAAAAATAAGTTCCAAATGTTTTAAAATCTTAAAATGTCTGAAATCCTAATTCACAATTCTAAAAATTGTAATGCTAAATGTAATTTGTTAAACCGTCGGTTCGATCGGAAAGTTAATCCAATTTGTTCAGTCAGTTTTTTTGAGAAGTATTTGTTTGTGGGAGTTTATCCAATTTTCTGCGCAATTTTTCTTTCCGTAAGATAGTAAGTAAGTAAGAACTTTTTACGAAGTATAAGAAGCCCTAAAAAAAATAATGAAATCCTTGAAAAACACTAGCTTAAAAACAAAAATGTAAATTGGTCCATAATTCATTCAAGTTTCAATCGATAAAAAATATTTTTCTTTCGTTCAATACACAAACCAATTTTTCGTAGCTTCTGATGCTAAATTTCAATTTACCTGATTTGTTGTGAAAAATAAAAATTTTGTGAAAAAAGTCGATGCCATCCAATTGTGATCGGTTTACATTTGTTGCATCATCGTTCAAATATTATCGATTGTTTTTCTAAATATTGAGACTAAATTCCGAGATAAAATTTTAATAACAAGAATGAAATTCAGACACATATCTTCATATATAAAAATGTATCCTTTAAATGTTTGTTGCCGATTCACGGCTAAAAGCATTTGCCGATTTAACCAAACTTTCTATGGTTTTTGCAAAGATTCGTTGAAATCCAAATCAGAAAAACGATATTCTTGGTTAAAAATTTGTTACAAAGTGTCTGAGCAAAAAAATAAGACATTCTGAATATCTGTATTTTGTCAGCAGTTTTTGAGGGCGTTTTTCGTTGAACACTGTTTTTGGTAAATATTAAGTTAATTCGAAAAAAAACTTACTATGAAAATATTTTGAGATTAATAGTATGAATATTTCGTCTAGTATGAATGAATATTTTGTAATTTTTTGAGGGCATTTTACTACAAAAACCGTCCACATGCTGCTTGAGTTTCGGCTGGACAAAGTGGATTCATTGTTTTGAATGCACTTACTAGGTGGAATTGGGAAAGCATTTCTGATTTCGCTGATTCTCGCCGAAACACGATCAAATGAGGGCTTCGTATTGGATGTTGCATCATCTGGTATTCCCCGATGTACGCACACAATTAATAAATCATTGGCGGCTGCCAGAAAAATCCATTTTGGTAGCAAACAAATGTGGACGTCGACGATTTGAACTTCAAGATACAGCAGGCGTTTCCAGGCGAATTGGTATTATACAAATCTGTCGTTTCAGTTTGCGATGCCAACGTAGCTGTAAATTATCCAATTGAGTTTGATTTGCCAGATATGCCTCCACACTTTATCTACAAAATTTGAAAGTTGAAAATTGCTCCCAGCAGATCAAGTGTATAAATTTTTAAAATCCGTCCACTGACACCAACTTGTCATAAAAACTTTATTATTGGCCAAACGGTTAAGAATTTTGAAAAAGTGTCTGAATAACATATATCGTTTATATGAAGTTTAAGTTACTCCCACTTTTTGGGACGTTTTTGTTAGAAAAAACGATTTTGGGTCAAATTTTAAAGAAATTCGAAAAAAAACTTTCAACGCAGAAACATTGTTAGTATTATTATAAAAAATTTCATCTCACTTTTTGGTGAGTTTTCGTATAAAAACGATTTGTATACCCTTCTCCTTAGCATATGCAATAGAAAAACGTGTTTTTGTGAAACCATAACAGATTTTGATAAACTGTCTGAGCAATTTTGACAATGGCCATCTTCGTAAAGATTTTGCCCACCCTCAATCTTCAGGTATTTAAGGATGGAATGGAATAGGGTATTCAACGATTCGCACAGCAGATTGCAGCCTTCTCATATGTTTTTGTTTTAAGCAACCAAAATATTTCCTAGAAATAATTTATATGGCAAAAAAACTTTTGCCGGGTCAGCTAGTAGGGTATAAAAATAGGGTCCACCATTTGAGGGATTATTTAGCAAAACTCCAAGCTATCTATAATTTTAACCCGCTAACCAAACAAATTCAAATCATTCTGCAGAATTGTCTGCATAAACTGTCTTCACATACCTATTTGAGCCGATTAATTCCTTGTCGAAACGCATGGCGTGACCTATATGGCAGCAGATTCAGCGGCAATAATTTCATGCGTCCGATTTGTGAAATTTCGGTGGCAATGATGTGCTTCACATCATTTCCATCCCAATGACCAAATCTAAAAAGCATTCGAATTCTTATATTTAAGCCAAATGGATTTCTCAGATATAGAGATATTAAATTTATCTTGGTTACATCACCCATCCTGTACAAGTGTTTTAACTCACGCCATTCGTTCAATAAGATTTCTATTCAACATACACCGAATAGCTTTGCAAAGGATACCTGGAGCATTTAACTTCATCCATGACAACAACGTTCTAAGAATGTCCACATAAAGGGTTGGTACTCTGCCAGTAAATCTGTTTTTAAATCTGCTTGCAAGCGGAAGGATTAGAGCATACCATTACCTTTTTGTATCCTTCTCTGTCGTTTCTATCGTGACGCTTTCAGTCGTGTAACGTAATTACAATCAGGGCCACCAACCCTACACGCAACCACATTCCACCCAAGTGAGTCAAAGAAAAATTGTCATAGAAAATCGAAAAATTTCATCGCCTATTTGCTATACAATATATCAAAGGCATGCAGGACTAATCCGTCACATAAGTCCAAGCGTAATCTCTGTCAAATGGCGCCAATGTCCTCAACAACAATTTAATAAATCACAAAGCCCTGTATATCCAATTTAGAACATAATCGCAGAGCCTACACAAATATTTAAAAAGCCAGCCAGCTGCAAGCTCTTTTGTTACCCAATTGGCATACCATATCAGAGTGCGCTGACTGTTGGCTAAGCCAATGTAGTAGTTTTAGTTTTGCACACCCCCCCCTCGGTTCAAGACAGCCCACATAATGCAAGAAATTGATTTTTATTCGAATATTTTTAGAAATCGGCAAGCGCCATCAAATCGATATTATGCCGAGGAACCAACCACCACCACAACTTTAAGCCCTTCATTGTCTGTATCAGTAGTCTGTGAATACGTTGATTAGTGTCAGCTCCACCTCGCATTTGTCAAGCTATGTGACTAGATTAAGTGAGGTCAACTGGTAATCGGATTATCCACTGTTTGGTTTTTAACTTTGCGCTGTAATTCGTTTAGTTTGCGTAAACTCGGATTAATAGCAGATACAGGAAAGTGGTTTTACAACGACAACATCGTTGTGGACAACATTGATGAGTCATAATGACCGCAAAACAACTACCTAGCATGGCAGCCTCACGTTGTGAAATAAGCCTAGCATACCGCGGTCGAACTTGTCATTAAAATGATTTGGATGCGAGGATGTGTATTTAAATATCGATTTAAGGGGTCGTCCTTTCATAGGAAATGTTTTTGTGCGGGATAAGGCAGGTTTTCATTTTAGGCCCGTGTAATAAAGCATCATACCGAGAGTGCTGGTGAATGTCAATGTCATGAACATGAGAGCCTTCTCTCGGATCATACGTTAGCTGTATACCCTCTTGGGAACAATGACGAGGGCGAGCTAAAGAAATCCATTAGGACTGTGGCATATATCCTTTGTGGCCTGGACTACATCAGCTTTGCTTGCGCGGAATTTCTGCACTGTCAGCGGTAATGGGGAATGTTCGTTGTCAGCATTGTTAAATGTTGCAGATGTGATTCACTAAATGGAAATGCCATGTTATATGTATCATACCTTGGAGGCATACCATTGACAATGGATGATGCACACAGATCTTTGTTGCTTTGGTAATGAAACGCAAGGTTATCCGTTTGCAACGACTGGTTTCGAAAAACAAAATGAAGACAGTTTGTCATGCATAATTAAAAGTGCTAGAAGGACACTATTTGGTGTACATCTATGTGCACCTGAAAGGGTAGTACCTACTTTCAGCAGGAAGTTCATTTAAAAATGCACATCTGCTATGAGTTGTTTTTTTTTTTTGAAAGGCTTAGCAGAAAGGTAGACATGAAAGTAATAGACAAATGACTGGTACGGGCTAATCTGGCACACTTGCTGTCACAACACGATACACCAAATTCTCAATCTAAAACAAAACACGCGATAGGTTATATGCACACGAATGGTGGCTTTCTTTGAAAGATTCTCTTTCCTACAAGGCATTGCTTTACATATTTGGACATTTCTTCTGGAATTAGTCGTTATCGTAGAAGTTGCTAAGGTATCGGGACCGATTAAAGCGCCACTAGTTTTCATTGAGGTAAATATGAGTATTTCAACATTGGTGTGGTTAAATAAGTGGCCTTATATGTTTTTAATACTATAACTTCTTATTCTTCTCCGGTTTCCTTTAATACGAGGTTATAACATTATAAAGATGGTTCATAATCTCCTTAATGTACTGCGTCCCTACTGGTATGGTTCGGCAGTCGGTTCGATCTCAAAAAGTTTCGCCATTATTTCCGTTTTCATTTGCAAGTGTATAATAAGGATGATACAGACTTTTTGACAAGGATCTAGGATCTTACCTCGAACGACTGAGTTCACGACTGAGTTCGCGACCAATATTTTACTTACAGCTATAGAGCACATATGGGTTTCATTTTTCCCGTGGGCTGGTGTAAATCTTCATAGACACAAAGAGCACGTGCCCACAGTAGTGTGAGATTTTTACTCACTAAAACCACCACCCTTTTTGTATTTTTATTGCAACTAAGAATGCGACTTATCTAGCTTTTTTTTATCACGAGTTATGAATGTTTGGCACTTTGAACTTTGAGAGTTCCTGCCTTTTCCGCAATTTATAGTGCGCTTTGCTATTATCGGGCCAAATCCAAGGTTTTAATTTTTGAAGACGCCGCAACAAATTGGTTTCGTCAAGAATTTGGAGGACCGTTATGAACGTGTCCCAATAAATGTTTCTTATGTTTGCGTGCACAATTTTTCGTTTTATCTTTAACCGCGGTAATATTCAGATCTTTGCATAGATATTCGTTTCTTATGTACCACAGCTCATTGACGAATGATTTTAATATTTTGTTTTCAAAAGTTTGTAGAATGTTTAGATTCGTTTCACTGGTACAACTCATAGTTGTATGGTATACCTTTAAAACAAAAAAAAGTCATTATACAAAGTTTTCTTAATTAAAAATTAAATATAAAACCAAAAAACCGACAAATTTAAGCCTGAAGGCAAAATAAACAGCTAAATATAAGCTTACAGCGCCCACCAAGGGCCGATAAGTTAGATTAAGTAAACCAGTTTTTGATAAGTTAGATTTAAGCATTTTTGTCTAGTAGTAAGTTAATATTTGAAGTAAATAAAAAATGAATTTGAAAAAAAAAAATACCATACGTCCAAACCGGCTATAGAACTTGCTTGTATAAAAGCAGCTCAAGTGTCATTTAGAGATATTTCTCTTCATTTGCAAAAGGGACTCGAACCTAATTTTGAAATACAGTTAAGTTAGTTAAGTACAATCCGCCAGGATTTTGTCCACCCACTAACTTCGTTAAGAGCGTTTTGTAATTTCATAAACAAATATGTTGTGACAACTGCTATCGTCAGCAAACGTGTCAACTATTGTATCGTTTGTTTGTGAGATATCACATGTAAATAGGAGATACAAGAGTGGCCCAATACGCTTCCTTGAGGCACTCCTGCCAATATTTCTTTGAACTCTGAATATTCGTTTCCAAGTTTCACATGGAACAGTCTATGCTCAAGAAACAAGACCAGGATTTACATAATTTGTTAGGCAGAACTTGTCCTAATTTGTATTGAAGGCCTCTATACCAACCGTAGCCAAAAGCTTGCGACACGTCAAGAAATACGGCTGAGCAAATTTTCTTTTCTTCGAAAGCTTTCTCAATTACATCAGTAATTCGATGAACTTGGTACACATTGCAATGTTACTTTTAAACCCAAATTGATGGTCAGGTAAAAGGCGTTTCTGAATGAGGCTTAAGCGACCTCGTAATATCCTATCAAAACTTTGGAAATTATTGAAATAAATATTGGTTTTATGATAACTAATCTCACTTATAATTTTTGAACTATAAAAGTCGGGCATGATTTTCTTAAGTCAACTACGAAAAATTACTTTAACCACCACAATAGGTTCTCCTGTTGCAATTTACTCCAACAGTCCCAATCGGTCACACGCTTGCTGAAGTGTGGGCGCTCTCCACCGCGTTGAGTGGAGAAGTCTTGTGAAGGAGCCGCCTATCTTCGGAAAATGTGGTAGATTAGCGGAACTACCGATCTATTCTTTATCAGCTCTCCACTGTCCAAAAAAAAGGAAAGCTTCAGGAGGAATGTTGCTGCCTAAACTCGCACTTTCAAAACATTCGTGATTGGGTTAGTAATCCCCAAAGATGAGACTCTTGATCGAGGTCATCGCTCTTGCCGTTCATCCCCGAATGAGTTTTACCAGAAAATCTTCTATTCAGTTTATGTTGGCCTTGTTAAATTGGACCTTGTTGGAATAATTTGTGTTGTACTCAGACTCTTGCGTTCTGTGTATTCCAAGCAGCTTCTTTGACACTTCCTCTCAAACACCCGAATCTTATCCATTTGAGATGGAACAACTTTGAACCACAATGCAAATGCAACACAATGCAACAATGCAAACATAGACTTGATAAAGGCCATGCAGAAAATCACATTTAGCCTGCTGTCAAAACGGCTGCTATAAAACAATCGTCTTGTCAGGACCAACGCTCTCCTAGCTCTCGCCAGAGCAGCATTTACATGTCTGCCGAAATAAAGATACTGATACAGCCATATGCCAAGGTACTTAACTACACTTTTACTCACCAATGGCTTTTCGTTTGGTCCCAATATCACTAGCTTGTGCTAATCCTTTCTCGTATCCCTTGAGGCCTATACAACGGTTTCCAAAATATAAAATAGTGTCAGATTTCTAAGAGTTGGTTTCCAACTTCCAGCATTGTCATTTTATTTTTGGAATAAAATGGCAATGTTGGCACAGAAATGCCACTTTGGGCCCATTCATCCCAAGCAAGAAACATAATTCTAGATCCTATTTAATCGGGCGCGAAAACATAACTTCACTTTTTTGCAATGCCCTGGTTGGGAGTGGTCTCATTGGGAAGTCATATTTCTTTTTTGTGATTTCAATCCAGCGCGCCTTTCGAAATCGCTCTAAATAAAACCCCGGTGGAACCTGTCATCAGAAGAAAAATCATGAGTGTGACAAGACTAAGAACTCGAGTCTCTCGGCCTATCAGATTACCAGCGAACCCTGTTTCTACTTGAGTGAAGTTCCACCAAACAGAACATGCGGTACTTCGATAAATCGCAGTGCGATGGACAATGTTCTCCGCTGGGATTGGTGGTCTGTGTTTATTTTTTAAGAAAATACGGTCACAATGGTCATCTGGTATGTGAATTTTTTTAAATTCAAGGAGTTGGGCTTAGGGGACATTAGTTTTCAACAGGGTACAGGGGTACTGGGGCAAAGGGTACATCTGGTTTCAACAGGCACAGCACACTTCAATACCATCGACGCCTTTTTTGAGGGAACATTTAACGGGCCTCATCATAATAAAGGGAGTGGCCAGTCTGCTTCCCCGTTTATGTCAACCCTTGAAGGATTGGTGGCTTATCTTACCTGATATGAATTTCAAAACTACGTGAAAACAATTCATAAAATTGTTTTTATTGTGTTTAAAAAAAAGGGGCTCACAGAACCGTTTCTAAACTTGCAAAGAGTTTTTCTTACTTAAGTGGCTTTATCGTCCGGAACGAACTCCGGCCTTAACCAACATGTCACTCCAACTAACTCGGTCCTTAGAGATTGGTTTTTACATGTGCACTTCACTTAAGGCGAGGCCTTCCTTTACTACGTCGGATGTCTGGCTGTGAATCGAAGAATCTTCGAGCCGGAGCTTGATGTCCATTCGCTCTACATGTCCTTGCCATCCGAAACATCCAATAAAAGTTTTTTTTTACCGGATCTATGTTCGGTATCAATTGTTTCGGTGAGTTTGTTGCCGACTCTGATGGAGTTGCCAGACGGAGTTGGGTGGTATACCAGAACTAGACATGGCTTTGTATAGATCGATCGTCTCTATAAATGCTGTATTATGCGTCAAAATCGATTATTAGGTGGTGGGTATCGATTTGAGCTTCTTGAACTTTTTTTTTCTTCGGATCTGCCGAAGTGTGAAGATTTGATCAGTTGTGAGCTTTCCTGGCCTGAAACTACACTAATAAGGACCTTGAAGGCGAAGTTGAGGAGACATGTCTCTGTAGCTGTGCAGCTTAGAGGGTATCCGTTTTTGTTTATGCTGGGGTTCCAGTCTTCAGACATACGCTCATCCGATCAAATTCTGCTTTGCAGTTGATGAATATTTGCTGGCTTTTTAAAACTCGGCAGACATCTTCGTCAGCCTTGTTAAGCTTAAGTTCAGATACTGCTTTTCTCACTTTACTTAGGGTAGGTAGTTGGTAAATATCGCTGTCATCGCCAGTATTGAATAGTTTATTCTACCTTACAGCGGAAGAATGTAATCTTCGACTGTTAGCAGTCTGCAGAAGTAGTTTTTGAATATTCTCGGCATCGAATCTGTTCATCTCGAAAGGATTCCGATTGCGCTTTGATTCCCTAACCGTGACGTTTTACACTTTGGTAAAACTTACGAACATCATTCCTAGAGTGTCACCCCTTTATGTCATCGATCGTACGCTTTTCGTGCTCATTTTCCTTCTGTCTGAAGAGCAGGTGGTCTTAATTCGTTCTCAATGGCAGCTCTTGAGTTCATCTTGTAGGCCTTGTGCTTTTTTATTCATATAAATATCAGCAATGGCTTCATCATCAGTAAAAAGTACCTGACTGACGTACTTTAAAGTCCATCTAGTTTTCTACTAACGGGGTATCAATCAAGAGTTATTTATTCAAAAGGGGTTTTCTGAATTATGGGGCTTGAGTCGTGTCAAGTTGCAATGTGATTTTCATTCAATATTCAAAGACACTTCATCATGTCAATTACATTATGAACATTCACGTTCTGCGAAGATTGATGAATGTTTTGTTGTGCGCTTCGACAAACTTATTGTGTCCATAATCGATCAACTGAAGCCACTATTCGCTATACTATCAAGAAATTGTAGACCCAATTGCTTTTTTTTGATCACACTGGACCTCGTTGATTTTCCTCTTTCAAGTTGATGATGAACGACGCTCTGTAAGGTCAAATTTCGAAAACGTCGACGGTGGTCTTACCTCATTCTATTAAAATTATTTATTCTGGTCATGGCCTTGTCAGGTTTGCAGTTATCCAGCGAAGGCTAATTTTTAACTGTTCTGCTAACCTTCGCTTCTATTTATTTATTCAAGTCTGATTCTAGTGAAAACTATTAAAATCCTTTTATGAAAATGCGGTTTCTGTCCATCAACTTCAATACTTTTCTGTCTGAAGTTATCAAAAAACTGTGTGCAATTCTGAATAATTCGATGAAGTGTCTAGCGTATACCACTCAAAGCTTTCCTCCTCCCAATACTCGAGGATGTCCTCAATGGAAGTACCAGCCCACTCCAACTTTGCTGCACAATATCTTTTCGCAATTAGTGCAATAATATAACATCCAATTAAATTGCACTACAAGTTAATAATACCGATAATTAAGACGGACAATGCCTCGTTCTTGATTGTCGACTCTTCAAGTTCTTTTTGAGTGATACAAGTGTATATGAGCAATTTCAGTTGGATATACTCATTTTGTGTTGCATAAATTGCATTTTGCATACTTTGTCGAGATACAATCAATTAAAGGTTCCGTTCCCTAACCATACCCTTTGGGATTTAATATGTGCAATTGTGAAATTAAATTGATGCTTTGGTGCCACTCTACCGGAGTTGACCTCCATTTAGAATTTACCGGGCAAGTGCCATGGGTAGGCTTTGCACATGACGTATCCGGACACTGGAACCTAATTGCATTTACGTGTCTGCGGGCCTGTTATGAGAAATTGTAATTGAGTGAGAAAATACCTCCTAATGGGTATTTAATAGCTAACACGGAAGGAGATGTTGGCCAACGTCAGTGGACATGGTCGGATGCAGTAGTTTCCAAGAAGTTGTGAGCTCAAAATGGGCGGTATTTTGAAAGTTCTTATTAAATGGAACAGCGTAAGAGGGGTATGGCTTGGTCAACGTATATTTATTGCTGTGACATGTGTTCTATATAGTTTTCCCCAAGGCGCAAAATAATTTGTTAATGCATTTCTCTTGTTCGATATTTATCTGAATACATTTATCTGAGTACTTCAAAAAATTTTAATAATCGGAATAATATAAATTGAAAAATTAAAAAAAGAGACTTCTAGTTATACCCAGACAACTTGTCTTACTTAAGGACCCCTGGATAAGGACTGTATCTCAATTGGGTGAAGAATTCTATGGCATTCAGAGTTCTATATATTAAACGGTCTCCAATCCTACTGCCAGTAGAGTATTGGGTCGATTTAGGTGGCAAACTTTACGTAAATGGTGTTTACAAGTACAAATTGACTTCTTAAAACTAGGATTAAAAAATTAGAGATAATTAACTACGGATTTGGTTACAGGATAGCAGTGGCGTAGCGACAAACCGTATTTTCAGGCTTACAATAATCGACTTTATAAAACATTTATAATTTTTTTTCTGCCCACTTCAACGCCCTCATTTTAGAAATAAAACTTGATTTTTGGTAGGATATATGTTATTTTATTTCAATTTATGTAAAGGGTGTTCCAACCAAATGGCACGGCTTCGGTGGCATACCTCCGAATTATCTCATCCGCTCTTGAATCATTCTTTTCTTATTGACGTACACTTTTTCTTCTAAATATCCCCAAAGAAAGAAGTCCAACGGTGTCATTTCAAATCACATAATCGGTGGCGGCCAATCAATATCGTCACGACAAGTGGCATTATTCTGTTGGAATCACATATCGTCCAGGTACTTACTTACCTATTTAAGTGGCGCCACAATCCAAAATGAACCTGGACCTCAATCAACATGCCTTTCTAATTAGCCGGTCCTTAGCTAGCTGCCTCTAGTCACGCACTCCAAGTGGTTAAGGTCAGTTTCTACTTGTGAGCGCCACTTAAGGCGAAGTCTTCCTCTACTGCGTCCGACGTCTGGCTTGGAATCGAAGACTCTGCGAGCCGAAATATTGGTGTCCATTCGTTCTACATGTCCTAGCCACCTTAAACGTTAAATGCGGAGTTTTTCGACAATGTCGCATGACAGCATGTCGCTGTACAACTCGTTTAGTTCTTGGTTGAATCTTCGACTTCAGAGATCATCAATGCGCACGGGACCAACGATTTTTTGAAGAATTTTGCTCTTGACCAAGTATTTCTTCATCAGCTTGTGATACGGTCAATGTTTCAGCGCCGTAGAGCAGGACTCGGATGATCAGGGTCTTATATAGGATCTCCTTAGTAGTTCGAGTGAGGGCTTTACTACTAAATTGCCTTCTTAGCCCGAAGAAACGGCGGTTGGCAAGAGAAATTCGTCGTTTAATTTCTGACGAGATGTTGTTGTAGATGTAGACAAAGTCCCGTACTACCTCAAAGTTATATCTGTCAATGGTGACGTTCTGTCCGATTCGTCGATGTTGTGTGTCCTTTCGTGTTGACAGCATATACTTCGTCTTGCCCTCATTTACTGCTAAATCCACTTTTGCCGCTTCCGTCTCTATACTAGCAAACGTGGCTAAGACATCACGTAGAGTTCTACCAATGATGTCAATATCGTCGGCGTATGCTAGTAGTTGCACCGATTTTATAATGCGTGTGGTGTTGGCTCGTGAGTTTTACACAATCCTCTCAAGAATCAGAATCAAGAACACACATGACTGCGCATCGCCTTGCATAAATCTTTTCTTGGTATCAAATGTGTCGGTGAAGTCGCCGTTCAAAAGTCTGCAGAAGTGGTTCTTCCATATTCTCTGCATCGACTGTGCGTCGATATTTCCTTATTCATCTCGAGAGGATTCTGTCCGAGCCTTGTATCCTTGGCTTTTTCGTTTTAACTTTGGTAAAACTTGCGAACATCGTTCCTGGAGTGGCACCTGTCTATTTCCTCGATCGCGCGCTTTTCTTGCTCATTTTTCTTCTTTCTGAAAAGCCGGTGTTCTGCCCTTCATCTCTGCCTATAGAGCTCAATGGTAGCTCTCGTCTTCACCTGCAGCTTAGCCTTGCAGGCCTCGTTCTTGACTGCGAGCATCTGTCGGTATTCCACATCAAACCAGGGGTTTCTTGCTGGTGGGCTAAAAAAACCTAGCACATCAGTTGCGGCTGATCTAATGGCTTGTTGCCATCGTTGCCATTGTTCTTCCACATTCGATCCTGCTGGTATGGTGTTAATCCAGAGGTTAAGGAATACGTGCTGCGCGAAGGTCTTGTCGGTCTCTTGCGATTGCAGTCTTTCGACATTAAATTTTTTCACAGTATTTCTGGATTGTTGCGGCGTGATGTATAACCGCATTCTAACCTTGGCTGCAGCAAGGTAGTGGTCCGAGTCGATGTTAGCTCATCGGAATGTTCTGACATCCAAAATACTGGATGCGTGCCTCTTTTCTATCGCAAATTCATAAATCAAAAATTCATAAATTGCAATATAGGTTCAGAAATTTGTTATGAGCTTTTTTGTGCGCTATCAAGTCCTGTGGTTTTCTTAAGTATGAATAACGATTTGTAGATTTTATTCCCTTAACACATAATATCCGCAGTAGTCGGTACCTCCAATAAATTGCATTTTCACTTTACCCCTACAGCTATAGCAAAATGGCTTAATGCCCTTTGAAGCCCTTTGCTTAAGGAGCAATTTTCCCCTTCCTTTTGCAGTTGAATAAGTAGGTTTGCAATAAAATTGAAATATTATACTTGTATCCAATTCCACAAACCGTTACGAATACCCCATAACCAAAAGGCCAAATTTTTGATGTTTTCATGTACTGAAACCGGGTTTCTAGCAACAACCATTTAGACCGTACGTTACATTGAATAGTGTGGTATCGTTAAGGTTTATGAATAAAAACCACCTACCAGCCAAGGCGTGTACTTGTATTAAAGCACCAAAAGGGAGTTTCTGTATTATTTTCATTCAAGGTACATTTCCAAATGCCTTAAGGATGGATATATGTGCAAGTTATTTATGGCTGCACAAAAAAAAATTCCCACAGGATAAACTCGGTACATTGTTTTTTATTAACGCTTCTTCCAAGTAACTTAATTTGGTTACAACACCACTGTAGTGCCTCCATTGGCATCTGCTTGCATTATAAATATTCTTGACATTGATTTTTGTTTATTCATAGAATTAGCAAATTACAGATGAAGCAGTCCTTGAATCATGGTAGGACAGAGTACATGAAGGAATTTAAATAATTAATTTACACGTGTAGGATTTGCGTTTTCTTTTTGCATGCTTTTTTTAGGATTAAGTGGGATTGAAGAATTTTTTGATTTTTGAAGACGATCCCTTAATTATAATGTTAGGGAACATCATTTTATGTACCGACGTACCGACGAATTTGTACATGTTCATTTGGTCCTTATACATCATGAAATACTTTTGACCTAGGATAACAATACATCGCCTTAGTGGAACAAAAACGTATGTCAATATTTGATAATTTTTGTTTTTTTTTTTGTGATTTTTGTGTTTTTTTACGACTTTTAAATTTTTTTGAGTTTTATGAATGCTTTGGTAAAGTGCTAATATCTATTCTACTTCACTTAGAGGTCTACTATCTATTCTACTTCACAACATATAAATTTCTACATTTTAAGTAAGGTGGCATATCCAGCCCAAAAACGTACAAAAAAATGTGTTTACGCTTAAGTTCCTGTGTCACTAGGACGACGAATAATCCGTGCCTCTTTTATGTTTGAATAAAATCTTCGAGATTTTTATTGAAGCACTGCAGAAAAACCTGAGAAACAGCGTATGACCTAAGCACACTGCGGTATTTTGGTCTAAAACCAGGACAAAAACATTTGGTCACATTTTTCACATTTAATAAGTACCAAATGACAAAAAATATATTTGGAACACCAGCCGATGGCCTCAGTCGCCAGTGCTGTTATGTGTCTGTAGTTCGTTGCATTCATGTGCGAAGTACTGTGATGTCAATGTCAATATTTGGAACGAAAAATTTGCATTGTTTTGTACAGTAAAACCCACTTAACTGCTCTCCCGATTCGCCGGAAGCAAAATTTTTTGAAAACTAATATTTTATAATTTTATAATTTTATAATATATAAATAGTTTTCGTTGTTTTTTTTGTGGGCTGGTGGAAATCTCGATAGACACGAAAAGTAGTGTCCAAAGTAGTGTGATAAAGTCTCACACTACCCACTAAAACCACCACCCTTTTTGCATTTGTATTGCAATTAAGTATGCGACTTATCTAGCAATTTTTTTATCACGAGTAATGAATGTTTGGCAGGTAACTTTCCTTTGAGAGTTCCTGCTTTTTCCGCAATTAATAGCGCGGTTTGTTATTATCGGGCCAAATCTAAGGGCTTAGTTCTTTGAAGACGCCGCAATAAATTTGTTTCGTCAAGAATTTGGAGGACCGTTGTGTTAACGTGTCCCAATAAACGTTTTTTATGTTTGCGTGCAAATTTGTTCGTTTCATCTTTAACCGCGGGAATACCTAGATCCCTGCGTATATCTTCATTCCTTAAATACCATGGCGCATTGACGAATGATCTAAGCATTTTGTTTTCGAAAGTTTGTAGAATGTGAAGATTCGTTTCACTGGTACAACCCTATAGTTGTATACCATATGTCCAGACCGACTTTAGCACTTGCTTGTTCAGGGTGTCCGCCGGGAGGTATACTACTTTGTTTGTTTATGATTAAATAAAATTAAATTAAAGATAATGATTCTTAAATTGATGATTTATTTAATTAATGTCGGCAATTATGTATGGAATACAATATCAGGTAAATGTCCGCCTCTGTTGGTCTCACGAATGAGAGCCCTTTTGAGCACATTTTTCATTACATTCTCACACATTTCACGCGGTATTTCATTAATTTCATGTTTTACATGTTAACCAAGTCCAAAGCATACAGTTGTGGCGTTAAAAAGTTTTCAATAATGTCACGATATCGCTCCCCATTCACAGTTACCGTTACGTCATTTTCCTTTTCATAGAAGTAAGGTCCAATGATTCCTCCTGGCCAAATTACATCGTTTAATGGATGCAAAGGTGATAAATAATTTAAAGGTTTTCCATTGCCCAGAACCGACTATTCTGTTTATTCCAATATCCATTCAAATGAAAATGTGCCTCGTCACTCATTATGCTTTTTTTTCATGAAAATCGGGGTTGTCATGGGCTAGCTGTAACATACTATTAAAACACATTTGTTTATCAAATATTTTTCCATAATAAATTTTGGCACGTGTCTACTGCACGACTGCCAAATATGAACTATCAAGACTAATGTTTACCAAAATGGCGGCAAAACAAAGTAGTAGACCTTCGCGGCGGACATCCTGTATAATAGCAGCTTGTTATCAAGGCTAAGCTTCGAATATTTTCCGAGTAACCAGTACAGTTCTCTGTATTTATTTTTAAGTTCTTCGCATTTCTTAATTACAGGCGACTTCAATTTTAATTTTGCATCGAGCTTTATTTGCAAAAGGAACTCGAACCGTATTGAGAAATACTGGCAAATTGATTGTCCGTTTATACGAAAAATCTACATGAGTCGATTTGCTCTCGTTAAGTGAAATCCGCCAGGATTTTGTCCATAATTAACCTCGTTAGGAGCGTTTTGTAATTTCATATTTGTTTCCTCTGTTGGTGTGCCAACTACTAGCATAGCTGTATCGTGAGCAACTATTGTATCGTTTTTTTTTGTGGGATATCACGTGTAAATAGGAGGTAAAAGATTGGTCCGAGGTCGCTTACTTGGGGGTACTCCTGCCAAAATTTCTTTGAAGTCCGAATATTTGTTTTCAAGTTTCATACGGAAGAGTCTCTGCTCAAGATACGACACGAGGATTTTATATAATTTTTCAGGCATAACTTGTCTTAGATTGTATTGAAGGCCTCTATGCCAAACTTTGTCAAAAACTTGCGACACGCCAGAAATACGGCTGAGCAAATTTTCTTTTCTTCGAAATTCTCAATTACATCAGTAATTCGATGAACTTGGTCCACAGTCGAATGTTTACTACTAAACCCAAATTGATGGTCAGGTAAAGGCATTTCAGATTATTAATGGGGTGTAAGTGACCGAGTAATATCCTTTCAAAAACTTTTGAAATTATTGGAAGAAGTGAAATAGGTCTGTAAGATTTTATTACATTCGATGATTTTCCTGGTTTGATATTACATTCCATGATTTTCCTGGTTTGAGAACCATAATCACTTCCGCGACTTTCCACTGGCTTGGTATGTATTCTAATATAATTGCTGCATTTACAATGTAGAGCAGTTTAGTTAATGCTTTCCGAGGCAACATTTTATGAATTAATTTGAAATAAATTTTTTTTTTATAAAATTTGTTTTTTTTTTTGTCAATAATTAGTGGTCTGATAAATATTAGTCGAATACTAAAAATCCCATGCCAAAAATAATATATTTCTTGAGTAACTAGAAAATAACTGAAACATTTATTTTTTGTTATTTTTATGAGTGGTCTTAGAAACCTCAACTTTTCAGTCCTAGTATGCAGGTACCCAAGTCTTAACTAACTGAAAGCCTCTAAATCCAAAATTCGATAAATGTAAATTAGTGGTATATTTGATGATTAGTTATAGTATTCATTTAACAGATTCATCTCTTTTGTATTTCCTTCGCAAATTTTGTCTTCCAGGCAAGAAATAAAAAAAACTACCTGTATTTATTTAATTTTTTTTATTTTTTATTCTTCATCATAAACATCATCATCATCACATTCAAAAATTCCAGAGCTTCCTTTGAAAAACACTGTTTTTGTCCTTGAGATAAAGGTTTGACGTCAGAACAAACCGTTAAGCACATTCTCCTTGAATGCCGTTCTAGAGCGAATACATATTGTTCTGCACAATCTTCTTGATGAAGAGTGGATGTTTTGCCACATAATTCGACTCCCATACTTAAGGCGAAGAGGCACAAGGGAACTCAAAAATGTACTTGCATCACTAATGTTGTCATCTTCAAATTTCTGGTTGTATTGGATTTGAGTAGATCCATCGCATTCCCAATTATACCTGAGCTCTGTTCCACTGTTCTCAAGGCACTGTTGGGTTCTGTTTTAAAATATTTACACAATTGCGATGTTGTGTGATCTTCTTAATCTTGGAACTTCACTTCGGCGCTTACTGACGCTTTTTGGTGGGAAACAATCTTGTTAAGCTTTTTACACGTAGGTATAGCACAGATATATATCTTTGATGGCCTTATGAATCACCTCGTATAAACTAGCTTCGACGAATATCCTCAAAGCGTTTTTAGTAGTGTGTTTCTTGGTTTTCATAGGTTTACTGCCAGTAAAACCCTGCGTTGGTTAGAGTTTTGGTCACATCCTGCATCTTTTCTTGCTATATCTACTTTCCAGCCGCTCTTGAACTCATCTGTGCTGCGTACGTCAGTATTTCAACGGACACCCTTTTTCAAGTTGCACTGTTTTTCTATGCTTTGTTCGGTCAACTCGATTTGCCGAATTATTTGCTTGGGCGACCTTTATACCTTCCTTCATTCTTATCCAAGGAACGCTTTTCTGTACCATTAGAGAGTTGCCAACATCGTTTAGAAATTGGTTTGATCGCCATGATAATGTTGAGAAATTCCTCTTCTTTCTCTGGGGGAAACTTTTTTATATCCATAAGTTTTTTTTCTAAATCTTTAAGTTTTTTGTCAAGGGCTCTTTGTGAGCTTCTTCTTACCAACTAATGGAGCTGATTTCTGGTCAGAGACAAGGTGAAATCAAAGTCATCTGTAATAATATAAAAATGTATTAGTTAAGGTTGCTTCAAAGGCTTTTAATGGAGAAAATTATTATCAGTATTTAGGCAAATTCTTAAAAGGAAGCAGTTGTTTATACCCTATCCCATAGGGGTATTTTAGTTTGGATACATAGTTTGTAACATAGAGAAAAATCATTTAGCTAGATATACCTTAAAATATATGGATCGACTCAGAATCGCTAGTTGAGTCGATCACAATAGCTCGTCCGTTCGTCACCGTTTGTTAGGCCTTAAATTTTGGGCTAGGACAATGAAATTTGGTATATGGGATCCTTGTCCCTGCCTACACAAAAAGTGTTAAAAGTTTTGAAATCATCCACCATTTTTAGAAAACCATAGTTTTTGGCTAATTCGTTAGACAATTTAGACCATCTTAATGTTTTTGCCACGCCCACTTTGTGGGGCGTTTTCAGTAAAAAACGGTTTTTGTTAAAAAAAAATTTGCTGCAGATCACCACAGCAGTATCGCACACTTACTCTAATACATCATTCTTTTCAATTACAAATCTCTCAACAATTAGTATCGCTATGGGCCCACGCAGGCCTTTGCGAGTTTGACGACTCACCATCAAACATGAATAGAATCACAACGAACATTTTCAAAAACGTGCTTCCACCCTATAATTGTTTTCCTAGTTCCTTTTTAATCAACTGGCATTTCTCAACGTTCCTCTTAATGTCATTCAAAGGATTTCTCTTAAATTTCAAATCGATTTCGTTATCCTGAATCCTTTATACTCACAAAACGAAGCACTTCCTATGTACACGTACTCGTGTTCGGAAATTAATTGGAGTGCACTAAATCGCCCAATCAAAGCGGAAGTAAGACGATTGTCATTACCACGAGTAAGCGGCATGTTTTAAGGCTCAGCTCTTAAGGATATTATTTGAAAGGACAGTAGGCCTTTTTCTAAAGGTCAATCCAGAATTATTGCATTCTAGTATCACCCAATTCGCACTTAATTAGAAAATCTCATTAGAAAATGTAACCCCGAATCTACATTTGCCCAATCTGTATCTATAGGGATTATTAGTTACTCAATTAAGGATTTTACTACATATTGTTGTTCTTTACGAAAGGGGAATTTCTCCAATCATAATATGAATACACAGAAATCTATTCTACATTTCAGGACATAGACGTCGACTATGACGACAACGACGACGACGTTGGAATGTAATTTAATTCACGTTCCTACCATAAAATATGAATACCATCACAGGCAAGGAGCTCATTGAGCCACCCTACGTATTCCGCCTCCTTGTAAACAACCGACACTCTCCACAGAAGATTTCTATGTTAAGTTCAAGGAATTTGTTCTATTCTATTGCTTGGTATCACCAAAAGGACTTTAACGACATAACCTAGGTTATGAAATCCTTTAGAACGGAAAATGGGGTGTTTTGGCTGTGCACGAATACTGTCTACGTTACGTCCTTTGTAGGTATTGATTTTTCATTGACTTACAAATTATTACTCGGATTGCTGGAAAGCATATAGAATATGCGCTGCCGCTTATGGTGTTGTGATAGGCGGGAAGTTTTGCTTTCCCTTTCAGAGAGACTGTCAGCGAAGTATGTTGACCTGCGTGCTTATCGAAAATAAAGAAGAAAGATGGAAAAAGGATAATTTTGTATCTTTTTTACAATTTGCTTTCATCGTGGGCTATAGCTGTGATTTAGCGAAATCAATATTTGTGTCTGTACTTGACGACAAGTGGTGATAAAAAGGATGATAATGGGATGGTGTGTGGGGCTTCATTTTACACTCTAAGATGGAGTATGCTGCCTTCAGATAATGATTTACAATTATGGTGTATGAAAGGCTAGTGTATAGCAAATCTTTGATATTTTTTAAAATATGGATGTTCTTCCTTTAGCTAAACATCAATAACTTGAAAAATATTAAAATTGCAATGGCTATCAGGTAAATGTCAACCCTTTCTACTGGCTGAACAACGTAAATGCAAAAAGATTCTTAAAAGAGTTTGTAACGGAGTAAAGATTGCTAGAACATTTAGGGTTAGGTCAAGTTTTTTTTATTTCAAAATGGATAAATTTAATGTTAAAAATATAAGGTCGCAAAAAAAGCTTGAAAGTCGAATGAAAATAAGTTGAGAAGAGATCAGATAACTATACGATATCCCCTATTGAGAAAAGGGGATGCATCCAGTTTAAGCCGGAAGTTTTCTAGTTCCAGTCAAATTTGAGCAGGATCTTCTTATGAAAAACGTTTCCTGAACTTCCTTTGTGCATACTTACTTACCTCTTTAAGTAGCGCTCCAGTCCGGAATGATCTTGGGCCTCAACCAACATACCTCTCCAATTGCCTGGTCCTTAGCTAACTGCCTCCAGTTGCGCACTTCAAGTTGCATGAGGTCGGTTTCCAATTGTGAGCGCCATTTTAGGCGAGAGCATTGGTGTCCATTCGTTCTACATACCATTTTTTGACTAGGGGCATATCGCTTTACAGCTGGAATAGTTCTTGAATGAATCTTCGTCTCCATAGCCCCTCTTGATTGGATCTAGGATTTCTTCATTCACTTTTGATACGGTCCATGCTTCAGCGCCGTAGAGTAGGAGTGGGATGATCAGGGTCTTATATGGGATCTCCTTAGTGGTTCGAGTGAGTGCTTTACTACTAAATTGCCTTCTTAAAAGGAAGAAACAGCGGTTGGAAAGAGTAATTATTCGTTTAGTTTCTGACGAGATGTTGTTGTCAGAGCTGATATCGGAGCCGAGGTAGACAAAATCCCGTACTACCTTAAAGTAATATCTGTCAAGGTGACATTCTGTCCAATTTCTCGATGAGTTACTTAACCATTTCACCCATTTTTGTCACTATCTTCTATATACTAGCAAACGTGGCTTTGACATCTGGTTGAGTCCTGCCAATGATGTCAACATCGTCGGCGTATGCTAGTAGTTGCACCGACTTTGGAAGATGGTGCATCTAGTGTTGGTTTGGCATTTTGCACAATCCTCTCAAGAATCGAAATAAAGAAATCACATGACAGTGAATCGCCTCGCCTAAATCCGTTTTTGGTATCGAAGGTCATTTCCGACCCTGATGGAGTAGCGAGAATTCTCTCTTGGCCTAACACCACACTGATTAAGGCTTATCAGGTTGTTGTTAAATGGTTTCAGGCGTTCACATAATATGGCAGATATGATCTTATAGGCGATGTTGAGGAGACTTGTGCCTCCTTAGTTGGCGCAGTTCAGAGGGTCCCCTTTTTTGTGGATCGGGCAACCGATGCTGAAGTTCTATTATTCAGGCATACTTTCATCCGACCAGATTTGGATTATGAGTTGGTGGATGTTACTTACCAAGTCATCTCCGCGGGATTCGGGAAAGCCGCTATTTTCGGCAGCCTTATTGAGATTGAGCTTAGATATTTATATCCTTACCTCACTCAAGTCGGGTGATATGCAGTTTTCGCTGTCGTTGTGCGGTTTGTGATTATAGGGGTAAATCCAAGGGTTCTTCTTTGAAAACGACGCAACAAATTTGCTTCATCGAGAATTCGGAGGACAGTTATGTCAACGTGTCGTAGCAAACGTTTTTTATGTTTTCGTGAACAATTTTTTGTTTCATCTTTAACCGCGTGAATACTACTCATCTCTGTGTAGATTTCGTTCATTATATACGACGGCGCTTCGACGAATGACCTAAACCTTTTGTTTTCAGTAGCTCGTAAAATATTTAGATTCGTTTCACTGGTACAACCCCATAGTTGTGTAGCATATGTCCAAACCGGCTTTAGCACTTGCTTGTATAATACTAAATTGTTATCGAGGTTAAGCTTCGAATATTTTCCGATCAACCAATACAGTTCTCTGTATTTATTTTTGAATTCATCGCATTTATTTTGTACATGCGACTTCCATTTCAATTTTGCATATAAATACAGCCAAATTGTTTTTCCGTTTACGAAAAATCTACATGAATCGATTTGCTCTCGTTAAGTGCAATCCGCCAAAATTTTGTCCGTTCCTCGTATTTGCTTCCTCAATTATTGTGCGAACTGCTAGTATGACGATACAGTTAAACGTGGCAACTATTATGGTCTTAATCGGAGTTTGAGTCTTTTGCTTTTTTGAATTCAATTTCTGTGGATAAATACTCATAAATTTCGTTTGTATTTTTTGCAACTCCTTAGCTTAGTTGATAGCAGGAGTTTTCTTACCTGACCTACAATCTACTGTCAGATGATTTCCATCACATTTTTCAAACATCGGCTCTTTTTGACAATAGGTTTGAGTACGATTATGTCCTGGGCAGCGCTTGCACTGGGGTTACGATTATGCCATGTTTCGTAGTCCAAAATCCAACTGTGCGACACAATGAAACTAAATCGTACCGCGATACACACCGTGTTGGGTAGGATATATGAAGCCATAGATTCATATTTACTTTGTTATATACATCCTTACGCATAACAGTTCCATTAAGCACACGCTCCCAGAAACGTGATCCAATTCTTTACCGAAAAGCCTTTACTGCATTCCATACATCTGCACTAAAACCATCTCGATTCACATCTGCTGGCTGCACTTCAATAAGGCAGCAATTAAAACATGAATTCATACGACTCCCTTCAATAGCACACTCCCCATTCTTAAGCGCCAGCAATCCCAGTGCACACAGATAGACACACAATATTATTGATAACCTGCCTCCCTGTCGATGCAACTGAAACAATGCCACTGTTGACTAAACGAGTCATTTCCATCCACATTATCCTGTTTCACAATTCTTCTGTTCATACAGGATCCCCATTGTCTTCCGCCACCATTCCAGCATAAAGCAAAATTACATAACCTTAGCCGTGAACAATGCGGTTGGTTAATGCCTTTGAGAAGTGAGCATAATTAGAAATTCCTTAAGTCCTTTTCCCACATGGCTGCACAGTCGAAACAATGTGCGCGCAATACCTGTGCAAAGTTGGTACTATTACAGCATAGGACGACGCATATAACTTGAAGGTATTTAACCCAAGGATTGACTTAAAAATGCAGCCTGCCCCGCTATTCATTGCGAGAAATAAATTCTCATTTATATCCTTCATACTTTAATGAGGAAGAAGGAGAAGGAAAAAAATGCACCATACACGTATGTTGAAATTTATTGTAGAGACATTAGTTATGCAAGTTTCGTCGTTCGAACAAAGGATGTGGGCGATGTATCCATGGTGAAAGCAGAAGTTTGCCTTTCCCGGCGAATTGTCCCATTTATTTGAGTCTTCTTATATTTTTTGTTGTTGTTGTGGGGAATAGTTTTCGTTGTAACCACCACCACACCCTCTCTCAAGTGCATGTGTCAGTTGTAACCACCACCACACCCTCTCACAAGTGCATGTGTCAGTTACTGCTCAAGTTGGTGTCCCATGGAGTTAGTTTGCGCGCGATGTCTTGCAAGGACATTATGTGATTTGCAATGCGGGTGTTCAACAACATGGTATGAGTATTCAAATGTTATTTACAAAAGAAGAAGAACAAGCAAACAAAAAAGGACCACCACCAGCGTTTGTTAGGGAATGTAGTATTCTTTTCGAAGGACAAATCGATTTAAGGGATACATATGGAAAGTTTGAAACAAAAAAAATGAGAACCAAAGATAAATGAAAAGAGTTTTTCAAAGTTCGACGGGTACTGCTCTATCAGTGAAATGTACATGTACACGTTTTAGATGGTTATATGGATATAGGTACTTACATATGGAAAGTTTGCCTCCCCAAAATAATCTGAATATCAAGGAGAACGATGCTTAAACATCTGAATATTGTTTTTCTCGAGTTAGCTTTGAAATATGTTCCTAAACTACTTTAAATTGCACATATACATATCTGAAGATCTATAGGACGGATACTTGTTTGCGAATGACATTGGTATATTTGGACAAACCCCTATAGCTAGAAGTTGCTTTACAACGATTGAAGTTATGGAAGAGGTTAAAACTTAGAAGATCCACAGGATTAATGAAAGAAAAACGGAATACATCAGTATAGATTTGAAGTATTAAGCCACATAGTCTTCACAGTTTTTATTCCTCCAGTAATATTATTTTACGTAAAAGGCCTTTAATACCCAATTCCAGTGGTATACTAGTTTTGAAACAAAGTGGAATAAACATCGACTCAGCCTTATTAAGCTTGAGTTTAGATATTGCTATCATCAATTCACTAAGGTTGGGAGGTTGGCAGTTTTCGCTGTCGTTGTCAATATTGAATGGTTCGTCATCGCCCTTTAACAGTCTGGAGATGTGGTTCTTCTACATCCTGTGTCTCAACTACGATATTTCCTTGTTCATCTCGATAGGATTCTGTTCGAGCCTTGTATCCATGGCTTCGACGTTGTACCTTTTGGTAAAACTTGCAAATATCATTCCTGGAGTGGCACCTCGCTATACCCTTGATCGCGCGCTTTTCTTGCTCTTTTTTCTTCTTTCTGCAAAGCCGGTGTTCTTCCCTTTTTCTCTGCCTATAGAGCTCAATGACAGCTCCCGTCTTCAACTGCAGCTTCGCCTCGTAGTCCTCGTTCTTTGCTGAGACCATCAGTTGGCATTCCTCATCAAACTAGGGGTTTCTTGTTGGTGGGCGCGAGAAACCTAGCACATTAGTTGCTGCTGATCGAATGTCTTGTTGGCATCGTTGATTGTTGTTCAACATTCGATGCTGGTGGTGTGGTGTTAATCGAGAGGTTAATGGATACGCGTTGCGCGAAGGTCTTAGCGGTCTCTTGCGATTGCAGTCTTCAGTATTTCTGGATTGTTGTGGCGTGGTGGATACCCGCATTCTTGCCTTGGCTGCAACAAGGTAGTGGTCCGAGTCGATGTTAGCTCCTCGGAATGTTTGGACATCCAAAATATTGGATGCGTTCCTCTTGTCTATTGCAATGTGATCAATTTGGTTGACCGTTCTTCGATCTGGAGACCGCCATGTCCTCTTACGGATATCGAGGTGAGGAAACCGTGGGCTGGCTATAATGGCATTTCGTTCCGTAGCGAAGTCAATTAGCCTAAATCCGTTACCAGACGTGTTGTCGTGTAGGCTAGGTTTTCCGACAATTCTGCTAAAGATATCTTTTCTTCTTAGCTTTGCGTAAAAATAGGTTTTGTCAAAAAGCTCGTAAAGCAGTCCTTTCCGAGGTTATTGGTTGCTTCGTAACCGTTAGTTTTTGCCGTGGTTGTACAGTAAACCCAAAGCACAAGCACCAACCTGGAGGGCCAGTTCAATTTATTAGATACCCCTAGGACACGGTGTCATCAGTATCCACCACGGTATTGAGCGCTGCCGTTTGGCTTCCGGTTCATCCGCCACCATCTCTGTTCACTGGCGGCGTCATCGACTTCGAAAATGCGGTCGGCCAAGCAGTTACCTTGAATGGTCTTCGCTATCGTGAGATGATAACGGATTTCTTGTGGCCTTAAATTAAAAATACGGACCTGGAACATTCTGCTTTCAACAGAATGGTGCAACTGAGGGTGGCCGCGGTGTAGTGGTAATGTGTTCGTCTGTTGAGTGGAAGGTTGCGCGTTCAATCCCAACCAAAATCCATTTCACTTTTATTTAAAAGAAATAAAAGGTCGGTGTAATATCTAAAAGTATGCACACCATCTTGAATTTCTTCAAAAAGTGACTCCCCGAAGCTAGTTCGGACACCACCCATGGAGTTTAAGTCTCCACTGCATCCAAAATCTTTCCTATCCTCTCTCTCTTTCTTCCCCTTCTCTAACGCTCGTACTATGGTAACATATAAAAGGGTACGTGTAAATTATAAAAAAAAAAAAAAAACTTGCTCTTTCGCGGGAGAAATTTAATTGTCGTGTTATCTCACGTCGTGGTGATGTTAATTATCCGCCACCGATCATGTGATTTCACACCGTTGGACTTCTTTCGTTGGGGATGTTTAAAAAAAAAAGCACGACAATAAGCCAAGAACATTTCAAGAGCTAAAGGATGAGATAATTCGGCATATCGGATGAAGGTATGGCACCGAAACCGTGGCGAGCATTTGGCCGTTATTTTGTTTCACACATAATTATCATAGATCCCTTTGTCATAAACAAAAATATTAAGATAATTCTCTGAATACTTATTGTTTTATGTACAAGCAACATCGTGCGTTTTCGTTGGAATACCCTTTATAAATAAAACTCCAAACTACCCTCGATGCACTCCATATTTAGTATTACTTCAGATAATCTATCCACCTTAATTAAGCCATGGTGTATTTAAGGCACTCCTTATACCTGCAATATCAATGGTATTTTGCAAAACCCAACAATCAGCTAAGCAAACATTTTCAGACTACAACTCCCCAATCGAGTGACTTTCGATTTTTGGACTGCGTCCAACAAATCATCAGTATTCCATCCGAATTGGGTCTGCGGTAAATATTCATTCGTATTCATTGCTGTCATCTAAATTAGTCACAGGGTGCTGTGTAAAAAAAACTGCTTCCGAAAAAATGCAAACGTGAACAATGTGAGTCAATAACATTTTGTGCAAATACAGTTCTATTTACATGAACATTGAACACCCCCACCACCAACTGCATCATATCTACTGTCACATTCAATTCCATTAGCATGACATATCGATTGATAAATTGCACACTCTCTGCCGGGCTTTGTTTATTTCTTCTTGCTGTATGTATGCTACCACAGTCAAAACAAACACCAATTACAAACAAATAAAACAAATGTTTGTTTTGACAGTAGTTCCCAACCAACTTTTAAATCCGATTGAAACGCGCTGTTTTTCCTCAGACAAGGGTGTGACATTAATTCGGTGAATTTTTTCAATTAAACTTAATGCAAGACTGTTCACACGAACATAGTTTGACGCATCCTTCTTGCGTCCGGGAGGATATCTGTATTCAGTTTTGCGGAGGAAGAAGTTTCTTGGTGAGAGTTATTTTTTCTTTGAAAAAATGAACACATATTGCTCGTCACTGTAAAGTAAGGTACCCAGAGGCACATGTGTGAGAGGGTGAGTGGTATAATATAGATGATCTTTGTAAGTACACGGTGTCACCGTATAATTTTTGTGAGCGCCAGCAAACTTTCTTCAAAGTTGTTTTCACACAGCTCGCTCCAGGATAGCAAATGTGTTAAAAGTAGTTGGTTTGGATGAAGGAATCACTTCCTTTGCTCGTATTTTTTTTTACCCGATTGTATGGTGTTGAAAAAGTTATACTCACTGCTACGGGTAACTACAGGATGACTAATATAGATAAGTTTAACGAAAAAAAGTGTACATCCGTCATACTATTCGGTATGAGAAATATTCTCATACTTAACGTCAAAGTTGAGCGTGGATATGGTGTTAAATAAGCGGAATATTTTTTTGTAGTTTTGTTTTTTAGTTTGGTAAACTTTGAATGTTAAATAGAAACTCAAAAAAGAAATTGATACCCAAAACAGGGCTCCAGAGCGATGTTGGTTTAGATGATATTTGTCAATTGACATATACATTGGACTGTCGTGAAAAGTATTCGTTAACTATGAATTTGTTTTTAACATTTATTTATTAGAATGTATATTAAAAAATAGTTAACAATTGAATTGGTTGAAACCAAAACCAAATATATGAAAAGGCTACAATCTGCTGTGCGAATCTTAAATTTCCTATTCGATTCCATCCTTAAAATAAACATCCCCAAAAATTGGGTGTGCCCAAAACTGAATTAGGATGAAATATAAAAAATTTCAGTGTCACCACTTGGTCAGAAAGTTTATCTTTAACTCTTATGATTCGACAAAAAAGGGACGCTTTCCTTTGGGATATGTTTTAGCAATGTCCTTTTTTGAGAAAACGCCCCCAAAATTATCAGTAGGTTAAACTGATCTATAGGCGAAATACTTACTTACTTAAGTAGCGCTACAGTCCGGAATGAATCTGGGTCTTAACCCACATGCCTCGCAAATTAGAGCGGTCCTTAGCTTACTGCATCCAGTTCCGCACTCCAAGTTGGCTGTGGTCGGTTTGAACTAGTGCGCGCCACTTAAGGAGTTCTTCCTCTACTGCGTCCGACGTCTGGCTGGGAATCGAAGACTCTGCGAGCCAGAATATTGGCATCCATTTGTTCTACATGTTCTAGCCTTCTTAAACGTTCATAGCGGAGTGTTTTTGTCTAGCGGCATGTCGATTTACAACTCGTATAGCTCTCGGTTGAATATTCGTCACCATAGCCTTTCAATGCAAACAGGACCGAATAGTTTTCGAATTTTCCTGTCGAATCGACTAAGTATTTCTTCATCCACTTTTGATACGGTACAAGACTGGCATGGGATGATGACTTAACTTAAAAAATTGCCTTCTTATCCCAAAGAAGCATCGGTTGGTAAGAGTAATTCTTCGTTTAATTCCTGACGAGATGTTATCAAAGTTAATAGCGAAGCAGAGGTAGATAAAGTTCCCTACTGCCTTAAAGTTATATCTGCCAACGGCGAACTACTGTCCAATTAGTCGATGTTGTGTGTCCTTTCGTATTGACAGCATATATATAGTCTTACCCTCATTTAATGCTTAACCCATTTTCGCCGCTGCCTTCTCTATACAAGCAATCGTGGGTATTACATCACGTTGAGTATCCTTGTAAAGGTATAGAACTTCGAATAAAAATAAAACACAATAAAATCGTTTTAATGACCATCCATTTGGCTTTATTGGATGGATAATTTTATGCCGTTAATGTTTAAATATGATTTCGGGCATGTGGCCGTTTAAATATGAACGGCTGGTTCGAATAAAGACAAGTCTAGAGGTCCAATTTTCAACCACTTTTTCTAGCATTTGGGGCAGTATGTCGGCAATCACGCCACGAATGTTGGCTTCCAAGTCCACTAAAGTTTCTGGTTTGTTGGTGTAGACGAGCGACTTCACATAACACCTAAATAAAATGATCCAAAGATATTAAGTCTCACGATCTTGGTGGCCAATTGAAAGGTCCATTCCGCAAAATTATGCGCACATCAATAAATCGATTGTGACGTGAGCTGTGTTAGAACGTCTTGTTAGAACCACATCTCATCCACATTCATGCCATCCAATTCGGGAACAAAACAGTTGGTTATCATGGCTCTAAACAGTCTCCATTCACGTTAACTTACTCTCCAGCATGATTTCGATAGAACTATGGCCCATAACTATACCAGCCCATAGAGCACACCAAACAATCAGTTTTTTTTTTAATGTAATGGCGTCTCAAGGGTCTCATGTGGATTCTCATCACTCGTTGTTGACGTAGCCATTCAACCAAAAATAAGCCTCATCACTGAACAAAAATTTTGCGATGAAAACAGCATCGAGATCAACTCATTTTTTGGCCCAAACACCAAAATTACTACGCATTGCATGGTCTCGCGGCTTTAATTCTTGCACAAGCAGGGTCTCGTAAGGTCTTAAGCTTAGATCTTTGGGCAAAATCTTTCATAAAGTTGATGGACATTCATTCATTCGGATCCTCCTCAACACTTTGCTCTACAGCGGCAATTGTTTTTTCGGCACGCACTGTTCGACGTCTCAGCGGATGCGTATTATCACATAGAGTAAACGTAGTGCGAAAACGATCCATGGTTAACCGAATTAATTGCTCTGATGGACGATTATGTCGACCATAAAATGGACGGAGCTTGCGGTAAACATCGCGAACTGAACCATTATTTTCGAAATAAATCTGCACAATTTGCAAGCGTTGTTCATTTGTCAACCTGTTAATGATGAAATGGTTTGCCATGAACATAAATGACAATAGAGTTGGGGGTTGACTTTTACTTCTTGGGTTTTTTTTTCCAGGAGCTTCCGAAGTGTGACGATTTAATCAGTTTCCTGGTCTAAAACCACACATAAGGTCCGATCAGGTTGTTGGTAAATTGTTTCAGGCGTTGACATATTACGGCAGAAAGAATCTTTTAGGCGATGTTGAGGAGAGGGTCTCCTTTTTTGTGGATCCGGGAAAAGGGGCTGAAATTCCATTCTTCCGTCATACTTTTATCCGACCAGATCTGTCTTATGGGTCGGTGGATGCTTCTTACCAGGTCATCTTCGTCGGCCTTATTAAGCTCAGTGGGAAGGCCGTAATTTCCGGCAATCTTATTAAGCTTGAGTTTAGATATTGCTACCCTCACTTCATTCAGGTCGGTTGGTTGGCAGTTTTCGCTGCTGTTGCCAATATTGAATTGTTCGTTCTGCCTGTTCTTCCATATCCTCAGAATCGACTGTGTCTTAACTACGATATTTCCTTGTCCATCTCAGGGGTTTCTTCCTGGTGGTCGCGAGAAACCTAGCAAATCGTTTGCGGCTGATCTAATGTCTTGTTGGCATGGTTGCCATTGTTCTTCGACATTCGATGCTGGTGATATCATTAGAGAAGTTACGCGTTCTCTTGTGATTGCAGTCTTTCGACACTAAATTTTTTCACAGTATTTCAGGATTGTTGTGGCGTGGTGTATATCCACATTCTTACCTTGGTTGCAACAAGGTAGTGGTCCGAGTCGATGTTAGCTCTTAGGAATGTTCTTACATCCAAAATAATGGATGCTTGCCTCTTGTCTATCGGAATGTGATAAATTCGGTTGACTTATCGATGATCTGAAGACCGCCATGTCAACTAATAGGTATCTAGTGATGAAACCATGTCCTTGTGGGCTGTATTTTCTTCCTACCTTTGAACTAAAATCTCCCAGTGCGATTTTACCATCATACTTCTGTAGTCGCTCATAGGTTTTGTCAAGGAGCTCGTACCAGCAATCCTTAGCTATAACATATTTTTCCTCCGTCAGGGCGTGAGCGCATTTAAGGCTTGTGTTGGCGAATTTGGCCTTGATGCGGATTGTTACAATGCGTTCCCTAATGTCTTAGAAACATAAGACTTCTTTCTTAAGTCGGACAATTATAACAAATCCGTATCCGAATAGCCGCTATTTCTGTTGGTCCGTAGTAGATACTACAGGCAAAATGTTTTTTTTTTTTTTTTTAAATTGTACCGAAAACCGAGTTTTACAGAAAAAAGTATAGACGGCTTTAGATTTTCTAAATAAATCTTTTTCAAGCATTTTTCTAAATTCTTAACCATTTGGACAAAAACAAAGTTTTACTGAGAAATGGGCGTGCGAGTGGGCAGATTGGGCTTGGCAGAGAGTCTATTTAGGTATCAAATTTCATCACTCTAACTCAAAATTGAAATCATACAAGTCGGTAATTAATTAATCAATTAATTAATTAATTAATAAAACTTTTGTTTCACGTCACGTTTCGAAAACTGATGTCCCAAGACTTCATTTGCTACACATTGGTGATTCAGCATTTCAGTTCAGTATTCCAAATTCAATCTTCTATACTTCTTTTCTATATAGACATAAATAAATTAAATTTGTATGAATGCGCTAATCTCGAGAATTGCTTAACGGATTTCGATGTGGTTTTCACTGTTATGATCTCAATTTCCCTTAAAATCCCTCTATCAATTACAGGAACTGAGCATTCGAGGTCCTAGTGGCAGATACTTAATTTTTTAGGCAAGGAAATCGTACTCGGCTGAAATCGGGGGGTTAGCTAGTATAAAAATAAACTAAACCACCGCGGGTAATATTGTACATATTTTACTAGTTGAAGTGAAACAGTTTTATCTATATGGAGAAGGCATTCATACCTTACGATACACAAATCGATATATTTGCGTTGGGATTATGTTTGAAAGGTTTTAACCTTGCATTACCATGTGTGTTGAAGAATTATCGAAATGTTTACTTCTCCCAACAACAAATTTGCTGCAATGTTCAATGTTTCTTTTTAAAGGCGTACAATTATCTAGGCCTAATTCTGTAAATATTAACGTCATTGCACTTTCAAAGGTGTAATGTTAAATCTTCCTAATTGAACTTAACTTCATACTCAAAACATCAAACTCCTGAAAGATATAACTAAACACGACAAGAAAACACTCTTAAAAAAATTCGTAAAAGGAATCTTTATTTCGAAAAAATGATGCTGAATCCCCCCGACTTTTGAGTCGATAGTTTATTTTTCCAAAAAAAAAGATCCAATAACAATCTCCGCATCGCCGTGTGTGTATCGGTCGTTTCACAGAACACGTCAACAATTTGTTTAATCGATATCCATTTGTTATTCACTGACCATCGATTAATAACATCCTGTCAAGTGTACAAACTTGTCACCAAATCCCAATCAGATGTCCTCCCGAAATTGCTGTAACCCATCCGTAACCAGAAAATGAAGATAATCCAGAAAAAAAAACTGAAACCAGCCACTACAACGTAACAGACACACAAGCAAGGACCAAATAATACAAAAAAAAAACAACAAAACAAGAGTGAACGCGTGTCCTTATTAAGTATCATTTATCTTCAAGGGAACTGGCCCGACCGACGACCGTTGCCTTGCACTCATAGAAGATGACAAGCCACAACACTTCATTGTGTGCGTCACCTTGACGTAAAGGTTTGTACGGATGAAAACATGGTGTCACCGTCATCACATTGCCTGAAGGATACTTCTGCCATCCTTGGGTGCGGTTTCTTTTAGTAGACGAATTTTTTCGCTGATGTTATTGTTGTTGCATGCCACGAGTTGTTTGTCACCTCGGAGATGAATGTCCTAGAGCTATCAAAAGGACTGGTGTGCGTTTGCCTAATAATAAGATACAGTTGTCGCACATTGCAAATGGAAATGGATACGTACACCGCGCTGGCTTGGCAATATCCCTAATTGTAAATTAAAAGGATAGCGTTTTAGCCCCCGACAAAGATAAGAAATACAAATTAGTTTAACCTAAATCGCAATCGTCGGGAGGCTATATTTTTTTTGAATTAAGTCTTTAGTGAAGGTGTTTGTTTTACACTGTGCTGTCTGGTTGTTGTGTGCCTTGCAAACTCGAGGTGAATAATTGACTTTTCGCATGGATATGATAGCACTTTGTATCCTTTTTTTGTTTTCATGCAAGTTATGTAGTTTTAATGTCACGTGTATTTCTGTTAAGGGACACACATTTTATTGGGATTTGAGTATATTTTGCAATTAAACTAGACATGGAGTTAATATTATCTTCCGGTTTATTCGGCTTATTAATACTCTGAGAGTACGTTTGTTCCATTGTAGTATACCCCCTGGAGCTTGGGGCTCTTCTTACTTCTGGATTAAATGTTTTATTTTTTTCATCTATATTGTATAAAACGAAAACATATTTAAACCATTAGGCTGTAAGGATATATTTGACAGGTCACTTGTATATACCAAGTCTTGCTTCCTGTATACCATAATGACACATCTGGTAACGATAATGTGGTGTGTATTAAGCGAGATAAATTTTTTGGACTGTTTCAGATCCAGTTTTGCCATCAACATGGAACGTATTACCGCTGTTTCATTTGATTTTGAGTATATGAATAGTCAAGAATTTATAGAATAATTCAATGCCTGAAATTTACCCGGCATTTGCTAGTTCCCATTTGCTAGTTCACATTTTGCAAAGTGCAGGACTTTGTCTACCTTGGCTCCGCCATTCACATTGACAACAATATATCTTTAGAAATAAATTATCTTCGGTCTAAGAACGCAATTTAGTTGTAAAAAACCGCACTCGAACCACTAAGGCAATCTGATCCATAGACCGTATTAAAAATGGATTAAGAAATCCCTGCTCGTTTAGAGAGAAAAAATATTCAAAAAATCTTTGGTCCCGTTGCGTTGACGGGCTATAGAGACGAAGATTCAACCACGACGATGAATGCATGCTTTACATCGGCATAGACCTGGTAAAAAAAACTCCACATTGGGCGTTTGAGGTGGTTATGACATGCAGAGCGAATTAACACCAATACTCCGGCTCGCAGAGTCTCCGATTTCCAACCAGACGTCGGACGCAGTAGAGAAACTCGCCATAATCGCACAAGTATAGGGTGTATTTGTTTAAGGTATAGAACTTCCGATAGGGATAAGTATCAAACTAGCTGTCATACTAATAAAGTCTTTATTTTTCAGTATAGTTTGGCAAATCACCATGGAAAGACTTACACCAGAACCACGTTTACAAACCTCAGAAATGTATTTCCAAAATTGGCGCTTTGTATGCCAAACTTATGGAGAACTTCGTCAAGTTTATGGTGCGCATAACCGTCCATCTGAGCAGGTAATACGCAATACTGGGGACCAATTCATGACCACATTTACTCTTTTCGATAATATTCTAACCATCCAACCATAAATATCCAGGACCTGAATTTGTCTATCCGAAGTATTTGTCAGTAACTCGGTCTCTGTGCGTCCACTGCTTGAATAATTTTGAGGAAAGATCTTGGTCTTCATCCATATACTACCCAGTGGTGCAAAAATTATTGCCAGGGAACCATAAAATGCGTCGTGTGTTCGGTGAATTGCCTGAAAATCAACTGAAAGTTGAACCAGGTTTTTATCGTCAAATCATCATTATCGATGAGTCTCATTTCGGGCTTGACGGGTATATAAACAAGCAGCTTCGTCGTTTTTGGAGTGAGCACTATCCTCATGAGACTCCATTACACCCCAAAAAAATCACCGTTTTGTGCGGTTTACATGACGTCATCGGCCGATTTGTCTTTAAATCCGAAACCGGTGCCAACGTTACCGGAAATTACGAACGCTACAGCAAATTACTTGTGATTTTTTTATTCCCCATGTCATTGGGAATCATTTGGAGAAGAAATGGTTCCAACAAGATGGCGGAAGATGCGCGTGAAACTATGACTTAGTTGAGCCAAATGTTTGGTGACACAATAATCTCAAGAAATGGGCCTGTAAATTTGCCACCTCCGCTCTTGTGATTTCACACCATTGGACTGTTTTTTGGGGGATATGTCGAATTTCTGGTCTATGCCGATAAACCAGCAATATTCGTCGCACTATCGACGAAATCGCTGGTGCAAAATCAGACCGACTGGATGGAGTCCAAAAGGCACAGTCGCGTAGGCTATCACTTAGTATCCAATAATCCTTGTGTATCCTCGAAAAAGTGGTGCAAAATCGAAGCAACAGGATAGCGTTTATAAGGCACAGTCGCGAAGGCCATATCACAGAAATTTCATCTCATGCCAGAAATTTTTAAATAAAGTACTATGAACACATCCTAAGTTGACTTAAGTCAGTTTCTACCTTAGCCAACTTTAAGGTAACTGGAGGTAATTAGTCAAGGAGCAGGCTGATTGGAGAGGCATGTTGGTTGATGTTGGTTAGATCAGAAAGCCCAACTGAATTCCGTTTCCCGGAAAGAATGCCAGCCGCCTTTTCACAGCCCATCTTTAACCGATCTGTGTGGAAAGATAAGGGTTATTTTTAAGCAGTTTCATTCTTGTCCCCCTTGGCTTGGAAAAAGCAGATGAATGGCTGTTAAATGTCCAAGTAGTCGGATTTTACGCTGCTCCCTAGTAATTGCTTAGGATCTGGACAAACTCAGACAGGCTTAAGATCCAGCTGTTTGCTTGACTGATTCTCAAAGGGTTTCCTGCATGAATAGTTCCTGATAGATTCAAAATCAAATCCAGCCCAGCGCTGGAAGTAGTTCTCATAGTTATTCTATGAAGTATACACGCAAGACTTTGTATTTTTTTAACTTTCTCTTACAAAGAGAAAGATATTGATTTCGACTTCGGGATTTTGATTGATTCTAACATTTCGATGATAACGGAACCCAAAAAAGTGGTTTGCAGATTTCCGTCCGTCGGTTCGTCTGTCCGTACAGCTCTCTCCAGCCTAAACGACTTGCTGGCTAACTCGCTGTAAAAGAGAAAGAGAAAGCTGCGTACGATCCAGTCGTGCACCCACCACTCATTTCATTTGCTTCAGATTAGTTGCTCCACTATTGGCTTGCCAACAGAGCAAACTAACACATTAGTTATTAGGTAGATCTAAAAGATTTTTTTTTCGAGATTGCTGTTAGTAATATAGGATTCCATGACTATATGGCATTTGCTCCCTTGTTCACTCTTTCAATTGACTTATAGCTTCTTAATGAGTATTCTCTATTAGAATCATTCAGCGCTTTCTAACTTACATACTTAAGTGGCGCTAGAGTCCGAAATGAATCTGGGCCTCAACCAACATCCTTTCCAATTAGCCCGGTATTAAGGTAACTGCCTCCAAGTTAAACCGAGGCCTTCATCTACTGCGTTCGACGTCTGGCTAGGAATCAAATACTCTGTGAGCCAGAGTATTGGTATCCATTCTACCACCTTGGTGTCCATTCTACTATGTTCTACATGTTCTACCCAACGTCCAATGCTGAGTTGTTTGACCAAGGGCCATGTCGCTGTACAGCTCGTATAGTTCTTGGTTGCGTCTTCGTCTACATAGCCCGTCAACGCAAACGCGACCGAAGATTTCATCCACTTTTGATACTGTCTATGCGACCCCGATGGAATAGCGAGAATTCTCCATCATCATTCAGGAATTCGCAAAGGCAGACGAATTCGGGCGGTATACCAAAACTAGGTGTGACTCTGTGTAGGTCGTATGCGGCTTTGAAATCGATGAATAGGTTGGGCTATCGGTTCTTGTTTTTTTACACGATGTACCGAATTGTGAAGATTTGGATCAGTTGTGGACTTTCCTGGCCTAAAATCTGCCTGACAGCGGAACGTTTTTCGTCCGTTAGAAGTAAAGTTAGTTAAGTGTTTCAAGACCCCTGAGATTCCTAATATATGTTGCTTCTGCTTGTCGAAATTGGAATTTCAATCAAAAAACAAAGCGCATTTCACTGCAAAATAACGGCTTATTTATTATTTTCATGTGCCAAACAAAAAACGTTATAGCGTGAAATCATCCCTAATAAGAATATTATCCCCTAAACAATGTTTGCAATAAAAGTGAATAGTATTTTCCGTTTCAACACACACCCACTAAAAATATCTTTATTGTAGTTTCCTGAAAATGAAAATCCATTCTATTTGCGTAAGCATCCCTTAATCCCGTATGAATAGCCAACACAACAAGTACAACATCTTTTGGGATGTTTTAAAGATATTTTCCTTAGATCCAAGTACACTTCCATGCCCGCCTCTAGCTAAGGATATCATTGTCTATAACAACTGTATGTGATTGCTTTTCAACGCCCAAGCACAATGAAATATTATATCGGATGGAGAGACAGGGACCAAGATAACAGCAAACTTAATAGACGTTCCAGTGTTGAAATGCATTCTAAAGGAGTACTTCTCCTCTTTCCATTCCTTCTTACAGTATCAGCGCGCTCAGCCGGAAAGCAGAGGAACAGACACTTGAGAGAAGCATTCCAGCACCCGCCGCGCACCGTCATCACTACCAGCACCTCTCCTAAGCAACAATGGACGCAGCAGCTGCAGCAAAACGTTTACAAATCGAAAAAGCACAGAATTTCATGCGTCAATATCGGGATCCAGAATCTCGTGAGCTAAAGAAACTCTCTGCCAACCAATTCATGGATGTGTGGAGTCACTACGACAAAGATGGTGAGTTGGTAAATCTATATATCAATATACATGTATCGATTACAGTTGCGTTTTCCATTTTCATTTTGAATCTCAATAGCAAATGGCTACATAGAGGGAACCGAACTGGACGGGTTCCTGCGAGAATTTGTGTCAAGTGCAAATGCAACGGATATTAGTCCGGAAGTGAGTACTGACTTTTTTTTTCTCTGACATTTTTATCCTTGTAGAGAAACCATGAATATAATATCCCTTTATTGGACTTCGCAATCTCGTTTGTTATTTTGCATTATCCACTCGGGGTCCGTGTATCCTTTCAATTTGCGTGAGATATCTTCACCGGATAATCATCAATTATTCCTTTTTCTTACTATACTTCCGGAAATCGTCCTGGAAACTGGAAACAGTGAATCTTTTTCCTGTAAATAGCTTATGATTTATGCACTTGGTGTGCCTTCAAAATGACAGTGATGTCACAACAATAAGGAGATGCTAAATAAGTATTATTCCCTTTCGAGCGGTCAACATATTATCTTGCTGAGGCAGAACTCCCTACATCTGGGTAAAAGTTCTTTTTTCCAATTAAAACTTCAACTGGGGTAAACTCAAACGAAAGACGTCGGTCCTTGCATTTTTTTTGTTGCGAGCACTTCAGGACAACTCCCGCGATGTAATTACTATTTCCAAGTCAAAGTTTAATGTTTTGCGCAAGGATGCAACATTTTGCAAAGTAGAAAGTTACGGGGAGTTTGTTTGTTGATTTTGATGATGATGATGATGATGATGATGATTGTTGTCGGTCGGAGATAAGTTTTGCACAAAAGCAATTTTTGGGGATTATGTCCAATGGTTGGTATAGATTACATCTTCTTCATTCTGTGCACACAAGTATTCTCATGGCATGTGATTTTTGATATAGAATTACACACCAAAAGGTATTGGTATCCTTCATTGTGGGATTGAGAATTTGAGAGGTCCTCCTGGCTAAGAGGAAATTCGAGTGAAATGGCGCAGAAAGTTCGAGTTCCTTTGGGATTTAAGTAATTGGGTTATCATTCTGATGCAAATAATAAGATTAGGACTGGAATTCTTAGATGTGGATGGTTTTCTCACTTTGCCTATGAAATACTTAACTTACAACAACATTCGCGTTTATGTGAACAGTGTTATGTTTCGACCAGAATTTACAGATGTTGACGGTTTAATTTCCGTTAATGTGTCTCAAACGAAAGTTACGTTTTATTGCCTTCATATGTAATCGCAACCAATCCGAGGGGCGCAGGGCGTATATAAATCAGTAGTCCAGCTCTAGGAAATTCCGTCGCTAATCAACTATCGGGAGCGGAGGAATTTACAAAAGCGGTGATCATGCAATATTCGAGAACTCAGCACGTAGAAGATGTCCCAAGCGAATCTCTTATTCGAAAAGTAATACTAAAAAACCGAAATCCGGCGACCATCAAGACCAGTCGATCCGTTAATCAGTCTGTTAATGACGATCTGAATGTTTCAATTCGTTAGCGCACAAGTTGCTTAAATGTGTATCATCATTAAACCGCATTTTGCACATAGGCCTTAACCCGTTTCAATTGGTGCAGGAATTTAAAACCTAGGATGCCGTTCCGAGGCTTGACTTCGTCAAGCTGCCACTTGAGAGCTTTCCAACTTTATTTCTTGCCACAATACATGGCGTGATTTCATGATTTACATGCCTGTATGAAAAACTGTGACAAGATGTTCGTTTACAGCATCCTTAACCAAACCACCAATAAAAATGCGAGGCCAGAGTTCTGCTAAATTCACCATGTTGTCTCATAGTGGACAACAGGTGGAGAGATTTTAATGGAGATTCTCTCCAAGAGCTTGCCCACCATTTACTTACTCATTTGGCTCTATAGTCCGAATAGATTTGGACTTCTTGGTTTTTTGTTCCAGGATCTGACGTAGTGTGAAGATTTGATCAGCTGTTGACTTTTAAGACCTAAAACCACACTGATAAGAGCCGTTCAGGTTGTTAATAAACGGTTTCAGGCGTTTACATATTACGACAGATAGGATCTAGTAGGAGATATTGAGGAGACTAGTTGGGCATTCAAGAGGGTGATATTTTTCCATCGGGCAAACAATACTGAACAGAGGTTCTATTCTGCGGAATACTTTCATCCAACTAGATTTGTCTTATGAGTTGGTGGATGTTTCTTACCAAGCCATTTCCGCCGACTTTATAAGCTTTTCTGCTTTATAGCTCAATGGCAGCTCTCGTCTTACCTGGAGCTTGGCTGCGAGTCTCTGTCGCAATTCCTCATCAAACTAGAGGTTTCTTGCTGGTGGGCGCGATAAACTTAGCACATCAGTTGCTGTGTATCTAATGGCTTGTTGGCATGGTTGTCATTGTTCTTCGACATTCGATGCTTTTGGTATCGTTTTGTTCGAGAGTTTAAGGGATACATGTTGCGCGAATGCCTTGGAAGTCTTGTGATTGCATTCTATCGACAATTGATTTCTTCACATAATTTCTGGTTTGCTGTGCCATGGTAGATATCCGCATTCTTACCTTCGCTGGTCCGAATCGATGTTAGCCCCTCGGAATGTTCTATCTTAAAGTTTGGTTGACCATTCGTTGATCTGGAGACCGCTATGTCCCCATATGCATATCAAGGTGAGGAAACCATGTGCACTCTGCTTTGCAGGTAATACATGTAAATGAAAAATCTCTTTTGTGCATATAAAACCCATTGACGATAATACTTCTAAAGTTGTCTTCTCTTCTTTCATTTGCGTTCAAATTTGCCGGCACGATTTTAACATTGTACTTCGGTAGTCGCTCATAGGTTTGTCAAGAGGTTCGTAGAAGCTCGGCTTACTATAACATGGTCCGTAATAGATGTCACAGTTTTTCATCCTCATTTTGCCCGACCCATCCCGTTGTATTTTCTTGAAAGCAGTTATGTCTGCAGTTGAGCAGTTAAGGAGATTCTGGTAGCTGTTCGCCTGTACCAGTTGCAAATACGAACGGCGTTGTCCTTTTTTTGTTTAGCGGGGTCGTTAACAGTAAAATTATTTCTTTACGAGGCAATTGGTTGCTTCGTAACAAATAGTTTTTTTCATGCAGGTGGCCATGGCTCAGAGGAATGCGTAGTTGACTGCTAAGCCAAACGTTGCGGGTTCAAGCCCCAGCTTCGGCAGCATTTGTTTTCTACGAAAATCGCCAGCTTATCTGAGGCCACCTGTGCGATAATATGAGACAATATTAATCTATGTCTCCTCCTCTGTGCCACGTAGGTGTATGTTATATGTCTTTCCTTCTTTGTATCCATCTGTCTCTCTCTGTTGTATTAATGTCTTGATCTGTCCCAGCCGATGGCCTCAGTCGCCAGTGCTGTTACGTGTCTGTAGTTCGTAGCATTCATGTGCGAAGTACTGTGATGTCCAATGTCCAATGTCCAGTTTTTTTCATGGTTGGGTACTTATAACAAAGCATAACCCCCAACCTGGAGGACCAGTTCCAATTTATTAGATTCCCCTAAGGACACGGGGCCTTTCGGTTCATCCGCCATCTTTCTCTGTTCAAGCGGCCTGACTTACCCTTGTGATTCCTAGATAACTTGTTGTCCGAATATGTCGAAGCAGCACATCAGGGGGGTATTCCGTGCCAGTGTGACCAGGCTGTTTATAGTATAGCTGTTCTTGATCTTGTTATTAGCACTCGTTTAGCAAGTCAAATCCATTTAGGTGATACCAGTATCCGATGATTGTCACTTGGATGTAAAAATCAGCACAATTGATGTGTAGTCAGAGCTGTTTTGTTCGACTAAATGAATGCTGCGAATGAAAGAGTATATATTTGGGCGATTTAAACTACTAAACGCGGTGTCGCTGGTTGAAATCCAGAATTGGGTACCTACAATTTTTAATCTACTCCACCCCTTTGCGAATGTTGGACAAACATTCGAGACAAACTGCTTCAAAACAGTTTTTGTTTTTAAGTCTTCTTTTCTGTAATATCTGTAATTTCTGTAAGAATCCGTGGCTATGCTAGCTGATATACCGCTGTTGGCCTTTATTTTAGTCGCTGGTAGAGTAGAATTTGAGATAAGCTGTAGAATTAACCAATTTTCTGGCAAGTTGTTTCTGCTGCTGTGGCTTCTTTTTGATCAGCAAGATAACTGGTTTCAAAAGTCTTATTTCTATTAAGCCTTCTTGTCTAGGCCCGAAAGTCCTAACTCCTTGAAAGCAAATAGTTTTCCTCTTGTCGCTGTCAAAGTCTTTCCGTGTTCCATTTTTTTAACAAAACTTTGAAATCGTTAATGTGATCTAATAAACCTTTAAAGGCGGTTCTATAATTAAAATTCAAAGATGAAGAGTTCCTTATTCTTTGGACATCTCGCTTTCAGGAAGTCACCCCCATCTAGGTATACGTTCGGAAATTTTTTTTTTCTGATTTGTTCGATATCGGAGAATTTGGTATCGATGCATCCGTTGGGATTTGCATTTCGAGCAGATCTTCCGACGGCTTAATTCGTTTAGTCAACAATTTTTGACAACTACGCTTTGAATTTCTTCAGAATTTTTCCGATAAAAAATTGTTGCGGAATTCTTACGAAAACGGAAACAACCTCAAAATTGTGAGTTAAAAAATAAATCAAATTATTTTGTGTATTACTACAAAATCCTGCTCTAAAAAAAATTACAAGAACGCAATAGGAAAAATTTGTTTAAATATATTTTTTTTTCACTCACATTTCACATTTATAAAATTACACATCTGACAAGTTGTTAAAGGTACTCGAACGCATGCTTCATTTATTTTGTTCTGCAACGGATACTCCGATGGTAAACTGAGTTCCGATCGGAACTGACTGTCGTTTCGGAAATTCTTTGAACGCATACCTCGATGAGGCTGATTAGCTTTTACATACATTAGGATAACCTTGACATTCTATTTCCAATGCCAGTAGATATTTTTAAGTCACCGACTGCCTATAATCAATTCGATTGAACATGTAATGGCAGGTCTTGTGATTATATATGGTGCCTGTATGAGTAAACATTAGTTTCAGTCATTAGTCATGTGGCATGATTTTATCTCGAGATTCTTCTTATTCACCAAAACTAACCGGGGGTGACAAGATAGTAACCGTTTATTAACTGCATACCAATTAATATTGTTTCCAAAAATCTTACATGAAATATAGACAAGGATCAAGGATAGACGACGACACATACAGTTTTGTCTAGCTTTCTTCCCAAAGTCTTTATATATTTCCGCTAAAACGTTTGTTAGGAGCACAAGGATATTTTAGGTGTCTGCAAGAGTAATTGGCTTTAACGCATCCCTAGATCCAATAAAATCTTCAATTCTTCTTCGCAAAAGAGAAGCAAAAGAATAAATGAAAGGGTGATTTTGTATTACTTCTGCAAAGTACTTCCATTTAGAAAAAAAAAAACAGGATGAAGAAGAAACTGAGCCAATTCGCGAAAATTATGAACTGACGTCTTTGTATTGCAGATCAGTTGAACCCTTTTTTCCACCCAATTCGCATCTTAAATCCTCCCAAATAAATATCTCTATGAACTTATTCCAAGCATTCCTTTGGGTAATATACAGTTTTTCATTCCCTGAGATGGATTTCAATGCAATTTCACCGACAAAGTCCTGACGACTCCTTAGTTTATTTCAATTTTTTTTGCACTGACATGCTGCCAAGTTGTATCTTCCATCAAAGCTCTGAAGGATCATACAAGGCGATGTGTATTTATTTATTGTCTGCGGTTTCAACGTTCAACCTGATGGATACTTTTCTTTTGTTCGGATGGATTTACGTATTCAATGCGCAAAAGAAAACAAATCAGCCACTCCTATTGGAGCTGTCGGTTGTGGGGTGGTTTTGTACTTGCGTAGCGGATTTTCAAAAAAAAAAGATTTCAAAGTCCAGATATATTCTGACAAGTATCCATCTGGGAGGATGCTGATAAGATTCTCTTCGTCGGTACACTCAAAATGAGTTCTCCGTACTTTTTTTTATTTTCAGTTAACTGAATTTATTTGGCAGAGGTTAGCGGGTTTATAAATCAGGTACATTGGACCGTTGGCTTTGGCTAAGGATATTTGATCCGATTTGGGATTCTAATTAAGAGTGAATGAAATTGATATTTATCCTGAATAGTACAAGGATGATAAGGGTATCTTAGTATTCTTTTGAATATGAGTGGTTTAAGCAGATGTGTTGCTGCAGAACTGCTTTACATTTTGGTATCGAATATTGAACGAATAAGGTTGGTTTATGGGGAAGGGGACTTTACCTAACTGTGTTTGCATAATCATATCAAAATTGTATACACTACCAATCTTCGTATAGAAGACGTAAGAGGATTATATAAAACCATATTGCAAAAACAGGACACTACCCTTTTAAAGAGATATCTAGACAATATCAATATTATAATTTATCTTCAAAATGTTTTTTGCCACGTCTACTTTTTGGGGGCGTTTTTGGTACAAAAAAAAACTTTTCTCGGTCAACTTTTAAAATATTCGATGCAAAATCATTGGTAATATTAATAAACAAATTGTGTCCATAGGTAAGCATAAAAAGTGGTAAACTGGCTGAACATTATGTATATTGCCACCATCCCCATTAAGCTCACATATTGGGGATATACATTTTGGAGATGGAAGGGGATAGGGTGTTCAACGATCCGTACAGCGGATTGTAGCCTTCTCAAATGTTTTTAAATATGACAGCATTAGATAGCTGACACTTAATTAATTAAGCTTCGATATTAAGTCTGCTATTTACAACTTAAATAGAAATTGAACATTTCACTCTACAATCATTTTTTTTGACAGCTCGACCTGAATGCGCTAAATACCCGCAGGTAAAATATCATCTATCGGTGCAGGCTAGTTTTTTAGTAATCGATTTGTCATCATGAGCATGAACTTGGTTGAATCTTCGTCTCCATAGCCTGTAAATTCAAACCGGACGAAATATTTTTCGAAGAATTTTCTTCTCGAATCGAGCAAGGATTTCTTCATCCTATTTTGATACGGTCCATGCTCCAGCACCGTAGAGCAGGACTGGGATGAACCGGGTCTTACATAGGATCTCTTCAGTAGTTCGAGGGCTTTATTGCTGAGTTACCTTCTTCGCTCGAAGCAACTGCATTCCTCGTTTAATTTCTGACAATCAGCCCTAGCGAGGTATCTGTCGGAGCGGAAAATTCTCCGATTTTGTACGATTCGGAGGATTTTAGCTTCGAGGTATTCTTCCATATAGCTTTTCGGAATATTTCTCATACATTTTATAACGCATCCCTGCGAATTGCGTTGAAATGCGTTTAGGTGCATTTTTCGTGCAATTTTCGTTCTTCGCGGAAATTATTTACGAATTGTAGTGAAGTGATTTTTGTTCCGATGACACATACCTCGAATGGAATTTTCACCTCCGACGAAGTATGCGTTGTGGAAAATTGTCCGCTCCGACGGATACCTCGCTAGGGCAGAATATGTTGTTGTCAGAGTTGATAGCTGAGCCGAGTTAGATAAAATGCCGTCCTACCTTAAAGTTATATCTCTCAATGGTGACGTTCTTTCCAGTTCGTTGATGTTGTGTGTCCTTTCATGTTGACATCATATGCTTAGTCTTACACTTTTTTAAACTACCAAACGTGGCTATGACATCACGTTAAGTCCCACCAATGATTTCAATATCGTCGGCGTATGCTAGTAGTTGCAACGATATTTGGAAATTTGTGCCTCTGATGTTGGCTCAGGACGAAGGATTGAGGCATCGCCTTCCCTACACCCAAGTTGGCATCGAATGTGTCGGTGAGGACGTTTCCAACCTTGATGGAACAGCGAGAATTCACCATCGTCATCCTTCACAAACGAACGAGGTTGGGCGTTATACCAAAACTAGACATGGCTCTGTATATTTCGGCTAAATAAATGCTGTCATATGCGGCTTTGAAATCGATGAATAGGTGGTGGATATCGATTTGGACATCTTGGGTTTTTTCCAGGATCTGCCGATGTGTGAAAATTTGATCGGTTGTGAACTTTCCTGGCTTAAAACCACACTGGTAAGGGCCGATCAGGTTGTTGGTTAACGGTTTGAGGCGTTCACAAATTACGGCAGATAGGATCTTGTAGGCGATGTTGAGGAGACTTATGCTCTGAACTCCGCCAACAGTTCAGAGCGTCCCCTTTTCGTGGATCGGGCAAACGGCGATGGTTCCATTTTTCAGGCATACTTTCACCCGACCAGATTTTGCTTATGAGTTGGTGGATGTTATTTCTCAACTCATAAGGCCTCAGCGGGAAGGCCTTCAATTCCGGCAGCCTTTAAAAGCTTGAGTTTAGATATTGTTATCCTCACTTCACTCAGGTCGGGTGGTTGGCGGTTTTTGCTGTCATTCCCATTATTGATTGGTTCGTTCTGCCTGACAGCGAAATTTTGTTCGTCATCGCCGTGAAAGAGTCTGCAGAAGTTGTTCTTCCACATCCTTAGATATCATCGACTGCGTCTAAACTACGATATTTTCTTATTCATCTCGACAGGATTCTGTTCGAGCATTGTATCCTTTGCTTTGACTTTTTACACTTGGGTAAAAATTTCTTACATCGTGTAAAGTGCAGCTTGTTTGTAGTTAGCGCATTGTGTTCTAACTACGCGACAGCAAATTGTGTTCATACCCAAAGTTAATTTTCAATTATTTCTTTTACTCAAGAGGGCGCTTACACGCCCGTCTGTAAACCGCATTCGTGCTCGCATTTCCTCTCACTTTCTTTTGCTGTTTAACTATGATCGCGAACGAACGTCTTCTTTGAATTCGCAAATAAATAGTTTAATTAAGTTTTAGTTGATCCCATTCATCCTAAAGGAATCAGCTATATATTAATAAATATTAATACTATATCAATAGGTAATTTCTTAGTTACTATTGTGCGCGAACCTATTTTATTGATCTTTAATTTCTTTGATCACAGTACAATCCATTTTTAATTGATCGCGCGAGGCAGCATTCGGGATGTAGATCACAATCTTCAACCAATCTCGCAAATCTCTTGATCGGCATGTTGTGACCACTCCTACCTGTCGCCAGCGGAAAAACATTGTCTCTAACCACGAAAGCATCGGGCCTTTGACACTCTGGACCCCTACCCTACCGATCGCAGATGCTCCGAAGAACACTCGCAACATCAGTAAAGCCAGGCTATCTGCCCCGATCATACCCGCTATACAACGACACCCGCAGCACGTCTCAACACTCGCTTCACCCTCAAGCCATATTATCACTCCAACTCTGCGAGACGAAAAACAAGACCCCCCCTCACTGCGCATGCGTAGGAGTAACACCGGCCTCGGCCCCTCAACATTTCCATCGCCGCACGTTCCTGAGTAACAAAAAGTGTGTATATGCATTTTAGTGTGTAAAAAGTGATCTTGCTCATAATATCAGCGAAAGCTAGAAAATTATCATTGACCTGTGGTCAATGTGCGATCTACATAATATGCAAATCGAATACGTGTCTAAATGTATTGTAATTTGAATTCGTAAATACCTAATTTGGAATATCTAAGGATATGTCTCTTTACAAAAAAAGGAACGAAAACTATTTGAACTAAAGAAATGCTAAACAAATATATAAAAATACTTAACTAAAGGAATATTTAAAATAAGTACCTACTTGAATACTTGAAGCATAATATAATCCTAATTAACTACTTCTATATATATACAATGAATTATCTAATGCTATTATCATAAATGAATTAATTTTTACTAAGAGTAATGTTTTGCGGCTAAATAAATACTTACGAGTCTTGAGAATGAAAAGTGACATTTGTTGTTATTTTGAGATTTCGTTCTTTGCCGGTGGAATTTATTAGGCAATGAGCCATTAATGAGAGAAATGAGGTGAGGTCAGTGATGAAGTAAAGATTGGTGATATGGAAATAGAAATTAGGGATCATCGTATCAATAATATCGCGGGAAGTGATGACAAGGTGTGACAGTCGCATTGCGTGTCATAAGGAGTGGGTAACCCGAATCTGGTGGAAGAACATCTGTGCCATCTTAGCGTTTGGTATATAAGGGATACTCGGCTACGATCAGTCGCAGTAACGATTTGTGTTAGCGATATCGTTTATCATTATTTATCCTCGTGGGAAAGCATACAATAAGCTTAATATTTTACTTTTTTATTTATTTTAATTATATTTTTCTACATTTTGGCACGAAATTTATTTGTATGTGAGAGAGAGAAGAAGGTAGCAAGAACCCCGACAATTACGGCGAGCTAAGTCGAGCAACCGCCAGCGTGCCAACCTGCTACTGTATCCTAGGCATATATCATCTTTTCATTACTAGGCTCTCGACACAATCGTTCCTGAAGCTTCTCTCTATGTCCTCGATCGCGCACTTTTATTGATATTTTTTTCTTCTTTATGAAAAGTGTTTTCCCCTTCTTCTTTGCCTATAGAGCTCAGTGTGAGCTCTTATATTAACCTGCAGCGTAGCCATGTAAGCACCGTTCTTAGCTGCAAGCAGCTGCCGGCATTCCGTATCTAACCAGGGTTCTCTTGCTGGTGGCCGCGATTAACCTAACCTCAGGGATATGTTGAGACTGAAAAAATCTTAGCATGGACTTTAATCGCCAACTAACTTGGAATAACCTCACAATCGCAACTATTGGAAATGTATACGGGATATTAAGACATTTTTGGGCAACCCAGGCTTTCACTCCTATCAATGCACAGTTGTTAATAACAACTGTTTTTATCAATATATGCCTCTTCTGCTTTTTTTTGCCTTTTTTGGTAATTTTTATCTGCTTCGTGTACACTTTCGTCTTAACTATCAAATTTAAAAAAAAAAATAATAATAAAACGCCGAAGCAAGCAAGTTTGCAATTATGCACAGTAAAAAATCTGTATCTGCACTCTAAAAAAAGTGTGCGTAAAATTACTACATTAGGCAACGTGTGTTTTTATACACATACAGAATAAAAGTACAAACACGTATTGTTAGATATACACACATTTTCTGCATATTCTCACCGTTGGTGTACCTTTCAATAACAATCTAATATTGTTGAAATATTACTTTTAGCATTTTTTAAATAAACATTTATTGTTTTAACACAAAACCCTTACGTAATTTGCTGATACAACCTCGATTTGAGATTTACGCATTAAATATTTAAACTTAATACGTGCGTAAAAATACTGCAATATCATAGAAGTCAACTTGTTGCCTCGCTGTTTGATCGTAAAATTTTTATTTTAGAGTGTACATTCTACTTGTATCGTGTGTGTAATCTGCAAGATTTGGTTTCTCCGTTCTTCGCGGCAGTTGTATACATGAATATGTGCCAGATGAAAAAATTTAGATATCTATGAGGTGTAAACGCAATCATTGTCGTCGCAGCCTCATCAGAATGGAAACGTTCTCAATGATTTTCCTAGTTTGCTTGTGAAAATGGCCAAGAACGCGTACAAAGATTGAATTAAATTGGAATAATTAGTGTTTATGTTAGGAAACGATGGCTTTTTATCTATGGAAATGTACTTCTTTGCTAATTGTGCAGTGTAAATGTGAATCATGAACAGAAGTTGGTTGTTTAGCAGCACATAAAACGATTTAAGAACTAGCAAGCAGAAGCCATGAAGAACGGCGCAATGACACAAGTAATAACCTCTTTCCTTCGTTGCAAAAAGAAAATTCTACATCTCAGGCGAACGTTGTTGAAAGTGACATACCTTTACACGAGGTAAATCTTCTACAATTCAAAACATTTAAATATATATAAAACAAAGCTCCGGATGAATCTATGCTTCAGAAAAACTACCGAAGTTCTTCAACACACCTGTGCTGAAGGTGGAGACGACAACGTAACAATTGTTATTATCGGGAAGTTGCGGTAGGATGAACGTGATGATTTATTGCGATTGATATGACCAAATGGACTTAAGGACGAAAAAGTTTTGTTATATGTTACTCCTATACTCCTCCCTATACGTTCGTTATCGTTCGATTTAATCGACAGAATTTTTATGATTTTCAATAGACCGTTCATAAAATCGATCTAAAATAATACGATTTTATGGACAGCATTTGTATATTTCTCAATAGAACCTTAATAGAATTTGTATACTTCTCAATAGAACGTTTATATAATCGATCGATCAGAAATAATTCGATTTTATCGACAGAATTTTTATACTTTCCAACCGTTCATAAATTCGATTAAAAAATCGATTTTATCGACAGAATTTTTATAATGGACCGTTCATAAAATCGATCTAAAATAATTCGATTTTATGGACAGAATTTTTATGCTTTTCTACCGTTCATAAAATCGATTAAAAAATAGTTCGATTTTACGGACAGAATTTTTATAATTTTCAATAGACCGTTCATAAAATCGATCGAAATAATTAGATTTTATGGACAGAATTTGTATATTTCTCAATAGAACGTTCATAGAATCAATCAAAATAATTCGATTTTATCGACAGAATTTTGATGCTTTTCTACCGTTCATAAAATCGATTTAAAAATAGTTAGATTTTACCGACAGAATTTTTATAATTTTCAATATAACGTTCATAAAATCGATCTAAAATAATTCGATTTTAAAGATAGAATTTTTATACTTTTCAATACACCGTTGATAACATCGATCTAAAATAATTCGATTTTATGGACAGAATTTGTATATTTCTCAATAGAACGTTCATAAAATCAACCAAAAATAACTCGATTTTATCGACAGAAATTTTATGCTTTTCTACCGTTCAAAAAATCGATTAAAAAATAGTTCGATTTTACCGAAAGAATTTTTATAATTTTCAATAGACCGTTCATAAAATCGATCTAAAATAATTCGATTTTATCGACAGAATTTTTACACTTTTCAATACAACGTTGATAACATCGATTAAAAAATAGTTCGATTATATGGACAGAATTTTTATACTTTTAAAAAGACCGTTCATTAAATCGATAAAAATATAATTCGATTTTATCGACAGAATTTTTATAATTTTCAATAGACCGTTCATAAAATCGATCTAAAATAATTCGATTTTATGGACAGAATTCGTATATTTCTCAATAGAACGTTCATAAAATCGATCAAAAATAATGCGATTTTATCGATAGAATTTTTATGCTTTTCTACCGTTCATAAAATTGATATAAAAATAGTTCGATTTTACCGACAGAATTTTTATAATTTTCAATAGACCTTTCATAAAATCGATGTAAAATAATTCGATTTTATCGACAGAATTGTTATGCTTTTCTACCATTCATAAAATCGATTAAAAAATTGTTAGATTTTACCTACAGAATTTTTATAATTTTCAATAGACCGTTCATAAAATCGATCTAAAATAAATAGATTTTATGGACAGAATTTTTATAATTTTCAATAGACCGTTCATAATTTCGATCTAAAATAATTCGATTTTATGGACATAAATTGTATACTTCTCAATAGAACGTTCATTAAATCGATTAAAAAATAATTCGATTTGATCGACAACATTTTTATACTTTCCTACCGTTCATTAAATCGATAAAAAACAGTGTTTAATACTTATTTTTAAGAAAGCACCTTCGTATGTAGAAAAACATAAATTCTGTCACGGCATCCTAGTCAGGTCTACTCATCACTAGCTATCGCTCTCAAAAATAAGAAATGCTAAGCTACTTCAGCCATCTTTTTATCTTACAATGTCAGTTTGGCCTACCTCTGATTTTCAAGAAATAAAATTGGTTTCAAAAGTAGTCAATCAAAGAAACCCTATTACACCTATTGTTATCACAGTGGACCTATCTATTGCCAAACAATAGACAAACAAGGACAAGCAACCTAAAATCCACACCTATTCCCATGTCAGTCACACATAAGCAAATATTGCACACCCCGGCATACTTTTGCCAATCTCACTCAAATATGTTTTCTCTCTATTTCAAGAATTCCCAGATTATTGCTGCCTGAGTACTTATCTTGAGGTTTAACCATATCTACTCTTCAACCCTCCCTCGCACACCAAAGACATTTTAAATTCTGATGCAAAGCAATTCAATGAAACCCAAATTGTTTCGGCAAAAGTTTGCACAATTACCACCCCAAAATAAGGCTATCCACCTGCATTGCATTTACCACTCGTTTTAGCCTTCAATTGGCCCCAAATGATTGGATCGTGCCAAATGAACCACAATACCTGGTGAGCTCAAGCATTTTATATGCAAGATGCGAAGTTTTTCGTTCCAAATATAATTTTTTTTGGCAAGCGAGCTTGCCTTTCGATTGCCCTGGATTTTGACTTGGAAAGGATACAGGGACTTTGCGCCCTTGATCCCAATCGAATTTTCATCTTCACGTTGATTTCAGAAATCAGATGCTACACATTGTCATGGTATTTGACCCGCTGCAATCATCACAAAGCAAACAAAAGTTGAAAATAAATTGAATAATGCCACGTCTACGTTTGTGGATTTTTTTTTTGTTGCTTAGGAATGCAAAAGTTGATTAATGCATAATGCTACGAGCAATACAAATGCCGTCCTGTGTTTCTTCAACTTGGTGGATTTGTTTTCAGGGTCAACAGTGAGCCCAAAGAATGTTTTCTTATTTTATTTCGTGCACCTGTGCTTAGGCTACGAATTACGAGAAAATACATCACGCCGGAGCCAATGTTTGTAGCCTCGGGATGGTGCTGAATTCTTCCGATAGATTTATTTGCTTTTATTTTATACAACGGCTGGTAAGGAATATAAAACGGAATGATATCGTTAAATGCGATTATTACCTTTTTGGCGGAATTTTACTGTCTCATTCACACAGTCGGCAAGTATACTGAGATGTCCTGCCATTGTATTTATAGTCCCTCGTTGTACTTTTGTTTATTGTACGAGCAGGTGAATTTTAGGATTATATAATGTCCTTTCCTCATTGCTGCCAGATGGTGTCCGACGAAATAAATAATAATTGTTTTGAAGTCAGGTGATGTACAGCTTTGGGAGTATATTAAACGGACTGACGTGAGGAAGTTTTTAGCAATGGTCTTGAAAGTCGTAAAAAAGAGGTCATCTATTTTTTTTGAACAGTGATTGGGATTTATATCAATTGTCTTACAACCCACTAATCAGAAGCACTTTCCTTTTGAAATATCTCGGGTTTAGCTGGGTGATAGGGTGAGCTATTTCGAAGACTATTTTGACGGGTATGCCTTTTTGTAGATGCTTAGATTCAGAGATAGGTTTTTGGGAAATTTATGCAGTTTACATAATTAAAAAAATATTTGATAATATATTTACAAGAGCCAGTTAAATGCACTCTTGGTATCCACAGCCAAGAATTTCAGACCTATTCGTTTAAAAAGCCTCATAAGCAATAACGAACGGTGAAGTTTTCTAGCCGATGAGCTAGCTCGGGATTGTTCATATAAGAAAAGAAATCAAGAAACGACGATAATTACACGGACATTCCTGATTCTGCATGCAGCCATATTTACTTAACCTTAACAACTTGTGCCTATCTTAAAGTGTCAGGCCGGGCTAGTTGCATTGACATGTTGGTTGAGACCCAGGTTCATTCATTAAGTAAGTAAGTAAGTACAATTGTGAACGCAGACAAAAATAAACCTACGGACAGTGGACGCTAATGCGAAAACTAAATGTCACTGAACATTTAAAGAAGGCAGCGAATGCTCATATGTACCCAATTTTCATTACAATCTGTCAAAGTACAAAAAAAAATCACAGTTAATGTATACAAAAATACAAAGACAACCACTATGAGATGAGAACTACTACAACCGCTGGGTTGAAAGTGTCATTTTTATTAATGACCTCTTGTCTGTTACTCCTAATCCAATCCAATCCTTCCACGATGACAGTACCCTCAGCTTCATATTTGTCCTCGAATTCACTCCCTTCACATTCGGACGTGGAACAAAAACGAAAAAAATATATTAAGTTCAATAAGTTCCGACGTCGACAGCATAATTAAATGGGTTTAACCGAATAGAGTGGAATTATTCTTCCAAAACGCATTGCAGTCTTCTCTCATCCAAGCGAAACCAAAACAGCCATTATCCATAAATGGCATTTGCATCGTCGAAACCGAAAAACTTTCCATCCATTCCAGCGGAATGTATAGGCTTCCTTGACCAATGCAAGAAATATTCTGCCCCTTCTGATCTGGCCTCAATATAACTATAAAGCGTACATACGCTCCAAAGTTAAGTTCAAGTCCTACTAGATAGGACACAAACGTGCGATAAAATTGATAGGAGGCTCAACCATAGCTAACTCCATAGTTTCGCACGAACATCGTATTGTCTCCTGTCTTACACTCTTTAACCCGCTATTACAAAACCAAATGCTCTCACAAAATGGCCAGATGCATTCCACTACTTCAACTATTCAACCGTAATACTCGCCTTGCAATGAATGCTTATCAACTCACCCTCAAGCCTATCTTCGGACGTACTATAAAATATAGAGATTCATTTCTAAAGCGAACAGGAATGTTAAATGCTTTAGCAAACTCTTTCCTCTATTTCCTTAATGCCTGCGCTGTGCTCAAACACTATAAGGGTATTCATAATCCCTTTAGCGCGTTGCAGTCGGAGGTGTTGGCAATTGGGTAATCGAATTGTATGGTTAATATAAAAACCGCGGAATCCGATGATATTACGATACTCAGGTTCACTAACAGCCAAGCGCCAAAATAACAAGTATCTGCTATTAAAATTCATACAACCAAAGTTTCTGATAAAGAAAGGTCTGTATTACCACTTTATATATATATGTAAATATAATATATATGCAGAGAGACGTCAATCCTATTGGTGTTTTTTATACCCTATCCCAATGGGGTATATTGCTTTTGACATTAGGTTTGTAACATAGAGAAATAATTTCGTTAGATATACCTCAAAGCATATAGATCGACTCACAATCACTAGCTTATCCGATCAAGTCATGTCTGTCTGTCCGTCTGTGTGTCACCGATTTTTGGGCCTTAAATTTTGAGCAAGCGTTTTGCAATTTGGTACCTAGTACCGTACATAGAAATGAATGAAAAAGCGAAAGTTGAGGCCCTTAGTGATCCGTAGTGACTTTTTTTTTCAGAATGAGATTTTGATTTTGGTATTGGGTGAGGAATATGCAATGTTAAGTCAATGATGTAAGGTAGCGCGTATTCATCCAATGAAATTGGGAGATAAGGCTCACCAAAGACGCTTTGTCAAAGTGGTCTGCTGTGAGAAGTCCCTTGAAGAATTGGGTTGACGAACTATCGTCTTTCATGTCTTTTTATGAAATGTGATGTTAAAACACGCCGAGAAGGAACAGAAAATATAATCTTTTCTAACAGTTTTATGTGGAGTTTTTTTTTGACACATTTAACTAACATTTAGCGAACCGCGATCGTGTAGCGATCTCGCGAGTTATCAAACCACAGAAGTAGGAAGCTAAGTTCTTTTGAAAGTCTTTGGAATCACAACGAAAAGCCACATAAGGGCATGGTGGATTGGTTGGAATAAGTCTCATCCAAAAGAACAAGAGTTTGCTTCATACTGGAGCAGCAACTTGGCTAACGTCATCCGTTTTTTTTTCCTAACTCAACCTTCCAGGAAGTGTACAAACAAGTCGTTTTGGTAGGTATTGACAAGGGCACCTAATTATGGCGTAACTTCATGGATAACTTGCCTTCCATTGGTGGTGCTGGAGCCACATCGCCTACCTATTAGATTTCAGCCGTACTCGCTTGGCCGGCAAGGGAGGTCAACATGAACCACTGATCTTAAAAACTGTCTATATAAGATCACCAAATCTCACGGTATTTTTGTGTCTACCATGTTGTTTACTTCGGCTTCTAAGACACTGCTCGTGGCATGCTTCTCGATCCTAAGAACATACCAATCTACATCAATCTACATTTACATCAACTGGTCTATTGCTCAAGTTGTTAGGGTCCATTTATAGCTAGCATTAGAATACAAAACAATTGAAATTTTACTTCCATAGCTGCGTATAGGAATCATTGGAAAATTCCGTTTCATTTCGGTGGAACTACAAACATTACAAAAATAAATCTTGATCAGTGAAAAGTTAAAAGTTTCTGCGAAAACTATAATTTAAAATTAAGATATTTCTGCATAATCATGTTTGAAAAATAAAAAGCTTCGTTTTGAAACCAACTCGCCGATGGTTGAATTTATAAAAAAAAGCGGTAGTGAGTAAAAGAAAATTTCAAATGATGGTTTCCAATGATAGCTTTAACTGGAACCTTACAACTGTTTCAGCCCTATCAAGGTATCCGTTTGGAAGAATTTCAGAAATCAAACTCACTTCCAATCGGAACTAAGTTTTTCTACAAGGTATGCTTTGTGTAACAAAATAAATCGCGTTCGATAGATTTCGCAAAAATCCTTCGTCAAAAAACTTTGAAAGAAAAGTCAACAACGGTTGACGCATTCCGCATTATGCCGCTATTCAATCAAGTGAGGTGAATTTCATCGGACGATCTCGAAATGATAAGAGAAACAAAAACCTCGGTAGAGAATTCTCGAATTCCGAACACATCGGGGACAATATTGCCTCCGAAACATTGGACACGCTTCGTCGTCGTATAGGTTTGGTCGCAAGGGTACTGATGTTATATACAATTTCACAGTACCGGTGCCCTCTTCAATGTCGCTTTTTTAACGTTCCCAGAGTTACTGCTGGCGCTTTCGTCCTTGCCCCGTATGCCAATATCAAGAAGTTTTTGTAAATTATAATTGAAGGTGAAGAAGGAGTTAAGTTACATATGCATAGTTTCGAAATACTTGAGCTTAAAGTTTTTGAACTGTAATTTTGGTTGTAAAATCAACTCAGACTAGTACCTAGTACAAAGACAAAGCAGAGCAACTGTAACAAATTTTGAAATCCTTCCATTGCCACACCCACTTTTAAGAAAAACGTTCTTTTTGGCAAAACGGTATGGGATCTTGAAAAAGTTTGTGAATTAGATATTTAGACAATCTTTATATATATATTTTGTTTATACACATTTTTTTGCCACGCTCACTTTTTTGGGTCGTTTTCAGTAAAAAAAACATATGAGAAGGCTGCAGTCCCCTGTGCGGATCGTTTAATACCATATGCCATCCCATCCTTAAAATTTATATCCACAAAATGTGGAATTTATGTTTATACAATACAGAAATGTTCATTGTCACATCATATTGTTCAGACAGTTAATCAAAATCTTGTATGGTTCGACAAAAAACCACGATTTTTCCTGCATATGGTGTATGTCGTAGGGTATACAAATGGTTTTTGTATGAAAACGCCTTCAAAAATTGGGCGTGGGTTAAAATGATGTATAGACGAAATGTTTATTTTATTAGAACCAATGATTTAGTATCAAAAGTGTTTTCGAAATGTTAAAAATTTTACTGAAAACGACCCCAAAAATTTGGCTTGGAAAAAAAAATTGGTATGGGCGAAATATAGACATTAGGATTGTCTAGATATGTTGTTCAGAGACTTTTTCAAAATTTTTAACGGTTTGGCCTTAAATAACATTTTTCTAAAAAGCTGGCGTGGCAGTGGGCGGCGGATTTCAAAAATGTTTGCACTTGTTCTGTATAGCCTTCTCATATCTTTTTATATAGAATTAGTACTGATTAACATTTAAAAGAAACACACACAAATGTGCTGATACTCCTTGCATTGATGCATGCTTACGTCCATCATTAATTTGGGTTACAAAAAAACTGTTTGTAATGTAATTTTCCTATCTAAAATGGACACAGCCATCCACCTGTCAATGAATTATCTCTTAATTCATATCTCGTCACCGGGTGAGAGGAGTTTAATTGATTTCACATCACTTTTCCAAGACCCAATCTACCACATCATTAATTGGCCATTAACTCCTAACACTTTAGGTAAATCCACTTTACATCTAACAAAAAAGAATAAACTCACATAAATGTAATTTCAAGTAATGCTTCGGCACTCAGGCCCCCAGCCCATTAGCCAATGCCGGATGGCTGTGTGACATGAAATGGAAAAATAATTCTGCACATCACGCGAACCCAATTGCGCTGTTATTGTAATCGTATTAGCTGCGATTAATTCATTTTTTTGGTCTAATCCCTTTTCTTCCTTTATTGCAGGCTGTCACCGACACAATGCTGGCTGAGTTGAAGTCGTGTTTCATGGAGGCATACGATGATAACCAGGATGGCAAAATTGATATCAGAGAGGTAAGTCAATAACTTGATAGTCTTGAACTTTTAAATTAAACCAATAAGGTCATGGCCAACCTAATGCCTTAGACGAAATACACACCCCCGACCTCCGGTTGAATGTAAACCTCAAAGGTATGGAAAGCGAGTAATTTGATGGTGAGGAAAATTTCGGCGGTTTCATTGTGCAAATATTTGCAATCAATGTGAACATACACACAACTACAGCAAAGCATCGTTAACAATTTGAAGTTTGGAATTCGGTGGGTACACGCAATAGTGCTACCGCAAGGAATGTCGAACGTTTTCCGCAGATAGTTTTCGTCAAAGTTTTTTGGGGTTTTAGTTGGTTTAGTTCTCAGTTAAACTCGAGATATCGTTAAATTTGTATTTAACTTTCTTAAAAGTTTTGGTGTGGATAGGAACTCAGTTCGTGTCACTCTAATGAGAGCAAATAGAATTTGAACGCTGTATAGCTTAGATTATTTAGTTTAGTTTTTTAATGTTTGTTGTCTTATATACACTCCGCTTTAACTGAATAGACACAACGTGTGGGATTCATTAAATCCAAATATTGTAACGGGTGATTTCTTAGGAGTTAATTTTTTTTTAGGTTGACTGCGCTGGCGTCCAAACATTATCTGTCAAAGTGAAAAGTTTTCAGTATACTCTGCCAATTAATCATGGTGTACTTCTTGCAGGATGGTAGGACCTCCAGTTTTGTTTGCTGACTCTGAACGGCGCACAGTAATATTGCGCTTTACCTTCAATTCCTGCGACTCAGTTGCGAAAATTAACCAATACTTATACAAAATATGTACTCGAAACTGTTTTAAATGTTGAGTTTGACTGTTTTAAGAAGAAAAAGGCTTGTAAGATCGCGACAAAAGCAAGCGACAAATTCATTTGCTTGGGGAAAAATAAACCAAATAGCTGATAACTGAGCTGTTGCAGATTCTATATATTTCGATAACTCATGATCAGCAAAATCGATAAATCATGAGTGTTACCAAATCAAATCACCACACTCGGATGAAATTAATTCCCGCTTCTAATTCTGCTTGATTTAACTCTGGATTAAATATATTCTGGTGTTATATAGCTCTGGGTTAACTCAGAGTTAACTGAGCACTGAAAACCCGGGCCTTAGACGAGTGATTTATAGTTCCAATTATCTTGTACGCCCGAAACTTCCAAAAAAGCCACCACTAAACCATCAGCGGAAATGTATGCGGTTGAACTTTTCGAGGTACAATGTGACTTGGAAAGAACAATGGCGTTCAGGTCATGTTCAGTTCGTCCGCAAAAATTCTATAAATGGGTGATGTGCATCGGGTTATGAGAATCGATCCTCATTTATTTATTTATTTATGGTTTATTCAAGCTGAAATTGTGTAATTGTTTGCCATCGCCATTTAACAGTCTTCAGAAGTGGGTCTTCTATCTAAACATTAACCGTTCGTTATTCCTCTTGACAGTATTCTGTTTGAGACTTTTATCTCCGGCATTGGGTTTTAAATTTTGCAAACATTTTTTTGGTTTATGTTATCTCTTCGTTTTTCCAAAATTCTGGTGTTTCGATAATCTTTAAAAGCAACTGCTTAGGCAGCTCTTGTTTTCGACGGAATCAACTTTCGGGTTTTTTGGTCTTCCTGGGGTGGAAGAGGTTGAAGTTGATGTGCATTGGTGTTTTTTTTTTCGGGTATTGCAATGTGGTAAATATGATTGGGTGTTGGTCCGGAGCGCAACATATCAACAATTCATGTCCTGGCTAAAGTCTATTGCCATATAGCCCGCCCTTAGCTAACCAACTCCAGTTGCGCACTCCAAGCTGGGGACAGTTTCAACTCGTGCGCGCCACTTAAGGCAAGGTTTTCCTCTACTTCATCCGACGTTTGGCTGGGAATCGAGGACTCTGCAAAAAAAAAACAGCGGTTGGCAACAGTAATTCTTCGTTTAATTTCTGACGAGATAGACAAAATTCCGTTTTACCTCAAAGTTATATCTGTCAATGTTGACGTTCTGTCTAATTCGTTGATATTGTGTGTCATTTCGTGTTGACAGTATATACGAAGTCTTACCCTCGTTTACTGCTAAACCCATTTTTACCGCTTTATTCTCTATACTGGCAAACGTGGCTATAACATCACGTTGAGTCCTACCAATGATGGGAATACCGTCGGCGTATGCTAGTAGTTGCATCAATTTTTGGAAAATTTTGCCTCTGGTGTTGGCTCGGGAGTTTTGAACAATCCTCTCAAGAATCAAAATAAGGAAGTCACAAGACAGCGCATCGCCTTGCCTAAATTTTTGGAATCGAATGTGAGGTCGACCCTGTTGGAACAGCGAAAATTCTATATGTTCATCCTTCACTAACGCACGAGTTTGGGCGGTATACCATAACTATACATTGGTCTGTATAGTTCGTCTCTATAAATGCTGTCGTATGCGGCTATGAAATTGATGAATATGTGATGGGTATCGATTTAGACTTCTTGGGTTTTTTACAGGATCTGTGAAAATTTGATAAGAAGGTCTACTTTTTTGTGGATCGGATAAACGATCCTGAGGTTCCATTCTTCAGTCATACTTTCATCCAACTAGTTTTAGCTAATGAGTTGGTAGATGTTACATACAAATTCATCTCCGCCGGCTTTATAAAGCCTCTCGTAGAAGATGAGAGTTTTTGTAGAATCTGTAAATTAACTTTATAAGCCAAGAACAAAGAAAAACACCCCTTTTCGGAAATAAGATTGATCTCCTTAGCGTCAATTGCTAAGGAAGAAGTCTCCTCCAAATCGCCTATCTGTCGCGATTTGTGAACGCTTGAACCAACCAACAACCTGATTGGTCACTATCAGGGTGTTTTAAAGGAGAAATATCCACAATATTTTATATCTTCAAACATCAATGAACTCTGTATTGACAGTTGGAAGATCAATGCCAAATAATATTTTAACGATTGACACTAACCTACGAATACTCATCTATCACAAGCCCCTTGTGGAAGATACAACAGTTATTGTTATTCGTGTAAAGGGTAATATGGTTTCAGATAACTTACGTGCCTGTGGAACTTTCAATATCGCCATCCCTTGGCAGGACAATAAACAGTAGTAGGTACAATCAGAGTAAAAATAGATTTCAAATATTTGGACACAACAAAGTCAAATAAATAAACACTGTTTAGCTTGGCTTGTTTGACTTCACCGGTTTGTACACTACAAATTTACTTTAATCAATGGTTATTCTTACATTATTCCAATTTCAATAATCATTGGTTAAAGTTAACCGATAGTAAATACATCGGACCAAAATTATGGATCCGTTTAGCCGAGCTCCAACTTCATTGTAATGCAATAAACAGTCAAACACTGAAATAACAAAGATTTTAACACCGAAAATATTCTCTCAAAACATTTTATTTAGACTCACGTTTTAAACATAAGCCCTTATCATTTTAGCCAGTAATAACTCTCCTCCTAACAATCTTGTATTTGACTCCTGAAAATTTGAAATGCGTCTTCACAGGAGTGGTACTATTTGTAGTGGTCGAGTTTTCAGCTTCAACACTTCCAAGAGCTGCCAGAAAGCCGACCAAAATCAAGAGCCACAAGTACAGTTTCATGTTTGCTAAAGATTTACTCGATCACAAGATGAATGCAGGTTAACTGATACTATTCGGTACTTAAGAATGCGCTTATATAGTACGCAATGGATTGCTTGCAAAAAAAATTGATATTTACTCAAAATTCAAAAAGTCATCATAGAAACAGATTAATATACATTCAATATTTACGTTGCCTGTGTTGATACGCTCACAAAATGTTTGTATTTTGAATACCTCCTCGAATGGCATTGGAATTTTTTTTTTATATTTGTTCCTGACAACAAATTTGCGAATGATATTTGATCACCAATTTAGTTAAGGAATTTTAGTTCAGGTGGGTTGAGGCCAAGTTCGACTAGTAAGGACTAATTGATATGACGGGTTTCTCTACTGGATCTATGATCTGCCTAAGTCTTGAAGGCTTCATACAGCGCACCATTGATTTCAATTCGTTCTAGACAACTTGGACCATCTCTTTGACCGTGTCTATGAACTTGTTCAATTCGTAGTTAAACTTGTGGTATAGTCAGCCCTATCGAAGTAACCGCTCGGAAGAATGTCCGAAATGAAAATCGCTTCCAATCGGCAAACAATTTGATTTTGAGGTAGGTATACGCTGGGGAACAAAACAAATTATGCAAATAATCGCGTTTGTTGGATTCCGCAACAATTCTATGTGGGACTACTTCTTAGCTGTCGAAAATTGCTGACTTAACACTTTACGTGGGTGCGCGGTCATGTGCTTCAGAAGATCAGTTAGAAATGTTAATCGGAACGGTTACCACGTTAGAAAACTCTTCGATTTCGAACAAATCGGTAAAAACTTTTTTCCGAAAGTAAATATCGATAGAGATGAATACCAACAATTTGTTGAATAATTTCTCTTTGGATACGGTTTAAACTTAAGCGACTTAGGACCGGTTTTTCAGTGCTGAGTTAACTCTGAGTTAACCCAGGGTTAACTAACCCCTGAATAAAGTTAATCCCGAGTTAACTCATGAAGCAGTTTTTCAAGGTTAAATTTGACTCCGTGTGTGGTGAGTTTATTTAGTAGCACTCATGGTTTATCGATTTGCCGCCAAACAGTTATCGAAATGTATAGAATCTGCAACAATTAAGTTTTTAGCTGTTTGTTTTATTTTTCCCCAAACAAATGAAAATGCTTTTGCCGCGATCTTACAATCCTTTTTCTTCATAAAACAGTCAATCAAACTCAATATTTAAAACAATCTCGAGTCGCTGGGATCTGAACTTTAATATATCGTACACGTATTTAGTTTCTAAAAAATTGATAAAATGTATCAAAATAAAATGAAATTAAAAATAATATTGTTTGTTTGGTATTTTATCATCTGTCAAAAACATCTTTTAACTAAGTCTCAGGGCTAACTCACCAAACTGAAAAACTGAAACTGACTGAAAAACTACTTTCTCGAGTTAACTCGAGTTTGACATCGACATTGACATCACAGTTCTTCGCACATGAATGCAAGGAACTACAGACACATAACAGCACTGGCGACCGAGGCCAACAGAGATAGAGAGAGAGAGAGACAGATAGACCAATAGTAGGAAAGCCATATAACATAAACCTATGTGGCACAGAGGAGGAGACATAGATTTATATCGTCTCATATTACCGCACAGGTGGCATCAGAAAAGCTGGCGATTTTTGTAGGAAAAGAATGCTGCCGAAGCTGGGGCTTGAAACGCAGCGTTTGGCTTAGCAGTCAACTACGCATTCCTCTGAGCCATGTCCACCTGCTTAACTCGAGTTTAATCCCTAAACTAGGTTGATCGCGCACTGAAAAATCGGGCCTTAGTTTGTTGCTCAACACTGGTGCTTATAGCAGCTCGTACCCGATTGATTGAGACCAGTAAACGATAGTTACAGAGGTCACGTTATCCACTTTAATCGATGGTAAAAATACATTTTTTATATCCAAAAGATAAGTTCATTAGAATTGATTTTTCACCTCGTGCCTCTAATACTGAAAGGACGGCTATTCCATTTGTTAGTGAAAGTTCCTTGTGAGATGCTCTTATTAAAAATTGCCGAGGTTATTACCCTCATTAACATTGGTGATGTTATACCCCTAGAGGCAATCACAAATGACGTAATTATATTCAGGGCTTGGTCAAATGTTTATAGATGCACTAATTTAGACACAGTTGTGCGTATAATTGAATTGCCTTGAGCTAATTAGGATTAATTATGTAAATACCCGGATACCCCCCACATTACTACAATTAGGAAAGATTACACATGTCCTTGTGCAGAATACATTTCCCAAATTACTTATTTGCATAAGCTAGATATTAGGGCTTCAATGTTGTCTTAATGAAAATAAATGGGATATATTTCTAGTGCGAAAGTTCTTTGAATATATTCAACCAGATGGCAGACATATTTAATTTTGATAAAGAAGTCCAATTCCCTTATTGATTGCGGATCAAATCGTAAGTGTTTTTGTCGATAAATTTATCAAAATTTATCAAAAGCTGCCAATAAGCAGAGTATCACATAGTTCCTACCCACGCATGAAGGACGAGGCGAGATTACATTTGGAATTCATTAGCCTTTTGCGGTCAGTCGTACAAATATACGGTGGTGAACATAAATCATGGAATTTAATCTCCATGGAACATTTACGTGCAAGATAGATGATTACTTTCTGTTGGCGTTGGTTGTAGATGGTTCAGGGTGGTAACTTAAAGATAGACATAGCTCCAACAATACATTTGTTCACATAGACATTATGTAAGAGGAAAATATCACGCAAATGCATACATTAGAAGTGGGCCAATACAGGACTCTTCTTAAAAATTCAATAAATTGAACAAATTTTTTTTTTCATGTAGTAGTAAACATTAGCAACATTCCCATTAATTATGGAACACGACGTCGCTTAAGTGTAACTCCAATTTTCCAAGACCTTGTTGATGATTTTGGGTCGCAGCTCCAAAGCGCTCCATTCTGCATGTCTTCCAAATTCATGTCTTCGATTTCAGTTAAAAAAACGCGGTGGGTGCTTCTTTTTAGACAAAACTTCTTTTCAGATAACTTACTTTTTGGGCTTTTCAGCTTTCACTTTGGAGATAAATCAACAATAGCTCCCAATTAAACCAAGAACTATACAAGCTGTACAGCGACATGCCCCTGGTCAAAAACTCCGCATTGGACGTTTAAGATGGGACATGTAAAACGAATGGACACCAATACTCCGAGTCTTTGATTCCCAGCCAGACGTCGGACGCAGTAGAGGAAGACCTTGCATTAAGTGGCGCGCACAAGTAGAAACCGACCTCAGTCAACTTGGAGTGCGCAACTGGAGGCAGTTAGCTAAGGTCAGAGCTAATTGGAGAGGCATGTTGGTTGAGGCCCAGGTTCCGTCCGGACTGTAGCGCCACTTAAGTAAGTAAGTAATATTTCCCAACGTTTTTCAAGCGTAAAGCGACTCATTTTCTTCCTCGAAGGTATGATTATGATTTCGGACGGGAAACATCTATGGTTCCAATAAAAAAAAACACTAGATAATCCACCCGTATATATGTACGTTTGCAGACATTAGGCGTGTTTTCGTGAGAATTATGCAAAGCGAACTAAAAGATTCTCAACAATACCATCCAGACTTAATCTGTTATTTAATATTTGAAGATTGTTTCGCCTACTCGCAGTTAGATGACGTTAGTTGTTCAAATATACAGTGGACCTATTTCCATTTTTGGTTGCGAAATCCATAACTTTTGAACGAGTTCAGATATTTTGATCTTTATATGTACCTTATAAAAATTAACGCTTGTTTGTATGTCCTTTATAGAATCATAAACTAGGCATTTGATACGAAGGTTTCTGAGTTGGCACGAGCAATTCTCGATAGATGGCGACACTGTCATTCCAATGAATTTCATATATTGCCGTGACAGTTCATGTTGATTTGAATTGAAACGATAATGAATGATGATGTCTCGACATATTCTCGTTTTTCGAATAGTTTTGTGCATTTCAGTGTAAGTTAAATTAATTTAGATCAATAATTTAATCCAATTGAATTTTCGTTGTTTTCGTAAGCTGATTTTATTCGTTCGCTACAGTAAACTCACGAAGATCATGGAATGTGTATGTGAAGGATCTGACTGCTGGTTGAAGTTCCGAACGCATTTGCTGGGCAATTCGAATATCACTTCAAAATTTCCTCAGCGAATTGGTGATCAAAGTTAATATTAATATTTCCATCCGTATGTGAACAGTCGGTTCAATTGGATTGGATATATTGTGAAATTCGGATTGCTGATTGACATCTAAGAAAATCCAAACGCATTTTTCACGTCGTTCCCGTACAATTATGCCCACAAAGCGACAAGCAATTGGCTGATCTACACCTCAAGCGCGGAAGAAAATACCATTACGAGCCTCAGAATTAGACGAGCAATGAGCATTAAGCTGGAAAATCTTCGAATACCGCTGAGACAAGTTCGTCTGAATCATCTGAACAACGAGAAGTGAGGTTATAAACTGTTCGAATAAGTAAAGAAAAAGAGAAGAAGGCTGCAAAATGTTTGAATAAGAACCTCTCGATCAAGACGAACACTGCACGCTGATTTAAATCTTGGTGCATTCCATTATGTCAGTAATAATGATTACAGTGTTTACCCAAGTGTCGTCAGTGGAAAAATGGATACAATTTCCATGTAGTGTAGCGCCCTCAAATCTTATTAAACTGCCAGAATAACAAAATTAATAAATGACTCAAAATGAATTGAATATTTGTGTTATGTCTTTCCTTCAATATTATTTTAATTGGTGGCTTTGCAACGCGCACATAGTACAGCTAATATATTGACATTGACATTGACATCACAGTACTTCGCACATGAATGCAACGAACTACAGACACATAACAGCACTGGCGACTGAGGCCATCGGCTGGGACAGATCAAGACATTTATACAACAGAGAGAGACGGATAGATACATAGAAGGAAAGACATATAACATAAACCTACGTGGCACAGAGGAGGAGACATAGATTTATATTGTCTCATATTATCGCACAGGTGGCGTCAGGTAAGCTGGCAATTTTCGTAGAAAACAAATGCTGCCGACGCTGGGGCTTGAACCCGCAGCGCTTGGCTTAGCAGTCAACTACGCATTCCTCTGAGCCATGGCCACCTGCAGCTAATATATTATATTATTAAAATAAAGGTGAAACCATCAGCTTACAATTTCGCAAGCTTTAAAAAAAGGGTACACAATGTGTTTCAGAATCATGTGCTGAAATACGTCTTTTATATCAATTGGTTTTGTATGAAAAAAAGCTGAAGACCAAAATATACAAAGCTTTTTCAAAAAACTGCAAATATATTGGTAATTTTAATTTAATTTCTAATAAACATATTTTTTTTTAAAAACGAAACAATAATTAATAAAAACTAAAATTTGGGGTAACTTCGAAATGTTGTTTTTTTTTAATTTCTGGACAATATACATAACTCTCTTGGCTGCATTCCGTAAAATCACTCTTAACGCAAATAGGCAACAAGCGAAAGCTGTTTTTTATAGTAATGTTTCATAAATATTCAAAGATTAAATTTCCGTTGAGCTTAGAGTAAATATTTTGAAAGATTTTTCATAACAAAACTGACTCAAAAACATTTTTCCGAAAATCTTGAAAAATTTGCAATATTAGAGAAAATGGATGATAATTGTAATACAAAGATCAAATAAAAGGTAAAAAAAATCATATAATTTTTAAATTAGCTTTGTAGATTTTTACTCCAAAACTCAGAAAATGTTCATAACAAAAATTGATTTAAAAAAAAAGGAAACTTTGACTACCTGTATCAGCCGAATCTTTCGACTTTTGAAGCTTCCAATATTTCCTAATCCAGTAAATAAATTAGTTTTGAATTTTAAGCACACGCGAAATAGAATTTTTGCAACGGATATTAAAAAGTTGGCCCACTATGGCCGTCCATTTTATTTCAAAGAAACACAAGAAATGTCAATCTATGGATTTCTGGTTCCCCTAGACTCAGAAATTCAAAAATTTGCTTTTGGCGACCTTTGATGTTGTGAAGGATCTCTGCCTATCCCAACTTTATCTTACTTTGCATACAAAGAATAAAGTAATTCCCTATCATTTGTTGTATGTAGTACTCCGTGTGAAATCTTACTTCAATTGGTAGCGAAGTGCCTATTGAGTGAGATGAGTAAAAAAAAGTATATTTAAAGGTATTAACGACACATACACCTTCGCAAACATATCTACTCTGCTCAGTTGTGTGTGAGAAGTTATATTTTTGACGAGTTTATTGGGACCTTAGGTTTTTTTTATCATGGGTTCGTTTTTTTTTTCTCACAATTGGTCCGTGCTTACTTCTTGCACGATAGTGGAACCTACAATTTAGGCCAAACTCTTCATGACAATCCATACCAAGGCTTAGATCACACTTGGGAATTTGTACAGTTGGGAATCGAATACAGACCAGCACACAGATTTCACTGCAGCAGTTTATAATACTAACCACTTTACAACTTGAACCTCCTTAAAGGGGGAATTTCAGAAGCTTCTCATGCATCTCAGCATCCTCCTGTTTCATATGCCACACACGATTATTACAGCAATTGTTCACCTGTTTCCTTGCTGGTGTTTGTATGAATCATTGTCTCTTGTGATCGTACTTTCTGTCTGTCTCTTTTATTTCTGGGTCTTGGCCTTTGTCTCTACTGCATGATGCAGTTCTGTTTGGCTTGGCGGTAAATGTCCTGTCTGGTTCCTTTGTTCTTATGCGTCCTTCTGCTCTATTTGGCGTTTGAGTATATGTCCTGCCTGGGTCTTTTTCTCAATGTTCGTCAGATATCGTGTTTAGCTCGTATTCCAATCTCAAATCTTTTTTAGGAATTGCTCATTCAACATACAAAATACACCCCCAAAGAATATTATGGAAATACGATTGCTGCCATTCTGGCGAAATGCTGGTCTGGGCCCTTATTCAGATGCTATGAGTTCTGATACATCGTTTGTATCAAGTAGTATAACAATCATAGGCATATTCGCAAAAAAGGAGACTCTCTGAACTGCGCCAACTACAGAAGCATAATTATCCTCAACATCGCCTACAAGTTCATATCTGTCGTAAAATGTGAACACCTGAAACCTGATTTTACCCCTTATCAGTGTGGTTTAAGGTGAGGAAAGTCCGCAACTAAACAAATCTTCATACTTCGGCAGATTCTGGGAACAAATCAAGAAGTCCGAATCGATACCCACCACCTGTTAATCGGTTTCAAAGCCGCTAAGACAGCATTTATAGAGACGAACTATACAAAGTCATGTCTAGTTTTGGTGTACCACACAAAATCGTCCGTCTGTGTAGGATGATGATGTAGAATTCTCGCTGCTCCATCAGGCTCGGAAACGACCTCAGCGACACATTCGATATCAACAACGGACTTAGGCAAGGATTTCATGTGACTACTTTAATTTGATTCTTGAGAGGATTGTGTAAAACTTCCAAGCCAACACCAGAGGCACAACCTTCCAAATGCTAATAGCGTACGTTGACGATATTGACATCATTGATCAAAAATGGGTTTGGCAGACCTCAGAGTAAAACTAAGTGTTATATGCTGTCAACACGAAAGGACACATAACATCGACGAACTAGGCAGATTATCACCATTGACAAATAAAACTTTGAGGTAGTTCGGGACGTTGTCTGCCTCGGCTCCAACAACATCTCGTCAGAAATTAAACGAAGAACTAATCTTGGCAACCGCTGTTTCTTGGGGCTAAGAATGCATTAAAGCTCAAACTACTAAGGAGATCCCATATAAGACCCTGATCATCGCAGTCCTGGTCTACGTCGCTGAAGCATGGACCGTGTCAAAAGTGGACGAAGAAATCCTTGGTCCATTAGAGGGAAAAATTATTCGGCACCGTTTGCGTTGACGGGCTATGTATGCGAAGATTCAACTAAGAACTAAATGCGACATGGCGCTAGTAAAAAAAAAAACTCCGCATTGAACGTTTAAGATGGCTACGACATGTAGAACAAATGGAGACCCATACTCCGGCCCGCAGATTCCTCGATTCCCAGCCAGGTGACGGACGCAGTAGAGGAAGACCTCGCCTTAAGTGGTGTGCACAAGTAGAAACCGATCTCAACCGACTTGGAGTGCGCAACTGGAGGCAGTTAGCTAAGGACCGGGCTAATTGGAGAGGCATGTTGATTGAGGCCCAGGTTCAGACCGAACTGTAGCGCCACTTAAGTAAAGAAGTACATGTTCTCTCGAAAAGATCATTTGTAAAGTAACACCTTGAAATATTCCCCGATTGTGGGCTTTTTTTCTATACACATCAGATTCCATCGGAAAAGCTGGAGGTTTTCTTGTAATTTTTGCTAGCTTGCCACAAATCTCAGCTTCGACTAGAGAATTACCGTCTAAGCTACATTTGTTGCTGCACTTATTATTTGAAAAAATTTTTTTTTCGAACTAGAAATTGAAATTTCCTCTCGATGTGGGAAACCTAGTGCATGAATTGCAGACTTTCTGATGGCATGTTGACAACACTGATTACTTTCCGTAAAATGTTTTCATAAAAAAGATGTCATGTCAAACCTCTCCAACCACTTTGAGAGTGATTTAATTAGTGGAGATCCAGATCCGGAAAAATAAAATTTCGAATCTAAAATCGATTTCAATCTAATTGAACTCAACCAAAGTGAATATTTGCGAGCAGTATTTCAAAAATTTTCCAAGAAAATCCGTAATGATTACGATGCGACATTTCAAACTCTATTCTCGGCAACCACAGGATGCATTCAATTTATGAAACTTTTGTGCCATTTGGCGCTGTGAAATCCATTTTTTTTATGTGAAAAGCAGTTGAATACATGTTTCCCACTAAACCACTTTTTTTTTTTAAATAATCCGTTCATGATGCTCAGCTACCATTTTCGCGACAGGCGAATAGCTCCTATTTCATGGATTTCTTTTTCTGCTAACACCGCACGACCACACATTCAATCAACCATTAACTTGGCCTTGTCACAGACAGAAGCAGCAGCAACACATGAGTAGAAGACCTTCTGGCTTCAACCACCCGCACGCGAATGTATGATGCAACAGCAGGATGAAGTTGCGGTGGGTTAATAGATCGCCCCAACTCTTGTCCCCACACATGTGTTGACAGTGAACTTATTTAAGTGAATATATTCGAATTTATCGCTTTAAAAAAACTTCAACACCGAATGGTAACAATTCGATGATATCCTTGTGCAGTTTTTTTTCTGAAGTGGTTTTTTCATCGGTTGGAATGTGTGGGGTGTGGCAATAGGTCATCTTTTGAATCCTGTTCTCTCAAACCGAATTTAATAAAATCTTTTAATTCATTTTAGCTCGCTCAATTGTTACCCATGGAGGAGAATTTCCTTTTGCTCTTCCGATTCGACAATCCGCTGGAATCGAGTGTGGAATTCATGAAGGTACGTATACGGGTCTCCATAACACTGAATCTTTAACCCCAAACTGCGGCAGCATCTCGGGGCTGTGTTTTAATTGGATTTTTCCATTCCAGATTTGGCGTGAGTATGACACCGATAACAGTGGATACATCGAAGCCGATGAGCTTAAAAATTTCTTGAGGGACTTGCTAAAGGAGGCTAAAAAAATCAACGATGTCTCTGAAGATAAACTAATTGAATACACTGACACAATGGTAAGCAATTTCTTTAGAAAAATATTAATTAGGATATCCTGAGGTGTATATCCTGGAATCATATCCAGGATAAAGGATGCTAGATTATGATTTAATTTCCAGTGAATTTGAAATGCCCAAATACTTGTGCAAACTAATTTAACTACGTCGGTTATGGATATGCATGTTCAGCTATTGTTGACAGATTTGTGCTGTGCGGTGACAGTATGAGTGACAGAGTAATAGTCGCCATATAACATGCACACGCCTGAGTGGAAGGACTTAAAGGATCTTCCGCAAACTGCATGTTAATTAATTAAATTCAATGTACGTGCATTGGAATGAGGGTGATTTATTTAGGGATTATGGTGTCCGCATTAAGATGGCAAGGAATGGGAAAATGACCGGGATTTCGGAGATGGATTGCAGTCGTTTTCAGGAAATGCAAGCACATATGGAAATGAAGTGGAGAGCTTTAAATGCTCATACAAATGTCCTTCATCATGAAGAGTATGAGAAAGTTCACTGGTTTACGTCCTTGTCTGAGGTTTTTAAATGACAGAAGGGATAATGTGATGGTGGTGTATGAAAACCAGTGACATATCTTAGAAAATTATATTTAAAGTTTTAAAATTTTTAATAATATAAAACTTAACATACATCCATCTTTACACAACCTAGGTTGCCTCCAATGTTTTTTTCAGGATAAATACGACTCGAAAGCTTAGTCATGCATAAACATGCATGTAAATCTGACTGAGGATCACCCATATTGTACCAATCAGACTGATGTTGGGTTATTAAAAGTACTTGAGTCCGATTTTCGGGGATAGCAAAGTAATAGTGCTATGACTTAAATTAACAGTAAGGGCTGTCGAAATAAAGCAGAATTTGAAAACTTTATATGAAAGACGCAAAATTTTGCAACTAGTTCATATTCATATTCCCATGCGATCAAATGCGATACCCTAAGGGTACATTTTAAGAAGTTCATAATTTTCTACAGCTATTGTTTATTTATGGAGATTTGAACAGACATCTCAGGAAGACATAAATAAATATTTCTATAAACTATTAGCGTTAACCCGTTCGTTCCGCTAGAAATTTCCTCTATTTGTATGCTAAATTAGAAAACATTTCTTTATTTTCGTTTAAATGAATTTATTGTAACACTTTGTGATGAACAAAATTTTTTTAGTTTTCCTTCATGTGCGAACACGTGAACAATCTACAAACGATTGTCAAACCAAACGCTTCCACAGATTGTCCCTGAGTTTTATTGATGGTCATTGAAAGGCAGTTGAACTGGAAACCGCGAATTTCGAATTCGAATAGCATGTTGGTATAATTCGTATACTTACTTACTTAAGTGTCGCTGCAGTCCGGAATGAACCTAGGCCTGAACCAACATGCCTCTGCTATTATCCCGGTTATTTGCTAACTGCATCCAATTGCGCACTCCAAGTTGTTTGTGGTCGGTTTCTACTTGGTTGAATCTTCTTCTCCATAGCCCGTCAACGCAAACGGGACCAAAGATTTTTCGAAGAATTTTCCTCAAGAGTTTCTAGATCCGCTTTCGATAATTCAGCGCCGCAAAGCATTACTGGGATAATCAGGGTCTTTTATAGCATCTCCTTAGTAGTTCGAATGAGGGCTTTACTACTAAATTGCCTTCTTAGCACAATGAAACAGCGGTTTGCAAGAGTAATTCTTCGTTTAATCTCTTATTGTCTAAGTAGATAGCATAGCAAGAATCAAATTGAAGAAGTCACTCGACAGCGCATAGCCTTGCCTAAACATTTTTGGTATCGAATGTGAGGTCGTTTCCGACCCTGATGGAACAGCGAGAATTCTCCATCGTCATCCAACACAGACGGACGAGTTTGGGCGGTATGCCAAAACTAGACACGATTCTGTATAGTTCGTCTATATAATGGCTGTTGTATGCGGCTTTGAAATCTAGAAAAAGGTGGTGGGTATCGATTTAGACTTCTTGGGGTTTTTCAGGATCGGCTGAAGTGTGAAAATTTGATCGGTTATGGACTTTCCTGGACTAAAACTACACTGCTAAAGGCCGACCAGGTTGTTGGTAAACGGTTTCAGGTGTTTACATATTACGTCAGATACGATCTTACAGGCAATGTTGAGAAGACTTATTCCTCTGTAGTTATGGCAGTTGAGAGTGTCTCCTTTTTTTGGATCCGGCAAAAGAAGTTAAGGTTCTATTCTTAAGCCATATTTTCATCCGACCAGATTTAGCTTATGAGTTGGTAGATGTTACCTACCAAGTCGTCTCCGCCGGCTTTATAAACCTCAGCAGGAAGGCCGGCAGCATTATTATGCTTGAGTATAGATATTACTATCCTCACTTCACTCAGGTTGGGTGGTTGGCAGTTTTCGCTGTTGTTGCCAATATTGAATGGTTTGTCCTGCCTGACAGTGGAATGTTTTTCGTCATCCTCGTTTAACAGTCTGCAGATATATAATTGTTCATCTCGACAGGATTTTGTTCGGCGTTTGTATTCTTGGCTTCGACATTTTTCACTTTTACAAAACTTGCGAATATCGTTCCTGGATCGGCATCTCTCTATATCCTTCATCGCGCGCTTTTCATGTTTCGTTTTTCTTCTTTCTGAATAGCCGGTGCTCTTCCCTTTTTCTTTGCCAGCTCAATTGCAGCTCTCGTCTTCACCTCCAGCTGAAGCTTGTAGACCTCGTTTTTGGCTGCGAGTATCAGTCGGATTTCCTCATCTAACGAGGGGTTTTTGCTGGTTGGCGCGAGCACCTTAGCACATAAGTTGCGACTGATCTAATGGCTTGTTGACATCGTTGCCATTGTTCTTCGAAATTCGATGATGGTGGAATGGTGTTAATCGAGAGGTTAAGGGATACGTGTTTCGCGAAGGTCTTGGCGGTCTTTTGCCATTGCAGTGTTTCGAAATTAATTTTTTTACAGTATTTCTGGATTGTTGTGATGGATATCCCCATTCTCACCTTAGCTGCAACAAGGTAATACTCTGAGTCGATGATATTCCCTCGGAATATTCGGACATCCAAAATACTGTATGCATGCGTCTTGTCTATCGCAATGTGATCGATTTGGTTGGCCGTTTGTTGGTCTGGAGAACGCCATGTCTCCTTATCGATATCTAGGTGAGAAAACCGTGTGCTGGCTATAGTGGCATTTCGTTCCTTAGCGAAGTCAATAAGCCTAAGTCCGTTACCAGACGTGTCGCTCATAAATTTTGTAAAGGTGCTCGTAGAAGCAATTTTTAGCTATATCATCATTTTCCTCAGACGAAAGCTGTTCCCCTGCACCTCTCCTGTAAAATGTTCTCACATTCAAGTTTCAGATGCAGATACGAACGTCGTTGCTTTCCTTTTTTCGATTATCATCGTCGTCAACAATAAAATCAGTCCTTTCATATACTATTGGTTGCTTCGTAACAAATTTCTTTTCCTATTGGTGGGTAGTTAATACAAAGCAACACCCCAACCTGTAGCGCCAGTTCCAATTTATTAAATACCCCTAGGACACTGGGCCATCAGTATTCACTACGGGATTCAGCGCTGCCGTTAGTCTGTTCAAGGAGTCTGACTTATCATTTAGATTCCTAAATAACCTGTTGTCCGAATATGTCAAAGCAGCAGTCCGGATATTACGTGTCATTCTGACCAGGCTTTTATAGTGTTTCTGTATTGGTACCAACACTCGCACTTATCGTTTGGCAAGTCAAATCCGGGTGGATGAGACCAGTATCTGATGGTTACCACTTGGAGGTAAAAATAAACACAGTTGTAGTCAGAGTTACAACCAATCGGCATTTCTAAGTTAAAGCCAATCAGAGTCTACCCTCGTTCTTCAACATCCAACCTCCATCTACTTAGTTTAATATATGTAGGTGAAAGACTGTCATACTACCTGGTATTTTTGGAAATCAATTACGTAAAACCACGGGCTGATAAATACTTCAAAATGATTTTGATGATCTCCCACCATCATCGTCTCCTCCTTATATAAATTTGTTTCATCTCCTATGGGTTTTTGTATTCATTCGACATATCATAATATGGTCATTCGGTTGCTATGCCTACGTTTGCACATGTCTGGTCACTTCTATGAACAATCCCAAGACTCCTTCCAACTTCTGTGGTTTCACTACGAAGTCATCTATGCACTCGAAAACTCGAAGATTTCCATCTACTTTAATGCCATAGTCGGAAATCTATGTGTCATCGATAATTTATTCGACATCGTTAACAGTCAGAATGAATACAATTGGATCTTCTAAAACACTAGACGTTACAGTGAAGGCATTCTATTCAATAAACCCTCAAGATTTGTTAACATTAAGACTTTTTTTTACCGAAAGCTTCGCCAAAGTTGGTTATAATTACAAAAACATTCTGGATATACTAGATTTCCTACTATTTACCAGATATAAACAACAACGTAGCGCCATCTATACTTTTATATCAGGGAAAAATAGTGATTCCTGGCTTTAAAGACGTTGGACTAAATACATCCAAACATCCAAAGTCCAACCACAGACAAAAGTATCTCAACGCTAAAAAAATTCCCCAGTTGACCCTAAAATGTTTGTCAATTCATTATATTCTCTCATGCAATCAGCATTTGAACCAAAACTTTGCATTCAATCTCAAGATATGTACACAGTCCGCTTGGTATCCCAACCGAACCCTAATTTAGTTGTCCGCAAAAAGTATCTATCCATAGAAATATTTCCCACGTTTTCGAAATAAATCTCTCACGTACGCACAAACCCAGAACGAAACGAATGAACCGTCCAAAATTATGTATGTATGTGCCAATTGCCAGCAAGGATCCACATCCATTCTCATTCGAAATGACAAAATTTAAATAAAAGTCAAAACTCTAATCACCTTGTGAAACTAAACGTGGACTTGTGCTGCCGTAAACTTGATCTCTCGACTCACATTTTCGACAGAAATTACCACGTACATGTACGACAGATAGTCATCATCACCTTCAGTACATAAACACGTACGTTTTCCAAGTGTTGAAGGAGTTCAGAAAATGTGCTCATTTCTGTTGAATGAGGGAAAGCACCTTACCCCAGACCCAGACCCATGGTGGCATGTTTCATTAGTGCACTTGTGAGTGAAGGCAGATTTTACGACCACTTGACTTGTAAATTGTTTGTTCTTGTCATAAAGTGACTTAGCTACCACACAATTCCACTTTTTACACTTTTGGATTGGGCAACTCTTAGATAGAGGGAAACTTTTTTTTTTGGTCCTGCGAAGCACTACGGTTAAAGGTGAGGCTTTTCTTTTTGGCGGAACATTTTGACTTGAAGTCGATCTGACGGGCGGACGCATCGCGAGTTAAAGTCGAGAAAAGTCGTTTGGAAAAGTTTTAAATTTTTTCCGCATGGTGTATTGGTTGGAATATTAAATATGAACGGTATTTCGTGGGTCGGATTAGGCTTTGTAAGGGATTTGGTTTCACCTAATGGAAAATTGAGGACTTTTCAAGTTTTCCAATTAATTAAGTGTCCTTCAAATCTATGAGATTATATTGTCTGCTTGGAAGACCTGTTAACGTAAGGTTAACGCTATGTTAAACTTTAATTGTAAATTTACAAGCATTTTTTATCCGACGAAGAAGACGTCATTAAAATGGAGTTGGGGTAATGGTGTGGCAAAAAAGAGGCTGTTAAAGTTCTTACTTTTACAGCGGAAGTATTTCCGTCCATAAAAATTTGGTGTTTAGGTTTATAAATTTTTTGTAAGGTTATGTCAAAATGACACTGAGAAGGGGATTATTTTTTTGATCAATTATTCGTCCTAGAACAGGATGCCGACATGGTAGTTAGGTAGAGGTGGCGCACAGTGGGGTTTTGGACTATGAAACATGGCATAATCGTAATTTTTTTGTGTTGTTTTTTTTTTAAACACGACAATGTACATTTCAATAGAAATACCGTAGCTTTAAGAAAGGAATAACACCATGCAAATTAGTAAAACCAAGTACACGTTTACGATGTCGAAAATAGAAAGAAAAAAAAAGATTAATCATTTTCGAAGTTGTGTTTTATTTATTTGGGTTTATTCAACAGTTTTTGAAACGGAGACAGTGTCTGAGGGTTTGTGCAGTAAAAATAATTATTATTGAATGTTTCATAATATTTTATGTCGAAAATAGAAAGAAAAAAAAAGATTAATCATTTTCGCAGTTGTGTTTTATTTAATTGGGTTTATTCAACAGTTTTTGAAACGGAGACAGTGTCTGAGGGTTTTTGCAATACAAATAATTATTATTGAATGTTTCATAATATTTAAAATTTTCTTTTCGTGACCTTTTATGAAGACACCGCTCCGCTAGTAGTTTTTTCTCCTTAACCACAAAATGTAATGGAAGATTTGTTTATGTTTCCAAGGAGTGACAGATCAATTTTCGTGAAAATTCTCGACCTCGAGATTTTGATTGATTCTAACATTACGGAACCCAAAAAAAATATTTTTTTTGGAATTCCGTCCGTCAACTCATCGGTCCGTCTCAAGCCTAAACGACTTGAGCGATTTTTTTTTCAAACATCGTATCCAGCTTTTTTTTTCACAATTCTAGGTCATTTTATTTTTTGTTTGCTTTTGGCTTATTACTTGTACCGGCCATATAAAAACCATACATAACCTCAATTTTCTCAAAAATGGCTCTAACGATTTTGATTAATCTTCTTATATGCTATAAACGGAATTTTCAGTTTTGGCCAATAACGGAAAATAATTATATTCATATGCACACCGATTCCTTTCAATTACGCAATAAACGTTCCTATGATCACATTTCGACATTATTTATATTATTTTTAGCATCATTAAGCAAAATAAATATCGTTGTGTATTTTATCCAAATTAATAAAAACGTCAAATAGACTCTTGAGAAAGAGAAAGTTGCTTACGACCCAGTCGTGCACCCACCACTCGTTTTTTTGTTGTTTTTGTTTTTGAAACGGAGACAGTGTCTGAGGGTTTTTGCAATACAAATAATTATTATTGAATGTTTCATAATATTTAAAATTTTCTTTTCGTGACCTTTTATGAAGACACCGCTCCGCTAGTAGTTTTTTCTCCTTAACCACAAAATGTAATGGAAGATTTGTTTATGTTTCCAAGGAGTGACAGATCAATTTTCGTGAAAATTCTCGACCTCGAGATTTTGATTGATTCTAACATTACGGAACCCAAAAAAAATATTTTTTTTGGAATTCCGTCCGTCAACTCATCGGTCCGTCTCAAGCCTAAACGACTTGAGCGATTTTTTTTTCAAACATCGTATCCAGCTTTTTTTTTCACAATTCTAGGTCATTTTATTTTTTGTTTGCTTTTGGCTTATTACTTGTACCGGCCATATAAAAACCATACATAACCTCAATTTTCTCAAAAATGGCTCTAACGATTTTGATTAATCTTCTTATATGCTATAAACGGAATTTTCAGTTTTGGCCAATAACGGAAAATAATTATATTCATATGCACACCGATTCCTTTCAATTACGCAATAAACGTTCCTATGATCACATTTCGACATTATTTATATTATTTTTAGCATCATTAAGCAAAATAAATATCGTTGTGTATTTTATCCAAATTAATAAAAACGTCAAATAGACTCTTGAGAAAGAGAAAGTTGCTTACGACCCAGTCGTGCACCCACCACTCGTTTTTTTGTTGCGATTGCTCGGTCTATGTATTTTTTAAAGATATTAAAAAATAAGCTGCAGAATTTTTCGAGTTTTTGATATTATTGCTATTTTGCGTAGTTCATTGTGTAATTGTGTGTAATTGTGTGGATTTGTTTGAATGTTCCTCTATTTTTGTTCTTGTTAATTTTTTTAACAAAACGTAAACGAAACGTAGCTTATACACAACTTTTCCAGTAGCAAAAAAACTAGTGTGAGTTCACACGCGGTAGAAGTGAAACTATATTCTACTTAATTTGTCTATTTTACTTTTACTCTGTCTATTACCTCTATAGTTTATTCTTCTCATTCAAAATAAGTTGAACTGAACTCACTTCCCCCGCCTACAACATCGATTTTATACCAGTTGTACTCATCTAATTCTCTTAAAGTAAAGATCTAAAATTACACTACCAGTGCTACCTAATGTCAGTCAGATGTCATTGAGATCTGTGGGGAATTTTAAAACATCCAAATTGGCAAAGGAAGTAGCAACTTTGGAACAAGTATAAGGTTATTCAAAAGAAAAGATAAACTAAAATTTCCATGCTATATAAAAGTGCAAGAGGCAAAAATAGATGTATATCTCACTTTCTCGTTCATATGCTGATGTAAAATTGCAGTCACTTTTAGATCATTTTGTGAGTGCAAAAACAAGTTGCATTTCGATTAACAACAGATCAGCTGCAGAATTCAAAGTTAATTTTAGGATGTGGTTTCGATGGCAGCTCGGGACATAGTCATTAAAAACAGACATTTGAAGCAGATGACATCGAAAACAAATAAGCAAATAATTTTGTTGTTTTTTCAAAATCCTCTGCCTCCTTCTAATAGATATTGCAGACCAATACGGTTATGTTTTGTCCACGAAACAAAAGAAGTTTCTTTGAGAGGCCAAGAATGCATTTTGGATGTTTCCTTATTTTTCATTTATATTTTTAAATCACATTTAAGTCAATGAGAATTAATTTAAAAAAATATATATAAATACACATAGGTAATTAATTAGCACGCCCAACCACCGCACTAGGCCACTACCCCACGCACAACTGCTAAACTCATTAAATTTACTTATAGTTGGATAACAAATGTTAGAGTACCGACAATTAGCTGCCCAGCTCAAACTGAATATTAATGCCATGTTTCGTAGTCTAATACGCGGTTCAGCATGAACCCAAGTAGCACTGATGTGCCTTTTTGTTACCACAAATCGTGTGACCTTTATTTTGATGACTTTTGAGGATGTAATACAGCGGTACCTAGATCCAGCCTGCGTAGTTTAGAAAACGGATAAGATCCTATATTCCTTTTCCCGAGATGTCGCTAATGTTGTCGACGAATGGTTATTCTAATCCGCGACCTGGCTCTTGCTACTGCCGGACATTTGCATATGAAATGGAAGAGGGTTTCTCTCTCATTTGCGTTCCCGCAACTGCGGCATTGGCTGTTGTATGGAATCCCTAGTTTGACCGCATGGTCTCCAATTTGCCAGTGCCCCGTAACTATCGTCATAATTCTTGCGATATTTGGGCGGATAGGTCGTAGGTAGGCTATATCCTCCTCGATATGACACAATTTCTTAACCTTCTCCGTTTTGAGTCGGCCTTCTTCAGAAAGTATTAGTGGATTTGTCACATTATCGCACCTAGGGAGATATGGAGCCTTGCCGCAAGCAAGATCTGATCCCTCTACACAACTCGTTTCCTTCAATGTCAATGTTCCCTGGGACCCAGAGAAGTGTGACTCTGAAGCGTCCACCTAGGCGGGCAAGTTCGTCACGGCATTCATATACCAGCATGGAGGATATGGTAGTCGAGTTGATGGCCTTAATGGCTGCTTGAATATGTATGAGTATTGCAATATTTTGCTTTTGTGAAGTGCGAATTGGACATACTACAGCTGTGTACATCCACAAGGTCATCTTTGATTGAAGTCCGCACTTTTTTCCTAAGGTTTAGCTAGTAGCATTTAGGGCAGGTTGGATATTAAGACGGGAGGGTGAAGTCGAATATTTTGGTTTTGCTGGTGAATAGCACCAATTCCGTTTTGCTCGTTTTTACACCGAGGCCAGGTGCTAACTTTGTCTAGAGCAGCCCGCATGATTTCGCTTATCATGGAGGGGAATTTTCCTGACACTAATAAAGGGTGATCCATTTCAAGGTTCCCTACTTTTTTAAAGAAAAAAACACAGAAAATTCAAATTTAATGGAGAATGTTTATTATCATTTGAAAGAACATTCTTTGGCATTTTTTTGAAGATTATGTCTATCAAATGTTGGCCGTTGCTACGTCGCAGATGGTCCATCCGTTGAGTCCAATTTTCGATCACTCGTTCGAGCATTTCGACTGGTAACTGGCGAATGACACGCGTGATGTTTTCCTCCAAGGCCTGAATCGAAGCGGGTTTGTCGGCATAAGCTTTTGACTTTACATATCCCCACAGGAAAAAGTCTAACGGTGTGATATCACACGATCTTGGTGGCCAATCGACCGGCCCAAAACGTGAAATTATGTGCTCACCGGTATGTTCTCTCAATAAGTCCATTGATTGATGCGATGTGTGAGAAGTGGCGCCGTCTTGCTGAAACCAAATGTCGCCGAGATCACGAGCTTCAATTCCAGGCATCAAATAGTCGGTTATCATGGCACGATAACGGTCGCCATTGACGGTTACGTTCGCACCGGCATAATTTTTAAAGAAATATGGACCGATGATTCCACCGGCCCACAAACCACACCAAACCGTTGTTTTTTCTGGATGAAGTGGCAGTTCCTCAATCTCTTCAGGTTGCTCTTCGTCCCAAATGCGGCAATTTTGTTTGTTTACATACCCATTGAGCCAGAAATGGGCCTCATCGCTAAACAAAATTTGCCTCGAAAGGGTCGGATCTTCTTGGAACTTTTCAAGAGCCCATAGAGCGAAGCGATGTCGCTTGGGGAGGTCGAGCGGCTTCAGTTGTTGTACAAGCTGTATTTTGTACGCTTTCAATTTAAGATTTTGACGTAAAATGCGCCAAGTCGTTCCATACGTCAGACCGAGTTGCTGCGAACGGCGTCGAATCGACTCTCTACGGTCTTCGTGTACACTCTCAGCTACGGCCGCTATATTTCCTTCACAGCGTGCTGGACGTGATCTATTCGGTCGAATATTATCCAATAATGAATGCTGGGTCTCAAAATGGGTGATGGTGTTGCGAATAGTACACTCAGTAGGCCGATTATGTTGACCATAAGTTGAGCGAAGTGCACGAAACACATTCCTCATAGAACGTGAATTTTCATAATAAAGTTGAACAATTTGTAAACGTTGTTCACGCGTAAGTCTTTCCATTATGAAATGCCAAACAATACTAAACAAAAATAACATGACAGCATGACACGACTCACACGTGATCTGTCAAAAAAGGCATCCGCATACGAGATAACATTGAACCGTTCCTTGTCTCATTTAACTAGGATTTTATTCATAACCATTAGCCGTACTACAGGAGAGATGACGCCGCCCTGTGTCGTTCTTCTATAAAACTTCACATGTGGATATCTAGAACTCGCTGTTGGGTTTATAGTAAATAGAAGATTATACTGATTGGTCTGAAGTCCTTCGTAGTGCCCGCGTTTGCCTACCTTCGGTATAAATACCGACATAATGTGGAAATATTTAATTCCCTCAAAGAAATATGTTCCTTGATTGTACAACACTTTCTAACAAACACTTTCTAAAATATACCGAGTAATAATACTTGTATATACACTACGCAAAGGCTAAAATATATAAAATCACTGAGAACACCATAAGCGAACTAATAGAATTGAAGATCGGTATATATTTACCCATTTTCATGCATGGATATTGGATGTCCATGTGTGTGCTTAGCTTCTTTCTTTGCCCTTTGAATTATCTATTGAATCAATTGAAATCTAGACGAATGTTGTTGCAAGTCTAAACAGTTTTGGAGAGGGGTTTTATATAGATCCATCTGGCTATAGGTATTCTCTTTAAGCTGATTGAGCCATGTGTTTTTTACCACAACCATAGTATCATATGAGGCACAGAGAACAGTAGTATCGTAACCCCAAACTGCAACAATTAAGATATTCTTGGTTACAAATCTTACAAACAAAAATGGATCCGCATTATTTGATTTATTTTTTAAAATTCATATACTGGGTTCGCCGTTTATAGATTGCAGATAAGATTAAACACCTGTCTAAATTAAGCCCTCCTTTTCGAAAGTGGAATGCATGTATTGCTAAGCCTGCAATGCTACAAGCCTTTATTGTAAAAATGTTGGTCGCATGGAGATCGTAGCACGTTAGGTGAGGTAGTAGTGGCTGCACGCGATGCTCGTTCGTTGAAGTCCAAATTAAGGGCTTTCCATAGAGAAAGTAAAAAATTGAATCGAAATTTGACGCCATTTGTAATATCTGTACCACTTTCCGATAGGGTTATATACAAGATGGGCCAAAAGAGATCACCCTATTGGAAGATGCTGTTATTTTTGCAAATGGTCGCCAATGCCAAATCTGTTTTGAAATTTGTGGACTAGACAGATGTAGAATACAAGTTAATAAACCATGGAGCGATACACTCCCCAAGAACGCGGGATAATCGAAGTGGACGATTTTTCTACCAAAATCATAATGAGCGATGAGGCTCATGTCCACCTCAGCGGGTACGTGAACAAGCAAAACTATCGCTTCTGAGGCACCGAAAATCCACGAGTATTGCACGACGAGCCATTACGACCGCTCGAAGTTACTGCATGGTGCGCTGTTCGCGCTGGAGGAGTCATCGGGCCGTTTTTTTTTTCGAGAACGCCGCTGGTCAAACGACAACAGTAGACGGTGCACGCTATAGGGCCATGTTAACCGAATCCTTTTTGTCGTAATTGGACGAATTATGACAGGAGGACATGTGGTTCCAACAGGACGGAACAACGGCACACAACATTGGATGACTTCTTTTGGACCACCTTGTAGGTACATTATGGACAACCCGTGGTTCGCTTTATTCCTTTACCTAGCGGCGCAGTAACTAGATCTATTCCTACCTAAATCATATCTGAAGCGAAGCATATAGTTTGTGCTGACGACGTGAGCTTAGATCCTTGTTTTGGTTCTGTTCGTTAGCACCCATCGCAGTAACCACTGAGCCTACATGAGCATAGATTGTGTCACAAACCAGTGAAGCGTTCTAAATATGCCATAGAGAGGTGTACATAATGGTATCCACTTTTAAAACGAAAAATTCTTTGTAGAATATTTGGGTGTATTTACGAAAAAACATGGCGAAAATACAACCGCTTGCGTTACGAACATATTATGAAAATTCCTTGAACTGCAATGAAATATGCTTGGCCATTTTTAGTGAATAAACAGCAATGCTCTGAGAGTGCTGCAAACGTATGGATCACAATTGTCTACGCAATTTGTTTAGTACATTTGTTGCCAAATGGTATCACGGGGTATCTATATGAGAGAACAAGGCAGCACCTATTTGGTTCAACTTTTATCATAGAAAGTGACAATGGTTTGATGAAATAGAAAAGATGACAGTACTTCCTTTACCAATAGTGGTGGTTGAATCACAGCAATTGACGAAGAGGTCCAGGACAAAAGAAGCAGGTCGTTCAATTAAGTGTGAATTGTGAAAGGTAAGCATTTCCCAACTTTCCCTATCAGAATGGTAACTTTTCATGAAGCGCATATATATGTCAAATATAACTACAAATCTGTCCTCATTCGTGATGTCAAGTATAAAAATCCCTAAATTTGAAATCAAATTTAATTTGAAAAAAAAACTCAATTAAGTTTCGCATGGAATTAAAATAATTATGTTCGACTTTGCAACCTCTGTCACATTGAATTTTATTTTAACATCCTACACACTTCAGGCTTAGGGGTTTTTTTTTTTCAAAACGAAAATGCCATTCGCCCATTAGTTCATGTGAAATTCATTTAACCCATCTGTGGCATGGTACAACGTTTGTACATCCAAGTAATACACACAATTTTATAACGTCGACCATGTGTAGCTGCTGTTGTACCATAATCCTTTATTGGACATATAAACGCAATGCGACAGTTAAATTCGAATGCTATCCTCAGGAGTGATTTAATTTTATGAATTCTCCATTTTTAAGGCCCATATGAAAGTTATAAATTTAAAGTGAGTGTTGGTAGGTTCTTGCCACAGAAAAATTCATTTATAATTCACAATCGTTGTGATGAATCTAATTTTTAATATAAAAAAATCGACATGAAGTCTTAGAGTTTCCTAGTTACTGAATAGCTTTTCTAATCAAAAGGTCATAAAATGTTCAATAACGTATCGCAAAGTGAAAATTGATCCACTCCGCCGTATCAGGAGCGTTGCACAAAGCCAAATATGCATAGACAAAGCAGGAACGAAGGATTTATGATTTATAAAAATGTCAATAGTCACTGACGCAGATAGAATGGTAGATGTACTCTGGATTCATTTCCAGCAACTGATATATAGGCATAAGTTCCGAGAAGTGGATGGAACAAGAAGATGTTCCATGCACAATCAATGTGCAGATAACCCTCTCTCGTAATATAGAAAATTCTGTGCATCAACAAGATGAAGAAAGATGCCCCGTCCTTGGAAGTGTACATCCATCAAGAAGCTTAGTCTAGGTGAACGAAAGATGTTGCATCATACAGTTTATTTGTTTTTAATAATAAAGTGAAATTTGGGCCTAGGCATTACGAATAGCTTCGGTTAAAGTGTCCCAGTCTGTCGCCTTCATACACTTTACGAGATAACCTTTTCCAATCATTTTCGATTAAGTTAAGGACACTGAATAGGTCGGCCATGACAAAAGTTCCACGCCTTCTGATTGAATCCGATTTGTAACAACCCTGGAAGTGTGGATGGAGTCATCTCGGAATAACTAAGGCAGGGGTCTGAAATTTTGTTCACTTTTGAAAATTACCGTTCCAGCAAATATTCAAATTTGTTTCTGTTCATTGTTGTAGACAGAAACAACTCGATTGTGCCATAGTAGGTAAAATCGCATCCTGTCAAAATAAGCTTCATTGATAAATCATGAAAATAAACTTTTAACCGAACCGATGGTTCAACCTTTTTTTCATCTGAGAAGACACTGCGTTGCCATTTACTGCTACAAGCAACATGTTCTCCTGCAATACTCAGTTGCTCCTTGCCTGACAGCGGAATGTTGTTCGTCATCGCCGTTTAACAGTCTGTAGAAGTGGTTCATCCACATCCTCAGCATCGACTGTGTCTCAACTGCGATATTTTCCTTGTTCAACTCGACTTGATTCTCTTCGAGCCGTGTATCGTTGGTTTTGACATTTTCACTTTGGTAAAACTTGTGAACATCGTTCCTGGAGTGGCACATTTCTACATTTTACGTTTTCTCAAAAGCTAGTGCTCTTTCTTTTCTTGCTACCTTTGCGTTAAAATCGTTTACCACGGTTTTACCGTCATACTTCCGTAGTCGCTCATAGGTTCTGTCAAAGAGTTCGTAGAAGCAATCCTTTGCTTTATGATTTTTTTCCTCTGTCGGTCCGTGTGCGCACATAAGTCTTATGTTGGCGAATTTGCCCTTCACGGGGATTGTAACAATACGTTCGCTAACGTCTTGGAAACATAAGACTTCTTGCTTTAGCCTGGCAATTATCAGAAATCCGAATCCGAAATAGTCGCTGTTTCTGCTCACTAAAACATGGTTCGTAGTAGATCTCATAGTTTATCAAACATAGAACAAACGTCGTTGTCCGTTCAGCAGGGTTGCTTCCTAATAATATTTTGGATTTGCTGATGAGCTCGCCACACATGGGAAAAAATTACCAGATCTACCCTACACGGATGCACTAGGCACTCCTATCGCTACATGCCAAAGCTTTCTAGTGATGGAGTGATGGAGCACGATGTGTCAAATAACCAAACAAATTTGAGAAGATCTAAGGGACTGATTTCACTAACGGACATTATTTAATAGGCAAGCACGCAGAAAAGCTAGGCCTCTACTCAAACGACTGCTGTAGAGCTGCATAGACAAAGAGGATGAAGAAACAATACTTCATCTCCTCTGTAACTGCTCGACCCTATCAAAGAAAAAGGAAGATCCATATTGGATCTTACTATTTTCAAAATCTCAGTTATTTGACAGAAACGACAGTGAAAAGCATCCTCCGCTTCATCAAAAGCCAGAATGTATTTCTCACAAGATCCACGTGGTATCACAATGAACCAAATATGATCTAAGTGTGCTTGCAAACGCTAGCAGCCACTCTAACCAAACCCAACCTTAAAATGTTTTTTTTTGCATGGGTGGGTAGTTAACCCAATGCACAACCTCAATTATAGGGCCAGTTCCAATTTACTAGATATCCTTTTGGGCACGGGGCCATCAGTTTTAGTTTCAAGTACATTATTACAAATCAAATGTTGTAGACAGTAGACAAGCTGATACACCCACAACCCAGTCACACCGATAAAATCTCGCATAAGATAATGTAACCATCAGGCTATATGATGCCTTTGTATATATCATCATGACGTCCTTGAAAGTCTCATTTGCGACCGAACCTATTTGGAAGTTTTTTTTTTTTTGTTGGTAGAACATTTTCTTAAATTAAAATTGACACTCAAACGAAATATTCATAAGAAGTCTTACAAACCTCAGTATACATCTAGGCGCTAATATATCCTCCGGCATCCCTAGTGCATCGTTAGCCCATGCGCCTATGACTACATATTTTATGAAGAAATCTCAGAATATACTCCAAAGGCACTGTAAATTATTTACCCAAAAAAAATGGCATCTTCCGGACATTCCCATTTAACACACCCCCAAAAAGGACGTCAAACAAAAAAAAATGTAATACGCGACCTTCAGCACGACGAAATGTGTCAGGATATGGGAAAAAGTTCATATTTCCCTTCAATAAACATCCACACATCCACAATCCGGCACAACTCTTCTCTTCTGTTCCATTCCACGAAAATTCCAATAGACATTGGGAGCGTATATCTATGTGTGTATCCATTCCGCTGCTTGAGTAATCAAATTTTAGCCGCCGCAATTCGGTTCAATATTTTCAAGAAAATTCGCTTACATTTTGGAAGTTTTGATTCTACTACGAGGAGGGTATGTTATATTTTAGGAGATTCGACAGGATTGCTTGAAATACGCCGTGACGCATCACATGGAACGGGATTTCAGTAGAAATTGAAATATGGTGTCCTTTCGTTCGAAAATGTGTGTCGTTGTTGACAACTAATGGTTTTCGATATATTTTGGCACCCGTACGTCGGGAAGTGGCGGTATCGGAAAGAAAACTACATTTAATGATTTTTCAACGTCGCACTGACATATTGAGATAAATCGAGGTCCGGTGAGAAACATTGAACAGATTTCACGGAATGTAACAAACGTAACTATGGCGGGGTTGAATGCGAAATAAAAGAACACATGTCTTGGTTCAACATTTTTTGGGTTATCTAGCGTTAGCTCAGTCATTTTTTTCGGTTTACTTCTACATATTCAACAATCTAGTTAACCTTCATTTTACAAGGGACTTGGGCGTAAGTGCGAATGTATATCCAATCATGAGATTCATTATAAAGGTCATTCAATAGGAATGCTCGAACTTGTCAGATTATGACAGAAACGTTGTTTGATCAATTTAATGTAAAATTTGTTGTTAATTGTTGGAATCATGGAACATTAGTTTCATTTAGAGAATAGTCCTGCATTCGAGAAACATTCGAGCATTTACCGTCCTGATGAGTCGACTATTCGATGAAAGATAGCAAAATGAAACCGATATGGTCCTAGCTAAGAATCAGTCAACACCCACACGTACATCAGGAAAAAGCCAGACCATGTTAAGTATCGATGATTTAAGTGCGAATGTACGGGAAGCCTAAGAGGCAGTCAAGTTCTCGTTCATCAAACGACATAAGCTTTTCTATTATGACTTAAACTTGGCTAATTTACCTGCAAACGTAATATAAAATGAAACATAAGGTAAACTACCAAAACATCACCGTATATTCTACAATTGGGAACTAATGTCGGATTTGGTATGATATAAATCAAATGAGGCACACAAAAGCTCTCAGAGAAAGTCACCCAAGGGCGATCGCTAAAGATCGATGATAGGCAACTTCTTGTGACCTAAACTGCTGGATATTGAAACCGATGCAGTGGTGGATGGATGTTCAGATCGAGTGACCTGGGGACATGGTTAACCACCGATATCTAGCATTTTAAAGCTTTTAGACTACTTTATACAAATTATATTGTTTATCAACTTAACGCAAGAGACCGCCAGGATCTTCGCATAACACCAGAAGCCAATGTCGAAGAACAATGACAACGATGTCAAGATACCATTAGATCAGCCGAAACTGATGTGCTAGGTTTCTGGGCCCACCAGCAAGAAACCCTTGTTTTGTTGAAGTATGCCGACAGATGCTCGCAGCTTAGAACGAGGCCTGCAAGGCTAAGCTGCGTTGAAGACGCGAACTGCCATTGAGCTCTTTATACAATGAAGGGCGGGACAGCGGCTTTCAGAAAGACGAAAAAATAAAAAAACAAAAAAAAAGCGTGAGATAGAGAGGCGCCATTCCAGAAATTATATTCGCAAGTTTAGCCAAAGTGTAAAACGACAAAGCCAGGTTACAAGACTGGAACGAAATCCAGTAGAGATGAATAAGGAAATATCGTAATTGAATCACAGTGGATGCAGAGGATATAAAAGAACGACTTCTGCAAACGGTCAACCGCGATGACGAACAATCTTCCGCTTTCGGGCAGAACAAACCATTTAATATTGGCGACGACAGTGAAAACTACTAACCACCAAACCTAAGTGAAGTGAGGACAGCAATATCTAAACTTAATGTTAACAAAACTGCAGGAATTGATGGCCTTTCCATATAGATATATAATGACGGCGAAGATGATTTGGAAAGTAACATCCACCAACTCATAAGCCAAATCTATTCGGATGTTCAGCAGCGTTTGCCCGATCCACAAAAGAAGGGAACCTCTTAAGTGGGCCAACTGCAGAGCCAAAAGTCTCCTCAACGTCGCCTACAAATCCCATCTGCCGTAATATGTGAACGCATGTTTACCAACAACCTGATCGCCCGTTATCGGTGTGGTTTAAGAGCTGGAAAGCCAACAACTGATTAAATCTTCACACTTCGGCAGATCCTCGAAAAAAACACAACAATCCAAATCGATACCCACAACCTATTCACTGATTTTAAAGCCGCATACGACACCGTATATAGAGACGAACTGTACACAGCCATGTCTCGTTTTGGTATACCGGCCAAACTCCTCCGTTTGTGTAGGATGACGATGAAGAATTCTCGCGGCTCCACCAGGGTCGGTCACCGACACATTCGATAATTTGATTCTTGAGAAGATTGTGCAAAACTCCCGAGCAAACACCAAAATCTGTACAACTACTAGCATACGCCGACGATATTTACTTCATTCGTAGGACTTAGTGATGATGATGGGTTTGGCAGTAAATGAGGGTAAGACTAAGCATATGCTGTCAACACGAAAGGACAGAACGTCACCATTGGCAGATACAAGGTGGGCCAAAAGAGATCACCCTATTGGAAGATGCTCTTATTTTTGCAAATGGCCGCTAATGTGAAATCTGTTTTGACATTTGTGGACTAGACAGATGTAGAATTCAAGTGACCAAGTCATGGGGCGATACAATCCCCAATAAAGCGGAATAATCGTGTCTAATTTTTTGCGTAACAACTCGTCTGTAGTGCTGGCGCAGCGCGAATTCCGTCTCCGATTCCCCGGCCGTCCGACACCGACTGCGCAAACACTGCGCCGTTTGGCCATCAACCTTGAAGAGTATGGGACCACACGAGACGTTGCCAATAGTGGCCGGCCCCGGAGCGCCTGTTGTGCCGATAATATCGCAGCTGTTGCCTACGATGTCGAGCTGTCGCTGGAAAAATCGACCAGACACCGTGCCTCGGAATTAGCCATTAGCTGGTCGTCCCTTAGACGAATTTCGGTAAAAGGCTTGCCCATGTTTCCGTACAAGGTCCAGTCCGTGCATCAGCTGCTGCCTGTCGACCGCCAAACGCGTGGAACCTACGCCCAATCCGACCCATCCATGTCTTAGTCCATTTGTGACTTTGTAAACAAGGCATGAGATTAGCTGCAATTAATGTGCTGAGTTTGTGATACACAAGATTCAAAAATCCCTGGTTTCACGACGAATTCCGACAGACAGCCAAAAACGAGGCCTACAAAGCAAAGTTGCAGGTAAAGTCGAAGGCCGCCAATGAGTTTCATAGGCAATGAAGAAAAAATGTCAAAAAATACGAGCGAATTGACACTAATACATCCGTTCGTAGATTCATCGATTCACAGCCAGACCCGTCGGACACATTAGAGGAAAACCTCCCCTTAAGTGGCGCGCACAAGTAAAAAACTGGATGTTAACTAACGACCGGGCTAATTGGAGAGGCATGTAGGTTGAGGCCCAGGTTCATTTCGGACTATAGCGCCATTTTAGTTTATAAGTGTTATCATAACGAATCCAATCCAGAAAATTCAGATAGATTCACGTGACAATGTCATAGAAAATTGGATATCTTTAGAATTGTCAGCAAGTAAAGTTGCAGCGGGCAATTGAACAACACATTTTTGCTTTTGTATGTACAGATACAAAAACTAGAAACTTAGTCGTATACATCGATTTCAGATTAATGTAGTTATGTATGAATATGTTTACTTACTTTGAATATGAATTGTAAAAACAGCGCTTACCTGAAAAAAAAGAGCAAAACAATTACTTAATAGCGGAATGTTTTCAAATCATAAAAAATAAAAAAAATATGCTTAAAGAGAGCATCCCCTAACAATGGGATTTATAAGAACGACATATAGAAAACGCCATTTGTCCATACATATCGTTCAAACAACTTATCAAAATCGATCTTTTATGCTTCGACAAAAAAACGTTTTTCTATTGTAGTTTTATGCTATGGTGGTATACAAATGTTTTTTTATCTGAATATGTATCTTGTTCAGACACACGGATTTTAAAAATGTTTATATTTGTTCTGGACGGAGAGACAGACATGGCGAAACCGACTCGATTTTGAGTCGATCCATATACTTTAAGGATATGGATCTTTCGCTTTGTAAGAGAAAGTTCAAAATATCGTTTAACTAGCTTACTCCGCAAACGTTGTTTTGCCTTCAAAATCAGAAGCAAGCGATTTGTTGACCATGCTAGAAGCATGAATTTTCAAGTTTAAGGTTCCAGTGATGGCTATCATTGTACAACTTCATTGGCACACAAACATGGTTGTGTTGACATTTCTTTCAGGTAGCTGGTTAAAGGAATCATTGGGAAATTCTGTTTTATTTGGCTGGAATGAGAAATATTACTTCAGAACAATATATCTTGATGGGTCACTATTGCTTGGCAAAATTCATTTGGCATTTCTTTGTTTCGAGCTAGTCGTAATTTAATATCTAGCTACTTTTATCTTGTTTTGTGCGTTTATTTCACAAATATTTGGTTCCCAATGTTTTATTGATTCAAAACTATACATGTATTTTGTTATTGAAAATATTTATAAGACAGGGTGTCCTTCGGGAAGGTATACTACTTCGTTTTGCTGCCATTTTGTTAAACATTAGTCCTGACAGTTTATATTTGGCAGTCGTGAAGTAGACACGTGGCAAATTTATAATGGAAAAAAATTCGATAAAACAACGTGTTTAAATCGTTAAAACATTTTGTAAAAATCAATCATTAATTACTGTGACGATTCGAAAGTTACGTGAAATTTTTGTGCACTATTTATCGTGTAGTGAATGATTTCGAAGAAATACGGTCATGCATAATCAGCTGAAATCATTACTGCTGCTCTCAAGAAAGTGTTCAAAACAATCCATCAACCTCAATTCGACGCCGTGCCCATGTCGCCTGATTTGACTGCTCCGGACTTCTTTTTGTAGGGATATCTGAAAAGCAAGGTTTATGCAAACAAACCAGAAACGCTTGAGCAACTCAAAAAAAATATTCGTGATGAAATTAATGAAATACCGCGTGAAATGTGTAAGAATGTAATGAAAAGTGTGCTCAAAAGGACTCGCATTTGTGAGACTAACAGAGGCGGACATTTATCTTATATTGTATTCCATTCATAATTGCCGACATTAAATTATAAACAAACAAAGTAGTATACCGTCCCGGCGGACACCCTGTATTATCATTACTATCGGTTCTGTAATGCTGTTGCTTGTACTTACAGTGCTGGATATCTTCTTTGTTATGTTGATGAATCTAAACATAAATGTCATAATGCGATGAAGTCTTTTAAATGAATTCCGGTGACGGATGGTGTCAACGTAACCGTTGGTGACAACCCCTATTTCTTTGATAGCAATGACTGCATTCCACATTCCTTTGAGGAGTAGGAGTAGGATAATTTGGTTACTAAGTTGTAAGAGGTCCGTAGAACCACAAATTGCATGAGCTTTTTCTTTCTAGAAGAGATTCTTTGGATAGTGAATCCGCTGGATTTTTCTTGAATATTTCATGTTTCCATTTTCTAATTTATGTATATAGTTTATGAATTAAAGCAATTCGATTCGCAAAGGTCCATCTTTTTTTCTGGCTTTGACTTAAAAAAAAACCTTGGAAAACAATCAAAATGGAAAATAGTATCCATACAATAATCTAATTTGTAAAACTGTTACCTACACGATGTATATTTTATTTATTTTTCAGCTCCAAGTTTTTGATGCCAACAAAGATGGGCGACTACAGCTCTCCGAAATGGCGAAGTGAGTTGAATACTTAAAAAAAATATGTTTGTACATGTGTTACACCTTAGTTTAAAAATTTCGCTAGTTTTTGTCATTGAATTCTAATTTATTTATTTTTTCTTATATTTTTTCTATGAACGAATTCTACATTCATCAACAAACAAACAACCATCTCTATATAAATTGTGCCTTTAACACAAAATAAACATCGTGCAAACAAAAACCAACAACTTGTATATAATTAGACTGCTTCCTGTCAAGGAAAACTTCCTCTGCCGTCAGGTATTCAAGGTGAGTGCAGCATTTTCTTTTGAATTTATCAGTTATATACAAAAAACTGATTGTTTCTTTCTGTGAATTCTTGCTGTGATTTATTTTTTCGTCATCATTCATTGCCATGATCATCATTTTGTTGTTCGCCGAGGATTTTAATGTTTTTTTTTATTTTTGATTCACAGTTTTTTATCATTAGAAATTGAAAAGGCAGGAACATTATGATAGATTGGTTGTATAGGTATAACGTCTATAAATATGGTCTGAATGAGTGTATTGTTCATATTCTATAGTCATGTCATTGTATTTTTTTTTTTAATTTTTTTTTGTCAACTTGAATGAACAAAATACAGTCAGCAAATGAGGCACCATTTCCGTTTTTTTAGGGTGATTTCTAGATATTTCATCATAGGTACGGTGTGTGGTGAAAATTCATTCATTCCTTTTAGTTTATTTTTCATTTAGATTGTTCATTTAATATACACAATATATATTCGAATTTTTTACATATGAACTATCTTACATTTACATTACTTGATATGGAACGTAACGATTTTGATTTTTTTTTCTTACAAAAAAACTATCTTCCATTTACTTTTAAATGGAAGGAACTTTTAAAGGAACGTAATGAGTTAATATTTACTTGAAGTTGGCTCAATGTAGGCGGTCTTGGAATTACGATATTAAATCTGTACCATGCAACTCCAAATTCCAAAATCCTTTGTAGAATAAATAGGTCCAATAAGTCCAATAGGTCACCCTCTCCCAGACGGTTTTAAATCATAATTTCTCATCATTTAAAGACGGTCTGGGAGAGCCTAATCCACTTTGAAATGGTCTTAGACTTGTCGATTTGTACTCAAGGAAGTAGTTTCTATGAAATGGTATACTTCAATTTTGGATATACAAATTATTTCGAAAATTGATTTTTCAGAACTTCGAAACAGTCTTTGAATAATCCACCTTTAAATGGTCTTTGACTCACCAATTTATAAGCAGGAGAGTATTATCTATATTTTAATTTACTACAATTTTGGTTAAGACAGTTATTTCGAAAACCGATTTTTTTGGAATTTCGAAAACGTCTGGTAGAGCGCAGTTCATCTTGAAATTGTATTGGACCTACATATCATTCATAAGGAAATTGTGTATCAACACTTTGAAGGTATGAATACATGGTTATGTCATATATTAAGAAAATAGTTTTTTTGGTAATTGGCCTAACTTTTCTGCGATTAAATAGAAACGCACTATGCAATGAAATTAGCCTTAACTGTATATATCATTTATCTCAATTTTAGAAAAAAGTGAGTTTACAGCACACTATAACTCACTTAAGCCGCGACCATTTTCGGAAAGTCTTTTGTTGTTAACATAAAGCTTACACCAGCTTTCAATTCATCTGGCTCTTGGATTGGACTATTATATTTGTCCTTTCTTAGGGCGCTATCTAATTTACCCATGCAGTATCATATCCAACGTTGTATATTCGGTAGCGATCATAAAGGGCAATTCAATTTTAAGGGCCGATATTGAATTTGAATAAAACACAAATTATTTAGGGAAATTATTGTCATATATTTTTATTATGATAACATTGGTATGGATCAGTTATGTATGGAACAAAATATCGACCAAATGGCCCCCGCGACCTTGGCGGTCCAAACTTTCGATGACGCTGAGGCATAATTTAGGTTCTATGCCGTTAATGAGCAAAATTATCCCATCCTTTAGCTCTTGAATTGTTGCTGGCTTGTTGACGTACACCTTTTCTTATAAATAGCTCCAAAGAAAGAAGTCCAACGGTGTCAAATCACATGATCTTATCGGTCAATTGACATCGCCACCACGTGAGAAACACGACCATTGAATTTGTCGCGAAAAAGAGTCATTGTTTCGTTAGCTGTGTGGCAAGTGGCACCGTCCTGTTAAAACCTCATGTGGTCCAAATCCATATCTTCCATAAAAAGTTCGTCATCATCTCACGATAGCGTGCACCATTCACAGTAACTGCCTGACCGGCCGCATTTTGAAAAAAAATACGGCCCGATGATGCCGCCAGCCCATAATCCGCACCAAACAGTCACTGTTTGTGAGTGCATTGGTTTTTCGACAATCATTCTTGGATTATCATTCGCCCAGATGCGGCAATTCTGCACTGAGGTGAAAATGTGCCTCATCACTGAAATGAATTTCTTCGAAAATTGATCATCCGTTGTTGCCATTCTTGCACCATTCTGACCATTGACGACACTTTAAATGGTCAAGAGTCTTTAGTTTTTGAGTCAATTACACCTTGTAAGCGTGTAAATGTAATTCTTAATGCATCATGTTCATCAACGACGAGCGTTAAGGTGGACGGCTCTTCAGCCACAATTTCGGGAACAGCAGCAATATTTCCTGCAAAATGAGCTGTACGAGGATGCACTGTTGTTTTTACATCTCTAGCAGACCCGGTTTACTCAAATTTTTGCACGATTTTTCCGATTGTACGCACATTTGGACGATTAAATTGACCGAAAAAATCACGAAGTGCACGATTTGCATTTTGGTTTGAAAGCCCATTTTCATGAGCCTGAATAACTTTAACGCGTTACACGATTGTGTATCTTTCCATGGCTCGAATTGAGTTGGTCTGAAATTTAGAAATGTCAAATGAAATGCAGAAAAAAGCTTGACGTTTAGGTGCGGTTCTTATTCAACATCAACCCTTAAAATTTAACCACCCGTTAGATATACCGAAGATGTGTATTTCAATGTTCCTCATGATTAGCTCTTATGTGCGAAACGGGACAGTATGAAAAAAGGTGTGCCGATTCTCACGTATGTAATGAAAATGACGTCTGCAGAAGGTGCTATTCATGAAAGGTGTAGATAACACAAAGATACCAACTATTGGCGTTACAGGGTCTGGCTTTTTTTTCACAATTATTCATCTATGTGTGTGCATGTTTTGCACAATAAAAATTTGCCAATTAAACGCCGACGATATACCAACAGATGAGGAGACTAATTACAAATTTATTGAATTGTTTTCCAATTCTGCCATTAATGTCCGCGAGTATCTTATGTATCCTGAATAGCAAAACAAACAATGATAGAATGGTATTAAGTTACAAGTATACCTTAGTACATCCCTGATTGCATCTATTGTTTTTCCTAAATCGAGTTTTTATCTCACATGTACCACAGGTTTTCGAATGGCAGCTTGTACTTGTAGTGCGTATAAATTTCAGATACATTTGTATTCCAGGTCTATTTACTTTTTGAAGGGATCCAATATCCAAGGGCGTTATCTCTCTGGAGACTGAGTATTTTTCACGTTGTAAGGAAGTTATACAGAAGGAAAACCCGACTCTATATATGCGTCAGTATCTACTGTAGATTTAGTGTTTTCATTAGCCTTCTCTATTCCACAGCGTGAATAAATCTGTAAATTCTAAAATGGCATGTTGTCCAAATAGTTTTTATAATATGAGTGCAGTCAAGGGGTTATGAAAACCCTTTGTGTGCTTTAGTACAGTGCGGGCGTTAAGGAAATCGGGGATGAGAAGAAAGAAGGTACCGACTAACTAAAGCAAACTAAAGAGTTTGCCATTCCTCTGTCTCCTATAAGTGTTTTTGCACAATTTTGACTTTGAATGTTTGAGGCACCTGAAAAGACGCAGGTGTTGAACTCAAGTTTGGAACGTATAAACGTTTTACATATTGAGGCCAGAGCAGAAGGGGCGAAATATTCCATACATCGAATCAGGAAACCTAGACACTAAACTACATTGGAAGCAAACAGAATCTCGAAAACCCGAAACCACGAAAATTCTAAATCCCAAATATTGCATTGTAGGGACATAAAAATGGGAAAAAAATAAAAAAATTTATATTGATAAATCATAACAAAAGAATCCAACCCTAATTAACAAAAATCAGGTATGAAACAATATATGGCTAATTTTAATCCACTTACACATCGGCTCAAATTTTTCATTTTATATAACTTTTCGGGATTTAGTTTACTGATTTTTTTATTTTATTTGGAATTTAAAATAGACAACTGATGGTACATTTTCGTTCGCGTAAGTGTTGTAACCTTTGAGTATTTATTTCAACATTATTTTACGTACCCTTAAACACACAAAAAATTTGGACCCTGATTCCATTAATTTGGAATCAGGGTCCAAATTTTTTGTTTTTTTTTTTTTAACCGATGTCTGCCGTCGAGTTTCTGGGGTCTGGAATCTGTAGTCTGTTATTGATACAGGAGCGCAAAGTACTCTGTCGATTTTATTGAAATTGTAGGTATGGCTATTTTAAGTATGCCAATAGAGGGGTTTGGATCTGGACTACTAGCAACTAAATTAACCCCCCATGCATTTCATTTAATGGATTTTTTTAACACAAATATCTCGGAAACAGTTCTAACTATTTTGTAAGAAATTGATAATTAAGGTTATACAAGTATTAAAAATAAAACCCAAGATGACCAAATCGATACCCACCACCTATTCATCGATTTCAAAGACCGCCTACCACAGTAGTTATAGAGACGAACTATACAGAGCCATGTCTAGTTTTTGTTTACCGCCCAAATTCGGTTTGTGTAGGATGGCTATAGAGAACTCTCGCTGCTCCATCAGGGTCGGAAACGACCTTACCTACACATTCGAGACCAAAAAAGGATTTAGGCAAGGCGATGCGCTTTCATGTGACTTCTTCAATTTGATTCTTTTGAGAATTGTGCAAAACTCACGAGCCAACACCAAAGGCACAATTCTCCAAAAATCAGTAAAACTACTAGCATACGCCGACGATATTGACGTCATTGGTCGGACCCAACGTGATGTCATAGCCACGTTTGCTAGTATAGAGAAGGAAGCGGCAAAAATGGGTTTAGCAGTAAATGAGGACAAGACGAAGTATATACTGTCAACACGAAAGGACACACAACATCGACGAATTGGACAGAATGTCACCATTGACAGATATAACTTTGATGTAGTACGGGATTTGTCTATCTCGGCTCCGCCTTAAATCTGACAACAACATCTCGTCAGAAATCAAACGAAGAATTACTCCTGCCCACCGCTGTTTCTTCGGGCTAAGAAGGCAATTTAGTAATAAAGCCCTCACTCGAACAACTAAGGAGATCCTATATAATCCTGATCATCCCAGTCCTGCTCTACGGCGCTGAAGCATGGATCGTCTCAAAAGCGGATGAAGAAATCTTTGGTCGATTTGAAAGGAAAATTCGTCGAAAAATCTTCGGTCCCGTTTGCGTTGACGGGCTATGGAGACGAAGATTAAGAAAAGTACGAGCCGTACAGCGACATGCCCCTGGTCAAAAAACTCCGGATTGTAAAACGAATGGGAGTGCGCGACTGGAGGCGATTAGCTAAGGACCGGGCTAATTGGAGAGGCATGTTGTTTGAGGCCCAGGTTCATTCCGGACTGTAGCGCCACTTAAGTAAGTAAGTATTAAAAATAATACTGCGGCGAAAAATATCATCTATTCAAAACAACGGATTAGAGGAGAATGCATACATCGATTAAAACTGAATGAATTAAAAAAAATCGCTTATGGGTGCAATTTCCTAGGGGTAAGTGCGTTAAGATACCAAGTGTAAGGTCGGGCTCAGTGGCGCGATGGTTAGTGCGATGAACTGCCGCGTAGAAGGTCTGGGTTCGATTCCCAGCCGTAGCAACACTTTTTCACTGGCCCTCCTCTCGTGATGATCTGACAAATCATCCGAGTAGTATCAATTGTCAAGAGAAGCTTATCTCAAATTCGCCGTTCGCAGTCGGCATAAAACAGGAGGTCCCACCATCGTGCAAGAAGCATACAGGCACACATGATTGGTTGTGAGAAAGCTCGGCCCTGGGTACTAACAAAAATTTGTATTTTTGTAAGGTCATAGTTCAAATCCCGAAATTGGCATCAGCTAAATTTTTGTACTGGTCCATCTTTTGCGATAGTCGGGCCAACTTTCAAGAGTAACACACTGTCATGTGCTCTTTGTTTATGCCTGAACAATTTGTTTTTGTGTTTTCCAAAAAAAAAAAGTTTTTTGGCATATTAAAGAAATTCGAACATTTTTTTCAGGAAAATATTTTAATAATACTGCTATATATAAAAAGTCATTCAAATTTATAAATTTGACCTTATGCCAAATCTGGGCGGTTGAGTTGTGATAAGCTTTTCTTGACAGTTTATAGTACTCGGATGATTTGGCAGATCATCGCAAGAGGAGGTCCAGTTTATTGAGACCAGAAATGCGTTTTTTGGGTGGTGCGAAAACTATTTTCAAATGTTGAATTTAGTTAATGAAATGACAAATTTCGGTTCGATGGAAACGTATATACCCCTACATGTCACTTCTATGCAACATTGTAATTTTTATTTAGTCTGTAGAATATTTTGATCCATACCTTATTTGATCCTACTTACTTAAAAGATTGAATTACGATGATTTGCACAGCGGATTGCAGCGTTCTCATATATGTGGTGTCTTTACTGTTTAATAGTTGGCAGTATTTGTTTGAACAATACCAATGTAAATCTTCTGAAATATTGTTCATCTGTTCATCTATTTAAAAAAATATAACTCCCAAGTTGACATTTCTCTCAAGTTGTCAGGTTCCCCATATAAATATTCCATAAATTTATTTAAAAAAAAAATATCCATGGCATATTTATCTGACATTTTTAAGCTGACGAAATACATCAACTTTCATAGCATCTTAAATTTAACACTAACCGATACCAAATGAGGCAAATCTCAAACTATATTCTATCTGCATCCGATAGTTTGCAAAGTTTAAAACAACTTAAAATGAAGATGACTCATGTGTTTGCAAGTGACGATGGCAGTACTTTTTGATATGTGTTGGTTTAACTTTGAAAGATGTTTAAAGTTTGTGTTAAACTTTAGACGATATGAGTTCCTTATGTTCCTAACCTTTAAGTTTAACTACCAATAAATACTCACTTCCAAAGGTTATAAAGTCCACAATGAAAACTGCATAGTAACTACTGTCGGAAGTGGTTTATTCCAGTCATAACACCGAAATTGTTAACATTACTGACAGGAGGAATAAAGAATACTTCCAATCATAAAATTATATTGACTTCATCTGCAGTTATGACACCCCAATGACACACGTTCGGTATCGCTCCCTCATGGATTTCCAAACAGAACTACACTCAACTACTGCATTCTTGCAGTGTTCAATGCATTTTGCTAACACAACAGATGTGTCAACAATATTAAGATTCAGCACAATGTTGCATCTAATAAAGTGTCAATGAAAATTGACGTTCCGAATTCATTTGTGCGTGTGTATTGTATGTATGCTCTTCGATTTTCCAATCAGTGACATCTGAAATTCGACACCGAAATGTTTGGTTAATCCAGTTGTATACATATAAATATACATGGTGTGTGTTAACCGTCTAATGGGATGCCTGTCACTTTGACAAGAGTGCTTTCAGTCAGGAAATTGGAAGGAAATGATCCAGTGTACATTATTCAATATAACACAAATTAACACCACTTCAGCCGGACGCAGAAACGGAACCAATAGAGCTTCTATATTGCTGTGCATACATCCTGAACGATTTAAAGGATATTCAATGCACAAGTGCATATAAATCGCAACCATCTGCTGATTTCGTTCCATTAAGGAGCGGGCGTGTATTTTTTTTTAATCCTCAAGAGTCTGAGAATAGGGTTAAATAAATGGACACGAGGATGTTAGTTTACTGGTAACTCCCTAATGGCATCACACACTCCTGAATGAGCTGTAAATTTCAACATTTTTTCATCTGTTTTACTCTTCGAATTCGCTTTTTCCTTCGGTCTGAGTTGCTGAAGATTTAGAGGAGGTAACACGCAATCTGGAAATGTGGGGAACAATTTTCACTGGTTCTCCCTTCCTAGTAAATAATGTGCACCGGGCATACGAATTGTGTTTTAATTAAAACAAACAAGCACACAAAAAAGAACAGCAGAACTTTAGTTTAATATAGAAAATCCGTTACATTGTTTCTGATTCTCTGCGAGTCCTTCGTTCTGCTATTGAATTTGTTGGGAAAGTTTAGCAAGCGGGTTACTCTATAAGAATCGACTATTCAACGAAAGTTGGTCCCTCAAACAGGAATTTAATTAGCAATGTAGCTTATTTTAAAGAGTTTTCTTTTTAAAAGGCTAAGAATTTTTATTTGGGCCGACATTTTTACTTCCCTCAGAGACAGACAAATTTTTAAGTTATAAAACTGGCCTGGTATTCATTCGAAGGAAGGAATGCCGCTTCACCTTCTATCAGGACATGATGTGGAAACAAATCACCCTTCTATATGCCACCTGTACATTGCTTGAACGATCTCACCTTGTCACCTTAACATAGAGCTCATTTTGCAGAAAGAGTGCTCATGACTTTTAAGTGTTTCTGTGTAAGAAATTGGATGTGTAAAGGCATAACCGGCGGCGATGAGTTCTTTGCCGGATGTGCTATTCAAAAGTCGCAATTAGCATATGACAGACTCCAGTTCTAAAGAAAAGCGTACCTAACATTAAAAGCTTAAATACTGCACGTGAGTTTATATAGGAACATGAATTTGTCGCAATAGATAAAAGTTACTAATCACTCTATAGATGAAGTCCGAGTTGGATCTTAAAAAAATTATGTATTTCATCAGATTACCCCAGTTTTGGATACAAATATTAACTTTGTCTTACGAAAGGAATATCTGGACGTTAATAACAAATGAATTTTTTGATCCAATCCTAGGATCTTTTTTTTAAAGCTGCAAATCAGCTGAGGGGTTCAAATCTGTCCACACTTCTGTACAAGAAAATACATCCACACTAATTAGAGGAACCATACATCTTCTAGTCATCACAACACAGTTGATTTAAATCAAAAGAAATTAACTTTAAAGAGCTAATAGATATTTCAAACAAGTGCAGATACACACATATAGAGGCATACACTGAATTTACTGGATCCTATCCAAAGACGTGTTATCCGTCGTATAGATGATTTTTCCTTTAATTCGAAGTTGGCCCTTCGGCACAGCGAAGACCTGTAGCTGGCAAATATTCGGAGGAGCTCAGAGAAATCACTCATAGACTCGTTAGATTTTACCGATCAACAAGACATGCAGATTCAGCTCACAGAAACACTGTCCATTTAACAACGACACAAATAAAATAAATATAATAGTAGTTGCACCGAATTTTCAAAAATTGTGCTTCTGGTGTTTTGCACAATCCTCACAAGAATCCGATTCAAGAAGTCACATGACAGCGCATCGCCTTGCCTAAATCATTTTTTGGAATCGATTGTGTCGGTGAGGTCGTTTGCGACTTTGATGGGCCAGCGAGCATTCTCCATCGTCATCCTACACAAACGGAAGAGTTTAGGCGGTATACCAAAACCAGACATGGCTCTGAAATCTATGAATAGGTGGTGGGTATCGATTCAGACTTCTTAGGTTTTTTTTTTTTCAGGATCTGCCAAAGTGTGAAAATTTGATCGGTTGCGGACTTTCCTGGCGTATGACCATACATACATAAGGGCCGATCAGTGTGGTAAACTGGTAAACGGTTTCAGGCGTTCACATATTACGGTGAACTTATGCCTCTTCAGTTGGCACAGTTCGGAGGGTCTCCTTTTTGTGGATCGGGCAAACGATGCTGAGGTTTGGCTTATGAGTATGTTAGCAAGTCATCTCCGTCGGCTTTAAAAAGCTCAGCGGGATGGCCGTCATTTCCGGCAGCCTTATTAAGCTTGAGTTTAGATATTGCTATCCTTACCTCACTCAGGTCGGGTGGTTGGCAGTTTTCGCTGTCGTGAATGGTTCGTTCTGCATGACAGCGAAATGTTGTTCGTCTCCGCCGTTGAACGGTTTGCAGAAGTGGTTCTTCCATATCCTCAGCATCGAATGTATCTCAACTACGATATTTCCTTGTTCATCTCGACAGGACTCTGTTCGAGCCTTGTAATTTGTTGTCCGGTTTCGTTTAGCAGGGTTGAATAAAATCAGTCCTTTACGAGGCTAATGGTTGCTTCGAAACATATAGTTTTTCCACGGGTGGTTCTGGATAGTTCTGTAGGGCCAGTTCCAGTTTGTTAGATACCCCTAGCGCACGGGGCCATCAGTATCCACTACGTGATGTAGCGTTGCCGTTGGCCTCTTGGTTCATCTGCCACCATCTCCGTTCAAGGGGCCTGCCTAACCCTTGGAATTTCTAGACAACCTGTTGTCCGACTATTTCGAAGCAGCTTGTCTAGATTCATGTGGGGCAGCAGGCCGGGTATTCATTCAAATACATTCAGACCTGGCTGTTTATAGTGTTGCTGTTTTTCTTCTTGCTATCAGCACTCGCGCTTACCGTATAGCAAGTCAAATCCGGTTGTATGTAAAAATAAGCACAGTTGTAGTCAGAGATACAACCACTGGGCATTGCCAAGTTAAATCCAATCAGAGTCTACCCTCGTTCAACAACACCCAACCATCGATCTGAGCCGATTATGCTGAAAAATATTCAATTATATATATCTCAATACATCTTTTTAAAAAAAAAAACAAAACATGTTGATGGTATCACGACTGGGAATCGAACCCGGACATTTTGCGTGGTAGTTCATCACTTTAAAAACCAAGTAGTTATAGCTGCCATAAACCCTCAGACTATAGCTCTAAACAGGGCACTGTTATATATTATTTCGGCGGATCAGCTAACAAAACATCTTTACAAATATCAGATGCACACACATCCCCGGAAACTTTAAAGAATCCTTAAAATTGATATACCATCATAAGCCTGTGGATTTACCTCCACACAGGCTGAAATTTTGCGGACAAGTATCAAAAAAAGCTCAATAGAAGTAAATGCTTCGGGAAAGTGGACATTTGAACTTTATAGAAAACAAATTGTTAGTTGGGTGTGCGGGTTAAGTCTTTGAATTATGAAATGTCAAGCAAATGAAATGAAATGAAATGTCAAACTGAACAGAAATGCCATGACAATTTATAGGAATCAGTTAGTTAATCAATTCTTAAAAATTTAATATGTGAAGTTACCTGGTATACACGGGGGCTCAAATCTAGTCTGTGTAGGCAAAGTTATATTTTTTGCCTCAATGAATTGGACCTCTTATTTAACGACGACTTCAAACGGCAAAGAAGGTTTCCTTATACTCTTGGATGTTGATATGGAGGTGAAGCAGCGAACAAATAAAGAAGGCATTGTTACCTTCGTGACTTAAACCAGGGACCTATTGCATGTTGCACCGCTCTAAATTGATTACCAATAACATTACGTTTTTTTTAGTTTTGTGCAAAGAAAAGTATAAGCCCACTTTTTTAACCCTGGCTTGAAAAATTAGGATTTCGAATTTTAAATTTCAACAATCATGTATTTCTTTTCAGTTTGAGTGATACCAGATTAGTTTATTTATCTAAGCCTATATAGATTCAGAAACAAACACGCCTATTAACAATGTTAAATAATTTATTTATCACGTAAAAAGAATGAATTTTCGCAACACTACCGTATTAGTCACCCCCAAGTAGAAATTATTATTTCATACAAGTAGTTACCCTACAGTTTTACCATAATTACATCCATCTGCTGCATTGCATTGCATCCCTATCAGTATTTTTCATGCATCACAGTCATATTAGTTTGTATAATCATCATTTAGCTACGTATAAGTATTTGTTTGCCTGGACATTGAAATCCCTTTACCTCCCATTATTCCCCCATATAATTTGATAGCCCCATTGAAACCATTTAAGTGTTTAGTGCTAAAACTGCGATTGAAACAGTGATACTATGAATTAAAAACTCGTTAGAAAAATGTTCATGTGCTACCACGTACTCAGTAGCTAATCCAATTTTTTTCACACATCGATAGATACAATCGACATGCCACACCCTACCAAACTATCGTTCACTGCAGAAGCATGGATCTGAACGTATCGCTGTATCTTTATCAGAAACGTGTTGTATGTAAGATAAATAAAATTCGCATCACGTGTTGGTTTAGCTATGATGTCGATGCAATAGAGCATACACACACCCACTTGGATGTGTGTATCCGTTTCATTTGCTGAAAATTGCAATAAAAATTGAAATTTGTTGGAATGGAAACTTATTTCGTATCTATCCATCTTTTGTATATTGGTGTTGTAATAATAAATGACAAACGTTCTTCGAAGGTAGAACATGTCATGTTGCGTAGTCGGGCGATTTGTTTGTAGATATTAGGTGGAGAAAAAAAAAAACAAATTTCCGAATGTAATTTTTTTGTTAAGAATTTACATTTTAATGCTTTCACCTGGTGATCCCAGCACGGATTTTTATTGAAAGGATTTTCGCATAAGTCAGCAAACATCTGGGAGAACGTATTTTTTGTTTGTTGGTTGGAGATATAGATATAGCTGTGTGTTGAAGATTTTTCCCTACCCTTTCATTTTCGGAATGCTACTTGATTGCGTAAGAACGAAATTCATGGTTGTTTCGTTCTGATTGCGCTACCTGTCGACAGGAAGGAATTATTGTGTTGGGAATTTTATTTCTGCCGACAGTTTAAATTTATATGTTGATAGGTTTTTTTTTTGTATTTTGGTTTTAATTGAACTCGTGAATTGAATGGAATCACATACTCGTGTGAGCAGTGCCAATAAATTCACAGCTGTACAGGATACAATCATTTATCGAATGAGGAAATATGTATCGGTGCTTTGAAGAATTGTGTATAGCTTCGATTATTATTGGTTTTGGATGACTAACTGCTACATCATGTGAAAAATGTATATGTTCATAGTCATTGTTTTTGCTTAAGGGCATATGTGGGTGAAGATACAGAACAGTATGGTCCTGGATGATGATACAGACAGTCCTGGTTTTGTTTAACGTAGATGATTATGTCATGGAAATCTTGATTAATCAAGCTTGTCGGAAATTTGCCGAATAAATAGTGGTGAAACAGTGCCCTGAGATTCTCAGCAATGTTTGTTATAAATCAGTATATAAATAGCTGGAGATTATACTTATGTTGGTAGGAATGAACCTATAAAATCTGTTACATCACTTAGTTGTTTTGTAAGAAAAAGAGTTTTGGTATTGAGTTGTTAGTTGAAATGTGTTTTTTTTTTAAATTGCCTGCCTTGTGTGTCATTCAAATGTCTGATAATTATGGGTGATTTAGCTTAGTTTTTTTGAATATCTTCTGTAATAGTATCTCGAATACGGGGACGAACAACAGAGTCGAGTTGCGTGTTGTTAGATTGATTTTTTTTTTCAAATATTCTTCAAAACTTATAGGTTATAATATTCAAGAACAGAAGGAAGTTTATAATCGGGAGTAGTTCGGAAGACAATAAGGCTGTCGCCAGTTTCGATTATTTTAGTCATCCGGAAATATTGAAGAACGAAAACTATTTCATATTCAATTGTATGGTTAAGAAACGATTTTACATTTTATTGTGCGCAAAAAATAGGCTTTAAATAGAAGTTGCACGGGTATTTCGATTAAACAGACGGCGGTATTTATATGTAGTTATATATATTTCGTGGCAACATTTTGTTGGAAGAATCGATAAAGAAGTGCAAAACATTCCGCCGGTGTTTGAGTAAAGGTATCTACTAATGTTTTGGAATAGCTTAAAACAGTAATAGTAGTATAAAAATTAAAATTCAATAATTTTTTTTTCCGTGGGCTGGTGGAAACCTTAATAGACACGATGAGCAATTAGCCAAAGTAGTGTGAGATTTTCACTCACTAAAACCACCACCCTTTTTCTATCTGTATTGCAACTATGTATGTGACTTATGTAGCAGTAATGAATATTTGCAGGTAACTTTCCTTTAATGGACTTATCCATGGGCTTAGTACTGCAATAAATTTGTTTCGTCAAGATTTTGGAGGATCGTTGCTAACACAACAATTTCTAAGAGAAAGTTAAAAAGTTACTTAGATACGCAAACATTGATTTGGCACAAAGCTGATGTAGCTAACGCTGCCATCTAAAAAAATGCATGGATTCCCATGATTTAATGAAAATGATTTGTGGGGTTCCCGATCAAACAGCAGTAAACACTCACACGAAGATAGACGGAGATATTTCAACTCCAAATAATGCAAACTAGGTCTTGCCTTTTTGTTAAGTACATATATCCTCGAACAAAAATCCGAACGACACATTTTCATGATACAACAGAAATAATTGTTGGGTTTTTATTTTCTTCTAGTTCTAGTTCTAGTTCTAAACTGAAACAACCCCATAGGACTGGGGATTTTAGCTCTGGGAATTACATTTTTTAAAGATTTTGCTGCTAGGAATTACAGTTTGGAAATTTTTCCTTGTGGATATCGTACGCTACCCTATGATTTTGTCAACACTATTCTTGAGAAGTTTGTGAAAAACTTCCTTCCCAAACAATAGCATACCCCGAGAACGCTTAAATCACTGTGTTTGCACTTTGGTATGACTCACGAACATTATTCCTAGAGTGGGCCCAAGACCTATATCGTCGATCGTGAGCCTTTCTTTGGAAACCTACAGATGAAGGCGAGACCCGTTACTGAATACTACAGGTAAAAAAAGAAGAAATTCATAGCCTATAGTCCACAATTACGGGTTTCATCTTCACCTGCAGCTTTCAATTTTAGACCTCGTTCTTGACTGATACATCTATCCGGGATACACGCTCTGCAAAGACTTAGACTATCTCTTTCAATTGTAGTCTTTCGACATTAAAATATTTCACAGTACATATTTTAGATGGTTGACTGTTTGTTGATCTGGATATCGCCATGTCAATTATGGTTATCAAGTTGAGGAAACCGTGTGCTGGCTATAAATGCATTTCTTTCGCACAATGATAAACCCGCCTCAGTCCGTTCTATATAATGAATTTGCTTATGTCTTTGAAGCATAAGGCTACTTGGTTAGGTCTATCGGCTATTACAAAACCAAAATACAAATACAAATTGGCGCAACAGGCTCGTTAGTACCCAGGGCTGAGCTTTCTTACAACCATTCATGTGTGCGTGGGCACTTGGGGGGCCTCCTCTTCACAATTGATACTATTCAGATGATTTTTCAGATCATCACGAAGGGGGCAGTGAAGGAAGTGAAAAATCTTTTCTGCTCAACACAACATGGACCATAAAAGATATCACCGTTAATCTCCTTCTGACCCGACCATCTCATGTAATTTCAGTTAATTCGAGGTTCCACTAGTTGTTTGGCTGTACCATTTCTTTTAAGTGTTCTAACACTGCAGGTGCAGATACGAACGTCGATTCCATTTTTTTTCTTTGTGGTTAACATTCCATTCCGATTGGTTTTCCGTGATTAAGTTATTTACTCGAAGCACAATTCTCAACATGCAGAGTCAGTTCAAATTATTAGATGTCCGTAGGACATGCGGCCATCAGTTTCCATCCAAGTACCATATTTATTTAATAACTTATCGCGTTCAGTCTACAAACAACTTAGAAACATATTTAAGTGAATCTATGTATTAACCAACAACAATGTAACATTTTAGTGACAGGGGTTTTCAAGCAGCATTGGTGTAAACTTTTTCGATATATTTTTGTTTCGTCTTTGTTTTCTATTACATTAATTAAATCTACAAATGTCCACTTGACCAGTTGACACTATGGTAAACCCGTACTCAGCATTTAAACGGCAGCCTTAATCAAATCAAATGCACCCCCCGATGATAGCCATCCAATTCAATTAACACCACATATACCATATACTATCACTAATTTATTTATATTAAAACATTATTTCCGTTACGTATACGCCACAGTGTATCCTTTCTCTCTCTGGCTTTTGAATATATGTTATAATTTGCAGAGCAAAAACCACGTCCGCAAATCAAATTTTTCCCTTGCAGAGATTTTTGGACGAATGCCCAAAAAATGTGAAAACGGAAAATCCATTAAATTATGAGCGAACCTTAATAGAGGAGGGTAGACGATGCAGCATCCCATTAAAAAGGGATTAATCCGCTTGTGACTCCTGCTATAATTTGATTATGCATCGTCAAGAGTTTCCCTATGTGGCAGTCGCCTTGCTTTATATTCACAGACACACACTTTGAGATCAATTTTCACTGATTTTTCATTCAGATAATAGAACTGTTCGTTCATTACCCTTCCCAAAATAGAAGAAAAATAAAGCCGCCCATCGTACCCCCTATTATCATATCCTGTCGTCAGTGCAGACAAATATTTCAGCTAAGCTCTGTGTGAGATTTCATGTTCAGTTAAGCTGAAAATTCGATAAGAGACACAACACGAAATCTGTAGTTTGTCCTTGTACCCATTGTACAATCCTTGTGCAAGGAGTTGTTTTGGTTTAAGGATGCACTTATATATTCTCCTCCATTGCCAGTGATTAGTAGTCTTTGGATTTATCCACTTTCGAAGGACTTTGGTAGTTTGTTTTGTGTTGGTTTTTCTCTTCTTTTTTCTTTTTTTTTTAAATATCCTGCGTTAGCATGATTTATTGTGATGAAATAAGTGTGTACTACTTATTGAGTCCCATTTGCTAAGCTTCAAATATGACTTTACTGGCATTTTGCCATTCAATGGGAAATTAATCACCACAGTCACCTGAAGGTGGCCAATATTCATATCTCAATCCTATCTCGGCGGTGACCTATGTCAGTTGCAGCTTTCACTAATTGCTTCCAGAGCACAGCGGTGGGAAATTTATCACGCTAATTGAACTGTGCGACCGGTTGCAGGATTAACGCAGTGATAAAGTTGAAGTTGTTGTGTTTGGAAGGGGCTTTCAATGGAGGGTGAGGAAATGTTTACTTCCTTTCTTTGCTGTTGGTATTTGTTGTGCCCCGCCCCATTAAAGGATATTTAAAGATAATCAGAAAAATAATCAAATAAACAACTTTTGGAATAACGACATGTTTCGTCGTGGTAACCCGAAAGTTAATCTCGTTAATAGGATTTTGTGTACATGTGCACAAAAATAGACTTAATGTGTGATGGATGTGTGTGGGTGGGGTAAGTATTTGGGGGGTAGGCTTTTTATTGATTGAGAATTACATTTATCATGATTATGTTAGTCCAAGGATACAGCTGTTGATCGAGTACAATTTGTATAAAATGGATGAAAATAATTTATTTTAACGATTCCTAGAATGTGGTTTCATTTCCATATGTTTGATAGAGGTCCACCAGCCGTTTGCAGAGCACATCGTTCACATAGCGCAAGCTACTATCCTGCGCTTTTGACGATTGAATGAAGAATAGAAGAAGATCCACAGTCATATCCACAAGTGAAGAAAGGTCACTACGTGATTCCTTAGGAACCGTAAATTTTAGTCTCTTGCGAAAAAAAAGTCATTATGTGGCGAAACTTTTCGCATAAAGACGATCAGTAATAAGCGGTTACTCTCTTGGAGAAAACATAATAGGCTGGGCCTATTCCATTTTACAAGGTGGCCCAAAAGAGATCACCCCATTATTTTTGCAAATGGCAGCCAATGTCAAATCTGTTTTGACATTTGTGGACTAGACAGGTGAACAAGGCATGGAGCAATACACTCCCCAAGAACGCGGAATAATCGATGTGGACGATTTTTCGTTTGAAAGGAATTTCGATGCCATTATGTATGGAACATAACATCCTTCGGCTGCGGCTTCTCGAAATTTCTAATTTCACATGACTCTGGCGCATAAATGAGACTGAATTTGACCGATGACATGCGTTAAGTTGTTATTCACTAACACCTCAACCCTTATTGTATTTGTATTGCAACTAAGTATGCGACTTATCTAGCAATTTTTGTATCACTAGTAATGAATGTTTGGCAGGTAACTTTCCTTTGAGAGTTCCTGCTTTTTCCGCAATTTAAAGCGCGATTTGTTATTATCAGGCCAAATCCAAGGGATTAGTTCTTTGAAGACGTCGCAATAGAGTTATTCATCAAGAATTCGGAGGACCCTTGTGAATCAAGTGAAACAGACTCCAGATTCTTCAAAAAGGACTTGGGTACGAAGACATTGAATTAACCCAAATAAGTCACTTTCGCACAGCAAGTATCTTAAGATCTTCTGCACCATTTTTTTAATGCTCACTCGTGTCTACCATTAAAGCAATTCTCTATAATGGTTACCAACATATTGTTATGCACATACTAACTGTTGTTTACGGCGTAAAGCTTATTCGAAGCCTTCATGTATCGCGTTGTTTCTCGGATTTGAAGACACTGATAGATAGCTGGATCAATGGTGTCACTTTACCTAACTCATAACATAACAACAATATCATATCAATTGACGTAACCAAAAACAAGCTCCTGTAAAAATCTTAGCATTGAACTATATTGCATTCAAAAGTAATTAAGCAAACATTCACGCTAGATTGCTTTTTCAGCAAAACGCAAGTTTACTTTCCTTCAATCCTCTGATATATGGATTTACACAGTAATTGTTGGATTTTGTTTACAAGACTTTATACAATGTTTTGTTTTTATCCACGTGTCGATGGTTCGTAAGCCTAGAAAAATCTCACAATACCAATGTCCATCAACCAATCTGCCATAAAGCAACGGCAGAGTTATTTTAAACAAGGACCACGCTCTCTGTCATGTTCAAATATCTTGCAGTTGGAAAAACTATGTTAAGCCTTACAAACCGCATTCATTCAATATGCACAACATCAACAATAGTTGTGCAAAATTGCTCCCTAATAGCTTACGGGCGGTAGCAAACAGTAAGCAGGTATCCTTTAATAAACAAAAACGAACCTGTCCATGGGTATCACTAATTATTATCCTTCCACATCCGCAGCAATCTACTCGTCCATTGTTGTTTTAGCTCAGATGCCAGAAGTCATGAGGGCACGAGTCGAGTTGAAAACTTTATAGCAGGACATCCTTGTTTTTTTTTTATTGCCATCAGTTTATAATTGTGTGGTGTCCTTTTTGTTTGTTTGCTTTTGGAATGACACCGATCTCGCGAGGGATTATTTGTCATGTCAAAGTTTTGTAGCAATTACTCCCAAGGAGTATACATTAAACAACCCTAGGGTGTAAGTCGTCGACCTAATGGTTAACGACGTTAATAGACTGTCGCTGCAAAATTAATTATTTAAATCGCGTCCTATATTCTTGATGTGCACGTAATACACAGGCAAGGTCTAGAAACTCTGTTTCTGTTGCTATCATGAGGATACGTGCTTTGCGGAAACAAATGGCGGTTGATATCTACGATGAGCGGTTATGTTTTTGTTGATGCATCAACACACAAGCATGCACCCAACTCTATAAAACGTGTTAAAAGTTGCACGAAAATCCGACTTAAACCTGACAAGGGATGAACGCTGCATTTTGTAAACGGGTTTTTGATGGTTAAGTCCTATTTCATGCTCCCTGTCACGTTAATAAGGATCAGCTTGGCTGCAATTTACATCAACGTTTTTGCTTTTCTTTTCTTTTTCAAGGATATACCGCAAAGAGATACTCGGAGGAACGGAAAGTCCCTATAAAAATTCAATTTTCATCAAAAAATGTCGATAGTCTATGGGTTCAGGTACGTTCGCTCTTTTAGTAACGAAATGAAGCAGTCATGCTGTAGAAGTGATGGTCCCTTGGGTAATTGCCATTTAGTCACCAGTCATGGACCATTTTCCCGTTTCTTTTTATAGATAATGATAAACCCTTTTATCGGGTCCAGTACTTTGGAACATGGTGAGGCTGTATTGTGAAACTTTATGTAGATGTTTTAGTTTTAAGATCAGTTTTTTTTTTTTTTTTATAAAAGGGGAGCCGTTAGGAGTCCTTTAAGGGATGTCTCTAGATTGTCATTTGCATAGCTTCATTGGGATACCATATAATGATGCACACAATTATTTTCCATTTTTGAGACCTTAATTCAAAAGAGCTGATGCTGATGTGTATGAGTGTAGGTATATACATTTCGGTTGCACTAGGGATTTACTAAGATTCCTTCTTTTTTGTTGGTTTGACGGTGACCCCAAGCCAATGCTTTGCACTTAGAAACCCCAGGATATTTTGAGAGATAAAAAAATTACCTGGGCTATGGTTCATATTTTTGTCATGAATTTTAAAAAAGTGAAACGGGAAGCATCATTTTGCAACCGCTGGAGTGTTTGCAAAGTATGTCTAGGGTGTGTTAAGGGACTACTTTTCATATTCTCTTTTCGGTGTACCGACGAAGCATTAAAAATGTATCGAGTTTAGTGCAAAGGATAGTTAAACGGTGGTTGCAGGATAAAAAGAAACCTTATGTTGGATAAATTCAAAGCAATTTGGATGAATTTCTAAAATATCTTTTAGATTGACGAAAAATGCAACATGCACATGAAATGTATCTTATTGAGGTAGGTGAGCACAACAAAAAACAAACCATGGATTCGTGTTACTTTAAAATGAATGACAATTAGTATTTACAATATCATGTAGCAGGTTAAACGAATTAGGATGAATCAGCTAGGACAACGACTTTGAATGGATGGGCCTTAGGGTACAATTATTCATTTTATAAGTGTTATAAGGCCTGCGGCTTCAGCTATAAAAAGGACCGCTTCGAATTTGTAGATATCAAAATATGACAGAGTACAATCTTAATCTGCCCTAGCGACGTATTCTTCGGAGTAGACAATTTTCCGCAATGCATACTTCGTCGGAGCCTTAACTTTCATTCGAGGAATGCGTCATCGGAAAAAATCACTTCACAACAATTCTTAAACAAATTCCGCGACGAATTTGTGTCGGAGGAAAACGGAAAGAATTGCACTTAGCTGTCACAAATTGCACGAAAAATACATCTGAACGCACTTCAATGCAATTCGCCGAGGTAGGTTACAAAATGTCGGAGAAATATCCCGAACAGCTTTTCGGAAGAATACCTCGAAGCTGAAATCCTCAGAATTGTACAAAATCGGAGCATTTTCCGCTCCGACAGATACCTCGTTAGGGCCGAATGTGTTCGCAATGGATATTCAGAAGAAATTATTTCTTATAATAAGCACTTCTGAACTACGGGCTCAGTGGCTCGATGGTTAGTGCGATGAACTGCTGCGCAGAAGGTCTGGGTTCAATTCCCAGCGTAGCAACACCTAAAATGATTTTTCATTGGCCCTACTCTCGAGATTATCTGACAAACCATCCGAGTAATATCAATCGGCAAGAAAAGCTTATCTCAAATTCGCCATTCGGAGTAGGCATAAAAAAGAAAGTCCCGCCATCGTGCAAGAAGTACACACGCACTCATGAATGGTTTTGAGAAAGCTCGGCCCTGGGTACTAACGAGCCTGTTGCGCGAAAAATGTGTATTTGGAAGCACTTCAGTTGGAGGAGTTTGACACCAAGTTCGTCATTTTTTCTCTATCGGAGGATAAAACCGAGCCGAGCTTCGCCAGAGTTGTTAAGCGAGACATAGACAAACAGGAACTAAACAAATGACGACATTATATTACAAGGTCAATGGGACCAACTGTCCTTAAGGGGGATTTTTCATAAAAGCACACTATTCTAAAGGTTTAAATGGCTGCTCAATGCACAGACAGTTTACTTACAGACACAACCAAGACATTAGGGCATTGAAGTCGCTGATCAGAAAGCTCCAACTACTTTTCTCAGAGAGCTACAGGAAGAGCTGTATCGGCAGGAATATTTGAGCTTTAGGAAATAGCTAAGTAGAAATTAGAAAAAGTATGCAGGAGAAAATATCACAATTATATTCCAAGCGTTCTAATTTCACAGGCGATAGAAAACAGACAGATCCTCAAGGGTGTTTCTACTGGTGCAGTGCAGGGGCAGGATTAAGCCCCATGGAGCTAAATTCCTAAAAAAGGAAAAAGCTCCCGCTTGTTTTTTACAAAGAGAAAGGTATTGTTTTCGGGAATTTCATTGATTCTAACATTACGATATTAGCTGAACCCAAAAAGGGGTTTTTTTTTTTGCAATTCCGTCTGTCTGTCTGTAATGATCTCTCTAGCCTAAACGGCTTAAATAATTTTTTTCAATCTATCCAAGTTTGTTTTGGTCATAATTTTATGCCAGTTTTTTTTCTTTTAGACATTTTATTAACGGTACCTGGCATATAAAAATTATACATGTTACATTTTTTTTCAAAAACGGCTGAACAAACGTTATATCTTTAAACGGCTACTATAAGCATGTTAGTTCCAAAAAAAACTGCATACCCAGTTTTTTAAGGAAAATCCATATAACGGATTTTTTTTTTCATTTAGGCCATATAAAAAAAATTGTGAATTTCTCGCAATTATTTTGTCAAATTGAATGAAATTTCATTCGTATACTACGATTACAATATGCAACAATTCAACATAATTAATTTTTTCCCAAATATCCCTCATCGGAATTATCAGTTATGGCCAATAGCGGAAAATCATTATTACTTACAAATTGCTGAGTAAGCATTCATTTAATCACGTTTGGAAATTATATATAATTTAGGAAGATATACCTTAAAGCATATGGATCGACTCAGAATCGCTAGCTGAGTCGATTAAGCCATGTCTGTCTGTCAGTCCGTCCGTCCGCCCGTCTGTAAGACTCCGATTTTTAGGCCTTACATTTTGAGCTAGGAGAATAAAATTTCGTATATAGAGTCCTTGTGCATTGCTTCGTAACAAATGTAAATATTTTGATAATCCGCCGACTGCCACACCCACTTTTCAGAAAAACGATGCTTTTGGCCAAACGGTAGGAAATGTAGAACAGGTGCCGGAAAAACATTTTAAGACAATCTCAATACCTTTATTTTGTCTTTTGATTTTTTTGTTTTTGGGGCGTTTATTTAAATATAAATGTTCAGTCAAAATTTAAAAAAATTAAACAAAAAACGATGCAAAATTATTGTTAATATTAACATGAATATTTCGTCTATAGATCATTTTAACCCACGCCCACTTCTTGTGGGTGATTTCCTAACAAAACGATTTATATGCATTACCCTATAGTCACGTCGTTTTTGAAGAACAATAGAAGATTTTGATCAACTGTGTGTAATTTTATCCCCATAAAGTTTTTTTGTCACGCCCACTTTTTGGGGATGTTAGCTTTAAAAATAGGATGGGATGGAATAGGGTATTAGACGATTCGCAAATCGGATTTTAGCTTTCTCTTAACAATAGCAGATCCACAGAAGAAGGGCTTTTGATAGCAACTTCTTTCAAGACCGTGAACAATCCTGTTCTCCCTAATATCGAGAAATGATCCTTTTGATTAACTTTTATTTGCACACTGAAATCTAAGTATGGCATCTGAGAATTATTGCATCCGTTAGGAATCATTTTGGGGCATAGGGCTCTTTCTAGACAAGGGCGGAGAATCGCAAATATTCTGAACCATTTGTTTGAATTTGACGAACACGATGTTTACTCTGTCTGTTCAAATCCTTAAAACTTTTAAGAACTGCGATATTGTTAGAAACTGGTGTAGTGCAAGTCATTTCATCGTTCAGTCAAAAAAAGTTGCATGAGAACCGAATGGTCAACCAGTAAATAGAAATCTTTTAAATATACGAAAACAGTCATTGCGGATCTATGGACCGTGAAGACATATCTGTGAGCGATCGTGTAGAAGTAAAATACCTTTAAGTACATTTCAAGTAGTTAATGTTATGACTCATGAGATGGCCATCGAGTTTTTTTTTTTCTTAGGTAAAGCTAATATTATAAATTATAGCTTCTCGCCTTATTAAGTATGTCCAACTTTATAAAGCGCTTCCCTCTCATTTTTAAGGCGTTTTCCTCGAATATATCTGCAACGAACCTTCACACTTAACACCTGGACATAAAAGTAAACAACATCAATGTACTGTCAATTCGACAAAAAAAAAATATAAAAACATTTAAACTCGTAAATTGCCCCAAATAACCTTCAACAATCATGCTCATTGTGTGTTTGCGACAATGGGAGAAATTCAGAAACGAAACCGGGTTACACCCAGCTATGAATTATCATTTTAAATTTATTTTTTTAAATACCACGGCCGCGATATTAATATTCCGCCCACGATACAACTGATGGAAACAAAAAATGTTCACAAGGACTTGCTTTCCGTTGCCGTCTTAGTTTATGCGGATGGATGGTACGAGTATACTTTGGAATTGATCCAAATTCAATGTCTGTTTGTTGAATTTCAAAAGAAATATGAAATTTGTTGGTCCTTTATTTTTTTCTTTAAATTCGAGAACAGCATCTGATAATATGACCAAGACCGTCAGAATAAGAAATGATATTGCAAAAGCAAAATTCCACAAACTGGTGCAGACCACATGAAATTTCATTCCGCATGCATTATTTAGAACGCTCAATGCACTACTAATTTCAGAATCCTCTTATTCAAATGGAACGTCATGGAAGAAAAAAAGTTTCAAATTCACTTTCAGTACTCGATTTTTTTACAGGCGTAGGATTTGCAAAGCTACTTTTGTTGGGAAAGCAATTTCCAATCCGAACCAATGCATGTTCGATTTTTATGGAAAGTGCGGTAGGTGGTCGGTTGGTGGATGCATTCAAAGTACCTACTTCGATTGATAGATAGTTTTCTCGCTTTTTTTGCTGTGCATCCTTATCGATTTTTTTGCCCACGAAGATAGCAACCTACTTGTGCATGTTTGCGATGCGGATGGAAACCAAATTGAATCGGAAATTGTATGTGTAATACAAGTGGGAGAAGAAAACATACAATTCAATTGTGATACCATGAAAACAAACTGAACAAAATAAATAGAAGTTATGTGTAGGAATAGTAATGGGCGCTATTCGATTTGTACTTGTGTGCCTTAAAATCCAATTTGAATTCTATGATGGAGGCTTACAAAACGATGTGTTTAGAATGCATCAACATACTTTTCGGTGACCTGGTTATCTGTTTTATGAGAGCCATGGTGGTTGGAAATTGATTTTATCATGTTTATCATGTATTTAGATCCTTGTCAGCAGGAGTTAGTCGTATTTTTAGCAAACCGGGTCTGCAGGAGATGTGAAAATACCAGTGCATGCTCGTACAGCTCGCACCGCAGAAAATATTGCTATTGTTCGCGATAGTGTGACTGAAGAGCCGTCCACCTTAACTTGTCGCCGTGCCTAACAATTGTACCTCTCACGCTCGTCGTTGATGATCATTATACATAAAGACTTGCATTAACACGCTTACAAGGTGCAATTGACTCAAGAACTAAAACCTCTTGAACATTTCAAGCGTCGTCAATGGTCAGAATGGTGGCAAGAAATGACAACAGTGGATAACTCAGTGGATTCGTCAACAATCTGGGTGAATGATAATCCAAGATTGATTGTCGGCCGGTCAGGCAGTTACTGTGAATGGTGCTCGCTATCGTGAGATGATAACAGACTTTTAACTGGCCGAATTGGAAGATATGGATGTGGACAATATGTGGTTTCGACAAGACGGTGCGACTTGCCACATAGCTTACGAAACAATGGTTTTTTTGCTCGAAAAATTCAATGGCCGTGTTCTCTCAATTGGTGGCGATGTTAATTGGCCGCCAAGATCATGTGATTTGACAAAGTTGGGCTTCTTTCTTTGGGGTTATTTGAAAGAAAAGGTGTCGATAAGCCAGCAACAATTCAAGAGCTAAAGAATGAGATAATTTGGCACATTAATGGCATAGAACATCAGTTATGCCTCAGCGTTATCGAAAATTTGGACCATCGGATGCAGGTGTGCCGCTGAAGTCGCGGCTTCCATTTGGCCGATATTTGGTTCCATACATTATAAACCCATACCAATAATATCATAATAAAAATAAATGACAATAATTTCCTAAATAATTTGTTTTATTCAAAATCAACATCGGCCCTTAAAATTTAACCACCTTTTATATTTTTTTTTTTAGCTATTAAAAAAAAACAACTAGAGGATCTTCATAACTGTGTGGCTTATGGCACCGTCTTGCTGGAACCACCAATCAGTGATATCTTTGTAGCGAATACGATTTTCCATAACGCGACGGTCATTTTCATCGACGGAAAAAAAAAACGGCCAAATGACTCCACCGCGATGAAAACCGCACCAATATGTGACTTTTAGCGAATGAAGTGCTGTTTCATGAGGCACTTGTGGGTTTTCACCTATCCAGGGACGCATATTTTTCTTATTGGCATTTAACCAAAAATGTCCTTCATCGCTAAAGATGATTTGCGATGAAGTTCTTTATTTTCTTCCTTCATGGCATTCAGAGCTCAATTCGAGAACGTACGTCGCTTCATATGATCAAGTGTCTTTGGTTCATAAGTTAGCTTGATCTTGTAAGGGTGGAGGCCAAGATCCTTACGCAAAATTCGTTATAAGGGTGAGAGGGCCAACTCTTGAGAACCCCGTGAAATTGACTGATTGCCTCGTTTGGGACGGAAGCCTCTATGGCGGCAATATTTTCCACACTTAGGGCAAAACGTAGTCTGACAGGTTCAGCAACATCAAGAAGCGAATATACTGGCTAAAGTTTTTCACTCAGCTGTGAATTACTTGTCTAATGGGACGAAAATTAACGGCAACCCCCTTTCAGTTGCGACTACCGACTTGGAATTTCGGTAGTAAATTTTATTTATTTGTAAACGCTGTTTCTTCGTTTATTTCGCCATTATGAAAATGTTTATTTTACTGAATATTGTAAAATAACCTTGACAGTTAGGTAATTGGTTTGGTTTAAGGGCGCGTTCACACTGATTTTTTTTTGCAATATCAGACTTAGAGAACACGATAAAATGCTTTTACAAAATCGGCAAATAATACATCTATTCGTCTAAAAATAATTTATTTACACAATGCTGCTCAGTTATATTTTTTTTCAAAAAGTCTTAGCATAGTAGAAGACTTGACGATCAGTCTTAGCATTTAACCAATTGTTAAGTCCGCTTTTATGATTCGTCTGCAAAATAAGCGATCATTATCACAATAAAATAGTCAATGGTAAGCAGATCAGAGGACTTTTTTTTCTTTATAGTTGGAATATCCTGTCTTCTAAAAACTACCCAACTTGTTCATGTTCTAAAGGATCCTTATCAAAATGCTGTTTGAACAAAAAAAAAACAAGTTTTAAGAAGATTGTTAATTTATTACGAATTATAAAATCACAAATGATGCAACAAGCAAAATACACAAAATTCGATTTAAGTTCTTTCGTTTTTGTCTCGAATGATGATATATATTATTGAACTTGGTTCTAGGTATCACTGTTTCATAACAATTTTCTTCATCCCATCAAACACTTTCATGTCATTAACTAACTTGTGTTATATTAATGAAATATTGTTTACTTATTTTATATATAATTCTCCTTTCTCTCTTCTCTTCTCTCTTTCTCCCTCTCTGTTACTTTCGACCTAAAAACTCCTACAACTATCTCCATGTATACAAACAAACAATTTTATATTCTCGTACATATATAATTTGATTTAACACATATTATAACGATTTCGTTATACAAACAATAAAACGAAATCGATTGAGCAACCAACCGTTTTGAATAGAATTTTAGCCAATTTTTGCATCTCTGCTTTTCCGCAAATTCCTTATAACAAACCTACTTTTAAAAAATATATATTTTTTTATTTATTTATATACACAAATAATCTCATATATATTTCTCAATTTTTTTTATTTCTTCTAATTGCAAAAATATAATCGAAATAAATACTAATACTAAAAAAAAACTATAAAAATATCCTTAAACCGAATGTGCCTGCCAAAAAAATAATAAAATATTTAAAATACTCGTATTAAATCACCATCATATATAACAAAACTACTGCACCCTATATTAATGACGCATCTTCTACTATCGTTCTTCTACCTATCTTCTGCACATAACTATAAAATAAAAATAAACAAATTATTTTATTTTTGTGTTATGTTAATAAAACAAATAAATTTGAAAAAAAATAAACAAAACATCATACGCACTACACGACAACATCTACATCAACATTCGACATTTAAAATAATTAATTCACTAACACAACATGTGTGTGATAAAATTAAAGGAAGGCATCGAAGTAAGTATTTCCTGTTAACATTAACATTAAACATTTTGCAAAAAAAAAAAAAACGAAAAGCGTTTATTTTTATTTCCGTATACATAACAAAAATAAAGCAAAAATAATTGTGTTCTGTTTCATTGTGTTTTCATTTTACATTTAATTTTGTTGTTGAATTTTAAAACTCAAGTTACATTATGTTGAACAAAATAAAGGAACAAACGACTTTTCCAGTAGCTTGACTAGTAAATTGAATTTATTTTTAAAGCTTAAAAAAAAATATTTTAGAAATTTGATTTCAAAGTAGTTGTAGATAATTTTGTAGATGTAGTCTTCATTTTCTTTAACGTGTATTTAATTTTTTTTTTTTTAATTTTATTTAAAAATTTAAAAACAGAGACACTAGTGCACAATGCATGGGAAGCATGTCGTGAAATCTTTTTTATAAAATATAAGGTCTGTTAACAGTGACTGTAATAAATATCCGTTAACTAAGTGAACCCGACCTTCAGAACTGATTCTAATACGAACTCTTTTTTTTTGCAAAAGGGCATGTCCCGAAAAAATAAACTTTTGTGAAATCGTAAGCCTTTAAAAGCAAAAGTAAGGATTTCGCTTTCAGTTTTTCGCTGTTTCATTGCTTTTTAACAGCGAAGTTCACCTTAAAGAATTACTAAAACAAAATTAATATGTTTATAACGGGTGTTTTTTTAGAGGTTGGTTTTTCGAATAGAGCGAAAATTGACATTTTTTGGTCAAATCGGGCAACTCGAATGCCATGTATGTTCAGTTTGACAAATGAACAACGCTTGCAAATCGTGCACAAATAATGGTTCAGTACGCGAAGTTTACCGCAAGCTCCGTCCATTTTACGGTCGAAATAATCGTCCAATTCGGTTAACCATGGATAGTTTTCGCACTACGCTTACTCTATGTGATAATACGCATCCGCAGAGACGTCGAACAATGCGCACCGAAGAAACAATTGCAGCTGTAGAGCAAAGTGTTGAAGAGGACCCGAATGAATCAATCGATCCGCCACCGTGCACAGCAATTGGAGCTTTGTCCATCAACTTTATGAAAGATTTTGCGCAAAGATATTGGCTGACGACATTACAAGATCCAGTTTGTGCAAGAATTAAAGCCGCGAGACCATGCAATGCATCGTGATTTTGGTGTATGGGCCGAAAATAAGATTAATCTCAATGCTGATTTTCATCGCAAAATTTTGTTCAGTGATGAGGCTCATCTTTACTGTTTGGTGTGCTCTATCGACTGGTGGAGTCATTGGGCCATACTTCTTCCAAAATTATGCTATTTTGTTCCCGAATTGGATGGCATGAATGTGGATGAGATGTGGTTCCAACAAGACGGCGCTACATGCCACACAGCGCACGTCACAATCGATCTATTGAAGGAAACATTCGACGATCGCATAATTTCGCGGAATGGACCTGTCAATTGGCCACCGAGATCGTGTGATTTGACACCAATGGATTATTTTCTTTGGGGATATGTGAAGTCGCTCGTCTACGCCAACAAACCAGTGACGTTAGGGGACTTGGAGGATAACATTCGTGGCGTTATTGCCTACATACGGCCCAAAATGCTCGAAAATTGATTAAAAATTTAACCTTTAGACTTGGGTTTATTCGAACCGGCCGCGGCGGCCACATGCCCGAAATCATACTTAAACATTAATGGCATAAAATTATCCTTCCAAATTAATGGACATTAAAACGATTTTCTTGTTTTTTATTTCCATTTAAAGTTCTATACCTCTACAAAAAAAAACACCCTTTACATACGATAGGGATGAAACTCAAGTTCCCATATTTTTAGAATCATAAATTAAAATTTGGTATACATATATGTATTTATGAAAGATTGCCAGTATTGCCTCGATTTACGTCGCTAGTTGCTTCTGGCAGGATCGACGTAAGTCGAAAATGACTTAGACCGAAGCAACGATAGTGAAAAATTCAGATAACAACAATTTTAGGTGACTTAATTTATTTCAGTTTTTTTATGTAATTATGTCTAGGTATGTATACTGGAAAAATAAATAAAGGACTTAAAATAATTTCATAAGCATATAGAAACTGATAAGATGTATGCATAATTATAATAAACGGTTACTTATTGAAAAATTAATCTTCCTCACTCGATGGAAGTAACATTGTTGCCGAATGTGACTGGTTTTCTTCGGCAGGATGAAATCTAAAATACTCAATGGCGCGAAGGTAAGTGCGATGAACTACCGCGCAAAAGGTCTGGGTTCGATTCCCAGCTGGTCCTTCTCTGGTGATGATCTGACAAATCATCCGAGTAGTATCAATTGTCAAGAAAATCATATCTCAAATTCGCCGTTCGGAGTCGGCAGTAAACAAGGGGTCCCGCCATTGTAAAAGAAGTACACAAGCACACACGAATGGTTGCGAGAAAGTTCGGCTTGGGTACTAACGAGCCTGTCGCGCCAAAAAATCGTTTTTTTTTTAATGGACAAAGTAACTACTTTACTGCTTAAAGCCTCTTCCATGGGGTAAAAAAAGGCGCTTACAGTTGTTTTGTAGGAAACTTGTCCTTTTTGGAGTTGTCTGTATATTGACACGTTATGCCGTTTATCTATGAAAATATCACGGATTGATGGCTTTCGGAATTCCGAATGATTTTTGATTTTGTGATATCTATTACATTTATTAATAACTTCACTCTACGTAATTCTTTTAATGTTGATTCTTTTTTGGAATAAAAACACAACTGTTTTAAGCTTTGTTCGGATGCTTGGCAGCTTTAACGATATTTTTTGGCTGATAGTTAAATTAAAAAATTACATTCTAGCATTGCATTTTTCAGAATCTCGCGAATTAAGATTTCACACAGTTGTAAGACATTTGGAACTTATGTTTTAGTACTTACAGGCAGTATAAGAATAATCAAAAGAATGTTTACCTGCAATGGAATAAAGAAAATAATTAAAAATAGTTGAAAACAAATTATATAAAATAATACAATATTATAAAGAAATATGGTTAGATAAGAATGTTATTTCAACGACAATTGTTAAACAAAACAAACAAAAATAAAATGATAAAAAGTCACCACTTAATGCTTGCTTTGCTTAAGATCTGCGATTAATGCCTTTGAAAACAGCTGAAGCGTATTTGTTTCGACTGTAAAATACTCCTCTTTATTTAACACATCCCAGTCAATATAAGATGCTTATTGAAAATTCAATAAAACGAATAAAATTAAATTTTCCCGTGTATTGTTAATTTATTAGTAGGAGCAAAGCATTCCCATAAAAAGGGAACACAACGCTGCACACAGGAGCCAAATTCATCAATACTTTTCAGAATTGTGAATAAAAACAATTTTTGGTTAATATTTTAAAATAGGTGTAGTTTTAGAAGAACATTTTTTTTCCCATTTTTTTTCATCTTAACTATCATATGTTCAATAAAAATCTGCACCTATTCGCGCGTTTTTTTTTTTTAATTTCGCTTCTCGAATGTGTTAAAGTCTCGACTTTCTGACGTCTGTTTCTTAATTTTTGTTCGAAGGTAGGTTCAAGTGTAATTTTTATTACTAGGAGTAGAGAACAAATTTTGGTTATATGAGGCAATCAGACATGCCATGTCAACAACTCAATCTTCAAATTTGAATTCAATTTGAAGGAATTCATTAATAATTGTATTTAATGCCCATTTAATGTTTCATGTCCAAATTAAAAAAATATATATGAGAAGAAGGGTCGTTACTCTGTCCCATCCCATCCTTAAAATTAATATCCCCACAACGTATGTTTAATAGCGATGAAATATAGAAAATGACATTGTCACAGCATATTGTTCAGACAGTTTATCAAACGCTTTTGTGGTTCACTGAAAAACAACAGCTTCCTATTGCAATCGCCTTGGTACGTGATATACAAATGGTTTTTGTAGGAAAACGACCCCAAAAGATAGGAATATGTTTTTCAGACATTTTTTCAAAATTTCTTACCGTTTGGCCAAAAACAATATTTTTCTAAAAAGTGGGCGTAGCAGTGGGCGGATTCCAAACATTTTTACAATTGTTCTGGTTGGTCGGACAGAGAGTCCAAATAACAAATTTAAACTTTCTACTTCAAAATTTAAGGCCCAAAATTCGGTGACACACGGACGGACAGACGGACTGAGTCGATCCATATACTTTAAGGTATATCTATGTATATTTAGCCTCGACTGTCTTCGAAGTAGCGCATTTAGTCACTCCAACTTTCCTTGTTGATGATTTCGGGCTGTAGCTCGCAGATTGCTTGGATGATATTGGCCTGAAGTGCTTGAATCGTTTCCGGATTCCGGCATAACATCGCTTCTTTAAGGTTCCCCACAAAAATAAGTCCAAAGGGGTTAAGGCCGTAAATTGGCTTTCCGAGATGGCTGATAACACGATTTGGGAATTTTGTGCGCAAAAGATCGAAAAGCGGAAACCCGTTCAGTTGGGGTTCTCTGCCAGAGACAAAGCAGCTATTTATCCTTTTCGACCTTATCCCCGGCGGTTTTATCCTCGTTTTCTGGAATCTGAAAGATTCTCACTGGGGCATTACAGTTCATTCTATCAATGTACTACATCAACATACAACTAAGAGCTTTATGAGCTGTATCAAGGCTCATAAAGCTCTTGGTTTTATCTGATACCTCTTTTAATTAAAGCCCCTAGTTTTTTCTCACTAATATTTGCACTCCTCCTTTGCACTCCGGACCTCATGTTATTACGCCGATCATGTTAGATCATCACGTGAGGTGGACCAGCTATGACTTGATATCGAACCCAGACCTTATTCGCTTAAGTTCATAGCTTAACTCAACCCGTCTGTCGATTCGATAAAGAATTTACTAAAATGCGAATAATCCTGCTACGATTTTATGCTTATTGTTCCAGCAATCGGCGCAGTAAAGAAGGATTGCCAGGATTAGGGTCCAGCAGAGCATTCATTAGTACATTTAGTTAAGGGTTTTCGTGCCCATTTTTGACCCTTCACTAAAATATGCACCATCGGTCTACAGAATCAATTTTCGTACCAATCTTTGTTTAATTGATGTTGACCGGCAGTTAGATGAACTGCTTCAAAGTTTTTTACAAGTTTATTTTACAAAATGACTGCATCACCCTATTTTTCATCTAACGTATTTTATAGTACGTCCTTGGCTTCGCAATCGCTTTCAACTGTAAATAGAGAACTTTATCACTGCATTTGCAATGCTATGTGATATAGATTTAATTTTAACAAGAAGTATTAAATTATCATAATGTAAGGAATGACTTCCTAAAATTAGATTTCACTTCTCTTCGAAAAAGCGAAATATTCACTTTGCAATATCATTATCCATTGTAGCCAGTAAACATATTTGATACATGTGTTTCCATTAAAAAGTTATGCAAGTTGGTGCTTTTCAAATAGTATCACTCCTTGAAAAGACTTGAATTTACATCATAAAATGTACTGCAATCCCTACGAGCTAGTTACCCTCTAGTAATACCAAAAAGCATTCTAACCACACGTTACCCCATCGCCTCCCAGCACCTTATGACACACAAAATAGGGGAAAAATTAATGAAAACTGTTTTTCGTTGCAATTTCAAACCCGAAGATATAAAAACTTCCGACTCGTGTGCAATAAGTCTTGTGCTACCACCTGTCATAGTAGGGCTTATGTTTGCAGCTCTCATAATAATAAATCCATCCCCAGTCTTCTAGTGCTGACAGGATGTTTATTTTTTTTTTTTCATTTGCTCCTGGTCCGTCCTTCTCTTTTATTACTCACATAATTCCCAACTATTCATAAGTTATGACTGGCATAAAATTTAATAGAACATAAACGTCGCGCTAAGTGTTCCGAACGTTTATGTCATGAAAATAATGGAGATAGGTGAAAGTGCATATGTTGATCATTGAAGCATTTTTCTGGCTCAATAAAGTCAAGGAAAAGGACGATGCGGAACAATAAGAACGAGGAAAGAACCAATTGGTTGTCATAAAATGTGAGCAGATGGGAATGGCTGACAGCGGTATTCCATTAAAGATAGTTGGTTAAAAAAAACGTTATGACATACAGGACCGTTGATTATAGCAACCTAATATTGTGGGGTTAAACCCTTAAGGACACTCAAATACAATGTGACAAATAAAAAAAAAACCTTCTACGAAAAAATTAATTTTAAAACCATACGTCATGACCTCAGAATATCCTGAAAAATTTCGCTCATATGAACCTAGACACCGAAAGCAAAATCAATATTGAATGTTGTAACCGCAAGGAACCAATGAAACCTAAAGCCGTCAGCATCAAATGTGAAGCTCACTGTTACCTCCCAATCACAATTTGCAGACATCTGTATGTATATCCCTCTTTGAAGCACTTTAGTTTAGCGAAAAATTCCGTCACGTGCACACATGGAAGGATGGGGCATTTTATGTGATATGCATTCCTTATCTGAAGACTCATCGATATGCTCATGGAATCTTGCATTTTGATATCATAGTACCATACGACAAAAGGTTGACATGTTTTTCAGTTATGATTTTGTTGATTTAAAGACGATAATTTTTAGCTAACCTTAGAAGAATTAATTTTTGGAAAGAATGGATACAGAAACTGAATATCTTCAAAATCCCATACTTTTTTAAGTAAGTAGTTGGAGGTTAGGAAAGTGAGATAGGTGCAAAATTATCCACCAATCAATCCCCCGGTTGCTCTACTCCGAAAATTCTCCAGCGTTCAAGCGTACGTCCAGATTTCGATTCAGGGTAATGTGGTGTTTAATTATCCATGTGTTACAACCAAGCTCTGCCAACTTTTGAATATGACATGAAAAGGACAACTTTAGCAAGAGTAATAGAAACCTTACCGACAGATTTCAAATAAGAACCATTCATACATTGTTACGCTACAAGTTTATATGGAAAGGACAGCTTATACAATAAGCTAAGAGCTGTGTTTTTGTAACCGCAACTAGAACGGGGAGAGTTTTATCGATATATGCAACACCAACCGTTTAGAGAAGACACTATATTGTGGGTGGCTCAAAAGGTGTTCGTTATTGAGTGGATGGTTGAGCATTCCATCCCAATCCATAAAACCATAATTGATAGAAAAAAAATTAAGTTCTGTGGATACTCGACTATAAGTATATTTAAAAAAAGATTTTCCAAATTAAACGAATACAAAAAAAGGCGGCTCCTCGAAGCCATCCATGGAGTAAGTCTTCACTACTCAACATCTCCCGTGCCATTTTTCTTCCTCTGTTCAAATATCCGCGTTGTACTAGTCCCACAGGCATTGCTAATATTTGTATTCATAAACCTTTCAGTACGTGTATATAAAAAAAAGCCTGCCGATCATGATTAGAAGTTGTCTCTAGGACTCCCGAAATTCAAGAGTTAATACGGAAATGACTTGTGACCATCGTCTTATGGAGTCTTCAAATTTCGTGGAAAATCAGTTCACAGAATTCGGGTGTTAAACAACAAAAGTCCAAGCACTTAGGTAAGACATCGATAGGCTAAGGTTTCCGCCACCTTTCGCATGGAGTAAACATATTCGATAGCAATGGCATAAAGACCGCAACAATTTAACTTTCGAATAGGACACACCTTAACAGAAGAAAAGAGCATTACGCTTTGTTTTTGATCCGTGTATTCATTCGCTTCCATACCGTAGTGCTATGGAACCGGATAAGTTTAAGCAAACTCCAAAATAGGAAGAATTTTTGGACCACCATCGAACAATATGACCACCGACCTACCTGTTGCTTTTTTCATAATTTCCGGCACTTAGATATTTTACCACAGTGCGGGCGATAAAGAAAAGGGAATAATAGTAAAATTGTTGTATGTAGTGCAGACTTACTCCATGGTTGGTGTCGGAGCTAACTTTCTGGGGTCACTGCTCATTATATTCGCAGAAATTTCAAGTTAGCGCATGCTTTTTTTAGTCAAGCAACTACTGAACTTTTAATTTCTTTAAATTTTGGTTTCATGCATTTTGACTGGGATTGAAAGCGCAACCCTCCACTCAACAGGTGCACACTACACCGCGGCCACCCACGGTGATCGAAAATGCATTCGACCGTGTCAATCGAGGGTGTCATAGGATCTTGTTCCTAAGATGACAAAATCTCATAGACACCCACTAAATTAAGCGGCCCTAGAGTCCGGAATGAACGCAGGCCTCAACCAACATGCCGTTCCAATTAGCCCAGTCCTAAGCTAACTGCTTTCAGTTGAGCACTTCAGCATAAAGAAAATTAGTAAACAAAATTCGAAACATAAAATTGAGTCGGACAAGATTGAATCATGTCATCGATACTATTTTTCTTGATGAATATCGGCATACTTATGGTCAACTCGTAAGTAGTGAAAGAATTCCACTTAAAAGTAATGCAAGTTTACCCCTTTCACCTCTCGCCTCTCGAACTACACATTAAAGATACCTCTCTATGCAGGTTAGTAAGACTCAAGGGGGGTTGCTGGACTTCAAGCCAGTATGGCGACAGTAATATCCTGGACTCGTTATTAAACTGCGTGGTCACGTTTCCAACAGACTACATAGCACCCATACTAAGCTTCAAGCATGCCTTCAAGCAATGCTTCAAGCAAGGCTTCAGCTTAGGATTTCCTACCAGAGCTCAGTGAACTGTGGTGTGGGTCCGGAGTCTATTCGGAATCACCGAAAATATCAGTTTCATATCCCTTACGGGTTTTTTCCAGCGTATTCCAGGCGGAACTACTGGCTATCCAAGAGGTTTATACGCCACTGGGGCGTGACACAAAAAGCAAGAATAGCAAAACATTGCTATTCTAATAGATAGCCAAGCGCCCATAAAGGCCATCAACTCGGCTACCATATCCTAAAAACTTGTACAGGAATGTCGGAATTAGTTCGGAGGGGTCAAATCTGGAAATCGTGTGGCCAGTCAATTTGGCATCACACATCCAGGGAATTTTGTTGCTAAAACTGCCTTGTCTGATTTTCAGCATGGTATGCTACACCGTCTTGTTGAAACGAAACCTTTTCCACACATTTATGGACAGACATAATAATCCAACATTCACCAATATCAATTTTTATCGCCTTCTTTGAAGAAAAATAGCCCAATGATGGTTTTGGCACAAACGCCACCATGCAACGATGGTTCATGGATCTCGTGTGGATTCTAATTTGTCCAAATCAGAAAATTTTACTTTTAGCCTGAGAGTATGAAATAGGCCTAGTGGGTCATCAAAATGTGCTTACAAAAATCGGGTTCAGTGGCAACCATTTGTGCAGTTTTTTTCAAGATGCGCCGAAAGTTAGTTTGACAGATGCCAAAATACTGAGCGCGTTGTCTTAATAAGAAAACCTTGTAACTTCGAAATGGCTCGTAGCTCCTATAACTTACTAAAGAGCAACCCTCGTAACTCCTGCCTAAAATATAAAAAAAATAAATCCTAACTCCGCTATCCAAATGAATGAAAAAGCGGGGAAGCGCCAATTATTTAGATTTCAACTGTAAGTGCCTGGCAAAATCCTGGCAGCAAACCTCATTTGGCATAGATGACAAAAAAATTGCAAATCCATTAAAATAATATATACGTAGTCGTATCCAAAAAATCGTTTTTTGTTCAAAAACCTGCGATTTTATTAGTAATTTAGGATATAAAATAACACCGTTAACCAAAAAACTGGACTTGATAATAAACTTTCGGTCCTCCGTAAAATTTAAAATTTTGGAGTTACGTTTTTTTATTAAGCCGACGATTATGTGAGTTCTTTGCAACCCTTTCTCTTACCTCTCCAATCAGTTCATTAGAACTTCTTGGGCGTTGATGAACGGCATGTCGACGATCTACAACTACTTCGTGCTCGAATTTGACGAATAAGGCTGTTAGACGGTACCTGTTGGCCATGACAACTTTGATATGCACGTTGAGTTAAGACAACTGAACGATGATTTTCCATGTACAGCGTCACTTTGTTGGTGCTTTGTTTCAGTTTAAAGCAATTCATGATTGAAATTGGAAAAAAAATTCATATCTGGGATTAGCGGGGCTCATAAAGGATCTCAAAACTAGCTTCCACTTCATTTGTGTATGCGAAGCTAGCATTTTTGCCACAAAGAAGAGACCCTCTCATGACTCTTGGATGTTTGTCGAACTTTCGCATGAGGTTGATTAGTGCAAAAAAAACTTAGGTATTGCCACTTATGGAATCTGAACATGGAAACCCCCACTTAGTAAGCCAACGCATAACAACTACGCCATTGCCTTTTTTTCTGAAACGGCATGGTTTAAATTGAGGTTTCAAAAAGTAGTCAATCGGTTAATAAATATCGACGTTATTTAACGTTATTCAACGTTAACATACCGACATAAGAGGTGGAGCACTCTTTCGATTATATTAAGGTAAAATAAAACCATTTCGAAGTATACATTAGTAACACAAGCCCGTTATCTGCTTCGAAGCGTACTATCATTTATAACTATTTAAATGCTACCTACCAACTAAATGTCATGTTGTCAAAGTACACTTTCAAAACAAATATTAGAACTTGAATAATTAATGAGAAAATCTATTCAAACCTGTTTACTTAAGTATAGCATGGAACATGTTTTAGTATTGAATGACATTGACGAGCAACAAATCGGACATTGACAGTAGCTGATGGACTTTTTCTATCAACTGTAATATAAATACGCTTGATATCCTAAAATCTGTTAATACAAATTAAGCCTCCATTATCCCATTAAACCAAACATACACAAAACATTTGACTAAACCAACCCAACCCATCCCTATTTCGTATAATTACTTATTCAGTCTGCAGATTTTGGTGGTAAAATTGCACAGAATCTGAATAAACATAACCGACGACTGGTCCTCTTACGGTTGGGAAAGGAAACCCCCATTAATTATTTAATCCAAATATTCCGTCCACTACAGGCTTTCATGTATGTTTAAATGTGTATATAAATGACCTTTGGACTTTGTTTTTGTCTGAGGGGGAGAACATCCCCGAAGGTGTCCTGATCTATATAACACCACCACACCAGATGTTAGTCAATTGAACTTTTCTCAAATCGATTGTATAATTAATTTGAATCGTCGAAGAGTTGATTAAAGGACCTTCCGCCGTAAATGGGAAATATCTCATTTGGGGGCAGCACATTCTAGTGGGCGATCTCAATTTTCATTTCACACATGGAAAAATATCAGATACTGAACGAACACATAGATACTGATGAACATACATACTCGGCTTTGAGGAGTAATGAATGTCATTTGCATAGGAAATTATCATGTGTCTGTGTAATTAATGATGGAAAAGGGGATAGCACATGCCCGAAAACCACGCGGTTAATTGAAGGTGTAATGGCATTTGTCGGGTGTATTTTCGAATGTAATTTATAATCATCCACGCTGTTTAAAACAATTGACTTCCCAAAATGTGGTTTTCGATATTGGATGTGGAATTTTCATTTTAATGGTGGGGCGGCATGTGGGTTTAAAGTCATTTGTTTTTTGAGGTCGAAAGTAAATGGAATGTTGAACATGCAATGAAGTTGGAGGTCAACGATTATTTGTATGTATTACAAAACAAAATTGAAATGTGGAAATGGAATTTAGAGACACTCGCGATTGACTATGAAATTGTATAAGTAATCATGAATATAGCAAATTTATAAGGAAACATCCATAGAGTATGATTGCTAGAGCCATAATGTGAAAAAGGGTTTAACATTCGATATGATTCTAATGCACATTCCTTTGACATACTGATGGTATCAATATTATGCCACGTGAGCAGAATGGTATTTGTGTGGCTTAATACTAGCATTTTGTACTGTAGTATACAAAGATTTCTATCGATCGCAGCACCACTCTTCAAAAGTGGTACGTTGAAGAACTAAATTTTGTATTTCTATTTTTTAACTCATACTAGAATGGTACCAATATTAGACAGTGTGAGGATACTAATGGAAGATGTGCGTACCTTTTTGACTATATCAACAATAATGGCTGACTCACTATTTTTAAATTGAAATAGGTGACCATAATGGCTTCACACCTAGCTTATCCATTCCTCCATGTGTGCAAAGTTATTTTTTTTACCAAAAGAATGCGGCTTCCAGTGTAACGTTAATTACGAACGTCAAATGACTATTCTCTTCTCTTCTCTTCTCTTCTCCTCTCTTTTTCTTCTTCTTCTCCTTCTCCTAAAGAAGTCCAGAATTATCCTAGGCATAAACCAAAATACGTCTCCAATTAGCCCGATCCTTAGCTACTGTTCTAAGCAAAACTGCCTCATGTTGCATACTCCAAGTTGGTTGAGTTCGGTGTCTACTTGCGTGAACTAAATAAAATACAAGTATACTATTTTAATTATATTTTTCGATTTATTTATTATTAATGCATACTACCGCATTTCATGTAAATTAATATGCAATAGTTCCAATCGGAAATGCTACTCATATTCGCATCCGTTGTGATTCGTTATTGCTCGCCATGTGTAGACAAAAAAAAATAATAATATTGTGTTGCAACAACTTAAGGTGCGCCCCTTAAGGATAGGTCCTCTACTGCGTCCGACGCAATGTATCGCTGGTAATCGTAAACTTTGCGAACCGCAGTATCGGAGTCCATTCGTTCTGCATGTCTTAGCCATCTTAAACGTCTTGATACACTCCTTGCTTCAGCGCCGTAGAGCAGGAATGGGATGATCATGGTCTTATATAGGATCTCGTTGGCAGCTTGAGTGAAAGCTTTACTACTGAATTGGCCTTCTTAGACCGAAGAAACAGCGGTTGGCAAGAGAATTCTTCGTTTAATTTTTGACGTGATGTTGTTAATGACGGAGCCGAGGTAGACAAAGTGCCGTACTACCTCAAAGTTATGTCTGTCAATGATGACGTTCTGTCCGAATTGTCGGATTTGCTGACTCATACCCTCATTTACTGTTAAAACTATTTAAGCCGATTTCTTCTATAAACCAGCAAACGTGTCTGTGACATCACGTTGAGTCCTACCAATGATGTCAATATCGTCGGCATTCAGGCGATCACGGCAGATAGGATCTTGTAGGCAGTGTTGAGGAGACTTATGCCTCTGCAGTTGGTGTAGTTTAGAGGGTTTCCTTTTTTGTATATCGGGCAAACGGTGCTCAGATTCCATTCTTCAGGCATACTTTCATCTGACTAGATTTAGCTTATGAGTCGGTGGATGTTACTTACCAAGTCATCTCCGCCGGCTTATAAAGCTCAGCGGGGAGGCTGTCATTTCCGGCAGCCTTATTAAGCTTGAGTTTAGATATTGCTATCCTCACTTAATTCAAGACGGGTGGTTGCCAGTTTTCGCTGTTGTTGCCAATATTGAATAGTTCTGTCTGCCTGACAGCGGAATGTTGTTAGTCATCACCGTTTAACAATCTGTAGAAGTGGTTCTTTCATATCTTTATCATCGACTGTAACTTAACTACGATATTTCCTTGTGCATCCCTACAGGATTTTGTTCGAGCCTTGTATCCTTGGGTTTTACGTTTTACACTTTGGTGAAACTTGCGACCATCGTTCCAGGAGTGGCACCTCTTTATATAGTCGATCGCGCGCTTTTGCTTGCTCCTTTTTCTTCTCTCTGAAAAGCCGGTGTTCTTCCCTTTTTCTCTGCCTCTCAATGGCAGCTCTCATCTTCATCTAAGCTTAGCCTTTTAGGCTTCGTTCTTGGCTGTGAGCATCTGTCGGCATTTTCATCAAACCATTTTTTTTTTAATTTCTCTTAACGATCTTTTCTGGCTAATATTGGAGCATTCTAGCTACTTCATTAAGGTCAGCAACAACGCAATATTCGCTACCAAAAAATAGTTCAGAAAATGTGTAATTATTATAACATTGCTCCCTGGCTTTTACATCAAGGAGAATGTGGCTTTCAAGCTTGGTCTTCGAAAGAAGGCAATATTGTAGCAAGAACAAAACAATTGGATCAATAAATCGAAAAGGATCCAAATAAAGAAATCTGGAGGCAGTTGACAACAGTGGCGCGAAATTCACCTGAAGAATGTGGGATTAATACTGAAGCCTTTTTGACTTATTTCCACTGCGTAGTTTAAACGCAACGTAAATTTCAACAGACTTTTTTTCTTGGGGCTTTGTAACTACAAAGAAGAATAGAGGAGGAGCCAGAAGTTTCTGATTTCTAACAAATGGCAGCCAATTTACGTTATGATTTGACACCATTTGGAGCTAAAACTTGTGTTGCTGAAAACTATAAAACATAAAAATGTTTGACTTAATCCTTTTTTTGGTACATGATAGCTATATAGCTTTTATAGAAAAACTTTTAAAACTGTACTGTATAATTCTAAGAAGAATGGTAGCTATGGGATATACACTGAGTTACCAAAAAATGGCGCACCTTGAAATTTTAAGCGAACACATAACAAGAACTTAGAAATAAAACATAAATTAAGGAAAATGGGCAAAACCCTCATTAACGTGTTAAACGTGTTAAATATAATTCACATGCGGACCCATCGAAGGCCAATCCATCGGTACGATTTTCACATGCGGACCCATCGAAGGCCAATCCATCGGTACGATTTTCCCTTCTTGCAAGTACTTGGTAACGAACTTGGCGACGTGTGGTCTAGCCTTGTTCACATCATCAAGAAGTTGGCCCAATAAAGGCTGTGAATGTAATCACATATACCTCAAGGATGTTGTTGGTGTAATATCTAGAGTTCACCGTTCCTACCACGATGCACAGTCCGCTTTTTCCTCGTAGGGAAATCTCTGTCTACACCATGACGTGCCCAGAAATTTTCCGCTGGGCAACTCACCATCTTAACGCCGTCTGATACGCGGGTACGATCAACTCTAGTAAGCCATTGAGCTAGTTCGGCCTAGTCCGCGCAAGTCCGAGCAAGTCAACTTGTTTATTTAATGAATTTTGATCTACAAAATTACAAGCGTGGACTAGCACAGACTAGAGTGAAAGCAAAAAGGGTAATAATATGAGACCACATTTTTTACAGACATTAGATTTACTAGCGCGAAGTTGCGGCCTAAGAGACAGGTCAACCGCTGCTTGTTTATTTTATAAACATTCTTAGGTGAGGCGAACCTATAAGGAGCACCCTGAGATAATGCTTGCAGATGATTGTTGTCTCTACTCTTGAATTGTTATATATATATCGAAATCTTTGAAGCACCATATATCGATTATCTATTGCAGAAGTTGCTCTGTGGTGACTTGAGCTTTGACGACAGGTATATGAGTAGGTTTCCCGTACCTTTGAACGGCTCTTTCAATAGTCGTCTCTGGCTTTATAATTATAACAGCGGCATACCGCAGTCTTCCACCTTCCTAAACCAAAGCCAATGAACTGGTGATTTTTAACAATCACTTTTAACAAAGATGATAAACACAAACAGATGAAGCACTGCATACAAAAAAAAATCTATGGCGGCTCGTATTGGCACAGCCCGCCAAATGTTTGGATCTTGTTTCTTATGTGTGCACACCGCCCGGCCGTACCATGAAGCTGGTGAGCAAAAGTTTCTGTTTTTTGTTCTCAATGCGTAATCTGTATGACTTTGTAATCTTCGCTATTTAATAATAAAATAAAATCAAAACCAAAACATTTACAGCATCACGAAGTAAAATCGCTATACTTCACGTCTAGAATGAAAAACTCATGTTTTCCGAAATATGATAGAAGAAAATAAGAATGAGACGGTGCAAACATATAAACCGCAAAGACAATAAACGATAAACAAAAATCTCTGCAAAAACATGGCGGCATTTTATCAAAAAAATGAGATGATATTTAAAAGTATGACAGCGCCACTCTTGCTTAACTCAGTGTATATAGTATATATCAACTCCACCATAGACCGATTTGATGATTAGTATAAGACTCGCATGAATCTTGCTCAAGTAGATACTGAATTGTTAATAGGTACCAAAACCCCTTTCCCGAAAGCATGAAATCTCCATATAACCAGCACCAATCTTTGTATTATTTTAAGTACGCTTTTCTGAACCTGCATTATAAGTCCTATATATAGTAGAGCTGTACCTAACCTTATACTATACCCAAGTTAACTAAAGTTTAACATACACTTATACAAACTGTAGTTCTTTATATACTTTAAGCGTTTAACAACTTATAACAACAAAGCCTCTTAATTTGTCTTACCACCTCAAAATTCAACTGCACACACACACAAACTATTAAATACGAACGTTAAAGAAACTATTTAACACCAAACCCCATCAAACACTAATGAACTCTCTCTCTGCCCGTCTTACAAAGTTAATTAAAGCAGCAGTTCAAGCCGCAAAAGGGAAGCAACAAAAAAAAACCCATCCAGCTAAAAGTGCCAACAATTAAGGGTTCCCTTCGGTGTATTTTTTTTTTTTTTGTTCTGTACCATTACCAATTCTCTTCACTTCCTCTGAGCGGATATAACAATAAAGCCATTGCAGTGCTTTTTATGATGGTCAATTCACAATGGGGAAGTACTCCACCCCACCAATATGGAATTCAACAAAAGCGCAATAAACAATCGAGAAGCTTGTTGTGTTGTTAATTTTTATTTTGCACTTAAAAATAAGTATTTCTCTATTTTTGTTGTTTTTGTCATTGTTGTCGCGTTGCACATAAAAAAGAATCTACGAAATGCAAAAAGCACACAACGCATCGCGCGTCGTTTAATAGCGATGAGGATTTTCAAAAAAAATCCTGAAAACTAATTGCAAAGACAAGAATTAAAAGATATTCGTTGGAGTTTCTTCCGTTTTTGTTTTAGTACTTCCTTTTTGTTAATTTCTGTTTTGTTGGTTTTTTCTTGCCTCTTGTGTTGTTTGTTCTCAAGTTTCGGGAAGCGAAAACAAACACGAAATGATCAAGCTGAATAGATTCCGAAATGAACGACATTGTATTTGGCTAGAAATTGTGTAATTATTTATTTTTTTATTCTTCTTTGTGTTACAATAACTGTTATGCAAATTGATCAAATATTAATATTTTCATATTATTCTTGTTCTCTTTTTTGTATTCTTGTCTACTTCTCTGGGAATGCCATAGGGTGCTGCTAAGCTGACAAAGGAGGACATCGAAAAAGTTTTCTCGCTGTACGATAGGGTAAGTACGATTTGTTTGAAGTGTTGGTAATCATTTTGCAAGGGGATATTATTGATTTTCATAATGGTGCAGTGACATTGTGCCAAGCGTCATTATGTCAAATATAAAAAATTGGCATGGTGTCGTTTCTGAAAGTGACAATTGTCATTTTTTATAACGACGCTTAGGTAAAGTTTAATTTGGCTCAACAAGTTTGCAATATTATTCTAAATGCACTAAGAAGAGACTGTACAAACTACAATCATTTGCCAAATCCGTTTTTTTAATTATCAGCTTGACAGCCCCCAGGGGCTTATTTCCTTTTTGCAATGGAAACATGAACCCTCTTCTTGATCTAAGTATTGGATTTAGTGTATGGTTAATTTTTTTGTATTCATATTTAAAACCCAAAATGGCATAGCGCCAAATAATCCATATGGCACATGGATATGACCCTAGCCATCTGTCTGTACATAAGTCCATCCGTCCGTTCTTCACCAGTTTTTAGGCCTTACATTTGATCTAGAATAATAAAAATTTTTACACGTGCTCTTTGTTGCTCCCAGCAGAACAAATGTAAACATTTTTTAAATCCGCCCACTGCCATGTCCCTTTTTAGCATTGAATTTTGAATTTAGAAAAAGTGTCTGAACAGAATCTGCATAAAGTTTTTGTCCACCCCCACTATTTTGAGGCGTTTTCAGTAAAAAACGCTTTTGGTCAAATTTGAAAATTAACGGGTGTTTTTTTATAGGTTGTTTTTTTCGAATGGAGATGAAACTGACGTTTTGTGGTCAAATCGGGCAACTATAATGTCATTTATGTTCAGTTTGGTTTACCATTTCATCATGAACAAGTTGACAAATGAACAACGCTTGCAAATCGTGCAAATTTATTTTACAAATAAAAAAAATGTGTCCGTCCATTTAATGGTCGACATAATCGTCCATCAGAGCAATTAATTCGGTTAACCGCGCCCTTTACAATCCGGCTTGTGCAAGAATTTAAGCCGCGAGAACATGCAATGCGTCGTGATTTTGGTGTATGGGCCGAAAATGAGATGATCTCGATGCTTATTTCATCGCAAAATGTTGTTCAGTGATGAGGCTCATTTTTGGTTGGAAAGCAAAATTGCCGCATTTGGTGTGAAGAGAATCCACATGAGACCCTTGAGACGCCATTACAACCCTAAAAAACTGACTATTTAGTGTGCTCTATGGGCTGGTTGAGTCATTGGGTCATACTTCTTCCGAAATTATGCTGGAGAGTCAGTTACCGTTAATGGAGACCGGTATAGAGCCATGACAACCGACTGTTTTGTTCCTGAATTGGATGGTGGTGACAATGTCATTTTCTATACGTCACCTCAATTAGTTGTGTGCCACTCCCACTCTTTTGAGTACATCCATTTTAAGGATGGGATATATTATGCAACGATTCGCATAGTAGATTGTAGCCATCTCAAAAAGTTTTTTTTAAGCCACGCCCAATTTTTGGGGGCGTTTTCCTTAAGACCATTTGTATACCCTAGCATTTGAATTTGAAAAACGTTCTTAACCATCAAATATTTTGATAAACTGGCTTAGCAAAATTTTGTAAAAATGCTACGCCCTCATTTTAGGGATTTTTAGTTTCAGGATGGAATGGGATAGGGTATTCAACGATTAGCACAGCGGGTTGTAAGCCTTCTAACATGTTTTTTTTCTTGTTTGGAGAATTAACAAAATAGTATTTCACTGAAAGGTACAGCCATACTGAAAACAACAAACAAAAAATTAAATGTGGATTAAAACGCGAAGTGTTCCTAAATTTCTCGCCGATGGTGGCATCGGTCATGAGTGGTGCTTTTTTTCTTTCATTATCTACTTTCCTATCTATAGAGGTCCGTCCGCAGTCAAAGAAACGTAGCTTCTTCCTTTCTTTCTTTTCTTTTTTGATATTTTTGGCACGAACATGTTTGTCGAGCAGATGGTATGTTGTGAGCGGGCAAGAACTACCCCGTCCGACGAGCTTATCTGAGCAACCCCAAGCGTGACATGCCCTCCTCACCTCCACTGAAGATGCCTCTGTGGCCCGACCCTGACTCACAACAATGACTTGGCAATAGTATCAGAAAAGTGCCTTAATAAGGATATTAAAAACTATTACAAAATAGTCTCTCTATACTTTCTAAATCTTCCGCCAAATATGGACTCGGCGCGATCCATCAAAAACCGAATTGGTCCTTATCAGCAGCAAATACAAAATTTAATTTTGATAGGAAACACAGATTTTTAATACAAAAACTTACGTTTATCAAGGATTCATATAGTATACAGATTCGGGTTGTTTATAGAATAGTACATCGGATAAATGTCATCGTCTTGTTGAAAACACATCTTGGTAACACGACCAACGACTTGTGACAGAGTGACTAATTGATCCAGTCTCCCTGAATTTTTCAACTTTTGTCTTTACAGTTGATAGTTTCAAGTCACTATAACGGTCATATTCTGTACAAACATTGCACATTGTGGCTGAGAAACCTTTATTATTATATTATAAAATGCGTTCTTCTTTCGTTTAACGCTCCATTTTTACTAACCCGGAGCTGTCAGCTGTCACATTGTTATTGTTTTTCCGTTGGCAACACAGTACTATAAAATGGCGCAAAATTCAAATTTTGCGTGGACTATGAGACATCCTTTTCAAATAATAATGCATAAATTCAAACTCAAAGATACAAATAGGTATATCGATTAGTATGCAAATGCAAAACTTCGAAAAAATTATTCATCGACAACGTTTTCCAATATCACAAATCGGACAGGATTTTGTCTCATCTTCAATTTGTTGCATACCCATCCTCTGAACTATCTTCAAAATTATCGAAATCATCAGAATAATCAAATTCAATTCGACTAGTGCACAGGATGAAAGTGCCAGCAAAACGAAATAAACTTCAAAAACGTATTTATAATGATGCCATCTCAGGGATAAACGAAACAATTTTAAAATGCAAAGTCTTAGGAATCTGAATACACTCAAACGGACAAATAGACATGTTCAATACCATTTTTTTGCTATTTGCTATGTATCCCAATTTAAAACGAATTATTTCCAACCGAACAAGTTCACCTACCTCAGCAGAAATGTCCTCCTAAAATAAATAAATTGATAAATATAAAGCGTACCATTTAACCTTAATTAAAATAAAAATATTAATATAATGCATCCTCATTTTTATTCATCAGGATAACAACGGCACAATTGAGAACGAAGAGCTGCGAGGGTTTTTAAAGGATCTTTTAGAATTAGTTAAGAAGGTAAAGAACAATTTCCCATTACAAACATATTTTTTTAAACTTCCCTTTATACATTTAGGATGATTACGATGCCCAGGATCTCAGCCAATTCGAGGAGACAATCCTACGAGGAGTTGGATACGATAAAGATGGCAAAATCTCCCGCAAAGAACTGACAATGATTCTGTTGACATTGGCTAAGATGCCACCAGAGGATGATCAATAAAGTGGATAAAATACCATACCCATAAATGTCCCCAATTTTTTGACTTTGTATTTTCTAAACAATAGGAAAAAACCTAAATATTTAAAAAAAAAAAATTTTACTAGGATCATCCCTATTACCAGATAAAATCAATTTTTAAAACTAAAAATAGCACAAAACGAAAATTAAAATAAAAAGCAAACAGCTGTCCTAAATCACTTGGAATACTTAAAATATTTAAGAAAAAATCTTACTAAAACTCTTAAACTAGATATATCAAAGAAATAAAAGTCTATAAAAATCTTTAAAAAAAAGTATCAACTTAAGCAAATATACTATGTGCTATTTTTTTCCTAAATAATATTATGTAAAGTATTGATGTTTAACATATTTTTTTCTTCGTATATATTTTATTTAAATATATCCCGGTAATAAATCAAATAATTAAATGTATTATTGTATTGACTTAGGTTTTTAGGGTTCAAATATAGTAAACGGAAAAATATAAACAAAAAACAGTCGTCGACATCGATACTTTTTTTTACATAATACAAAATTTGCATATATGTAAATGTTTATAAGTTTTATTTAAATAGAAAAAATACAAAGTATTCACAGAAAAAATTAAATAAAATTTAAATAATACTTAGGTGTTTTATTTTGTTGTTAAATATATTTGTGTAAGCCTTGAATTCAATAAAGTAAATGTAAAACACACAAAACAATAAAATTAGCATTTTATAATTAAAAACAAATTTTAACAAAAAAAAGATGTAAGTAAAATAGATTTCACGACACACTTCAACTATATTTATATTTGTATATTATTTGCTATTTTTATTTAATTATTTTTGTCAAATAAAAGGTCTAACCAGGCAACTCTTTCCTGATTTTTGGTTTCTTTAAAACCCGCCAATCAGAGATGTACGTGGTTCTTAAACAAATACTAGCCGGACAGTACAGTGTTGTGTTGATTTCTGAAAAATACGTTTTTTTATGTTTTGTATTTTCAAGATCCGATTTAAGATTATCATGTAATTCAGAATTTAAATGATTTATTTTTCAGAGAACGGGGTGGTTCTCAACTAAAGTATCTATCTGGTCGGATTGGTTTTAAGAGAGATGAAGAAGTATTAAACCTGTTAGTTAAATCTTAACAAGACTTCTTATAGCAGACCACCCTGTAGTTATAGTGTTGTTCCTTCGCACATCACATATTCAAGTATTTATGTTGCGTGCGTACATACTCTAAAGTGGATTGTCCGAAACTAAGGATTGATTTACTTGAATCGAACAAAAGATGTATGAAGCCTTGTAGGATACATTTTCGAGTTATTTTGAAAAAGAATTCAATTCCAGTGGTTCTGCTGTGTTAGCACAAATTTATACATGATAATGCAAACTTACACCCGTGTTAAGAAAGGCTAAACTTGTCATGAATTTGAATAATTGATTTGCTGGTTTCGAACATGCATTTCTTTTCTTACCTAAGATGCTGCAGAAACGGAATATTCAGGCGATCGGTATATTTACAAGCTCTTGACAGTTATGAAACTTATATCTTCAGAATGGATGTAAACTCTTTTAATGCTTATCTTCGATTACACAATCACTGTCGTTCTTACTAGTATTTTTGTAGCTTAGACTTTGACCAATTCGACTGCTTGATGTTATCCAAAACATAAACCAGGAAGATACTGCATAAGGTTGGGAGTTTCCAAGTTGTGGCAGTTATAATCTTCTCTAAGAGTAAATACAAGAAAATATTCTTATATAAATTGTTGACAACATCTGGTATAATTTTGTTTGTTTCATGGTATGAAAATTGGTCGTCCACTGGTCTTGCTTGGAATTCTAGTTGTGGCTTCCTAATATTTCATGTAACTTGGCCGTAAGCTACATTTGTGTGTTTAAAGCTGGTTGCGATTTTTTGCACTTTGACGCAAGTGCTGCGATCTAGTACCAATTGAAGACCATGAGGACAGTGTGCTAGGAATAGCATAAAGCTTGTTAACATCATCATTGATTCTTCTCCACTATAAACCAAAACAAAGATTTAGCTTCCTAAATCGCTTTTTATAGGGTTCATGCCATGGAATACAATAATCAGAATCGAGTACTTGAAATCCTTATTATTTGAAGTTAGGTTTTTACCATTGAATTTATTCTTAGCTCAAAATAAGGGAAGGTGTTTTACTAACTCCCAAAATTTAAATGTGGGCTCATCTCTTACGCTTTATAACTCTGCGAAGATCTTTTTTTCATAACCGCCAAGTTTTTGATCCGATATCATAACAATATTAGGCTGAAGACTGTTCCAATCCTGTGTTCTGCAGTTTTGATTGAGTTATCATGCTTACTGATTAGATAAGTATTGAAAAAGGTGTGCTTTCGTGTTTTTAAAACTCGTAAATCATGTAACTTAATCCGTGAACAGGTCTTTACCGATTTAAATCAGATGGCTTAACTTGAAAAAATGGTCTTTTTTCTTCATCATCGAAAGGCCGTACAGATTGGTACAGTACTTCCAATGGCTGTGCGGTTAGTGATGAAGGCGGTCTCCACCAATTGTTAACAAACTTATACCCTAAATTGGTGATTAAATTAACCAATTACCACATTGATCTTGAGAATTCCTTTAAGTTCACAATATTATTCTCAGCTGCATATGAAATGGAAAAGGCTTTTCACGTCCCTTTTTGAACACATTTATGAGATTTTCTGCTTTAAAAATTCTTTGTAGGTGGAGGGATCCCTAAAATATAAACATGTTGAAAAATAGTTTCAATTTCTTCTTTGCCTTCTTTCTTTGCACCTTCTGCGAAACAATTTATCGGATTCCTCTACAGATGTTGTCTTCTCGGGAAGGCTCTAAAGGTCAGCATTAACTTCAAGATGCAAAAAGCACAAATTTAAAGCAAACAAAGCTTAGAAGTGAATCTGAATTTTAGAAATAAACTAAAAAGGGAAGCATGGCACGAATGAGGAATGATTTGTTTTTCTAAGAATTATTTGATGAAATCGGCAAAGTCAGTAAGTTAAAGCTACTTAGGCTATTTTGTATCGTAACAACCTTAATTCTGCCTGTGAAAGACTTCCAAAGTCAAATAATTTTTCGTAATTTTTAAAAGTCAGAAATGATTGCTTTAAATGATGAAAAACCAATTGATCTCAAACATGAATTGGGCTTCATCTGTAGACCATCGCTGAATATTAAGGGATGAGATCTTTTTTACCCAAAAGAATTAGGAGGATATATACTGAACTGCAATCAAGCTATTAGGCTATTTTCATTTAGAAATCCGCAGGCCCATAAGCCTTCAGAATAAATTTTCTAAGTAGGTATGTCCTTTTCTCCATGCTCGAATCTGAATGATATGGCTTCAAAGTGTATGCTTTAAATAACACTAAACCCTCAATAATGAGGGGTGGCTGAAAACGATATTTAGATGAAATCCGAATACTATAATGCCAAAATATTACTGTCCATTTTTTTAGCTTAAAATGATTCTTAATGCAATCAGACCAAAGCTAGATCCATTATGGTAACACCAGGAGTGGCAGATTATCTCGTCTTTAGGTACTTCAATTTAATTTCTTAAGAAATTCTGGCAGGTGGTCCTTTTAGACATTATTCGGATGTTTATTCCGATGTAGAACGATTCACCTAGGTTTGCAAAATATATAAATCAGACCATTTTTCAAGTTTTTGATTAGATTCCCAAAACGTATGTCAGTGTTTTTTGTTTTATATGTAATTTTGTTATAAAAATATTATGATGCCCTCAATTTGATTTATTTCAGCAAATCCAGTAAAAAAAAAATGTCCCCATTTAGTTCCAAAAAACGGCTGGTCCTGTGTAAACAGCACTTTAATTTAATTTAAAAATTAAATTGTGCTTGTCCTCAAACACTGTCATTTGCCTAATGAAATCATTATCCCGCAGCAAATATTAGTTCACGCTGTCCATATAATCCCCCTTACCACCCGATAAAAACAATCTAATATCTGACCATCCATCAGATTAATGGGAATGTTCCACACTACTATAATTCCATCGATTAATTGGTCAATTAGAGCATGTTAGTTATTTAAATGGGTATCAACAGAGCCACTACTATGTTGGGGGGAAATTAAAATTTTCTAAATTGCTTCATCAATTATTTTACGTCACCCACTTGTGGGTTTGGAAAATCTCTCCTTAAACACTAACAACAGCTCACAGGCTGTAGGACTTTTAATTGAAAGAATTCCCTCAAAATTTTCCTTACCTAAAAGTGGTATCTATCAACGTTGATACAAAAAAGGACACTTGTACAAACTCGAGTATTTAATAGGATTCTCAGTCATAGTGAGGCGGCGTCAATTTATGAATTCCATTACTCACATTGATTTTAAAATCAATTTAAAGTTGAATCTACATTTATTGTTTTTGGTTCCTCAAACTTTAGAATTATTTTATTAAATTTTACTTAAAACCAATTTTTTCTATTTATGTTTTTTTCCTAACAACACTTTCTAGCATAGTATATGTATTTCTAGTTATATTGTTAAAATAAAAAATAAAATGCCAAATTTATATAAATTAATAATAAAACTAGTGAGAGAAAGCTACCTTTAAACAAATTAAACAAATAATTAAAATACAAACAAACAAAAACAATAAGAAAACTACAAAAAGAATCAACATATGATGAATTTCAATATAAATTATATTTTAATGAAAATATAAAAATGTGTTACTTGTACTCAAAGACTTTTATGTGCAAAGTAGAAATGACAAAAAACTTAAAATCTAAAGAAAAATCTCAATATCGGTGCTATGACCCATTAGATACTTTTTTTCTTTAATTCTTGCCTCAAATCTGAAAAAAAAACACACTTCCTTCAGGTCATATCACTGCTGTGTATATTTTTTTCTTAAATTTCAAAAATATGCTATGCTTGTATAAATAAACACCAAAACCACTTTTAACTCAATGGAAAATAGTTTTATGAACAAAAACATATTTATAATTAAATGGTGAAGAGAAAACGTATTAACGTAAAAACTTAAATATATTATTATTTAAACGAATAAATAAATCTAATAACTGTTGTCAATTGGAAAATAAATTGTTTTTTAGAATTTTATTTCATTTTTATATTACTAACTAGCTTGCACGGAAAATGTTGTTTTGCATTATAAATTATTTCTAGTGAATATTTTTGTTGCCAAATAAAAAAAAAGGTAAGAAGGCAACAGTCCGCTGTGCAAATCGTTGAATACCATATCCCATCCCATTCTTAAATTAAACATACCCAAAAAATGGGTGTGGCAAAAAAAATTATATAAACGAAATATATTAGGCGGACACCCTCTTAACAGCTAGGCCAAACACGACGTTTTTGTAATACACTTGTTCAGCTAGGAGCAACAAAGATTATGTGTATCAAATTTCAAGATTCTAGATCAAAACTTAAGGCGCAAGCTGGACGAACATAAGATCCGCTTCAACTTTATAGAAATAACATTTTTCGAAGTTATGGGGTTCATTTATTCCAAATATTCAACATGAATTCATAATTTCTTGTTGCTAACTGTTTTTCTGTTATGTTGCTAAAAGAAATGAAAAAGAATAATTCTAAAAGTACCGTTTTTTTCTCTAGATCTCTTCCAAAGCATGCTATTTAGAAAAATCCATGTTTTTTAGTGAAAATTTCTCCCACATTCGGAGTATAAATAAACAAGATTCCAGGAATGCTAGGATATCCAGCCTAATGCGGAGTACGTACTTGGCGCCACTCATAATTTAAATTTGATAGAAAATGATGCCGTAAGAAATTGTTTGGAATTGCACAATTATTTTGCAGCTTTGCAAAATTTGTTTATTTTTTCGAACGCATAACACGCTAGGATCTGCTGTCGAAGTTCACTGGCGATATCGATACGATATCATCAGTAAAACTTCGTTATTTCGATATATTCACAGCATTATCAGAAATCATTCTCAAAAGTTCCAGTAAAGATGAGCGTTGTCAAGCAGAAAATATTAAAACAAAATTGCTAAATTTCGAATTCGTGTTCCCTTGTGAATTCATGCACCGAATATTGAATTAAAACTTTGCAAAAATGCAATATTGATTTTGACGAAACACGTAGAGTCTTACAAGGCTCAAATGCAATCTTATAGAAACGACTTCGAATCATTTTAATGCAAAGCCAGTGAGACTGCAAAAATATGGCAAAGATCTCCATTTAAAAAAAAAGAAAATAAAAACTTACGAGAAGGCTATAATCCACTGTGTGGATCGTCTTATACTCTATCCCATCTAACCCTTAAAACAAATATCGTCAAAATGTCGGGTTTTCGGCGATGAAATATAGAAAATGTAATTGTCAGAACATATTGTTCAGACAGTTTATCAAAATCATTTATGGTTCCATGAGTACACTATGAGGTAGTGTATAGAAATGGTTTTTGTATGAAAACGCCTCCAAAAAGTGGGCGTGCGTTAAAATGATATATGGAAGAAATGTTTATATTAACAGAACCAATAATTTTGCATCAAATAGTTTTTCGAAATGTTTAAAATTTCAACGTAAAAAGTTTTTTTCTGAAAACGACCCGAAAAAGTGGGCGTGGCAAAAAGCTTTGTATGAACAAAATATAGAAAGAAGGATTGTCTAGATATGTTTTTCAGACATTTTTAAAACTACGTTTTTCTTAAAAGGGGGCATGGCAGTGGGCGGGTTTCAAAAATGTTTACACTTGTTCTGCTGGGGGCAACAACGAGAACGTGTACCAAATTTCATAATTCTAGCTCAAAATTTAAGGCTAAAAACTAGTGACGTACGGACGGACGGACGGACAGACATGGCGAAATCGACTCAGCTATCGATTCTGAGTCGATCCATATACTTTGAGGTATACCTACCTATCCACTGTGTGGATCGTTTTATACCTTATCCCATCCCATCATTTAAATAAATATCTCCCTTAAATGAAGGTTTTATGGCGATGAAATATAGAAAAGGTCATTGTCAGAACATATTGTTCAAACAGTTTAACAAAATCTTTTATGGTTCGACAAAAAACACCGTTTTTCGCCTGGTTATGCTTTGAGGTATTGTATAGAAATGGTTTTTGTATAAAAAAGTGGGCGTGGGTGAAAATGAGATATGGTAGAAATGTTTATATTACCAAAACCAATTATTTTGCATCGATTTTTTTTTCGAAATTTTTAAAATTTTTACGAAAAAGGAAAAAAACTTTGTATAGCTGAAATATAGACATTAGACATGGATTGTCAAGATATCTTATTCAGACGTTTTTTTCAAAATTTCTAGCTAAAAATTTAAGGCCCAAAAATCGATGACACACAGACGGACGGACGGACGCATAAACAGACATGGCTCAGCTAGCGATTCTGAGTCGATCCATATACTTTGAGGTATATCTAGCGAAGTTATTTCACTATGTTACAAACTTAATGTCAAAACTAATATACCCCTATGGATAGGGTATAAACATATGAAAAGGCAGCAATGCGGATCGTTTAATAATACCATCCCAAACTTACAATTATGTGATTCTCATGGATTTCATATACTAAATGGTACAACTGTTCAGACTCCAGTGGTAAGTATACGTTCATAGGACAACAAAGATTTTCAGTAATATATCGCTGCTTGGTACGAGGATTATGGATATCCTTAGTAAATGATTTTGCAGTTTTGACGCAGCAGTTTTCAGACCATATGCCTATTGTTGTGTGGAGCGGGACCAAAACATCAGAATGGTTTGAAACAACTATGGAAGTAAGACAGCGATGTACACTAAGCCCATATATCTTTGCTTTGTACATCGATGACCTCACCGATTTTTTCTGGAGGAATAAAGATTGCAGGACATTTAATAAAGGCACTTTTACTTGCAGACGATGTGGTTCTATTTGCATATTTAGCAGAGTCCTTACAATGGATGGTTAACCGTATTGATTTGTACTGCCAATTATGGAATCTCATAGTTAACCTCTTCCTCTTCTTAAGTGGCGCTAGAGTCCTTACCTTACTGCCTCCAGTTGCGCACTCCAAGTTGGTTGAGGTCGGTATCAACTCCGACGTCTGCCTGGGAATCGAAGAGTCTGTGAGCCGGAGTATTGGTTTCCATTCGTTCTGCATGTCCTAGCCATCTTAAACGTTCAATGCGGATTTTTTTTTACCACGTGCATGTCGCTGACAGCTCGTATAGTTCTTGGTTAAATCTTCGTCTCCATAGCCCGTCAACGCAAACGGTCCTGGACCTCTCATTATTCTCTATCGTGCGCTTTTCTTGCTCTTTTTTTTTTCTTTCTGAAAAGCATAACCAGTGACAGCTGTCGTCTTCACCGCCGGCTTAGCCTCAGTGGTAGGCATCGTTCTTAGCTGTGAGCATTTGACGGCATTCCTTATCAAACCAGGGGTTTCTTGTTGGTAAGCGCGAGAAACATAGCAAGCACATCAGTTGCGGCTGATCTAATGGATTTTTGTCATCGTTGCTATTGTTCTTCAACATTTGATTCTGGTGGTATAGTGTTAGTCGAGAGAAAGCGAAATGCATCTTACATTATTCTCGAAATACTTGCATAAAAACTTTTTCGAATTCTTTTCAACTTTTGCTAAAAATCGTTTTTTTTTTTAATAAAACTTATAATGTATGTTGTTTAGACACTTTTTCCTTCACTAGCATCACCAGCACAACAGCAGGCGTGTTGACGATTTCTGCCCGGATGTTGAAAAGGGTTTAATCGGGAGTGTGAGTTGCTCCGTCCGTCCTGTAAAAATCAAATGTCGCTTGAATCCAATTCATCAAGTCTTCCGTTGGTATCACCTTCACCAACAAACTCTCTTTCTCCTTCGACGAAATCCACAAAACAAAAGTCAAATACCAGGAAAATGAAAACTATTCTGTTTTTTAGTCATTGCACTGCTTCTTAAATTTTTTTTTCTGCACTTTTTTTTTACTTCTTTTGCTTTCTTTTGTTGTTGTTGAGTTGTGTGTTTATTTCTTTTACTTTTGTCGATGAAATAACTTTTTCTTTCAATTGCCATGCATGCACTTTATTTATATTTTTATGAAATTCGATTGCGATTTTCATCGTTCAATTTTTACACTTTTTAAGAACTACCACATAACTAGCAGTATAAAACTCGTCATTATTGTTATTTTTGTTTGCTGAATTGAAGTTTTCTTGAACGTGCTCAAGATGCCTCGATATTTTGTAAATAGAATTTTTATCAATAAAACGGAAAAATATTTGTGTTTGGCGTAATTAAGCATACGAAATAAAACCTATTGGGAACAGCTGTGGCCACCATCTTACAAATCTGACATGGAACGTGTATACGTGTATGTGTCAATACCAAAGGCATTATCTTGAAGAAATCCGTCCAGATGGTAAAATACGTTTACGATATCCATTATTTATTTCGCTCCGCGTTTGCCACTGCATTCACGGATATGGATGAATAGATACTTATACTCGTTGTTTGGGACGAAAAGTCATTTGACGTCGTTGTAGATAACTAAAAGTTCGAGATAGTTAAGGAGCTTATCTTCATTGGATTCACGGCTGCTACTCTTGTTTTGAGAAACAAATTGTTTCGAAACGTCAATTATCCCAAAGTCCAAAAATAATAAATGAAACACTTTTTCTAACAGAAATGGCTCTATGGTGCCGAGTCTGACTGATAAGCAGTGAAGTAGATAATGGGTACTTTTGAACGAAAAGTCCATTGTTTGGTCATATGTGAGCTTGCCAGTAGAGCGAGTGGAGCAGAGCTAAATCAATCATTGGTCTTATCGAGAGAATCTTTAAATCCCAACATACGGATTCGACAAAACAGTGAAACAACGATCGATCAAGTGATTGTGCAAAAAATATATATACTTTGAGTTGAATAATTGGAAACAGATTACTGTGAGCGAAAAAGAAAGAAGAGAATGAGCCCCTCAAAAACCATATGGCGAGATGGGATATTTTTAATATCACTAGTGAATTCATGGCCATTATTTAACAAAATCGGTCTTCAGTTTCTTCAGCATTAAATTCACCCATCACCCCGATGATGATCATATAACCGTCAAAATGGATGATGTAAATAATACCAAAGTATGTGTCTAGCCCATTATATATATTTTTCATTAAGATTATCTCTGGTTATTCCAGAACTAATCTTATCTATTTGTTTTTGAATTATTATAGTCCCGCTTAGTAAATTGTAACGTCTTTCCCATATTATTTATAAAAAGATACCTCCGTATAAATACCTGTGAAGCTTTTGGAATATTCGCATTTCAGCGTTTGATTTCCGTAATAAAACTAAAATGTTCCGCCTTGTGCTCATCGGTACTATCCTATTCGCAGCGATGTGCAGCGCTCAGTTGGAATTTGAGCAAGTTCCCCTGCCCGATGGACGTATCGTAGGCGGAGCTGATGCAAGCATCTACAACTATCCTCATCAAATCTCGATGCGGTACTATGGCTACCATCGTTGTGGCGGCAGCATTTACTCGGCTAACGTCATCATTAGTGCATCCCATTGTGTAATCGACGTCGATGTGACAAAAATGACCATCGTTGCTGGTACATCTCTGCTGTCCGAATACAACGTTGAACTCCAGGTTAAGAGGATCATTATGCATCCCCTGTACAAGACCTTCAACAATGATTATGATGTCGCTATTTTGGTTTTGGGAGGATCACTGCCATTAGGTGCTGGAATTCAACCTATCGCCTTGGCCAAGGAACTGCCCGAAGAGGGCACTGTTGTGACTGTCACCGGTTGGGGCACCCTGGAGGAAGGAGCTCCAACTATCCCTAATCAATTGCAGGAGGTCGATGTGAATCTGGTCAGCAACGCAAACTGCAGAAAGGCCTACAGTATCCTTTTGCTAACTAATAGGATGTTGTGCGCTGCTGTTACTGGTGGTGGTAAGGATGCTTGCCAAGGTGATTCTGGTGGTCCATTAATCACGAACAACACACTGTTGGGTATTGTGTCATGGGGAATCGGATGTGCTAAACCCTCGTTTCCAGGTGTTTATGCATCTGTACCAGCTTTGTACGATTGGATTGTTGAGACATGTGACAACAACACCATTACCTTTGCTTAAGAGAGTAGACAAAATTATGAAAACGAATAAAGTGTGAAATATGTTGCTTTTTTTCAACAGGATCAATTTACTTCTAATAAATTTATCGGCCGTAGTAAACGGCTGAAATGGCTCATCAGTGGCCTGATCGATCGCCAATTTCGAGGCAAAAAAGTCCGTTATAGAAGAGTTCTTCACGGTTGATTCCCGGTTGATTCAATTTATTTATTGAACACCAGTAAATCGAGATAAACCTCGTTCATCTGAGTAGGGTAATAAGAGAAGATTGTGGCTGCTCCATCAAAGTTGGGAACGTCAGGAAGCACCAACGAGGTCAAAACCATATGCTATCAGAAAGAAGAGAACGACAACATCAACGCAATTCATCAGAACCCATGCCTTTGAGGCTGTATTGGTTCTAACAACGACATTTCGCCAGAAGTTAAATTGAAAAAAGAAACTCTTGCCAATCACTTCATCTATGAGCTATGGATAAAATTGAGTAGTACTGCTATTTAAGTACAGGTTCATTTTAGTCCTACGGCACAGTAACATGATGTAAAGGTTTATAATCTGAATGAGAGACTAACAGTCTAAAAGAAGGATCAGTCATGTTTAAATAGAGTCCAATAAGCTCAATGCAATGGTTTAGTCTTACATTTGCGTCATAAAAATCAATAAGCTGAGCTGCCATTGAACATTCCTTACTTACCTACTTAAGTGCCGCTACAGTCCGGAATGAACCTGAGCCTCAACAAACATGACTCTCCAATTAGCTCGGACCTTAGCGCACTGCCTCCAATTGCGCACTCCAAGTTGGTTGAGGGCCACTTAAGGCCCTCTGCTGCGTCTGAAGTCTGTGTGACAATCGAAGGCTCTGCGACCCGTTCTCTATGCCCTGGCCATCTTAAACATCCAATGCGGAATTGACTAGGATTATGTCCCTAAATAGCTCGTATAACTCTTTGTTGAATATACATACGTCTCCATAGCCCGTCAAAGATTTTTCAATTAATTTTCCTCTCGAATCGAGGAATGTCGTCGGCATATGCTAGTAGTTGCTTCGTTTTTAAAATCAAATTTTAAAAATTGTGCCTCTAGGCGTTAGCTCGGCAATTTTGCACAATCGGTGAGGGTATACCAAAAACTAGACATGGATCTGTATAGTTCGTCTCTAAAAAATGCAGACGTATGCGTGTTTGAAATCGATGAATAGGTAATGGGCGGTATTGATTTGGACTTCTTGGGGTTTTTCCTGGGTCTGCGGAAGTGTGAAAGTTTTATCGGTTGTGGATTTTCCTGGGTTGCTAGTTAACTGTTTCCGGCGATTCACGTATTACGGCAGATATGATCTTGTAGGCGATGTTGAGGAGACGTATGCCTCTGTAGTTGGCGCAGTTCAGAGGATCTCCATTTTTGTGGATCGGGCAAACGATGCTGAGGTTCTATTCTTCAGGCATACTTTCATCCGAACAGATTTGGCTTATGAGATGGCGGATGTTACTTACCAAATCATCTCCGCCGGCTTTATAAAGCTCAGCGGGTAGGCCATAATTTCTGGCAGCCTTATTAAGCTTGAGTTTAGATATTGATATCCTCGTTGAATGGTTCGTTATGCCTGACAGCGGAAGGTTATTCGTCATCGCCGTTTAACAGTCGGCAGAAGTGGTTCTTCCATATGCTCTGCATCTACTGTGTCTCAACTACGATATCTCCTTGTTCATCTCGACAGGATTCTATTCGAGCCTTGCATTCTTGGCTTTGACTTTTTACACTTTGACAAAACTTGTGAACATCGTTCCTGGAATGGCGCCTCTCTGTATCCTCGGTCGCGAGCTTAACTTGCTCTATTTTCTTCTTTCTTAAGAGCCGGTGTTCTTCCCTTTTTTCTGCCTATAGAGCTCTCGTCTTCACCTGCAGCTTAGCCTGTAGGCCTCGTTCTTGGCTGCGAGCATCTGTCGGTATTCTTTATCAAACCAAGGGTTTATGGGTTTCTTGCTTGCGGGTGCGAGAAACCTAGCATATCAGTTGCGGCTGATCGAACGACTTTTTGTCGTCGTTGCCATTTTTCTTCGACTGGATAATTGTGGCGTGGTGGATATCCGCATTCTTACTTTGGCTGCAAAATGGTAGTATTCCGGTCGATGTAAGCTCTTCGGAATGTACTGGATAATGGATGACCGTTTTGTCTAGAGACCGCCATATCCCCTTATGGATATCGATGTGAGGAAACCGTGTGCTGGCTATAGTGGCATTTCGTTCTCTAGCGAAGTCAATTAGCCTAAGTCTGTTGCCAGACGTGTTGTTGTGTAGGCTGTGTTTTCCGACAACCTTCATACCTTTGCGTTAAAATACCCCAGCACGATTTTTACATCGTATTTCGGTAGTCGCTTAAAGGTTTTTTCATGGATCTTGTACAAGCAATCTTTAGCACATATAAGGCTCATGTTTGCAAATTTGGCTTTGTTGCGAATTGTTACAATGCGCTCGCTAGTGTCTGGGAAATCAGCATCCGAATAGTCGCTGTGTCTGCTCACTAATAAACGGTCCATAGTCCTTTTTTCCGGTACATCCCATTGTATTTTCTGGATGGCAGTAATGCCTGGTTTGTAGCAGTTTAGGGCTTCTCTAGAGCAAAGGAGGAGCAAGCTAAGTGTGTAGGCGAGTGGCAAGACATAAACACGCTCACAACAAAAAAAGTCCACAACTAGGATTCGTCGAAAGGTCAATCAAAACAAACAGGACTGACAGCACAAAAAAAAGAGATAACCACAAGCAAATCCTGTGGAATGGCCTCAAGCCCAACATAAAGAATCATTAGTAAAGAATGGTGAAGGATGGCACTCGTATGACAAATCCCTTCCTGCACGCGAAACCACCAATGTATTTCGCTAAAAATTGTTTTTATTATTGTCACTCTTCTCCTTCTAGTCCAAGCTCACTGATTGGTACAATTAGCGGCGGCCCTTCCCTCCTTTGAGATGTCAACGTCCTTACCCTTGTCCAAAGCGAGAAGTTAATCGGTCGCATGAGTCATCGCAAATACTAGAGTACAGTCACAAAAAATACGTCAACCAAACATTGGCAAGGCTTGTCCAAGATTGACACCGAGGATCCGAGAACACTGAAAAGTGTCCATAGGATTACTGGCAGAATCGGATAAATCCGAAATGTTATGTTGCGTAGCGTTCACACATGAATGTGGTGTGAAAGATGGCGATAGCACGTGTCGTAAAGTCACGTGTGAACGGGGGAAAACACAAACACTTTCCAGCTAGAAAGCGAAGAGTAGCTAGAATTCGTATTAAGGTTTACTGGTGGTGAATTCCAAGAGCAATGTTATAGCGAATGAACGGGACCAATCCTGGACAAAGGAATCGGGTTGGAAGGTTGAAGCGATAGACGTGTTTTTGATTTTTTTTTTTTTTTTTTTGACCAGTGAGTTGATTTGAGTTGAACTCAAAATAAGACTTGGTGGATGACAAGGAAAGGACGTGATAGCAGGAAGGGAGAAGAATTTTAGTCGCAATAGAAAGACAGAAGAGCCGAGGAAGAGAAGGAGTTTGCAGATCAAAGGAAAAAGATAAGTAGAGTGCGCTTAGTTTATAGTTTGTTGTTTCTTGACCGAAATTTCGCGAGAGAAGACCGGACACGTGCCCCAAGTAAAATCCATTTGGGGGTCATCTTGGAAATCCGCCATTTGAGTGTTCACAACCGTACCATAAAATCAATCCACCGCCTTTTTATATATAATGTGGTAAAATCGTTCATTTTACTCCTATCACCAGTTCGCTTGCTGCAATTCCACATTTCTAATTTTTTTCGACTTTCAAATCGCCAAAAAGGGATTCGTTATTTGGCCACTGAAAAATTACGTGGCGTTCAATGATCTTGTAGAGTCTGCTTTAAAATCGAGTCCACCCCACACGCTGAGTGAACCCGGCTCTCGAAGTCATCTACGGGAAAGTCTACCTCTTTTCCACGTTTATGTTCTTGACAGATTTAAAACGCGGGACAGTTGGTAGCACCCGGACACAGAGGCATACAGGGTAATGAAATTGATGAGCTGGCGAGGAATTGATCAGCATCCAGCTTTGTTTAGGCTGACCAGTCTGTCAGACTGTCACTATGTACCCTCACATCACGTGTGGGAGAGAAAACACTGCATATCGCCAAAAACTAGTGGAACTTTCTCCCCACCTGTGACACATCCAAGAGAAAGTGGCCTGAGTATAACAAAACCAGAACCCATAAACTACTTCAAAGTAACAGGACTAACCACAATGGATAGTTACGGGACAAATGAAGGAACCAACCACATACGAAAACTCCCGAAGGGCATCACAATTGGTCTATAATGACCTGAGTGTGATGAGGGAAGACGTACAAAACCTTTCTCATCAACCCACCTACCTAACCTATACCAATAGTAGTTCTTTAAGGTGGCCACCCTCCCCAGTAGTCACAAAAAGGAGCGATTAATCTCTGAACTTGCTGCATTTGATCTGTTGAACTTGAACCATAATTATGTACACTTAAATACCGCTGTGTAGTGGTAATATGTTCGCCTGTTGAGTGGAAGGTTGCGCGTTCAATTCCAGCCAAAATCCATGATAATTTTATTCAAATAAATAAAGAAAAGTCCGGTAGTTACTCCTTAAAGTATACATCAGTTGAAGGTTCTGCGAATATAACGAACACAAAAAAACAGTGACTCCCCGAAGTAAGTCCGGATACCACCAATGGAGTAGGTCCAAAATCTTTCCACCACTCTCTTTCTTCCCCCTTCTCTAACGCCTGTAATGTAGTAAGACATTTAAGGGTATTCAGTGCACGCAAATTATAAAAAAAAAAACTTAAAACACTCGCTTTGAAACTGTTTAATTGACAATTCTTAAACCTCAATAACAGCTGCTTCAATCCAGGCTCGCATCTGTACAAGATTTGTATACACTCCAGGGGTATTAGGCCTTGCACAACCAGTTCCCCATGAAGCCAAACCAACATATTCGTTCGAAACCACCAAGGGACCGCCAGCATCACCCTTACAAGCATCGAAACCGCCCTGCGGTAATCCAGCGCAGATCATATTTTCTGAGATTGTGCTATACTGATATGAACTCTGGCATGATTCCCTGTTGACAATTGGCACTTTGGTACTTTGGATTGTCTCGGAATAGTCACCACCCTCTGATGTTTGACCCCATCCAGCAATCGTTCCAACACTTCCTACAGCTGGCTGATCTTTAGCAATTTCCAAAACACCTACAGTAGCATCCTCTCCTAAGGGAAGATCCACCTTAAGCTTCAGCAGTGCAATGTCATTATCCATAGTGATCGTTTCGAAATTCTCATGGGTAATAATTTCTTCGACAGGGAACATCATACCGGTGCTAGAAGTCCGATGACTTGTACCAGCTATAACCATCAGTTTATTTGCAGTTTCCGTTCGTAAGACGTTGGCAGAAGTGATGATTATATTTTTCGAATAGATGGCGCCACTCGCGAATTGTTCGTAGGCACATGTCGAACAGGATTTCCGACGGATCGACACTTGATATGGAACACTGATTACATGAGTCTCAATTCCGCCAACAATACGTGCTTCAATGCCAATAGCAACGGCATTTGAGGTCGCAACTAAAGCAAATGCCGCGATCACGATCGAAGGCCAAAAATGTAACGACATGGTGTTTGGCCAGAAGTGTACTATAAAATAAATTTAAATGTTATCGCGTTTATATATAGCAGTGCTAACTGGGTATATACAAATCAACAAATTGGAATGAAGATCTAATCAATAATCAAATAGCTGGTCTAGAAGTTAAGATCGTTTTGATTGTGTTTCGAGTTCCATTTATTTCAAGTTCTGCTATGTTGTAGTTGGAAGACGACTGGAAATCGAAACGTCGGTCGTGGCGTGGATTGAATTTCTATGTACTTGGGATTAAATATATTCACTTATCGGTTGTAAGATTATCAATAGATGATAAGGGGCCATTAAAAAGAATGAGAAGGAGAAATCGATAACACTAGGCCGATTCTCTGCGAGTTCAGTTTGTACTGCATTAGCAATACCTTTGATAACGAATATCGGGATTTCGCAATAAAGGTGTTTCCATTGTTTTAACATTTTTCAATGAGATTTTTTTTAAAAATTAATCATCACCTTCTCACTGCGTCTTTTGTATGAGCCAAAAGCCCAAGCTCAACTAATAACACGGGTTGTGTTTGGGTTATGCATACAAAGGGTAGTCGATGAACAACGAGTTTTACATAGTATTCAACTACGATTTTGGGTATTATTTCCAAGGGACAAAAAAAACATGTTAACTTCATCATTAGCAAATTCGTCCAGTGTATTCCAAGCAGAGATTCTGGCCATTGTCGAAGGCTGCTGGATTGGCTAGACTACTGAATATTTTAATATTCCTAATCATAAAAGTAACTAATGTCTAGTAGACATCGAAAAAGTCTTTAACACGGTTTGGATAGGCGGCTTGATTTATAAAGTTATCCGATACTTTTACTTCATCTCACGCAAAGAAATTTATCGTATATTGTGAGTAAACATGACTTCCAACGTTTTTTTTTTGTCTCAAATGGTCTTCTGCTAGCCACATTATCCTATCCTTTTTGACATCCACATTTCTAAAATACTTAGTGAACTTGATGATTCACTTGCCCACGATACTTCTCTGTTTAAGAGCATTCGGCTTGCAAATCGATGAGTTCAGAAATCAGCTTCAACGCTAGTGGTTTAAAAATTTAGGACGTTAAAACCCAGCTTCAACGCAGGTTTGATAAATTGAAAATGTTCTACTCCGGACTGTAGTGGCGCTACAGTCCGGAATGAACATGGGCTTCAACCAACATGCCTCTCCAATAAGCCTGGTCCTTAGCTAACTGCCTCCAGTTGCGCACTCCAAGTTGGATGAGGTCGGTTTCTACTGATGCGCGCCACTTAAAGCGAGGTCATCCTCTACTGCGTCCGACGACGTTTGGCTGGGAATCGAAGACTCTGTGAGCCGGAGTATTGGTGTCTATACGTTCTACATGTCCTAGCCGTCTTAAACGTCCAATGCGGAGTTTTTTGACCAGAGGCATGTCGTTGTCTCCATAGCCATTCAACGTAAATGGGAGGAAGAATTTTCCTCTCGAATCGAACAAGAATTTCTTCATCCGCATTTCAGAAGGTCCATGCTTCAGCACCGTAGAGCAGGGCTGGGATGATCAGGGTCTTATATAGGATCTACTTAGTAGTTCGATTTGAGGGCTTTACTACTAAATTGCCTTCTTAGCCCGAAGAAACTGCGGTTGGCAAGAGCAATTCTTCGTGTAATTTCTGACAAGAAAGTCAGATAGACAAAGTCCCGTACTACCTCAAAGTTATATCTTTCAATGGTGAAGTTCTGTCCAATACGTCGATGTTGTGTGTCCTTTCGTGTTTACAGCATACACTTTGTCTTGCCCTCATTTACTGCTAAACCCATTTTTTCCGCTTCCTTCTCTATACTAGCAAACGTGACTATGACATCACGTTGAGTCCTAGCAATATCGTCGGCGTATGCAAGTAGTTGCACCGATTTTGGGATCGGAAGTTTAAAATAAGTGATGGGAAATGTGAAACTATACTGTTTCGCAGCCCAATAGGGGAGTTAACTTTAGAAAACTAGAAAAGCTCCCAGAATTGGGAATATAGATCGTATTCATGTCAAGTCAAAGACGGTTGTAAGGTATGTATTAGAGTATAGTTTGAGGTATGGACATGTAAACAAAAAATGTAGATATACAACAATATGAAATTATTTAGTAAACGATATCAAATCTGCAAGACTGGCAGCGATGGGTCGCAGCTGAGGCCTCATTATAATCCTTGAAAATGTGTGTTTTTTTTTATACCTGGATTTTACGTATAACCACTTGAATTTTGTATTAAATGAAAGAATCGACTGCCCCGATCACAAAAATATAACTCCCAGACGTTTTACACGCAGCCACACCATTGCCAGACGTACTATCATACCCTTGAGTCCTAGCAATATATATTAGTAGGTACGTTGAAGCGACTTTTTTTTAAACAATTTCCATAACTATGTTATGGTAACGGAAATATATATTTTTAGAAGATTAAAATGGAAAGAAATTTAATTGGACGAATACATTTCATTGCTTCCGAAAATTCTGTGGATATAAAAAACAATTTAAATGCCCTCTAGCTCCTGTTCCCCAGTCCTTTGGTCACTTAGATGGATCCATATAAAAAAACAGATAAATCTGTACTCTTAACTTATTGAGAAAAAAACCTTAAAAAACAAATCATCTCCACAAAAAGTCGATGCTATAGTTGAAGATGTTTTTTTTCCTTCTACATAGTTTAAGGGATATACCTTCAAATTAATGCAACCTCACTATGCCTATTTTGAACAAAAAAAATTGCAGAATGAGCGCAACAAATATTTATTCACATTGTGTTTGATCAATTTATATCTCCATCTCAGATGTTGAACAAGAGAGAAGAAATTGCTCAGAGTAGCAAAGCCATTACAGTCTTTTCAGTTAATATCAAAGAATACCAGCCAATGTTATCAAAAAATAATCAACCCTATCGAGGTATCCATTCGGAACAAAATTTTCTCCGATTTGTTCGGATTTGCATTTTTAGCAGATCTTCCGATGAAATGCATCGCACATGAAACATTGTCGCGGAATTTTTACGTATATGGAAATCACCCCAATTTTGAAATAAATAAAATTATTTTGTGTATTACTACATAATCGTGCTCCAGAAAAAAAAAACACAAGAGCGCAATAAGAAATATTTGTTTAAATATTTCTTTTGTCACTCACTTTTCACATTTATAAAAGTACACAGATGACAGATTGTCAAACGTACGCGAATGTATGTTTCATTTATTTTATTCCGCAAGGGATACTTTGATGGTAAACTTCTTTTAACGGATACCTCGATATACCTGAACATCAGGAAAAGATTTAATGAATTTTTAGTACATGGTGGGCCAAAAGAGATCACCGACCGCCTATTCCCCGGCCGTACCTCGCAATTAGCCATAAGCCGATCGTCCCTAAGGCGAATTGTCTTCAAAGATTTGCGCATGTTCCATTACAAAGTCCAGTCCATGCATCAGCTGATGAATGTCGATGGCCAAACGCGTGTTACCTACGCCCAAGCCATTTATAATCTCGAGGACGAAGTGGACCTTTTTTGTCAACGAAAATCATAATGAGCGATCAGGCTCATTTCCACCTCTGCGGATACGTGAACAAGCAAAACTATCGCTTCTGGGGCACCGAAAAAACACGATTAATGCACGAAGAGCCATTACACCCGCTCAAACTACCTGCATTATGCGCTGTTCACGGTGGAGGAGTCATCGGCAATTTTTTTGTAGGGCCATGTTAACCGAGTTTTTTCTGCCGCAATTGGAGAATTAGGACTGAAGGACAAGTGGACGGAGCAACGGCTCACACTGCGCGAGCCAAAACCGATATTCTGAAGGCCAAACAACATCGGATGACTTCTTTTGGCTCACCTTGTAATAAATTGGCATGAAAATGGGTACTTCCATGTTATTTGCGAAAAAAAAACTTTTCATTACTTGTAATATAAAATATGTTCATTTTAAAACAGCTAATGAGAACGTTTTTCGAGAACATGCTTATGAGTTAATGAACTTTAAGGAAGAGACTGATACTCGCATGATGCTACGTTTACCTTTTCTGCAAAAGATATTTCCGTTATCATAAAGTTGTCTTATACAGATGTGCTGATGATTTCACTTTTTTTTTTTTTTAATTCATTTTTTATTTCCTTAAAATATTAACTTAATACTAGACAAAAATGCTTAAATCTAACTTATCAATAACATATTTACTTAAACTAAATTATGGCCCTTAGCGGGCGCTGTAAGCTTACATCTAACAGTTTTTATTTTGCCTTTCGGCTTCAAGTTTCTTTTTTTTATTTTAAAATAAATTTATATTTCAAAGAAAAATTTAAAAAACTTTGATTAGTGACAATTTTATATATAAAAAAAACTTAATCTACTTAAGACTACTTAATACTACTTAAATACTTAATACTACTTAACTACTTAAGACTACTTAACTACTTAAACTTAATTATAATCTGGTTGGCGAGCCCTCGCTGCATATGCCGCGAGGGGTCGCCATCCTGATCAAGTTTTTTGGTCCACAGGCAGCATGCAACCACCCATATTGTACGCCAATATGGAGCACAATCCCCGCCACAGACCTAGTACTAGAATAATTTTTTTAACTATTTATTGGACTAAAAGTCCGCAAAGTCTAGAGGAAGTGCTGAATCACTTCCCTCGTGTAGCCACCAGAATTCGGTGCGCTGCCTTTCGGCCTCGGTCCTATCGCGATCCGATACCGCCGTGCTAAAGCGGAGGAGCTCCGGAGCATTGTCAACGTACCCGTCGCGGATTAGCCGTTTGTCACGCGCGTCACGGTTTTTCGAGAACATGTTTATGAGTTAATGAACTTTAAGGAAGAGACTGATACTCGCATGATGCTCCGTTTACCTTTTCTGCAAAAGATATTTCCGTTATCATAAAGTTGTCCAATACAGATGTGCTGATGATTTCACTCTTGAAGTTAGAACTATGTCTAAAAACAACCTTTGACAGATTGATGTTAATAAAATTTGTCATGGATTGGGAAAATAACTGAATGAAATAAAATCTTACAGACCTATTTCACTTCTTCCAATAATTTCAAAAGTTTTTGAAAGGATATTACTCGGTCGCTTACACCTCATTATTGATCAGAAAAGCCTTTTACCTGACCATCAATTTATGCTAAGGAGTTAACATTCGGGTGTGGACCAAGTTTATCGAATTACTGATGTAATTGAGAAAGCTTTCGAAGAAGAAAATTTGCTCAGCCGTATTTCATGACGTGTCGCAAGCTTTTGACAAGGTTTGGCATAAATTTTGCACGCAAACATAAAAAATCGTTTATAGGGACACGTTAACGCAACGGTCCTCCAAATTCTTGACGAAACAAATTTATTGCGGCGTCTTCAAAGAAAAGCAGAATAGACTTTCAATTTACTTTTTCATAATTTGGAAACTTGAATACAACCGACCACTTAGACGGTATTGAAAAGTTTGTCTGTAGTATCTACCATACGAGCGCTTTGAATGTATATTCAGTATGCTAGTTGTGAACAAAAACTTTAAAAATATTAAGAGTAAGTAAGACGTTGTGAAATCAATGCTATGTAGGAGGTAGAAGAGGCCCAAGCCCCTCGTTGTCCAGTTAGTCGTCCGTCAAAAATTTGTCTCGGAGTTTGGCAGATGGGTTGGTCCAATAAGAATGGGAGCCAAAATAAATAAAGGTTTCGGGGGTAAATAGCATACAAGAGAACCTAGCGGCTATATTATATTTATTTCTCCGAAGGTTTGACTAGATAAGAACTCTTCATCCAACAGCCAAAGTTATCATCCTTTGTAATTTTAACTCCAATTGCCTACGGCACGTGAACAGAACGGATGACACAGGAAGACAGCCTGAAATGTTTGCATTACCAGCAATGAATAGAAAATATTAGTTTACATCAAACAGTGAAACATATCAAACCAAACAATAGAAGCCTCAATAGAAGCATACAGCAAAGGAGTAACTAACTTCTGACAAGTTCCGGAGGCTAACGGACAATGGCAAAAGTAGTTAGTTTTTTGGCACTCTTCATTCTCTTTTTCTCGGAAAAGGCCGACATATTCGCTTGAACTTTTTCTGGAACTTTAACTTTAAACTCCGAGAAAACGGTCCTCCAACGATAGAGCACGTACCCTCGAGAAAATGTAAGTCAAAGTTCAACCTGAGGCAGAGATAAAGGAAGCCTGAGGTACTTAAAAAATGCAGATCCTTGAAAATTGCTCGAATCCAACTGATTCCCTAAAAGGAAGAAACCTCTATACTTTGCTTTGATCTCTATACTTCCAAAGATAATGGAAAACATATGAGAAGACTACAATCCGCTGTGCGAATCGACTAGTACCATATTATATCCCTTCCTTATAATGAATGTATTCATGTACTGGGATGGAGTTTAGAACTGAATTGGTGATGTAATTGATAAAAGGGCATTGTCACAAATTCTTGTTCGGACATGGTTCACACATGGTTTTTATAGAAAAACGTCTTCAAAAACTGGGCGTGGTTTAAAATGATCTATAGACGGAATGTTTATATTTATTATCATAACCAATGATTTTGCGTCGAAATTTTTTCAAATATTTTACAATTTTACCCAAAAACGTTTTTTTTTCTGAAAACGCCCCCAAAAAGACTTGGATTTAGATGGCATTGTGATTAGTTGCAAAATTTTAGTTTTTAATGCAAATTGACTGTAATCATGTTTACGAATGGTGACGATACATTCACCATTCGTACGTATGAATGGACATGATGGGTGGAACTCCCGTAAACTTTTCGAATGTTCATATTTAAGATTCTTTTATGAAAAAATGTCTTTGTGTACTCAATCTTCAATAACATTAAATAACGATATTGATCTCGAGTTTTATTTGAAATACATTGCATCAGATATCAACAAAGCCAACAAGGCAAAGCTGCAGATATAGACGATAACCTAGCAAGAAAGTAGGAAAATAACTGGATTTTCAGATATATCACAAAAAAGAACAAGAAAATCGCCCAATTAAGGACATAGAGGGATGCACTTCAGAAATAATATTCGAAAGTTTTACCTAATTGCATAAGACGTCATAGTCTGGAATACAAGGTCGGAAATGATTCCAGTTGAGATGAGCAAGAACAAATCGTAGTTTCGTCACATGCTGAGAATGTGGAAAAAACACTTTTGCAGATTATTGAACCGCTATGAAGAACAACTAATAAACCGACTCGAAGGTTTGTTGAGGTCGGTTTCTACTTGTGCGCGTCACTTAAGGCGAGGTCTTCCTCTACTGCATCCGACGTCTGGCTAGGAATCAAAAACCCCGCGAGCCGGAGTATAGGTGTCAATTAATTCTTCATGTGCTAGCCATATTAAACGTCTAATGCGGAGTTTTGTTGACCAGATGCGTGTCGCTGTACAGCTCGTATAGTTCGTGGTTGAATCTTCGAAGAATTTACCTCTCGAATCGACCAAGGATTTCTTCACCAGCTTTTGATACGGTCCATGCTTCAGCGCAGCAGAACATGACTGGAATTATCAGGGCCTTATATAGGATCCATAGTAGTTCGATTGAAGGCTTTACATCCCTTCTTAACCCGAAGAAACAGTGGTTGGCATGTGTAGTTCTTTTGTGTTGACACCCTTTACTCCACCCTTCCTACTCTACATAAGCAAAGGTGGCTATTACATTACTGTTGGTTCCCAACACAAAACAACCAAAGGAACACAACTTACACCGGAAGAACAATAATCAACAAAAAACAAAAACTATTCTGCATTATAGAAAATGTCAACATTACACATTTGACACTTCGTGTGGTGGATTGGATGCCGGCACATTGAACTAATCATCGGGATATGGATGTATACAAATAATATTGACACATATCTCAGATGATTAGTTTTAATATAACCGGCATAAATAATTATTCGCGCGCGCACCTTTCAAGACTTTATTGAGGTAAAATCCGAGCAAACGAGAAGCGGACGAAGCAAACACGACCACGATCAACACAAAACTAAGTGTCAAATGTTTAATGTAAATGAGCAATACAATGCACTCACTCTTACTAATGCCAATTCAATTACAAATCGGTTTTCGCATAACTAATAGAAAAGCAGTCAAGAGAAAGAAAGAGAAAGTGCATTGTATGAGTATTGCCTCTAACCCTTACGATAAATATGGGGCATTATTAGGTATAATGTAAAACACACACACAAATGTAAGCACAACAGTTCTTATGAAGCAGCAAAAAATTGTTAATACAAGCTGTAATTCAAGGTGAAAGTTCACTAACCGGGAACGTTACAAAAAATGAAACACAGTATGGTGAAACTACAGTAGCGTTTGACGGCAAGGCTTCATGGGAACTAATGTGAAGAAACTGAACTCACTTGCATTTATACAATCGTACCGCAAACATCAATAAAATTTATAACGAGTACATGTCGAGTTTTTTTATCGTTAAAGTCAATTCCAAGTCATCAACTTGGGAAAATTATTTCTGAGTTCATCTCAACTCAGAACATGGTCCTTCGAGCCTTTAAATAAGAATCAATTGTGCTTAAAACAAGTGAAAGTGAATATAAAGTGGAAAACTTTATTCCACCAACATTACAAAACGAATCAAGAAGTGTTGTGAAGCTATCCTATCAACGACGGACAGTCTATCGGCCACAGGACAATACTTTCATCAATCACAGCTAGGATCTGTGCAACGCAAAGCCTTCTGCAACTGTAACTTATAGTCTCCGATACTGAAGTTGCAGTTGCAAAAGCAAACCAAGGTAGGAATTTCCATCCTATAATAAGCCTTTGTTTTTTTGCTGAATTAAAATAAAAAAAATTGTTTTGTGCTTCAATACTGATACCGAACGAGTGAACGTATCCTGCATCCAACGGATTCATTGTCATACATCCATAGTCAAGTGGTGCAACTAAAATCAACTAGGATCTGTGCAACGCCAAGCCTTCTGCAACTGTAACTCATAGTCACCGACATTAAAGTTGCAGTTGCAAAAGCAAACCAAGAGTCAACGATTTCCACATCCAACGGATTGTTAGCGGTACAGCGACCATAAGCAGTAGAACGATCTGAAAGCGGTATAACGTGTTCCACATCTAACGGATTGTTAGCGGTACAGCGACTATAAGCAGTAGGACAATCTGAAAGCTGTATAACGGCCTGCAAGTGGAATTATAACTGTCAACATTCACTGCAAGGAACTGTTCGGCGCCAAGTCTTCTGCAACTGTAACTAGTAGTCAACCACAGATACTGAAGTTACAGTTGCAAAAGCAATCTAAGGTAGGAATTTATTTCCTTTTATTACACCTTTTTGCAAATAAATACCTTTATAATATACCTATATCTGTCTGCATACATACCAAATCTAACACAAATTCAAATTAAATTAATAATAAGTGCTAGTGATAGAATAAAATCATGTCGAAACTGTGCAAGTCTGTCGAAAGACAAGATCATATTCTTGAAGAACTGACCGCGGATTTAGCAGAGTATCAAAACCAAATCGAAGCTCGCAAATCAAGGGGCTATGTAAATGCGTGTTTAACAGAACTTGATGAAACTTTTAAATCTGCTAAGAATCTTCATACAACAATTATTAGTAGTGCGGCGGATCCGCTAAAAGATAAATATTTGGCTGATGAAATATATGCAAAAATTAAGCGTACATTTCTCCAATTTAGTGGCACGCTTCACGATGACATTGATAAATTCTCACATGAAAACCAAAACAGTGCAAATCTTGATGTATCGCGATTAAACGTAACGAAATCTTCGGGTTCTGATATTCGTCTTCCGCGAATTAACATTAAGCCATTTTCCGGCAAACCCGAAGACTGGATTGAATTTCATAACGTATTTGAAAATTTAATAGATCAAAACCACGATCTATCAGAAATTCAAAAACTCCAGTTCCTAAAATCATCTTTATGTGAAAAACCTAGAGATTTAATCTCACATCTTCCAATCGATGGCAAAAGTTATGCATCGGCTTGGGAAATCCTTAATGATAGGTTTCAAAACAAAAGAAAATTAGTCAACACGCAACTGAAGATTTTATTAGAGCAGCCAAAAATCAATTTTGAATCTGCTGACAGTTTAAAATCATTGCACGACACAAGCAATCAGTGTATCCATGCTCTCTCTAATCTGGAAATAAACATTGAATCCTGGGACCCCATTCTGATATACATCACGTATCAGAAACTCCCAAAAATAACACAAAAAGATTGGGAGACAAAGTTAGGCACGTCAAGGAGTCTTCCGAAATGGAAAACATTTTTAGCGTTTATCGAAGGCAGATTTAGTTCCCTCGAGAACTACATGGAATCAAATACAATTGCCAAACAATCATTAACATCGACATTTCGAAAATCACCTTCATTAAATTATCACTTAAAAACAAAATATGAAAACAAACATTTTCGTTGTCGTCTATGCAATGGCGAACACAGTATACGCCATTGCAAAAAATTTTTAAAGATGAGCATAGAAGTGCGTAAAGAGGTCACCAACCAAAACCGCATGTGCTCTAACTGTTTAGGATATGACCATCAAGTTAACAATTGCAACAGCAACAATCGTTGCTTCAAATGCAAATTGAAACATCATACATTGCTTCATAATGATGGGTTTCAACAAAACAACAATGCGAATGCTCAACAGAATAAGCAACAATACGTGCAAAATCACTATTGTCAAAATTCTTCTCCCAACAACTACATTGGGCCAAATAATGCTAATGTCGTCAATACATCAGCGAAACAAAATCAAGCTCATGGAAATCAATTAAATCAAGATGCAATTTCCTATGTCCCGATAAACAAACAGGTTATGAATTGTCAACCCTCAACATCTCAAAATACTGTTTGCACTCCTTGCGCATATCCTCAAGTGCAAACTTATATCAACCCACAACATAACATCCACACCCATCTCATTCAAAATAGTATTGTCCACGATAACAGCAATAAATTACAAATCGCTTCGTCAGAGACAATTCCTATAAGTTGTTCGCTAAACAACAAAATGCATTCCAGGGCATTGTTGGCTACTGCACTGGTAAAAATTATCGCTAGCCATGGAAATCAATATGTTGTAAGAGCATTAATTGACCCTGGCTCAGAAGCGACATTTGTCACAGAAAATGTCGCTCAATTGCTTAAGCTAAAAAAGCAAAAGACCTCAGCACAAGTCACAGGCTTGGGGCAAACCTTAACTGGAGTATCCAAATATCAAGTAGAATTTACAATTCTTTCCTTGATTAAGCCATCATTTTCTCTCTTTGTCAAGGCGTTTGTATTCAAACAACTGACTTCAATCCTTCCTGCACACCAGTTAAACACCGATGGTTGGGCTCACCTAAATAACCTTGCACTGGCTGATCCCACGTATAGCACTCCAGGAAAAATTGACATGCTTTTAGGTGCTGATGCATATGCATGTATTATTTTGGAGGGTTTGGTGAAGGGTAAAACGGGAGCTCCGGTAGCTCAATGTACTGAGTTAGGATGGATTCTAACGGGAAACACTAACAGCCTTGTTCATACAAATGGTATTAAAATACAAAACCACTTCAATTCCTTAGATAGTCAATTGAAATCCTTCTGGGAGTTAGAAGAAGACTTAGATGAAAGAAGGCTAACGCAGGAAGAAGAAATGTGTGAACAACACTTTCGAAGAACCTGCAAAAGGAGAGAGGACGGCAGGTACGAAGTACAGCTACCATTTAAAAACAATAATCGGCCAGATCTTGGTGACTCAAGGAGGCCAGCATTAGCCAGATATTTTCAAATTGAAAAACGGCTATCATCAAATAAAGAACTCAAAAGGGGTTACACTGAATGCATCGAAGAGTATATCACGCAAGGGCATATGGAAGAAGTGAACACCGACTTTCACATCTCGACAGGTGAACACTATTTTCTTCCACACCACGCCGTCTTTAAAGAAGCAAGTACCACTACAAAACTGCGGGTAGTGTTTGATGCGTCTTGTAAAACATCAAAAGGCGAATCACTCAACGACAACTTAATGGTTGGTCCACGCCTACAAGCAGATATCATAGAGCTGCTTGCAAGATGGAGACAATATAAAGTGACATTTGTTGCTGACATCAGTATGATGTACAGACAGATTTGGATGACCCCTGCTGATACTAAGTATCAACTTATATTGTGGAGAACCAACAATTCAGACCCCCTAAAGACATATTCTCTCAAAACTATCACGTTCGGCACAGCATCCGCACCATTTCTAGCAGTTCGTACATTACATCAGCTAGCTGCTGATGTTAGGTGTGCTCATCCTCAGGTGAGCAAAGCCCTTACCGAAGGCTTCTACGTCGATGATCTGATTTATGGATCAAATACTGAATCTGAAGCAATCAAACTTCAAGGAGACATTCTGACGGTATTGAACTCAGCCGGATTTCCGCTCAGAAAGTGGGCAAGTAATTCTTCAAGAGTTTTAGAACAGATACCAATAAAGGAGAGAGAAATAAATCTTCCTCTAAACTTTGAGTCTACAGATGCTATTAAAACTCTCGGAATCCGATGGCATCCGGCACAAGACGTGTTCAAATTTAAAATTAACTTACCGGTAGTAAGGTCATTTACCAAACGCACCGTGTTAGCAGACATCGCCCGGTTATTTGACCCTCTCGGGTGGATCTCGCCATGCATCATCAAAGCTAAACTTATAATGCAACAATTATGGCTTGAAAAGTTGGACTGGGACACCCCCATCTCAAAAGAGACGGAAGAAGTTTGGACCCACCTACGAAATGGATTCATGGCTCTCGAAGACATTCAAATACCACGTTGGATAAATTATGAAATCTCCGATCAGGTGCAACTACATGGCTTCAGTGACGCTTCCGAGAAGGCTTATGCAGCGGTAGTGTACGCTCGAATCATTAAAAATGACGAGGAACACATACACATCCTGGCGTCAAAGACGAGAGTATCACCATTAAAATGCATCTCACTTCCAAGGTTAGAGTTGTGTGGAGCGCTTCTGTTAGCAAAACTACTTCGGCTCATATCACGGGCAATGCAGTTTGACAATCCCGAAGTCTTTGCGTGGTGTGATTCCATGATTGCGTTAGCTTGGATCAAAGGAAGTCCGGCAATACGAACAACATTCGTAGCGAATCGAGTTTCTGAGATCCAAACGCTCACCAGCCCCACGATTTGGAGGCACGTTATATCGAAGGAGAATCCGGCTGATATATGCTCTCGAGGATGTCTACCGGAAGAAATCATAAACAATCAGCTGTGGTGGTTCGGGCCCAAATTTCTACAAAATTTTACACTGCCTGAGTCACCCGCAGCAACACCAATCGAGACTAATCTCGAATCCAAGAAAATAGCAAACCAATCTGAAATTCAAGAAGGATTTTACCAAACGAACTTAAGTCATATGAAGCCACAGTTCACGAACATAGTATCATATTGCTTGATGATCAATAAAACATACTTTGAACAGTATTCTACACTGCGACGACTGATTCGTAATGTTTCGATATGGCAAAGATACTTCTTCAATCTGAAAAATGCAAAAAACAGAAAGGCAATCGACAAACACCCGTTAACCCCAAATGAACTCACTGCAGCGCATGATAAAATCATCGAAATAGTTCAGGAAGAGCTATTCCAAGAAGATATAAAAACATTAAAATCAAACAACACCGTGTCTAAGGGTAGCAAAATACTTAACCTAAATCCCTTCCTCGATGCCAAGGGTTTACTGCGGGTAGGAGGTCGCCTAACAAATTCGACACTTCCGTTCAACCAACGGCATCCGTTAATACTGAAGGATTCACATCATGTGTCCAAATTAATTGTATCCGACATCCATCAGCGAACCCTGCACGGAGGCCTACAATTAATGATGGCAGAGACACGAAATGCATACTGGATAACGAACATCAAAAGATTGATAAAATCAACAATCCATAAATGCGTCAGATGCCATCGTCACAAGGCAAAAATGCAGCAACAACTCATGGGAAGTCTTCCAGCTGAGAGAGTAAAATGCTGCAGACCATTCTTAAATACGGGAGTGGACTACGCCGGTCCCATAGAAATAAAACTATGGAAGGGCCGATGTAACAAGGTTTCAAAAGGATACATAGCTGTCTTTGTATGCCTGGCTACGAAGGCTATTCATATTGAGCTGGTATCCGATCTTAGTACCCCTTCTTTCGTTGCCGCATTTAGAAGATTTGTCGCAAGAAGAGGCACCTGCGCTAATATATTTAGCGATTGTGGAACCAACTTTAAGGGAGCAGACAACGACATCAGAAAAGACTGTAAGTTTTTAACTTCCGAATGGTCCCAAGAAGTTGCCACAGAACTCGCATCTAGAAATACAGCATGGCACTTCAACCCTCCTTCGTCACCACACTTCGGGGGCCTTTGGGAGGCGGGTGTCAAATCGATCAAGCACCACATCAAACGTACCATTGGTAACTCCAAACTGACATTTGAAGAGTATGCGACATTACTCACACAAATTGAAGCGTGCCTAAATTCGAGGCCACTATGCCCTATGTCTTCAGATCCAGAGGATTTGGCAGTTCTAACCCCAGGACATTTTTTGATTGGGGAATCAATGCACACAGTCCCTGAAAGGAACGTTGGTGAGAAAAATCTCACCAACCTAGACAAATGGAGATATATCCAGCGGCTACTACAAGATTTCTGGAAGCAATGGAGCACATCCTACTTACATCTTCTACAACAACGACCTAAATGGTTGCAAAGGCAACCGAACATCAACATCGGAGACATCGTTATTGTAAAGGAAGATAATTTACCACCCTCATCATGGGCTCTAGCTAGAGTGCTAGAGTTACATCCAGGATCGGACGGTCTCACGCGCGTCGCGACAGTAAAAACGCAAACTTCGACACGTAAACGACCGATAGTTAAACTATCCCCATTGCCCATATCGGAACCCAAAAACATTTAAAAACAAAACTTCGTGTGGTGGATTGGATGCCGGCACATTGAACTAATCATCGGGATATGGATGTATACAAATAATATTGACACATATCTCAGATGATTAGTTTTAATATAACCGGCATAAATAATTATTCGCGCGCGCACCTTTCAAGACTTTATTGAGGTAAAATCCGAGCAAACGAGAAGCGGACGAAGCAAACACGACCACGATCAACACAAAACTAAGTGTCAAATGTTTAATGTAAATGAGCAATACAATGCACTCACTCTTACTAATGCCAATTCAATTACAAATCGGTTTTCGCATAACTAATAGAAAAGCAGTCAAGAGAAAGAAAGAGAAAGTGCATTGTATGAGTATTGCCTCTAACCCTTACGATAAATATGGGGCATTATTAGGTATAATGTAAAACACACACACAAATGTAAGCACAACAGTTCTTATGAAGCAGCAAAAAATTGTTAATACAAGCTGTAATTCAAGGTGAAAGTTCACTAACCGGGAACGTTACAAAAAATGAAACACAGTATGGTGAAACTACAGTAGCGTTTGACGGCAAGGCTTCATGGGAACTAATGTGAAGAAACTGAACTCACTTGCATTTATACAATCGTACCGCAAACATCAATAAAATTTATAACGAGTACATGTCGAGTTTTTTTATCGTTAAAGTCAATTCCAAGTCATCAACTTGGGAAAATTATTTCTGAGTTCATCTCAACTCAGAACATTACGTTGAGTGATGTCACTATCGTCGGCGCATGTTAGTAGTTGCACTGATTTTTGGAAGATTGTGCTTTTCAAGAATCAGATTAAAGAAGTCACATTAGTGCGCATCGCATTGCCGAAATCTTTTTTAGTATCGAATGTGTTGGTGAGGTCGAATGCTCCATAAGTGCCGAACCTTATGGAGCAGGAAGAATTCTTCATTGTCATCCTTCACAGACGGACGAGTTTGGCCGGTATACCAAAACTGGGTATAGCTCTGTATAGTTCGTCTCTATACCTAAATTCTGTCGTATGCGGCTTTGAAATTGATGAAAAGGTGGTGGGTATCGATGTGAACTTTTTGGTTTTTTTTTTCAGGATCTGCCGAGGTATAAAAATTTGATCGGTTGTGGGCTTTCCTGGCCTAAAACTTAAAATGACTGATCTGGTTCTTGCTAAACGCAGTCACGCGTTCGCATATTACGGCAGATAAGATCTTGTAGACAGTGTTGCGGAAATGTATGCTAATGTAGTTGGCGCAGTTCAGAGGGTCTCATTTTTTTGTTGGCAAACGATGCTGAAGTTCCATTCTTCAGGCTTGATACTTAATACAATTAATAAAAAAAACTTGAGCGGATATCTTTGAAACCTAATGGTTTAAATTTTTCGCGATGAAACCCCTACCCAAATACTTTATTGCTAATAAAATATTAATTAACTACCTTTAGCCACTTACTAACTACTGATGGCTACCCTACCTCGCTACAACCATCACCTGATTCTCTCTGGGGATATCCCACCGAACGATTAAAAAAAGGCCGATGAAACTCCCTATTGCTCGGTAGCACAAAGCGACGCCTTTCCCGAGCTCTACATTACATAACCCTGGTTATAAATACAAGCCTGACATTTCCTCAATCCGATCTAATCTAAACACATCACTATATCATTCGACAAAGATAAAGCTAAGAAATATGAGTGTATCACGCTATCATTTCTACTCGCTCTAGTCGATTATCCATTCGAACGCGCTGATAGGTTGCTATTCTTTCACAGACGTGTACTTTTTTCCTCGACTGACCATACAAACTAATTTACGGGTTCTCTTATCACGGCCCAGTCCGATTAGATTCAATTTTGATCCCGTTATAAAAGCAAAATCCTCCAAAGAGTTTACGATTAGTTTAGCAATCATGTTCCGTATCGTGGTCTTGTTTGGCACCCTTGTGGCGTTGTCCTCATCCGCGTCCGTTCCGACTACAGACGTGACATTTAACTCGTTGTTCAGTGGCCGCATCGTTGGCGGATCTGTAACTGACATCTCCAAGCATGCTCATCAGATCTCTATGCGGTACAAGAGCTGTGACACTTGCCCCTTCAATCATCGCTGCGGTGGCAGTATCATTACCCCCAATATCATCTTGACCGCTGCTCATTGCGTTGTTAATATTGCGGCCAATAGCTTGAATGTGGTTGCCGGTTCGAATGTTCGCAATGGAGACGGAGTTATGGTGCCTGTCGTCAAGATCGTCTACCACGAGGATTACTACAAGACTGTTCCCTATGAAAATGATATCGCCATCTTGGTATTGGGCGCTGATTTGCCACTAAATGACTACACCATCAAGCCCATCCAGATGATCGAGCAGGAGCCAGCACATGGTGTGACATCCACTGTTACTGGCTGGGGTACAACCGCCGAAGGTGGTGACCCATCCAATCTTCTATTGGAAGTCGATGTTCCAATTGTTTCGCTCGACATTTGCGAAGAAAGATACGGATCCACAGGAAGAATCAACGAAAGTATGCTGTGCGCAGGCTCCACCAAAGGTGGAATCGATGCATGCCAAGGAGACTCTGGCGGTCCTTTGATTGTGAATAACCAATTGGCCGGTGTTGTCTCATGGGGTGATGGTTGTGCCAGACCAGACAAACCAGGTGTCTACGCTAGCGTTACCAATCTCAGACAATGGATTGATGCTGCAATTGCTGCTAACTCATAGGCGGTACAAGTCTTAGAAACGTGAGTAATAAATCAATAAAGTGCTGATAATATGGCCGACATGGTTTGTGTTTTTAATGCTTCCGGTGGTATGCAGCCTAATTTTGGGCTTATCGCTGACAGATATCAATGTATAGCTGCTTGTACTTTATATCTCTATAAGGCAATCGGCTGCCTAAAGGTTTTGTTCACCTCTTCCAAGACCTTATCGTAATCTTTGATAAACTTCGGAATGATCGGTGAGTATAAAAGCAAACGCCCAAACAAATTGGTTTCTAACAAACTGAGTAAGTATGTCTCGGTTGTCGGTAGTTTTGTGCTTCGTTTTTCTGGCTTTTGCTGCCACAGAACCTGAAAATCGTATAACTGGTGGAACCGATACAAGTGTTGTAGGATACCCGTATCAGGTTTCCATTCGCTACAAAAACTGCTCAACATGTGCCTTCATACATCGCTGTGGTGGCGTCATCTACTCGTCAAATATTATAATATCGTCAGCGAATTGCGTCAGTGGAGTGCAAGCAAAGAACCTACTTGTGGTCGCTGGGAGTAACTCGATTATATCCACTGAAGGAGTGATAATACCAGTTGAAAGTTTCATTGTTCACGAGAAGTATGAGTCTATGTTCATTGACTATGATATATCGATTGTCAAATTAGCATTGGACCTACCTAGTGACAATCCAGGCATTGCTTCGATTCAGTTGGCAAGCATCTTGCCAGAAAGTGGAAGAACTGCTTATGTCACGGGGTGGGGGTCTGTCACGGAAGGAGGTGACTTCTCCGAGAAACTAAAGGTGACTAAAGTGAAGGTTGTCAGTGATGACGACTGCAAGAAGTCCTATGGCGCACTGCGCATCACGGAAAGTATGATTTGTGCTGGTGTTGATTCCGGTGAAGCGGATTCTTGTAAAGGTGACTCTGGTGGTCCAATGGTGGTAGAGGATCAACTAGTTGGAATTGTATCATGGGGAAGGGGTTGTGGAAGAGCTGGATATCCAGGGGTATATACCAATGTTGTTGCACTTAAGGATTGGATCGAAAGTGCGGTGAAGTATGAGTAATGGAAATAATAAAAAATTGTCTTTGTACGAGAGATGTGTTGTTTTTGTGTTGGTGATTTTATTTAAGGTCTTTGATGACTAACCACCTTTATTAGCTAGGTGTTTATTGATGTTCAGCCCTATCCGTTGCAATTGCGTTCACTGGATTCCACAACAATTTTTCGTAAAGAATTCAAAGTAGTTGTCAAAAATTGTTGACTTGCCGCATTATGCCGCTGCGCGATTATGTGCGATGAATTTCGTCAGAAGATCTGTTCCGAATGCTATCGGAAACTTCGGCAGAGATTTCTCCGATTTGAAATAAAGTTTTCTTACGAACGGATACCTCAATAGGTCTGATAAGATTAGTATCCCACCTTATTGTACGTACCTCTTTATGGTTCGTCAATTTGACTTCGATTGGCAAATGTCATAAAGTCACTAAACTCAAAAGGCATTCAGTATTAGAGTCGATGCCATCCAACAGTGGTCAAAAATGTATACTGATCTAAAAAGCGGCTGGTCTCGACGAATCGAAGAACAGGTGAAGAATAACTGCATGGAACATTCCGGAAAGACCACCATAGTCTTTCAGTGATTATTTCGTATTTGACGAATGATTATTGCGACATTGCCAGAGCTTAATTTTTACGCCGATTTCGATCACTACAGTACCCCTTCCGAATAAATGGGTCAATTTTTTCGAAATCTAACTTTTTTTACCCGTTTGCTCACGTTTGCGATGAATGTTGGCTTCAACCGATCTATTCCAACATTAACGTTTTTCCCGGTAAAAACTTTACCGAAGGTTTGGTAGCCGTGCAGAAGTTGATCGGAAACGATTAACCTTTTTTATTAAAAACTTCACTAACCCTTGTGGATCGATCCCTCCGTCATTTCTGGTAATTTAAGTGGTTTCCCATGAACTAATTTTGCTGGGGAAAAATGAATGTCTGGCTTGAAAGCACTACACCTAGCAAAATAATTCGACGATCGTCACTCAATTTATCGGCGCTTTCCTCACACATTAATACCGCTTTTACACCTCTATACCAAACCGTAAGACTGGCGATGGTATGCCATGGTTCGAATACGGTGCGTTCCTAGCAATTTATTTAGTTGGTGATGCCTGATCGGTGGTAATACGACGAGGCACTCCAAACCTACATTCGAATTCTCTTACGAAAGTTGAAGTGAGTGTGTCAAGAATAAGCCTCAGGCCACATAGTGAAACGTGGATACGTTCAAATCTTGCGAAAGGTATGGAGATTTCCATGATTTCTTAGTGTCTTCATGGGGAAAATTACTAAGAACCTTTAAAAACGACGAAGCACATTTGAACTTGATTGGCCTTGTTAATAAACGGAATAGCTGCAACCGGGACATTGATACCCTCGATTGATGCACCATTTCTTCCCGGCCGAGTAATGTCAAAAAGTGGTGAAAAACATCGAGCTGGTACATATAACGCACCTTGTTTAACAGAATCGGTGCAGCCGAGCAGTTATCGAAAGCTCTAAGCTGGTACAAAGAAAACATTATTTCTATACTGGAAATGCTGGGATGAGCTAGGTAAAAGGAGGGTAAGAACTGCGATATTCACTTTTCAATTAAGTAGAACTCCAATCCACAAAAAAAGAAAAACTCCTGAACTGCGCCAACTACAGAGGCAAAGGTCTCCTCAACATCGCCTACAAGATCCTAACGCCTGAACGCCGATCTGATCAGCCGATTGGAGAGAACGTCACCATTGACAGATAAAACTTTGAGGAAGTACGGGAAATTGTCTACCTCAGCTTTCTATTACTTAAACGAAGAATCACTGTTGCCAACCGCTGTTTCTTCAGTCTAAAAAGTAAAGCCCTCACTCGAACTACTAAGGAGAGTACCCTGATCACTCCAGTCCTGCTCTACGGCGGTGAAGGTTGTAGTGGCTGCATGCGATGCGCATGCACACTAAGTCCGTTGTGGTACCACGTGGATCAGTGGACTTCCCTTTATTCGTTCGCCTAATTGAACAATACTAAGTAGCGAAGGAGGTTTCTGACACTGATACTGAAAGAGGCTCCCAGATGAAGTTTCCATTTTTTTCTGAGAGAGCTATATTTAACTCCTCTTCCTCGTCTAAACAGCTTCTACAGACGTCATTGCTGAAAAGGAGAAGTCTGTAGGACAGAGTCCTTTTTGGACAACGATTATGGTGTTGATGTTTGATCCGTTCAGCATTGTTAAGCAGATGGAGCGCTTATGGCTAAAGAAAGGCCAGAGTTGGTTGGATATTTGACACGTAGTGCAGTATCCGTCTGCGGTTTGCCTTCCTGATCGCATCGTGTTTGATATGTAATTTACATATGTGGTCCGGCACCCAAAAGAGGTGAATAGTTAAATGCTCCACCATCTCGTTAAGAGGCAGTCGGCTGCCGCGTGGCTATCGCTGAAGATGCTAATATGTTTACATTTCTTTTCAGCCAAGACAAGGCTTGTTTGATTGCAATGATTTACGCCTGGAAAACGCTACAATTATCGGAAAGGCGAAAGGATATGCTTAGATAAAGCATTTTGGAGAATATACCTCCACCCACTGCAGATTCAAAAGTGGATGAAGGAACCCCTGGTCGATTTGAAAGAAAAATCTTCGAAGAATCTTCGGTCCCATTTGCGTTGACGGGCTATTAAGATGAATATTCAACGAAGAACTATACAAGCTATATAGCGACATGCCACTATTAAAAAAACATGGCATTGTACGATTAAGAATGCTAGGACATGTAGAACGAATTGATACCAAAACTCCGGTTTGCAGAGCCTTTCTTCAATTTCTATCCAGTCGTCGGACAGGATGACCTCGCCTTAAGTGGAGTGCATAAGTAGAAACCAACCTCAACCAACTTGGAGTGCGCAACTGGAGGCAGTTAGCTAAGTAACGGGCTAATTGGCTTGGCATGTTGGTTGAGACCCATAATTATTCCGGACAGTAGCGTCATTCAAGTATGTAATTATAAGCGAAAGTCTTAGACAAAAAGTCGTATACATCTGCGAACGCATTGAGACATTTCCAACGAAGTACACAGTTCGACGGAAGTACACAATAGGGTTGGGTACGATTTACCGATTTTTAAAATGTCGTTTTAAAAATCGACCGTAATAATGTAGACTTTCGAAAAGTCGTTTTGTAAAAATACCTACTGATCAAAATGTCGACGCTTTCAGAGTCGATTTTGAAAATATCGACCCGTAAATGGTCGACAGTGGAAAAGTGAATGATGATATGCACACGACACGGCATGCATGTGAACATCATTCGTTTTAATCGACATCAACAAGTAAACTGATGGACCTCTGTGTATTGTGTATGTCTAATATATTTAAGTTAGTCCTACAGGTTGTGAGTTATGCTTTGGGTTAACTATTCATTCACCGAAAACACAGTGAGGTTTCGACCAACCAAAAGCCAGGGAAAGGACTGATTACACGATCATGCTAAATATAAAAATGATAACGACGTTCGTATTTACACCTGAAATGTGAGAACATTGATTAGAAGACATGCAGCTGAACAACTAGCGGAAGCTTCTTCTAAGTAAACATTACTGCCGTCCAAGAAATAAGATTGGATGAGCCAGGCAAAAGGAGGAAGAAAAACTTTGACATTGACTATATCCGTATTATGCTCAGCTGAAATAAGAACTTTTCGTAAGTGGATTTGTTAAAGGGTAGCAAGATGTTGTATGGCTTGAAGACACTAGCAAACGTATTGTAACAATGTATAAGTTAATGACATTTACGCTAACAACACCACTATTCTCTTCCCACGATAACGATCATCGTTGTGCAAAGCACACACGCCTGACGTCACAAAAATATGCAACGCCGCGGATAAGATGTCATCATCATGATGGTAGGTATTGGGATAAGTGATAAGTAAAATGAATGTTAGAATTAAGTGATTTCGAACAAACAAATCGATAATTTGTATAAAGGATAGAATTTTCAGCGAATGTACGAAGATACAACATTTTTAGCGGTATTGTCGGAAAGCTGTGACTACAATAACACCATTATGATCTCCAGATTAACCAATGATGAACGAAATTGATCATATTAATACAGAGAAAAAGCACGCATCCAGTTTTTGGATGTCCGAAATTTCCGAGGGGGCACCTAACTCAGACCACTACCAGGTTGCAGCCATTGTAAGAATGCTGATATGTATTATAATTTATTTTTGAAAGGGTGGAATCGCAAAAAAAAAATCGACCACACCTTTGCAAATCTCTAACCACACAATGTTTCGATTAATGTCGAAGAACAATGGCGGCAATGTCAACTAGACATCAGATGGAATAAATTGAGATGGGATGGTTGGGTATGCCGTATATAGGTTTGTGGAAATAAGATTATAAAAGCAAATTGTTTTGAATGTGACTTCAAAAAATGCAATTGCAATCGAAAAAAGTTAGCGAAAATTTATTTTTGCGTTATTGTTTTTTTTTTATTAGGTATGATTTATTTAAAACATTTTCTTATTATGTAAAAAAAGTCACGTTAAAACCTAAAGAAATGAAATTGAACCAGGCCTTATTCTATGGTTATAGTTTTGCAAGAACGCACCATTTTAGTTAAACCATCAATAAAATATTTTTTTTGTAAGATAATATTCAAGAATAACTCACCTTCTTTGAGAAAACTGTTGAAATATTGCAGATCTTAGTTGTACACCACGCAGGTAAATTTAGCACTCGAACGCGAACCCCTTTTACTGGCGAATAATTTACACTACACTCGAACCCGTACCCCTTTTACTGGCGAATAATTTACACTACACTCTTAACCGAAATTATTAGAGCCTTGCAGATATGTTTTTTTTTTTTTCAACTTTACAACTCAACACAATTTGTAATGAGATATTCACTGCACTGCACTTTGGGCCGTTATTGCCAGACATTTCATTTTTTTTCTTCACCGCACTATATTTTGCACTCATCCGCAAGAGTTTCTTTTACACTTAACTACGGCTATATGGGCAAACGGGACTAGGATACAACTACACAACAACAAGACCGAGAACGGGATGCGTGAACCGAATAGAAATAGAAGAAGAACCGAACAAAAAATATAACCGACAAGCGAGAAATAAAAAGCAACCAAGAGAAAGAGAGGATAGCTAAAAAAAAAAAAAAAACCCGAGCGGAGCGGGGCTCTGTTTACTTTCGAATCGCGCACTTCACTTTCTTTTACCGATCACTTTTCACCAACGACCCACTACACTAGACGACTTAACGACACGAGACCGCACTTGTTACTGCGCGAGATGAATGTCAGTGCAGTGCCTTTGACCTTGTGCTAGTTGATCTCATGCGAAAGTTCAAGGAGCTCCTGGCATGAGTGGGTCGTTGAAATTTTTTGTTGAACTCAAGTAATTGTGGGTATGACCAAGTTTTGGTTTGAGCACTTGAGATAAGGGCGAAGACATGTTTATTCATGCGAATTTTATGTCCTCTCGATTCTATTTATTTTTCTATTTCAATTAATTAATCGAAATCTTGAGTTTTAGACAGTGGAAAATATGTATGTTTTTTGGGAAATAACAATTAAAGCAAGCAATGTAAAGGTTCTTGCCTAGGCTCAGAGAATAAAATTGAGTGTTTCAGTGATGTTTTGACTTTTGACTGTGTAAAGCCAACTCTTCAAAATGACCGTAATGGCATTGCAATGAATTATTCCTCAAAAATTAATTCATGGGTAGCGTAATTTGTTTTTTTAATTACTTTTTGAATTTCCGGTTAGTGATTGAAAATTAAAATTAATTCGGTTAGAGAAAAAAAAAATTTTGCTTTGTATTCTTTTAGCCTAGCAAAACCATTGTGACACTTTAAAACAAAAGGTTTAGTGAGATTTTCCATTGCGATTGGAAATAAATGCAAATGTACACAACAAAATTTATGAATAATTAAATAGTCAGGAATTAATGACAATTCGAAGCCTTGTAACAATTCAACTAGCCAGAACAGAACTCGTTATATAGGCGCATAAGCACCACTTGCACAAAATATTCACCCCCATTCGAGGTATAAGTTCGGAACAAAATATTCTTCGATTTGTTCGATATTTTGTACCAAGGTATCCGTTCGGATTTCCATTTCGAGTGGATCTTCCAACGAAATGCATCGCACATGATCGCGTGACGGCTTAATGCGTTAAGTCAACAATTTTTGACAGCTACACGATTATTTCATTCGCAAGTTCTCCGGCGAAAATTTTTGCGGAATTCTTACGAAAATGGAAAACACCCCAAAAATTGTAAGTAAAATAATAAATAAAATTATTTTGTGTATTTCTACGAAATCGTGCTCTAGAAAAAACGACGAGAATGAAACAAGAAAAATGTGTTCAAATATTTTTTTCACTCACTTTTCACATTTTATAAAATTAATTACACAGCTGACAGATTGTCAAACGTACGCGAATGTATGCTTTGTTTATTTATTTTGTTCCGCAACGGATACTTCGATGGTAAACTGAGTTCCGATCGGAACTTACTTTCGTTTCGGAAATGCTTTCAACAGGTACCTCGATAGGGCTGATTGTACGAGTAACATGAATATCCAGACATTCAGCCCTAGCGAGGTATCCGTTGGAGCGGAAAATTCTCCGATTTTGTACGATTCGGAGGATTTTGGCTTCAAGGTATTCTTTCGAAAAGATTTTCGGAATATTTCTCCGACATTTTGTAACGCATCCCAGCGAATTACGTTGAAGTGCATTTATGTGCATTTTTCGTGCAGTTTTTGACAGCTAAGTGCAATTCTCTTTCCGATTTCCTCCGACACAAATTCTTCGCGGAAATTATTTACGAATTGTAGTGAAGTGATTTTTGTTCCGATGACACATATCTCGAATAGAATTTTAACCTCCGACGAAGTATGCGTTGCGGAAAATTGTCCGCTCCGACGGATACCTTGCTAGGGCTGATTTTATTTTTGATATTCAGACAGCTAACCACTGTTTAGTTGAAAAAATGCGTTGGTGTATGTATAGTTCTACGCATCTAGGACTAGGATGCAACCAAAATGATAAAAACGAGTACGAAATGCGTCGACTGTCGACGGGGAGTACAATGGTATGGATCTTCTATAGGGTGTTTTTTAGAAGTAAGAAACTTTGAAATGGAATACAACAAAAATGTTTTTTTTTTTAAATTGACATGAAATTTACTTTATTCGGATTATAATTTAAATACGATTTGTGGCATATGACCGCCACTGCTGGCTCGCACGTAGTCTAATCTGGAGGTCCAATTTTCGATTACATTTGTGGCGGTATATCGGGATTAACGCAGCGAATGCTGCCCTCCAAGTAGTCAATCGTTTCCGACTTATCGGCTTAGACTACCGACTTCACATATCCCCACAGAAAATTGTCAAGCGGCCTTAAATCGCACGATCTTGGAGGCCAATTCACGGGACCAAAACACGAAATCTTGCGCTCACCGAACGTTTCCTTCAACAATCAATTGTGCCACGAGTTGTGTGACTTGTTGCGCCGTATTGTAAAAACTAGAGCTCCTGCATATCATGGCTGTTCAAATAATGAACAAAAAAGTCAGTAGTCATGGCTCTATAGCGGTCACCGTTGACAGGACCTAAACGACTGTAACGTTCTTGCTAGCATCGTTTTTAAGGAAGTACGGACTAATTATTTCACCCATAAAGCACACCAAACAGTTTATGTGGGTGTAACGGCGTCTCAACATACACTTTAGGATTATCCGTTCAACAAAAAGTGAAATTCGATTCTGGAAATTGGCATCAACGGCAATCTTGTTTTGGGCCCATTCTCCAAATCGACGACCTGCTAGGTGATACTGTGGCATCAATTTTCGCACGAGTTAGATTTTGTAAGCACGAAAACCAATATCTTTTCGCGAAATCTCCCATAAAGTGAATGGACACATATCCAATTCCTGTGCACGATGGCGGATAGACTGGGTATTTCTCTACGCTCTACAGCAGCGATGATTTCTTCTGTACGCACTGATGCGGAAGCGTTCCACACTTAATCGAATTAATTGCTCTAGTTGACGATTATGTCGACCATAAAATGGACGTAGTGCGCAATACTTATTTCGAACAGAACCATGCTTTTTTTAAATAAATCTGCACAATTGGAAAGCGTTGTTCAGACGTCAGTCTATTCATGTTGAAATGCCAAATCAAACATAAAATAAATCACTTGACAGCTGATAAAATGGCCGCTAGTTAAAATAGTGTTGCCAACTTAAAGCACCATACCTGTAAAAAAAACACCCGTTATTTTCGTCGCCCTAGTGACACAAGAACGTAACTATATTTTTTTTACGATTTTGGGCTGGCTATACGAACATACTTAAAATATAGAATTTCTAAATAGTGGAAAAATTGTATCCCTAAGTGAAGTGGATTAGAATTTAGCACTTCATAAAAGTATTTCTGAAACTCATGAAAATAAAAAATGATAATAAATTGATTCGACAGCACACCTGGACCAGTTTTTGGTCCATTATGATATCACGTGGGTGTGCATTTTCCTTGATACCTGTAAGAAAATCAATCTAAGATATTACTGAAACGGATAAGACTGAGATATTTTGAATAGGAATACCAAGTGTACCCGTGTCGGGTACGACTGGTAATTTAGTTTCACATCTGGTGAGTTATAATAGCCTTACAGTTCCTTGGAATGTTACTATGCCTATAAGCCCATCAGAGTTGAATGTTAAACTGCTCTTAAGTCTTTTGCAAAGATGAGCGGCAATCCAGGATTGTTTTTGAGTTAGATGAGACTGATTCTAGGGATTTGATGGCCAGTTGGCTGTCCGAGAGGAAGCTAGTTTGAAGAGCACGAATAAGGATCAAATATACCCAATTTCATTATCTTGGCTCAAAATGTAAGCCTAAAAACCGGTGACCTAAGGGCAGATAGAAGGACGGACTAATCATCTGGCGATTCCGAGTCAATATGGATCGACGCTTTTAAAAACGAAATAATGTAAACTTTTTAAAATTTGGATTTATTTCATTTGCCCTTATTTCAATGGCGTGTAGTAAAGAGGGAATTTCGCAATAGCAATGATTCAAATAATTAAGCTGATTAGGTAGTTAAAAACCAGTGGAGGATGGAATACTTCATCCTTTTAAGGAGTTGCTGAAAGTATTCTCCTTTCGAAATGGGTAGTAGGCGTAGCTAAAAAAAAAAACTAAAAAATTAACACATTAATATTATTTCGTCACAAAAAATATTTTATTTGTATTTTTTTTGGTTATTTTTTTAAATGTTGCTCAATCTAAGATATTTTTTTATCAAAATTTCTCACGATTTGCCCATGGGGCTTATTTTCTTTTTGAAATGGATTCTGTTTTATTCTTGCCCACAGCAGCAGGAAACCCACGGTTTGATGAGGAAAGACGACAGATGCTCGCAGCCAAGAACGAGGCCTACAAGGCTTAGCTGCAGGTGAAGCCGAGAACTGCCATTAACATCTATAGGCAAAGAAGAAGGGAAGAAACCCGGCTTTTCAGGAATAAGAATATAGAGCGAGAAAAGCGCGCGATCGTGGATATAGAGAGTTGCCATTCCAGGAACGATGTTCGCAAGTTTAACCAAAGCGTAAATTATAAACGCCGAGGAAACAAGGCTCGAACAGATTCCTGTCGAGATGAACAAGGAAATATCGTTGTTGAGCCACAGTCAATGCTGAGGATATGGAAGAACCAATTTCGAAGACTGTTAAACGGCGATGACGAACAACATTCCGCTGTCAGGCATTCCATATTGGCAACGACTGTGAAAACTGCTAACCACCCGACCTGAGTGCAGTGAGGATAGAAATATCTAAGCTCATGTTTAATAAGACTGGCGAAAATGACGATCTTCCCGTTGACCGTTATAAAAACCACGGAAACATCCTCCAACTCATAAGCCAAATCTGGTCGAATGAATTTTTGCCTGACGAATGGAACCTCAGCGACGTTTGCCCACAAAAAAGGAGAGCCTCTGATCTGCGCAAAATACTAAGGCATAAGTCTCCTCAACATGGCCTACAACATCCTATCTTACATAATATGTGAATGCCTGAAACCGTTTAACACCAACGTGATGGGCCTTATGAGTAAGGTGTTAGGCCAGGAAAGTTCACAACCGATCAAAATTTCACACTTCGGCAGATCCTGGAAAAAAAACCCAAGAATTCCAAATCGATACCCACCCTCTGTACATCGATTTTAAAACCGCATACGACAGCCTTCAAAGAGACGAGCTTACAGAGCCATATCTAGTTTTGGTATACCGCCCAAACTCGTCCGTCTGTGTAAATGAGGGCAAGACGAAGTATATGCTGTCAACACACAACATCGATGAATTGGACAGAACGTCACCATTGACAGATATAATTTTGAGTTAGTACGGAACTTTGTCTATCTCGGCTTCGCTATTAACTCTGACAACAACATCTTGTCAGAAATTAAACGAAGAATTACACTTGCCAACCGCTGTTTCTTCGGGCTGCGAAGGCAATTTAGTAGTGAAGCTCTCATTCGAACTACTAAGGAGATCCTATCTATGACCCTGATCATCCCAGCATGGATCGTCTCAAAAGCGGATGAAGAAAGCCTTGGTCGATTTGAGAAGAAAATTCTTCGGTCCCGTTTGGGTTGACGGGCTATGGACACGAAAACTATACGATAAAAAACTCGGCATTGGACGTTTAAGATGGCTAGGGGCTTAGTATATCTATATGTATAAGAACCCTTATATATCCTGATTTAATTGCTGATTTCCAGGAAAACACAAAGTTATACCTAGATATTATATAAATCTTCAATTTTCAAAAACTGTAGATGTTAAAAAATCAATTGAAGAAAAAACAAAAAAAAAATAGAATCACGAAAACAAAAAATTCGCATGAATAAACATGTGTTCGTCTTTATCTTATTCTCAAGTTCTCAAATCAACGTGTCGTGTCGTACCAACAATTACTTGAGTTCGATGAAAATGTTCAACGACCCACTCATACCAGGAAGCTTCTTCACTTTCGCATGAGATCAACTAGCACAAGGTCAAAAGCACTGCACTCGCCTCGCGTTCATCTCGCTCAGTAACAAGTGTGGTCTCGTGTTGTTAGGTTGTTTAGTCCTAGCGGTTAAAAGTGATCGGTGAAAGAAAGTGAAGTGAAGTGAGCAATTCGAAAGTAAACAAAGCCCCGCTCCGTTTGTCTTAATTTTTTTAAGCTATCCTCTCTTTCTCTAGGTTGCTCTTTACTCTCGCCTATCGGTTTAATTTTTTTGTTTGTTTTTACTTCTTCTATACGGTTACGCATCCCGTTCTCGGTCTTGTTGTTGTGCAGTTGTATCCTAGTCCCGTTTGCCCATAGAGTCGTAGTAACGTGCTGAAGTAAAGCTTGCAGATGAGTGCAAAGTATAGTGCGATGAAAAAAATAAATAACGGCCCAAAGTTCAGTGCAGTGAATATCCCGTTATAGATTGTGTTGAGTTGTAAGGCGAAAAAAAACATCTGCAAGGCTCTCAAGATATCGGTTACGAGTGCGAGTGTAAATTATCCGCCAGTAAAACGGGGTCGCGTTCGAGTGCTCCATTTACCTGTGTGGTGTGCGAGCATGATTTTCAATAACTCAACAATTTTCTCAAAGAACATTAGTTATTCATAAACACTGTTTTTAAAAAAATAAATATCTCATTGTTGGTATAAAGTGCGATGGCGCAAGACTTAATAACAACTAATACTTCTTGTTAAATTTCAACATAACTTTGGTAGGTAATAAATGATTTAAGAGAATTTGGTTTTATTTAATATCTTTGCTTTCAAAATATCACCAACACAAAAATATATTTTTATTAACTACCTATATACCCTTTTAAATCTTGGAAAATGCCCTCAAAAAGCATTTTTTAAGTCAACTTTTGAAGTTACATTCTATGCTTGGAAAAAAAAATGTTTGCCTCTATTATCTTTCTTTATAATAGCAAGTGTGGACTATGGACTGTGGACTTATGTCGTCAAGTCTTCTAGTTAACACTTAACAGTTAATAGTGGTCTGGTCTGGTGGGTGAAAGTGAAGTGCGAGGTGCGAAAGGGAGAAAGGACTAGCAGTCTAGCACTGATTTCATTGTGTTTTAGGTTATCTTCTTGCTTCTTCTCTGCTGCTCTTGATACTCAGCTCTTAGTTTTTGCTCCCGATATTCTTCCTTTATTGCAGCTGGCGCGGTCACAACTCACAACCAACGCTAGTAAATGTTTATGTTGTTCTCGTGAAGTATGGGCTGGTTCGCTAGTGGCCGAAAAATTTCGATTTTTTCGTGTTCGTTGTTGTTGTTCCTTCAACACGAAAGGAATGCTCGTCAAATTTGTTAGTCGTGTAGGGGATAACGCAAACGAGCAAATTCGGCGAGCATGTTCGTCGTTTAGAGCTACTTTAAGCGAGTGCGCTAGTTGGTACCTTTAAAAAAAAACCTGGATGATTTTGCACGCTAGTTCAAGCTAGTAAGCTGAAAAATCAAAAGTTTTGATCTTCAACATTACAAGCTTCGACTAGCTTGGAACAGCGTCGACTATCGCGAAAGCAAAAAGCGTGATCTGCGCCCACGTTATTGATTTACTATACTTTAGATTTATTAGCGCACAAACTCGAATGGTCCTAGCTGGTCCGCGCCCTAAGACGTAAACTGTTAGGCCACCTGGGGGTAGTTCAAAGAATCGATTCATGACCACATTTAATCTTTTCCATAATATTCATCCAAATCGAGCCCGTTGCGTGTGTAGAGAAGAAGAAATCGCCATTGTTAACGTGAGTTTGACAGAGGAAGTTTTGAAAAAAGATCTTGGTCTACATCCATATAAGATGCAACTGGTGCAAGAAACAATTTCTTCGTGTGCTCGGTGAATGGGCTGAGAATCAACTGGTTTTTACTGATTTTTATCGTCGAACCATCTTTAGCAGCGTGGCTCATTTCTGGCTTGACGGTTAAGTATACCAGCAGGATTGTCGTTTTTTGAGTGAGCACAATCCTCCTGAGACTACGGACTACATTTCATGCCGAAAAAATCACTGGTTGTCAAAGGCTTGCCGCCTCTATTCACCAAACCAAAATGTGCACTTTTTTATGCCTTTTCCATCAGTTTTTTGAGCATCTTAGGCGGCTTAGCTAATGTTTGCCTTGAGCTCGTCAATGATCTGAGGGTTACTTGGGGTACACTCTGTTTTTCAAAGAAACCTAAAAAAATACTATCTTTGAGGTTAAACCCGGAGTTTTGGGTGGCCAGTCAGAGTCAGATTTTTTTTGATTTGCACTCTTGTAACCAGTAACCGGACAGAAATTTTTAACACATTAATGGGCAGACAGAACGAGCCAAAACCCCCCATCAACTGCCTCACCTTCTTGAAAAAAAAAACCTATGTCACATTTTGATCATGAAATGGATCTCGTGTCAAATACGGCAATTTGGCTTGTTAACTACGCCAGAGAGTGTGAAATGATTTGTCATTGGTCATCATCTAACGGCTTCCAGTGGCGCACCTTAATTGGGGTTGTTTCTACAAACTTGTTCCAACTCCGAACGGGTCTTTCATTCCTGCATCTTAGATCTGATCACATGACAATTCATTACCATTTAAAACGATGCTAAAGTTTAATTTTTACTAAATCATCTCTAATGGTCTTATAAAGCTCGGAAATATTTAAACTTATGTTTAAATATTGTTATCCTCACCTTATTTAGATCAGGTGACTAAAAATTTTACCTGTAATCACAAATATTTAATGATTCGTTCTATTATGTCGACCGTAAAGTAAGACGTAGCGCACGATAAGTTGGGTAAACGGAACCATTGTTTAAAAAATATGTTTGCTCAATTTACACGCGTTCTTCTATGGATAATCTATTCATCGTATAATGGCAAATCGTACAAACGTATAAAGCAACTTTCAACAATCTGTAGAAACAGACTTTAAAAACCAAAAAAAAAAAACAACCTTTAGTTCTAAAACTAATTACCAAATAAGTGAGAACTATTGACTCCTCTCGCAATGTGTTAATAATGCATTATGAAACGCATGATTTTTAACTGCATTTTATTTACACTTTTCATATCTATTCTTCTGAAAGTTCCAACAGTATCATCATATTTAAGCTTAACTACGTTCAGAAGACAAGTGTACATTCTGACCAGCACTTTGCGCATTTAACTTCATGTATGAGCTTGAAGTGCTTAAAATAATCTATATCTCGCAGATACGCTAATCGTGTCGAACATTTACAGTTACGGATATATTCCAAAAATATAACGATACCCCCATCGACTCGTTGTAGATTTGTTGTGCCGACTCCATACAGCCAGCTTTAGATTCAATTCGAAAGGCCTCGAGGCAAAATGGTTCAGTGCTTCATACTTTTACTTGTTATCATTGGGATTTGCAGTACTACTGCACTTGCGACGCCTATTGCACCGCGCATCGTGGGTGGTAATGTGATCGATATCTCTAAACATCCATACCTTGTTTCGATTCGCATAAAATCGTGTAGCACTTGTGCGTATTTGCACAAATGTGGCGGCAGCATCTACTCAGATAAGGTGATTATTACCGCAGCTCAATGCCTGCTGGATTTGAGCAATTCAGACAGCCTAATGGTAGTTGCGGGTGCCAACACCCGTGCCGGGTCCGATGGTATTCAAATGCTAGTCGAAAGGACCATTACGCACTCGGGCTACAATTTTTGGACTATCGACAATGACATCGGTCTAGTCGTCCTAAGAGACGCAATAACCTTTAACGACTTCAACATCAAGACTATTGCAGTTGCGGCGACAGCACCCACAAGCGGAAAGTCATCTACGGTGAGTGGTTGGGGATGGGATTCAGAGGATGGAGGAGATACATACTTTTTACACGACACTGTTGTGCCCATTATCAGCAATGCCGAGTGTGAGGAGGCATACGGAGTTGGAGAAGTTACACCGAACATGATTTGTGCAGGACGATGGGAAGGTGGTTATGATGCTTGTCAACACGACACTGGTGGGCCATTGGTTGTCGACAATATATTAGTCGGGCTGGTCTCATGGGGAAGGGGCTGTGGACGTCAGGGATACCCAGGTGTGTACACCAGCGTAGCAAGTCATGTAGCGTGGATCAACGAAAATACCGCAGGAATTGTATAGTTTTCTTAAAAGTAATCGAATTTTAAGGAATTTATGAGAAGATTATGAAATAATCCAAGATAAGTTTAATCAGTTTTATTTCGTGTGTCGGCTAGCTGTATCATTATTTTTATTTTCTTCATTATTAAAACTCAAGTTTTGTGATAATTTTTATCACGAACAAAGTTATTTAGATGTGTTTTATTTTTAATCATGCAAAGGTGAATTTGAGTTAACGATTGTGTTTACTTCGATATTCGTTTTTATTTTGTTTCAGATTTTCACGGATATTGAGATACATACATGCCATATATCCGGGCTTTTGAAAAACTCTGTTATTTATCTCTAAAGTTAATGACTTTTTGAAAAACTTACTCACTTACTTGTTTTATTCCTTTTAATAATTAACAATTTATTTTACAGTGTTTATACTCGACAATAGGGAGCTACTTTCACCTTAAGATGTTTTTGTCCGAACATAGCTTTTGATATGTAGAGTCGGTTAGAAAAACAAATAAGTATCTGGTATTAACGGCTTATACAGGGCTTCAACCTAGCTTCACTGTGCGTGCACAGTTTTTTTTTTAAATAAAGGGACAAATATAAGAATCTACGTATGGAAAATGGCATGGGATAGTTAAGAAACTAAATGGAGAGGAAAATCGGTCACGCTTACTTTTTTTTTTTAATTCTCCCAAAATCATAAAATTCCTGGACAGATTTTTCTAATTTTTATTTGTTAATGTTCATAACAATCGAATTTAAGTTTTAAGGGAAAAACCATTGACCACATCCATTTTTACTTCCACTTTTTTTTATAGATTTAAAATCGATGAACTCTTTCACCGATTTGGTTATTTTTTTCAAATTTTTGAAATAGTATATTAAAGTTTTCTCGTGTAACTTCATATGCAAGTTTAACTGCTCACACAAAACAGGGAAATCAAAATAAAATTGTCCAGGAAAATATCTTTTGTGTGAACTCAAGAATATTATTTTCAATGCGAACAACGGATATGCGCAATTCTTCATTTTGTTCTTTATTGTATTGAAGAATTTGTTCATCAGATTTTTTTTTCCCACAAGCCTAGTCTCAGCGTTACCAGATAATTTTGTTTTCGAACCTGCTAAAGCTAGGACAAAAAACTGCAAGACCTGCTAGACAAAAATGTTAAAAAATGCAAAAAAAACTGCAATCGATTTTTCCTTAACAAATGTTTAAATTTGTATTTTCATATTATTTATTTTCAAAAAATGCATACTATAAAACATATGCATATAGCATATATATAAATTTAACTTGACATTTTGTGCGTTTACTTATAAATCACCTAATTTCTTTTAAACTATCTAGAAAAACAATGAGAAAGGCATAGGCCCTATTTTTTCATTCGGAATTCCTATATTTCCTCAACATAAAGTTTTTTGCCATGCCCACTTTTTGTACAGCGGGTTGTAACTAATGAATGAACCTTGGCCTCAAGCCTCTCCAATTAACCTGGTCCTTAACTAACTGCCTCCAGTTGCGCACTCCAAGTTGGTTGAGGTCGCTTTCTACTTGTCAGCGGCACTTAAGGCAAGGCCTTCCTCTACTGCGTCCGACGTCTGGCTTGGAAACGAAGACTCTGCTAGATTTTTCGAAGAATTTTCCTCTCCTATTGACCAAGGATTTCTTCATCCGCTTTTGATACGGTCCATGCTTCAGCGAGCCTTATAAAGGATCTCCTTAAAAGTTCGAATGAGGGATTTACTACTAAATTGCCTCCTTAGCAAGAAACAGCGGTTCGCAAGAATAATTCTTCTTTTAATTTCTGACGAGATGTTGTTTTCAGAGTTAATAGCGGAGCCGCGGTAGACAAAGTCCCGTAAAACTTCCAAGTTATATCTATCAATGGTGACGTTCTGTCCACTTCGTCGATGTTGTTTGTCCTTTCGTGTTGACAGCATATACTTGGTCCTTACCCCATTTATTGCTTAACCCATTTTTGCCACTTCATTCCAACAAATGATGTTAATATCGTGGGTGTATTCTAGTAGTTGCACCGATTTTTGAGAAATTGTGCCTCTGGTGTTGGGTCGGGAGTTTTGCACAATCCTCTCAAGAATCGAATTTAAGAAGTCAAATGACAGCGCCTTGCCTAAATACTTTTTTGGTATCGAAAGTGTCGGTGAGGTCGTTTCCAAACCTGATGGAGCAGCGAGAACTCTCCATCGTCATCCTACACAGACGGACGAGTTTGGCCGGTATACCAAAACTAGACTAGACTGGCTCTAAATAGTTCGTCTCTATAAGTCATGTCGTATGCGGCTTCGAAATCGATGAATAGGTGGTGGGTATCAATTTGGAATTCTTGGGTTTTTTTTGCAGGATCTACTGAAGTGTGAAAATCTGATCGGTTGTGAACTTTCCTGTACTAAAACCACACTGATAAGGGTATTCAAATTAATTGATGTTTACTGATCTGAAAACCGTCATGTCCACGTATAAATATTAAGGCTACGATGTTGTGTACTGACTATTGTGGCACTGCGTTCTGCAGCGAAGTTATTAAAATAAGTCTTAATAGGTTATGTTTTCCGACAATAAAAAATGTCCTTTCATCTTAACTTAGCGTAGAAATCTGACTTTTATACGTACTGTAGTAAATATTTCTCCTCCTCTTTTACAAGACTCATATCACTGTATTGAATGGCATTACCGTATCCTTTGTAGCAGCCTATAGCCTCCGCTAGTTGTTCGACTCCCCCTTTCTGTTAGATGTTTGAATATTTCACTTGCAAACGCGAACGAAGTTGTCTGCTTTTCGTTTAAAATTCGTCTTTTCCCAAGGTCTTGGTTTTTTGCTAACAATTATTTTGTCAGATGATTGAGTTGTGACCTATTAAGTACAACCATCATTTGGTAGACCAGGCATACTGGATATCCCGGTGCAAGCCATACTTACTGACTAGTAGGATGATACCAATGTCTGGTGGTCTAACACCTATTCATAATTCCCACCCACCAAACTTTGCTAAATATAGTCTAACTGTTTTCTTTGAAAAAGTAATACACGATGGATGAAACTTATCCACATTATGACTGGATTCTGTTTATGGAGCAACTCAGAGTTGCTGTCACTTAACATGGTTTGGTGCCCGTTCAGAGGATACTTTTGCAAATTTCCTGGGTTGTTTAGTTTGCTTATAATGTAATGCTAATTTTTATTACAATTCAATTTGTGAACCACCCTTTTAAAATGCAATTTAATGGAAACCTAAGAGTATACTTCAGTCAACCCGGAGCTTTTGCCTGCGCATGTCATCCAAGTCTGACTTCCCAAAAAAATTCAAAATTCATAAACGCGTTAGATCGCCGGATACCGAGGGCAATCGTTTGTCCTCGGATAAAAAGTTTCGTCCCGTAATGAAAAACCCCAGTGTGAACAAAAAGGACTCCAGTACTAATTACTGGAGTCCATTACAATGCCATCCGGATAGTGACTGTGATGATATGGACGAATTTGTTTCGCCAACACTTTCTACCGCGAAGGTTTACATTCCTCCAATTAAACTTTTGCAGAAATCCAGTGATTATGTCCATAATCTAGCAAAATCACTAAACATTGCGGATTATTGCATAAAGAGAATCTCTATCGGTATAAAGATTGTATGTGAATCCATTGATACGTATAACAGAGTGATCGATAAACTAAAGGCCGATAATTGTCAATTTTTCTCACACGATCTTAAAGGAGAGAAAGCATTTAAAGTTATTTTATACGGTATGTGCGAAATGGACGCAAATGTATTAATGAGTGAACTTGTTAAAAATGGTCTTAAGTGTGTTGCAATTAAAAAAATTACCAAACAATTCGAACGGTACACAGACACCCTTTATTTAGTTTCATTTGAAAATGGTTCGATCAAACTCAATGAATTGAACAAACAATATCGTTCCATTTTCCACACACAAATCAATTGGAGCTATCAAAGAAAGCTTAAAGGTAAGCTAACCCAATGCCATAACTGTCAGATGTTTGGTCATGGTCAAAAAAATTGTCACATTAAAACATATTGTGCTAACTGCGCTGGTTCTCACAAGACTATAGAATGCGATAATGTGTCATCGTCAAAATGCGCAAATTGCAAGGGATCTCATAAATCTACTGACCCCACATGTGTTAGCAGATCAATGTACTTGGAGCTCAAGGAAAAATCCGCTAAACAAAAACAACAAACTCATCCGAAAGCTTCTTTCAGACAGGGCTCTCTTTTACCTACCACTGGCACTGTGCAGAAACAGGTTTCAATCAACTCTCTGCAAGATTTCCCTTCACTGCCGCTGCCCCGCTCTAATCAAGTGCTACCGAATGCTCAGACAATGCATAACACAAATCGTATAAATTCTCGGTTACAAAGTACATGGGATGAATTTGCACATACATCAAACGTCAACAGCGGTGTTTCCAATAACACTCCATTAACCACTGGCAACATTTCCAGCAATTCATCAAGCAACATTCAAATCAACACCAATATCAGCACACTGTTTACAGCTGATGAGCTCAATTCGTTAGCAATGGAAATGATAATGAAATTATCTGTCTGTAAGACTAAAATTGAACAATTTAATGTTATCACACATTTAGCAACTAAGTTTTTGTATAATGATGTTAAATAATATGATTGTAGATACACATATAAATATTTTAACCTGGAATGCAAGAGGTATACGAAACAAAATTACAGAGTTTATGCATTTTTTAAATACCCGAAAAGTAGACATTGCGTTAATAACAGAATCGTGGCTTAAGAAAGATGTTCGTCTATCCACACCCGAATTTAAATGCTATCGTTGTGATCGAATCGGTAGAGTCGGTGGTGGTGTCGCGATTCTTATAAGAAGATCAATTCAACATTCGCTCTTACCTGTAGTGAATACTCGCTACATTGAAAATCTGGGAATAAATTTAAAATTAAGTCATCAAAGAGAATTAAAGATTTATTGTGTGTATTTTCCTGGTCGCAAAATAACCACGGACAAAAGAATGGGTCTTAAAAATGATCTCCGTAAATTATTTACACTAAATGGGGATTTTATAATTGGCGGTGATTTTAATTGTAAACATATAGATTGGGGTTGCATAAGAGCTAATGCGTGGGGTAACATTATGTCTAGTTTGTCTATTACCTTACCTATTTCTGTTTTGTACCCATCTAGTCCGACATATTATTCCAGTTCTCGCAATTGTCCTTCTGTTCTTGACCTGTTCATAACAAATGTACCTAGTTTTTGTACCCAGCCAATTACCTTCAATGAATTGAGCTCAGATCATAACCCAGTTTTTTGCCAACTTTTTAAGTCAGGGCTTAGAAAAGTAGAATATGTACATGATTTAAAAAATTCTAATTGGAATCTTTTTCGGTCTGAAATAAATTCTAAGCTTCGAAACATTCCAAACAATTTAGAAAATATTACATGTAAAGAAGATGTCGATTCAATTGTAAACACTTTTTCAGAACAAATTTTAGGTGCTGTTGAGAAAAGTGTTCCAAAAGTTCACAAAAATGTTTTTGTTGCTAAGCTGCCTTCACACGTGTTAGAACTTATAAAAAAAAGAAATGCTTATCGAAGATATTGGCAGAGATATCGTCAGTTTTTTTTTAAATATCAAGTTTCTCTTCTAAACCATCTCATATCAAAACTTATAAACGAGCACAGAAACAAAGATTGGAATAAGAAACTAAGTTCTCTCGATAAAAACTCGAAACCATTTTGGAACATAATGAAGGTAGTAAAAAACAAAAATAGGCAACTGCCATTTCTGAAGGATTCCACCAATATCTTTTGCTCAGACCAAGACAAAGCAAATGCACTTGCATCCAACTTCACTAAAAATCATGCTATTTCATCTAACTTAGGAGATGTGAATACAAATGTTTTAGTTAATAGTGCCGTTCAAAATTTGTTACTGAACAACAACAGTACGCCCTATTCAGATGTATATATAACTATCGACGGTATAGAATTTATAATAAAGGATCTAAAAATTCGAAAAGCTGGAGGTATCGACCTTATACAAAATATATATATCAAGCAACTGCCAAAATCAGGAGTTAAATTTATAACATTCATTATGAATTCATGTATTAAAATGCATTACTTTCCTAATAAATGGAAAATTGCTAAGGTAATACCAATAATAAAAGCTGGTAAGCCTCCTGAGAAAGTTGAAAGTTATAGACCAATTAGTTTGCTAAGCAGCCTTAGCAAAATTTATGAAAAAATTCTAAAAGAGAAATTATTAAAGTTTATTTCGGACAACAATCTTTACCCTAAGGAGCAGTTTGGTTTTAGACGTTTTCACAGTACGTCGCATCAAGTGCTTAGGATATATAACCATATAAAAATGCATCGTTCGATGGGCAAATCCACTGGAATGATCTTACTAGATATCGAAAAGGCTTTTGATACCGTTTGGCATGACGGACTTATCTATAAAATGATTAATTTCAACTTTCCTATTTATATTTGTAAAATTGTCCACAGTTTCCTGTCTGGTCGTTGTTTTAAAGTGCACGTTAATAGTGGTGTCTCAAACTTAGTATTATTTGATTCCGGTGTCCCTCAAGGGTCAGTCCTTGGGCCTATTCTGTATAACTTTTATACGTCCGATTTTCCTGCTTTACCTAATTGTGAAGCAGCTATTTTTGCTGACGACACAGCAATTTTTTCATCAGATGTTTTTGCTCTTGACATTGAGAGTAACTTAATCAATGTGATGAAAATATTAGAAAACTATTTCAACAAATGGAAAATTAAATTAAATGAGGAAAAAATACAAGCCATCTTTTTCTCCCGAAAAAGAAAAGCTTGTTATCTTCCCAATAGACAATTGCAGATAAATGGCATGAACATAAATTGGGAAGCGTCTGTCAAATATTTAGGAATATATTTAGACACCAAATTAACTTTTAGCACTCATGTTGCCAACACGTTAAAGAAAATTGCCATTGCTATCAAAATACTATACCCTTTTATAAATCGGAAGTCAATGCTCTCGAATGAAAACAAAATAATTATCCATAAAGTGATCTTCCAGGCTATTCTTCTCTATGGTTGCCAAGTATGGGGAAATATTGCAATGTGCCATATTAAAAAATTACAAATATCCCAAAACAAATTATTAAAAATGATGCTCAACTTACCGTGGCATCACTCAACTTCGAATCTTCATAATAGAGCGAATGTTGAATTGGTCGTTGACAGAATCCAGAAGTTAAATCTTCGTTTTTTGGACCGCTGTAATTTTTCTGATAACCCTCTTATACAAAACTTAATTATGAATTAATTTAGATAAATAGTCAAGAACCATTTAATAAACTCTCCCTCCTTGAGCAATTATGATTATTTATTTATTTACCTTATTATTTATTAAATTATACTTTATGTTATTAACTTATTTATTCGTTTGAATTGTTATTAATTTATTTACTTGTTTAATTGTTATTAATTTATTTATTCGTTCAATTGTTGTTAATCTATTTATTCGTTTAACTGTTAAATTATTTATATGTTTATTTATTTATCTACATATTTCCATATATCAATAAATATCACTACGTACCTTATTATTATTATTAAGTTATTTATTTATTTATTTATTTATTTATTTTTTTTTTATTTATCTAGTCAATAGTATCGCTATATTATTATTAATTATATTTATTATTATTTATATTATTATATATATTCAAATTGAAGGTTTTTTTCGTATTTTCCTTCAGTGTTATTATATTTTCCTCGATGTTAATTGCTCAATTATGTTTAAAATCATGTTTCAGAAGAAAGATACATATTATCATATCTCTGTATTGTAAAATGTGTGGTAACTAACCTATTGTAAATTTCTATACGAAATAAATATCTATCTCTCTCTCTAAGAGTATACTATATATTTTGGTAATTTCCCTAACTTATAACATACTTTTAGGAAAAACTAAGATTCAACTAACTAATGGTGAATTTCTGTCAAAAACCCACAAGATAGTTGAAGTAACCCATCGTGCAAGTGGTCTATAGAATTTGCATCGCTGCGACTTATCGAGACGACTTATCTTAGCTGATTTCAAACTGCAAACAAAACTTTTAAGCGAGTTTTTCTGCGCTTAAATCTTTTCGATCGGACTTCTAAACCCTTTAACTGTAACAAAGGAAAATCACACTACTTCATCTATCGTCAGTTGATTTACTCGAATCCCACCTTACTATAATGACAAGAATGAATCATAGCTCTCCCGCATCAACTGTACCTAAAGCCTACCGCATTTTTGGGCAGATTTTATTCAAACCTGCACATTATCCAACTTAAAGCGATTGGATCAAAGTGACAAAGTGGCTATTTACCTTCCCAAAAGTTGACCCAGTTATATGTGCGCGTCCACCAACATCCCGACCTTCAAGAATTAGGGATAGGAATATGCTAATACAAAAAAATTTGACTCTCAAAAATATCAACCGTTTATATTAGAACTGTGGATCTCAATAGCGTAATGGTTAGTGCGATGAACTGCCGCGCAGAAGGTCTGGGTTCGATTCCCAGACAACAGCAGCAACACCTAAATGATTTTTCACTGGCCCTCCTCTCATGATGATCTGACAAATCATGCGAGTAGTATCAACTGTCAAGAAAAGCTTGTCTCAGCTTAGCCGTTCGGAGTCGGCATAAAACAGGAGGTCCCGCCATCGATCAAGAAGTACACACGCACACATTAATGGTTGTGAGGAAGCACGGCCATGGGTACTAACGAGCCTGATGCGCCAAAAATGTTTATTTCTTGGGACCTCAGTGAGGGTGATATACGAGAAATGCTACAAGCGGCAATATGTGCCACTAACCTTCGACAGCCATAAAAAAATCACCCCTCAGTGCTCTCCAAATTCCCATAATATTCAGCAAAAAAATGCAAAGTTGTAACCTAACCCTGGTCACAAGAACGCAAAAAGTGTGATTATGGTCTATACGTTTCTGCAAAGGCAATTGGGCATAAATATGGTATGCAATCACACACACGTAGCCTTGTAGGCTCGATCGTCTTGTAACTAGTGGATGGCTCTAGAAACCACAATTCGGAGAAAGTACATTGATCAACCGCCTTATCCACATCACTATATGATTTTTTATATCTAGTGCCCTAAGACAACTGTGAAAAAGGACGGGACATTATGCACTTCACTGAAATCCTTTCAAAGAGGACACACCAAGGTTTGACATCACCTGAATAGAATGAAACAGTTTCGAGTTAAACTTACAGAAATTAGCTCCCAGTCATAATGAATGGGCGTCGAACTCGTTATGAAATGTGAAAAAGTGTACACGGATGAGTCTAAAATTGACTTAAGGTTGGTCTTCTCCAAGATATCCAAGCATGTCGTCTTCACTTTCCAAACCATTATAGTGCTTTTCCTGCAGAAATTATATCAATTCAAGAAGCCTTGACCTGAATTAAATATAACGTTATATTTACTAGGATATTTTGTATACTTAAAATTAAGATCTAACCCCATTTAGAGCCCACGAATCTTGCCTATATCTTACCAGATGACAGTGCACTTTGACGTTCACTTTTTCTCGATTCCGTAGATCGATTTATTTCAAGGAACTGTTAAGATAAAACTATTTTGCCTATCTGTCCACCACCGACCACTCTTGGAGTTCTACCAGAAGTAAAAATGTTAGTTATGCACCCGTAGACTGCAGATTACACTATACGGGGATACATCCCTCATCTTGTCTGCTTATGAGACTTGATAAATTTTAGCGCACCGGTTACCTCCACTTAAGTAAGTTAGTAACCTCGTCCGCTTCATATAAAGTTGGTTTATATAGCTAGAAAAATATAAGGAATGATGACGGATCACGAAAACTTTGAAGCACTTGCCTCAGTGAGGATAGCAAAATAAAAACTAAAGCTTATGAAGAATCCCGAAAACGACGACCTTTCTGCCAATCAATCTACATAAATCGTCAGGGATGACTTGGTCAATTAAATGAGAGATGACTTGATCAATTCAACATTCGGTCGGATAAAAGTTTATCTGAAGTACGGAATCTCAGCATCAATTACCCGAGCCATAAGAATCGTAAGGTCCTCTTACAGTCATTTGTACTTCTTGCATGGTGATTCAAGTTGATACCCTTTATGCCAAAACTGCAAGACTGAGTAGCAAAAATCGGTGCCATAAAATAATTCGTTATTTCACTTTGTAAAAGCGAAATAACGCCGTATTTTAAAGATCGGCGTTATTCCATAATGATAAAGTGAAATAATGCCCAACATTGCTTGTGAAATAAAGACAAATTCAGAGAGAGAGAGAGGAAGTCATACATTGCACACATCTGAGTGCTAGTTTGGGTGTATGAAACCTAATGCTGGTGGGAGGCATGCTTCCCTCCTGCACCCCACTTACTTGGGCTCACTGACTCACAACAGTGAGTCGAAGTAGGGAGGTTTCAAACTTTCATTTCAAACCTCCATTTTCAAACTTTGCATACACCCAAACTCGCACTCGGATGTATTTAAAGTATTAACCTCCTGCTTGGGCTCTATATTGGATATGAAATGGGTGCGATATGGGATGTATGCAAAGAGAAATAAGGCCGAATTCGGGGTAATTTCGCTCGGCTTTATTTCAAGGCACCGCGAAATCTTTTTCATTACAAAAGATTTAACTAGGACAATTGTTCAGATTACAGCAAAAGTGCAAAAAAATATATTGTTGCTAGGTTGCAAATACTCTCACCCAGTATACAAGTACACACCTCCGTGTTTCTATAAAAAAAATCACACATTTCACTCTGAAACCTTGAAGTTAAGTTACTTACAGCTAAGTAGTTATCAGTCTTTTCCTTTATCGCTACTTATAGCAAGCTCTCTTTCGAAGGGGCCATGAATTGATGTTTTTATACCGTTTCTGGTATATTAAGTTACGAAATAAATCTGCGTCAATACACAAGTTGCTTAAGACCTCTAATTCCATTTGTTACACAATGCAACGAGGTTAATCTACACCCTTTGAAACTCATAGGTACTCCAAACCTTATCTTTCCAAAGGTCTTTGCTTGCGATAGCAAGTCCGTCATAATAAACACAATAATCTAGTCAGCAATAAATAAAAACAATAAAATAGCCTTGAGCTTGATCTTGAACTGAAAAGCTGGTAAGCTTTCACATTAACCTACATCAGCAAAATCTAGAATCACTAAACTTCTTAGGCCCGGCTTTTCAGTCCTGAGTTAACTCTGAGCTAACCCAGAGTTAATTAGCCCCGGAATAAATTTAATCGAGAGTTAATTTATGAAGCAGTTTTTCAGTGCAGGTTTAAGTTTGACTCCCTGTGCGGTGATTTTATTTATCAGCACTGAAATATCATCGATTTTGCTGTCAAAAAGTTATCGAAATGTAACTATATAATCTGCAATAGCTCAGATTTGGTTTCTTTTTCCTCCCTCAAGGGTTGACTAAACAGCCTTGCTGGGTAAACTCGGAGTTAACTCTGGATTTAAATTGGCTATAAAACTACTTTATAAGGTTAAAACGAGCTTAATCCCGAATAGAGGATGATCTCTCCTTGAAAAACCGGTCCTTAGGGTCCAAGATAAAAAAAACTACATTTAAAAACGGCAAAACATAATACTTTTATTTTTTGTCTAATTTGGTAATTTACAAGTCCTTAGCGGCCTCAACGATCCATGAGCGTAGTTCAGGTACTGAAGCATAAACACCAGGGTAGTCCTTGCGAGCGCACATGTTACCCCATGAGACAACACCGACGAGCTTACCATCAGAAGCCAATGGGCCACCGGAATCACCTTGGCAAGCGTCCTTACCGCCACCTTCAACATTAGCGCACACCATGGTTGGGAGGATTGAGCTACCGTACTTGTATGTATCGGAGGCACATTCCTGAAGCTGGACAATTTCAACTTCGACTTCTTGGAGGGTCTCTTGAATGGATCCGATCAAGAACTTGTCGGTACCCCAGCCAGTGACAAAAGCCTTAGAGCCGGTTTTTGGAACAGTTGAGGCCAATTCAATTGGACGGATGGAATCGGAAAACCTAACTGGAGTTGAGAGCTTCATAACAGCGACATCATTGATCATGGTCTTGCTATCGTAAGCTTCATGGAATCTGAAGGATTCGACTTGAATAAGTTCACCACCGGACCTGATAAAAGTGGATCCCAAACGAATCTTGATTTGGCTGGCTTTGTATGATTGCAAGCAATGAGCAGCGGTCACAATGATGTCTTCGCTGTACAAGCTTCCGCCACAGAAATGGCTGCCATCCTTTTGCAGAGATACCTGATAGGGGAATTGCTCGATGGTTGTGGCTTCACCACCAACGATACGTCCAGAATCTTCGCTATAACGTGGCTGGATGGTGCCGGCCAAAGCGCAGCCTACCAAGGCAACTAGGATTGTCAATTTGAACATCTTTGCACAATTGAAAGTGAACTGATTCCGAAGGGTCAATAGAACGCTTTTTATATGAGAAAATTTTGTTTTTTCAAAGAAATTCTTATCTGAATTTTCGACTATAGGCTGATAGATAAAAGTTTCCCACTTACTTCTTACACGGGTCTTCTTGAGATTAGGTTGCCTCAACTGCACTAGGTACGCCGTTTTTCCTTATGTCGCGTATCTTATCTTTGGTCTTGGGATTTCAGACTGCTTCGATTTGAAAGTGAGAATTCTATTGTTAAGCTAGATTTCCGTAATTGTGGCAGATGAACCTTTGGGCGAACGGGGGGAAATTTGAAAAAAAATCAGAATGAAGATATATCAGTAATGAAAGCTTTGTAATCGCTGAATGAGCTAATAATGGTCAAGACAATATTACAACCACAATTGGAAGTACTCCAACTAAATAAGAAAGCAGCACCTTATCTACAAGATAATATGGCTTCCAAATTTTATGTTGAATGAGGTGTAAAAGTACGCCATTACAACATTATTAAGAGGCATAAAGAACTATCGAGGCATACATACTCATGAAATCGCTACCGAGGTTTCCGTTCCGATTAGCATATCGATCGGATCTTTTGATCTATCGTAGGTTATCGTACAGCGGCATATCCGTTTAGTCAAGAATTTTTAACAGCAAAGCGTCAAATCTTCCATGGAATTGTTGCGTAAGGCATTGTATGCGATTGTAGGATTTATTTATTTTATCTCGCGAAGTCACTTGTCACTTATTTTGTTTATTGAAGTTTTTTTTTTAACAGTTAAATACTTTTTCGGTTTTGCAATGAGTACGGACATCTACAAAGCTGTTCTTATCAATTTGAATACAATGGATGTTGGAAATTCCAGGTATAGCTTTGACGTTTTCCCATGGCTGCGCATAAATTATTCTGCTGCCGATTTCTGATGCTGAAAGATGAATGACTCGGGATTTGGACACCAATCGCGATTCCAGATCAGCAAAATTTTTGGCCACAACGTTTTCATCTTGGCTTCACATTTTTTCCCTCACAAGTCTAACTCCATCAATCACACCTTTTACATGGGATGTTGTAAAATATTTCCAAAAAAATGTATTATTATGTTTTTTTACTAAGTTAAGATGTTAACTTGACGATATAACGGTTTTTGAATTCTAAAGAAGGTCCTTCACTCCAAATTATTTCAGCCGACGTCAAAGATAACTTTCGTTTTCATTAAGAATCAAATCGAATAACTCGTTTAAAAAAAACGAGATGGTGTCTTTGTCTTTAGCATTTGCATCTGCTAACGTTTGTTTGACATTGGATCGTGACCAAAGAGTGCACTGAACTTCATTCTGATACACAAACCCAAAAGACATTGCAAAGTCAACGTGAAGGATACGTACATTTTTGTTCATCTTATCATGGTGGAATTCAGAAGCTTGTATCCGTTTCAAATCACGTGACGCATCATCTTTGGGAAATACTGAAGAGCCGTAAAACTTCCCTTCTTCGTTTTCAACAAAGCTCAATGGTGGCTCTCGTCTTTACCCGCAGCTTTGCATTGTAGGCCACATTTTTGAATCCAATGGATTTCTTATAGTAAGACTCGTTGATATTATCGCCATTGATCTCCGACATTAGATTCTGCTGGTATGTTTATTATCGAGAGTAAAAAAAAAAAACGATTTGCATAGCGGATTCTCACTTTTTTTACCCTATCCCATAGGAGTATTTTAGTTTTAATACATAGTTTGTAACATCGAGAAATATTTTAGCTGGATAAAGCTAAGTGGCGCGATGGTTAGTGCGATGAACTGCCGCGCAGAAGGTCACCTAAATGATTTTTCACTGGCCCTCCTAGTAGTATCAAATGTCAAGAATAGCTTATCTCAACTTCGCCGTTCGGAGTCGGCATAAAACAGGAGCTCCCGCCATCGTGAAAGAGGTACACACGCACACATGAATGGTTGTGAGAAAGCTAGGCCCTGGGTACCAACGGGCCTGTTGCGCCAAAAATTGGTATTTTTATTTGTACCTTAAAGTATGTAGCTATGTGGATTGACTCAGAATCGCTGGCTGAGTCGATTGAGCCAAGTTTGCCTGTCTGTCCGGCCGTATGGTTCGTCCGTGCGTCTTTAGGTCACCCGTTTTAAGGCCTGAAGTTTTGAACTTATGTAATGAATTCTTGCTATTCGAACAGGTGTACAAATTTAAAAAAAAAAACAGTAATTTTTGGCCAAATGGTTGGGAATTTTGAAAAAAATTAATGGAAAACATATGTATTCAATCCTACTATCTATATATAATCCATATAAAGTCTTGTTCACGCACACTTTTTGGGGGCATTTTCAGTAAAAAACATTTTTTTTTGTAAAATTTTAAAATATTCGAAAAAAATTTTGATGCAAAGTCATCGGTTTTGATAAAACAAATATTTCGTCGATATATCTTCTTAACCCACGCTCTCTTTTTCAAGGCGTTTTTCTATAAACCCCATTTGTAAACCCAATGCAATACCATATGCAGGAGAAAGACGTTGTTTCTTATCGAAACATATAAGATTTTAAACAATATGTGGTGACAATGTAAATTTCAATATTTCTTTGCCAAAAAGCCAACATTTTAGGGATATTAATCATAAGGATGGGTTGGGATAGGGTATTAAACTATCCACAGAGTAGATTTTAGATTCTCATATGCTTTTTTTATAATTTGGCTGCTAACAAGGTGACCATTTAAATGTTTAAAGAAGTTGAAGAAAAAGTGGCGAATTACTACCGAACTTTTTTTTTTAAACTTCTTTGGATTCGTCGGGTTAAATCCAAACCCAAATGAAACGAAATGTTAACACGAAAAGTCAATGGTAGTATAACTATAACCCTGTTTTGTTTCAGAAAAAGAGATCAAGAGCGTTAGCATGATTGAGCATTCTGAAGTCCAAAACATGCAAATCAGAACATGAATAAGATCGGACAGAACAAACGTGCGACGAACAAAAACATGCGAAAACTTGTTTCAGAAAAAAGAGCGAGAGCTGTTTGTAGTGAATGTACGGATTTTACGGCAAAAGCACACTGGTGTCTTTTTTGTTCACTCTCTATATATCTCTCTCTCAATTCTGCTCTCAGTTTGTTTTGACGGCTCTTGAAACATTTATTTACACGTACACATAAGCTTCATTTTGATTTTTTTCCGAAATCTTAGTAAGCATTTGATCAGTTGTGGACTTTTCTGATCTAAAACCACAATGATTGGGTCCGATTTGGTGAAAGGTTTTAGGCGTTGACGTCTATGACAGACAGAACTATACTCCAATATAAAACGATGAGACTTATTCATGTCTGTAATATTGATTCTCCTTTTGTGTTGACCGGGCAAACGATGTTGGGGTTCCATTCTTTAGAAATACTTTTATTAAACTAAATTGGGCAAATCATCTCCACCGGCTGTATAAAGTTCGACCCGATTAAGTTCAGCTTAAGTGAAGCTACTGCTATCTTTTCCGCCGATAGTAACCAATTTTTTTCCTCACTAACATTGAGTGGTTCAATTTTCTAACAGTTTGGACAAGGGTTTTTGCTTCATGCTATCAACATCGACTGTTACTCAAGCACACGTTTTTTATCCATCTCGACGGGATTCTGTTCGTGCCCCTTGTATCTATGGTTTAGACGTTTTGCACATTGGTAGAACTCAAGAACTGCATTCCTGGAATGCAACTTCTTTTATACTCGATAGCGCTTTTTTCTTGGTCTTCTTACTGAAAAGCCGGTATTGTTTAATCCTTAATCCATCCGCAGTTTTGCCTTGAAATGCTCTGTCATTCTTCATCAAACCAGGAGCGTGAAACCTACCACATTCGTCGCGCATTATCTTATGGCGCATACTCGCCTTTGTTCTTCGCATAGTGTTAATCGATAGTGTAAGAGATACGCGCTCAGGCGATATTCAAAAAAATAGTTTATCTTTCTATTTTGTTTTTAAATATCGTGGAAAACATTGAATTTGCTTCTTACTGTCACCAATCTAACTTCTCGCCTAAACAGATTTGGAGCCCGTACAATATAGAAAATCGATGAAAAGTCCGCTGCATAAAAAGAAACAATTAAATTCAGATGAAAAAAAAAACAAAAATACCCACGTTGTCTAATCTAAGTTGATTCATCTAAAAAAAAACAAACAAAAGGTGGGCGATTTTTGGGTCGCACGTTGTCGTATCATTGTTGCAAGCAATCAAAAACTTAAAAAAAAACACATATGAGCAGGCTACAATCCGCTGTACGAATCGTTGAATAACCTATGGAAAGCCCATAAATCGGTGAAATACAGACGGGCAGACAGACAGACATGGCTTAATCGACTAAGCTGGCGATTCTGATTCAATCTATATACTTTGACGTATACCTACCTAAATTATTTCTCATGTTACAAACTTTGTTTAAAAACTAATCTTGCCCTATGCAGTAGGGTATAAATAGCATATCTTGCAGACAGATTTTATTTAGATTACTTTCCATATACAAAAACTGATATCAAGTGGGTACAAAATCCGTTTCTAATGAACACCCAGCCTACGACAATAAGCATTCCGTAAAACGAGTATCTAATAGTCAATAGATCTGCAAAGGTCTTCTTCATTGAAACATGTATTTGATTTTATATCATTGAACGAGTTTTGGATTGCTATTAGGAGTGAATACCCTTTTGTCACAATGTATCGCTTTTCAGCGAGATTGGACGCTGCCAAAAATATAGAATCAAATTAAAAAAATTATAATTCAAACAATGAAACAGTTTTATTCATCACATTAAGCTTGGAAAAATATGGGGTTCCGAAATATGTGCAGGGTTCCACAGCTTAAGAAGTTTAATAACACCGTACTCGTGCATTCTGCGATTATCGTATATCTGTCACTTTTCAGTGAATTAACGCCGGGATATGACATTTGAATTGTAATGACAGGTAATTTCATGTCAGAAGTTAAAACCCACCAGCATTTGAATGTTTCAAATACGCTCACAAAACTAACACCATGACATAAAAAAATAATTTTCATACAAGCCGATCTAAACCATGGGTTAGGTTAGTGTAGGTTGGTGGGTTCAAGAGGTAGGCGGTGTACGTCTTCCCTCATCACAATTAGGTCAATATAAACCCAATTTGATGCCCGTTATGGATCCTTCATTAGTCCCGTTACTATCCATTGTTGTAAACATGAAAATATTTAAGAGAGGTATTTCGGCTAGACCCATGAGGTCATGGAAAAAAATATTTTCCTAAAGTTAATTTTCTTAATTGGCTGAGCCCTGGGCAGTGGCACAGAAAGTGGTGGGCATATTCGTGTATCACTTCAGCCTCTACAAAGATCATCATCAATAAGATGCATTTCCCTACATCCTCTTGGATGTTTCACAAGTGTGGAGGGAGTTCCACCTGTTTTTGGGTGATATCTTTTTCAGTTCTGAATTTGTTGAGGAATGAAACTTAAATGTCGTTGCTGATATGTCATTACAATTTTATAATGTTGGAAAAAATAATAGAAACAAACTAGTTCTGAACTTTTTAATATAAAGACAATGAAAAAGTGAAGGCAAAGATTGATGAAGTTAACAGCACACAATATGTCAATTATCCAGAAAAGTGGTCCAACAGATGCAAAGAAGCAGCCCCAAATCATAAGGTTACCTCCACAGTGCTTTTTTGTGTATTCTGGGTTAAATTCTGAATTTTTTGATCGTCTTACGTACACTTTGCCAAGCCCACAAAAAAAGGACACCCTCAAAAATCTCTAATGAAAAATTGAAGAACAAAAAATAAGTTTTTATGTTTTGACACAAAAGAATGATTTTGTCCTGCTATGGGTTACAAATAGAAAAACGTCCCCCAAAAAGAGGGCGACGGTTAGAATGATCTATTTTATATTGTATTACATATATTTTGGAATATGTATTTAAAAAAATAGAACGTGGCGAAAAACTTTATATAATTGAAATATAGATATGATCAAAAAAACAACGTTTTACTAACAATTTTTACGTTTGTTCTGCTTCGTCGGACAGATAGTCTATATACCAAATTTCATCACTCTAGCTGAATTTCTAGGCCTTGAAAATCGCTGACAAACAGATGGACGGACAGTCCGATGGAGTCAGCTCCGTATCAGAAAGATGCAGAAAAGGTGTGAGTTAAGGCTGAACTATAATAGAAGATGGTTGCGGACGACCACTTCCAGGTCGTATTGTACGACCATAATAGCTTTTCGCTTTGAATCGTTCAATTTTCGTTCACTTTTGCTCACTTGCGAAAAGCGAATTCATTCACTCTTTCTCTTTCATTTGTTCTTTCATAAAAAATTTAACATTTCACTTCAACAGCTGTGTACATTGAAATTTGTAAGCTCATAAGCAAAAACATTTTTTTTTTCAAAACTATTTCCACTCCTATAATCGCTTCCGTTCACAAAAGTCTATTATGGACATCTTAAGTATTTTCCGTATTTTGACATTAGCTTACGATTGCTTCCGACTATTCTAGTTCAGCCTTTAGAGTTGAATGTTTTGGGAAGTCAACAAATTTAGTTAAATAAAAAAACACAAAAAGAAAACAAATTGATGCTTTTTTTAAATCGAAATCGAATTTTTATTTTAGAAAAAAAGAGGACATGTCCTCTTAAAAGAGGACGCCTGGTCAGCTTAATCAGATCCAAACAAATTTGTCTTTGCGTCATCCGACCACAAGACATTATCCAAGTTGCAACAGCTGTTTGTTTACGAATGTTTCTGCCATTGTTTCTAATATATTTTCCAATTCTGTATTTGCATACACATACTTAAAATGATTTACTAGTGAATATTTATTCACACATCAGTTTATACCTCCAGAAGTAAATTTAAACAGTTGTCAAAGCAACAAAAAAAACATTAATCACTTTATAATTAGTTCAGACATTTTAATGTATACATCAACTAATTTTAACAATTTACGCTTTTACAATTATAATTTTTATATCATCACCATCCACAATTTCACTCTGGGCTGCCAGCCGAGGAGCAGCTGATGCGAGGGCTCCCATCAGGGCCAAAATAATGCCAAACACATAAAGTGGAATTTTCATTTTATTAGGTGACGTTGGACTGCCTTTGCTGGATGAAATTTTAATAACTATTAGCCAGCTTTTTATACCCCAAATTAATTGCTGGTAGCTATATAATCCAAAGAGAAAACACATGTTAATTTCAGTTTGAACAATCTGTTTAATATTTAAATATTTGTTTTACTTTACGTTGCAAATATTTGAAGAACTAACAAGCTGTGGTCTTTTATTGATACACTGCTCTGACGTTGAAGCAGTCTACCCTGAAATGATGCAAATATTTTTTAACACTGCTCTGTAGGTATCGTACAGAAGGTATTTATATCCACTTGTTACGAGTTCAGTGAATAATTGTGGTATAACAGTCGGTCTTTTCGATGAAGATCCATCATTTCTAATCAACGGAGGGATGAAGTGTGGCTTAAATATTTACTGGATACTTTTGAAAAAAAAACAAAAATGTATTAAAAATATCTATTTCGAGGCTGAGCAACCTCTGTATAATTTGTCTACAATTTGAATTCCCTCTTTTTATATCCCGTTATTCGAAAATTCCTGACCTCGGGGAGAGTGCGATAAGTTTGGCGCCAATAATTGATTTTTTACTGTGGGAGGGTGGTGTCTATTTCGCCCTATTAAGGAGGTAGGGGCAATTCGGAAAATAAATTACTTAAAATTAAATCAAAATATTAAAAAACAACGGCAACACTATGTCGGTTTTGAAAGCCAGAAACCTGTCTTTTTGTCCTTAATTTAAACTAAATTATTTATGTCAATTGTTTTTGAATAATTGGCATGTATACTCAAAATTTTGATAAAAAATGCAAAAAATTGTTTATTTTTTAAATTGTAAAATGAAATGCTTAATAGGCTTTTTGTGGTCAATGTATATTACAAAAAACCGGATGGTTTGTATTCGTACAATTTTTGTCGCTTTTTTTTTAAAAGGCTTTTATTGAGAATCGTCACATCCAAACGATTTTTATTTTTTATTTGTTTCCACTTTCATCGGTAAGTTACAATATAATGTGGGAGTTAATGTTTTAGTGGGAATTAGACCAATATCTTCCAAAAAAAAGTTTTCTGGTTTCGTTGGTGGACACCAAATCCCCAAACGAACGAAATATCGAAAACTTAAACTAAACGATTCTTAAGGATGTAAGGGTGGTTAAATTTAAAGGGCCGACGATAAAAAAGTCAAACGTTCTTTGGATTATATTTTTGCGTCATTAGCAAATGCATTATATTTTACAACAACACCCACCCATCCCGAATCCCACTGTGAGCCAAAGCATAGGGGTTGCAGGGGGGCAGCATATACCCCCAAACGCATCTCACTGTTTATACGCCCAATTAGTTTTAGAATTCTCAATTTCTGTCAAAAACTAGAAGAAACAAAATCATCTAGTTTTCAATTTCTGATTAAGAATAAAGAAGAGGAACGAACTTCAGCAAAAACATAAAACATAACTTTATTGTTTTGAAAAATTCAACTTACAAATTTTTTAACCTTTTTTCCCCTAAATTTTCAGTTCAAGTTTTTTATTAAAACTATTTATAGATTTCTTTTGATTTACAAATTGGCTAACAAAGGAAAGTATTGGCTTTAAAAAAATTGTATTAATTAATTGAAGTATTACCGTTATTTTTTAATATTACTTTTGCATGTTTACTACTTTTTTTTATGAAATATCCACTCCCACCCACACGTTGAGAGATAAATAGTTAAGTAGACCCCACCGTAGTAAAAAGTGTTTGTTTTTGAACTCGTGCTGCGATCTTTCGTATAATACTTTTAATTCCGCTTATTCCGGTAATACTTCTTTTCTGAATACCGTATTTTTACTTCCTCCTTACTAGGCTGCAAAGTTTCAAACTAAAGATTTTAAATTTTTAATCAAACTTGTCATTACGATGATGGATAAGTCCGAAAATGTGGGTTGGGCGATTCTGTACATCTTTGCTTATGTGATTGTGTGCTCGTATCCGGGCGCTAATTGGCTGTACAGACTCAGCTCAATACGAAGTTTTATTATAGGCCAACAATAACAGGTGCCTCCAAAATATTTTTTTATTTTAAAATTGTCTTCAACGATGTTGGTTAAAATCAACGAAAGCATTAACGTTAAAATTAAAAAAAAAAATTGCCAAAAAAAGAATTTTTATATTTAAGCAAAGGTTATAAAGTCATAAAGATTACGCATTGAAAAAAAACAGAAACTTTTGCTCACCAGCTTCATGGTACGGGCGGACGGTGTGCACGTGCAAACATGAGAAACGAGATCGAAACATATGGCGGGCTGTGCCAGTATGACCCAACATAGAACAATTTTTCTTGTATGCAGTGCGTCATCTATATGACTTTATAATATTTGATTTAAGCCAACTTAGTAAATAAAGTTGAATATCCCTTAGCTATTGTTTATGTTTGCCTTCAGAAGGCGTCTCCACTTTATGTTTTGCTTACTGCGTGGATCGCGGAGGTATGTAAATCAGTAGTCTAGCTCTGGGAATTCAGTCGCTATGAAGCGTTTTTCGAAAAGTCTTAGCCTAAGGTCACGCACTGAGCGGCAAAAAAAAATTAAACACATGACGACGCCGCTCTGACGCTTGCCACTCTGTGCGAGGACCGAATTTGGAGGACCGTTGTGTTAACGTGTCCCAATAAACTTCTTTTATGTTTGCGTGCAAAATTTTTCGTTTCATATTTAACCGCGGGAATACCTAGATCTCTGCTAAGATCTTCATTCCTTATGTACCACGGCGCATTGACGAATGATCTTAACATTTTGTTTTCAAAAGTTTGTAGAATGTTTAGATTCGTTTCACTGGTACAACCCCATAGTTGTATACCATATGCTCAGACTTAGCACTTGCTTGTATAATATCAGCTTTTTAACAAGGTTAGACTTCGAATATTTTCCGAGTAAACAGTACAGTTCTCTGTATTTATTTTTAAGTTCTTCGCATTACTTTTTTACATCCGACTTCCATTTTAATTTTGCATCGAGTGTCATTCCGAGATATTTCGCTTCATTTGCAAAAGGGACTCGAACCGTATTGAGAAATACTGGCAATTTGCTGGTCCGTTTATACGAAAAATCTACATGAATCGATTTGCTCTCGTTAAGTGCAATCCGTCAGAATTTTGTACGTTCATTAACCTCGTTAAGAGCGTTTTGTAATTTCATATTTGTTTCCTCTATTGTTGTGCCAACTGCTAGTAAAGCTGTAACGTCAGCAAACGTGGTAACTATTGTATCGTTTGCTTGTGGGAAATCACATGTAAATAGGAGGTACAAGAGTGGTCGAAGAACGCTTCCTTGGGGTACTCCTGCCAATATTTCCTTGAGCTACGAATTTACGTTTCAAAGAGTCACACGAAAAAGTCTATGATCAAGATATGAGACAAGGATTTTATATCATTTTTCAGGCAGAACTTGTCTTAATTTGCATTGAAGGCCTGCATGCCAGACCTTGACAAAAGCTTGCGACACGTCATGAAATACGGCTGAGCAAATTTTCTTTTCTTTGAAAGCTTTCTGAATAACATCAGTAATTCGATGAACTTGCTTCACAGTCGAATGTTTACTTCTTAACCCAAATTGATGGTCAGGTAAAAGACGTTTCTGATCAATAATGGGAATGAAATAAAATCTCACAGACATTATTCACTTCTTCCAATAATTTCAAAAGTTTTTCAAAGGATGCAAGTACCGCATTCGCCGCGATAAATCAAGGATTGAATTCGGACGATATTATTTTTAAGAAATAAATTCCCAAATAGAGCCCTTTTTTTAATCGATCCACAAATTATACATTTTTTTGGAGACACCTGTACTTAGAAATTTGTATTTTTTGCCAAAATTACAAAAAAAATAACTATGTGTGCCTGCACTAACGCCTCTTTTGATTTTTATAAATTTAATTTGTATATGCTACTGGCTGTAAAACTATTGCGCTTCGCTACACTTACTATAAAATTCGTTAAAAGCTTCAGAACAATATATAAATCATATACAGTTAAACCTGACAAAATGGACCACTCTTTGGACCGAAGAAAAGTGGTTTGATCCCATTGTAGAGGTTCCTTTTTAATTGGACCATTCTTGTCCGTTAAAATGAAGTAACTTGTATATGTACATAAAAAACCGACTGCCAGTTCATATTTACCTATAAATGTCAAGAAAATATTCTTGAATTAAACTTTGATTAAGATTTTAGAGACAGGGAATTGTTTAAATATATTTTATTGATTTGTATTTTATTAAATTGTTTTGTTGAACAAATTGTAGCTATGGACTTGAGTAGTTACATTGATCATTCATATGTGCATTTTTTACGTTTTAATCTGTCTTGGAAAAAATATCTGAAACTTTTTGTATCCTCGAAACTTGTCAATAATTTTTATGAGCAACTGTTAAAACATGTCTATATTTGATCCAAACCATTTTCACATGAAAAATCCTTCAGAATGTTATAATGCGAAAATACCTCTTTGCATGAGAAAAATCTTGAAGGACTGCTTCAATTTCTCCCTCTAAAGGAGAATCGGCAAAGTTATTTCTCTCATCTGTATCAAAAGGTGCTAACTAAATGGAGTTTCAAAATTAATTTTTTAAATTCTCCGGACGTTATCGTCAATAGTCAAGAAATCAATGGCATATTTGGATATTATCTCTTCAGCAACCAAATTGTTGTTATCTTCCTCAAAAAATACACATTTCCAAAAATAAATTGAAATGGTCTTCCCATACCATTTTTAGCCAGCTGCAAGCGTCGAACCCATTAATTTGAGCTGATAACTCCGATAAGTTATTGACCTCGTCTATGCATAAAATCAAATGCTGCATAAGGGGTTTCGTTGAAATGGTAGAGAATTTTGAAAAAGTGTCTGAATTTCTGATAATACTTACTCTGGTGACAACTCTCAAAAGCTTTTTACTTGGAAACATGTGTACCGCCTAGCAAAGATTGTATGTGATATCCACATAAAAGAGAACAATCCAGTTATCGTCTTTAGCAATTAATTTGGCTTTGCTATCCATTTGTTGAGTTTATGGTTAAGAGGTCTGCAGCTTTAATGGGAATTCTCCCAACTGGCTTGAAGAGATTCCCGGAGGCCTTGCAATTGCTTGCACTCGTCTTTATGATTGTTTGAATGCTTTGGGGATTCTTGGTGAAGTTGTGGGTGAAATAAGCTGACTAAACCAGTATTACGTGTGAATATTGGCGCTAGTACGCCTTTTCATTTTCTCCCTTTTTTATCGATGGGACAGGGCTTGGATTTTTCTCCGGATCTCGTCGAGACTCCTCCCCTAAACATGAACTAAATGGTCTGCAAAAACAGGAAAATAACTTATAGATTACACCAAAGCTTCGAATAGAAGTAATTGGTTTCTTACCTTGGTTATCCAAGTTATTCAATTTTAAAAATTTTAATAAAACCAATCACTAAACTTTATTAATCCAAAATGTGCTTTAAGTATATCACACTTATTATATTGGAAGTATAAATTACTTTCCTTCATGAGGTTAACAGAAAAATAACTTCTTTGAAAAAGTTTGGACACTTGAAACCTAGAATTTGACTGTTTTCGGAACTTCCTCTCTTTCTTATATTATTGTCATATTTTCACTCTTCTGTTTTGATGAATTCAGAAATAAAACAAAATCTCGTAAATTTTCATAAACATCCGTAACAACATAATTTCACTAGATATACCTCAAAGTATATGGATCGACTCAGCTAGCGATTCTGATTCCATGTCTGTCTGTCTGTCCGTCAGTATGTCACCGATTTTTGGGCCTTCAATTTTGAGCTAGATTGATGAAATTCGGTAAATAGACTCTCAAAATCCGCCACTGTCACGCCTACTTTAAAAAAATCTTGTTTTTGGCCAAACGGTTGAACATTTTGAAAAAGTTGCTGAACAACATAGTTAGACAAACATTTTGAGCCAAATTTTAAAATATTCAAAAAAACTTTTGATGCAAAATAATTGCTAATAACGGGTGATTTCTTAATAGTTAAGTTTTTCAGATTTGTAGCACTGGTAAGTAATGGCGCCCAAACGTCATCTGTCAAAGTGAAAAGTTTTCAGTATACTCGGCCATTTAATCATGGAAAGACTTTCAAACGAGCTACGATTGCAAGTTATTGAAATTTATTATCAAAATTCGTTTGCTACGACCATAGTATGGCGACCAGCGATGAGGCTCATTTCTATCTTAACGGATACGCAAAACTGTCGCATCTGGAGTGATGAACAGCCACATGCCATTCAAGAATTACCGATGCAACCACCAAAAACGGCAGTTTGGTGTGGTTTACTGGCTGCTGGCATCATCGGTCCATTTCTTTTTCAAAGACGACCGTGAAGAAACGTTTTTGCCCTTTGTTGACATGGGGTTTCATCAAGACGGTGTCACATGCCACACAGCTCGTAAAGCAATGGAAATGTTGAGGGAAAATAAGCTGCTCACATTGGTGAGCAGCTTATCGCTCGAAATGGCCCTCTGAATTGGCCGCCAAGATCATGCTTTAACGCCTCTTGATTTTTTCTTGTGGGGCTATTTAAATTCGTTACTCTATTCTACGATTGAAGCCTTACAGGATAACATAAAACGCGTAATTCGTGGAATGTAGGCCGAAATGCTCAAAAAAGTGACGAAAAATTGGACCTTCCGAATGGACCATTTGCAACGGAGCCGCGGACAATATTAACATGAAGTTGTCTTTAAAACGTTAAAGGCAAAGTCCTATTTATCGATTACAACAAAAATTTTGAATATTTGATGCGAATTTGAGTGTTTTATTCTGTTTTTAAAAATATTACGCTCAAAAGATCACCCGGTATTAGCATGAATGTTTGGTCTACAGATCATTTAACCCATGCCCACTTTTAACGGGTGTTTTTTTAATAATAAAAAAAAAGTTGTATACTACATCCCATAGCATATGCATGAGACATGTACTGTTTTTCGTCGAAGCATTAACGATTTTGATTACTGTCTGAACAATATGCTATGACAATGCCACACCCACTTTTTGGTGATGTTTAATTTGGGAATGGAATGGATATGGTATTCACAGCGGATTTTAGTCTTCTCATTTGTTTTTTTTTTATCAAATCATCGTAAGTAGAAATATCCGCTCCTTCTCCACTTAGCATTTCAAACACAATGCTATGTCGCTTCTTAAATGCCTCATGTCATCCATTAAAACATTTAACATTTGTTATTCAGTGAATTTGCTTAGAGGGTTGTAGCAGATGTTGGCACATTCTTTTGTCTATAGCTAAGCAAAACCATTTGAATGTAAAAACATCAGTTCTGACCAAAAAAAATTAACATGTTTTAAAAATAATATATGAAAATGATTTTTTTTTATTTCTTTATCTGATTCAGATTATGTAGCCTCTATAAAGCGTTTCTAAAGAATCTCTATTAAAGTGTTTTTTACATTTTTCTCTTGTCTGGATCTACTTGTAACAAGAGGATCAAATGTTAATAGTAATCTGTTAAGTATCGGGTGTTTTTTTAGAGGTATAGAACTTCGACTTCAATTGAAACACAAGAAACTCGTTTAAATGTCCATCGATTTAGCTCTATTAGAAGGATATTTTTATGCCAATAATGTTATTGCTGGTTATTGGCTGGTTCAAATAAAGCCAAGTCTTGAGGTCCAATTTTCAACCACATTTGGGGCCGTATTCTGCAATAACGCCACGAATGTATTTTCCAATTGTGCCAAATCACACGATCTTGGTGGCCAATTGGCAGGTCCATTCCACAAAATTATGCGCTCATCGAATGTTTACTTCAATAAATCGATTGTGACGTGCGTGTGGCATGTAGTCGTCTTGTTGGAACCACATCTCATTCACATTCATGCCATCCAATTCGGGAACAAAATAGTCGGTTATCATGGCTCTATATCGGTCTCCATTAACGGTAACTGACTCTCCAGCATCATTTCAGAAGAAGTATGGCCCACTGGTTCCTCCAGCCCATAGAGCACACCAAACAGTCAGTTCTTGTAGATGTAATGGCGTCTCAAGGGTTTCATGTGGATTCTCTTAACTCCAAATGCGGCAATTTTGCTTGTTGACGTACCCATTCAACCAAAAATGAGCCTTATCACTAAACAAAATTTTGCGATGAGATTCAGCATCGAGATCAATCTCATTTTCGGCCCATACGCCAAAACCACGACGCATTGCATGGTCTCGCGGCTTTAATTCTTGCACAAGCTGATTCCTGTAAGATCGTAAGCCTTCGTAAATCTCCCATAAAGTTGATGGACAAAGCTATAATTGCTGTTACACGGTGGCGAATCGATTCAGTTGGATCCTCTTCAACACTTTGCTTTACAGCTGCAATTGTTTCTTCGGTGCGCACTGTTCGACGTCTCTGTGGATGCATATTATCACTTCGCGAACTGAGCCATTATTTTCGAAATAAATTTGCACGATTTGCAAGCGTTGTTCATTTGTCAACCTGTTCATGATGAAATGGCAAACCAAACTGAACATAAATGACATTAGAGTTACCCGATTTGACCACATAATGTCAGTTTTATCTCTATTCGAAAAACCAACTTCTAAAAAAACAGCCGTTACTTCCATATTCTAAACCGTTCGTGAACATTTTCTGGCATAATTCAATGGGTATAAACAAAAATGTTTATTTCTGGCTTCCGCTGCCTCTTCAGATAATTGGCCTATGGGCAGTATGGCCTGTTTGACTATAATATGACCATGATTTAAAATTTTTTAATAGTGGGGGTCATATACAAATTCAAATACGGTCTTGCTGTATTCTGTTATTTTAGGCTTTAATTCCGTACCATTGAAAAATCTATGAATATTGTTGGTGTCATTGGTATACCAAACGCAGATTTCAGAACATCCATTAATATATCCTACAGGGGTATATTAGTTATGATACATAGTTTGTAACATAGAGAAATCATCGCCTTGAATCTCTAGCCGATTTAGCCATGTCTTTTAGTCCGTCCGCCTGTACATCACCAGCAAAAACGGACGTGCTCTTTGTAGCTCCCAGCAGAACAAGTGTTCATTTTTTTGGAATCCGCCCACGCCGCTTTTATAGAAAAAAGTAGTTTTTGGCCAAGTTTCTGAGCAACATTTTTATACAATCTCAATATATATATCGTCTACACAAAGTTTTTGGCAACGCCAAACGGGCTTTTCAGTACAAAAAAAAAAACTTTTTTCAGTAAAATTTTAAAATATTCGGAAAAAAAACTTTTGATGCAAAATCAACGCTTGCCGGGCCACCTAGTAGGTTATAAAAGTAAAACATTCGTCATTGCAGGTAAACTAAAATCATATTTTATTATCGATCGAAACTGTAAAATGGTCGGGTTCGTATTTAAGCATTGGCAACAACCCATGACCTAAGAGCGGCAACATCGGCGTAGACACCTGGGTAGCCAGTAGCAGCGCATCCATAGCCCCATGAGACAACACCGACTTGTCCGGCGCTAGTGTTCAATGGACCACCGGAATCTCCCTGGCAGGCATCCTTACCGGTAGCAGCAGCGCAGATCATAGTGGCCTTGATTTCACTTCCGTAGCCGTAAGAACTGGAAGCGCAAGCGGTCCTGGTGACGATGGCAACAGTGACGACTTGAAGAGTAGTGGGGAGGGTGGAGGCTCCAGATCTCAAGGTACCCCATCCAACAACGGTGGCAGAAGTGCCGGCAGCGGGAGCGGTAGAAACCAAACTGACAGTCTTAATATTGGTTCCAAGAGTAAGGGCTGAAGCTAGCTTGATAACAGCGATATCGTAAACCATGGTGTTGGCATTGTAGTTCGGGTTGTTGACGAAGGAGGCGACGGAGACCAAGGAGCCACCGCTGTTCCAGGTGGTGGAACCAGCACGAACCTTCAATACGCTAGCTGACACGCTTTGCAAGCAATGGGCAGCGGTAACAATAACGGTGGAGCTGTAAATACTACCACCGCAAGAATGGGAACCACTCCTTTGAAGGGAGATAACGTATGGATAAGCACCAATGGTTGTATCAGCACCGCCAACGATACGTCCATCCAACTGTGGCAACAAACCCTCAGGAATGGCTGCTCCGAGAGCGCAGGCAACGAGTGCAGAGAATACGACGAACTTGAACATTTTGCTAAGTCTGATGTCGATTTCGGCAGTCGCTTCTTCTTTTATACGAGAATATTTAGCGATTAATCGGTCGCAAAGCGATTGTTATCCATTTTCGATTGAAAATAGTTTTCAATCGAAATATTGGAATATTTTGTATCTAAAAAAAGAAAACTGACAGACGAGATATGGAACTGATACGTTATCAAATGTGTTAGTTCAACTAATACGTTTATTTGTGGCTCTAGAGAAGTCTTGTGATTTATAAGAGGCTCTACATGGCACGCTCCTGTATATAATTTTAATTATGTCGTGCATGAACTTATATCTTGAAGCTAAACGTTAAATATTGAGGGAGGACAATTTTAAAGGCGTTACGTATATGTGCTTATAGACAAGAAACATTATAAGGCTGAAATACAATAACTTTTGGCGAATAGCATTGTATTTGCATGTTAACCGGCATCGAAGTGATGAATTCAAAAACATGTACAAACCTGAAATTAGAATACAAAGGCACTAAGTTATCCTCGGTACTCTCTTCTACGGTTACTCTGGCATATTCTAATTTCTCGAAATAGAATACGAAATTTCAGGTACATATCTACTGGCATTTGGAACATGGCCTTAACCGGTATACTTTGCTTTTTTTTATAACTGACACGCGCTAAGGGGATTACGAATATAATTTTTGACAGCTATGCGTTATATTTCTTTTCCGACGCAGAATTGCTGCGAAATCAATCGAACGCGATTGTATGCTTTTTTACTTTTTTTCGCAAATGATACCTCGAAAGCAAATTGAGTTCCGATTGCAACTGAAAATCGACCAAGTATTTCTTTATCCCACAGACTGAGATGACCAGGTTCTTGTATAGGATGTCCTTAGCAGTCCGAGTGAGGGATTTACTATTGAATTGCCTTCTAGGCCCGAAGAAACAGCGAGAGTAATTCCTTGTTTCATTTCTGACGAGACGTTGTTGTCAGAGCCGAGGTAGACAAAGACCCGTATTACCCAAAAGTTATATGTGTCAGTTGTGACGTTCTGTCCAACTCGTCGATATTGTGTGTACTTTCGTGTTGACACTTACTTAGTCTTACCATCATTTACTGTTAAACCGATTTTTTCCGCTTCCTATACTGGCAAAAAATTGTGCCTCTGGTATTGGCTCTGGAGTTTTGCACAATCCTCTCAGGAATCAAATTGAAGAAGTCATATGACAGCACATCGTCTTGCATAAATTCTTTTTTGGTATCGAATGTGGTGGTGATATCGTTTCCGACCCTGATGGAACAGCGAGAATTCTCCATCGTCATCCAACACAGACGGACGAGTTTGGGTGGTATGCCAAAACTAGACATGGTTCTGTATAGTTCGTCTCTATAGAGGCTGTAGTATGCGGCTTTGAAATCGATAAATAGGTGGTGGGTATCAATTTGGACTTCTTGGGTTTTTTCCAGGATCTGCCGAAGTGTGAAAATTTGATCGGTTGTGGACTTTCCTGGCCTAAAACCAAACTGATAAGGGCCAATCAGGTTGTTGGTATACGGTTTCAGGCGTTCACATAGACGTATGCCTCTGTAATTGGTGCAGTTTAGAGGGTCTCCTTTTTTGTGGATCGGCAAACGATGCTGAGGTCCATTCTTCAGGCGTACTTTCTTCCGATTAGATTTGGCTTATAAGTTGGTGGATGTTACCTACCAAGTCATCTCTGCCGGCTTTATAAAGCTCAGCGGGAAGGCTGTTCGCCATCGCCGTTTAACAGTCTTGAGAAGTGGTTCTTCCATATCTTCAGCAACGAATGTGTCGCAACTGCGATATGCCCTTCTTCATCTCGAAAGGATTCTGTTCGAGCCTCGTATCCTTGGCTTTGACGTTTTACACTTTCGTAAAATTTGCGAACATCGTTCCTGGAGTGGCACCTCTCTATATCCTCGATTGCGCTTGTGTTCTTCCCTTCTTCTCCGCCTATAGAGCTCAACGGCAGCTCTTGTCTTCACTGCAGTTGAGCCTTGTAGACCTTGTTCTTGGCTGCGAGCATCTGTTAGCATTCCTCATCAAACCAGAGGTTTCTTGCTGATAAGAGCGGGAAACCTAGCACATCAGTTGCTTCTGATCTAACGGCTTTTTAGCATCGTTGCCATTGTTCTTCGACATTCGATGCTGGTGGTTCGTAAACGAGAAGTTAAGGGATACGCGTTGCGCGAAGGCCCCGCAGTACACTATACATGTAGTAGTAAATTCTGCATATGTTATTCATGTATGTGGTTCTGACCACAGCATAGCATTAAAACAGTCACAATGATTCCATGTTGTTTGAGTGTAGTAATTTACCCACATTTTTAACGGTGGCATATTTATATATAGGTGTCCATGCTACATTCGACATGTGAAACCTTTTCACAGTTCATTTAAAAATAAGCTGAAATAATTTTCGACTAAATGTGATATTTTGTCAGTTGGCTGCATGGAAATGTCGGATGAAAAATATTGCACTGTCGCATATAAATGAAGCCATATGCAAAGAATACTCATTTGGAGAATTATGACAAACAAAATGTGGTCGAAGAACCCTATGAATTTTTTTTTAAGTGAACACTGATTTTGGAAATAAATTTTCCCAATAAGTGAGTGTTGTTCCGGCGAAAATCTATTCACGATGAAATGGCAGTGCATACAGAACATATAGCCGACTAGAACGGCTAAGTTGAGATAAGCTTTTCTTGGCAACTGACACTACTCGGATATATTGTCAGATCATCACGAGAGATCTGCCTTATGGTACGGGAAAGTTAATAAAATGGATCCACGAATTCAGGGTTCGCCATTTAGTGGTTTCTTTTTAAAGCACAGGCTCGAAATCTTGACAGAAAGTACTGTGTAGCCCAAACAGTGCGTTATTTGAAAAGAAGTTTGGCCTTAGAGCTTGAATTGGACAACGATTCTGAACGTAAAATTATCTTTTCTGACAAGGCGCATTTGGACATTTGGCAATGCCAATAAGCCGCCTCGGAGCTGCGATTTGAGCTCTTTGGACCTTTTTCATTAGGTTACCGTGAAGGAGCGGTGTAATGCCACCAATCCGTAAACGATTCAAGCACTTAAGGCCAATATCACCCAAACAATTCGTGAGCTACGAAGCCAGCCGAGGGAGCCGCCTGAACGACGCATGCTCTGTTACATAATTAATCGTAATGAGGCATATATTTGCGACCAATTTCCATGTGGTCACCAAGATCTTATGGAAATATGTGACTTCAAGATAAAAAGTCTACATGTGATGTAATACCCACATTTAAGAGTGAAACAACAAGTTGTCTGCAATTAAAATTTAACTCAAATGCTGAATTTTTTCGTGGCATCGGAGCCGCATATATATGCAACAATTTCCATTCCGTGTACTAACGGTTTCAGCATACAAAAGTATATACAATAACAATAATACTCTGCCGAGCATGCCTCTTTTATCTGACTCCTAATTAGTTTAATATTAATTAGCACAATATTTTGACGTGATGGGTATTTTGTCTCTAATCGCGAATGAAAAAATATTCCCACTCCGCGAATGAAATTTTTATTAATTAAGCGTTGATAAGAATCCCCGCAGATTTTTTTTTCGCCTGTAAAAAAAAACTGCCTGCGAAAATCTTGAAACATATCCTTATTCGACAACATCCTGGTACACTCATTTCTATCGTGGTTTGTACCAAATGCACAATCTTACGAGCCTCTCTGACATTTTCGGACAACAGGTCATCAAGGAATTAAGGATTTAGAATATAATAGCAAACGTTGTTTTACGATATAAATTATTTCTAGTGAATGTTTTGGTTGCTAAATAAAAAAAAACAAATCAGAAGGCTACAATCTGTGCGAATCGTTGAATACCCTATACCATTCCATCCTTAAATCAAACATGCTTAAAAAGTGGGCGTGGCTAAAATGTTTACGAAGATGGATGAATATGGTTGGACAAACAAAAAGTTTTTCTATTGCATATGCTTTGCGGTAGTGTATAAAAAACGATATTGTCAAAAAAAAAAGCCCCCAAAAAGTAGGCATGGTTTAAAATGATTTACAGATAAAATGATCACATTAACATAACCAAGTTTTTGCGTCGAAGGTTTTTTCGATTTTTTTATTTAAATTTGACTAAAAATCGTTTTTAAGTGCACTATCACACGGTGCACGTGTTTGATGCGTATGTTAGGTTATTTTCTTTTGAATTGTCATTCCGAAATGCGCGCATTATTACACGAAGCCTTTATCTCATTCGCAGTTTTACGTGTTATTTCTTTTTCTTATCATTCGTGCTCAGTCTATTGGTCATAGCACCAAAGCTTATGCGCGTAAACATCATCGGCACCATCTCCACTTCTTTTTTTTGATTTTTCCACTTCACGGAATTCCTTGGAAAATCGAGTACCCAGTGTGTGCAATTTTGTCTTGATAGCATCAATTGTAATGTTTGGTTCAAAATCTTTTAATGAAGCCAAAACAATTTCGAAGACATCATATTTTTTACTCCATCTATATAATCGGGGTGGCGGGGATGGATCATATAGGATAGGATTCGCTGATTATTTCTTTCGTCCATCTCAATTCATCCGCCATATATGCATGTTGTGCTCATAACAATAGCAAATGAATAAGAAAGCAAATTCAAAAACAAAGAAGAAGGAAAAAAGGAAATGTTAAAAAGATGCAAGGAAAATGTTGTCCGCACCGCACCGGGCAGGCGTATTTTTTTGTTTCTTTATCCCTCTCTTTTGCACTCATTTGAATCTCTGTAAACATGCACCGTATAATAATGTCACTCCTCAACATTTTTTAAATGTTTCTTTGAGTATTAAAAATAAGATACATGTACATAAAAATAAAAACACGACATACTTAAGCCGAAAAGCACAATAAAACTGTTAGATATAAGCTTACAGCGCCCGCTAAGGGCCGATAAGTTAGGTTAAGAAAACATGTTATTTATAAGTTAGATTTAAGAATTTTTTTCTAGTGGTAAGTTAATATTTTAAGTTAATAAAAAATGAATTTAAAAATAAAAGTAAAAAATCACCGTATAATAGTGCTCTAACTTTCACTTACAAAGAATAAGGTATTGTTTTCTTGAAAATTTTCAACCTTACGATGAAAGCGGAACACAAAACAGCAGTTTTTGGAATTCCGTCCGTCGGTTCGTCGGTCCATCTGTCCGTAATGGTCTCTCCATCCTTAACGACTTGACCAATTTTCTTCAAACTTCGTACCCAGCGTTCTTACTTCTATTACTGTTTGCAACAATTCCACATAATCTGTTTTGGCCCAACTATCCCTAAACGGAATTTTTAGTTTTGGCCAATAACAGAAAATCATAATAATTCACAAAGACACCGATTCCTTCAAATTCAAGAATAAACGTTCGTTTTATCACAATTCGTCAGTTTTTATATAATTTTTATGCATAAATAATCGAAATGTCCATTACCTATTGTGTATTTTGGCCAAATGATGAATATCATCAAATTGTATCATGCTTTTGATTTGATCTAACGCCAAAATCGCTGTGAAAGAAAAAGTTGCGTACGACCCAGTCGTGCACCCAACACTCTTTTTAAATAAAAAATAAAAAAACGTCCGGAAAAGTGGCAACGAAATATGCTATTCAGACACTTTTTCAAAATTCTTAACCGTCCGAAAACAACGTTTTCATGAAAAGTGGGCGCGTCAGTGTGCGGATTTTAAATTTTTGTACTTTTTCTGCTGGGAGCAATGAACACGTACAGATTTCAAAAACCTAATTCGAAAGTTAAGGCCCAAAATGGCTGTTTCTGCCTTTCTGTGTGCGTACATCGGGAAAAATGCGGTCAATGAGAGGATTTTGCGTATCATCGATTGTGTGCAGAAATCGGTGAAATCGGTGGGCAATTTTCAAGGACAGCTACTTTTCCTTTGCCGATGTCTTATCTTATAGAATTTCTTAACATCGTTGAACGTGGAATGTCGAATAGTGTTTGTATTAAATCGCTGAATAGTTTGTCGTCTTTTTTTTATATCATTGAGTGTTATGTTCATGGTTTGGGTGTTGTAGAACGAGTGTAGACTCTGATTGGCTTTTATTTGGCAATGCCCAGGGATTGTAACTCTGAATACACACCAAGTTCTGTGTACTGGTCTCATCCAACCGGATTTGACTTGCTAAACGATAAGCGCGAGTGTTGATAACACGACGAAAAACTGCAACACTATAAACGGCCAGATCAGAATGGCACGGAATGAACACACGGCCTGCTGTCCCAGGCGAACCTAGACAAGCTGCTTCGACATATTCGCACAACAGGTTGTCAAGGAATTTCAAGGGTTAGTCAGGCCCCTTGAACAGAGATTGGTGGCGGATTAACCGAAAGCCCCATGTCCTAGGGTTATCTAATAAATTGGAACTGGCCCTCCAGGTTGGGGGTTGTGCTTTGGGTTAACTACCCAACCATGAAAAAAAATGTATGTTACGAAGCAACCAATAGCCTCGGAAAAGACTGATTTAATTGTTGACGACCCTGCTAAACGAAAAAAGGACAACGACGTACGTATCTGCACCTGGAATGTGAGAACATTAAACAGGAGAGGTGCGAGCGAACAACTAGCGGAAGCCCTTAGCTGCTACAAAGCAGACATAACTGTCATCCAGGAAATACGATGGGATAGGCCGGGCAAAAATAGGATGAAAAAATGTGACATCTACTACGGACCGTGTTATAATGAGCAAAAACTGCGACTATTCGGATGCGGATTTGTTATAAGTGCCAGACTTAGGCAAGAAGTCTTATGTTTCCAAGACATTAGCGAACGCATTGTAACGATCCGCATCAAGGCCAAATTCGCCAACATTAGCCTTATATGCGCTCACGCCCCAACGGAGGAAAAAGATGATATATGATTGCTTCTATCAGCTCCTTGAACAAACCTATGAGCGACTATCGAAGTACGATGTTAAAATCGTGCTGGGTGATTTTAACGCAAAGGTAGGAAGAGAAGACATCTTTAGCAATATTGTAGGAAAACATAGCCTACACGACAACACGTCTGGTAACGGACTTAAGCTAATTGACTTTGCTACGGAAGGAAATGCCACTATAGCCAGCACACGGTTTCCTCACCTCGATATCCATAAGGGGACATGGCGCTCTCAAGATCAACGAACGGTCAACCAAATTGATCACATAGGGATAGACAAGAGGCACGCATCCAGTATTTTGAATGTCCGAACATTCCGAGGAGCTAACATCGACTCGGACCACTACCTTGTTGCAGCCAATGTTAGAATGCGGATATCCACCACGCCACAACAAAAGAGAAATGCTGTGAAAAAATTTAATGTCGAATGACTGCAATCGCAAGAGACCGCCAAGACCTTCGCGCAACGCGTATCCCTAAACCTCTCGATTACCACCATACCACCAGCAACGAATTTCGAAGAACTATGGCAACGATGCCAACAAGCCATTAGATCAGCCGCAACTGATGTGCCATGTTTCTCGTGCCCACCAGCAAAAAACCCCTGGTTTGATGAGGAATGCCGACAGATGCTCGCAGCCAAGAACGAGGCCTACAAGGCTAAGCTGCAGGTGAAGACGAGAGCTGCCGTTGAGCTCTATAGGCAGAGAAGAAGGGAAGAACACCGGCTTTTTAGAAAGAAGAAAAAGAGCAAGAAAAGCGCGCGTTCGAGGATATAGAGAAGTGCCACTCGAGGAAAGATGTTCGCAAGTTTTACCAAAGTGTAAACGTCAAAGCCAAGGATACAAGGCTCAAACAGAATCCTGTCGAGATGAGCAAGGAAATATCGTAGTGGAGACACAATCGATGCTGAGAACCACTTCTGCAGACTGTTAAACGGCGACGACGAACAACATTCCGCTGTCAGGCAGAACGAACCATTCAATATTGGCAACGACAGCGAAAGCTGACAACCACAAGATCTGAGTGAAGTGAGGATAGCAATATCTAAACTGAAGCTTAAAAAGGCTGCCGGAAATGACGGCCTTCCCGCCGAGCTTTATAAAGCCGGCGGAGATGACTTGGTAAGTAACATCCACCAACTCATAACCCAAATCTGGTCGAAAGAAAGAATGCCTGAAGAATGGAACCTCAGCATCGTTTGTCCGATCCACAAAAAGGAGAACCTCTAAACTGCGCCAACCACAGATGCATAAGTCTCCTCAACCTCGCCTACAAGATCCTTTCTGCCGTAATATGTAAACGCCTGAAGCCCTTATCAGTGTGGTTTTAGGCCAGGAAAGTCCACAACCGATCAAATTTTCACACTTCAACATATCCTGGAAAAAAACCCTAGATGTCCAAATTTCTACCCACCACCTATTCATCTATTTCAAAGGCTCATACGACAGCATTTATACAGATGAACTATACAGAGCCATGTCTAGGTTTAGTTTTGGCCAAAACTCGTCCGCTTGTGTAGGATGACGATGGAGAATTTTCGCTGATCCATCAGAATCGGAAACTACCTCACCGACACATTCGATACCAAAAAAGGATTTAGGCAAGGCGATGCGCTATCATGTGACTTCTTCAATTCGAGTCTTGAGAGGATTGTGCAAAACTAATGAGCCAACACCAGAGGCATAATTTTCTAAAAAAACGGTACAACTGCTAGCATACGCCGACGATATTGACATCATTGGTCGGACCCAACGTGATGTCATAGCCACGTTTGCTAGTATAGGGAAGAAAGCGACAAAAATGGGTTTAGCAGTAAATGAGGGCTAGACGAAGTATATGCTGTCAACACGAAAGGACACACAACATCGACGAATTGCGGATGAAGAAATCCTTGGTCGATTTGAGAAGAAAGTTCTTCGAAAAATCTTCGGTCCCGTTTGCGTTGATGGGCTATGGAGACGAAGATTTAACCAAAAACTGTACGAGCTGTACAGCGACATGCCCATGGTCAAAAAACTCCGCATTTGACGTTTAAGATGGCTAGAATATGTAGAATGAATGGACACCAATGCTCCGGCTCGCAGATTCTTCGCTTCCCAGCCAGACGTCCGACGCAGTAGAGGAAAACCTCGCTTTAAGTGGCGCACCAAAGTAATGGGTGATCCAAGTAGAGATACTTTTTTCAATAGCCTTTTTTGACAGATCACGTGTGAGTCGTGTCATGCTGTCATGTTATTTTGGTTTAGTATTGTTTGGCATTTCATAATGGAAAGACTTACGCGTGAACAACGTTTACAAATTGTTCAACTTTATTATGAAAATTCACGTTCTGTGAGGAATGTGTTTCGTGCACTTCGCTCAACTTATGGTCAACATAATCGGCCTACTGAGCGGTCGATTGACCTCCAAGATCGTGTGATATCACACCGTTAGACTTTTTCCTGTGGGGATATGTAAAGTCAAAAGCTTATGCCGACAAACCCGCTTGGATTCAGGCCTTGGAGGAAAACATCACGCGTGCCATTCGCCAGTTACCAGTCGAAATGCTCGAACGAGTGATCGAAAATTGGACTCAACGGATGGACCATCTGCGACGTAGCAACGGCCAACATTTGATAGACATAATCTTCAAAAAATAAATGCCAAAGAATGTTCTTTCAAATGATAATAAACATTCTCCATTAAATTTGAATTTTCTGTGTTTTTTTTCTTTAAAAAAGTAGGGAACCTCGAAATGGATCAGCCTTTAGAAACCGACCCCAACCCACTTGGAGTGCGCAACTGGAGGCAGTTAGTTAAGAACCGGGCTAATGGGAGAGGCATGTTGGTTGAGGTCCAAGTTCATTCCGGAGTGTAGCGCCACTTAAGTAAGTAAGTAAGTTTTGCGAAATAATTTTCCATCATTTGTTTGGACGATATAGAATTATTGTAATTCTGTATTTTTGGAAAGGCCTCCCAAATCCGAAACGCGGTAACTTTTTTTGTAAACAATTTCTGTCACTAGATTTGCAAGCTTTTGAATACTTAACACTACCAATTTATTTTTATACCTACTGCGCAAGACTTTTGTATATTCGCAAGGACGTTTTTAAGCTCTTTTGTTTGATACATAGTGGATCGCGTTAAATCTGATCTTAGTCTTTGATTTTTGGTAATTTCTTTTCGGTATCTCGCAATTCCTTTCATCAATCCAGTGTGAACAGATAAAATTTTTAAGTTACCCATAGTTTTAGGTTTTTGCTTCCTGTGCGTACACCTCTTGCCAAGCCTTGAGCAAACGGAAAGCAAAAACTTGCAACACTAACTTGATTTACATGTCCTCATCCGTTTCGTCGTTGTCTAGCCTCTAGCCTCTGCTCGAGTGTATATCCTATCCGTATAAGCTAATGCTATTTATTTGCCCAGCCGGTCACTTCATAAAGTATTACTTCAAAGCCTTCTAAGAGCATGTTAAAAGGTTGTTTTTTAATATTTCTAGGGGCTTTTCTTATCTCTCTATAGTGCACATTATGCATATTCGTAAAACCGCATTCATGCGAATCTTATTTCCATGGCTTCCATGCGCTTGGGTCGTAATAATGCGAAAACGTTGTATAGTTCAAAAATTTCTTTTTTTGAGTTTTCAAAATTTTTGATGACCTGGGCGGTATTTTAAATTTTTATCAATGTTTTTTTTTTATTTTTTGACGGTTAAAATTTTCAAGTTTCCATAATTTACATCATTTCATTTTGATCAAATTACAAATCCGTATGCAACTATTCACCGAATGTGCTCAAGGAATGTGCCCTTGTATATATCAGAGTTTGTCATCCTCTTTATGTCCCTTTCATACCATCGTATTTCCTTGATCGGAGTAAAGTCTGCATTGTAGCTTATGGCATTGGTTGTCTCTTGGACATTTTTGCCGGGTATTCTAACATTTTAAATGCAGATAGGACCACCGTTGTTCTTCCATTCCGCTTTCATATAGGGGCTTAAATACATATTTTTGATACATAGTTTGTATCGAAATAAATTAGCTAGTTTTACCTTTGAGTAAATGGATCGACTCAGAATCGCTATTCATCCGCACCAGATTTTGGGCCTAAAATGTTGGGTTAGAATGATGAAATTTGGTATTCTCTGTTGCTGCCATCAGAACATTCTAAAAATCCGCCCACCATGACCAATTTTCAGAAAAACGTTGATTTTGGTCAATCGGTAAGGAATTTTGAAAAGTGTCTGATCCATCTTCTAAAGCGGATCGTGCTTGGAGGCAATCACCATCTGAATCTTTTTCTTAAAAGGAACAATTACTAATTCTTAATTCGTCCACCTGCACCGAGCAATTCATATCAGCAGTCAATCACATAAATATTGTTTAACTAAACAAACAATTGATAAGGGGTCACTTCCATATCTCCATTTCCATTTTTAGTATCTGTCTTTTTTTAGATAGCAAATATTCAGTTAAAAACTATTTTAAACTCGGAATGGATTAGAACCGATTTTTAACCGATAATCGTCAAATATTCGCGTATAAAAGAAGAAGCGACTGCCGAAATCGACATCAGACTTAGCAAAATGTTCAAGTTCATCGTATTTTCTGCACTCGTTGCCTGCGCTCTCGGAGCAGCCATTCCTGAGGGTTTGTTGCCACAGTTGGATGGACGTATCGTCGGCGGTGCTGATACAACCATTGGTGCTCATCCATACGTTGTCTCCCTTCAAAGGAGTGGTTCCCATTCTTGTGGTGGTAGTATTTACAGCTCCACCGTTATTGTTACCGCTGCCCATTGCTTACAAAGCGTGTCAGCTAGCGTATTGAAGGTTCGTGCTGGTTCCACCACCTGGAACAGCGGTGGCTCCTTGGTATCCGTCGCCTCCTTCGTCAACAACCCCAACTACAATGCCAACACCATGGTTTACGATATCGCTGTCGTCAAGCTAGCTTCAGCCCTTACTCTTGGAACCAATATTAAGACTGTCAGCTTGGTTTCTACCGCTCCCGCTGCCGGCACTTCTGCCACCGTTGTTGGTTGGGGTACCTTGAGATCTGGAGCCTCCACCCTCCCCACTACGCTTCAAGTCGTCACTGTTGCCATCGTCACCAGGACGGCCTGCGCTTCCAGTTCTTACGGATACGGAAGTGAAATCAAGGCCACTATGATCTGCGCTGCTGCTACCGGTAAGGATGCCTGCCAGGGAGATTCCGGTGGTCCATTGAACACTAGCGCCGGACAAGTCGGTGTTGTCTCATGGGGCTATGGATGCGCTGCTACTGGCTACCCAGGTGTCTACGCTGATGTTGCCGCTCTTAGGTCATGGGTTGTTGCCAATGCTTAAATACGAACACGACCATTTTACAATTTCGATCGATAATAAAATATGATTTGAGTTTACCGAAATAGTTATTTTATTTTATTGCAATACAAAAATTTACAGGGTGATTCAAGGAACTGTGAACGTTTTCATACCCTATCGCATAGGGATATATTAATTTAGATATATAGTTAGTAACATAGAGAAATAATTCAGCTATACATATCTTAAAGTAAATGAATCGACTCATATGAAATGTGGTCATTTTTAACCTCCGAGTGGTAACCATCGTGTACTGGTCTCACCCAACCGGATTTGACATACTAAACGATAAGAGCGAGTGTTGATAGCAAGACGAAAAACAGAAACACTATAAACCGCCTACTCAGAATGGCACGGAATAACCGACCTTCTTTCCCAGGCGAACCTAGATGAGCTGCTTCGACTTGTATGGACGAAGGGTTATTTAGGAATAAGTCAGGTCCCTTGAACACAGATGGTAGCGTATGAACCGAAAGACCAACGGCAGCGCTCAATACTGTAGTTGATACTGATGGCCCCGTGCCTTAGGGGTATCTAATCAATTTGAACTGGGCCTCCAGGTTAAGGGTTGTGCTGTGGCTTAATGTCCAGAAAAGCTATAATTCTAACCAAAATAGTTTTGTCTGTACAAAAGATGTAGTTGGGATTTCGATCTCTCGACTGATTATATTGTTGACGACCCTGATTAACGGAAAACGGACAACGACGTTCGTAACTGCACCCGAAATATGAGAACAAAAAATAACAAACGAACCAGCGAACAACTAGCGGAAGCCACAAACTGCAGCAAAGCAGACATTATTGCCAACCAGGAAATACAATGGGTTGGGCCGGGAAAAATAGTGACTTGTCGGAAGCTAACTTAGAAGGTTCTTTTGCGATTTCGGCCATTTAAAATCGATACTTAACATGTTCCATTTACGGACTCAGTGGCGCTGTGGTTAGTGCGATGACCTGCCGCGCAGAAGGTCTTGGTTCAATACCTGGCCCTCCTCAAGTGATCTGACAAATCACCCGAGTAGTATCAATTGTCAAGAAAAGCTTATCTCGAATTCGCCGTTCGGTACCGGCATAAAATAGGAGGTCCCGCCACCGTGCAAGAGTTACACACGCACACGTGAATGGTTGTGAGAAAGCAAGGCCCTGGGTACTTACGAGCCTGTTGCGCTCGTATGTATTATTTTATAGAATCTCTACCATAACAAGTATCAAATAGTGAGAAGGAATTCGTATGTTTCATATATTTAGTTTCGAAATATAAGTTTAAGTTTGTTCTTTACAATTAATACTTAATTTAGACTAATTAAAGAGTTTTTTTTTAAATTAAATGTGTGTTTGTATTCATTCTCAAAAGTTCAGCAGCATTGGAAACAATCCAAGGCCGAAGAGCAGCAACATCGGCATAAACACCTGGGAATTTTGCGGCAGCGCATCCATATCCCCATGACACAACTCCGACTTGCCCAGCTCTTGTGGTAAGTGGACCACCGGAATCCCCTTGACACGCATCCTTATCCATAGCAGCAGCGCAAATCATAGTGGGTTTGATTTTACTAGCGTAGGAGTAAGTACCGGATCCGCACTTGTTCATGCTTATGATGTCAACATTTACGGATTGAAGAGTAGAAGGGATAGTGGATGCTCCAGCTTTCAAGGTACCCCAACCGACAACGGTGGCAGTAGTACCATCAGCTGGAGCTAAGAGAACCATGTTTATCGTCTTGATGTTGGGTCCCAGGGAAAGAGGAGTAGCCAGCTTGATGACAGCAATATCGTAAACCATGGTAATGGGGTCGTAGTTAGGATTATTTACGAAGGAAGCGGCTGATACCAAGTCGCCACCCCTGTTCCAGTTTGTGGAACCAACACGAACCTTTAATACGTTGACGGCAACGTTTTGCAAGCAATGTGCAGCGGTCACAACAATCCGGTTGCTGTACAAGCTTCCACCGCAGGTATGAGAACCACTCCTTTGCAGGGAGATGACGTATGGATGCAGGGCAATGGAGGTATCGTCACCGCCAACAATACGTCCATCCAACTGTGGCAATAATCCGTTGGGGATAGCTGCTCCGAATACGTCGGCAACCAGTGCAAAGAGGGCTACGAACTTGAACATTTTTCTTTGTTCTGAATTGAATCTGAAAATTGAATTAAGCTTTTATGTCGTAATCGTACTAGACGATTTTATTCGTGTTTGATGTAAAATCTTATCCGCCTTGGGGATTAAGTGATGGTTATCAATTGTATTGACACACGGTCGTAAATTAAGTTAAAACTGATTAGTTTCAGGCGTTATCTAGCCTCGACTATTCTATGAAATTTTAGGTGTCCAACGACTATCTAGCTTCACCTGATATAATTTGTGGATTGACATTGTGATGAACCTTGAGAATAAGATTGCATACTGTCTCTCGGGTTGGCGTAGATTTTTGGCCAATTTGCTTCTCTGTTCCATTCTGAAAGTAAAATCTGAAACCTAAAAGATAATGTATCATTCCATTCTCCGTGTTTTATGGTCTTCCTGTTTCCATATCCTCTTTACAACATTTCCCGCATGTCAGGCTTACTGCGATTTTTTTTTAATAAAACCACATCAAGCATGAAATGTGTAAGATCGACAAGATTATCTTATCAAAAATTCAGAGTTGAATTTTGATACAATTGAGATGGTCGTCGAAAGGCTGGCCGTAAAACTGCTTGTTGCATCTTCATCTCCAAAGCTCGTCAATAAAAATGGGACACACAATTTTAAAAATAATTTTTCGACTATACTGATCCACTTTAACTACTTTATACTTATAACACCGGCGCACATGCGGTATTGGTCTAAAACCCGGACAAAAATATTTGGGCACATTTTTCACATCAAGTAGGTATTAAATGACTAAAAAGCTATTTGGAAGGGTAAATTGTCACTTTTTATACATTAAAACTCCCCTCCCGTTTCGCCGAAAGAAAAAAAATATTAAAAATAAAAAAAAAACACTTGCCACACTATGTCATAACTTTTTTAAAAGCTAATATTTTGTTATTAGTTATGATTTTTATTAAAGTGATTTCCTTATATAGTTTTTAAAAAATTAAGTTTTTAAGTTGAAATTTAAAAAAAAAATGTTTGTTTTTTTAGTTTTTCAACTGATGTGTTTTATAAAATTTTGCATTTTTAAGGAAAATTGTTTGTCACTATTCAGTAGTCTGATGTACTTTTAGTCGAATTATAAGAACCTCATGCCAACAAATAGTATAGGTAGTTTTAAAGAAATTAGAAAAAGACTGAGAGGTATTTTTTCTCCAGTCACCATAAAAATTATCATCATCGTAATCATCATCATTGTTATTTGGAGTCAAGAATTCGAGAGCCTCCTTTAAAAATGACTGATTTTTTCGTGAAAATTGTGAAATATTTATTTATACCTTCCGCAGGTTCTTCGCACAACTGGTCGATTGGAAACAATGCTAATGTCCACAAGTAAGCCCATTCATATCATGGAACTGTTTTCGTATTTAGCTTAAAATACACTTTTGCTCTTCCGCTTTTAGTTTGTACGACAGATGCGGCAGGAATTCAAAAAACCTAATCCTGGCGTGTAATATTGATAGCCAGAATCTGATAGTCTCTGGTTTCTCCAGTTTTGTAGAAGCCAAGTCGTTGAAACTTTTCGAAAATTGTCCGCATATGTAACAAAGTAATTTAGTTGAAGTATTCGTAGCTGAGTTACACACCTTTCCATCGACCATTGTTTGAAGCAGTACATGGTTGACTCTTATATTATCGCTAATTTCCGTTGCTTTAAGAGTTCGGGTCTGGTTTTCAATGTATTCCATTTATTCATTGGTTATCTCTTTATTTTCTTCTATATAACTAAAACTTATTATTCGCTTACTTACTTAAGTGGCGCTACAGTCCGGAATGAACCTGGGCCTCAACCAACATGCCTCTCCAATTAGCCCGGTCCTTAGCTAACTGGCTCCAGTTGCGCACTCCAAAATGTGGTTGAGGTCGGTTTCTACTTGTGTGCGCCACTTAAGGAGAGGTCTTCCTCTACTGCGTCTGATGTCTGCTGGGAATCGAAGACACTTCAAGCATGTCCTAGCGGAGTTTTTTGACCAGCTGCATGTCGTCGTACTGCTCGTATAGTTCTTGGTTGAATCTTCGTCTCCATAGCCCGTCAAACGAAACCGAAGATTTTTTCGAATAATTTTCCTGTCGAAACGAACAAGGATTTCTTCATCCGCTTTTGAGACGTTCCATCCTTCAGCGCCGTAGAGCAGGAATGGGATGTTCAGGGTCTTACACTCCCATGCACTTGAATAGGGACAAAATATTCTTTTAAATTTTTTTTAAGGTATTCCAATAAAAAAATAAAACGCATGTACAGCAATATATTTTTTGAATATTAAGAATTCGATTATTTATTAAAAAAAAAAAGTTGACTTCTAACTCTTTCCGTTATTAAAATGTTTTTCTATATGTTAAAAAAGATATGTTCATTTTTCTTGCTGCACTTAAATAGGGACAACAACTTAAAATAAGGATAATTAACAAAATATTGCAAGAACTTAAGTTAACTTCATTTGTCTACATTGTTAAAGCTAAATTAATAATGTGTATGACCCACTTAGTTGGAAATGTAGGAAATCATAAAGAGATTTAAGTAAGCTCAATGAAATGTCGCACCAGGCGGCATTAATGGATTCTTTTCAATGTCTGAAAATTATCTACCAGACTCTTAAGCTTTCCGTGACAACCATCCGCACACATTCTCAGTTATATTAAGATCAGGCGAATATGGTGGCCACTCTAGTACAGGCACATTTTTTTTATAAAAACATTCGTTTACCACGCGTGCAGTGTGAATTGCGGCAATATCATGTTGGAAAGTCCATGACACGGGTCCAAACAGGTTTTGTAGTAAGGGAAATCCTTATCCAGTATGGCCTTATAATGATTCGCATTCATTCTTGATGATAATAACTGCAATTCACATTGGACATAGTAAGTAAGCACCCCAAACCTATACACCCCCTTCACGACTATGGTGATGAGATAAATATTTTATTTTTTTTCTTTGCGTATGTCATGAAAATAGTAAATGTAACGATCAGGGCCATCTAAATCAAATCGCTTTTCGTCCGAAAAACCGAAAAATTCGATGCCACTTGCTATTCCATGTCATACAATTCCGAGAAAAAACTGGCTAGCATCCTTACGAGCCGGGGTAAGTGGGGGCTTTTGCTTCAATTTCAATTTTCTAGGTGTTCAGCTTTCCATAATACTCGTCCAATCATGTCAACATTCGCAGTGATTCCCAAATTTGATCGGATTTGTGATTCAGTGCAGTGAGAATTAGAGGCTTCTCAGAAAATCCGATTGTCTTCAGTAGATGTAGTCGCTTGTTTGGTCCGCCCTTTCATGTTGTTTCCACAGTTTGATTTATTTTTAAGAAATAACGCCTTACTTTTTCTAATTTTTTCGGCAATAGCCCTATAAGTATGATCACACTCTTTATAGGCAAGTATTTTGCCTCTCTCTTCTGCTGTCAAAACCTTACCTCGACCTATTAGTTTCACAAACGTTTACAATTTACTGGAGATAACAACAAAATGACTTTTAGCTTTAATGATTTGACCTTGATTTGATTTTACCTATAAAAGTGCTGCAAGAATAAAATAGTTTTTTGCATGGTCAAAGTAAAATAAGAAGTACGAGTTAAGGTTTTACTACTGAATTGCCTTCTTAGCTCGAAGAAACAGCGGTTGACAAGAGTAATTCTTCGTTTTTGACGAGATGTTGTTGTCAGAGGTAATAGCGGAGCCGAGACAAAGTCCCGTACCATCTCAAAGTTATATCTGTCAATGGTGACGTTCTGTCCGATTCGTCGATGTTATGTGTCCTTTCGTGTTGACAGGAAATACTTAGTCTTGTCCTCATTACTGCCAAACCCATTTTTGCCGCTTCCTTCTTTTTTTTTCAGGGTTTAATTGCCAATCGCAGCTGCTTAATTCATAGCTCTGGCTGGAGTTCTGGTCACATTCTGCATTACTTTTGCTATATAAATATTTTCACGCCGCTCTTTTATTTATCTGTGCCGCGTACGTCCTTTCATCAACGGACATACTCATTTGAAGCGCTTCTCAAGGCTTTGTTCAGTCACTTGATTACCGGAATTCTTTGCTTGGGCCACCTTTAGAACTTTCATGAAGTTTGCCAAAATGAAGTGTGATTTCTTCAATAAGCCACTCTTTGCTCTTATCTAAGAAACGCCTTTCTGTTCTGTTCATTGCTTTGAACGTCCTGATAATGTTGTGAATTTCATCTTATCGTTATGTCCTTAATACGTCTTCTCGTTGCCAAGGACTTTAAGTTTAATATCCGACACATTTCTTCATAACTGGGCATTTCTACTGACTCATTAAAGGCAATGTCTTCAAAGGCAATATCTTCAAAAAGATTTTTTTATACATACAATACGATTTATGTTGGTGACCAAATAATAGAACATTATTCTAAAACAGATCTTATTAAGGATCAATGAAAGGTTTTAACAGTTTGTATATTGTTCTGTCTATATGTTTATTGAAATTTAATTTCGAATCAAACGTAACGCCCACGTCTTTAATTTCCTCAACTCTAGTTATTAATTACCCAGCTATGGAGTAACCATAAAATGACAAAACCGTACATTTCCATAAGTTCAGTTGCAAGTTATTACAATTGCACCAATCCGTAATTGCGTCTATGTCAGCCTGTAGCTTATGGCAATCGGATACAGAATTGACTCTACAAAAAAACTTCCAGTCATCTGCCAACCCCAGACACTTACAGAAAGACACTCTTGAATCAATATCGTTCACAAATAATGAAAACAACAAAGGTCCCAAGTGACCATTGCTTTACTTTGGCTAAATCCTTTGTTGGTATCGGTAAGGATCAAACAGGAAGAATGCTATCGTTTACGCCCAAAAATACAAAAACAAGGTGCTGAGTATCGATTTGGATTTCCATCGAAAAATCATCTTCAGCGATGAGGCTCATTTCTGGCTGAATGGCTTAGTCAATAAACAAAATGTGCGGTATTGGTCAGGCAGCAATCCACACGTACTCCATGAGTTATCATTGCATCCCGAAAAAATTACGTTTTGGTGTAGTTTATGGGCCGGCGGCGTCATTGGGCCGTACTTCTTCCGTGATGATCAAGACCGGCACGTTTCTGTGAATGGGAATCGCTACCGTTCAATGATAACCGAATATTTTTGGCACCAATTGGGTGATATGGACTTGGAGGACATTTGGTTCCAACAGGACGGCGCCACAAGCCACACAGCGAATGCCACAATCAACTTATTGGACACCAAGTTTGGAGAACGTGTTATCTCACGAAATGGTCCAGTCGCTTGGCCGCCTCGGTCGTGCGATTTGACGCCTTTAGACTATTTCCTGTGGGGCTACGTCAAGTTTATGGTCTATGCCAACAAGCCAGCGACGATTGATGAACTTCTTACAAATATCGAACTTGAAATTGCAGCAGTATCGGCCGATTTATGCTTGAAAACCGTCGAAAATTGGGTTCAGCGTTGGGCTTCTGCAAGCGCGCCCGTGGTGGCCATGCAAAAGAAATCGAGTTCCATACATAATGGTATCGAACGTACTTTCATAGGAATAAAGAATTTCATTGATATCCAAAACAGTTTTTGTTTTATTTAAAAAAAAATTTGTAGCGATCTTATTGAAAAACCCTTTACTAAACGGATGCAAGGCGTTGACATTGTAAGATATTTTTCTGTGCGCTGCAATAACTTTATTTTTCAAAACCATCTAGCAACGCAAAGTATTTCGAATTCTTAAGAGAAAGAATCTTATATTAATCCGAAGGTCTACGGTGTACCCTTATTGTACCTTTTCTTCGAACAATAAGAATTGTCTATACTCAATCACATAATGGATAATGATGGACCCATGTCCGTGTCGAAAGAAGTAAACAAAAAAGTAAAACAACGTTCGTATCTTAACCTGGCATGTGAGAACAATAAACAGGAGTGGTGCAGGCGAACAACTATCGAAACCCCTAAGCTGATACAAAGCTAACATTTCTGCCAATCAGGCCTGGACCATCGTCCAGGCAAAAAGATTATGAAAAACTGTGACAGAAACAGCGACTATTCAATTGCGGATTTGTTATAAAATCCAGAGTTAGGCAGGAAGTCTTATTTTGTTTCCAAATAAACTAGTGAACCAAGTTGATCACATTGCAATAGACAAGAGGCACGTATCCAGTATTTTGGTTCTCCGAACAATCCGAGGAGCTAACATCAACTCCACAACAATCTAGAAATACTGTGAACAAATTTAATGTCAAAAGACTGCGATCGGAAGAGACCTCTAATGCCTTCCCTTAACCTCTCGATCCAGACCATACCATCAGCATCGAATGTCGAAGAACAATTCGACGATGCCAACAAGACATTAGATCAGCCGCAACTGATGTTTCTTGCGACGAGGAATTCCTACATATGATCGCAGCCAAGAACGAGGCCTACAAGGCTTAGCTGCAGGTGGAGCCGAGAGCTGTCATTAAGCTATATAGGAAAAGAAGAAGGGAAGAACAACGGCTTTTCAGAAAGAAGAAATAAAAAGAGCAAGAAAAGCGCGCGCTCGAGAATAAAGAGCGTTGTCTGAGCTTTATAAAGCCGGTGGAGATGACTTGGTAAGTAACATCCACCAACTCATAAGCCAAGTCGGATGAAAGTATGCCTGAAGAATGGAACCTCATCATTGTTTACCCGATCCACAAAAAAAGGAGACCATCTGAACTGCACCAACTACAGAGGCATAAGTCTCCTCCACCGTTTACCAACAACCTGACCGGCCCTTATCAGTGTGGTTTTAGGCATGGAATTTCCACAACTGACCCAATTTTCACACTTCGGCAGATCCTGGAAAAAAAGAAGTCTCAAATCGATACCCACAATCTATTCATCGATTTCAAGCCGCATAAGAAAGCATTTATAGAGACGAACTATACAGAACCATATATAGTTCTTGTACACCGCACAAACTCGCCCGTCTATGCAGGATGACGATGGAGAATTCTCGCTGCTCCGTCAGGGTCGAAAACGACCTCGCCGACACATTCAATACCAAAAATTGATTTTCCTTATTCTGGCCTCGCATTAAATGGCGCGCACAAGTAGAAACCCGACCTCAACCAACTTGGTGTGCGAAATTTGAAGCAGTTAGCTAAGGACCAGGCTAATTGGAAAGGCATATTGGTTGAGGCCTTGAATCACCCTGTAAATTTATGTATTGCAATAAAATAAAATAACTATTTCGTTAAACTCAAATCATATTTTATTATCGATCGAAATTGTAAAATGGTCGTGTTCGTATTTAAGCATTGGCAACAACCCATGACCTAAGAGCGGCAACATCAGCGTAGACACCTGGGTAGCCAGTAGCAGCGCATCCATAGCCCCATGAGACAACACCGACTTGTCCGGCGCTAGTGTTCAATGGACCACCGGAATCTCCCTGGCAAGCATCCTTACCGGTAGCAGCAGCGCAGATCATAGTGGCCTTGATTTCACTTCCGTATCCGTAAGAACTGGAAGCGCAGGCGGTCCTGGTGACGATGGCAACAGTGACGACTTGAAGGGTAGTGGGGAGGGTGGAGGCCCCAGATCTCAAGGTACCCCATCCAACAACGGTGGCAGAAGTGCCGGCAGCGGGAGCGGTAGAAACCAAACTGACAGTCTTAATATTGGTTCCAAGAGTAAGGGCTGAAGCTAGCTTGATGACAGCGATATCGTAAACCATGGTGTTGGCATTGTAGTTGGGGTTGTTGACGAAGGAGGCGACGGAGACCAAGGAGCCACCGCTATTCCAGGTGGTGGAACCAGCACGAACCTTCAATACGCTAGCTGACACGCTTTGTAAGCAATGGGCAGCGGTAACAATAACGGTGGAGCTGTAAATACTACCACCGCAAGAATGGGAACCACTCCTTTGAAGGGAGACAACGTATGGATAAGCACCAATGGTTGTATCAGCACCGCCGACGATACGTCCATCCAACTGTGGCAACAAACCCTCAGGAATGGCTGCTCCGAGAGCGCAGGCAACGAGTGCAGAGAATACGACGAACTTGAACATTTTGCAAAGTCTGATGTCGATTTCGTCAGTTGCTTGTTCTTTTATACGCGAATATTTGGTGATTAATCGGTCGCAAAGCGATTCTTATCCATTTGAATTGAAAATAGTTTTTAATCATTTGGACGGGAATATTTTCTATCCAAAAAAATAATATTGATGAACGTGATATACAACTGATGCGTAATTAAATTGTTCCATTTGGTTTTGGTGGGAGCAATAGTGCTTATGTAACTTGTCTGGTAAACAGCTTTGTTATCAGGGTGCTCATTATTGGACGAAATGTTGGTATTATTTTGTCGATGGTTTCTAAAAAAGCGCTGTTAAGATATGATTCCGGAAAGTCTTACAAGGTATTCACACCAGTGGAAATTAAAAATAAAATCGCCCTTGCTGAATGGCGTAAAGCTTATCATTGATCTCCTCTGTTTTAATAACAATGGAAATTCAATGATTATCAATATTCGAGCAGACTGGACTGACTTAATTACTTACTTACTATTTCTATGCTATGCTATATTTAGTTCAAGCGTTCTGAGATACATGATATCATGACGTAAAGACGAATGATGCGCGTGCTTACTTAGACTATAAAGGTCCTGGACGTAGGTCCAGGTACCACGTGGATCCGTCGACTTCCCTATATTCGTTCGTCTTATTTAACCATTCAGAGCTATGTAGCGTAGGGGGATTTTGACACTTATATTAACCAGCTCACCTAGATTATCGAAGAAGTTGTCTTCCAGATGAAGTTTCCTTTTTTCTGAGAGAGCAGGACATGAGCATAGAAGGAGATTAATACTTTCCTACTCCTCCTCGTTGGCTTCTGTAATTGCTGAAAAGGCCTTGTCTTTTTGCGTGTAGGCCTATAGGACAGTGTCCTGTGAGAACACCGATTATAGTGCTGATGTTTGATCGATTCAGCATTGTTAAGCAGATGGATAGCTTCTGGTTAAAATTAGGCCAGTGTTGCCTGGATATTTGACAAGTTGTGCAGTTTATCCATCTGCGGTTTGCCTTCTTAATCGTATCCAGTTTGATCTGTAATTCACATGTAGCGAGGGACATACCCAAGGCTGAGTTCATAATTGTAAATTTACCGCAGTACTGCAAAATTCGCTTTCATTATTGCATTCGAACAGAATTATCAATGCATAAGCTGGGCAGCAGAATGTGCTCATATATTTAAAATTATGTTCTGTCAAAGTCGTGCATAACTTAGTTTTGATTTGTTATTAAATATAAGAGAAGCAAAAATAGGAGGTATTAATCTCTCTTAAAGACGCATTGGAAAAGCTGTCCGATTAGGTTCCGCAGCCTAAATACACAGTACTTACATTGTACTGAATTTATTATCACAGCATTGCATAGAATTTGTGATCTTTGTTTTATCTTTATGTATTATTTAGCCACACTTGTGCTACTTTAAAAAAATAATAAACGTTTTTAATTCAACGGCTTTGTTTTATTTTGAATTTTGATGGTTTTTGGTGAAGCATATCCTATTTGTGAAGAGAACAATATTGCTTTGTTGTCTGTTCTTACCTAAGCTTCTTCAGGAACAGAATTTAAAAAAAATGTTATTTAATCATATATGTCGCTCTGTGCTGCGTCTTCTCCGTCACCGTCTTGCGTTGATGAAATTTATTCGTTAAGAGCACAACTTTCTTTTCCGTGTTCTATCATAATGTTGTGGACTACAACGCAAGCAAGAGCTATGTACTTTGCTAAGGTAATATTTTTTTATGTCAATTCCCTTTAAAATCCGGAACAATTATTTAAGCCTCCCAAAAGCCTGCTCAACTATAGTTCATGTTTTTTGAGAGATGGTTCAATATCCATGATCGCTATAGGTTACCATTAGGTAAATATACAATGCATAGGCGGAGTCGCCCAAAATATTAACACCATTAGATCCATCTTTTAAAGACTTGCACTGTGTTCCCAGACGCATGCATCATGAAAACTGCCGGGAAAGCCAAAGCATATGTCGATGATCTTCTGATTGTGAGTGCAAATGGCCGCAGTGAAAGTAAAACCGATATTAAGTATTTCTATTAAACACCTAAATTACCTCCATTGTTATTCAAAAAGGTACTCGTACGGTTGAAATAGCAGATTTTGTCTGCTTTGTGTGCTATGATGAGTATGTGAGTACCGTCTACACAACCTAGAACATTAGGAAATGGATTGTTCCGTCATTTTATGCCATTTTATGTTGACCCGTCTCAGCGTAAACAATAATTTCAAGACTTTTATGAAATACTTACCTGCCTAAAAGAGCAATTGTTGTCGATCTTCTAAAGGGATAAGGAAAGTTCTAATTTATCTTGTATATTAGATCGTCCAAAGGATGACTTAGTCCAATGGGTTTTGAGAACATTTTCAATAATGTAAAATAGTTGTGAAATGAAGTTCAATTATTGAAAGAAGTTACGTACCTACTTGAAAAGTTTGCCTAGTCATGCGGAAATGGATTTTGAAAACATCATCTGGATATTTGTCAGTAGTCTAAAATTATCTTTTGTTCGGACATATTTTTCCATTCGCTTTTATGAATGACTATGCTAGCTCTGCTTGATTGCTGCAATAGTGCAATTAAATTTGGGTTTATATAGGTATGTGTTTTCTAAAAATACCCTGTCTGACAAGCTCATCTGCCTTGCAATTCCCTGATGCGCCGAGCATTAGTGGTGTAGCTATGGTGCCGTGGCATAAGGCCAAGCGTCATAAAAGAATTATGTCGCTTTATAAAAGTGACAGCATTTCGCATTGTGACACTTCCATAAAGCGACATTAGGCCAAATGAGAAAAGTGAAATAAAGCCAACAAGAGCTCAAATCAAATTTTATTTGCACGTATCAGGTTAGCAAATATAATATCCAATCGAAAGTATCATAAAGCTAAATTGGCCCTTTGACGCTTCATCAAAGTGTCATAACACGAAATGCTAGAATATGGCCTTATGTCACTTTCACAAAGCGTTATAAGACCAAATTTATAGATTTGACCTTATGACGCTTGGCCTTTTGTTAAGATCATGATCGAATATATGTAGGGAGGTGTCACTTCATGAATTTCGTTCTCAAGTTTTACTAAAGTAAAATCGTAAAAGCTAGGGAAACATGCCTCGAACGGAATCTGGTCGAACAATGAAATAGTTAAGATACAGTCAATGCTGAGCATATGGAAGAACCACTTCTGCAGACTGTTAAACGGCGATGACGAACAATATTCCGCTGTCAGGCAGAATGATCGTTTTAGGCCAGGATCCTAAAAAAAAACCAAAGAAGTCCAAATCGATGGCCGCCAACTATTCATCGATTTGAGAGCCGCATGCGATAGTATTTGTAGACACGAACAGTATACCGTCCAAGCTCGCCCGTTGTGACGATGGAGAATTCGTGCTGCTCCATCAGGCAGTATCGCCGACACATTCCATACCAAAAAAGGATTTAGGCAAGGCGATGCACTGTCATATGACTTCTTTAATTTGTTTTTTGAGAGGATTGTGCAAAATTCCCGAGCCAACTCCAGAGGCACATTCTTCCATAAATCGGTGCAACTACTAGCTTATACGCCTACGTTATTGACATCACTTGTCGAACTCAATGTGATGTCATAGCCACGTTTGCTAGTATAGAGAAAGAAGCAGCAAAAATGGACTTATAAGTAATGAGGGTAAGACTAAGTACAGGCTGTCAAAGGACACACAACATCGACGAATTGGACACAACGTCAACGTTGACAGATATACCTTTGAGTTAGAATGAGATTTTTTCTACATCGGCTCAGCTATTTACTCTGACAACTTGTCAGACATTAAACGAAGATTTACTCTTTGCAACCGCTGTTTCTTCGTGCCAAGAAGGCAATTCAGTGTAAAGCCCACACCCGAACTACTAAGGAAAACCTATATAAGACCCTCATCGTTCCAGTACTGCTGTAATGCGCTGCAGCATCGACCGCATCTAAAGTGGATGAAGAATTCCTTGGTCAATTGAGAGAAAAATTCTTCGAAAAAAGACAAAGATTCCGCCAAGAACTGTAAGAGCTGTACTGCGACAAGCCCTTAGTCAAAAAAAACCTCCGTATTGGACGTAAGATGGCTAGGACATATTGTACGAATAAACAACAATACTCCGGCTCGCAGAGTTTTAGATCCGCAGCCAGACGTCGGACGCAGTCGAGGAAGACCTCTCCTTAAGTGGCGCGCACAAGTACAGGTGGTGCAAAAGTAATCCTCCTATCAGAAAATGCTATAAGTTTTGCGATTGGCCCCTAATGTCAGTTCTGTTTTGACATTTGTATAGTAAACACATGATGCGAAATACACGTTAATAAACAATGTTACGCTACACTGCTCCAGAACGCGGAATATTGGTGACTATTTATTTGAGCAATAATCGGTCGGTGACTTTGGCACAACGTGAATTTCGTCGCAGATTTCCTAGCCGTCCAACGCCTACTGGTGAAACACTGCGACGTTTAGCCGCTCGCCTCGAAGAGACTGGCACAACACGAGATGCTGCCAGGCGTGGCAGACCCCGGAGTAGCCGTTCTGCAGAGAATATTGCTGCTGTAGCCAAAGATGTCATGGAAGCGCCGTCGACATCGACCAGACGACGTGCCACGCAAATGGGTATCAGTCCACGGCCTTTACAGCGAATTTTGGTACGAGATTTGAAGATGTTTCCGTAAAAAGTCCAGACGGTGCATCCGCTGTTAGCTGCTGACCGCCAATCGCGTCTAACATACGCTCAAGCCATCCTTAATCACCACCAAGAGGAAGATGATTTTTCATCAAAAAATCATGAGTGATGAGGCCCATTTCCATCTTAGTGGGTACGTAAATAAGCAAAATTTACGCTTCTGGGGCACTGAAAATCCGCGTGTAACCCACGAAGAGCCATTACACCCGCTCAAAGTCACTGTATGGTGTGCTGTTTTCGCTGGAGGAGTCATCGGACCTTTTTTCCTCGAAGACGTCGCGGCCAAACGGTTACTGTGAATGGTGAGCGCTACAGAGCAATGATCAACGAGTTCTTTTTGCCGCAACTTGATGAATTGGGATTGGAAAACATGTGGCTTCAACAGGAAGGTGCAACGGCACACACTGCACGTGCCACAACCGATATGCTGAAGGATGCATTTCCCGGGCGCCTAATCTCCCGTTTGGCGATTTGCACTGGCCAGCAAGATCGCCTGATTTGACCGCTCCAGACTTCTTTTTGTGGGGCTTTTTGAAGTCGCGGGTTTATGTCAACAAGCTTCAGACTCTTGCAGCTCTTAAAGACAATATCCGTCAAGAATGTGAAGACCTATCGCCGGATGTTTTGGCCAAAGGGATGGAAAATGCCATAAAAAGGGCTCAAATGAGAATCAACTTTGGCGGCGGCCATTTACATGACATCATATTCTCGACTTGATGTAAAAAAAATTAAAAGACCAAATTAAAATAATCCACAAGAAGAATTAAAGTTTTTCATTTTTTTTTTTTTAATTACAGCCAAAAAACATCGGAAGGTTATTTTTGCGCCACCTAGTAGAAACCGACCTCACGCAACTTGGAATGCGCAACTGAGGGCAACAAGCTAAGAACCGGGCTAGTTGGAGAGGCAAGTTAGTTGTGGCCTATGTTAATTCCGGTGAGTGTATCTACACAAAGTTAGATGGGCAACTCTAACACCAACATTGACCATCATTAGGACCGCGCGTGTTTCCGTAGTTTGTTTGATTGCCATTTAATTCTTAAGAATTGAATGTTTTGTTCATAGTTAATTAGGACATTTTTTAATTCTCATTCAATTGGGTTATTTTTTGTTTTTTGCTTTTGAAATATGATTTTCTGAATTACAGTACTAGATGTATGACTCTTCAGATGGCTGCAGCGGCTACTGATCATTTTGTTAAACTTTCTAGCTATGGCTTTCTGCTAATTTAATAAATACCACCTAAAACCAACTTACTGCCTCTGCTAATCAATATAGCAGTGTCGTGAAAAGATTCTCAAATTTGACATTGTAAATTGTTGAAATGGAGTGTATGGAATTGTTTGGAATTGAGTGGCAAAATACTGGAACGTTAATTATTGAAGAATTTATTACCCAGAACTAAATCGGAAATATCGAATTCTTTTTGAGACTTACACCCACTTAAAGGGTTATGAGTTGAGTAGTAGTTCATTGTAGGGTATTACCACAGCTTGGCATTTAAAGTAAAGATAGAGAAAGGGACAAAGTGGGAAAATTAAATGACAGCATCTTTGCTGTATAATATGTATACAGCTTTTGCATAAACCATAAACTTAATTATATTAATAGTATTTTCCGCCTTTTTCGTTTTGTATTCAATATTTTTGTTTGTTTTATTTTCTCTCTTTTCAGGTAAGTGATCACTATCACCTTATAAATCTGTAAAAAGTAAGTACGACAATCTTTTTAACTTTTGTTCTACAAAGGAAATTTAAATGTAGGTAACCTGTTTTTGAGCCTTAAATTTTGAGCTAGGATAATGAAATTTTCTACTTGTGATCCTTGTACGTGCTGTTCGAACAAGTGTAAACAATTTTTGAAATCCGTGCAATGCCACGCCCTCTTTTTAGAAAACCCTAATTTTAGGCCAAACTGTTTGGAAAAAGTGTCTGAACAACATATCTAGACAATCCTAATGTCCATATTTCGTCTATACAAAGTTTTTTGTCACGCTCACTTTTTTGGAACGTTTTCTGTAAAAAACGTTTTTCGGTAAAACTTTAAACATTTTGAAAAAAAAATTTGCAAAAAAATGGTTTTGGTAATGTAAACATTTCTTCCACATATCATTTTTGCCCACGCCCACTTTTTGTAGGCGTTTTCATACAAAAACCATTCGTATACACTACCTCATAGCATAGTCAGGCAACAAACGTTGGTTTTGGTCGAACCATACAAGATTTTGATAAACTGTCTGAACAATATGATCTGGCAATGACATTTGCTATATTTTATCGCCATTAAGCCGATATTTTTTAGATATAAATTTTAAGGATTTGAATTGGATAGGGTATTAAGCGATTGTAACCTTCTCATATGTTTTTTATTGACAGTTTAGCCAAAAACAGAAGTTCGTGCAATGGGATTGCCTTACAAAGTCATACAACAACAATAGTTTGTCAATATGTAAATTCGGTAGTTTTTAATTCATTGCAGGGGACCCCATTCAACATATAGCTATAGTAGAGTAGAGTAGAGGCTGTCGACATGTATATATATCCAATACATGCGTCCATCGGCATCCGCGATCGCTTGATCCTTAAACCGGAGGTTCGGTGTTCTTTGTCGCCTCGAACCTGAGGGCTGGGACTCGAAAGTTCTCTTGTCTGGAGCATAGTTGTTCATTTGCTCGATTTGGCCGATCCAATGTAGTCTCAGTGATTTTTAATTTTCTTCTTCAACCACATCTTGGTACAACTCATAAAGTTCGCTGTTGTAACATCTCCTCCGTTCGCCTTTCTGGCATACAGAACAAAAAATTTGACGAAGAATTTTTCTTTCGAATGTGCTCCTTGAAGTTGATTAAGAGATAGATAGTGTGTATCGACTTTTGAAATTCATTGGTCTTTTCAAGGATTGGCCTTAGTGTAAAAATTTGCAATACAACTGATATTCCAACCTGGCATGGTCTCATCCCTCCAGGCTCTACTTATGGTTTTTTGCATGCACACATTTATGGCAACATATCCGTATTTGACGAGTCCTGCTGGTTATCCATTAGAACCGGCTGCATTGACGTTTTTCATTCTTTTTTTAATGGATACACTAACACTTCGTTGATTGGAGGTGTTCTGGTTTCTTCCCCCTTCACGCTCTTGACATTTTGCCCATAAGGCAGCTACTGGAAGTGCACTATTTCTTCGTGGAACATGAATACAGCTGCCAGTTATTTGGCGTTTTTGTAGAATTGTTCTTCTTGTCACGAGACTTTGCGATTTCCTAAAGCTGGGATACCTATCTAGTGTTACCTTTTTTCCTAACACAGGCTTTTCTTCTCTTCTCTTCTTCTGGCTCGGTAATCTTCCCGCGTGACGCGATTTTTACGTTATTGTGCCTTGATATGCACATTGCGCATCCTCAGTCATCTCTTTTTGGTAGCCACTTGCAGATTGGTTGGTAGCCAATCGTTTTCTTTAAGGAATCTGTATGCACTAGGTATTTATATTGTTTGACGACGAGGTCACATCGGTGAGTTTCGCAATTAGTTACTGCTTGTAGGCTCTGGCAATCTTCGGCTCACTGATGACCAGGTCACCAAACGTGAAGCCTCTTTTTCCACCATTGGTATGACTTTTTCTCGTTGGACTGTCGATATGTGGATTTGGCTGCGACGAGAAAGTAGTCACATGGTCGATTTGGTTGGCTGTTCATTCGAAAATCTGGCAACCGCCAGGTTGCTTTATGGATTCTAAGTCTTGGAAAACTAGTGCTATTGATCACAGTACGCTGCTGCCAAAGTCTGTTAGTTGAAATACATTATCTGTTGTCGATTTGCGAAGGCTATGCTTTCCAATTAACCCGACCGAGATGTTTTCCTTACCAATTTTTGCAGTGAAGTTAAAAGTACGATTTTTACATCGTTTACTGAACAGGCTTCGTAGACACAATCCAGGAGTTCATAAAATTCCTACTTAATAGGATCTTCATTCTCAACGGTGGGAGCGTGTGCACATATCAGATTGATGTTACAAAAAGTTTCTCTGATCCGGATCACAGTCAGGCGAAAATTATCATCTCAAAATTGATTACGCTTAACCTTATCGGCTCCCCAAACGAATCCGCAAAACTAATTTGTGCATCCTTGGGTGGCAGCAGTAATAAATGTCGCTGTTTTTCGTATTTGAATTCCTGATACTGTCCAACGTATTTCCTGAATCTTGGTGATACCTGCTCTGTACTGATTCAAGCTGGGTATACTGCGTGCGTACGTTCCAGGTGCATACTCGAAAAATATGCGAAGCAGCACATGTAGGTTGAACATTATGGAACCTAATTATGATTTCTGATTCAGATACCACCGTTAAATTCATCTACTTCTGTATAGAAAAAGAGGTAGCTAATTGGACGGACTATTTTCATAGAACATTTGTTAAGAAAATAGGCCTTAAAGCTTAAGTGGATAATAGTATAGACTCATTGGATTTATATATTTTATTATTATTCCTGTAAAAAAAATTTACATCAATTTGTAATATTAGAACGTTTTTGTCTCTGCCTCCTATCCCACTGTTCCTTTGCACGAATATTCTCGCCAACTTTCCAGGGCCTAAACATGTGAATGTTATTTTCTCGCGCAGGTAAATAGGCAAAAAACGGATCCATAGAGGATATATGATATGGTCGTACTGCTCCCCAACAAATACGTGTATCCTCCAAAAGGGACGCATTAAAGCTATGATGGTACCTATCCCTTAAGTAGTCGATCTGAAATAACAATAATTTAGGATCATACTGCTGCTGGTACAATATTTTACCCTTTTATGAAGATGCTTCTTGCATGCATAGGTTATTTCACGTTTCGATGTCAAGTCTTGCAATTGCGGCATTCGTATTCGAATTTCATTTTTCTTCAGCATATGAAAGACCTTTTTCGACAACTGGTAAGCAATTTTCTCCTCCCTTTTTGTATACACCATGCCATAGCGTTTTTTGATCCATTCCTTAAGAATTGGTAATTGATGCGCATCGGGAAACGATGCGAGAACGAATTTTTTATTTTTCTTCATCTCCTGAATGGCATTGTAGAGCATCGATTGCATTAGTTCGACGTTGCGAGGATCGTAATAGGCTAGGTTATATCCTAAGCAAAGCTCATCAGGTGGTAGGACTTCTTTTTGTCTGTCCTTTTCATTTTGGACATTGTACTTCTTAACTTCATAGGTCCATATATCTTTGCAGCACTTTCTTATGGCATTTGTGTGGTGAATAGACATCTCACAACTACTGCTGGCATTTAAAGCACTTCCTATGGCTTTGTTTATTTGATTCTTGAAACCTAGGTCAAAGATTTTGTTGTAGTTGAATTTGTATGGTGTATGACAAGTGGGGGCTTGAAAATATTTATTTTTGACTGTTGAGGGTACAGCATGACCAAAGTCATACTTTTTAAAGTACCCATCAGTGAGGGTTGGCCTGGATCTGGACGGAATACTCCTAATTAAGACACGTTGATTCTCAACACTATCAGCTGTTTCCTGAGTTGTGTTGGTGTCTGGCACAGGCTTCTTTATAAGCAAGGTAATTTTGCTTAATATTTTAGGGCATTCTTTTATGTTTTCTTTGATCAACGGTTCTAATGGCGTCCTCTTGTTAGACTGCTATAACAAAAACAAATATATTATTTGTAATATACACAGGAGACGTACATGAAACAAGGAGGCAAGGATCCAAAACATTGAAAATATTTTTACAGAGGATGCGGCAGTTCATCGCACTAACCATCGCGCCACTGAGCACGTGAGAAGTGGGAAGGACTTCTTAATCTCAGATAACTCAAAATTTACGATACGCAAAGCTGTCTCGTTTGAATATAAAAGCAGTATTTAAAGTGGGAAGGACTTTTTAATCTCAGATAACTCTAAATCCAACTAGAATCATAGATGTTTTCGGGCTATACAATTTTTATATGCTTTACGTATGGCTTTAATATAAGCCCTTACGAATGACATGCTAACATCGCTTATTTTGGTTGAATGTTCGTCTTTATCAACACAAACGGGACCGAACATTTTTCGTTGAAAACGACCAAGGTTGTCTTCATTCGCTTTTGTGAAGGTTCCTCCTTCGGTGTCGTAGAGCAGGTCCGGGAAGATTAGGGTCTTATATTGGATCTCCTTATTAGTTTGAGTGAGGGTCTTACTGAATATACTACACCATTTGGATATACTGTGATGTGTCTAATATTCAAACTCACGAACGGCCTGTCTGGCCTTCTCAAATCTCAAATGTAATTTCAGCGAGAGTCAGAGAGCCTCGAATATCTTTTATTAGTCAAACACATACATAAAAAGCATGAAGCCATATTTTAGAAATTCGAAACAAACGGCAAATTAACGATACTGAAATAAATGATAGCCATGAACTAGTGAGACTATGAAAATCGAATCGAAAAAGATTAAAAAATATGTTCCAAACGAAACCGAAAATAAAATGATTTTTAAAACCAACCTTACTTCTACTTTTTCACAGTTCAGCAAAAAATTAAGCCTCAGAGTCAGAACAGTCAGTCGCAAGAAAACAACATGAGTATCATTCATTCCTAACATTCAAAATAATAATCGTTGACGATATTGAAGCATGCTTTCTGTTTACCTACCGTTGGATTTAGAATATAAAAATTACACTCTACTAGCAAGTCTCCTGCACTATCGTCAACGATAATCATTTTAATAGTTACGGAATGAATACCCTAGGCCCTCATTCCGTTAAGTGATTATCTTTTAACGATAACCTTTCGACAGTAAATCTTGCAGCACGTAAGATCAATGGTGGTGTTTATTTTCTTCACGTAAAACAGTAATTGTCAAATCACAGGCGATTATTAAGAGATTCTTCATGAGGTATCGACTACCGTCGGAATGATAGTCCTTTTCGAAGTTACGGAACGACCCACTGAACGAACTTAGTTTAATGCAGTCGCATTTAAACGATAGCGAAGCAATTTTTTGAAATAATTCCCCTACTTCGTTTTAAGCGAAGCTAAGAATAATTTCAACTTAATTGGGGATCTCTGCCTATGACAAGGGAGCCTTCTTCTTTTAAAGCTGCTTCGAGTTTTTCAGTCCAAACGCCTGTCATCCATTATCACTTGGTCATTCGCTCTTCCATATCAGCACGAACTTTGGAGCTTGGATTCACATATTTTACTGGCTAGATCATAACGGATCATAAGCTTAATTTGGACGAGCTAAAGTATTGAACATGTTTTTTTCATTTCTTCGAATACATCGATATATTAGCAGATCTCATAACGCTAGAGGTCATAGAGAATCGAAAGTGTCTATTTTGATCCACTATTTGCACTCACCATGGCCTTAAGGCTTAAGTAAGACTGCTCAAATTTGGATCTGTTGAAGCAATCATTTGGGTTTCCAAGTGTCAATCTTCGTCGGATCTCCACCGAGGTGTCCCTTTTGTTCAAGATTGTGGGTCAACAACTCTTTTTATGTCTTATTATTTGTTAAATCTAGACCAACATGTTTCGCATGTCCTTTCATTACTGTAAACGCCTTTGAGACGATATACTGGCGGCAACCAATGATATCAATATCGGCTGCCATCAACTGGATGCGCTTGGAAAAGCTATCTTTTTCAGGACGATATTAAAAAAATTGCATTCGATTGGGCCTTCCCTTTCCAAAATTCTGTGTATGTTTTGAAAAGTTCAAATAGAGTGCACAGCATCATTTTATTTTAATTTTTTTTTTATTAAATTAAATTTTTAAAATCCGTGAAAGGGTCTTTGTATGGGCAAATAGAAATAATATTCCAGTCATATGGCATGATTTCTCCCATTCAAACTTGGTTGATTGTTTCGAGCATGGACAATGCATAAGTAGGAGATACCGTTCGTTATAGTTATTATCGGTAACCAGATAAAGCAAACACGACCTAATATTTTTTAAAGATGTTTTCACTCAAATCGAGAAAGATATTCACATTCACTTTCGACAGAGTTCCTGCTTCAGCTGAACTAGGACATCCTTAGGTAACTAAAGTTGTACCCTGTTAAGTTGTATGTGTCCGAGTTTTTAACAAATGGCGTAACAAGTTTTGAATTGTAAAGCAAGAAGACGTTAAAGCTGTGTGTCCCTTTTTGTTGACAACGTTTAGATGATTTTATCTTTACTTCATACTCATGTTGTTTGCACAATCTTTTGATTGTGTTCGCTATTTATACCCTAACCCATAGATGTATATTGGTTTTGATACATACTTTGTAACACAGAAAAATAATTTAGATAGTTATATCTTAAAGTATATGGATCGACTCAGAATCGCTAGCTGAGTCATTTTAGTCATATTTGTACGCTTGTCCGTCCATCACCAGTTTTTGGGCCTGAAATTTTGAGTTAGTATGATGAAATTTGGTACACATGCTCTTTATTGCTCCCAGCAGACAAAGTGTAAACATTTTTGAAATCCGCCTACTACCACGCCAATTTTTAAAATAAACTGTAGTTTTTGGCAAAATCGCCTGAACAAAAACATTGACAATCTCAATATCTATTTCAATTTCGTCTTCATAAAGTTTTTTGACACGCTCACTTTTCAGTAAAAATCCTTTTTCGGTAAAATTTTAAAATATTCGAAAAAAACATTTGATACAAAATCGTTAGGTATGGTAATAAAAACATTTCGTCTATAGATGATTTCAACGCACGCCCACTTTTTTAAAACTGTGCAGTTACTGACAAAAAATTGATTGCAGAGTAGGTACATTTTTAGATTTATAATGATGACCAGCATAATTCAGCGATTAGCACACGAATGATTAATGCGCAGTTTGTATGAATAGTGTGGGAGCAAGCGGGATTGCGCATGCTTGTGTAATATATTGACGCTGTCATCTATTTAACTCGTACAAGAATTTATCTGACTCTAGACAACAGTAGCAAAACTATTATCTCAGATTGTTTTTTTTAAACTAAGAAAGAATGGCTGACCTGTATGGGACGATGCACAGGTGAGTTCCAATAGTTAAGTAAACTTACTTCTTTTATTCTTTCATTCAAATGAAAGTTCTTTTCGAACGCGTTCTCCTTGGCAACCTCCAGTTCTTGATCCATTGACTCATGCATGGCTTCTATACTTAGATCATATACCTCATTTTGCTGATGGCACTCAATTGCACCGTCTTTGTGCTTGAAAACTGCTTCAATATCGTCTGCTTTTTCTTCGATTTGCTTTTTTTTGCATAGCTCAATTTCAGCAAACCACCGACTGCTCTCATTAGGCACCACAAAATTTGGATTGAGGTACTTATCATAGTATCCAAAGTTGGCAACTTTAGAAGCCTCCTGAAGTGCCAAACTCTTGCCGTATAAAACTGGTCTCTGTTGCTTTTTGAAATATGGCTGGTTATACGTTAATATAGCCTTTCTCTTTCTGCGTAAGTTTTCCATTTTAGGTTTGGGCGGTTGTTTTGGAAGCAACTTATCCAATTCTCTTAACGTTGGAATTGTATCTAAATGTGCAATCGCCGACATAATTAACTGCTCGTTGACGGTGTAACGCGACATGCCGTTTTCGCATTTGTCACAGGCATTTCGATAGTATAACTCCATCAGGAACCAAAGGAAAGCAATGTCATTTCCGCGACTCAAATACATAGAGTGCTTAATTCCAGAACCACTAACTAACGGATTTAAACCGAGTCTTATGAGAGCATCTCTCACTCTATGCGATGTACCCTGTACGTTATCATCACGAATGCAGTTTATCAATGAGTCAGCAGCGTCCATTTGAAATTTCGACATTCCACGAAACCAGTCTGGGAAAATTTGGGAGTCCATAAATTCCTTGACTGCGGTTCCCAAATCGACACGAGTTCGCATTGGAATTTCTTTACTTGTGATTTGTTTGCCATGGAGGCATTTTTTGTAGTTACTGGTCTTATGTTCAGAAGTCATTTTGATTTAAAAAAAAAATCAAATAAGTTTGTTTTGAGAACTAACGACAGGTTGAGAACTAAATGCTTACATACTTAAGTAGCGCTACAGTCCGGAATGTACCTGGCCTCAGCCAACATGCCTCTGAAAATAGCCAGGTCCTTAGCTACTTGCCTTTGCACTCGAAGTTGCTTGAGATCTTTTTCTACTGCATCCGACTTCTGGCTGGGAATGGAAGACTCAGCGAGCCGCAGAAATAGTGTCCATTCGTTCTCTATGTCCTAGCCATATTAAACTCCAATGCGGAGTTTTTTTTGAATATGGTTGTATATATATGTCCCTGCATAGCTTGTATAGTTCTTGGTTGAATCAACGTCTCCATAACCTGTCAACGCAAACTGGACCGAAAGATTTCTTCATCCACTTTTCATACGCTTCATTCTGCAGCGTAGAGCAAGATTGGATGATCAGGGTCTTAAATAGGATCTCCTTCGTACTGAATTGCTGAATTGCCTTCTTAGACCAAATAAACAGCGGTTAGCAAGAGTAATTCTTCCTTTAATTATCAGAGTTAATAGTGGAGCCAAGGTTGACACTAAAGTTCCGTACTGCCTCCTCAAAATTACATCTGTCAATGGTGACGTTCTGTCCCATTCGTCGATGTTGTGTGCCATTTCGTGTTGACAGCATATACTTAGTCTTACACTCATTTACTGCAAAACCCATTTTTGCTGCTTCCTGCTCTATACTAGCAAACGTGGCTATGAAATCACGTTGCGTCCTACCAATGATGTCAATATCGTCCAGGATCTGCCGAAGTATGAAAATTTGATTGGTTGTGGACATTCCTGGCCTAAATCCACACTGATAAGGACCGGTGGTTGTTGGTAAATGGTTTCAGATCTTGTAAGAGATGTAGAGGAGACTAACGCCTCAGTAGTAAGCGCAGTTCAGAGGGTCTCCTTTGCTGTGGATCGGAGCAAACGATGATGAGATTACATTCTTCAGGCATACTTTCATCCAACCAAATTTGGCTTATGAGTTGGTGGATATTACTTACCAAGTCATCTACGCCGGCTTTATAAAGCTTGTGGGAAGGCCGTCATTTCCGGAAGCATGTCAAGCTTGAGTTTAGATATTGCTATAATCACTTCACTTAGGTCAGGTTGTTGGTAGTTTTCGCTGGGGTTACTTGCTGGTGGGTGCGAGAAATCTACCACATCAGCTGCGGCTGATCTAATGGCCTGTTCAAATAGTTGCCATTGTTCTTCGACATTAGATGCTGGTGGTATGACGTATGTTGTTATTCGAGAGGTAAATGGACACGCGTTCTGCAAAGGATTTGCGATTGCAGTCTTACCACATTCATTGTTTTCATAATATTTCTGATTTTTTCTGGCGTGGTGGATATTCGCAATGGATATCACAGACCCTTGTTGCAGACAAGCACAAGAGTCGGATTCGATATTAGCCCGCTTATGGGTATGGAGGTGAGGAAACCCTGTGCTGGCTATAGTGGCATTTCGTTCCGCAGCGAAGTCACGTGCGTTTTCAGACGTGTTGACGTGTAAGCTGTGTTTTCCGGCAATAATACTAAAGATGTCTTCGCTTCCTACCTTTGCGTTAAAATCTCCCAGCAAGACTTTTACATCGCACTTTGGTAGTCGGTTTTGTTAAGAAACTCGTAGAGGCAATCTTTAGCTCATCGTTTTTCTCCGTCGGAGCTAATCGCATCGCATTCGTTAATGCCCACATCCGAATAATTGCTGTTTCTGCTCACTATAACACGGTCCGTACCATATGTCACAGTTTCTCATCATCTTTTTGCGCGGTCCATTCCATCGTATTTCCTGTATTGCAGTAAGCTTATAGTTTCCGCTGGTTGTTCGCCAGGACCTCTTTTGTTTAATATTCCCAAATTACAGGTGCAGATACGAACGTCGTTGTCCTTTTTTCGTTTTTTTTTTTTTTTTTTGTCTTCAACAATAAGATCGGTCCTTTACGAGGCTTTTGGTTGTTTCGTAAGAATGGTCTTCCGTGAGTGGGTAGTTAACCCACGGCACAATCCCCAACATGGGAGCCCAGTTCCAATTTATTAGATATCTTTAAAACACGTGGCTACCCGTATCCAGTACGGGATTGAGCGCTGTTGTTGAAATTTCGGCTCATCCGCCACAAATGAGATTCCGATGCTGAGATTCCATTCTTCAGGCATACTTTTATCCGACCATATTTGGCTAGTGAATTGGTGGGTATTACCAAAGATTATAAAGTCATACAGATGACGCACTGCATAGAAGAAAAATTGTTCTATGGCGGTCGTGCCGGCACAGCCGTGGAGGCTATCAGTATCCAGTACGGATTGAGCGTTGTTGATGGAATTTCGGCTCATCCGCCACATAGAGATTCCTAAATGAACTGTTTTCCGAATATTTCGAAGCAGCTCTTCTAGTTTTTTTACTTCGTCCATCCTAACTGGGATTTTGTTCACTTAGTCCATACTAACTGGGACTGTAGTCAACGGATGCGTTTACTCCATCTATGGAATACCTTGAAATGGAATATGCACGTTAGTCTGAACACACATCTACCCCATGGAGATATCCTGCCCTGGCGAGGTATCCGTCTGAGGGGACAATTTTCCGCAAAGCATAGTTCGTTGGAGCTTAAAATTCCATTCGATGTATGTGTCATCAGAACAAAAATCACTTCACTACAATTCGTAGATTAAATCGGCGAAGAATTTGTGTCGGAGGAAATCGGAAATGAATTGCACTTAGCTGTCAAAAATTGCATGAAAAATGAAATAGGGTGTTTTCATAAACGTTTGCCTAACTAAGATCTGCGTGTTCATAACGTCAGATTTTTGATCGAACAGACCCAGGTGAAATGCAGAAGATATCTTCATAAATGTCATAAGTCTCATCAGCATCTGCCAGATTGTGCATTTAAATTTGTTTTTGACTGCAGAAAGCGCAGGAGATAAAGAATACAAATTTTAAGTGCGAAAATAAAAGTTTGATTGGCCATTTTTCATTGAATTGTGTGTTTACAAAATCATTTCTGGGAAAAAAAAATCATTGAAGAGGACATTAAAAAGGTTGAACCATTCTTCTCCTTTGCCATTAATTTACAATTAAGAATATGCGCAACTTCTTTCGCGGTCCCTTCTAATTTTTGCCTGACGTTTCATTCAGTGACTACTTAAAATTATACTTAGGCAGCCCTGCAACCGTTCTGCAGAATTAGTGTGTTCATTAATGCAACAAAGAACGACGATTGGACTAGCGCAAATTTTTCGACGTTCATAAAAACACCCATATTCCGAAAAGCTTTTGAGAATAAAACCTCGAAGCTAAAATCCTGCGAATCGTACAAAATCGGAGAATTTTCCGCTCCGATGGATACCTCGCTAGGGCCGATTGTGTTGCTATTGCTACAGTGGACAATGTCCTTGCCCAATGCCTTACATTTGCGGTTAAATCTTAATGCTTGAGGCTTTCCCATTGAACATGGTGAGGAGACATATGCCTCTGCATCTCTGAGCCTCCTTTTTGTGAATCCCAACGCAGCGCTAAAGAAAATACGCATACAATTTTGTATAATATCCATTTTATTTCAGAAACATAAAAGGATTCTTAAAAACGAATACAGACCGATGTTTACATCATTTATTAAAATTAGAATTGTTTCTTTCTTTTTTCAAATTTTCTTCATCATATGTGAGTCCACATGATCGCATATCGGACAATAACAAAAAAAAACTCCAACAAAAAACCCATGGCTTATTTGTCTGATAATGTATTTTTTTTTAGAATTATAAACTACATGTAGTACAAGGGTATTATAGATTTCATTTGTTGTTTTCTTTTCTTTATACAAACTATTGCCGTTGAAAAAAAAAATGATTACGAAATATTTGTTATAAACCTAAGGTGTGTGTGTGTATGTTAGAAACTACTACAAACTTTTCTGCTGCAGACACACTAAAGAAAATTAGCAGCACCAAAAGCGTTTTTTTTTTTGTGAGAAGAAAACCAAATATTTTTTTTAATGTAGCATTTTTTATAAGACTAATCCTATGTATTCACGTTAACGATAAAAAAGTATTGAACAAAAGAGAACCTAATAGAACGATTTCGGGAGTTTTGAAGGGGAACATAATGGTAATTTATTTGTGATTTTTGTGAAATATATTTATTTAACCGCGCCTGTGCTGTGTATATTCCAATATTTTTTTGTACACTAAACTTCTTTTTTTTTATTAAACATCACGTTATATTATCATTACATATTCTTTTCTTTTTTTATAAATATCTAAAGTGTACGTTTTGTTTTAGTTTTTTTTTTTATTAAAATTCTTCTTTTTTTTTATTTTACCAACTAAGCATTCAAACAGAAATAGGTAATTATATAAATTTATATATACTCTTCGACAATACAATGAAAAAAAATTATAAGTGTTCTCATTTTACGCATCTCATCTCATTATAAAATTGTCCTTTTTGTTTATCTCTGGCATGTGTCGTCGAAATATGAAAAATATATTTATTTTTGTTTTTGTACTGGCCAGAGAAAAATAATAGGGTTTTTTTGTTCCGAAAGATGATTTTTTTTTAATACAAGATATTGGTGAGTCCCTTGATTTTAGTTTGTATGGGGTGTACAGTTAAACAAAAAAATGGTAGAAAGAGAAGTTTTGTTTTTATGTGAAGTTTAAATGTTGGACTTCTTATTTTATGCCGCAATTAGCTGAAAGAGAAGGTATAGGTTTATTATTTTTGAGTTGATAATAAGCCTGAGTAACAGACTTACCGCTTTGACAGTGGACTTTATGAAATCTTTCTTTTCTGTTAGATCAAAGTCTGGATATTTAGCGTACACTTGTTTGCATACTGTTTTCATTGTGATTTCCTCCAAATTGGCTTTATCTAGAATTTCTTTAACGTAACTCTTTATTTGATCGTCCTGAAAAAAAAAAAAACAAGGAGAAGTACATTTATTCTGTTGGATGACGAGAAATGTTAAAAAGGAAAGGGTCCTTCATTAGCGGCATGACAACTACTTTCAGTGTTAACGCACCATTGAATCGATTAACGTACGGTCAATGTCAAAATATTCAGTAAAATCAACATTTTTATGATGGTGAAGTACACGAAGGAACGACGCTTGTTTGTTTGTTTATAATTTTTGATTAAATGAAAGAGAATGGATCTTATATTGATAAATGTTTTAATTAATGTCGGCAATTATATATGGAATACAATATCAAGTAAATGTCCGCCTCTGTTATTCTCACAAATGTGAGCCCTTTTGATGTGCTTTTTATTACATTCGCACACATTTCACGCGGTATTTCATAAATTTCATCACGAATATTTTGTTTGAGTTGCTCAAACGTTTCTGGTTTCTTTGCATAAACCTTGCTTTTCAGTCCGGAGCAGTAAAATCAGGCGACCGTGGAGGCCAATCAACATCACCATTTCTTGAAATAACTTTTTGTGGAAAGAGGTCTCGCAGTAATGCCTTTGTAATCCTGGCTGTATGCGACGTGGCACCGTCTTGTTGATACCACATGTTAATCAAGCCCAAAGGATGCAGTTTGGCGTTAAAAAGTTTCAATCATATCACGATATTGCTCTCCATTCACAGTTACCGTTACCGTTTTCCATTGCCCAGAACCGACTATTCTGTTTATTCACATACTCATTCAAATGAAAATGTGCCTCGTCACTCTTTATGATTTTTTTCATGAAAATCGGGGTTGTCATGGGCTAGCTGTAACCTCCTATTGGCATATGTACGGCGGCGAAAAGGATCTTGTGGAAGAAGCTCTTGAGTCAACTGAATCTTAAATGGAAACAAATGCAAACCCTTGTGCAAAATTGTGGCCAAAGTTGAACTTTGGACCCTCTTTCTTCGAAATCATTCACTACTAACAGTGAGTTTTGTTGGCACGTTGTTTCTCCCAAAAATTTCTCATCGTCACAGTAATCGATGATTGATTATGATGAAATGTTTTAACGATTAAAACACGTTGGTTTATCGAAAAAAAATTTTTATAATAAATTTGCCACGTGTCTTCTTCACGACTGCCAAATATAAACTTTCAAGACTAATGGTTACCGAAATGGCGGCAAAACTTAGTAGTATACCTTCCCGGTGGAAGGTATACTACTAATTTTTTTCTTTTAAATTGACTATCGAAAATCCGGCCGTAATTCTCCCAAGAAACAAGCAATTTATAGGGTTCAGTTATAGCTATCATTGAAAACCGTCATTGGAAACTATTGTTATAAATTTATTAAAATAGAAGCTTTTAAGTCCTTAAACCCTTTATGAGACACTTGTCAGAAAACTATTGCAGATATTTAGTGGCTACGAATTAAAGAGGGTTTGTGTAGGGTTTGGTCAGGCTTGGAAAACACAAAAGGGGGTGTTTTCTGGTTAAATACGCACTTATAATTCTTAAGCCGCTATCTGAATTGTATAATTTTCGTCAGAATACTCTGTATATACGCAGGACCGAAGAAGAAATGTATTTCAATGCGGTTGACCTGATTAGCTGGATGAGTTCAAAAACAGGAGGTCTTACGAAACGGAATACCGACTAATATTCAGTAAACAAAGGTTACAAAATACAAGTTGTGTGAGAAATGTCGCAGAAAGTGACATTTATGTCAATTTCCCTACAAGTGAAAAGGCAATGGCAGTATTGGTATGGTAAGGTATGAACTAACCACTAATGGTACCATAGCGACAGATAAGGCATCAAACCTAAGCTTTTTTATTTACCGTTGAGAATCGTTTCAAATTTGCCTCTTCCTCTACCCACTCTGATTTCTATTTAAACAGAGATTCTGTCGACTTTGTCACCGTGAGGTGATATTTTAAAGTTCTCTTGCATAAAAACATTGCATAATGGTTTGAACCGTTTTTACCTTTTGCATAATCGTCTTCTTCCGACTTATGGTAGCATAGCCTTGACGTCTTATAGGCTGGAAGACTGCGTGTTCTATCTTTTTCCTACACGGTATGTTGCTCTCGCATTACGCAGGTTTTGTTGCAGTGGTTTTACCAGCACCTAAAACAAACATCGCGTCATTCCAATATGGGCAATAGGCCTGTATTATTATTAACCTTATTGGATCTCAATGACTATGCATGCACCTGTTTAAGCACTATGAACAGACCAAACTGCTTAAAGACCTTAACAAAGTTAAGACCTCAGTGGTAATTAGAACTATTGCAAATGGAGGTGCCTGAAATTTGGAGCAACAAATATCATCTAGACTTCATTGTTGTATCCAAAGTACAAATGCGATTATACAACTCACAAGAAATACGTAACGTTGTAAAAATCCCCTCAATTTGATGTGCCTCATATATTTTAAATCCTTTGGAAGATTAGATAGACGCGAGAAAACAGAGACCTTACTAGCTTTGTTGTACGTTACAAATTCATCCGTCTTCGCTGAGCGTTTCTTTTTTAGTTGCCAAAAATCTTAGGTCCCGTTTTAGTTGATGCGCTATGGAGACGAAGGTTCAACAACGAAGTTCAAGAGAAAGTCTCCGCCGTAATCTATTATTTAATCTTGTCCAAGAGAAAAAAAACTCTGCATTGGACGTTTAAGATGGATAGGACGTATAGAGCGAATGGATATGAATCCTCGGGCTCGCAGATTCTTCGATTACATCCAGACGTCGGACGCCTTAAGTGGTGCGCACAAGTAGAAACCGACCGTAACCAACTTGTGTGCGAAACTTTAGAGGCACGTAGCTAAGAACTGGGATAATTGTAGAGGCATGTTGGTTAGGGCCCAGATTATTTCCTTACTTTATTGCCACTTAGGTAAGTAACTATATAAATATGTGTGAAGGCACTTATAAGTAGGTGGTAGTATTTGAAAACCTTTTGCAGAGTGTATTCAGTAATAAGTCTGCCGAGTAGCATAGTAGTATTTGGCAAGCAAAAATGAATGATCCCTGTTTTATCCACACACCCATTTTTAGGCTAGCAACCTCTATTTTCCAACTAAGCAAGGGATTGCCACAGCGACGGTATTAATAAAGTAATAACAGTAAGTATACGAACGTATACAACTGGTTCAAACATTTCACTTTTAAGAATGCATGCGTTAGGCAGCCATATTATACGACAAAGACAACGAGGAGTTGTCTTAGGAAGTAATGACAGGACGAATTAAAACGCAACGACGAGATTATCCTAGAGTTCTCAATAAAAAAATATTGGAGACTTCAAAAATGGCTTAGAAATAAACGGTCCCAGGCACACCAAAGAATTCACAAATGCTCCATCACGAGCATAAGAATTTTTGACGTTGATCGTCCCTCGTAGGATGGCTTGCACAAATATATTTACTCAAAAATGTTCTAGAGATTTTCTAATGGATTTCAGGCAACTAACCACTGGTTAGTTAAATAAATACAGTTGACCCTTAAGGATTGAAACCTTGTCGATACAATTAACAGGTGATCTTTTCAAACTATTTTAAACATATAAACTCACCGTTGGGAAAGCTGGTTTGCCTTTCTTTGTTAGAGGTTCATCCTCCGATTCATCTTTGTCATCTTCATCACCAGACGAATCTTTCTTCGATTTTCTCGGCTTAGCTGCAGCTGAAAATAGAAACACACGTAATCAAAGTTGATAAAAACTGGGGGAAAAGGCAAAACTAACGTTTCACAGGTGTCTTTGCTTTGTTATTTGTTTTGCTGTTTTTAGGGACGACTGCGGGTGCTGGAGATTTTTTAGGCTTCTTCTTCTTGGCATCATCCTATGCAGAATAATCAAATGTTAACATCTATTCACTTACAACAACATTTTCGCATTTTTTTCAATATTTCTTACCTCACTTTTATTACTGTCCAAGTCTGATAATTCCACGTCTGATGGATCATCTGCACTTTCGGAATTATTGCGTTTCTTCGGAGCACTACGTCTTCCTGGTCTTACAGCTGATGGCCGACCTCGTGAAGCCTTAACTGGGGGTGCAGAACGTTTCTTTTTTGGTGCCGCCTAGAAAGGCAAGGGTATTTGTTTAGACAAAAAAAAAAACATTTTGATTAACTACAGGAGAGTCACGAATCTTCACTGATTGAGAGTAATTGAGAACAGTGTGCCATTACAGTATACTGTATTTTATTTGAAGGGCAACGAAAAATTAAAAAAAAAATAGCAAGCCTAAGTCAATAATTCGTTAACACAAACATTTCCCGAGACACTTGAGGCGCTTTACATAATGATATATGATCATCGAGGTAATTTTAACAACTCGGATCGTACAATAGCATTCATATCAAGAGCGTAAAACAATATCGTAAGAAATTACTAATTTGGTTTGTGAATAAGGACTAGAAAGGAGAACTGCAAAGAAGCATCTCATCAGAAATAGACATGATAGTGATGTCACGATGAAATCCTCCGTCCATCACCACTTTGAAACTCAGGAAAAGCTAAATAACCAAATAACCAAAACTCCAAAAAAAAAAAGTTCCATTGGTACTGGGGTTGTTTTTCTTTGCAACTCAACCAACAACGTTGCAAACTCTCTTGAGCAGTAAAATGTATGAATAATTGGTGTGTATGGTTCGCTTCGGAGTCTATATTCAAACTTACATCACTATCTGCATCTGAAATTTCGGATTCTTCTTCAGAATCTGATCCTCTTCTACGGCCCTTTCTTGCACTTGGGCGACCTCGACCGGTCGTACGTGTCGACTGGCGTTTGCGACCAGCTTCCGAGTCTGAATTACCCCCCGATGGATTATACTAGAGAGACAATTTTATTTTTTTTTTTTTAAACTTAGGAATACATTATTTTCTGAAGAAATGCGAAGTAGTGACTTACATCTGAACCAGATTCGGAATCATCATTCCTTCGCCGACGCTTTGAGACTGGTGCTTTTTGAGTACTTTCCTCAGAGCTGGAAAAGTCCACATAGGCTGACATTTCTAAAAAGAAAACATTTAGCATGACAATTTGGCGTACAATGTAAGATTGGCATACTCTTGCCAGCGGTTGCACGTCGTGGGCGTCCTGTGGAATTTTTAGCACCGCGTTGATTTGGTCGCTTACGTTTACGCTTGTCTTCCTCTTCGCTGACCTCTTCCTCTTCTTCCTCCTCGACGACATCATCATCCTCTTCGTCTTCTTCTTCCTCGTCTTCGACGGGGTCTTCGATAATTGCAGCTTCATTTGGATCCATTAAGAATTTTAAAACTCTCTCTGCGATCTCATCCTTAGTACCTAAACCAGTGGTATTTGTTTTTAAATATTACAATCTATCTCTATTCTTTTGTCCCTACCTTTACGGTCCAACGCCAACACATCACAAATACCCTTCAAAGTCTTTGTGTCAACTTTCTTGATCGATTCGAACTTTTTCTTATACTCGCTGGTATCAGGTTCAAATTCAAAACCGGCAAAGCTGCGAAGATTCTTCTTGACAACGTTATTCTTACCTTGAGAACCAAAACAGATCTGTAAATGAAATAAGGAAATCGTATAAGAATTGTGATTGTGGACGTTTTATTCTTTGACATACCGTGTGCAGAGTCTGCAATCCATCCACTCTGGTTTTGTTGATGTTATCGAATATTTTGGTAATATCTGCTAGTGATGTACCTTCCTCGTTATTTTCTTCATCTTCTTTGCCGTCTTCGGTATCTTTTTCGTCTTTTGCTTTTTTCTTATCGTCAGATGCGACGGTGTCAGTCCCATTTTCCTCTTTTGCGTCAGTTTTCTTGGAATCTTTCTTGGTTTCTTTTTTTACTTCTTTCTTGGCGTCTTTTTTCTCATCCAAAGTGTCTTCCTTTTCCTCATCTTCGTCTTCATCAGCTTCGCTATCAACTTTTGCCTTTTCGTCAGATTTTTTCTTATCGGAGGAATCTTCTGCGCAATCAGCCTCTTCATTGTCGTCCTTGGAATCTTTTTTTTCGGTGTCATTTGCGGTTATATCTTTCTTCGAGACGCTAGCGCCGTCAGCCTTGTCATTATCAACTGACAAAAAAAAAATTAAGTTTTTTTTTAGTGCACCATTGAATTCTCACCGAGGCGGTAAAAACGATATAAAAGTGAGCATAACTAGTGACAGTTAGCTAAGATCCTGTCTAACTAGAAAGGCGTGAAAGAGCAAGATCACTTCAAACTATAACCCCACATTACAGGAAGAGAAATCATAGAGGAATTTGGAAGACTTGTCTTGTATTTCTTATATAAACTTAGCTAACACAGAGTTGACACAGAGTTGACTTCCCATTAAGTCTAACCTAGGCAATGACTGTGAAAAATTCTTGTAAAAAACAGTAACATTAACAGCAAAAGCTTTTGAAGTTCATAGCCATGGTTTGAAGTGGTTCTTAAAAGAAAAATCTGCACTAAGACCAAAGATAGGTCTATTGTATACAAGATGAGGCTGGAAATTTTCAGCTAATCCTTAGACCAAGTAAAGATTGAGAAGTTGAGAAGTATTCACATATGTTGACTTTAATGCCATGTGGAGTTTGTCCTTTTATTCCATCCTCTTTTTAGTTCCTTCATTGTGTCTCGGAACCCAACATATCGTGCTCCGCTGGACAATCTCGATTAGATATTGGCTGCAGACTTCATTGCTTTTTAACCGTGTTGAATTAAAAAGCATTGATATCTCTATATATCACATTATTATTACGGCTACGAAGACCCTGCAGTTGGTTGATTGAAAAGGAAATGAATTATAGGTCATTGAAAAGAACCTGTTTTTTTTTTTTAATTTTCTGATGCCAGTAAGTCAAGTAAGGGCGAGTACGTTGTTAAGGTGTAAAGAATAAGAATCAAGATTTTAACTATCTCCAACTCTAAATAGAAAAATAAAGGCTGTCACATAATTCGCGCAAAATGTAATTTTGATAGAAATTTTAAAGCTTAAATTTTAGAGAGTATACAGATTGGGGCAATGTATGGAATAGCACATCGGACAAATGGCTGCCACGGCTTTGTTGTCAAGTACGTAATCTTTTATTGAAATTTTCAATTACCGTTTCGTATAAATGTGGCTGGATTTCTTTAATTCACCGCCCAATTTGCTCTCATAAGGCGTTGGTGGTCGTGGGCTTGTTTGCGAAAATCCTGACTAAAAAAAAACCAATGAATAAAGTCCAATGGCGTTAAATTGCAAGATAAGGATGCCCAATTCTGATCGCAAAAACGGCCGATTACTCAATTAGATAATGACTCATTTAGTAATTGAATTGTTTTTCTACCTTTGTGGCATGTGGCACCGTCTTGTTGTAACCACATGTTGGTCATTTCCATATGTTGTAATTTATACACTAAAAACAAGGTAATCATGTCACGAAAGCGAACACCATTTATTTTTACTGCCTGACCAGCCGTATTTTCGAAGAAGAATGGTTCGATAATGCCTCCAGCTCAAAAACCCGCGCCAAACAGACACGCGTTGTGGGTACATTTTCTTCTCAACAATTTCTCGTGCTCTTTCTGAACCACGAATGCGACAATTTTACGATTTCAAGGAAGATGATTTGTTCGAAAAATTAGCATCCACTTGTTTTTGTTCCAAAATCCATTCATGCATGGTCAGTAGTTTTCAGTTCCTAAGTCAATTGAGCTTTGTAAGCATGAAGTTTTAAGTCATTCGGGACAATATCCTGTAGGGGTTCTTCTCGAATGTCCGATTCTTTGCTACGGTACCGAATTGATGTTCTTGGACTTTCAGCAATACTTTTGCGAACTGCATTGAAGTTTTCTGTTGAACGACTTGTGACAGAACACCCACAATGTCTAAAATCACTAATTGATCCAGTCTCCTTAAATTTTTCAATTATTCTCTTCATAGTTGATGGTTTTTAATCACTATGGCGACAAACCTTCACTTGGGTTCATTATCATTCATTATCGGAAAGTGGTTTTAAACGTGTTAAAATTTCGAAGTGGTAAATGAAAAGTCAAAATTTGTATGGGAAATCTTTTACAACAATATCGAAAATTCAGCACAGGAAGTGGGTGTGTAAACTGTGATGGTAAACATTCTTAACTTTTTAAATACTGTTTTGACATTGAATCAATCACTTTCACACATTAAACATATGCGCTAAACAGAAAAAATGTCGAAAACAGAAAGAGTGAGATTGAATTCAGTGGGTTATTGCATTATTTAGTGGTACAGTTTTAGGGTCGTTCATGAAACGTCATCTTAAAATTACAATCTTTTGTACGTAGTAAATTTACGACTTTGAATACCTTTGCGTTGTACTTTCGTATAGCGCTAGATTTTCACTAACCCCAGGCCCAAACTGTTAGCTGTTACATTGTTATATTTTTTTCCGTTGGCAACACAGTCATGCCTATCGCGAATAAATTTTCCCAGGAAACTGGTACCATTCAGCAAACATTGTTGACAATGGAAAAGTTACCGGGAAATTTTATTTGCGATAGGTCTGAGTATGTACTAATAAATGGTGCAAAATTCAAAGTTTGCGTGCATTCTTGGACAACTTTCAGAATTTCTAAATTGAATATTTTGACTAAAAAAATATTTTTTCTGTCTTTCCAATCCGCATTTCTTTGAGCAAGTTATCTTCTTTGGATGCATACACAGCAACTCAAGTGTTTTGATTTTTCTTCGAAACTCTCAACAACTAAGCGGCAACAAAGTGTTGTGGTTCAAGCCCCAACAGGAGAACTTTTTTTTTTATATAGGTCATGGTTATACATTATTATAATTTTTTTTCGTGCTAACTATGTAGTTATTTTTACAAATATTGTTTTAAGGAAACTTACTTTTCATTTACCACTTCGGTAAAGGTTTACAGATAAACCCAATCAAAGGTGAAGATCCGTAAAAGCAAAGAATATAATTTACTTTGCCAAGGAACTTTTTAAAGTGCAATTTTGCTATTATAATAATCATCAAGTCACATCATAGGTAGAACTTTAAACCCAATGTTCATACTCCGGAAAGTCTTTTTTTTTTATTTAATCCATGAAGGCATTTGTATTTTGGCAGCTCTATCTGTTTTTATTAAGAATGCTAGCTCGAATGTGAATAACTTAGAAAAAGTCAGAAGAGTAAGACTTTCCATTTACTCTAAGCCCATAATTAGAAATTGCTACCTCGCATGACGTACCTGTACTTGTAAAATTTTATAAACTTGGCCATCTGACTGATTTCTCCGTATTGACAAGGTGTTCCTGCAAAGTTTAACAAATTAATGAACACACAAAAAATTTAGCCTTTCTTCCTGATCACTGTAACCTGTTTCATCACTGATATTCGTCTGTCGAAGACCAAAGCACCATATAGATTTCGGCCTGACATGCATGTGCTCACGGCTGTAGTTCAGTAATTGGAGAATAAATTCATTGGGACTTAATATCCTCTAAGTTACTGGCCCATTAATTATATTTTGAACCAACACTACTAGATTTAAAATGAGCATATTTTGATGGTGTATTTCAAAAACATCCCCGATTTCAAGATAATGCCAGGCTGAGTCAAAGTATCATATTATTTATGTGTGCTCGACGAGAATTTCCAAATGCAAGTGTGCGTAGGTACGTTTCATCCCAATATTTTTCATGGACTAGGTATAAACTCAAAAAAAAAAAAAAAAAAGGATCGACTAGTTTCGAAACAAACTTGAACTACAGCTTTGTTTCAAGTGGTTGCTGTAACATCCATCAACTCCATCCTAACCACCAGGCGTGATTTCTGTGACACTGCAATGTAAATGTCAAATTTGTTTCAAATGATTTGAGACTAAATTTTACCGCCCTGTTGAATGAGTCGTCATCACGTATTCGACTTCCAACGACACGATTAACAAACCGCTTTAAACCGCAAGTCAATCCCTGAAGTACGACGTTTGCAGAATCGTATGTTCGATTTATGCTGGAAGATGCGTCTCTTCTTAACCTAGTTATCATTACCATAGCCTTTACAAACAAAAATTGTATCTCACGTGTTTATTTTCCTGACTGTTCAGACCCTGTTTCAGATAATTACATGATGATAAGTGACAACATTTCATGCGGGAAAACTCCCGTGTAAACTTTCCAATTAAAGTTCTAGAGCAATATAGAGAAAACACAGAGAATGTGATTGAACATAAGCTACCACGTCGGTTTTTTTTTTTTTTTTTTTTTTGTACAAACAGTTAGTTTTAGAGAATAATCCTGAAGCAATTCGTGCTTAAGGATCTCAAACGTATTATGTTCATAAGAACGTACATCCATGCAGAATACTCAATACCGACCGAAATATGTACATTCAATTTTAATGCAGTTAACGCCCAGGACAATTTACGCGTTATATGTGCAAATGTAGGTGAAACAATTTGTGCACCACACGCACGCACCGCCAAAAATCAACATTATGAAAAAAAAAAAAAAATGTCCTCAAGTCTGGAATGTTTTAATCGGCGTAATAGTGACCGATCAACAATGAAAAACTCGAGATTTTTTCTATTCCTTGAACATTACTATACCAAACCATATTTTTCAGGGTCTGATATGAACAATTCAAGGGTGTACCAATATGAATAAATAAATAAACGGATAGTGGTGGGATTCGAACCTAGGCATTTGCGCGCGTTCGTCAATCTAACTTCAGCGTCCAACGACATACACACAACGCCAAGCCGGTGACACCATTGTACATGGACCAACACCAAACAAAAACAAAAAGTACACGAATAGTTCCCCCAAATATATAGTGCAGTGCCCCATTTACCTGATTCCTCAATATCGGCCTTTTTATCATCCGCGGACGCATTTGTGGATTTTTTTTCATTTTCAGATTTTTCATCGACAATCTTTGCTGCCGTGATGGTTGCTGGTGGAGCCTTTTCTGCGACCGATGCTGTATCTTCTCCTGCTTTCTCTTTTTCCTGCAAAAATACACAAAATTAAAATAAAAAAAACCATTCAATTTATTACGTTGTCACTGTAGCTACACCCGCATGCACTTTGCAATATTTGATGGGAAAAATTATTTTTTGCAAGAAACTTTTTTTTTTTGTTAAATTATTTTTTTCCAGAAAACCGCGGTGAGCGAATCGAAATTCGCTCTCGCTCAGATAGTTTAGGATTTTTCGCCCCGAAGTAAATACGTGAACTTTTTTTGACAACACAAACTGACGCCATGTTTATATATTGTGACGCGCTCGAAACTTATTTTCTACATTTTACACAAAAATCGAAAAGTTTTCCAAAAAACTTTTAACCACAGACACAATGCGAATATTGAAGTTTATTTTGAAACACTTTTGAGAATTTTACATACCATATTTTCAATGGATTTATCTTTTTCACCGTCAGCCGACATGCTTATGGAAAAACTTGTATTTGTCCAGTATCAGGGAAATTTCAAGTGGAACAGTAATGGCGATGAAAATTGTGACATTTAATATGGTTTCGTAAATGGCAGTGCCTTTTCGTGTTGATTGGTTTGGTCGAAAGGGAAATATATTTTGATTGGGAAATTGTTTGGTGGGGAAAAATGTTCGAGAAGCATTTAAATCTTTATACCGATAGATGAAGGTTTTCAGAGTTTTTTTTGTTTATTTATATAAGTCTACCATTATTTAACAATTTACAGACAATATAATTATTTAAAAAAAAAACTCTGTCAGAATTTAGATTTTATGTGCCCAATCGGTTTTTTCTTTCACTACTTACTTCCAAATAATGACAAAACCATGCACAAATTATGTTTAAAATTCACTTATGTATTAAATGAACAGAATTTACCTACAGAATCTAATTCATGTATGTTTCAATAACATTGATTGCCGAAAGCGAATCGAAATTAAAATTTCAAGCTGTCAATTGTTTTGGTGTTGGTGTAACGGCGTTTTCCATTACAATCTAGTAAATCTAGATTTAGATCTGAAATTTGATCTTTTTGTTACTACCAAAAGAATACGATTTCAGTTTTCTTTGGATTTGATTGTTGTGATTTCGTGCCTGTGTAGTTGTCAAGTTTCACGTCACACAGATTGATTGTTTTTGATTTCATTTATAGTTTACATAGAACTGAGGCAGTTTTAAGGTTTAATAATAGTTTTTCACAAACGAAATAATAATTAATCAAAACGAAACTCACTCTAGTCAAACTGAGAGCTTTAATTTATAGTTATTAGATGGGTAAATCTTGCGAAAAATCCAGATTTGCAAAATCCATCCGAGATAAAAAAAAAAACAAATATTAATGGAACACAACAACGGTCAAAATTGGAATTTTGACAGATATAAATTGTTTCCAGTAACACAGGTTGCTTTTTTTGTGTATATTCATTTTTATTTTACTTCTTCTTAAAACTAACTTACATGCTAGACAAACATTCATGAAAAAAACTAGCCTTTTGATTAGCCTTTTGACAGATCTTTGTAAAAAAAATTGATTTTTTACCAATAGAAAACGCCATATGTAAGTGTAAATCAAAATTGCAGAAGTATAATGAGGGTGTAGTAAATTCACCAAAGTCCAAAAAAGCGTCATATGGGCTATGTGAATTATAGAAATAAATTAGTAGGTACAAACTATTTTAATTTATTTTTTTGCAATATTCCTATGGTTAATTGTTACGCTGATATTGGAAAATGTATCCTATAGTGAAAATACCAATAAAGAATTAAAACAAACAAGCTGTTAAATGGCAATCGAATAAAGACAAGTATAAAGTAGTTATATCCCTCCCTTTATTGTTTGCTTTTAAATAATATTTTTAAACAAATTTTTAAGCAAAACCGAACTGTGGAACAAAGAATAAACTAATTTTAAACGCTAGGCGTATTCCCTTTAAGATATCTAAGATTTTTTCATCCGACGCCTCAGCTTACATTTTTAATTATGTGAAGCAACAATCTCAACAGCAGGAATTTTTTGCTGTCAAACAGCTATTTCCTTACTTCCCAGCTAATACAAATTATAATTTAATTTTAAGTTATTTCCAAAATATTTTTGAAAGGAAAGGCAAATAGATAAATCTAACAAATTGTAGTGTTTGGGTAAATGACCAGCGCTAAGCAATTGTATTCTGAAGAGCATTGTTCCACAACATCCTTTTATGCGATCGAAGTCACGATGTAAGCCCCTTGAACACCGTGGCAATACACACAAAAGCGTCAGTTTTTACACCTGAAATAGGCTAAAATCGAAAACAACCCCCTCAATTGGAATTGAAACATTCACATTCCCATACCGAGATTTCCGTTTGAAATTTATTTTCGGTAGATTTGTATGTAATCTTCCCTTTTGGGCTTACATACAATCTACCAATCTCGTTGAAGATGACCTTCATTCCAATGAACGTGTTGGCAGGCACTAACAGTTTGTTGATGACCTCAATTCAATCGGATCTGATCTATTCCCATGTAAGCCATCTACGATAGCATGTCTAGGGGAACCTATAAGATCACTTGTATAAGTGCCAAAAACAATACCGATGTTTCATTATCCCCTGTTTTAAGAAGTGTTTACTTTACTAGATATTACGTTGCCACATTTTACATTTTCTTTTCCCAAAAGCGTTCTGTAAATTACAAACATTCTGGATTTTGTGGCGGTGACAAAAGGCTTCTTACATTATTATTATTACTATTTTTTTTGTTTTATTCCATAAAATGTTGGACCGTTTTTACGCGGTATCAATAGTGTCGTAATTTTGTTTTTCCTTTGTTGGCGGTAAGTTATATGCTGCTCATTTGATACAAAAAAATAACCTTAGGATTTGTAATAGGGGCCATATACTGCTTCAGCCGGCATGTACAATAACAAGTTCCTTCCAAAGCAGAGAATTTTCAGTTCATAGGGGCTAAATTTTAGGCCTTTTCGGAGATTGTGATAAATTTTAGCGCCACTTCTTTCCACTGCTTTTTTTCTAACGTCAAGATAAATGCACACTAATTAGATAAGCGACAAAAATGTCGGGAAATATGGATTTTTCCGTCAAAAATGTATCCATTGCCATAAGCCGATTATTTACGTTTTCTTTACTTATTTCAACTTCAAAACATTCCAAATAAATAAGTGAAAACTTGTCACCTGCCTGTTTATATTTTGTTCCACCAAATGTGCGTAACAACGGTAATCATTAGGGGTTTTCATGCATTGCCAGAAAGTAAAGTTGTAGTTGTAGTAAACATTGTAAACATGATAAAATTACGACCTGATAAACGAACGGTCAAAATTTTTATGGGAAATCTTTTCCAACGATATCGATATTTTCTCTTGAAATGCTATTTTGACACTTAATCAGTCATTTCACACATCAAAAGTATTCGATTCACTGAAAAAACTATGTAGAATAGAAAGAGAACAATAGGAACAAAATTCTATCAATTAATAAATTACTAAATTGGGATTCAATTCAGCGGGTTACCGCATCATTTAGTGGTACAGTTTTAGGGTCATTCATGAAACGTCGTCGTAAAATTACAATCTTTCGCTAGTAGTAAAATTACGAAGTTGCATGAATACCCTTATTGTTTATAAAATCTACAAATGGTCGAATGGGACATTAAATGACTCCCATACTTGTGTTTGTGCCCTAATAGAATATCCCATTAAATATCCCACTGTCACCTGCGACTGATTGCAACTGGCAACTCAATTTCGGCAAGTGTGCTATTTTGCTTCTTGGCGTTGGCATCTCCGTTATTGGCGGTTTAATTTCAGAGAGTACGCCGGTTGTCGCATTTGATTGTCATTGTTTATTTGTTTATATTTTGTTTGGAATTAGTCATCAAGAGTGCACAGTACCATGGGAATTCTAGGGTTATCGAAACTAATCGCCGACGTTGCGCCATTTGCCATCAAAGAAGGCGAAATTAAGAACTTTTTCGGTATGTCATTGAATTTATGTTTCGATTTCCTCTTAAAAATACCTTCTACCACACTAGGTCGCAAAATCGCTATCGATGCCTCTATGTGCTTGTATCAATTTCTTATCGCTGTGCGAAGTGAAGGTAAGTCATGTCAATCTTCTATGTGCGTCAAAAATCGAATCCAAGTCTTCATCTAGGTGCTCAGTTGACTACAGTGGATGGAGAGCCTACCTCTCATCTGATGGGAATGTTTTACCGCACCATACGCCTTCTGGAGAATGGTATTAAGCCAGTTTATGTGTTTGATGGTAAGCCACCAGATCTAAAGTCCGGGGAGTTGGCTAAGCGTGCTGAACGTCGTGAGGAAGCACAAAAAGCACTGGATAAAGCCACCGAGGCAGGTGATGAGGCTGACATGGACAAATTCAATCGAAGATTGGTTCGTGTCACCAAGGAGCACTGTGCAGAAGCAAAAGAATTGCTCAAACTAATGGGAGTTCCATATGTCGATGCGCCGTGTGAAGCAGAAGCACAATGTGCCGCACTTGTTAAGTCGGGAAAGGTCTATGCAACAGCCACAGAGGATATGGATGCTCTCACGTTTGGCTCGTCCATAATGCTAAGGCATCTTACATTCAGCGAGGCAAGAAAGATGCCAGTCAAGGAGTACAACTATGAGAAGATTCTAAAAGGTTTTGAGTTAAATTCTCAAGAGGTTAGTGAACTAAATTGACCTGGAATGGATGTATCTACAAATTTTCAATTTTAGTTTATCGATTTGTGCATATTGTTGGGATGTGATTACTGCGACAGTATTAAAGGCGTTGGTCCAAAACGTGCTATTGAGATGATCAACACGTACAGAGACATTGAGACAATTCTGGACAATCTTGACCGTAAGAAGTACGCAGTTCCGGAAAACTGGAACTACGAAGTTGCAAGACAGCTGTTTATTACACCCGATATTGCAAACCCAGAGGAAATTGATGTGCGTTTGCTTGAAACCATTTTGCCTATTCGTTATGACTTTATTTCGATTCCAGCTTAAATGGACAGATCCCGACGAGGATGGTCTTGTAAAGTTTCTTTGTGGTGATCGTCAGTTTAGCGAAGATCGAGTACGCTCGGGTGCGAAAAAAATTATTAAATCGAAAAACACTTCCACTCAGGGAAGGTTGGACAGCTTTTTTAAGGCAAGCGAGGGTTTTTATTTTTGTACGGTTTTCCTTGACTGATATAATGTGTTTTGTAGGTTCTTCCATCAGTTGCTACACCGAAGCGAAAGGCTGAAGATTCTAAGAAGGGAATTGTCAAGAAGGCGAAATCATCAACCCCACGTGGAAGGAAACCAAAGTAAATTATATTCCATAATTTTGGTTATTAAGGAGTTGCTATTTTTAAGTTTTTTTTTTCAAATAAATTGCTGTTGCTACTAGTTGTAAGTTTATTAATTATTAACAGTTCTATTTTCGGGAACACGATGCTGAAAGAACTGTATCCAATCATCTCCAGCCGCTGTAAATCGTTGTCATTTGCACTTTCGTTGTTGAATTTAAGGTTTTATGTTGCTACCCTCTTCGTTATCGACATGGTCGTCAATATTAATTGCTTCATCTTACCAGATAGCGCAGATTGCTTGCCATCGCCGATTAACAGTCATTGAAAGTAAACACCTTGATTTTTCTTTTCGACAGTTTTTTTTTCGGGTAAAACTTCCAACCTCCATTTCTGGCCTCTCTTTCACCCCGATCGTTGGATTTGTTTTTTCCACTGATCAACGTTTATGTGATGATTTTTTTTTGAAGGTTGTGGACAACATGTGTGATTTCAGAAGAACGGCTCATTACGTAGTTCCATGTGTCCGAATTCCCCAGACGATAGAAAAAAATCAGACTTATGGCAGAGAGTGTTGACTCGAACGATGGTTTTTTCACAATGGAAATTCGAATTTAATAGGCGATTTTTTTCGAAATACGGAGAACAGCCCTGTTTTTCCTTATAACGATATTGAAGAAAGAGTCGCTCTGAATTATTTTTATCTGCGCTTGGCGACCTAAGAATCGTTTTACGTTTTAATTCAAATGGCATAGTCGCCAAGTGGGTGATGCTGTTCGTGCAAAAAGATGAACTGCTAAGGGGTCTTCCGTACCTTTGAGAACGATTACCACTGAGACGGTAGTCGAGACCTCATGAGCAATCGCTCAATAATTTTCTGTGATTTGACGATTATTGCTTTACGTGAAGCAAATAAAGTGATATCGCCGACAACAAAAACGACAATTGAATTTACGTGATGCAAGATGTACCGTCGAAATGTTATAGTAAAACGATAATCACGACTGAATTCCAAAACGCAGTACTTTTGCATTACTGCTTAATCAAGCGTTCCAAAACGCAAAAGAATTTCTTTGATGCAATCGTATTACGAAAGCATATACTGTGCAAACAGACGCAAAAGGAGCATCGTGAATGTTTGTGATGCATAACATATGCGAAGCGCAAAAGTATTCATAACCTGGCACCAGAAAAGCAGTTTGCGCATTTTTTTTTGACGTTCTACAATTTAGCCCACTTAACGGAATGACAACTGTCGTGTTATGACTTCTTCCAATATAAGCACTGAGCAGTCAATATTTTAACAACCCTGTTTTAAAATACAATAAAAAACAAACCCTGCTCATCTTCGGTCAATACCTACATATGTCTTCTATCGAATGTAAAGAAGATTTTCGACAAAACAGTCCATCGAGCCCTGTTGAAATGAGTTTAGAACCTCATTGGTTGGGGCTTCTAGCTATACCGAAAAAAGTCATATGCTATATGGATATCGCTTAAACAATGAAAGGATGACCATGTTTCGATTTTGAATCGCTGGGTGGAAAAATTTAACTATATATTTCTGATTTCACGACTTCAATCAAATTTGACAGCCCTATAAATGATTCAAGTTGGTTGCGCTTCAAAAAAAATTGGTCTTCTCGAATCCATTTGGCAACAATTCTGTTACGCCTTTCTCGTTTTACACAATCGCATTTTGTCGTGACTTTCGTTTACTTCTGTATCGTTTACTTGCCGCTTGTTTCGTTCTATGTAATAAAGCCCCTGAGTAGGTCTCAGCTAAATAGAATTTATAAGTTCCTCATTAAGCGACAACTTTTTTGTGGGCGCTTTCATTAAATAAAATATTAAAAAAAAATGTAGATGCAAAATCATTGGTATTATTTCGTCCTATTTTAGCCCACGCCCACTTATTGGGGGCGTCTTTCTACATAAACCATTCATATACCCCACCCTAACGCATTTGCGATTCCTAAAAAGTGCAAGTGAGTCGTGTAGAGCTGAGCTTTGCCTGGCCAGAGTCCTGACTCCTTGAGTCTTACTGACACAAAGCGGTATCCTTAATGTGTAGGTCGAGAGGCCATAGATGCAATAGCACAGTAAGATCATCCGTTGGCGCCAAGCTTAATGCGTCCCATGGCCACCATACTAGTAAGCCGCATGTGAGAATTGGACGTTCCACTGAGGTGTACATCCCCTAAGGTGTACATCCCCTAAGGTCATTTGAATTGATTGAATTCCCCAAATCTTTCTTACTCTATGTTCGATGTTGCGTTTCAGGTATATATTCGGTCAAGCTTTCGAACACAGTATGAGTGGTTGGTCATCGAGAAGTAAAGGGAAACGCTTTCCTCAAAGACCATGGCGGTCTCTTGCAATTGCACACTTTCGACATTAAATTTTTTTCCACAGTATTTCTGGTTTGTTTTGGCGTGGTACATATCCGCATTTTAGTTTGCTAGTTGTCTGAGTCGATGTTAGTCCCCCGGAATGTTCTGACCTCCAAAATACTGAATGCGTGCCTCTTGTCTATCGTAATGTTATCAATTTGGTTGACCATTGGTTTATCTATAGACAGTCATGTCCCATTAGTCGCATTTCGTTCAGTAGCAAAAACAATTAGACTAAGTCTATCGTCAGGGCTTCCGCTAGTTGTTCGCCTGCATCTCCTCTGTTTAATGTTCTCACATTCCAGGTGCAGAATGTGACCGTCATTTTCCTTTTTTCGTTAAGCAGTGTCGTCAACAAAAATCAGTCCTTTCCTAGACTATTGGTTGCTTCGTAACAAATAGCATGGTAGTTAGCCCAAAGCACAATACCTAACCTGGGGGGCCATTTTTTTTAAGATTCTTGGTTACCCTGCCATTGTTCTCATCTTCAAGAAAATATGGACCAATGATTTCACCATCCAAAAAACCACATCAAAACATTTAGTTGGTCGATTATTTAGACCATAACTTCCTTTCAGCGCATAAAACACATTCGTAACTAAGCTGAATAATTAGCAGACGATGTGCCGGGCTATGCAGTTCTAAGATGAAATGTCAAATAGTAGGTACTGAACAAAGCTGCCGTGAAAGTTTGACCCGACGGATCTCTACTTAAAAACATATGAGAAGGCAACAATCCGCTGTGCGGTCGTTTAATACCCTATCCCATCGCATCTTTAAAATAAATATCCCCAAAATGTCGGCTTTATGGCGATAAAATATAGAAAATTTTATTGTCAGAACATATTGTTCAGACAGTTTATCAAAATCTTTTATGGTTCGAAAAAATAAAAAACACAGTGTTTCGCCTGTTTATGCTACGAGGTAGTGAATAGAAATGGTTTTTGTATGAAACGCCTCCAAAAAGTGGGCGTGGGTTAAAATAATATATTAAACAAATTTTTGTATTACCAAAATCAATGTTTTTGCGTCATCATTTTTTTTTAAATGCTTTAAATTTTGCCGAAAAACGTTTTTTTTTTAATGAAAACGCCACCAAAAAGTGGGCGTGGCAAAGAACTTTGTGTAGACGAAATATGGACATTAGGATTGTCTAGATACTTCTTCAAAATCTAATCTTTTCTCAAAATTTAAGGCCTAAAAATCGGTGACGTACGGACGGCCAGACATGGCTAAATCGATTCTGCTAAATTATTTCTCTATTTTGCAAACTATGTATCAATACACCCCTATGGTATAGGGTATAAATAGCGTGTACCCGTAAATTAATCAACCATCAGATTATTCGTGAACTATACTGCCCGCATAGAACGTTTTCGGACATTTCTGTTCTTTTTTGCGTAACTTCGACACAGTCTTCTTTAATTATTCTCCTCCAGGCTAATTCCCGTTCCATTCATCGAATCAAAAAAATACTTACCCCCAGATGAATTCTATGTCGTTCTATAAAATTTTTTGAGAGGTGGAAATTTAAACACCAAATCATTATTTTTATTTTGATTCCGAATCAACACCAATGGAACAATGAACTACATTTAAATTAAATACTGCTTTGCTAGCGCTCGCAAGAATTTTGATTTCCGTATTGCAGCAGCTTCCCGTTTGATTTCGTCATTGTTATTCGCATTAAGTTCCAGTGCGCTCATGATTGCAATCTGAAACAAGAAAAAATAAAATAAAATTAAAAAAAATTATTTCGCCCAACGTGGGGCTCGAACCCACGACCCTGAGATTAAGAGTCTCATGCTCTACCGACTGAGCTAGCCGGGCACTTGCGAAACCAATGTCAAACTCTGTTCGTCTGAGAGCGCATATTTTCTTAATTTCTTTACACTTTTATGTGTCATTAAAAATAAAAACAAATCAATTGCTATGCAAATTTCGTGAATGGTTGTTGCAACCCAGACAAAATTGTCAAATTGGGGGAATTTCTGGAGTTAGCCTTGTCTATGCGCTCGGTATTATAGACTTAATCATGAAGAGGTAAATGTAAACAAAGATAATACTCCTTATTGGAGTAGCCTTGTCCTTTGTGTATTAGAGTGATACCTAGATAGATGGTTTTGCAAAAAAGCTTGCCATGGTCCACTAGTACATGCTATAAGTCCTAGCCAATTACTTGTTTGCACCCGTACGGGAACGTATGAGTAGCTAGAATAAATCTAAAGTGACTCTCAGTTTAAGTTTGTTGGAGTCGTTAACTTGGACGTTTTCGTAGCATAAGTAGTAATGCCTTACCTGATTCACCAAGAGCTTTGCCCTTTAGGTTGGGCCATTGTTGGAACGAGTGAACGAATGTTTTCAACAAATGACGGCAAACATACGTATCACATGAAACCAGCAATTTAAAATTAAAATTAAAAACACAACTACTAACCGCTTCAAGTTTTCTCGCATTTTCTCCTTTTTTTGCGTGCAAATTGACAATAAATTCCAACAGTGTTGTGTCCCAAATGCAGCCATAGTACGCGTCCATTGCGTCGGTAAAGTTGGAAGACTTTTCGGTAAGATTTTTAAACGCCAGACTGTAGTCGACCTCTTCAAGAAACTGCAAGCAAACCATGTGTTAATCTGTCCTCATATGCGTCCTTCCATTCTCCTACTCACCTGACACAAAACAGCAGCTTGCATGTAACAGCCCAAATTCGAACAGCACCTGATCATCTTCCTTATGACATAGTCATCGGCTATCATTCGCTGCAGTGGCATCGTGCAGTACTCTGTACCTGTGATGAGCGCGTTGACGTAGCACCGCATCGCTGCTTCATTATTACCAATAGCTTAAAACAATCAGAGTTGATTTAAAAATAAGATTTATGTGCCGTTAGGTCTTACCCAACTCCACGTCGCCCTTCATCTTCAACCAGGTCACATGCTGCGGATAGTATTTGAGAGCTTCCTTAAGAAGCCAATTGAGAGTTTCTGAAACCGAACGATTACTGTAACCTAATGGACTGAACAAATATGATTAGAATACGCATAACAAATAACAGATAACGCGTTGCTTACTTGCTAATACTTGTCGGCCAGAGATGAATGTACTCCCCACTTAGTTCATAGTTCGGGTCGTCCTTGAGAATGTTGTGTATTTTTGCCAGCAGCGATATAGCCAACGAGAACAACCCCTGATCCCGAATACGCTTTAAAAATGGTTGCAACCCAGTTGAAATCGCCAGGCTGGGAGAATTTCTCGAGTTACCTACACCACCGCGCTTGGTCTGATTGCTAAACATTGGCAGCACAATGTCCCATGCATCGCGACACCCTTTCTTCGAGCCCTTCATCTTTTCCATATCGAGGAATGTGGAAGCGAACGACAATGGCAACTCAAGTTGTGGCAGCCGTTTATCAAGGAACATCAGAGCCGCCCATTCGTTGAGATTTAACAGCATTATGGCGCAGTGTTCAATGATCTGAAAAGAAATACAAAAAAAATTGAGTTGGAATAGTAGAAGCTATGTGGGATTTATCTCCACCTCGATCCTTGGAATTATGTTATCCCCGCTCTGCAACGAGCTCAAACACTGCTTGCATCGATTACCGAGCGACTGTATATCTAGCGTTTTCTTGTTCCACTCTTCGAGACATTGACAGATCTGTACGAGAAGAATTTCCCAATTCACTAATTTTCCGAGCTTGGCGACAGATAATGTGTTGGAAAACTCTGGTCGCTGGGTCTCTGATTTAAGGACACTCAACATGGACACTGCACCAACGTAGTCCTGTAAACAAAACAATCATTTGATTGACGTTGACGATTGATTTTATTCAGACTTACATTCTTATTACCCATTTCCCTTGCCTTTCCTAGTAGGACATATGCAAAGTCTTGCATAAACCCTCTTTGCATGGACATAATCAGCGAGTTGATAGGGGTTGGTATTTGCCAACTCGGGTTCGCAGTGAAGAGAGGTTTTGATGGATTTGTCGCAGCCAGTCGGACTAGGAGCTTTCGAACGCTGTTGGCATTTGTACAGGATATTAACTGTCGCTCCACATTAATTACTTCCATCCGTTCAACTATGGCGGGATCAGTTCGTGCTATAAGAATTCACTGGTAAGGCGATTCCAGTAGACTTATATAACATACCCTTTGCTGACAACTTCCAATCGGTTTGTATAGCCAGCATTGGTACAAAGATTTCTTCGTCGAGAATTTGTCGTTGTAGGTCTTCTAGTTCAAGGTGCGAGAACAAACCAATACCCTCGATGCAACGAATAAAGGCTTTCCCATTACTGTTCTTCAGAATGCAATCAACGAGAAACTCTTTGATCTTGTTACGCTCTCGTAGAGAACAGTGCGGAAGGACGTCGCAAATGCCCTGCAAACACAACAAAATAATGTGCACAAATAATGATTCAATGGTATGTCAACAACTCCGGTTAATTGTGCCCAGAAATGAGCATTACTTACATCAGCCACTGCAGCAAAACAGTTAAAGTTTCTGTACTTATCGAAGAACTCTACGCTTGCAAAAATATTGCCCTCTTCAAAAATGCATCGCACTACATTTAAAGCAGCGACTTTCATCTCCAGTTCTCTGGTTTCTTTGAGTATACCCTGTGATATTGCACCTTCGATGTCCAATTCAAGAATTCTTCTGTTCACCACTGGAATATCGCGGAACTTGTTGTCTGCTTTTAGAATCTCCAAAATATCCTAATAGAATAGTGTTAAGTTATCAGTTTGAAGGATTTATTTTCAATTCCTACCTTAAACTGATTTAGTACAGATGCACTGAACTTTTCCTTTAACGAAACCAACCTATCGCTTACCCCACACGCCATCAAATAGCCCTCCAGCTCGGCCTCGTCCAAATGGCAAAAGACAAACTCAGACTTTGCCCTGTATTCAGACTTTAGGATTTGGTGGTTCTTCTGGCACTCGACGACCGCCTCCTGAGCCTTACGGTACTGCTTGGTGTACAGGTAGAAATTAACAAAATCAAAATAGATTTGGGTTCGAAGTTCAGCCGGAGAAATGTGCTTCATTCCTTCAAAGTTCTGAGAAGTGGACTCTGAATTTGGATGAATAAGCACAAAGGTTTCGTTAGTGCAAACGTGAAACGGTTCTGATGATTGACAAATTTGCTTTAAAAAATTAATACTCGGTTCAGTGGGTATATCTGCACCGAAGTTGGGATGCACTGGTTCAAGTGGAACAAAGCTGTTGAGAAAATTGGTTATCAAAATTGTAAAAATATAATTTAACGATTAACTTGTTAGGCATCAGCGGTCTTATGGCTTTAACAGCTATATCCTTGATGATCTGCAGACGAAGAACCCACCGATGGTAGATAGTTAGAGCAAATTTTACTGCAATTTCATTGCCCTCAGCAGCTATAAGAAGGAGTTGGTTTATTCAAAAACTTATTAATTTCAACACTTACAAGGCCGCATGTTAAAATCCGGCGGAATTGGAATAGCAACCGGCTTTCCAAATGTTATGGTGCACAAGTCTCTCAATAGAGCCACCTGCCTCGGGTATGTTAGATTCTTTTCCAATCGATCTGTATCAAAAAAAGAGGTCGTTGTTTAGAAAAATGAAACATCACATTGTTGAACTTACCCAAATCCCAGCGTAGAAATGTAGCAACTTTCAAAGTAAGGATTTTCAGTGCATACTGCTTTCTTGTCAGTCTTAAGTTGTCCCCGGCTGGTATTATGCTGCCGGTGCCTGGAGTAGTAGGTATTCCACGAAGAATATCAGATTCTGCCACCAGATCTACTTGAGCAATAATCTGCATTTCAGGTGACATGGCAATAAATTGATTTATCAGCTCCATAGGACTGGGTTCTAATTAAATAATTATTTATATATATATTTCACTCGCATTTACCGGTATTTTACAATTTAAAATCAAGTGCTTACCTGCGTTGGGCTTACGAAGATGTTTTGTGAGTAAATTTGGGTCGAGTAGAAATTCAAACCAAAGAACTGTTTCAGCTGCTAGTGGTATAGCCTTTGGGCGAAGTGGATCATCCATTTTATAAAAACTGTAAGTTTAATTTCACTATAATTGGAAAATTGAATACAAAATGTTTATATCTGAGTTCAAAGTTAATGCACAGAACAAAATTAAAACAAAAGTGACACTTGAGTTCTGTCACTTAGTGCGAGTTAGCGTTGCCAATGTATGCAACTGAATTCAATGGTGTGATTACATTTTCTCATGAATGGTACAGGGCAGTTAATTTTATAGAAAATTGTTTCGTTGATTCAATATGTGAATCGGTAATAATATGTTATGTTATAATCGTTCAATCATTGAAGCAAATTTACAAGAAAAAGTTATGATTAAAAAAAATTGCACTTTTTGGGTTATGATTCCATACAAATTGTGTGTAGTCTGACTTTTTTTTGCTGTTGTGGTGTACGCAGCATTGCAATATTGAAGAAAAAACATACCAAAGGAAAATATTTTAACAAACGAAACCTCTCGTATGGATCCTACACGTTATGCACTGCTTTGTCAAATCCCTCAGCCATTCAATGTAGATTTTATTCAGTTTAATTTTACAAAATGTTCGAGCTCTAAATGATAGTTTCTCTTGTTGACAGATAGACTACAACCAGACAAAAAAAAATCTGCGTTGACTCCAAACCAGACTCGAATTTATAAACAGAAAATCTATATTACTTTTGAAAATGCGTTAAATGTTACGCATTTTACAATTAGATTTTAAGAAATAAAAATTAAACTTTATCTAAAAACTAAGTTTTTGTCAATTGCATTGGAAGCAAAAAAATATTGGTTTGCAACTTTATTATTAGTTCAAAGAGTTAAAAAAGATTAGCGAATCGATGGTAAAAAGTAAAAACAAAGTTAATTTCACATGATCATTTTGTTCAACACCAACCACCCTCAGTAATAACAATAGAAACATTATGTGTTCACAACTACTTGAATCGAAGTGGATAACACAACCAAGTTAAAGAATTCAAACGAAGATCTAATTTCCCGAAAATCTTCTTTTTCCATATTTTGAAAACCTACTCACAGCTATTTTTATTTTCTTTTTCGTAAAACAAACTTACATGCTAGACAAAAATTTCCAATCGGACACACTCCTGCTGAACCGCAGGCGCTCTCCTCCGCCCTGAGCGACGACGTCTCGGTCGTATAGGAGCCGCCTATCCACAGTTCGTCGGAAGACGTGGTAGATTAGCGGAACCGTCGATCTATCCTGTATCAGCCCTCGACTATCCAAATATAGGAAAGCTTCGGGTGGAATAGAGCCGCTTAAACGCGCACTTTCAAAATATTCATCATTGGGGTAGAAGGCCCCAAAGATGAACCTATTGTTCGAAGCCATCGCTCTTGCCGCGTGAAACCGAATGAGTTTCACCAGGGCCTCCCTAGAGGCCCTGGACAACGGTGTCCTAAACAGGATAATTTCTGATTTCTGAAAGTTTAGTTTCAACTTCCAGTCATCACAATATCTCTGGATCTTGTCGAAGTCCCGCTGCAAAAGAGTTCAAATGACTTCGACAGTAGAGGCTGTTCTGTACGCGATAAGATCGTCCGCATACGCAATTGCCTGAGTAAGACTACCTATCATATCACTGGTGTAAATGCTGAAGAGAATCGGCGAGTTAACCGCTCCATGTTGCAGACCATTCTTAATGAAAAATTCTGTGGTAGAAGTTACATTGCCACTTTTGACAACAAACGTTCTACCAGTCAGCATGTCATGAAGCATATATAGCAGTGGCTTACTTATGCAAAAGTCTGGTCAGCTTTAGATAGAGGCCCTCTAACCATACGGTGTCAAAAGCCTTCTCTAAATCAACCAGACATGCACCCGTGCACTGTTTTTTGGCTTTGTTTGGAAGCGGCATGAATACAGTCATGTTCGGCCTTGAAACCAAACTGGTTCTCCGGTATAATATTATTGTCCTCCGACCACTTGAACAGTGCTCGATTGAGAATCTTTTCGAAAACCTTGCTGATACTCGGAAGGAGACTTATCGACCGGAAATTTGCCGGATTGGAGAATTGTTTTCCAGGACGCGGTTTGGGCGAATGCTTTCATTCACCTTATACACTTCCTGAAAGACAGCCCCACTGCCTCCACTTTCTCCTGAGGACCTTCAATAACATAGAAATCGTCATCGAAGACGGCTTACCCCGGATCAATTCCTGCTGTCAAAAGTATGTTAGCATTGTCAGTTGTTCGTTGGAGCTTAATATACTTAAGATCTTATTAATTTGTGGAAACATCCTCGGGTCGCTGGAATTTACGTCCCAAACAAATTAATGGACAACCGATAGTTCTCCTTGATCAATTGGTTGAAGTTTTTGATCGACGCCTTCAGTGTACTAATCTCCTGGTCGCGTGGGTTTGTCAGTCGTCTGTACAAGAGTTTAAGTCGTGTCAGAAGCCCGCTTTTTTGTCTGTGTAGTGCGTCAATGGTCGCGTTTCTGTACGTAGACGTTATGTCATGTTCTTTGTGTTTCGGTATCGTCCTGTTCATTCGTTTCGTCCATTTGTTGTAAGTATTCGTCGATTTCGTTGTTCGTTAGGTTTCTGTTGTTTGGTGTTGAAATGGCCCTCGATCGTAGTTCTCTTGATAAGGCGTTGCTGAAGCAAGGCCAGCGCATCTTACCGTAGTTGTCAGCATGCACAGACACATACTCCTCCAACGCCACAAGCTCGTTCGGAAGCTGTATTACGGCGGAGAGTCCGCAGTGATCACTGTCGTACTCGATCGTCCGTAAACAGTTTCGCGGGTGTGACCTACTCTGTTAGTAACTGTCAGTCTTGTGCCTCGCAGTAAAAGATCCAGGAAAGCACCGCTTTTCGGAAACGAGGGCCTATCTGTGGCGAGAATTTCGATCCTATATTCAACACTGTAGTGGACCATCCAATTGTAAAGATGGTTACCCCGAGGATTTTGTAATTGATTTCCCCAATTTTCATGTTTGGCATTTAAATCTCCGGCCAAAAGATAAAAGTTCACCACTGAGTTCAGTCTTAGAGATTCGAAAAGTTTTCCGAGTTCTGTTGTAAAAAGTGTAGGCTGAGGTGCTTCTAGTGCGTAGGGCGCTTTCACATACAAACGCTTCCCTTGTTGGAGAGGAATGCATATGACGCAGGCTTCCAGCAGCCGGAATCGGCGCACTTCACCACTATATATGAACTTATAACTAATGCCTTTTCGTGTAAAGATAGCGACCCCGCCTCCTTGAGTGGAGTTGGGCCGGTCCCAATTAATCAATTTATGCTTCTGGTTTAGCTTAGTTTCGCTAGCCATAAGCACATCGGGACTTTGGTCTGTAAGCAATTGGAAAAGATTAGCTCTACGTTCGATCCTAACCAGTAAATTTACATTCACAGCCAGGATCATTCAGGGTCTCTCTGACAGCGCGCCCATTACGATCTAAGTTGCGTTAAGCTGGGCAACAAGGAGTAGATATAGTCTACCCTTGACGCCTGCTCCCGTAACTGGTTTTGAAGACCGGTTAGCTGACCTTGAATGGCCCGCAACGCAGTCAACAAATCCGCATCCACTGCTGGAGCCTGAGGCACGGAGGCCTGTATGGCGTCCTTTGGTGGATGCTGTAGCGTTTTTTCCATTTGCTGACGTCATTTGGGCGTAGTAAATATGGGGATGGCCGGACATTGAGGGAGGGCGAACGACTGGCTGATTCGCCACTGCCTTTTGCTTCGCTTTTTTTTTTTATTAATTTTAAGTTGCTGAAACTTTGGACAGCCCCGATAGTTTGCGGGGTGCCCGCCGCGACCGCATAGTGCACATTTAAGCAGGGGCATGTCATCGACCCGCTCCTTTCCTTGACTACACTCTCCTATATTGTGGTTCTCTCCACACTTGACACAGCGTGACTACATTTCGCAGTTGGCTCCACTGTTAAGCAGTGGATAGCATGCCTATCTTGACTTAAACGTTTAATAGTAAAATTTTTGCCTATGGCCGACTTACACATTTCTATCGTCTCGTTTAGGTCCATCATGTATGTATTGATAAGTGGCACTTTTTCTTTCCTATTTTGAGGTTGCAGTGGCTGCTGCTGGTGTTTCCGCTGCTGCTGCTTGCGCTGCTCCTCTTGTTGTTGCTGCATCTGCTGCTGATGTTGTTGTTGTGGCTGCTGCTTCTGCTGTTGTTGTTGTGGCTGCTGCTTCTGTTGTTGTTGCTGCTGTTGATTTGCTTGCTGTTGTTGCCGGGTTTGCGGTTGCTGTTGTTGCTTTGGTGGCAGAGTTGTCGGTACTGTTGCTTTTTTTTGTTGTTGTACTTCTTTTTGTTGATTCTTTGGCAGTTGCAGTGGCTGTGGTCGTTGGGCTTTTGGTATTGTCGCCGTTTTACCACTCGTTTTTGCCACTGCCATTTGTTGTTGTCGATGTGTTTCTTCGTCGCGGGTTTTCTTTTCTCGCTCGCTCGTGACGCACTTCTTGCTTCTAGTTCTAGTTGGGATTTCAACTTTTTTATTTTTCCCTCAACTATTTTTTCCTCCTCATCATCATAGTCCGTTGACCCCAAACCTGTTGCTATCATCGGTGGTATATCGCCCTTCCCCTTCATCAGACATGTAGGATATTTCCTCTGCCTCGTCTAATGGGGAGGCCAATTGTTGTTGTAATGCTGTAATGCTTAAATCTAACTTATCAATAACTGGTTTACTTAATCTAACTTATCGGCCCTTAGTGGGCGCTGTAAGCTTATATTTAGCTGTTTTATTTTGCCTTTAGGCTTAAATTTGTCGGTTTTTTGGTTTTATATTTAATTTTTAATTGCAAAGAAAAAATAGAAAACTTTGTATAGTGACTTTTGTAATGTGAGCCTTGATATGCGGTTGCATGGAGGTGTCTGTCCTTAAGGATATGTAGCTTGTTTGCACGCAGGCAAAAGCTCGGCTTAGCTCGCCGTATCGGTCGGGGATCTTGCTACTATTTCTCACACACAAAACAAATTAATATCGTGCCATATGTTTACACAAAAAAAACCGACATAAAATAAAATGATAAATGAAGAAAAAAATAATATTGCATGCCTCATCTGTAGTCACGGGATTAAAGGTACTAGTTAATATTGTACTTTTTGCAGTGAATTCATCACCCACGATTCTCAAATCCAATCCGTCTAGATGGGACCGGTGTTACGCCCATCTCGGAAATTCCCGCCTCGTATGATACCCCCGCGGATACCACACCATGTCATCTATTTTCCAACTACTATTTACTAGATGACCCCTTACACATTCACGTTTCACACTTTACCTTTCTACATCCCTACCGATCTCACCTCTACTTTTCTTCACCTAGCACATTATTCGCGTCTTAATCAATCGCGATCAAAATAAGAATTCAAAAGATTCATTGGTGTTATATACTTGCATTTAATTAATAAATAAAATGTTAATCCACAAACATTAGTGTGGCTGGTTCCTCTAGGTTCTATACAAGATCTGTTAACTACTTCCTCGACGTTGGTGTGCACACTAACCTCACTCGGATCACAATTCAAATAACTAAACTTAATGTGTATCTAATATATAATATATAATTCCTCGAATCTCTTGAAGATTTATATCTTCTTTTCACTTTTATGTTTGGTAATATCTTAAAATTTGGACGATACTTCTCTCGTCAGACCGTACCACTTATTATTACTTTAAAGATATCTTACTTTTCGGTTAGACAAAATATATAATTCTTTACTTTAAATTCAATTTAGCTATTCATATTAATTTTAGTCTTTCTTTGATTTCATCGTTCATACGCGTAAATAATAACACCTTTAATATGATAGATTATTGTAAAAAAAGATCTTTGGTACCCACAATTTGGTTGGTGACTGCTGCGCAGGTAGCCTTGGCAACTTGTTTACGATGTTTACTGCACTTGTCGTGGGTGCGATATGCACGTGATGTTATCGTGGGTGCTTGATTGTCCGGTATATGTTGGTGTATCGCCTGACTGTTCTGTCTGTATATCGTTGCCCAGAAGAATTTGTTGGAGACAGTTTGTCAGCTTAGACTTGGGTTTCAAGGTCTCGATCCGACGGAGAGATTGGACTTTGGTTCTTGGGTAAGCGGGGTGATGTTTATTTTGCGGTATGCTTGCAGGTAGCCCATTTGTGTGCTCCGCTTGAAGTCTACGCAATATGTTGACCCATTCGAAATGATTGACACCGCGTGCGAAATTGTTTTCTGTACACTATTAAATGTGATCGAAAACTTCTGTGATCGCACGGCGCGTGTCGATCGATGGATAAGGCTTGGATCAATCTAAGTGGGGAAATTATATGTAAGTAAACTAAAGCACATGTACTGTCAATAGGTATTTATTACCTGTTATTAGAATCTAATTCTGTGTAAGGATCACCGATGGTAGATCTCTCTCAATAGCGAATTAAAGCTATTAATTGCACTGATCGTCTATAACTAAATGCACTTTAATCAAACCAAATTTAAGACTTTAATTGTTTAAAGGGGTATACCTGTTATAGCACTATACGCGAACTCTTCACGATCAGTTTAAAATTGCAAAAGAAAGACGATCAACGCGGAAATGGGTTATATGCCGTGATCGTGTTGCAAAACGAGAGCCACAGCGACATCTTTGCTTGAAGTAATAAACTTCTTCAAATTATCGACGACGATAATTGGGAGGGTCGATTACACTATTGATTTAAGGGGGCAATACAATGTTATTTTGGCAAATGTTACAACGCAATGGGCTTTGCAATACCGTGGTATCACGCAAAAATCCATTGAAACTAAAAAGGCTTAAATAGTTGAATTGAGTATCTAAGATATTCACATATGGAAAACGTGTGGCTTCGACCATGACCCTGAGATCATTATAGTACCGAACATCGTATATAAGCCGGGCTAACGTCTTAAGTCTTTAGCATGAAAGATACCTATTTTCTTACCTAACATATTTTCGATTTCATACAAGCATTTCCCGACCGATCTGACAATCCTACATTTGACGAACTTTGCACATAGTTTTGCGTTCAATTTTTTTTTCGCATCGCTAAGCACAAAGTTGCGTCTGAAGATCTCGTCTCCCGGCTGGAAAGTTACCGGAGTAGAACGTAGATTATAAGACTTCTCTTTTCGGATATATGCTTGAGACAGATACACCATTATCTTTTTACGGATAATCTCCATTTTATCCGAATGATTCAATGTGCAGAATTCGCTATCACTGACAAGGTTGAGTTTGTGTAGCAATTTGTAAGCGTTTCCATGAGTAACCATGTTTTTTCCAAATAGGCAAAAATAAGGGTTGGTGCCAATGGATTGGTGATACGCAGTACATAAAGCTAGTTGAATACTAGGGATATTAAGATCCCAATCTCGTTGGTCATCCTTCAGATACATTCGTACAGCTGAAAGTATGGATCGATTAACTCGTTCCGATGCGTTCGCCTGTGGAGAGTATACCGCAGTCCTCAAGTGTTTTATGCCAAAGCTAGAAGTGAATTTTTGGAATTCCCTTGAAACAAATTGTTTCCCATTGTCAGAAAAAATAAACTCTGGTACTCCAAATTTGCAGAAGACATCCTTTTCCAAGAACTTCACAACCGCTTTAGTACATGCCTTACGCATCGGTTCCAGGAATACGAATTTGGACATGTGATCTAGTACCACGAAAAGATATAAATTGCCGGACTTTGAGCGAATATATGGACCCATGAAGTCAACGTACAATTTTTGAAATGGTCGTTCGATATTAAGCGGTGTACCCATAGGGGGTCTTAAGGTTTTATTAGAGGCTTTGTTGGCTTTACAAAGATCGCATTTGCCAATGTATTCTCTTACCTGAGTGGTCATATTCGGCCAGTAATACAACTCTCTCAGTCTTTCTAAAGTCTTACGAATGCCGCCGTGGGATGCGTTGGGTGGATCATGAGCTAGTCGAATAAGAGAACTCGTAAGTTGTTTAGGAATCCACAATTTCCACTCCGGTTCATTTGTTGTTTCTTCGGAATCGGTCACAAACGAGCGCTTAAAAATCAGGTTATCAGATATTTTCAGATCTGGCAAATTATTTTTGGAAATAGTATCTATTAACGTCAAGTATTCTTTTGATTGAAATTCTTCACTGTTTTCATCAACAATGTAATTTGCCCTAATTCTTTCGGATAATTCATCAATGTACATTCGCTATAGTACATCGGGCACGATGTTTTGAGAGCCCCTCCTATGCTGAATCTCAAACTGAAAAGCCTGCAACTTCAATGACCATCTAGCTAGTCTGCCACTGAGGTCTTTAAGCCCCATCAGCCATTTAAGACTAGCATGGTCAGTGATGATGGTAAATGGTAATCCTTCAATGTAAGGACGAAACTTTTTTACAGCTAATACAGCGGCCAGGCACTCTTGCTCCGTCACGCTGTAGTTTCGCTGACAAGGATTTAGCTTCTGTGAAAAGAATGCAATTGGCTTTTCATTTCGATCCTCATCATATTGAAAGAGGACTCCTCCTACACCATGACAAGATGCATCGCATTGCACATAAAAATGATCCGAAAAGTTTGGGTTGCTCAACAGAGGCGCTGAAATAAGTGCGGTCTTCAAAGCTTCAAAGGCAGCGAGAGCTTCTTCTGAAAAAACGAACGACTTGCATTTACGTAGAGTGTCGGACAGGGGTGCTGATATTGCCGCGAAATTACGAATGAATCTCCGATACCAGCCACATAAACCTAGGAATCTTCGAACCTGTTTTTGAGATTTCGGTACAGGAAAATCTTTAACTGCTGATACCTTACTAGGATCCGGCTTGATGTGACCCTGTCCAACAACATAACCCAAATACTTTAATTCCTTAAAGCAAAAGTTGGATTTGTCGATATTGATAGTGAGATTTGCTCTGGTAAGGCAATCAGCTACTTTTTCCAGGACTTCCAGATGTTCATGAAAATTTTTCGAGATGACGAGAAGATCATCAAGATAAACGAACACACATTCACGAAGCTCAGCAGGAACCACTTTATCCATCAATCTGCATAACCTCTGAGCTGCGTTACACAGACCAAAGGGCATGACCTTAAACTGATAAAGCGGTCTACCGGGCACCGTGAATGCTGTTACTTCTCTTGATTTCCTCTCTAAAGGAATTTGCCAAAACGCGTCTTTGAGATCCACACTACTGATGTAATGAGTATCTCTCAAACGGCTCAACAAACCCTCTATATGAGGCAATGGATACGCATCCTTCGTTGTAAGTTGGTTGACTTTTCGAAAGTCTAGGCATAGACGGTTTTTGCCAGGTTTTCGAATCAAGACAATAGGCGAACTCCACGCACTATTGCTTTCTTCGATAACTCCTAACGTAAGCATGCGATCCAGTTCCTCGAAAATGAGTTGCTGTATTACCGGAGACACTGGATAGTGTCTCTGTTTAACCGGGTCAGCATTTCCCGTATCAATTCGATGCGTTTCCAGAGAAGTTTCACCAAGCCCAAGTTGCTTGAACGATGGAAATTGTTCGATTACATTCTCTAGTGCTAGAGTTTGATCATCAGTCAATTCATGTTTTGGCTTGATGTCAGTATCTGAAGTCACTAACTCACTAACAACAGATGGTTGTATCTTAAACATATGCCAAAAATCAATGCCTAAATACAATGGCTGGGTTAAGCTGGGTACTAAGTAGATATCAGTTTCTTTAGTAATGGAATTGAAGGTAATTGGGATTCTTATGTAACCAACAATGTGTTGCTCTTTGCCGTCGGCAGTTTGAAGACAAGTTGCTAATGGATTGACTTTCAGATTATGATCACTTGCGAACTCAGAACATCCCTTTCCGAGGCAAGAGATAGTCACTCCGCTATCTAGCAATCCGGTTATTATTTTACCATGAATGGAAATGTCCACGAAAGGTCTTGGATCTTTGTCAGATCCAACCGAAGATGCATTTATCATTTTCATATACAGTTTTCTCTTTTTGTGTCTGATTCTAGATTTTGTTAATTTATTAGTACTAACATCTAATTTGATTTCATCTAAGCGAAAAATTCTAGATCTGATTTCATTGTATCTACTTAGACGGGTTTCATAAGGTATTATACTTGTCAAGGGTAAAGGCCGTGTTGAATTAATAAAGGACGTATCTGGTGGAAGTATCTTAACACTTGAATGTGCATTAGAAGACACTTCTATTTCAAAATCAGTGGAGGTAGATTTGTCTAGTTTTCGGGTGGTGTCTGGGTCGAACAGGATTCCCCGAATCTCATCCCGCTCGATGGTTGGTTTCCCAAAGGTTTGCATTTTGGACAGTTAGGTGTGGTAACATTGTCTGTTCCACACTTATAACAGAATAAATTTCTGACTGGAGAGGGACAATTCATAAAGCTATGACCAATCTTTTTGCAGTTGAAACAGCAAAAACTATTTGGGTCTTTTCTAGCAACATTCCTACTATTAGTTGAGTCGGAAAATCGCAACGCTGACAACTCATCATCAAAAGCAACTGAACCCTCTTCATAACTTACTTCATTTACATGTCTCGCATATCTGGTTTGATCGCGCGATTGAAATAATTTCTCTGCCCTTCGACATTCATCTCGAAACTGTTCGAGGGAGTAAATAGGCATAGGATAAATAAGGGTCAAAAGACGATTCGTTACCTTTGACTTCATAATGTGGAGCAACTGCCTTTCAGCCATTGGTCTTTTCAGTTGATTCTTAAGATGTATTATAAAATTGTAATAATCATCGAAACTTTCTTGGGGGTGTTGGCGTCGCTCTGTTATCTGCTGTATAATATCTAAATCGCTGTCATGGGTTTTAAACTGTTTATACAAAGCTTGCTTGAGGCAAGGCCAGTCTTGTCGATTATTAGTACGTAAGTATTGCCAGTACCACTCTTGAGCAACGCCAGATAATAAAACATGAAAGTGTTTCAATATCTCTTCCCAAGAATATTCATAGTTCTGTTTCAAAATCTCTATTCTGAACAAGAAATCTTGCACTGACATGGACTTGGGTGTTCCATCATATTTCACCCCCCATCGATCAATATCTACTTTGCGGTTAAGAGACGGTTGTGCACTATCTATATTGATGGAGGGGTTTTGATTTCGACTGTAAAAGCTATCGCTTGAGATGTTATTTTCAGGAAACGAATGCCTATTGTTTGAACGATTACGCGAATCGCTACTCACATTATGTTTATCGAAATGTTGAGATCGTGAGGCAGCATTATGAATTGATTCAGCTCCATTATTAGGTATATTGACATGATTTTGATTGTTGCTATTAAGATGCAAGTTCGGAAGATCACGAAAATTGCCATGATTAGCTTGAGTTTGATTAGACTCAATTGCTTCTCGTACAGACTCTTTCACGCATATTTTCATACTATGTAGAAGTGATTGTAGTATAAAAGATTGACTTGTGCCAATACTAGCATCTACAACTGTTTTTATATGTTCACCTAAAGATGTTCTGTTAGGAGTAGGCAAAATTGGGTTAGATGTCGACTTATTATGCTGGACCTGAGGATTAAGTGGGAAATGATGTTGACTGTGAGCACTAATAGGTTGAGAGAATGTATTGGTAGTAGAAGTACTATGGCTAGGTTGCAAAACGTTTTGGTTTTGAATCGTTTCTGGAATATTTACTTCTATGTTAGAACTAGTATTTGGAGTTCTTCTTTGTATATGACTATTGGGAGGAGAATGCATTATCGGTTGTCTAGATTCATTTGCTACAATAGAGTCATGAGATGTATCTAGATTAAGTTGCCGATTTACCACCGACCGCGTCATCACACTTCTGTGAGTACCGAAAGAAGTTTTTCTTTTCTCTTTAAGAATTGCTCCTTTTGATTCACTCATATTGATGATAATTGTTTGTGGTTATAATTTATAAGTAAAAAAAAATGTTAAATAAAGAATGCCAAACTAAACTTAACTAAAGTCAAAATGAAAAGTACTGAATAATATCAATTTAAAACAAATTAATAATAAAGAGTATCTACAATGTAACGATCGAAGTATAAGAAAATGTTCATAATAATTAGGTGAGATCAGTAAGAAGTAAAAGGTGAAACACATGAATTTACAAAAAAAAAACAGAAAAAAAGACGAAAGGATTTGAGTTACTCATAGCATTAAGCAATTGTTCTCTACACTTATATTTAATTGCTGCATAGATATGCTTACGTAGTTCTTACCATCTAAACTAAATGATTGTGGTCAAATGGCCTATGCCACTAAAAGTATTTTAAAATACCAATAACTCACAATCTTCGTACTTACTAGTTGGTATTGATTTAATACGAGAACATAAAGAACATTAACCCTGTTCAACTGTATAGTGCATTTACACTTTAATAAATATTAAACAGGACACTTGGGCTAAATAATTTTCTTACGCCCATCTCGGAAATTCCCGCCTCGTATGATACCCCCGCGGATACCACACCATGTCATCTATTTTCCAACTACTATTTACTAGATGACCCCTTACACATTCACGTTTCACACTTTACCTTTCTACATCCCTACCAATCTCACCTCTACTTTTCTTCACCTAGCACATTATTCGCGTCTTAATCAATCGCGATCAAAATAAGAATTCAAAAGGTTCATTGGTGTTATATAATTGCATTTAATTAATAAATAAAATGTTAATCCACAAACATTAGTGTGGCTGGTTCCTCTAGGTTCTTTACAAGATCTGTTAACTACTTCCTCGACGTTGGTGTGCACACTAACCTCACTCGGATCACAATTCAAATAACTAAACTTAATGTGTATCTAATATATAATATATAATTCCTCGAATCTCTTGAAGATTTATATCTTCTTTTCACTTTTATGTTTGGTAATATCTTAAAATTTGGACAATACTTCTCTCGTCAGACCGTACCACTTATTATTACTTTAAAGATATCTTACTTTTCGGTTAGACAAAATATATAATTCTTTACTTTAAATTCAATTTAGCTATTCATATTAATTTTAGTCTTTCTTTGATTTCATCGTTCATACGCGTAAATAATAACACCTTTAATATGATAGATTATTGTAAAAAAAGATCTTTGGTACCCACAATTTGGTTGGTGACTGCTGCGCAGGTAGCCTTGGCAACTTGTTTACGATGTTTACTGCACTTGTCGTGGGTGCGATATGCACGTGATGTTATCGTGGGTGCTTGATTGTCCGGTATATGTTGGTGTAACGCCTGACTGTTCTGTCTGTATATCGTTGCCCAGAAGAATTTGTTGGAGACAGTTTGTCAGCTTAGACTTGGGTTTCAAGGTCTCGATCCGACGGAGAGATTGGACTTTGGTTCTTGGGTAAGCGGGGTGATGTTTATTTTGCGGTATGCTTGCAGGTAGCCCATTTGTGTGCTCCGCTTGAAGTGTACGCAATATGTTGACCCATTCGAAATGATTGACACCGCGTGCGAAATTGTTTTCTGTACACTATTAAATGTGATCGAAAACTTCTGTGATCGCACGGCGCGTGTCGATCGATGGATAAGGCTTGGATCAATCTAAGTGGGGGAATTATATGTAAGTAAACTAAAGCACATGTACTGTCAAGAATCTAATTCTGTGTAAGGATCACCGACGGTAGATCTCTCTCAATAGCGAATTAAAGCTATTAATTGCACTGATCGTCTATAACTAAATGCACTTTAATCAAACCAAATTTAAGACTTTAATTGTTTAAAGGGGTATACCTGTTATAGCACTATACGCGAACTCTTCACGATCAGTTTAAAATTGCAAAAGAAAGACGATCAACGCGGAAATGGGTTATATGCCGTGATCGTGTTGCAAAACGAGAGCCACAGCGACATATTTGCTTGAAGTAATAAACTTCTTCAAATTATCGACGACGATAATTGGGAGGGTCGATTACACTATTGATTTAAGGGGGCAATACAATGTTATTTTTGCAAATTTTACACTTTTTTGTTTTTTAAAAAAGCTTACTCTAGATTATAACTACTTAAGCCTAACTTAAGACTACATAAGATACTTAAACCTAACTTAAGACTACTTAACTACTTAAACCTAACTTAATTATGATCGGGGTGGCGAGCCGCGAGGGGACTTATACGTGGAGAGCACGCTCATGTCAGGCTTTATTCAACCAGAGGCTTTTATTTACATCGATTCGTTAGGGTTAGTACAAGACAGGAACGGTATCCCGGTTTTATACCTAACGGCTAATCCGTGACGGGTAACTTAAGACTACTTAAACTAAGACTACATAAGGTACTTAAACCTAACTTAAGACTACTTAACTACTTTAACCTAATGTTAAAATTCTGTTTTCTGATATGGGATGTGCTTCCATATTCGACGTCTGCTGCTGATTAATACGTTGTGCTTCTCGTTGTTCCTTAATAAGGTTATATTCATTATGACGAATTACTTAAATAAACAATTATTTTTTTTAAACTATTGCAGCAAACGTACAATATATATGTACCTTACATACCTTTCAACTTATTCGGCGGTCCGCTGCTTGAATTGTTGTGCCGATACAACAGCTTCTCTGCCACCAATTGGCAGCTTTCTAGACGATGATGGTACAAAAACCACCTCCTTTCTAGCGTCATGAAAAATCTTCTTTTGTATAATAAAATTATACTTTTACAATCCAACAGCTGTTAATTATCACACGCACGTAGTGTGAAATTAGAACATATTACAAATAAATAGAAGAACACAAAAATGATTGTCTTCCGCACCAAAAAATACTAAACAGTTGTCACTTGTTGTTTTAGGTAAATAAAAACAGCTGATGTTGACAAATAATAAAAACTAAAATCCGAGGGTCGGCTGGTGGAATTCCATTCCAATGCGAAAGACAAATATTTAAAAAAAAAACGTTATGAGATTCGTTAATTTGAAATGCAACAGTAATTTGCAGTATTAATTTACATTGTTCGATATTGATTTGGTTCATAGTCAGTAAGATAGTTCGGAAATAAATCCTAGCTTTTAAAATCAAATATTAATAAATAATTTCTCCTGTAATTCACAAATTATCTAATCTAGCTGTTGATTTAAAGTTAATTTATGAATAAAGTTCCCGATTATGATGTTAAGTGAAAAATCTATTAGTTATTAGATTAGAATTCCTCTAGTAAGCTATTAGAACTATTACATAATCCGCTGCTATCCGGTGTTATTTATGTTTTTTTTTTGTAAACCGTGGTTGTAACAGAAGAATTTATAAAGAAATTTTAATGGTTTCTTAAAAAATCGGCTTAAATATTTCTTTCAGTTTTCGGGAATTTGGATTCTAAATAAATTGATTCTTTTATACCCATTCTGAATATTTTTTTTAGAATGAAAAAAAGATACATATTGTTTTATACATATATATTATTCATAATATATGTTGCAATTCAAACAATATAAAAAAGAATGGATAACTTGCTAATGCTGCCTGATTGATAATGAAATGTGCATGTAATTTTGTTCCTGTAAATTCTGAACCCCTTTTTCATATATACAATAAAATTAAAAATTTGTGATTTCAAATTTCGTTAATAAAATGAACCCCATGTCAGTTTAGAGAGATTGAAATGAAATAACCGACTATTCTTTTCGCAAGTCACGCTAGACGTCCGAAACATTAAAAAAACTCTAAAATTTAACCCGAAAAAAAATGTTTTTTTTAAAACGCTTTTATGAACATAATTTTGGATCCAGTATTATCTGGTGTAAAATAAATATGGAGAAAATTTTTGTTTTGGAGTTGTAAGCCCAATTTAATCAGTTTTATGGAACAAAAACGGAAAGATGTATGATTTTGATGATTTTGGATAGTTCAGATTTACAAAATGACGCGTATTTCTGATTCAATGTAGTTTTTATGTAATGTTGTATATTTTTCGTTAACTAGACCTCTTCAGCTTTATAATAAGTGGTCGACCATCAAAATCGGTCGAAGCATTAGCTGGGAATTCGATTCGCAAGTCACGCTAGACGTCCGAAACATTAAAAAAAACTCTAAAATTTAACCCGAAAAAACATGTTTTTTTAAAAACGCTTTTATGAACATAATTTTGGATCCAGTATTATTTGGTGTAAAATACATATGGAGAAAACTTTTGTTTTGGAGTTGTAAGCCCAATTTAATCAGTTTTATTTAACAAAAACGGAATCTCGAATCTCTTGAAGATTTATATCTTCTTTTCACTTTTATGTTTGGTAATATCTTAAAATTTGGACAATACTTCTCTCGTCAGACCGTACCACTTATTATTACTTTAAAGATATCTTACTTTTCGGTTAGACAAAATATATAATTCTTTACTTTAAATTCAATTTAGCTATTCATATTAATTTTAGTCTTTCTTTGATTTCATCGTTCATACGCGTAAATAATAACACCTTTAATATGATAGATTATTGTAAAAAAAGATCTTTGGTACCCACAATTTGGTTGGTGACTGCTGCGCAGGTAGCCTTGGCAACTTGTTTACGATGTTAACTGCACTTGTCGTGGGTGCGATATGCACGTGATGTTATCGTGGGTGCTTGATTGTCCGGTATATGTTGGTGTAACGCCTGACTGTTCTGTCTGTATATCGTTGCCCAGAAGAATTTGTTGGAGACAGTTTGTCAGCTTAGACTTGGGTTTCAAGGTCTCGATCCGACGGAGAGATTGGACTTTGGTTCTTGGGTAAGCGGGGTGATGTTTATTTTGCGGTATGCTTGCAGGTAGCCCATTTGTGTGCTCCGCTTGAAGTGTACGCAATATGTTGACCCATTCGAAATGATTGACACCGCGTGCGAAATTGTTTTCTGTACACTATTAAATGTGATCGAAAACTTCTGTGATCGCACGGCGCGTGTCGATCGATGGATAAGGCTTGGATCAATCTAAGTGGGGGAATTATATGTAAGTAAACTAAAGCACATGTACTGTCAAGAATCTAATTCTGTGTAAGGATCACCGACGGTAGATCTCTCTCAATAGCGAATTAAAGCTATTAATTGCACTGATCGTCTATAACTAAATGCACTTTAATCAAACCAAATTTAAGACTTTAATTGTTTAAAGGGGTATACCTGTTATAGCACTATACGCGAACTCTTCACGATCAGTTTAAAATTGCAAAAGAAAGACGATCAACGCGGAAATGGGTTATATGCCGTGATCGTGTTGCAAAACGAGAGCCACAGCGACATATTTGCTTGAAGTAATAAACTTCTTCAAATTATCGACGACGATAATTGGGAGGGTCGATTACACTATTGATTTAAGGGGGCAATACAATGTTATTTTTGCAAATTTTACACTTTTTTGTTTTTTAAAAAAGCTTACTCTAGATTATAACTAACTTAAGACTACTTAAACTACTTAAGCCTAACTTAAGACTACATAAGATACTTAAACCTAACTTAAGACTACTTAACTACTTAAACCTAACTTAATTATGATCGGGGTGGCGAGCCGCGAGGGGACTTATACGTGGAGAGCACGCTCATGTCAGGCTTTATTCAACCAGAGGCTTTTATTTACATCGATTCGTTAGGGTTAGTACAAGACAGGAACGGTATCCCGGTTTTATACCTAACGGCTAATCCGTGACGGGTAACTTAAGACTACTTAAACTAAGACTACATAAGGTACTTAAACCTAACTTAAGACTACTTAACTACTTTAACCTAATGTTAAAATTCTGTTTTCTGATATGGGATGTGCTTCCATATTCGACGTCTGCTGCTGATTAATACGTTGTGCTTCTCGTTGTTCCTTAATAAGGTTATATTCATTATGACGAATTACTTAAATAAACAATTATTTTTTTTAAACTATTGCAGCAAACGTACAATATATATGTACCTTACATACCTTTCAACTTATTCGGCGGTCCGCTGCTTGAATTGTTGTGCCGATACAACAGCTTCTCTGCCACCAATTGGCAGCTTTCTAGACGATGATGGTACAAAAACCACCTCCTTTCTAGCGTCATGAAAAATCTTCTTTTGTATAATAAAATTATACTTTTACAATCCAACAGCTGTTAATTATCACACGCACGTAGTGTGAAATTAGAACATATTACAAATAAATAGAAGAACACAAAAATGATTGTCTTCCGCACCAAAAAATACTAAACAGTTGTCACTTGTTGTTTTAGGTAAATAAAAACAGCTGATGTTGACAAATAATAAAAACTAAAATCCGAGGGTCGGCTGGTGGAATTCCATTCCAATGCGAAAGACAAATATTTAAAAAAAAAACGTTATGAGATTCGTTAATTTGAAATGCAACAGTAATTTGCAGTATTAATTTACATTGTTCGATATTGATTTGGTTCATAGTCAGTAAGATAGTTCGGAAATAAATCCTAGCTTTTAAAATCAAATATTAATAAATAATTTCTCCTGTAATTCACAAATTATCTAATCTAGCTGTTGATTTAAAGTTAATTTATGAATAAAGTTCCCGATTATGATGTTAAGTGAAAAATCTATTAGTTATTAGATTAGAATTCCTCTAGTAAGCTATTAGAACTATTACATAATCCGCTGCTATCCGGTGTTATTTATGTTTTTTTTTTGTAAACCGTGGTTGTAACAGAAGAATTTATAAAGAAATTTTAATGGTTTCTTAAAAAATCGGCTTAAATATTTCTTTCAGTTTTCGGGAATTTGGATTCTAAATAAATTGATTCTTTTATACCCATTCTGAATATTTTTTTTAGAATGAAAAAAAGATACATATTGTTTTATACATATATATTATTCATAATATATGTTGCAATTCAAACAATATAAAAAAGAATGGATAACTTGCTAATGCTGCCTGATTGATAATGAAATGTGCATGTAATTTTGTTCCTGTAAATTCTGAACCCCTTTTTCATATATACAATAAAATTAAAAATTTGTGATTTCAAATTTCGTTAATAAAATGAACCCCATGTCAGTTTAGAGAGATTGAAATGAAATAACCGACTATTCTTTTCGCAAGTCACGCTAGACGTCCGAAACATTAAAAAAACTCTAAAATTTAACCCGAAAAAAAATGTTTTTTTTAAAACGCTTTTATGAACATAATTTTGGATCCAGTATTATCTGGTGTAAAATAAATATGGAGAAAATTTTTGTTTTGGAGTTGTAAGCCCAATTTAATCAGTTTTATGGAACAAAAACGGAAAGATGTATGATTTTGATGATTTTGGATAGTTCAGATTTACAAAATGACGCGTATTTCTGATTCAATGTAGTTTTTATGTAATGTTGTATATTTTTCGTTAACTAGACCTCTTCAGCTTTATAATAAGTGGTCGACCATCAAAATCGGTCGAAGCATTAGCTGGGAATTCGATTCGCAAGTCACGCTAGACGTCCGAAACATTAAAAAAAACTCTAAAATTTAACCCGAAAAAACATGTTTTTTTAAAAACGCTTTTATGAACATAATTTTGGATCCAGTATTATTTGGTGTAAAATACATATGGAGAAAACTTTTGTTTTGGAGTTGTAAGCCCAATTTAATCAGTTTTATTTAACAAAAACGGAAAGATGTATGATTTTGATGATTTTGGATAGTTCAGATTTACAAAATGACGCGTATTTCTGATTCAATGTAGTTTTAATGTAATGTTGTATATTTTTCGTTAGCTAGACCTCTTCAGCTTTATAATAAGTGGTCGACCATCAAAATCGGTCAAAGCATTAGCTGGGAATTCGATTCGCAAGTCACGCTAGACGCCCGAAACATTAAAAAAAACTCTAAAATTTAACCCGAAAAAACATGTTTTTTTAAAAACGCTTTTATGAACATAATTTTGGATCCAGTATTATTTGGTGTAAAATAAATATGGAGAAAACTTTTGTTTTGGAGTTGTAAGCCCAATTTAATCAGTTTTATTTAACAAAAACGGAAAGATGTATGATTTTGATGATTTTGGATAGTTTAGATTTACAACATGACGCGTATTTCTGATTCAATGTAGTTTTTATGTAATGTTGTATATTTTTCGTTAACTAGACCTCTTTAGCTTTATAATAAGTGGTCGACCATCAAAATGGTCGAAGCATTAGCTGGGAATTCGATTCGCAAGTCACGCTAGACGTCCGAAACATTAAAAAAACTCTAAAATTTAACCCGAAAAAACATGTTTTTTTAAAAACGCTTTTATGAACATAATTTTGGATCCAGTATTATCTGGTGTAAAATAAATATGGAGAAAATTTTTGTTTTGGATTTGTAAGCCCAATTAAATCAGTTTTATTTAACAAAAACGGAAAGATGTATGATTTTGATGATTTTGGATAGTTCAGATTTACAAAACGACGCGTATTTCTGATTCAATGTAGTTTTAATGTAATGTTGTATATTTTTCGTTAGCTAGACCTCTTCAGCTTTATAATAAGTGGTCGACCATCAAAATCGGTCGAAGCATTAGCTGGGAATTCGATTCGCAAGTCACGCTAGACGTCCGAAACATTAAAAAAAACTCTAAAATTTAACCCGAAAAAACAGGTTTTTTTAAAAACGCTTTTATGAACATAATTTTGGATCCAGTATTATTTGGTGTAAAATAAATATGGAGACAACTTTTGTTTTGGAGTTGTAAGCCCAATTTAATCAGTTTTATTTAACAAAAACGGAAAGATGTATGATTTTGATGATTTTGGATAGTTCAGATTTACAAAATGACGCGTATTTCTGATTCAATGTAGTTTTTATGTAATGTTTTATATTTTTCGTTAACTAGACCTCTTCAGCTTTATAATAAGTGGTCGACCATCAAAATCGGTCCAAGCATTAGCTGGGAATTCGATTCGCAAGTCACGCTAGACGTCCGAAACATTAAAAAAAACTCTAAAATTTAACCCGAAAAAACATGTTTTTTTAAAAACGCTTTTATGAACATAATTTTGGATCCAGTATTATTTGGTGTAAAATAAATATGGAGAAAACTTTTGTTTTGGAGTTGTAAGCCCAATTAAATCAGTTTTATTTAACAAAAACGGAAAGATGTATGATTTTGATGATTTTGGATAGTTCAGATTTACAAAACGACGCGTATTTCTGATTCAATGTAGTTTTAATGTAATGTTGTATATTTTTCGTTAGCTAGACCTCTTCAGCTTTATAATAAGTGGTCGACCATCAAAATCGGTCGAAGCATTAGCTGGGAATTCGATTCGCAAGTCACGCTAGACGTCCGAAACATTAAAAAAAACTCTAAAATTTAACCCGAAAAAACAGGTTTTTTTAAAAACGCTTTTATGAACATAATTTTGGATCCAGTATTATTTGGTGTAAAATAAATATGGAGACAACTTTTGTTTTGGAGTTGTAAGCCCAATTTAATCAGTTTTATTTAACAAAAACGGAAAGATGTATGATTTTGATGATTTTGGATAGTTCAGATTTACAAAATGACGCGTATTTCTGATTCAATGTAGTTTTTATGTAATGTTGTATATTTTTCGTTAGCTAGACCTCTTCAGCTTTATAATAAGTGGTCGACCATCAAAATCGGTCGAAGCATTAGCTGGGAATTCGATTCACAAGTCACGCTAGACGTCCGAAACATTAAAAAAAACTCTAAAATTTAACCCGAAAAAACATGTTTTTTTAAAAACGCTTTTATGAACATAATTTTGGATCCAGTATTATTTGGTGTAAAATAAATATGGAGAAAACTTTTGTTTTGGAGTGATGATTTTGGATAGTTCAGATTTACAAAATGACGCGTATTTCTGATACAATGTAGTTTTTATGTAATGTTGTATATTTTTCGTTAGCTAGACCTCTTCAGCTTTATAATAAGTGGTCGACCATCAAAATCGGTCGAAGCATTAGCTGGGAATTCGATTCGCAAGTCACGCTAGACGTCCGAAACATTAAAAAAAACTCTAAAATTTAACCCGAAAAAACATGTTTTTTTAAAAACGCTTTTATGAACATAATTTTGGATCCAGTATTATTTGGTGTAAAATAAATATGGAGAAAACTTTTGTTTTGGAGTTGTAAGCCCAATTTAATCAGTTTTATTTAACGAAAACGGAAAGATGTATGATTTTGGATAGTTCAGATTTACAAAATGACGCGTATTTCTGATTCAATGTAGTTTTAATGAAATGTTGTATATTTTTCGTTAGCTAGACCTCTTCAGCTTTATAATAAGTGGTCGACCATCAAAATCGGTCAAAGCATTAGCTGGGAATTCGATTCGCAAGTCACGCTAGACGTCCGAAACATTAAAAAAAACTCTAAAATTTAACCCGAAAAAACATGTTTTTTTAAAAACGCTTTTATGAACATAATTTTGGATCTAGTATTATTTGGTGTAAAATAAATATGGAGAAAACTTTTGTTTTGGAGTTGTAAGCCCAATTTATTCAGTTTTATTTAACAAAAACGGAAAGATGTATGATTTTGATGATTTTGGATAGTTCAGATTTACAAAATGACGCGTATTTCTGATACAATGTAGTTTTTATGTAATGTTGTATATTTTTCGTTAGCTAGACCTCTTCAGCTTTATAATAAGTGGTCGACCATCAAAATCGGTCCAAGCATTAGCTGGGAATTCGATTCGCAAGTCACGCTAGACGTCCGAAACATTAAAAAAAACTCTAAAATTTAACCCGAAAAAACATGTTTTTTTAAAAACGCTTTTATGAACATAATTTTGGATCCAGTATTATTTGGTGTAAAATAAATATGGAGAAAACTTTTGTTTTGGAGTTGTAAGCCCAATTTAATCAGTTTTATTTAACAAAAACGGAAAGATGTATGATTTTGATGATTTTGGATAGTTCAGATTTACAAAATGACGCGCATTTCTGCTTCAATGTAGTTTTTATGTAATGTTGTATACGTTTCGTTAACTAGACCTCTTTAGCTTTATAATAAGTGGTCGACCATCAAAATCGGTCGAGGCATTAGCTGGGAATTCGATTCGCAAGTCACGCTAGACGTCCGAAACATAAAAAAAAACTCTAAAATTTAACCCGAAAAAACATGTTTTTTTAAAAACGCTTTTATGAACATAATTTTGGATCCAGTATTATTTGGTGTAAAATAAATATGGAGAAAACTTTTGTTTTGGAGTTGTAAGCCCAATTTAATCAGTTTTATTTAACAAAAACGGAAAGATGTATGATTTTGATGATTTTGGATAGTTCAGATTTACAAAATGACGCGTATTTCTGATTCAATGTAGTTTTTATGTAATGTTGTATATTTTTCCTTAACTAGACCTCTTCAGCTTTATAATAAGTGGTCGACCATCAAAATCGGTCGAAGCATTAGCTGGGAATTCGATTCGCAAGTCACGCTAGACGTCCGAAACATTAAAAAAAAACTCTAAAATTTAACCCGAAAAAACATGTTTTTTTAAAAACGCTTTTATGAACATAATTTTGGATCCAGTATTATTTGGTGTAAAATAAATATGGAGAAAGCTTTTGTTTTGGAGTTGTAAGCCCAATTTAATCAGTTTTATTTAACAAAAACTTAAAGATGTATGATTTTGATGATTTTGGATAGTTCAGATTTACAAAATGACGCGTATTTCTGCTTCAATGTAGTTTTTATGTAATGTTGTATATTTTTCGTTAACTAGACCTCTTTAGCTTTATAATAAGTGGTCGACCATCAAAATCGGTCGAAGCATTAGCTGGGAATTCGATTCGCAAGTCACGCTAGACGTCCGAAACATTAAAAAAAACTTTAAAATTTAACCCGAAAAAACATGTTTTTTTAAAAACGCTTTTATGAACATAATTTTGGATCCAGTATTATTTGATGTAAAATAAATATGGAGAAAAGTTTTGTTTTGGAGTTGTAAGCCCAATTTAATCAGTTTTATTTAACAAAAACTTAAAGATGTATGATTTTGATGATTTTGGATAGTTCAGATTTACAAAATGACGCGTATTTCTGATTCAATGTAGTTTTTATGTAATGTTGTATATTTTTCGTTAGCTAGACCTCTTCAGCTTTATAATAAGTGGTCGACCATCAAAATCGGTCGAAGCATTAGCTGGGAATTCGATTCGCAAGTCACGCTAGACGTCCGAAACATTAAAAAAAACTCTAAAATTTAACCCGAAAAAACATGTTTTTTTAAAAACGCTTTTATGAACATAATTTTGGATCCAGTATTATTTGGTGTAAAATAAATATGGAGAAAACTTTTGTTTTGGAGTTGTAAGCCCAATTTAATCAGTTTTATTTAACAAAAACGGAAAGATGTATGATTTTGATGATTTTGGATAGTTCAGATTTACAAAATGACGCGTATTTCTGATTCAATGTAGTTTTTATGTAATGTTGTATATTTTTCCTTAACTAGACCTCTTCAGCTTTATAATAAGTGGTCGACCATCAAAATCGGTCGAAGCATTAGCTGGGAATTCGATTCGCAAGTCACGCTAGACGTCCGAAACATTAAAAAAAAACTCTAAAATTTAACCCGAAAAAACATGTTTTTTTAAAAACGCTTTTATGAACATAATTTTGGATCCAGTATTATTTGGTGTAAAATAAATATGGAGAAAGCTTTTGTTTTGGAGTTGTAAGCCCAATTTATTCAGTTTTATTTAACAAAAACGGAAAGATGTATGATTTTGATGATTTTGGATAGTTCAGATTTACAAAATGACGCGTATTTCTGATTCAATGTAGTTTTTATGTAATGTTGTATATTTTTCGTTAACTAGACCTCTTTAGCTTTATAATAAGTGGTCGACCATCAAAATTGGTCGAAGCATTAGCTGGGAATTCGATTCGCAAGTCACGCTAAACGTCCGAAACATTAAAAAAAAACTCTAAAATTTAACCCGAAAAAACATGTTTTTTTAAAAACGCTTTAATGAACATAATTTTGGATCCAGTATTTTTTGGTGTAAAATAAATATGGAGACAACTTTTGTTTTGGAGTTGTAAGCCCAATTTAATCAGTTTTATTTAACAAAAACGGAAAGATGTATGATTTTGATGATTTTGGATAGTTCAGATTTACAAAATGACGCGTATTTCTGCTTCAATGTAGTTTTTATGTAATGTTGTATATTTTTCGCTAACTAGACCTCTTTAGCTTTATAATAAGTGGTCGACCATCAAAATCGGTCGAAGCATTAGCTGGGAATTCGATTCGCAAGTCACGCTAGACGTCAGAAACATTAAAAAAAACTCTAAAATTTAACCCGAAAAAACATGTTTTTTTAAAAACGCTTTTATGAACATAATTTTGGATCCAGTATTATTTGGTGTAAAATAAATATGGAGAAAACTTTTGTTTTGGAGTTGTAAGCCCAATTTAATCAGTTTTATTTAACAAAAACGGAAAGATGTATGATTTTGATGATTTTGGATAGTTCAGATTTACAAAATGACGCGTATTTCTGATTCAATGTAGTTTTTATGTAATGTTGTATATTTTTCGTTAACTAGACCTCTTTAGCTTTATAATAAGTGGTCGACCATCAAAATCGGTCGAAGCATTAGCTGGGAATTCGATTCGCAAGTCACGCTAAACGTCCGAAACATTAAAAAAAACTCTAAAATTTAACTCGAAAAAACATGTTTTTTTAAAAACGCTTTAATGAACATAATTTTGGATCCAGTATTTTTTGGTGTAAAATAAATATGGAGACAACTTTTGTTTTGGAGTTGTAAGCCCAATTTAATCAGTTTTATTTTACAAAAACGGAAAGATGTATGATTTTGATGATTTTGGATAGTTCAGATTTACAAAATGACGCGTATTTCTGCTTCAATGTAGTTTTTATGTAATGTTGTATATTTTTCGCTAACTAGACCTCTTTAGCTTTATAATAAGTGGTCGACCATCAAAATCGGTCGAAGCATTAGCTGGGAATTCGATTCGCAAGTCACGCTAGACGTCAGAAACATTAAAAAAAACTCTAAAATTTAACCCGAAAAAACATGTTTTTTTAAAAACGCTTTTATGAACATAATTTTGGATCCAGTATTATTTGGTGTAAAATAAATATGGAGAAAACTTTTGTTTTGGAGTGATGATTTTGGACAGTTCAGATTTACAAAATGACGCGTATTTCTGCTTCAATGTAGTTTTTATGTAATGTTGTATATTTTTCGCTAACTAGACCTCTTTAGCTCTATAATAAGTGGTCGACCATCAAAATCGGTCGAAGCATTAGCTGGGAATTCGATTCGCAAGTCACGCTAGACGTCAGAAACATTAAAAAAAACTCTAAAATTTAACCCGAAAAAACATGTTTTTTTAAAAACGCTTTTATGAACATAATTTTGGATCCAGTATTTTTTGGTGTAAAATAAATATGGAGACAACTTTTGTTTTGGAGTTGTAAGCCCAATTTAATCAGTTTTATTTTACAAAAACGGAAAGATGTATGATTTTGATGATTTTGGATAGTTCAGATTTACAAAATGACGCGTATTTCTGCTTCAATGTAGTTTTTATGTAATGTTGTATATTTTTCGCTAACTAGACCTCTTTAGCTTTATAATAAGTGGTCGACCATCAAAATCGGTCGAAGCATTAGCTGGGAATTCGATTCGCAAGTCACGCTAGACGTCAGAAACATTAAAAAAAACTCTAAAATTTAACCCGAAAAAACATGTTTTTTTAAAAACGCTTTAATGAACATAATTTTGGATCCAGTATTTTTTGGTGTAAAATAAATATGGAGACAACTTTTGTTTTGGAGTTGTAAGCCCAATTTAATCAGTTTTATTTAACAAAAACGGAAAGATGTATGATTTTGATGATTTTGGATAGTTCAGATTTACAAAATGACGCGTATTTCTGCTTCAATGTAGTTTTTATGTAATGTTGTATATTTTTCGCTAACTAGACCTCTTTAGCTTTATAATAAGTGGTCGACCATCAAAATCGGTCGAAGCATTAGCTGGGAATTCGATTCGCAAGTCACGCTAGACGTCAGAAACATTAAAAAAAACTCTAAAATTTAACCCGAAAAAACATGTTTTTTTAAAAACGCTTTTATGAACATAATTTTGGATCCAGTATTTTTTGGTGTAAAATAAATATGGAGACAACTTTTGTTTTGGAGTTGTAAGCCCAATTTAATCAGTTTTATTTAACAAAAACGGAAAGATGTATGATTTTGATGATTTTGGATAGTTCAGATTTACAAAATGACGCGTATTTCTGATTCAATGTAGTTTTTATGTAATGTTGTATATTTTTCGTTAGCTAGACCTCTTCAGCTTTATAATAAGTGGTCGACTATCAAAATCGGTCGAAGCATTAGCTGGGAATTCGATTCGCAAGTCACGCTAGACGTCCGAAACATTAAAAAAAACTCTAAAATTTAACCCGAAAAAACATGTTTTTTTAAAAACGCTTTTATGAACATAATTTTGGATCTAGTATTATTTGGTGTAAAATAAATATGGAGAAAACTTTTGTTTTGGAGTTGTAAGCCCAATTTAATCAGTTTTATTTAACAAAAACGGAAAGATGTATGATTTTAATGATTTTGGATAGTTCAGATTTACAAAATGACGCGTATTTCTGATTCAATGTAGTTTTAATGTAATGTTGTATATTTTTCGTTAGCTAGACCTCTTCAGCTTTATAATAAGTGGTCGACCATCAAAATCAGTCAAAGCATTAGCTGGGAATTCGATTCGCAAGTCACGCTAGACGTCCGAAACATTAAAAAAAACTCTAAAATTTAACCCGAAAAAACATGTTTTTTTAAAAACGCTTTTATGAACATAATTTTGGATCCAGTATTATTTGGTGTAAAATAAATATGGAGAAAACTTTTGTTTTGGAGTTGTAAGTCCAATTTAATCAGTTTTATTTAACAAAAACGGAAAGATGTATGATTTTGATGATTTTGGATAGTTCAGATTTACAAAATGACGCGCATTTCTGCTTCAATGTAGTTTTTATGTAATGTTGTATACGTTTCGTTAACTAGACCTCTTTAGCTTTATAATAAGTGGTCGACCATCAAAATCGGTCGAAGCATTAGCTGGGAATTCGATTCGCAAGTCACGCTAGACGTCCGAAACATTAAAAAAAACTCTAAAATTTAACCCAAAAAAACATGTTTTTTTAAAAACGCTTTTATGAACATAATTTTGGATCCAGTATTTTTTGGTGTAAAATAAATATGGAGAAAACTTTTGTTTTGGAGTTGTAAGCCCAATTTAATCAGTTTTATTTAACAAAAACGGAAAGATGTATGATTTTGATGATTTTGGATAGTTCAGATTTACAAAATGACGCGTATTTCTTATTCAATGTAGTTTTTATGTAATGTTGTATATTTTTCGTTAACTAGACCTCTTCAGCTTTATAATAAGTGGTCGACCATCAAAATCGGTCCAAGCATTAGCTGGGAATTCGATTCGCAAGTCACGCTAGACGTCCGAAACATTAAAAAAAACTCTAAAATTTAACCCGAAAAAACATGTTTTTTTAAAAACGCTTTTATGAACATAATTTTGGATCCAGTATTATTTGGTGTAAAATAAATATGGAGAAAACTTTTGTTTTGGAGTTGTAAGCCCAATTAAATCAGTTTTATTTAACAAAAACGGAAAGATGTATGATTTTGATGATTTTGGATAGTTCAGATTTACAAAATGACGCGTATTTCTGATTCAATGTAGTTTTTATGTAATGTTGTATATTTTTCGTTAGCTAGACCTCTTCAGCTTTATAATAAGTGGTCGACCATCAAAATCGGTCGAAGCATTAGCTGGGAATTCGATTCGCAAGTCACGCTAGACGTCCGAAACATTAAAAAAAACTCTAAAATTTAACCCGAAAAAACATGTTTTTTTAAAAACGCTTTTATGAACATAATTTTAGTTCCAGTATTATTTGGTGTAAAATAAATATGGAGAAAACTTTTGTTTTGGAGTTGTAAGCCCAATTTAATCAGTTTTATTTAACAAAAACGGAAAGATGTATGATTTTGATGATTTTGGATAGTTCAGATTTACAAAATGACGCGTATTTCTGATTCAATGTAGTTTTTATGTAATGTTGTATATTTTTTCGTTAACTAGACCTCTTAAGCTTTATAATAAGTGGTCGACCATCAAAATCGGTCGAAGCATTAGCTGGGAATTCGATTCGCAAGTCACGCTAGACGTCCGAAACATTAAAAAAAACTCTAAAATTTAACCCGAAAAAACATGTTTTTTTAAAAACGCTTTTATGAACATAATTTTGGATCCAGTATTTTTTGGTGTAAAATAAATATGGAGAAAACTTTTGTTTTGGAGTTGTAAGCCCAATTTAATCAGTTTTATTTAACAAAAACGGAAAGATGTATGATTTTGATGATTTTGGATAGTTCAGATTTACAAAATGACGCGTATTTCTTATTCAATGTAGTTTTTATGTAATGTTGTATATTTTTCGTTAACTAGACCTCTTCAGCTTTATAATAAGTGGTCGACCATCAAAATCGGTCCAAGCATTAGCTGGGAATTCGATTCGCAAGTCACGCTAGACGTCCGAAACATTAAAAAAAACTCTAAAATTTAACCCGAAAAAACATGTTTTTTTAAAAACGCTTTTATGAACATAATTTTGGATCCAGTATTATTTGGTGTAAAATAAATATGGAGAAAACTTTTGTTTTGGAGTTGTAAGCCCAATTAAATCAGTTTTATTTAACAAAAACGGAAAGATGTATGATTTTGATGATTTTGGATAGTTCAGATTTACAAAATGACGCGTATTTCTGATTCAATGTAGTTTTTATGTAATGTTGTATATTTTTCGTTAGCTAGACCTCTTCAGCTTTATAATAAGTGGTCGACCATCAAAATCGGTCGAAGCATTAGCTGGGAATTCGATTCGCAAGTCACGCTAGACGTCCGAAACATTAAAAAAAACTCTAAAATTTAACCCGAAAAAACATGTTTTTTTAAAAACGCTTTTATGAACATAATTTTAGTTCCAGTATTATTTGGTGTAAAATAAATATGGAGAAAACTTTTGTTTTGGAGTTGTAAGCCCAATTTAATCAGTTTTATTTAACAAAAACGGAAAGATGTATGATTTTGATGATTTTGGATAGTTCAGATTTACAAAATGACGCGTATTTCTGATTCAATGTAGTTTTTATGTAATGTTGTATATTTTTTCGTTAACTAGACCTCTTAAGCTTTATAATAAGTGGTCGACCATCAAAATCGGTCGAAGCATTAGCTGGGAATTCGATTCGCAAGTCACGCTAGACGTCCGAAACATTAAAAAAAACTCTAAAATTTAACCCGAAAAAACATGTTTTTTTAAAAACGCTTTTATGAACATAATTTTGGATCCAGTATTTTTTGGTGTAAAATAAATATGGAGAAAACTTTTGTTTTGGAGTTGTAAGCCCAATTTAATCAGTTTTATTTAACAAAAACGGAAAGATTTATGATTTTGATGATTTTGGATAGTTCAGATTTACAAAATGACGAGTATTTCTGATTCAATGTAGTTTTAATGAAATGTTGTATATTTTTCGTTAGCTAGACCTCTTCAGCTTTATAATAAGTGGTCGACCATCAAAATCGGTCAAAGCATTAGCTGGGAATTCGATTCGCAAGTCACGCTAGACGTCCGAAACATTAAAAAAAACTCTAAAATTTAACCCGAAAAAACATGTTTTTTTAAAAACGCTTTTATGAACATAATTTTGGATCCAGTATTATTTGGTGTAAAATAAATATGGAGAAAACTTTTGTTTTGGAGTTGTAAGCCCAATTTAATCAGTTTTATTTAACAAAAACGGAAAGATGTATGATTTTAATGATTTTGGATAGTTCAGATTTACAAAATGACGCGTATTTCTGATTCAATGTAGTTTTAATGTAATGTTGTATATTTTTCGTTAGCTAGACCTCTTCAGCTTTATAATAAGTGGTCGACCATCAAAATCAGTCAAAGCATTAGCTGGGAATTCGATTCGCAAGTCACGCTACACGTCCGAAACATTAAAAAAAACTCTAAAATTTAACCCGAAAAAACATGTTTTTTTAAAAACGCTTTTATGAACATAATTTTGGATCCAGTGTTATTTGGTGTAAAATAAATATGGAGAAAACTTTTGTTTTGGAGTTGTAAGCCCAATTTAATCAGTTTTATTTAACAAAAACGGAAAGATGTATGATTTTGATGATTTTGGATAGTTCAGATTTACAAAATGACGCGTATTTCTGATTCAATGTAGTTTTTATGTAATGTTGTATATTTTTCGTTAACTAGACCTCTTCAGCTTTATAATAAGTGGTCGACCATCAAAATCGGTCCAAGCATTAGGTGGGAATTCGATTCGCAAGTCACGCTAGACGTCCGAAACATTAAAAAAAACTCTAAAATTTAACCCGAAAAAACATGTTTTTTTAAAAACGCTTTTATGAACATAATTTTGGATCCAGTATTATTTGGTGTAAAATAAATATGGAGAAAACTTTTGTTTTGGAGTTGTAAACCCAATTAAATCAGTTTTATTTAACAAAAACGGAAAGATGTATGATTTTGATGATTTTGGATAGTTCAGATTTACAAAATGACGCGTATTTCTGATTCAATGCAGTTTTTATGTAATGTTGTATATTTTTCGTTAGCTTGACCTCTTCAGCTTTAAAATAAGTGGTCGACCATCAAAATCGGTCGAAGCATTAGCTGGGAATTCGATTCGCAAGTCACGCTAGACGTCAGAAACATTAAAAAAAACTCTAAAATTTAACCCGAAAAAACATGTTTTTTTAAAAACGCTTTTATGAACATAATTTTGGATCCAGTATTTTTTGGTGTAAAATAAATATGGAGAAAACTTTTGTTTTGGAGTTGTAAGCCCAATTTAATCAGTTTTATGGAACAAAAACGGAAAGATGTATGATTTTGATGATTTTGGATAGTTCAGATTTACAAAATGACGCGTATTTCTGATTCAATGTAGTTTTTATGTAATGTTGTATATTTTTCGTTAACTAGACCTCTTTAGCTTTATAATAAGTGGTCGACCATCAAAATCGGTCGAAGCATTAGCTGGGAATTCGATTCGCAAGTCACGCTAGACGTCCGAAACATTAAAAAAAAACTCTAAAATTTAACCCGAAAAAACATGTTTTTTTAAAAACGCTTTTATGAACATAATTTTGGATCCAGTATTATTTGGTGTAAAATAAATATGGAGAAAACTTTTGTTTTGGAGTTGTAAGCCCAATTTAATCAGTTTTATTTAACAAAAACGGAAAGATGTATGATTTTGATGATTTTGGATAGTTCAGATTTACAAAATGACGCGTATTTCTGATTCAATGTAGTTTTTATGTAATGTTGTATATTTTTCGTTAACTAGACCTCTTCAGCTTTATAATAAGTGGTCGACCATCAAAATCGGTCCAAGCATTAGGTGGGAATTCGATTCGCAAGTCACGCTAGACGTCCGAAACATTAAAAAAAACTCTAAAATTTAACCCGAAAAAACATGTTTTTTTAAAAACGCTTTTATGAACATAATTTTGGATCCAGTATTATTTGGTGTAAAATAAATATGGAGAAAACTTTTGTTTTGGAGTTGTAAACCCAATTAAATCAGTTTTATTTAACAAAAACGGAAAGATGTATGATTTTGATGATTTTGGATAGTTCAGATTTACAAAATGACGCGTATTTCTGATTCAATGCAGTTTTTATGTAATGTTGTATATTTTTCGTTAGCTTGACCTCTTCAGCTTTAAAATAAGTGGTCGACCATCAAAATCGGTCGAAGCATTAGCTGGGAATTCGATTCGCAAGTCACGCTAGACGTCAGAAACATTAAAAAAAACTCTAAAATTTAACCCGAAAAAACATGTTTTTTTAAAAACGCTTTTATGAACATAATTTTGGATCCAGTATTTTTTGGTGTAAAATAAATATGGAGAAAACTTTTGTTTTGGAGTTGTAAGCCCAATTTAATCAGTTTTATGGAACAAAAACGGAAAGATGTATGATTTTGATGATTTTGGATAGTTCAGATTTACAAAATGACGCGTATTTCTGATTCAATGTAGTTTTTATGTAATGTTGTATATTTTTCGTTAACTAGACCTCTTTAGCTTTATAATAAGTGGTCGACCATCAAAATCGGTCGAAGCATTAGCTGGGAATTCGATTCGCAAGTCACGCTAGACGTCCGAAACATTAAAAAAAAACTCTAAAATTTAACCCGAAAAAACATGTTTTTTTAAAAACGCTTTTATGAACATAATTTTGGATCCAGTATTATTTGGTGTAAAATAAATATGGAGAAAACTTTTGTTTTGGAGTTGTAAGCCCAATTTAATCAGTTTTATTTAACAAAAACGGAAAGATGTATGATTTTAATGATTTTGGATAGTTCAGATTTACAAAATGACGCGTATTTCTGATTCAATGTAGTTTTAATGTAATGTTGTATATTTTTCGTTAGCTAGACCTCTTCAGCTTTATAATAAGTGGTCGACCATCAAAATCAGTCAAAGCATTAGCTGGGAATTCGATTCGCAAGTCACGCTAGACGTCCGAAACATTAAAAAAAACTCTAAAATTTAACCCGAAAAAACATGTTTTTTTAAAAACGCTTTTATGAACATAATTTTGGATCCAGTGTTATTTGGTGTAAAATAAATATGGAGAAAACTTTTGTTTTGGAGTTGTAAGCCCAATTTAATCAGTTTTATTTAACAAAAACGGAAAGATGTATGATTTTGATGATTTTGGATAGTTCAGATTTACAAAATGACGCGTATTTCTGATTCAATGTAGTTTTTATGTAATGTTGTATATTTTTCGTTAACTAGACCTCTTCAGCTTTATAATAAGTGGTCGACCATCAAAATCGGTCCAAGCATTAGGTGGGAATTCGATTCGCAAGTCACGCTAGACGTCCGAAACATTAAAAAAAACTCTAAAATTTAACCCGAAAAAACATGTTTTTTTAAAAACGCTTTTATGAACATAATTTTGGATCCAGTATTATTTGGTGTAAAATAAATATGGAGAAAACTTTTGTTTTGGAGTTGTAAACCCAATTAAATCAGTTTTATTTAACAAAAACGGAAAGATGTATGATTTTGATGATTTTGGATAGGTTAGATTTACAAAATGACGCGTATTTCTGATTCAATGCAGTTTTTATGTAATGTTGTATATTTTTCGTTAGCTTGACCTCTTCAGCTTTAAAATAAGTGGTCGACCATCAAAATCGGTCGAAGCATTAGCTGGGAATTCGATTCGCAAGTCACGCTAGACGTCAGAAACATTAAAAAAAACTCTAAAATTTAACCCGAAAAAACATGTTTTTTTAAAAACGCTTTTATGAACATAATTTTGGATCCAGTATTTTTTGGTGTAAAATAAATATGGAGAAAACTTTTGTTTTGGAGTTGTAAGCCCAATTTAATCAGTTTTATGGAACAAAAACGGAAAGATGTATGATTTTGATGATTTTGGATAGTTCAGATTTACAAAATGACGCGTATTTCTGATTCAATGTAGTTTTTATGTAATGTTGTATATTTTTCGTTAACTAGACCTCTTTAGCTTTATAATAAGTGGTCGACCATCAAAATCGGTCGAAGCATTAGCTGGGAATTCGATTCGCAAGTCACGCTAGACGTCCGAAACATTAAAAAAAACTCTAAAATTTAACCCGAAAAAACATGTTTTTTTAAAAACGCTTTTATGAACATAATTTTGGATCCAGTATTATTTGGTGTAAAATAAATATGGAGAAAACTTTTGTTTTGGAGTTGTAAGCCCAATTTAATCAGTTTTATTTAATAAAAACGGAAAGATGTATGATTTTGATGATTTTGGATAGTTCAGATTTACAAAATGACGCGTATTTCTGATTCAATGTAGTTTTAATGAAATGTTGTATATTTTTCGTTAACTAGACCTCTTCAGCTTTATAATAAGTGGTCGACCATCAAAATCGGTCGAAGCATTAGCTGGGAATTCGATTCGCAAATCACGCTAGACGTCCGAAACATTAAAAAAAACTCTAAAATTTAACCCGAAAAAACAGGTTTTTTTAAAAACGCTTTTATGAACATAATTTTGGATCCAGTATTATTTGGTGTAAAATAAATATGGAGAAAACTTTTGTTTTGGAGTTGTAAGCCCAATTCAATCAGTTTTATTTAACAAAAACGGAAAGATGTATGATTTTGATGATTTTGGATAGTTCAGATTTACAAAATGACGCGTATTTCTGCTTCAATGTAGTTTTTATGTAATGTTATATATTTTTCGTTAACTAGACCTCTTTAGCTTTATAATAAGTGGTCGACCATCAAAATCGGTCGAAGCATTAGCTGGGAATTCGATTCGCAAGTCACGCTAGACGTCCGAAACATTAAAAAAAACTCTAAAATTTAACCCGAAAAAACATGTTTTTTTAAAAACGCTTTTATGAACATAATTTTGGATCCAGTATTATTTGGTGTAAAATAAGTATGGAGAAAACTTTTGTTTTGGAGTTGTAAGCCCAATTTAATCAGTTTTATTTAACAAAAACGGAAAGATGTATGATTTTGATGATTTTGGATAGTTCAGATTTACAAAATGACGCGTATTTCTGCTTCAATGTAGTTTTTATGTAATGTTGTATAAGTTTCGTTAACTAGACCTCTTTAGCTTTATAATAAGTGGTCGACCATCAAAATCGGTCGAAGCATTAGCTGGGAATTCGATTCGCAAGTCACGCTAGACGTCCGAAACATTAAAAAAACTCTAAAATTTAACCCGAAAAAACATGTTTTTTTAAAAACGCTTTTATGAACATAATTTTGGATCCAGTATTATTTGGTGTAAAATAAATATGGAGAAAACTTTTGTTTTGGAGTTGTAAGCCCAATTTAATCAGTTTTATTTAACAAAAACGGAAAGATGTATGATTTTGATGATTTTGGATAGTTCAGATTTACAAAATGACGCGTATTTCTGCTTCAATGTAGTTTTTATGTAATGTTGTATATTTTTCGTTAACTAGACCTCTTTAGCTTTATAATAAGTGGTCGACCATCAAAATCGGTCGAAGCATTAGCTGGGAATTCGATTCGCAAGTCACGCTAGACGTCCGAAACATTAAAAAAAACTCTAAAATTTAACCCGAAAAAACATGTTTTTTTAAAAACGCTTTTATGAACATAATTTTGGATCCAGTATTATTTGGTGTAAAATAAATATGGAGAAAACTTTTGTTTTGGAGTTGTAAGCCCAATTTAATCAGTTTTATTTAACAAAAACGGAAAGATGTATGATTTTGATGATTTTGGATAGTTCAGATTTACAAAATGACGCGTATTTCTGCTTCAATGTAGTTTTTATGTAATGTTGTATATTTTTCGTAAACTACACCTCTTTAGCTTTATAATAAGTGGTCGACCATCAAAATCGGTCGAAGCATTAGCTGGGAATTCGATTCGCAAGTCACGCTAGACGTCCGAAACATTAAAAAAAACTCTAAAATTTAACCCGAAAAAACATGTTTTTTTAAAAACGCTTTTATGAACATAATTTTGGATCCAGTATTATTTGGTGTAAAATAAATATGGAGAAAACTTTTGTTTTGGAGTTGTAAGCCCAATTTAATCAGTTTTATTTAACAAAAACGGAAAGATGTATGATTTTGATGATTTTGGATAGTTCAGATTTACAAAATTACGCGTATTTCTGCTTCAATGTAGTTTTTATGTAATGTTGTATATTTTTCGTTAACTAGACCTCTTAAGCTTTATAATAAGTGGTCGACCATCAAAATCGGTCGAAGCATTAGCTGGGAATTCGATTCGCAAGTCACGCTAGACGTCCGAAACATTAAAAAAAAACTCTAAAATTTAACCCGAAAAAACATGTTTTTTTAAAAACGCTTTTATGAACATAATTTTGGATCCAGTATTATTTGGTGTAAAATAAATATGGAGAAAACTTTTGTTTTGGAGTTGTAAGCCCAATTTAATCAGTTTTATTTAACAAAAACGGAAAGATGTATGATTTTGATGATTTTGGATAGTTCAGATTTACAAAATGACGCGTATTTCTGCTTCAATGTAGTTTTTATGTAATGTTGTATATTTTTCGTTAACTAGACCTCTTCAGCTTTATAATCAGTGGTCGACCATCAAAATCGGTCGAAGCATTAGTTGGGAATTCGATTCGCAAGTCACGCTAGACGTCCGAAACATTAAAAAAAACTCTAAAATTTAACCCGAAAAAACATGTTTTTTTAAAAACGCTTTTATGAACATAATTTTGGATCCAGTATTATTTGGTGTAAAATAAATATGGAGAAAACTTCTGTTTTGGAGTTGTAAGCCCAATTTAATCAGTTTTATTTAACAAAAACGGAAAGATGTATGATTTTGATGATTTTGGATAGTTCAGATTTACAAAATGACGCGTATTTCTGCTTCAATGTAGTTTTTATGTAATGTTGTATATTTTTCGTTAACTAGACCTCTTTAGCTTTATAATCAGTGGTCGACCATCAAAATCGGTCGAAGCATTAGTTGGGAATTCGATTCGCAAGTCACGCTAGACGTCCGAAACATTAAAAAAAACTCTAAAATTTAACCCGAAAAAACATGTTTTTTTAAAAACGCTTTTATGAACATAATTTTGGATCCAGTATTATTTGGTGTAAAATAAATATGGAGAAAACTTTTGTTTTGGAGTTGTAAGCCCAATTTAATCAGTTTTATTTAACAAAAACGGAAAGATGTATGATTTTGATGATTTTGGATAGTTCAGATTTACAAAATGACGCGTATTTCTGCTTCAATGTAGTTTTTATGTAATGTTGTATATTTTTCGTTAACTAGACCTCTTTAGCTTTATAATAAGTGGTCGACCATCAAAATCGGTCGAAGCATTAGCTGGGAATTCGATTCGCAAGTCACGCTAGACGTCCGAAACATTAAAAAAAACTCTAAAATTTAACCCGAAAAAACATGTTTTTTTAAAAACGCTTTTATGAACATAATTTTGGATCCATTATTATTTGGTGTAAAATAAATATGGAGAAAACTTTTGTTTTGGAGTTGTAAGCCCAATTTAATCAGTTTTATTTAACAAAAACGGAAAGATGTATGATTTTGATGATTTTGGATAGTTCAGATTTACAAAATGACGCGTATTTCTGCTTCAATGTAGTTTTTATGTAATGTTGTATATTTTTCGTTAACTAGACCTCTTTAGCTTTATAATCAGTGGTCGACCATCAAAATCGGTCGAAGCATTAGTTGGGAATTCGATTCGCAAGTCACGCTAGACGTCCGAAACATTAAAAAAAACTCTAAAATTTAACCCGAAAAAACATGTTTTTTTAAAAACGCTTTTATGAACATAATTTTGGATCCAGTATTATTTGGTGTAAAATAAATATGGAGAAAACTTTTGTTTTGGAGTTGTAAGCCCAATTTAATCAGTTTTATTTAACAAAAACTGAAAGATGTATGATTTTGATGATTTTGGATAGTTCAGATTTACAAAATGACGCGTATTTCTGCTTCAATGTAGTTTTTATGTAATGTTGTATATTTTTCGTTAACTAGACCTCTTTAGCTTTATAATAAGTGGTCGACCATCAAAATCGGTCGAAGCATTAGCTGGGAATTCGATTCGCAAGTCACGCTAGACGTCCGAAACATTAAAAAAACTCTAAAATTTAACCCGAAAAAACATGTTTTTTTAAAAACGCTTTTATGAACATAATTTTGGATCCAGTATTATTTGGTGTAAAATAAATATGGAGAAAACTTTTGTTTTGGAGTTGTAAGCCCAATTTAATCAGTTTTATTTAACAAAAACGGAAAGATGTATGATTTTGATGATTTTGGATAGTTCAGATTTACAAAATGACGCGTATTTCTGATTCAATGTAGTTTTTATGTAATGTTGTATATTTTTCGTTAACTAGACCTCTTTAGCTTTATAATGAGTGGTCGACCATCAAAATCGGTCAAAGCATTAGTTGGGAATTCGATTCGCAAGTCACGCTAGACGTCCGAAACATTAAAAAAAACTCTAAAATTTAACCCGAAAAACATGTTTTTTTTAAAAACGCTTTTATGAACATAATTTTGGATCCAGTATTATTTGGTGTAAAATAAATATGGAGAAAACTTTTGTTTTGGAGTTGTAAGCCCAATTTAATCAGTTTTATTTAACAAAAACGGAAAGATGTATGATTTTGATGATTTTGGATAGTTCAGATTTACAAAATGACGCGTATTTCTGATTCAATGTAGTTTTTATGTAATGTTGTATATTTTTCGTTAACTAGACCTCTTTAGCTTTATAATAAGTGGTCGACCATCAAAATCGGTCGAAGCATTAGCTGGGAATTCGATTCGCAAGTCACGCTAGACGTCCGAAACATTAAAAAAAACTCTAAAATTTAACCCGAAAAAACATGTTTTTTTAAAAACGCTTTTATGAACATAATTTTGGATCCAGTATTATTTGGTGTAAAATAAATATGGAGAAAACTTTTGTTTTGGAGTTGTAAGCCCAATTTAATCAGTTTTATTTAACAAAAACGGAAAGATGTATGATTTTGATGATTTTGGATAGTTCAGATTTACAAAATGACGCGTATTTCTGCTTCAATGTAGTTTTTATGTAATGTTGTATATTTTTCGTTAACTAGACCTCTTCAGCTTTATAATCAGTGGTCGACCATCAAAATCGGTCGAAGCATTAGTTGGGAATTCGATTCGCAAGTCACGCTAGACGTCCGAAACATTAAAAAAAACTCTAAAATTTAACCCGAAGAAACATGTTTTTTTAAAAACGCTTTTATGAACATAATTTTGGATCCAGTATTATTTGGTGTAAAATTAATATGGAGAAAACTTCTGTTTTGGAGTTGCAAGCCCAATTTAATCAGTTTTATTTAACAAAAACGGAAAGATGTATGATTTTGATGATTTTGGATAGTTCAGATTTACAAAATGACGCGTATTTCTGCTTCAATGTAGTTTTTATGTAATGTTGTATATTTTTCGTTAACTAGACCTCTTTAGCTTTATAATCAGTGGTCGACCATCAAAATCGGTCGAAGCATTAGTTGGGAATTCGATTCGCAAGTCACGCTAGACGTCCGAAACATTAAAAAAAACTCTAAAATTTAACCCGAAAAAACATGTTTTTTTAAAAACGCTTTTATGAACATAATTTTGGATCCAGTATTATTTGGTGTAAAATAAATATGGAGAAAACTTTTGTTTTGGAGTTGTAAGCCCAATTTAATCAGTTTTATTTAACAAAAACGGAAAGATGTATGATTTTGGATAGTTCAGATTTACAAAATGACGCGTATTTCTGATTCAATGTAGTTTTTATGTTATGTTGTATATTTTTCGTTAACTAGACCTCTTTAGCTTTATAATAAGTGGTCGACCATCAAAATCGGTCGAAGCATTAGCTGGGAATTCGATTCGCAAGTCACGCTAGACGTCCGAAACATTAAAAAAAACTCTAAAATTTAACCCGAAAAAACATGTTTTTTTAAAAACGCTTTTATGAACATAATTTTGGATCCAGTATTATTTGGTGTAAAATAAATATGGAGAAAACTTTTGTTTTGGAGTTGTAAGCCCAATTTAATCAGTTTTATTTAACAAAAACGGAAAGATGTATGATTTTGATGATTTTGGATAGTTCAGATTTACAAAATGACGCGTATTTCTGCTTCAATGTAGTTTTTATGTAATGTTGTATATTTTTCGTTAACTAGACCTCTTTAGCTTTATAATCAGTGGTCGACCATCAAAATCGGTCGAAGCATTAGTTGGGAATTCGATTCGCAAGTCACGCTAGACGTCCGAAACATTAAAAAAAAAACTCTAAAATTTAACCCGAAAAAACATGTTTTTTTAAAAACGCTTTTATGAACATAATTTTAGATCCAGTATTATTTGGTGTAAAATAAATATGGAGAAAACTTTTGTTTTGGAGTTGTAAGCCCAATTTAATCAGTTTTATTTAACAAAAACGGAAGGATGTATGATTTTGATGATTTTGGATAGTTCAGATTTACAAAATGACGCGTATTTCTGCTTCAATGTAGTTTTTATGTAATGTTGTATATTTTTCGTTAACTAGACCTCTTTAGCTTTATAATCAGTGGTCGACCATCAAAATCGGTCGAAGCATTAGTTGGGAATTCGATTCGCAAGTCACGCTAGACGTCCGAAACATTAAAAAAAACTCTAAAATTTAACCCGAAACAACATGTTTTTTTAAAAACGCTTTTATGAACATAATTTTGGATCCAGTATTATTTGGTGTAAAATAAATATGGAGAAAACTTTTGTTTTGGAGTTGTAAGCCCAATTTAATCAGTTTTATTTAACAAAAACTGAAAGATGTATGATTTTGATGATTTTGGATAGTTCAGATTTACAAAATGACGCGTATTTCTGCTTCAATGTAGTTTTTATGTAATGTTGTATATTTTTCGTTAACTAGACCTCTTTAGCTTTATAATAAGTGGTCGACCATCAAAATCGGTCGAAGCATTAGCTGGGAATTCGATTCGCAAGTCACGCTAGACGTCCGAAACATTAAAAAAAACTCTAAAATTTAACCCGAAAAAACATGTTTTTTTAAAAACGCTTTTATGAACATAATTTTGGATCCAGTATTATTTGGTGTAAAATAAATATGGAGAAAACTTTTGTTTTGGAGTTGTAAGCCCAATTTAATCAGTTTTATTTAACAAAAACGGAAAGATGTATGATTTTGATGATTTTGGATAGTTCAGATTTACAAAATGACGCGTATTTCTGATTCAATGTAGTTTTTATGTAATGTTGTATATTTTTCGTTAACTAGACCTCTTTAGCTTTATAATGAGTGGTCGACCATCAAAATCGGTCGAAGCATTAGTTGGGAATTCGATTCGCAAGTCACGCTAGACGTCCGAAACATTAAAAAAAACTCTAAAATTTAACCCGAAAAACATGTTTTTTTAAAAACGCTTTTATGAACATAATTTTGGATCCAGTATTATTTGGTGTAAAATAAATATGGAGAAAACTTTTGTTTTGGAGTTGTAAGCCCAATTTAATCAGTTTTATTTAACAAAAACGGAAAGATGTATGATTTTGATGATTTTGGATAGTTCAGATTTACAAAATGACGCGTATTTCTGCTTCAATGTAGTTTTTATGTAATGTTGTATATTTTTCGTTAACTAGACCTCTTTAGCTTTATAATAAGTGGTCGACCATCAAAATCGGTCAAAGCATTAGCTGGGAATTCGATTCGCAAGTCACGCTAGACGTCCGAAACATTAAAAAAAACTCTAAAATTTAACCCGAAAAAACATGTTTTTTTAAAAACGCTTTTATGAACATAATTTTGGATCCAGTATTATTTGGTGTAAAATAAATATGGAGAAAACTTTTGTTTTGGAGTTGTAAGCCCAATTTAATCAGTTTTATTTAACAAAAACTGAAAGATGTATGATTTTGATGATTTTGGATAGTTCAGATTTACAAAATGACGCGTATTTCTGCTTAAATGTAGTTTTTATGTAATGTTGTATATTTTTCGTTAACTAGACCTCTTTAGCTTTATAATAAGTGGTCGACCATCAAAATCGGTCGAAGCATTAGCTGGGAATTCGATTCGCAAGTCACGCTAGACGTCCGAAACATTAAAAAAAACTCTAAAATTTAACCCGAAAAAACATGTTTTTTTAAAACGCTTTTATGAACATAATTTTGGATCCAGTATTATTTGGTGTAAAATAAATATGGAGAAAACTTTTGTTTTGGAGTTGTAAGCCCAATTTCAATGTAGTTTTTATGTAATGTTGTATATTTTTCGTTAACTAGACCTCTTTAGCTTTATAATAAGTGGTCGACCATCAAAATCGGTCGAAGCATTAGCTGGGAATTCGATTCGCAAGTCACGCTAGACGTCCGAAACATTAAAAAAAACTCTAAAATTTAACCCGAAAAAACATGTTTTTTTAAAAACGCTTTTATGAACATAATTTTGGATCCAGTATTATTTGGTGTAAAATAAATATGGAGAAAACTTTTGTCCCAATTTAATCAGTTTTATTTAACAAAAACTGAAAGATGTATGATTTTGATGATTTTGGATAGTTCAGATTTACAAAATGACGCGTATTTCTGCTTCAATGTAGTTTTTATGTAATGTTGTATATTTTTCGTTAACTAGACCTCTTTAGCTTTATAATAAGTGGTCGACCATCAAAATCGGTCGAAGCATTAGCTGGGAATTCGATTCGCAAGTCACGCTAGACGTCCGAAACATTAAAAAAAACTCTAAAATTTAACCCGAAAAAACATGTTTTTTTAAAAACGCTTTTATGAACATAATTTTGGATCCAGTATTATTTGGTGTAAAATAAATATGGAGAAAACTTTTGTTTTGGAGTTGTAAGCCCAATTTAATCAGTTTTATTTAACAAAAACGGAAAGATGTATGATTTTGATGATTTTAGATAGTTCAGATTTACAAAATGACGCGTATTTCTGATTCAATGTAGTTTTTATGTAATGTTGTATATTTTTCGTTAACTAGACCTCTTTAGCTTTATAATAAGTGGTCGACCATCAAAATCGGTCGAAGCATTAGCTGGGAATTCGATTCGCAAGTCACGCTAGACGTCCGAAACATTAAAAAAAACTCTAAAATTTAACCCGAAAAAACATGTTTTTTTAAAAACGCTTTTATGAACATAATTTTGGATCCAGTATTATTTGGTGTAAAATAAATATGGAGAAAACTTTTGTTTTGGAGTTGTAAGCCCAATTTAATCAGTTTTATTTAACAAAAACGGAAAGATGTATGATTTTGATGATTTTGGATAGTTCAGATTTACAAAATGACGCGTATTTCTGCTTCAATGTAGTTTTTTTGTAATGTTGTATATTTTTCGTTAACTAGACCTCTTTAGCTTTATAATCAGTGGTCGACCATCAAAATCGGTCGAAGCATTAATTGGGAATTCGATTCGCAAGTCACGCTAGACGTCCGAAACATTAAAAAAAACTCTAAAATTTAACTTGAAAAAAACATGTTTTTTTAAAAACGCTTTTATGAACATAATTTTGGATCCAGTATTATTTGGTGTAAAATAAATATGGAGAAAACTTTTGTTTTGGAGTTGTAAGCCCAATTTAATCAGTTTTATTTAACAAAAACTGAAAGATGTATGATTTTGATGATTTTGGATAGTTCAGATTTACAAAATGACGCGTATTTCTGCTTCAATGTAGTTTTTATGTAATGTTGTATATTTTTCGTTAACTAGACCTCTTTAGCTTTATAATAAGTGGTCGACCATGAAAATCGGTCGAAGCATTAGCTGGGAATTCGATTCGCAAGTCACGCTAGACGTCCGAAACATTAAAAAAAACTCTAAAATTTAACCCGAAAAAACATGTTTTTTTAAAAACGCTTTTATGAACATAATTTTGGATCCAGTATTATTTGGTGTAAAATAAATATGGAGAAAACTTTTGTTTTGGAGTTGTAAGCCCAATTTAATCAGTTTTATTTAACAAAAACAGAAAGATGTATGATTTTGATGATTTTGGATAGTTCAGATTTACAAAATGACGCTTATTTCTGATTCAATGTAGTTTTTATGTAATGTTGTATATTTTTCGTTAACTAGACCTCTTTAGCTTTATAATAAGTGGTCGACCATCAAAATCGGTCGAAGCATTAGCTGGGAATTCGATTCGCAAGTCACGCTAGACGTCCGAAACATTAAAAAAAACTCTAAAATTTAACCCGAAAAAACATGTTTTTTTAAAAACGCTTTTATGAACATAATTTTGGATCCAGTATTATTTGGTGTAAAATAAATATGGAGAAAACTTTTGTTTTGGAGTTGTAAGCCCAATTTAATCAGTTTTATTTAACAAAAACGGAAAGATGTATGATTTTGATGATTTTGGATAGTTCAGATTTACAAAATGACGCGTATTTCTGCTTCAATGTAGTTTTTATGTAATGTTGTATATTTTTCGTTAACTAGACCTCTTCAGCTTTATAATCAGTGGTCGACCATCAAAATCGGTCGAAGCATTAGTTGGGAATTCGATTCGCAAGTCACGCTAGACGTCCGAAACATTAAAAAAAACTCTAAAATTTAACCCGAAAAACATGTTTTTTAAAAACGCTTTTATGAACATAATTTTGGATCCAGTATTATTTGGTGTAAAATAAATATGGAGAAAACTTTTGTTTTGGAGTTGTAAGCCCAATTTAATCAGTTTTATTTAACAAAAACGGAAAGATGTATGATTTTGATGATTTTGGATAGTTCAGATTTACAAAATGACGCGTATTTCTGCTTCAATGTAGTTTTTATGTAATGTTGTATATTTTTCGTTAACTAGACCTCTTTAGCTTTATAATCAGTGGTCGACCATCAAAATCGGTCGAAGCATTAGTTGGGAATTCGATTCGCAAGTCACGCTAGACGTCCGAAACATTAAAAAAAACTCTAAAATTTAACCCGAAAAAACATGTTTTTTTAAAAACGCTTTTATGAACATAATTTTGGATCCAGTATTATTTGGTGTAAAATAAATATGGAGAAAACTTTTGTTTTGGAGTTGTAAGCCCAATTTAATCAGTTTTATTTAACAAAAACGGAAAGATGTATGATTTTGATGATTTTGGATAGTTCAGATTTACAAAATGACGCGTATTTCTGATTCAATGTAGTTTTTATGTAATGTTGTATATTTTTCGTTAACTAGACCTCTTCAGCTTTATAATAAGTGGTCGACCATCAAAATCGGTCGAAGCATTAGTTGGGAATTCGATTCGCAAGTCACGCTAGACTTCCGAAACATTAAAAAAAACTCTAAAATTTAACCCGAAAAAACATGTTTTTTTAAAAACGCTTTTATGAACATAATTTTGGATCCAGTATTATTTGGTGTAAAATAAATATGGAGAAAACTTTTGTTTTGGAGTTGTAAGCCCAATTTGATCAGTTTTATTTAACAAAAACTGAAAGATGTATGATTTTGATGATTTTGGATAGTTCAGATTTACAAAATGACGCGTATTTCTGATTCAATGTAGTTTTTATGTAGACCTCTTCAGCTTTATAATCAGTGGTCGACCATCAAAATCGGTCGAAGCATTAGTTGGGAATTCGATTCGCAAGTCACGCTAGACGTCCGAAACATTAAAAAAAACTCTAAAATTTAACCCGAAAAAACATGTTTTTTTAAAAACGCTTTTATGGACATAATTTATTATTATTTATTATTTGGTGTAAAATAAATATGGAGAAAACTTTTGTTTTGGAGTTGTAAGCCCAATTTAATCAGTTTTATTTAACAAAAACGGAAAGATAAGTGGTCGACCATCAAAATCGGTCGAAGCATTAGCTGGTGGGACGCGTATTTCTGCTTCAATGTAGTTTTTATGTAATGTTGTATATTTTTCGTTAACTAGACCTCTTTAGCTTTATAATCAGTGGTCGACCATCAAAATCGGTCGAAGCATTAGTTGGGAATTCGATTCGCAAGTCACGCAAGACGTCCGAAACATTAAAAAAAACTCTAAAATTTAACCCGAAAAAACATGTTTTTTTAAAAACGCTTTTATGAACATAATTTTGGATCCAGTATTATTTGGTGTAAAATAAATATGGAGAAAACTTTTGTTTTGGAGTTGTAAGCCCAATTTAATCAGTTTTATTTAACAAAAACTGAAAGATGTATGATTTTGATGATTTTGGATAGTTCAGATTTACAAAATGACGCGTATTTCTGCTTCAATGTAGTTTTTATGTAATGTTGTATATTTTTCGTTAACTAGACCTCTTTAGCTTTATAATAAGTGGTCGACCATCAAAATCGGTCGAAGCATTAGCTGGGAATTCGATTCGCAAGTCACGCTAGACGTCCGAAACATAAAAAAAAACTCTAAAATTTAACCCGAAAAAACATGTTTTTTAAAAACGCTTTTATGAACATAATTTTGGATCCAGTATTATTTGGTGTAAAATAAATATGGAGAAAACTTTTGTTTTGGAGTTGTAAGCCAAATTTAATCAGTTTTATTTAACAAAAACTGAAAGATGTATGATTTTGATGATTTTGGATAGTTCAGATTTACAAAATGACGCGTATTTCTGCTTCAATGTAGTTTTTATGTAATGTTGTATATTTTTCGTTAACTAGACCTCTTTAGCTTTATAATAAGTGGTCGACCATCAAAATCGGTCGAAGCATTAGCTGGGAATTCGATTCGCAAGTCACGCTAGACGTCCGAAACATTAAAAATAACTCTAAAATTTAACCCGAAAAAACATGTTTTTTAAAAACGCTTTTATGAACATAATTTTGGATCCAGTATTATTTGGTGTAAAATAAATATGGAGAAAACTTTTGTTTTGGAGTTGTAAGCCCAATTTCAATGTAGTTTTTATGTAATGTTGTATATTTTTCGTTAACTAGACCTCTTTAGCTTTATAATAAGTGGTCGACCATCAAAATCGGTCGAAGCATTAGCTGGGAATTCGATTCGCAAGTCACGCTAGACGTCCGAAACATTAAAAAAAACTTTAAAATTTAACCCGAAAAAACATGTTTTTTTAAAAACGCTTTTATGAACATAATTTTGGATCCAGTATTATTTGGTGTAAAATAAATATGGAGAAAACTTTTGTTTTGGAGTTGTAAGCCCAATTTAATCAGTTTTATTTAACAAAAACTGAAAGATGTATGATTTTGATGATTTTGGATAGTTCAGATTTACAAAATGACGCGTATTTCTGATTCAATGTAGTTTTTATGTAGACCTCTTCAGCTTTATAATCAGTGGTCGACCATCAAAATCGGTCGAAGCATTAGTTGGGAATTCGATTCGCAAGTCACGCTAGACGTCCGAAACATTAAAAAAAAACTCTAAAATTTAACCCGAAAAAACATGTTTTTTTAAAAACGCTTTTATGAACATAATTTATTATTATTTATTATTTGGTGTAAAATAAATATGGAGAAAACTTTTGTTTTGGAGTTGTAAGCCCAATTTAATCAGTTTTATTTAACAAAAACGGAAAGATGTATGATTTTGATGATTTTGGATAGTTCAGATTTACAAAATGACGCGTATTTCTGCTTCAATGTAGTTTTTATGTAATGTTGTATATTTTTCGTTAACTAAACCTCTTTAGCTTTATAATAAGTGGTCGACCATCAAAATCGGTCGAAGCATAAGCTGGGAATTCGATTCGCAAGTCACGCTAGACGTCCGAAACATTAAAAAAAACTCTAAAATTTAACCCGAAAAAACATGTTTTTTTAAAAACGCTTTTATGAACATAATTTTGGATCCAGTATTATTTGGTGTAAAATAAATATGGAGAAAACTTTTGTTTTGGAGTTGTAAGCCCAATTTAATCAGTTTTATTTAACAAAAACGGAAAGATGTATGATTTTGATGATTTTGGATAGTTCAGATTTACAAAATGACGCGTATTTCTGCTTCAATGTAGTTTTTATGTAATGTTGTATATTTTTCGTTAACTAGACCTCTTTAGCTTTATAATAAGTGGTCGACCATCAAAATCGGTCGAAGCATTAGTTGGGAATTCGATTCGCAAGTCACGCTAGACGTCCGAAACATTAAAAAAAACTCTAAAATTTAACCCGAAAAAAACATGTTTTTTTAAAAACGCTTTTATGAACATAATTTTGGATCCAGTATTATTTGGTGTAAAATAAATATGGAGAAAACTTTTGTTTTGGAGTTGTAAGCCCAATTTAATCAGTTTTATTTAACAAAAACGGAAAGATGTATGATTTTGATGATTTTGGATAGTTCAGATTTACAAAATGACGCGTATTTCTGCTTCAATGTAGTTTTTATGTAATGATGTATATTTTTCGTTAACTAGACCTCTTTAGCTTTATAATAAGTGGTCGACCATCAAAATCGGTCGAAGCATTAGCTGGGAATTCGATTCGCAAGTCACGCTAGACGTCCGAAACATTAAAAAAACTCTAAAATTTAACCCGAAAAAACATGTTTTTTTAAAAACGCTTTTATGAACATAATTTTGGATCCAGTATTATTTGGTGTAAAATAAATATGGAGAAAACTTTTGTTTTGGAGTTGTAAGCCCAATTTAATCAGTTTTATTTAACAAAAACGGAAAGATGTATGATTTTGATGATTTTGGATAGTTCAGATTTACAAAATGACGCGTATTTCTGCTTCAATGTAGTTTTTATGTAATGTTGTATATTTTTCGTTAACTAGACCTCTTTAGCTTTATAATAAGTGGTCGACCATCAAAATCGGTCGAAGCATTAGCTGGGAATTCGATTCGCAAGTCACGCTAGACGTCCGAAACATTAAAAAAAACTCTAAAATTTAACCCGAAAAAACATGTTTTTTTAAAAACGCTTTTATGAACATAATTTTGGATCCAGTATTATTTGGTGTAAAATAAATATGGAGAAAACTTTTGTTTTGGAGTTGTAAGCCCAATTTAATCAGTTTTATTTAACAAAAACTGAAAGATGTATGATTTTGATGATTTTGGATAGTTCAGATTTACAAAATGACGCGTATTTCTGATTCAATGTAGTTTTTATGTAGACCTCTTCAGCTTTATAATCAGTGGTCGACCATCAAAATCGGTCGAAGCATTAGTTGGGAATTCGATTCGCAAGTCACGCTAGACGTCCGAAACATTAAAAAAAACTCTAAAATTTAACCCGAAAAAACATGTTTTTTTAAAAACGCTTTTATGAACATAATTTTGGATCCAGTATTATTTGGTGTAAAATAAATATGGAGAAAACTTTTGTTTTGGAGTTGTAAGCCCAATTTAATCAGTTTTATTTAACAAAAACGGAAAGATGTATGATTTTGATGATTTTGGATAGTTCAGATTTACAAAATGACGCGTATTTCTGCTTCAATGTAGTTTTTATGTAATGTTGTATATTTTTCGTTAACTAGACCTCTTTAGCTTTATAATAAGTGGTCGACCATCAAAATCGGTCGAAGCATTAGCTGGGAATTCGATTCGCAAGTCACGCTAGACGTCCGAAACATTAAAAAAACTCTAAAATTTAACCCGAAAAAACATGTTTTTTTAAAAACGCTTTTATGAACATAATTTTGGATCCAGTATTATTTGGTGTAAAATAAATATGGAGAAAACTTTTGTTTTGGAGTTGTAAGCCCAATTTAATCAGTTTTATTTAACAAAAACGGAAAGATGTATGATTTTGATGATTTTGGATAGTTCAGATTTACAAAATGACGCGTATTTCTGCTTCAATGTAGTTTTTATGTAATGTTGTATATTTTTCGTTAACTAGACCTCTTTAGCTTTATAATAAGTGGTCGACCATCAAAATCGGTCGAAGCATTAGCTGGGAATTCGATTCGCAAGTCACGCTAGACGTCCGAAACATTAAAAAAAACTCTAAAATTTAACCCGAAAAAACATGTTTTTTTAAAAACGCTTTTATGAACATAATTTTGGATCCAGTATTATTTGGTGTAAAATAAATATGGAGAAAACTTTTGTTTTGGAGTTGTAAGCCCAATTTAATCAGTTTTATTTAACAAAAACTGAAAGATGTATGATTTTGATGATTTTGGATAGTTCAGATTTACAAAATGACGCGTATTTCTGATTCAATGTAGTTTTTATGTAGACCTCTTCAGCTTTATAATCAGTGGTCGACCATCAAAATCGGTCGAAGCATTAGTTGGGAATTCGATTCGCAAGTCACGCTAGACGTCCGAAACATTAAAAAAAACTCTAAAATTTAACCCGAAAAAACATGTTTTTTTAAAAACGCTTTTATGAACATAATTTATTATTATTTATTATTTGGTGTAAAATAAATATGGAGAAAACTTTTGTTTTGGAGTTGTAAGCCCAATTTTAATCAGTTTTATTTAACAAAAACGGAAAGATGTATGATTTTGATGATTTTGGATAGTTCAGATTTACAAAATGACGCGTATTTCTGCTTCAATGTAGTTTTTATGTAATGTTGTATATTTTTCGTTAACTAGACCTCTTTAGCTTTATAATAAGTGGTCGACCATCAAAATCGGTCGAAGCATTAGCTGGGAACTCGATTCGCAAGTCACGCTAGACGTCCGAAACATTAAAAAAAACTCTAAAATTTAACCCGAAAAAACATGTTTTTTTAAAAACGCTTTTATGAACATAATTTTGGATCCAGTATTATTTGGTGTAAAATAAATATGGAGAAAACTTTTGTTTTGGAGTTGTAAGCCCAATTTAATCAGTTTTATTTAACAAAAACGGAAAGATGTATGATTTTGATGATTTTGGATAGTTCAGATTTACAAAATGACGCGTATTTCTGCTTCAATGTAGTTTTTATGTAATGTTGTATATTTTTCGTTAACTAGACCTCTTTAGCTTTATAATAAGTGGTCGACCATCAAAATCGGTCGAAGCATTAGTTGGGAATTCGATTCGCAAGTCACGCTAGACGTCCGAAACATTAAAAAAAACTCTAAAATTTAACCCGAAAAAACATGTTTTTTTAAAAACGCTTTTATGAACATAATTTTGGATCCAGTATTATTTGGTGTAAAATAAATATGGAGAAAACTTTTGTTTTGGAGTTGTAAGCCCAATTTAATCAGTTTTATTTAACAAAAACGGAAAGATGTATGATTTTGATGATTTTGGATAGTTCAGATTTACAAAATGACGCGTATTTCTGCTTCAATGTAGTTTTTATGTAATGTTGTATATTTTTCGTTAACTAGACCTCTTTAGCTTTATAATAAGTGGTCGACCATCAAAATCGGTCGAAGCATTAGCTGGGAATTCGATTCGCAAGTCACGCTAGACGTCCGAAACATTAAAAAAAACTCTAAAATTTAACCCGAAAAAACATGTTTTTTAAAAACGCTTTTATGAACATAATTTTGGATCCAGTATTATTTGGTGTAAAATAAATATGGAGAAAACTTTTGTTTTGGAGTTGTAAGCCCAATTTAATCAGTTTTATTTAACAAAAACGGAAAGATGTATGATTTTGATGATTTTGGATAGTTCAGATTTACAAAATGACGCGTATTTCTGCTTCAATGTAGTTTTTATGTAATGTTGTATATTTTTCGTTAACTAGACCTCTTTAGCTTTATAATAAGTGGTCGACCATCAAAATCGGTCGAAGCATTAGCTGGGAATTCGATTCGCAAGTCACGCTAGACGTCCGAAACATTAAAAAAAACTCTAAAATTTAACCCGAAAAAACATGTTTTTTTAAAAACGCTTTTATGAACATAATTTTGGATCCAGTATTATTTGGTGTAAAATAAATATGGAGAAAACTTTTGTTTTGGAGTTGTAAGCCCAATTTAATCAGTTTTATTTAACAAAAACGGAAAGATGTATGATTTTGATGATTTTGGATAGTTCAGATTTACAAAATGACGCGTATTTCTGCTTCAATGTAGTTTTTATGTAATGTTGTATATTTTTCGTTAACTAGACCTCTTTAGCTTTATAATAAGTGGTCGACCATCAAAATCGGTCGAAGCATTAGCTGGGAATTCGATTCGCAAGTCACGCTAGACGTCCGAAACATTAAAAAAAACTCTAAAATTTAACCCGAAAAAACATGTTTTTTTAAAACGCTTTTATGAACATAATTTTGGATCCAGTATTATTTGGTGTAAAATAAATATGGAGAAAACTTTTGTTTTGGAGTTGTAAGCCCAATTTAATCAGTTTTATTTAACAAAAACGGAAAGATGTATGATTTTGATGATTTTGGATAGTTCAGATTTACAAAATGACGCGTATTTCTGCTTCAATGTAGTTTTTATATAATGTTGTATATTTTTCGTTAACTAGACCTCTTTAGCTTTATAATAAGTGGTCGACCATCAAAATCGGTCGAAGCATTAGTTGGGAATTCGATTCGCAAGTCACGCTAGACGTCCGAAACATTAAAAAAAAAACTCTAAAATTTAACCCGAAAAAACATGTTTTTTTAAAAACGTTTTTATGAACATAATTTTTTATCCAGTATTATTTGGTGTAAAATAAATATGGAGAAAACTTTTGTTTTGGAGTTGTAAGCCCAATTTAATCAGTTTTATTTAACAAAAACGGAAAGATGTATGATTTTGATGATTTTGGATAGTTCAGATTTACAAAATGACGCGTATTTCTGCTTCAATGTAGTTTTTATGTAATGTTGTATATTTTTCGTTAACTAGACCTCTTTAGCTTTATAATAAGTGGTCGACCATCAAAATCGGTCGAAGCATTAGCTGGGAATTCGATTCGCAAGTCACGCTAGACGTCCGAAACATTAAAAAAAAACTCTAAAATTTAACCCGAAAAAACATGTTTTTTTAAAAACGCTTTTATGAACATAATTTTGGATCCAGTATTATTTGGTGTAAAATAAATATGGAGAAAACTTTTGTTTTGGAGTTGTAAGCCCAATTTAATCAGTTTTATTTAACAAAAACTGAAAGATGTATGATTTTGATGATTTTGGATAGTTCAGATTTACAAAATGACGCGTATTTCTGATTCAATGTAGTTTTTATGTAATGTTGTATATTTTTCGTTAACTAGACCTCTTCAGCTTTATAATCAGTGGTCGACCATCAAAATTGGTCGAAGCATTAGTTGGGAATTCGATTCGCAAGTCACGCTAGACGTCCGAAACATTAAAAAAAACTCTAAAATTTAACCCGAAAAAACATGTTTTTTTAAAAACGCTTTTATGGACATAATTTATTATTATTTATTATTTGGTGTAAAATAAATATGGAGAAAACTTTTGTTTTGGAGTTGTAAGCCCAATTTAATCAGTTTTATTTAACAAAAACGGAAAGATGTATGATTTTGATGATTTTGGATAGTTCAGATTTACAAAATGACGCGTATTTCTGCTTCAATGTAAGTTTTATGTAATGTTGTATATTTTTCGTTAACTAGACCTCTTTAGCTTTATAATAAGTGGTCGACCGTCAAAATCGGTCGAAGCATTAGCTGGGAATTCGATTCGCAAGTCACGCTAGACGTCCGAAACATTAAAAAAAACTCTAAAATTTAACCCGAAAAAACATGTTTTTTTAAAAACGCTTTTATGAACATAATTTTGGATCCAGTATTATTTGGTGTAAAATAAATATGGAGAAAACTTTTGTTTTGGAGTTGTAAGCCCAATTTAATCAGTTTTATTTAACAAAAACGGAAAGATGTATGATTTTGATGATTTTGGATAGTTCAGATTTACAAAATGACGCGTATTTCTGCTTCAATGTAGTTTTTATGTAATGTTGTATATTTTTCGTTAACTAGACCTCTTTAGCTTTATAATAAGTGGTCGACCATCAAAATCGGTCGAAGCATTAGCTGGGAATTCGATTCGCAAGTCACGCTAGACGTCCGAAACATTAAAAAAAACTCTAAAATTTAACCCGAAAAAACATGTTTTTTTTTAAAAACGCTTTTATGAACATGATTTTGGATCCAGTATTATTTGGTGTAAAATAAATATGGAGAAAACTTTTGTTTTGGAGTTGTAAGCCCAATTTAATCAGTTTTATTTAACAAAAACGGAAAGATGTATGATTTTGATGATTTTGGATAGTTCAGATTAACAAAATGACGCGTATTTCTGCTTCAATGTAGTTTTTATGTAATGTTGTATATTTTTCGTTAACTAGACCTCTTTAGCTTTATAATAAGTGGTCGACCATCAAAATCGGTCGAAGCATTAGCTGGAAATTCGATTCGCAAGTCACGCTAGACGTCCGAAACATTAAAAAAAACTCTAAAATTTAACCCGAAAAAACATGTTTTTTTAAAAACGCTTTTATGAACATAATTTTGGATCCAGTATTATTTGGTGTAAAATAAATATGGAGAAAACTTTTGTTTTGGAGTTGTAAGCCCAATTTAATCAGTTTTATTTAACAAAAACGGAAAGATGTATGATTTTGATGATTTTGGATAGTTCAGATTTACAAAATGACGCGTATTTCTGCTTCAATGTAGTTTTTATGTAATGTTGTATATTTTTCGTTAACTAGACCTCTTTATCTTTATAATAAGTGGTCGACCATCAAAATCGGTCGAAGCATTAGCTGGGAATTCGATTCGCAAGTCACGCTAGACGTCCGAAACATTAAAAAAAAAACTCTAAAATTTAACCCGAAAAAACATGTTTTTTTAAAAACGCTTTTATGAACATAATTTTGGATCCAGTATTATTTGGTGTAAAATAAATATGGAGAAAACTTTTGTTTTGGAGTTGTAAGCCCAATTTAATCAGTTTTATTTAACAAAAACGGAAAGATGTATGATTTTGATGATTTTGGATAGTTCAGATTTACAAAATGACGCGTATTTCTGCTTCAATGTAGTTTTTATGTAATGTTGTATATTTTTCGTTAACTAGACCTCTTTAGCTTTATAATAAGTGGTCGACCATCAAAATCGGTCGAAGCATTAGCTGGGAATTCGATTCGCAAGTCACGCTAGACTTCCGAAACATTAAAAAAAACTCTAAAATTTAACCCGAAAAAACATGTTTTTTTAAAAACGCTTTTATGAACATGATTTTGGATCCAGTATTATTTGGTGTAAAATAAATATGGAGAAAACTTTTGTTTTGGAGTTGTAAGCCCAATTTAATCAGTTTTATTTAACAAAAACGGAAAGATGTATGATTTTGATGATTTTGGATAGTTCAGATTAACAAAATGACGCGTATTTCTGCTTCAATGTAGTTTTTATGTAATGTTGTATATTTTTCGTTAACTAGACCTCTTTAGCTTTATAATAAGTGGTCGACCATCAAAATCGGTCGAAGCATTAGCTGGAAATTCGATTCGCAAGTCACGCTAGACGTCCGAAACATTAAAAAAAACTCTAAAATTTAACCCGAAAAAACATGTTTTTTTAAAAACGCTTTTATGAACATAATTTTGGATCCAGTATTATTTGGTGTAAAATAAATATGGAGAAAACTTTTGTTTTGGAGTTGTAAGCCCAATTTAATCAGTTTTATTTAACAAAAACGGAAAGATGTATGATTTTGATGATTTTGGATAGTTCAGATTTACAAAATGACGCGTATTTCTGCTTCAATGTAGTTTTTATGTAATGTTGTATATTTTTCGTTAACTAGACCTCTTTAGCTTTATAATAAGTGGTCGACCATCAAAATCGGTCGAAGCATTAGCTGGGAATTCGATTCGCAAGTCACGCTAGACGTCCGAAACATTAAAAAAAACTCTAAAATTTAACCCGAAAAAACATGTTTTTTTAAAAACGCTTTTATGAACATAATTTTGGATCCAGTATTATTTGGTGTAAAATAAATATGGAGAAAACTTTTGTTTTGGAGTTGTAAGCCCAATTTAATCAGTTTTATTTAACAAAAACGGAAAGATGTATGATTTTGATGATTTTGGATAGTTCAGATTTACAAAATGACGCGTATTTCTGCTTCAATGTAGTTTTTATGTAATGTTGTATATTTTTCGTTAACTAGACCTCTTTAGCTTTATAATAAGTGGTCGACCATCAAAATCGGTCGAAGCATTAGCTGGGAATTCGATTCGCAAGTCACGCTAGACGTCCGAAACATTAAAAAAAAGTCTAAAATTTAACCCGAAAAAACATGTTTTTTTAAAAACGCTTTTATGAACATAATTTTGGATCCAGTATTATTTGGTGTTAAATAAATATGGAGAAAACTTTTGTTTTGGAGTTGTAAGCCCAATTTAATCAGTTTTATTTAACAAAAACGGAAAGATGTATGATTTTGATGATTTTGGATAGTTCAGATTTACAAAATGACGCGTATTTCTGCTTCAATGTAGTTTTTATGTAATGTTGTATATTTTTCGTTAACTAGACCTCTTTAGCTTTATAATAAGTGGTCGACCATCAAAATCGGTCGAAGCATTAGCTGGAAATTCGATTCGCAAGTCACGCTAGACGTCCGAAACATTAAAAAAAACTCTAAAATTTAACCCGAAAAAACATGTTTTTTTAAAAACGCTTTTATGAACATAATTTTGGATCCAGTATTATTTGGTGTAAAATAAATATGGAGAAAACTTTTGTTTTGGAGTTGTAAGCCCAATTTAATCAGTTTTATTTAACAAAAACGGAAAGATGTATGATTTTGATGATTTTGGATAGTTCAGATTTACAAAATGACGCGTATTTCTGCTTCAATGTAGTTTTTATGTAATGTTGTATATTTTTCGTTAACTAGACCTCTTTAGCTTTATAATAAGTGGTCGACCATCAAAATCGGTCGAAGCATTAGCTGGGAATTCGATTCGCAAGTCACGCTAGACGTCCGAAACATTAAAAAAAAAACTCTAAAATTTAACCCGAAAAAACATGTTTTTTTAAAAACGCTTTTATGAACATAATTTTGGATCCAGTATTATTAGGTGTAAAATAAATATGGAGAAAACTTTTGTTTTGGAGTTGTAAGCCCAATTTAATCAGTTTTATTTAACAAAAACGGAAAGATGTATGATTTTGATGATTTTGGATAGTTCAGATTTACAAAATGACGCGTATTTCTGCTTCAATGTAGTTTTTATGTAATGTTGTATATTTTTCGTTAACTAGACCTCTTTAGCTTTATAATAAGTGGTCGACCATTAAAATTGGTCGAAGCATTAGCTGGGAATTCGATTCGCAAGTCACGCTAGACGTCCGAAACATTAAAAAAAACTCTAAAATTTAACCCGAAAAAACATGTTTTTTTAAAAACGCTTTTATGAACATAATTTTGGATCCAGTATTATTTGGTGTAAAATAAATATGGAGAAAACTTTTGTTTTGGAGTTGTAAGCCCAATTTAATCAGTTTTATTTAACAAAAACGGAAAGATGTATGATTTTGATGATTTTGGATAGTTCAGATTTACAAAATGACGCGTATTTCTGCTTCAATGTAGTTTTTATGTAATGTTGTATATTTTTCGTTAACTAGACCTCTTTAGCTTTATAATAAGTGGTCGACCATCAAAATCGGTCGAAGCATTAGCTGGGAATTCGATTCGCAAGTCACGCTAGACGTCCGAAACATTAAAAAAAACTCTAAAATTTAACCCGAAAAAACATGTTTTTTTAAAAACGCTTTTATGAACATAATTTTGGATCCAGTATTATTTGGTGTAAAATAAATATGGAGAAAACTTTTGTTTTGGAGTTGTAAGCCCAATTTAATCAGTTTTATTTAACAAAAACGGAAAGATGTATGATTTTGATGATTTTGGATAGTTCAGATTTACAAAATGACGCGTATTTCTGCTTCAATGTAGTTTTTATGTAATGTTGTATATTTTTCGTTAACTAGACCTCTTTAGCTTTATAATAAGTGGTCGACCATCAAAATCGGTCGAAGCATTAGCTGGGAATTCGATTCGCAAGTCACGCTAGACGTCCGAAACATTAAAAAAAAGTCTAAAATTTAACCCGAAAAAACATGTTTTTTTAAAAACGCTTTTATGAACATAATTTTGGATCCAGTATTATTTGGTGTTAAATAAATATGGAGAAAACTTTTGTTTTGGAGTTGTAAGCCCAATTTAATCAGTTTTATTTAACAAAAACGGAAAGATGTATGATTTTGATGATTTTGGATAGTTCAGATTTACAAAATGACGCGTATTTCTGCTTCAATGTAGTTTTTATGTAATGTTGTATATTTTTCGTTAACTAGACCTCTTTAGCTTTATAATAAGTGGTCGACCATCAAAATCGGTCGAAGCATTAGCTGGAAATTCGATTCGCAAGTCACGCTAGACGTCCGAAACATTAAAAAAAACTCTAAAATTTAACCCGAAAAAACATGTTTTTTTAAAAACGCTTTTATGAACATAATTTTGGATCCAGTATTATTTGGTGTAAAATAAATATGGAGAAAACTTTTGTTTTGGAGTTGTAAGCCCAATTTAATCAGTTTTATTTAACAAAAACGGAAAGATGTATGATTTTGATGATTTTGGATAGTTCAGATTTACAAAATGACGCGTATTTCTGCTTCAATGTAGTTTTTATGTAATGTTGTATATTTTTCGTTAACTAGACCTCTTTAGCTTTATAATAAGTGGTCGACCATCAAAATCGGTCGAAGCATTAGCTGGGAATTCGATTCGCAAGTCACGCTAGACGTCCGAAACATTAAAAAAAAAAACTCTAAAATTTAACCCGAAAAAACATGTTTTTTTAAAAACGCTTTTATGAACATAATTTTGGATCCAGTATTATTAGGTGTAAAATAAATATGGAGAAAACTTTTGTTTTGGAGTTGTAAGCCCAATTTAATCAGTTTTATTTAACAAAAACGGAAAGATGTATGATTTTGATGATTTTGGATAGTTCAGATTTACAAAATGACGCGTATTTCTGCTTCAATGTAGTTTTTATGTAATGTTGTATATTTTTCGTTAACTAGACCTCTTTAGCTTTATAATAAGTGGTCGACCATTAAAATTGGTCGAAGCATTAGCTGGGAATTCGATTCGCAAGTCACGCTAGACGTCCGAAACATTAAAAAAAACTCTAAAATTTAACCCGAAAAAACATGTTTTTTTAAAAACGCTTTTATGAACATAATTTTGGATCCAGTATTATTTGGTGTAAAATAAATATGGAGAAAACTTTTGTTTTGGAGTTGTAAGCCCAATTTAATCAGTTTTATTTAACAAAAACGGAAAGATGTATGATTTTGATGATTTTGGATAGTTCAGATTTACAAAATGACGCGTATTTCTGCTTCAATGTAGTTTTTATGTAATGTTGTATATTTTTCGTTAACTAGACCTCTTTAGCTTTATAATAAGTGGTCGACCATCAAAATCGGTCGAAGCATTAGCTGGGAATTCGATTCGCAAGTCACGCTAGACGTCCGAAACATTAAAAAAAACTCTAAAATTTAACCCGAAAAAACATGTTTTTTTAAAAACGCTTTTATGAACATAATTTTGGATCCAGTATTATTTGGTGTAAAATAAATATGGAGAAAACTTTTGTTTTGGAGTTGTAAGCCCAATTTAATCAGTTTTATTTAACAAAAACGGAAAGATGTATGATTTTGATGATTTTGGATAGTTCAGATTTACAAAATGACGCGTATTTCTGCTTCAATGTAGTTTTTATGTAATGTTGTATATTTTTCGTTAACTAGACCTCTTCTTTATAATAAGTGGTCGACCATCAAAATCGGTCGAAGCATTAGCTGGGAATTCGATTCGCAAGTCACGCTAGACGTCCGAAACATTAAAAAAAAAAACTCTAAAATTTAACCCGAAAAAACATGTTTTTTTAAAAACGCTTTTATGAACATAATTTTGGATCCAGTATTATTTGGTGTAAAATAAATATGGAGAAAACTTTTGTTTTGGAGTTGTAAGCCCAATTTAATCAGTTTTATTTAACAAAAACGGAAAGATGTATGATTTTGATGATTTTGGATAGTTCAGATTTACAAAATGACGCGTATTTCTGCTTCAATGTAGTTTTTATGTATTGTTGTATATTTTTCGTTAACTAGACCTCTTTAGCTTTATAATAAGTGGTCGACCATTAAAATCGGTCGAAGCATTAGCTGGGAATTCGATTCGCAAGTCACGCTAGACGTCCGAAACATTAAAAAAAACTCTAAAATTTAACCCGAAAAAACATGTTTTTTTAAAAACGCTTTTATGAACATAATTTTGGATCCAGTATTATTTGGTGTAAAATAAATATGGAGAAAAGTTTTGTTTTGGAGTTGTAAGCCCAATTTAATCAGTTTTATTTAACAAAAACGGAAAGATGTATGATTTTGATGATTTTGGATAGTTCAGATTTACAAAATGACGCGTATTTCTGCTTCAATTTAGTTTTTATGTAATGTTGTATATTTTTCGTTAACTAGACCTCTTTAGCTTTATAATAAGTGGTCGACCATTAAAATCGGTCGAAGCATTAGCTGGGAATTCGATTCGCAAGTCACGCTAGACGTCCGAAACATTAAAAAAAACTCTAAAATTTAACCCGAAAAAACATGTTTTTTTAAAAACGCTTTTATGAACATAATTTTGGATCCAGTATTATTTGGTGTAAAATAAATATGGAGAAAACTTTTGTTTTGGAGTTGTAAGCCCAATTTAATCAGTTTTATTTAACAAAAACGGAAAGATGTATGATTTTGATGATTTTGGATAGTTCAGATTTACAAAATGACGCGTATTTCTGCTTCAATGTAGTTTTTATGTAATGTTGTATATTTTTCGTTAACTAGACCTCTTTAGCTTTATAATAAGTGGTCGACCATCAAAATCGGTCGAAGCATTAGTTGGGAATTCGATGCGCAAGTCACGCTAGACGTCTGAAACATTAAAAATAACTCTAAAATTTAACCCGAAAAAACATGTTTTTTTAAAAACGCTTTTATGAACATAATTTTGGATCCAGTATTATTTGGTGTAAAATAAATATGGAGAAAACTTTTGTTTTGGAGTTGTAAGCCCAATTTAATCAGTTTTATTTAACAAAAACGGAAAGATGTATGATTTTGATGATTTTGGATAGTTCAGATTTACAAAATGACGCGTATTTCTGCTTCAATGTAGTTTTTATGTAATGTTGTATATTTTTCGTTAACTAGACCTCTTTAGCTTTATAATAAGTGGTCGACCATCAAAATCGGTCGAAGCATTAGCTGGGAATTCGATTCGCAAATCACGCTAGACGTCCGAAACATTAAAAAAAACTCTAAAATTTAACCCGAAAAAACATGTTTTTTTAAAAACGCTTTTATGAACATAATTTTGGATCCAGTACTATTTGGTGTAAAATAAATATGGAGAAAACTTTTGTTTTGGAGTTGTAAGCCCAATTTAATCAGTTTTATTTAACAAAAACGGAAAGATGTATGATTTTGATGATTTTGGATAGTTCAGATTTACAAAATGACGCGTATTTCTGCTTCAATGTAGTTTTTATGTAATGTTGTATATTTTTCGTTAACTAGACCTCTTTAGCTTTATAATAAGTGGTCGACCATCAAAATCGGTCGAAGCATTAGCTGGGAATTCGATTCGCAAGTCACGCTAGACGTCCGAAACATTAAAAAAAACTCTAAAATTTAACCCGAAAAAACATGTTTTTTTAAAAACGCTTTTATGAACATAATTTTGGATCCAGTATTATTTGGTGTAAAATAAATATGGAGAAAACTTTTGTTTTGGAGTTGTAAGCCCAATTTAATCAGTTTTATTTAACAAAAACGGAAAGATGTATGATTTTGATGATTTTGGATAGTTCAGATTTACAAAATGACGCGTATTTCTGCTTCAATGTAGTTTTTATGTAATGTTGTATATTTTTCGTTAACTAGACCTCTTTAGCTTTATAATAAGTGGTCGACCATCAAAATCGGTCGAAGCATTAGCTGGGAATTCGATTCGCAAGTCACGCTAGACGTCCGAAACATTAAAAAAAACTCTAAAATTTAACCCGAAAAAACATGTTTTTTTAAAAACGCTTTTATGAACATAATTTTGGATCCAGTATTATTTGGTGTAAAATAAATATGGAGAAAACTTTTGTTTTGGAGTTGTAAGCCCAATTTAATCAGTTTTATTTAACAAAAACGGAAAGATGTATGATTTTGATGATTTTGGATAGTTCAGATTTACAAAATGACGCGTATTTCTGCTTCAATGTAGTTTTTATGTAATGTTGTATATTTTTCGTTAACTAGACCTCTTTAGCTTTATAATAAGTGGTCGACCATCAAAATCGGTCGAAGCATTAGCTGGGAATTCGATTCGCAAGTCACGCTAGACGTCCGAAACATTAAAAAAAACTCTAAAATTTAACCCGAAAAAACATGTTTTTTTAAAAACGCTTTTATGAACATAATTTTGGATCTAGTATTATTTGGTGTAAAATAAATATGGAGAAAACTTTTGTTTTGGAGTTGTAAGCCCAATTTAATCAGTTTTATTTAACAAAAACGGAAAGATGTATGATTTTGATGATTTTGGATAGTTCAGATTTACAAAATGACGCGTATTTCTGATTCAATGTAGTTTTTATGTAATGTTGTATATTTTTCGTTAACTAGATCTCTTCAGCTTTATAATCAGTGGTCGACCATCAAAATCGGTCGAAGCATTAGTTGGGAATTCGATTCGCAAGTCACGCTAGACGTCCGAAACATTAAAAAAAACTCTAAAATTTAACCCGAAAAAACATGTTTTTTTAAAAACGCTTTTATGAACATAATTTTGGATCCAGTATTATTTGGTGTAAAATAAATATGGAGAAAACTTTTGTTTTGGAGTTGTAAGCCCAATTTAATCAGTTTTATTTAACAAAAACGGAAAGATGTATGATTTTGATGATTTTGGATAGTTCAGATTTACAAAATGACGCGTATTTCTGCTTCAATGTAATTTTTATGTAATGTTGTATATTTTTCGTTAACTACACCTCTTTAGCTTTATAATAAGTGGTCGACCATCAAAATCGGTCGAAGCATTAGCTGGGAATTCGATTCGCAAGTCACGCTAGACGTCCGAAACATTAAGAAAAACTCTATAATTTAACCCGAAAAAACATGTTTTTTTAAAAACGCTTTTATGAACATAATTTTGGATCCAGTATTATTTGGTGTAAAATAAATATGGAGAAAACTTTTGTTTTGGAGTTGTAAGCCCAATTTAATCAGTTTTATTTAACAAAAACGGAAAGATGTATGATTTTGATGATTTTGGATAGTTCAGATTTACAAAATGACGCGTATTTCTGATTCAATGTAGTTTTTATGTAATGTTGTATATTTTTCGTTAACAAGACCTCTTCAGCTTTATAATCAGTGGTCGACCATCAAAATCGGTCGAAGCATTAGTTGGGAATTCGATTCGCAAGTCACGCTAGACGTCCGAAACATTAAAAAAAACTCTAAAATTTAACCCGAAAAAACATGTTTTTTTAAAAACGCTTTTATGAACATAATTTTGGATCCAGTATTATTTGGTGTAAAATAAATATGGAGAAAACTTTTGTTTTGGAGTTGTAAGCCCAATTTAATCAGTTTTATTTAACAAAAACGGAAAGATGTATGATTTTGATGATTTTGGATAGTTCAGATTTACAAAATGACGCGTATTTCTGCTTCAATGTAGTTTTTATGTATTGTTGTATATTTTTCGTTAACTAGACCTCTTTAGCTTTATAATAAGTGGTCGACCATTAAAATCGGTCGAAGCATTAGCTGGGAATTCGATTCGCAAGTCACGCTAGACGTCCGAAACATTAAAAAAAACTCTAAAATTTAACCCGAAAAAACATGTTTTTTTAAAAACGCTTTTATGAACATAATTTTGGATCCAGTATTATTTGGTGTAAAATAAATATGGAGAAAACTTTTGTTTTGGAGTTGTAAGCCCAATTTAATCAGTTTTATTTAACAAAAACGGAAAGATGTATGATTTTGATGATTTTGGATAGTTCAGATTTACAAAATGACGCGTATTTCTGCTTCAATTTAGTTTTTATGTAATGTTGTATATTTTTCGTTAACTAGACCTGTTTAGCTTTATAATAAGTGGTCGACCATTAAAATCGGTCGAAGCATTAGCTGGGAATTCGATTCGCAAGTCACGCTAGACGTCCGAAACATTAAAAAAAACTCTAAAATTTAACCCGAAAAAACATGTTTTTTTAAAAACGCTTTTATGAACATAATTTTGGATCCAGTATTATTTGGTGTAAAATAAATATGGAGAAAACTTTTGTTTTGGAGTTGTAAGCCCAATTTAATCAGTTTTATTTAACAAAAACGGAAAGATGTATGATTTTGATGATTTTGGATAGTTCAGATTTACAAAATGACGCGTATTTCTGCTTCAATGTAGTTTTTATGTAATGTTGTATATTTTTCGTTAACTAGACCTCTTTAGCTTTATAATAAGTGGTCGACCATCAAAATCGGTCGAAGCATTAGTTGGGAATTCGATGCGCAAGTCACGCTAGACGTCTGAAACATTAAAAATAACTCTAAAATTTAACCCGAAAAAACATGTTTTTTTAAAAACGCTTTTATGAACATAATTTTGGATCCAGTATTATTCGGTGTAAAATAAATATGGAGAAAACTTTTGTTTTGGAGTTGTAAGCCCAATTTAATCAGTTTTATTTAACAAAAACGGAAAGATGTATGATTTTGATGATTTTGGATAGTTCAGATTTACAAAATGACGCGTATTTCTGCTTCAATATAGTTTTTATGTAATGTTGTATATTTTTCGTTAACTAGACCTCTTTAGCTTTATAATAAGTGGTCGACCATCAAAATCGGTCGAAGCATTAGCTGGGAATTCGATTCGCAAATCACGCTAGACGTCCGAAACATTAAAAAAAACTCTAAAATTTAACCCGAAAAAACATGTTTTTTTAAAAACGCTTTTATGAACATAATTTTGGATCCAGTACTATTTGGTGTAAAATAAATATGGAGAAAACTTTTGTTTTGGAGTTGTAAGCCCAATTTAATCAGTTTTATTTAACAAAAACGGAAAGATGTATGATTTTGATGATTTTGGATAGTTCAGATTTACAAAATGACGCGTATTTCTGCTTCAATGTAGTTTTTATGTAATGTTGTATATTTTTCGTTAACTAGACCTCTTTAGCTTTATAATAAGTGGTCGACCATCAAAATCGGTCGAAGCATTAGCTGGGAATTCGATTCGCAAGTCACGCTAGACGTCCGAAACATTAAAAAAAAACTCTAAAATTTAACCCGAAAAAACATGTTTTTTTAAAAACGCTTTTATGAACATAATTTTGGATCCAGTATTATTTGGTGTAAAATAAATATGGAGAAAACTTTTGTTTTGGAGTTGTAAGCCCAATTTAATCAGTTTTATTTAACAAAAACGGAAAGATGTATGATTTTGATGATTTTGGATAGTTCAGATTTACAAAATGACGCGTATTTCTGCTTCAATGTAGTTTTTATGTAATGTTGTATATTTTTCGTTAACTAGACCTCTTTAGCTTTATAATAAGTGGTCGACCATCAAAATCGGTCGAAGCATTAGCTGGGAATTCGATTCGCAAGTCACGCTAGACGTCCGAAACATTAAAAAAAACTCTAAAATTTAACCCGAAAAAACATGTTTTTTTAAAAACGCTTTTATGAACATAATTTTGGATCCAGTATTATTTGGTGTAAAATAAATATGGAGAAAACTTTTGTTTTGGAGTTGTAAGCCCAATTTAATCAGTTTTATTTAACAAAAACGGAAAGATGTATGATTTTGATGATTTTGGATAGTTCAGATTTACAAAATGACGCGTATTTCTGCTTCAATGTAGTTTTTATGTAATGTTGTATATTTTTCGTTAACTAGACCTCTTTAGCTTTATAATAAGTGGTCGACCATCAAAATCGGTCGAAGCATTAGCTGGGAATTCGATTCGCAAGTCACGCTAGACGTCCGAAACATTAAAAAAAACTCTAAAATTTAACCCGAAAAAACATGTTTTTTTAAAAACGCTTTTATGAACATAATTTTGGATCTAGTATTATTTGGTGTAAAATAAATATGGAGAAAACTTTTGTTTTGGAGTTGTAAGCCCAATTTAATCAGTTTTATTTAACAAAAACGGAAAGATGTATGATTTTGATGATTTTGGATAGTTCAGATTTACAAAATGACGCGTATTTCTGATTCAATGTAGTTTTTATGTAATGTTGTATATTTTTCGTTAACTAGATCTCTTCAGCTTTATAATCAGTGGTCGACCATCAAAATCGGTCGAAGCATTAGTTGGGAATTCGATTCGCAAGTCACGCTAGACGTCCGAAACATTAAAAAAAACTCTAAAATTTAACCCGAAAAAACATGTTTTTTTAAAAACGCTTTTATGAACATAATTTTGGATCCAGTATTATTTGGTGTAAAATAAATATGGAGAAAACTTTTGTTTTGGAGTTGTAAGCCCAATTTAATCAGTTTTATTTAACAAAAACGGAAAGATGTATGATTTTGATGATTTTGGATAGTTCAGATTTACAAAATGACGCGTATTTCTGCTTCAATGTAATTTTTATGTAATGTTGTATATTTTTCGTTAACTACACCTCTTTAGCTTTATAATAAGTGGTCGACCATCAAAATCGGTCGAAGCATTAGCTGGGAATTCGATTCGCAAGTCACGCTAGACGTCCGAAACATTAAGAAAAACTCTATAATTTAACCCGAAAAAACATGTTTTTTTAAAAACGCTTTTATGAACATAATTTTGGATCCAGTATTATTTGGTGTAAAATAAATATGGAGAAAACTTTTGTTTTGGAGTTGTAAGCCCAATTTAATCAGTTTTATTTAACAAAAACGGAAAGATGTATGATTTTGATGATTTTGGATAGTTCAGATTTACAAAATGACGCGTATTTCTGATTCAATGTAGTTTTTATGTAATGTTGTATATTTTTCGTTAACAAGACCTCTTCAGCTTTATAATCAGTGGTCGACCATCAAAATCGGTCGAAGCATTAGTTGGGAATTCGATTCGCAAGTCACGCTAGACGTCCGAAACATTAAAAAAAACTCTAAAATTTAACCCGAAAAAACATGTTTTTTTAAAAACGCTTTTATGAACATAATTTTGGATCCAGTATTATTTGGTGTAAAATAAATATGGAGAAAACTTTTGTTTTGGAGTTGTAAGCCCAATTTAATCAGTTTTATTTAACAAAAACGGAAAGATGTATGATTTGGATGATTTTGGATAGTTCAGATTTACAAAATGACGCGTATTTCTGCTTCAATGTAGTTTTTATGTAATGTTGTATATTTTTCGTTAACTCGACCTCTTTAGCTTTATAATAAGTGGTCGACCATCAAAATCGGTCGAAGCATTAGCTGGGAATTCGATTCGCAAGTCACGCTAGACGTCCGAAACATTAAAAAAAACTCTAAAATTTAGCCCGAAAAAACATGTTTTTTTAAAAACGCTTTTATGAACATAATTTTGGATCCAGTATTATTTGGTGTAAAATAAATATGGAGAAAACTTTTGTTTTGGAGTTGTAAGCCCAATTTAATCAGTTTTATTTAACAAAAACGGAAAGATGTATGATTTTGATGATTTTGGATAGTTCAGATTTACAAAATGACGCGTATTTCTGATTCAATGTAGTTTTTATGTAATGTTGTATATTTTTCGTTAACTAGACCTCTTCAGCTTTATAATCAGTGGTCGACCATCAAAATCGGTCGAAGCATTAGTTGGGAATTCGATTCGCAAGTCACGCTAGACGTCCGAAACATTAAAAAAAAACTCTAAAATTTAACCCGAAAAATCATGTTTTTTTAAAAATGCTTTTATGAACATAATTTTGGATCCAGTATTATTTGGTGTAAAATAAATATGGAGAAAACTTTTGTTTTGGAGTTGTAAGCCCAATTTAATCAGTTTTATTTAACAAAAACGGAAAGATGTATGATTTTGATGATTTTGGATAGTTCAGATTTACAAAATGACGCGTATTTCTGCTTCAATGTAGTTTTTATGTAATGTTGTATATTTTTCGTTAACTAGACCTCTTTAGCTTTATAATAAGTGGTCGACCATCAAAATCGGTCGAAGCATTAGCTGGGAATTCGATTCGCAAGTCACGCTAGACGTCCGAAACATTAAAAAAAACTCAAAAATTTAACCCGAAAAAACATGTTTTTTTAAAAACGCTTTTATGAACATAATTTTGGATCCAGTATTATTTGGTGTAAAATAAATATGGAGAGAACTTTTGTTTTGGAGTTGTAAGCCCAATTTAATCAGTTTTATTTAACAAAAACGGAAAGATGTATGATTTTGATGATTTTGTAATGTTGTATATTTTTCGTTAACTAGACCTCTTTAGCTTTATAATAAGTGGTCGACCATCAAAATCGGTCAAAGCATTAGTTGGGAATTCGATTCGCAAGTCACGCTAGACGTCCGAAACATTAAAAAAAACTCTAAAATTTAACCCGAAAAAACATGTTTTTTTAAAAACGCTTTTATGAACATAATTTTGGATCCAGTATTATTTGGTGTAAAATAAATATGGAGAAAACTTTTGTTTTGGAGTTGTAAGCCCAATTTAATCAGTTTTATTTAACAAAAACGGAAAGATGTATGATTTTGATGATTTTGGATAGTTCAGATTTACAAAATGACGCGTATTTCTGCTTCAATGTAGTTTTTATGTAATGTTGTATATTTTTCGTTAACTAGACCTCTTTAGCTTTATAATAAGTGGTCGACCATCAAAATCGGTCGAAGCATTAGCTGGGAATTCGATTCGCAAGTCACGCTAGACGTCCGAAACATTAAAAAAAACTCTAAAATTTAACCCGAAAAAACATGTTTTTTTAAAAACGCTTTTATGAACATAATTTTGGATCCAGTATTATTTGGTGTAAAATAAATATGGAGAAAACTTTTGTTTTGGAGTTGTAAGCCCAATTTAATCAGTTTTATTTAACAAAAACGGAAAGATGTATGATTTTGATGATTTTGGATAGTTCAGATTTACAAAATGACGCGTATTTCTGCTTCAATGTAGTTTTTATGTAATGTTGTATATTTTTCGTTAACTAGACCTCTTTAGCTTTATAATAAGTGGTCGACCATCAAAATCGGTCGAAGCATTAGTTGGGAATTCGATTCGCAAGTCACGCTAGACGTCCGAAACATTAAAAAAAACTCTAAAATTTAACCCGAAAAAACATGTTTTTTTAAAAACGCTTTTATGAACATAATTTTGGATCCAGTATTATTTGGTGTAAAATAATTATGGAGAAAACTTTTGTTTTGGAGTTGTAAGCCCAATTTAATCAGTTTTATTTAACAAAAACGGAAAGATGTATGATTTTGATGATTTTGGATAGTTCAGATTTACAAAATGACGCGTATTTCTGCTTCAATGTAGTTTTTATGTAATGTTGTATATTTTTCGTTAACTAGACCTCTTTAGCTTTATAATAAGTGGTCGACCATCAAAATCGGTCGAAGCATTAGCTGGGAATTCGATTCGCAAGTCACGCTAGACGTCCGAAACATTAAAAAAAACTCTAAAATTTAACCCGAAAAAACATGTTTTTTTAAAAACGCTTTTATGAACATAATTTTGGATCCAGTATTATTTGGTGTAAAATAAATATGGAGAAAACTTTTGTTTTGGAGTTGTAAGCCCAATTTAATCAGTTTTATTTAACAAAAACGGAAAGATGTATGATTTTGATGATTTTGGATAGTTCAGATTTACAAAATGACGCGTATTTCTGATTCAATGTAGTTTTTATGTAATGTTGTATATTTTTCGTTAACTAGACCTCTTTAGCTTTATAATAAGTGGTCGACCATCAAAATCGGTCGAAGCATTAGTTGGGAATTCGATTCGCAAGTCACGCTAGACGTCCGAAACATTAAAAAAAAACTCTAAAATTTAACCCGAAAAAACATGTTTTTTTAAAAACGCTTTTATGAACATAATTTTGGATCCAGTATTATTTGGTGTAAAATAAATATGGAGAAAACTTTTGTTTTGGAGTTGTAAGCCCAATTTAATCAGTTTTATTTAACAAAAACGGAAAGATGTATGATTTTGATGATTTTGGATAGTTCAGATTTACAAAATGACGCGTATTTCTGATTCAATGTAGTTTTTATGTAATGTTGTATATTTTTCGTTAACTAGACCTCTTTAGCTTTATAATAAGTGGTCGACCATCAAAATCGGTCGAAGCATTAGCTGGGAATTCGATTCGCAAGTCACGCTAGACGTCCGAAACATTAAAAAAAAACTCTAAAATTTAACCCGAAAAAACATGTTTTTTTAAAAACGCTTTTATGAACATAATTTTGGATCCAGTATTATTTGGTGTAAAATAAATATGGAGAAAACTTTTGTTTTGGAGTTGTAAGCCCAATTTAATCAGTTTTATTTAACAAAAACTGAAAGATGTATGATTTTGATGATTTTGGATAGTTCAGATTTACAAAATGACGCGTATTTCTGATTCAATGTAGTTTTTATGTAATGTTGTATATTTTTCGTTAACTAGACCTCTTCAGCTTTATAATCAGTGGTCGACCATCAAAATCGGTCGAAGCATTAGTTGGGAATTCGATTCGCAAGTCATGCTAGACGTCCGAAACATTAAAAAAAACTCTAAAATTTAACCCGAAAAAACATGTTTTTTTAAAAACGCTTTTATGAACATAATTTTGGATCCAGTATTATTTGGTGTAAAACAAATATGGAGAAAACTTTTGTTTTGGAGTTGTAAGCCCAATTTAATCAGTTTTATTTAACAAAAACGGAAAGATGTATGATTTTGATGATTTTGGATAGTTCAGATTTACAAAATGACGCGTATTTCTGATTCAATGTAGTTTTTATGTAATGTTGTATATTTTTCGTTAACTAGACCTCTTCAGCTTTATAATCAGTGGTCGACCATCAAAATCGGTCGAAGCATTAGTTGGGAATTCGATTCGCAAGTCACGCTAGACGTCCGAAACATTAAAAAAAACTCTAAAATTTAACCCGAAAAAACATGTTTTTTTAAAAACGCTTTTATGAACATAATTTTGGATCCAGTATTATTTGGTGTAAAATAAATATGGAGAAAACTTTTGTTTTGGAGTTGTAAGCCCAATTTAATCAGTTTTATTTAACAAAAACGGAAAGATGTATGATTTTGATGATTTTGGATAGTTCAGATTTACAAAATGACGCGTATTTCTGCTTCAATGTAGTTTTTATGTAATGTTGTATATTTTTCGTTAACTAGACCTCTTCAGCCTTATAATCAGTGGTCGACCATCAAAATCGGTCGAAGCATTAGCTGGGAATTCGATTCGCAAGTCACGCTAGACGTCCGAAACATTAAAAAAAACTCTAAAATTTAACCCGAAAAAAAACATGTTTTTTTAAAAACGCTTTTATGAACATAATTTTGGATCCAGTATTATTTGGTGTAAAATAAATATGGAGAAAACTTTTGTTTTGGAGTTGTAAGCCCAATTTAATCAGTTTTATTTAACAAAAACGGAAAGATGTATGATTTTGATGATTTTGGATAGTTCAGATTTACAAAATGACGCGTATTTCTGCTTCAATGTAGTTTTTATGTAATGTTGTATATTTTTCGTTAACTAGACCTCTTTAGCTTTATAATAAGTGGTCGACCATCAAAATCGGTGGAAGCATTAGTTGGGAATTCGATTCGCAAGTCACGCTAGACGTCCGAAATATTAAAAAAAAACTCTAAAATTTAACCCGAAAAAACATGTTTTTTTAAAAACGCTTTTATGAACATAATTTTGGATCCAGTATTATTTGGTGTAAAATAAATATGGAGAAAACTTTTGTTTTGGAGTTGTAAGCCCAATTTAATCAGTTTTATTTAACAAAAACGGAAAGATGTATGATTTTGATGATTTTGGATAGTTCAGATTTACAAAATGACGCGTATTTCTGCTTCAATGTAGTTTTTATGTAATGTTGTATATTTGTCGTTAACTAGACCTCTTTAGCTTTATAATAAGTGGTCGACCATCAAAATCGGTCGAAGCATTAGCTGGGAATTCGATTCGCAAGTCACGCTAGACGTCCGAAACATTAAAAAAAACTCTAAAATTTAACCCGAAAAAACATGTTTTTTTAAAAACGCTTTTATGAACATAATTTTGGATCCAGTATTATTTGGTGTAAAATAAATATGGAGAAAACTTTTGTTTTGGAGTTGTTAGCCCAATTTAATCAGTTTTATTTAACAAAAACGGAAAGATGTATGATTTTGATGATTTTGGATAGTTCAGATTTACAAAATGACGCGTATTTCTGCTTCAATGTAGTTTTTATGTAATGTTGTATATTTTTCGTTAACTAGACCTCTTTAGCTTTATAATAAGTGGTCGACCATCAAAATCGGTCGAAGCATTAGCTGGGAATTCGATTCGCAAGTCACGCTAGACGTCCGAAACATTAAAAAAAACTCTAAAATTTAACCCGAAAAAACATGTTTTTTTAAAAACGCTTTTATGAACATAATTTTGGATCCAGTATTATTTGGTGTAAAATAAATATGGAGAAAACTTTTGTTTTGGAGTTGTAAGCCCAATTTAATCAGTTTTATTTAACAAAAACGGAAAGATGTATGATTTTGATGATTTTGGATAGTTCAGATTTACAAAATGACGCGTATTTCTGCTTCAATGTAGTTTTTATGTAATGTTGTATATTTTTCGTTAACTAGACCTCTTTAGCTTTATAATAAGTGGTCGACCATCAAAATCGGTCGAAGCATTAGCTGGGAAGTCGATTCGCAAGTCACGCTAGACGTCCGAAACATTAAAAAAAACTCTAAAATTTAACCCGAAAAAACATGTTTTTTTAAAAACGCTTTTATGAACATAATTTTGGATCCAGTATTATTTGGTGTAATATAAATATGGAGAAAACTTTTGTTTTGGAGTTGTAAGCCCAATTTAATCAGTTTTATTTAACAAAAACTGAAAGATGTATGATTTTGATGATTTTGGATAGTTCAGATTTACAAAATGACGCGTATTTCTGATTCAATGTAGTTTTTATGTAATGTTGTATATTTTTCGTTAACTAGACCTCTTTAGCTTTATAATAAGTGGTCGACCATCAAAATCGGTCGAAGCATTAGCTGGGAATTCGATTCGCAAGTCACGCTAGACGTCCGAAACATTAAAAAAAACTCTAAAATTTAACCCGAAAAAACATGTTTTTTTAAAAACGCTTTTATGAACATAATTTTGGATCCAGTATTATTTGGTGTAAAATAAATATGGAGAAAACTTTTGTTTTGGAGTTGTAAGCCCAATTTAATCAGTTTTATTTAACAAAAACGGAAAGATGTATGATTTTGATGATTTTGGATAGTTCAGATTTACAAAATGACGCGTATTTCTGCTTCAATGTAGTTTTTATGTAATGTTGTATATTTTTCGTTAACTAGACCTCTTTAGCTTTATAATAAGTGGTCGACCATCAAAATCGGTCGAAGCATTAGCTGGGAATTCGATTCGCAAGTCACGCTAGACGTCCGAAACATTAAAAAAAACTCTAAAATTTAACCCGAAAAAACATGTTTTTTTAAAAACGCTTTTATGAACATAATTTTGGATCCAGTATTATTTGGTGTAAAATAAATATGGAGAAAACTTTTGTTTTGGAGTTGTAAGCCCAATTTAATCAGTTTTATTTAACAAAAACGGAAAGATGTATGATTTTGATGATTTTGGATAGTTCAGATTTACAAAATGACGCGTATTTCTGCTTCAATGTAGTTTTTATGTAATGTTGTATATTTTTCGTTAACTAGACCTCTTTAGCTTTATAATAAGTGGTCGACCATCAAAATCGGTCGAAGCATTAGCTGGGAAGTCGATTCGCAAGTCACGCTAGACGTCCGAAACATTAAAAAAAACTCTAAAATTTAACCCGAAAAAACATGTTTTTTTAAAAACGCTTTTATGAACATAATTTTGGATCCAGTATTATTTGGTGTAAAATAAATATGGAGAAAACTTTTGTTTTGGAGTTGTAAGCCCAATTTAATCAGTTTTATTTAACAAAAACTGAAAGATGTATGATTTTGATGATTTTGGATAGTTCAGATTTACAAAATGACGCGTATTTCTGATTCAATGTAGTTTTTATGTAATGTTGTATATTTTTCGTTAACTAGACCTCTTCAGCTTTATAATCAGTGGTCGACCATCAAAATCGGTCGAAGCATTAGTTGGGAATTCGATTCGCAAGTCACGCTAGACGTCCGAAACATTAAAAAAAACTCTAAAATTTAACCCGAAAAAACATGTTTTTTTAAAAATGCTTTTATGAACATAATTTTGGATCCAGTATTATTTGGTGTAAAATAAATATGGAGAAAACTTTTGTTTTGGAGTTGTAAGCCCAATTTAATCAGTTTTATTTAACAAAAACGGAAAGATGTATGATTTTGATGATTTTGGATAGTTCAGATTTACAAAATGACGCGTATTTCTGCTTCAATGTAGTTTTTATGTAATGTTGTATATTTTTCGTTAACTAGACCTCTTTAGCTTTATAATAAGTGGTCGACCATCAAAATCGGTCGAAGCATTAGTTAGGAATTCGATTCGCAAGTCACGCTAGACGTCCGAAACATTAAAAGAAACTCTAAAATTTAACCCGAAAAAACATGTTTTTTTAAAAACGCTTTTTTGAACATAATTTTGGATCCAGTATTATTTGGTGTAAAATAAATATGGAGAAAACTTTTGTTTTGGAGTTGTAAGCCCAATTTAATCAGTTTTATTTAACAAAAACTGAAAGATGTATGATTTTGATGATTTTGGATAGTTCAGATTTACAAAATGACGCGTATTTCTGCTTCAATGTAGTTTTTATGTAATGTTGTATATTTTTCGTTAACTAGACCTCTTTAGCTTTATAATAAGTGGTCGACCATCAAAATCGGTCGAAGCATTAGTTGGGAATTCGATTCGCAAGTCACGCTAGACGTCCGAAACATTAAAAAAAACTCTAAAATCTAACCCGAAAAAACATGTTTTTTTAAAAACGCTTTTATGAACATAATTTTGGATCCAGTATTATTTGGTGTAAAATAAATATGGAGAAAACTTTTGTTTTGGAGTTGTAAGCCCAATTTAATCAGTTTTATTTAACAAAAACTGAAAGATGTATGATTTTGATGATTTTGGATAGTTCAGATTTACAAAATGACGCGTATTTCTGCATCAATGTAGTTTTTATGTAATGTTGTATATTTTTCGTTAACTAGACCTCTTTAGCTTTATAATAAGTGGTCGACCATCAAAATCGGTCGAAGCATTAGCTGGGAATTCGATTCGCAAGTCACGCTAGACGTCCGAAACATTAAAAAAAACTCTAAAATTTAACCCGAAAAAACATGTTTTTTTAAAAACGCTTTTATGAACATAATTTTGGATCCAGTATTATTTGGTGTAAAATAAATATGGAGAAAATTTTTGTTTTGGAGTTGTAAGCCCAATTTAATCAGTTTTATTTAACAAAAACGGAAAGATGTATGATTTTGATGATTTTGGATAGTTCAGATTTACAAAATGACGCGTATTTCTGCTTCAATGTAGTTCTTATGTAATGTTGTATATTTTTCGTTAACTAGACCTCTTTAGCTTTATAATAAGTGGTCGACCATCAAAATCGGTCGAAGCATTAGCTGGGAATTCGATTCGCAAGTCACGCTAGACGTCCGAAACATTAAAAAAAACTCTAAAATTTAACCCGAAAAAACATGTTTTTTTAAAAACGCTTTTATGAACATAATTTTGGATCCAGGATTATTTGGTGTAAAATAAATATGGAGAAAACTTTTGTTTTGGAGTTGTAAGCCCAATTTAATCAGTTTTATTTAACAAAAACGGAAAGATGTATGATTTTGATGATTTTGGATAGTTAAGATTTACAAAATGACGCGTATTTCTGCTTCAATGTAGTTTTTGTGTAATGTTGTATATTTTTCGTTAACTAGACCTCTTTAGCTTTATAATAAGTGGTCGACCATCAAAATCGGTCGAAGCATTAGCTGGGAAGTCGATTCGCAAGTCACGCTAGACGTCCGAAACATTAAAAAAAAACTCTAAAATTTAACCCGAAAAAACATGTTTTTTTAAAAACGCTTTTATGAACATAATTTTGGATCCAGTATTATTTGGTGTAAAATAAATATGGAGAAAACTTTTGTTTTGGAGTTGTAAGCCCAATTTAATCAGTTTTATTTAACAAAAACTGAAAGATGTATGATTTTGATGATTTTGGATAGTTCAGATTTACAAAATGACGCGTATTTCTGCTTCAATGTAGTTTTTATGTAATGTTGTATATTTTTCGTTAACTAGACCTCTTCAGCTTTATAATAAGTGGTCGACCATCAAAATCGGTCGAAGCATTAGTTGGGAATTCGATTCGCAAGTCACGCTAGACGTCCGAAACATTAAAAAAAACTCTAAAATTTAACCCGAAAAAACATGTTTTTTTAAAAACGCTTTTATGAACATAATTTTGGATCCAGTATTATTTGGTGTAAAATAAATATGGAGAAAACTTTTGTTTTGGAGTTATAAGCCCAATTTAATCAGTTTTATTTAACAAAAACTGAAAGATGTATGATTTTGATGATTTTGGATAGTTCCGATTTACAAAATGACGCGTATTTCTGCTTCAATGTAGTTTTTATGTAATGTTGTATATTTTTCGTTAACTAGACCTCTTTAGCTTTATAATAAGTGGTCGACCATCAAAATCGGTCGAAGCATTAGTTGGGAATTCGATTCGCAAGTCACGCTAGACGTCCGAAACATTAAAAAAAAACTCTAAAATTTAACCCGAAAAAACATGTTTTTTTAAAAACGCTTTTATGAACATAATTTTGGATCCAGTATTATTTGGTGTAAAATAAATATGGAGAAAACTTTTGTTTTGGAGTTGTAAGCCCAATGTAATCAGTTTTATTTAACAAAAACGGAAAGATGTATGATTTTGATGATTTTGGATAGTTCAGATTTACAAAATGACGCGTATTTCTGCTTCAATGTAGTTTTTATGTAATGTTGTATATTTTTCGTTAACTAGACCTCTTTAGCTTTATAATAAGTGGTCGACCATCAAAATCGGTCGAAGCATTAGCTGGGAATTCGATTCGCAAGTCACGCTAGACGTCCGAAACATTAAAAAAAACTCTAAAATTTAACCCGAAAAAACATGTTTTTTTTAAAAACGCTTTTATGAACATAATTTTGGATCCAGTATTATTTGGTGTAAAATAAATACGGAGAAAACTTTTGTTTTGGAGTTGTAAGCCCAATTTAATCAGTTTTATTTAACAAAAACGGAAAGATGTATGATTTTGATGATTTTGGATAGTTCAGATTTACAAAATGACGCGTATTTCTGATTCAATGTAGTTTTTATGTAATGTTGTATATTTTTCGTTAACTAGACCTCTTTAGCTTTATAATAAGTGGTCGACCATCAAAATCGGTCGAAGCATTAGCTGGGAATTCGATTCGCAAGTCACGCTAGACGTCCGAAACATTAAAAAAAACTCTAAAATTTAACCCGAAAAAACATGTTTTTTTAAAAACGCTTTTATGAACATAATTTTGGATCCAGTATTATTTGGTGTAAAATAAATATGGAGAAAACTTTTGTTTTGGAGTTGTAAGCCCAATTTAATCAGTTTTATTTAACAAAAACGGAAAGATGTATGATTTTGATGATTTTGGATAGTTCAGATTTACAAAATGACGCGTATTTCTGATTCAATGTAGTTTTTATGTAATGTTGTATATTTTTCGTTAACTAGACCTCTTCAGCTTTATAATCAGTGGTCGACCATCAAAATCGGTAGAAGCATTAGTTGGGAATTCGATTCGCAAGTCACGCTAGACGTCCGAAACATTAAAAAAAACTCTAAAATTTAACCCGAAAAAACATGTTTTTTTAAAAACGCTTTTATGAACATAATTTTGGATCCAGTATTATTTGGTGTAAAATAAATATGGAGAAAACTTTTGTTTTGGAGTTGTAAGCCCAATTTAATCAGTTTTATTTAACAAAAACGGAAAGATGTATGATTTTGATGATTTTGGATAGTTCAGATTTACAAAATGACGCGTATTTCTGATTCAATGTAGTTTTTATGTAATGTTGTATATTTTTCGTTAACTACACCTCTTCAGCTTTATAATCAGTGGTCGACCATCAAAATCGGTCGAAGCATTAGTTGGGAATTCGATTCGCAAGTCACGCTAGACGTCCGAAACATTAAAAAAAAACTCTAAAAATTAACCCGAAAAAACATGTTTTCTTAAAAACGCTTTTATGAACATAATTTTGGATCCAGTATTATTTGGTGTAAAATAAATATGGAGAAAACTTTTGTTTTGGAGTTGTAAGCCCAATTTAATCAGTTTTATTTAACAAAAACGGAAAGATGTATGATTTTGATGATTTTGGATAGTTCAGATTTACAAAATGACGCGTATTTCTGATTCAATGTAGTTTTTATGTAATGTTGTATATTTTTCGTTAACTAGACCTCTTCAGCTTTATAATCAGTGGTCGACCATCAAAATCGGTCGAAGCATTAGTTGGGAATTCGATTCGCAAGTCACGCTAGACGTCCGAAACATTAAAAAAAACTCTAAAATTTAACCCGAAAAAACATGTTTTTTTAAAAACGCTTTTATGAACATAATTTTGGATCCAGTATTATTTGGTGTAAAATAAAAATGGAGAAATTTTTTGTTTTGGAGTTGTAAGCCCAATTTAATCAGTTTTATTTAACAAAAACTGAAAGATGTATGATTTTGATGATTTTGGATAGTTCAGATTTACAAAATGACGCGTATTTCTGATTCAATGTAGTTTTTATGTAATGTTGTATATTTTTCGTTAACTAGACCTCTTCAGCTTTATAATCAGTGGTCGACCATCAAAATCGGTCGAAGCATTAGTTGGGAATTCGATTCGCAAGTCACGCTAGACGTCCGAAACATTAAAAAAAACTCTAAAATTTACCCGAAAAAACATGTTTTTTTAAAAACGCTTTTATGAACATAATTTTGGATCCAGTATTATTTGGTGTAAAATAAAAATGGAGAAATTTTTTGTTTTGGAGTTGTAAGCCCAATTTAATCAGTTTTATTTAACAAAAACTGAAAGATGTATGATTTTGATGATTTTGGATAGTTCAGATTTACAAAATGACGCGTATTTCTGATTCAATGTAGTTTTTATGTAATGTTGTATATTTTTCGTTAACTAGACCTCTTCAGCTTTATAATCAGTGGTCGACCATCAAAATCGGTCGAAGCATTAGTTGGGAATTCGATTCGCAAGTCACGCTAGACGTCCGAAACATTAAAAAAAACTCTAAAATTTACCCGAAAAAACATGTTTTTTTAAAAACGCTTTTATGAACATAATTTTGGATCCAGTATTATTTGGTGTAAAATAAAAATGGAGAAATTTTTTGTTTTGGAGTTGTAAGCCCAATTTAATCAGTTTTATTTAACAAAAACGGAAAGATGTATGATTTTGATGATTTTGGATAGTTCAGATTTACAAAATGACGCGTATTTCTGCTTCAATGTAGTTTTTATGTAATGTTGTATATTTTTCGTTAACTAGACCTCTTTAGCTTTATAATAAGTGGTCGACCATCAAAATCGGTCGAAGCATTAGCTGGGAATTCGACTCGCAAGTCACGCTAGACGTCCGAAACATTAAAAAAAACTCTAAAATTTAACCCGAAAAAACATGTTTTTTTAAAAACGCTTTTATGAACATAATTTTGGATCCAGTATTATTTGGTGTAAAATAAATATGGAGAAAACTTTTGTTTTGGAGTTGTAAGCCCAATTTAATCAGTTTTATTTAACAAAAACGGAAAGATGTATGATTTTGATGATTTTGGATAGTTCAGATTTACAAAATGACGCGTATTTCTGCTTCAATGTAGTTTTTATGTAATGTTGTATATTTTTCGTTAACTAGACCTCTTTAGCTTTATAATAAGTGGTCGACCATCAAAATCGGTCGAAGCATTAGCTGGGAATTCGATTCGCAAGTCACGCTAGACGTCCGAAACATTAAAAAAAACTCTAAAATTTAACCCGAAAAAACATGTTTTTTTAAAAACGCTTTTATGAACATAATTTTGGATCCAGTATTATTTGGTGTAAAATAAATATGGAGAAAACTTTTGTTTTGGAGTTGTAAGCCCAATTTAATCAGTTTTATTTAACAAAAACGGAAAGATGTATGATTTTGATGATTTTGGATAGTTCAGATTTACAAAATGACGCGTATTTCTGCTTCAATGTAGTTTTTATGTAATGTTGTATATTTTTCGTTAACTAGACCTCTTTAGCTTTATAATAAGTGGTCGACCATCAAAATCGGTCGAAGCATTAGCTGGGAATTCGATTCGCAAGTCACGCTAGACGTCCGAAACATTAAAAAAAACTCTAAAATTTAACCCGAAAAAACATGTTTTTTTAAAAACGCTTTTATGAACATAATTTTGGATCCAGTATTATTTGGTGTAAAATAAAAATGGAGAAATTTTTTGTTTTGGAGTTGTAAGCCCAATTTAATCAGTTTTATTTAACAAAAACGGAAAGATGTATGATTTTGATGATTTTGGATAGTTCAGATTTACAAAATGACGCGTATTTCTGCTTCAATGTAGTTTTTATGTAATGTTGTATATTTTTCGTTAACTAGACCTCTTTAGCTTTATAATAAGTGGTCGACCATCAAAATCGGTCGAAGCATTAGCTGGGAATTCGATTCGCAAGTCACGCTAGACGTCCGAAACATTAAAAAAAACTCTAAAATTTAACCCGAAAAAACATGTTTTTTTAAAAACGCTTTTATGAACATAATTTTGGATCCAGTATTATTTGGTGTAAAATAAATATGGAGAAAACTTTTGTTTTGGAGTTGTAAGCCCAATTTAATTAGTTTTATTTAACAAAAACGGAAAGATGTATGATTTTGATGATTTTGGATAGTTCAGATTTACAAAATGACGCGTATTTCTGCTTCAATGTAGTTTTTATGTAATGTTGTATATTTTTCGTTAACTAGACCTCTTTAGCTTTATAATAAGTGGTCGACCATCAAAATCGGTCGAAGCATTAGCTGGGAATTCGATTCGCAAGTCACGCTAGACGTCCGAAACATTAAAAAAAACTCTAAAATTTAACCCGAAAAAACATGTTTTTTTAAAAACGCTTTTATGAACATAATTTTGGATCCAGTATTATTTGGTGTAAAATAAATATGGAGAAAACTTTTGTTTTGGAGTTGTAAGCCCAATTTAATCAGTTTTATTTAACAAAAACGGAAAGATGTATGATTTTGATGATTTTGGATAGTTCAGATTTACAAAATGACGCGTATTTCTGCTTCAATGTAGTTTTTATGTAATGTTGTATATTTTTCGTTAACTAGACCTCTTTAGCTTTATAATAAGTGGTCGACCATCAAAATCGGTCGAAGCATTAGCTGGGAATTCGATTCGCAAGTCACGCTAGACGTCCGAAACATTAAAAAAAACTCTAAAATTTAACCCGAAAAAACATGTTTTTTTAAAAACGCTTTTATGAACATAATTTTGGATCCAGTATTATTTGGTGTAAAATAAATATGGAGAAAACTTTTGTTTTGGAGTTGTAAGCCCAATTTAATCAGTTTTATTTAACAAAAACGGAAAGATGTATGATTTTGATGATTTTGGATAGTTCAGATTTACAAAATGACGCGTATTTCTTCTTCAATGTAGTTTTTATGTAATGTTGTATATTTTTCGTTAACTAGACCTCTTTAGCTTTATAATAAGTCGTCGACCATCAAAATCGGTCGAAGCATTAGCTGGGAATTCGATTCGCAAGTCACGCTAGACGTCCGAAACATTAAAAAAAACTCTAAAATTCAACCCGAAAAAACATGTTTTTTAAAAACGCTTTTATGAACATAATTTTGGATCCAGTATTATTTGGTGTAAAATAAATATGGAGAAAACTTTTGTTTTGGAGTTGTAAGCCCAATTTAATCAGTTTTATTTAACAAAAACGGAAAGATGTATGATTTTGATGATTTTGGATAGTTCAGATTTACAAAATGACGCGTATTTCTGCTTCAATGTAGTTTTTATGTAATGTTGTATATTTGTCGTTAACTAGACCTCTTTAGCTTTATAATAAGTGGTCGACCATCAAAATCGGTCGAAGCATTAGCTGGAATTCGATTCGCAAGTCACGCTAGACGTCCGAAACATTAAAAAAAACTCTAAAATTTAACCCGAAAAAACATGTTTTTTTAAAAACGCTTTTATGAACATAATTTTGGATCCAGTATTATTTGGTGTAAAATAAATATGGAGAAAACTTTTGTTTTGGAGTTGTAAGCCCAATTTAATCAGTTTTATTTAACAAAAACGGAAAGATGTATGATTTTGATGATTTTGGATAGTTCAGATTTACAAAATGACGCGTATTTCTGCTTCAATGTAGTTTTTATGTAATGTTGTATATTTTTCGTTAACTAGACCTCTTTAGCTTTATAATAAGTGGTCGACCATCAAAATCGGTCGAAGCATTAGCTGGGAATTCGATTCGCAAGTCACGCTAGACGTCCGAAACATTAAAAAAAACTCTAAAATTTAACCCGAAAAAACATGTTTTTTTAAAAACGCTTTTATGAACATAATTTTGGATCCAGTATTATTTGGTGTAAAATAAATATGGAGAAAACTTTTGTTTTGGAGTTGTAAGCCCAATTTAATCAGTTTTATTTAACAAAAACGGAAAGATGTATGATTTGATGATTTTGGATAGTTCAGATTTACAAAATGACGCGTATTTCTGCTTCAATGTAGTTTTTATGTAATGTTGTATATTTTTCGTTAACTAGACCTCTTTAGCTTTATAATAAGTGGTCGACCATCAAAATCGGTCGAAGCATTAGCTGGGAATTCGATTCGCAAGTCACGCTAGACGTCCGAAACATTAAAAAAACTCTAAAATTTAACCCGAAAAAACATGTTTTTTTAAAAACGCTTTTATGAACATAATTTTGGATCCAGTATTATTTGGTGTAAAATAAATATGGAGAAAACTTTTGTTTTGGAGTTGTAAGCCCAATTTAATCAGTTTTATTTAACAAAAACGGAAAGATGTATGATTTTGATGATTTTGGATAGTTCAGATTTACAAAATGACGCGTATTTCTGCTTCAATGTAGTTTTTATGTAATGTTGTATATTTTTCGTTAACTAGACCTCTTTAGCTTTATAATAAGTGGTCGACCATCAAAATCGGTCGAAGCATTAGTTGGGAATTCGATTCGCAAGTCACGCTAGACGTCCGAAACATTAAAAAAAACTCTAAAATTTAACCCGAAAAAACATGTTTTTTTAAAAACGCTTTTATGAACATAATTTTGGATCCAGTATTATTTGGTGTAAAATAAATATGGAGAAAACTTTTGTTTTGGAGTTGTAAGCCCAATTTAATCAGTTTTATTTAACAAAAACGGAAAG